>CM035846.1:201727625-203125125 GCA_020510985.1 Pholidichthys leucotaenia
AGGATGTAGATAAATTAAACTGGGGAAGTGTTGTGTAAGAGTTTGATAAACTCAGCAGCCACTTCAGATGTCAGATGGCGCTTCCTCACAGTTCACACTGAGGTCTCCCATTGCATAAAACCAGTGATCTTAAAAAACACACAGTAATGGTCAGATACAGCCAAGTCAACAACAGAGGACACACTAGTGGGCAGGCCATGGCTAATGACAAGATCCATTTGCTATTTTCATTTTGTTTGGTACATTTCCAAACAAAATGAAAATAGCAAAAGTAATACCATTATACAAAACAGAAGACAGTCATCATTTCACAAATTACAGGCCGGTCTCTTTACTCTCACAATTCTCCAAAATACTTGAAAAAAATCTTCACTAAGAGACTGAATGATTTCACTGAAAAACACAACCTCCTTACAGACAGCCAGTATGGTTTTAGAGCAGATAAATCTACATCTTTGGCACCGATCAAACTTATAGAAGAAATTACTAGTTGTATGGATAAAAAAAAGTTTGCTGTAGGAGTATTTATAGATTTAAAGAAAACTTTTGACACCACTGACCACAGAATTCTACTGAGGAAATTGGAAAGGTATGGGATAAGAGGGGTCGGACTGAGTTGGGTGGAAAGTTATTTAACCCTCAAGCGACCAAGCTATTTTACAGACTGAAATGACCAAGTGGGGTCATTTATGACCCCATTGTGCTCTGTACAGGGATCCTTATTATAAATGGCTGGTTGGAGGTTTATCATACCAAAACTACTCCCTGTATTTAAGACAGGTATTTTATAATGATCTAATGTAAAATGTGTTTGCTAATAATACTTTTATTGCAAGAAATAACCAAAACGCAGACTGTAAGAACAACATTACATTTATTTAGACAGTCCTTGTCAGTTCACTCTTGGAACATCATCATCATCATCATAGTCATCATAGTCATCATATCATCATCACGATGATGATGATACCTATTATTGTAGTTACGATGATGATCATGATACCTATTATAGCATTTTGCGTAATGGCGGTTTTCTTGTGGACAGTGATCCGGATCACCACCAAAATCTAATCATCTGTAGGATACCCCATTTCTGACAATCTGTGAAAATTTCATATGAAAATCCGTCCATAACTTTTTGAGTTATCTTGCTAACAAACAGACAAACAAACAGACAAACAAACAGACAGACAAATCCAGACAAACAGACAAATGTAAATCTTGCTATCCTAGGTCTGTTAGCCATGGTTCACTGCAATACAATATAAAGTACTGATTAGAAGTGGAAACCGGAGTGGTGGCTCAGTTGGTAGAGCATCCGCCCCACACCCGGGAGGCAGGGGTTCAAATCCCGGCCGGGTCATACCAAAGACCATATAAAAATGGTGCTTTCTGCCTTCTAGCGTGGTGCTCCGCATAATGGAATGGGGAAAGTAAAGTTACACACAGAGCTACCAGAGGACTGACCCCCCCGCTGTAGCTTTCACTACTTACAGTATCTGTGTGGCCTAGGGTCAAAGAAACGGAGATAGGCGCCGCCCATATACACCTTCAGGTGTGAAGGGATTAACTAACTAACTATTAGAAGTGGAACATTTGAATAAAATTTATAAAACCAATGTTTAAAAACCAGTGCTTCTCTTCGGGGTCATAAATGACCCCACAAGAGTTTGCGATGTCTACGCCACACCAATTGGTTGATCCCTGCAAAAAACTATGAAAGTGTGTAGGATTAGTAGACTGATAAATTCATGCTAGGAAAGAAAATTTGGATAAAAAATAAAGAGACGGCACATTAAATTATATGGCTGGGGTCGTAAATGACCCCACTCGGTCGCTTGAGGGTTAAGTAACAGACAACAATTTGTACAAACTGGTGAGCACAAATCACCCTTCATGGACATCACTTGTGGTGTGCCCCAGGGGTCAGTTTTGGGACCCAAACTCTTTATCTTGTATATAAATGACATATGCCAAGTATCAAAAATTCTGAAATTTATTTTGTTTGCGGATGACACAAATATCCTTTGCACTGGTGAGAATTTGCAGCAGGTTTTAGAGGTGGTCACAACTGAAATGAAAAGGTTAACGCAGTGGTTCAACAAAAATAAATTATCCCTAAATCTGAAAAAAACAAAGATTATGTTGTTTGGAAATTATAAAATAAATCAAGAAATAATGGTAACGATAGATGATACCAGAATAGAAACAGTACAGGAAAATAAGTTTCTGGGGTGACGCTAGACAATAAAATCTGCTGGAAACCTCACATCAGTCACATCAGGGCCAAGCTGGCAAAATGTATAGGGATACTGGGGAAAACAAGACACATCTTGGACTATAAATCATTGTTCTTACTGTACAATTCACTGTTTTTACCTTATCTTAACTACTGTGTAGAGGTCTGGGGAAACACCTACAGGACCAACCTACAGCCAATATGCACATTACAAAAAAAAGCTATAAGGATAATAAATAATGTAGGATATAGAGACCATACCAATTTGTTGTTTTTAAAGTCACATGTCATAAAGTTCATGGATTTAGTTAAATTTAAGACAGCACAAGTAATGTACAGGGCAATTAATAATTAACTCCCAACTAATATATAAAAAATATTCAAAAAAGAGACAATGATTATAATTTGAGAGGAGACTTAAACTTTACAAAACCTAAGGTACAAACAGCTAAGAAAAGTATGTGCATATCTGTCTGTGGGGTGGATTTGTGGAACAGTCTGGAGCTGGAACTGAAACTATGTACAAACAGAAATCAATTCAAAAATAGGTATAAACATTATTTGCTGAGAGAATATACAGTATGTTAGAAGGGTAGTATTTATATGTATGATTCACTATGCTCACTCTGGGACACTATGGAATGGTAGGTGGGACAGTACTGTGTTATATCTGTGTTGTTTGGGGCTGGGTTTTGATGTATGGGCTGTATGTTGGGATGGATGGGTGTTAATGTTGATATGTACAAAATATAGTTAACTGTTTACTTGGGGTCTTAAATGAGGTAATTTGAATATATTTCACATGGGTTGTATTTATGGAAAAGAGGAGTTGGAGTTAATAAGTGTTCACTTCTTCCTTCTCCCTTTCGAGCACTGTATACTGTCATTTTATCGCACTTGCCATTTGTTTTGTTTTTTCACTTTTTTGTTCGAAATAAAGTATGTATCTAAATCTAAGATCCAGAGTGCGTCTCCTGTTGTGAGTCGGCTGCATGACATGTTGAGTAAAATTTATGGACGTGAGCAGGTCATTAAAATCTTCTGACATATGGTCGCCCTGCTTTTCAGTGTGTAGATTAAAATCACCGGAAATGAGAAAAAAAATTGTATGAGGAGTGGATTATTGATAAAAACTCAGAACTAATTAATAAAAACAGGGTAGTATTTGGGCCGTCTGTAAACTGTGACGCATAAAATTGCGGGGTTGCTAAAGACAAAAGCGTGGTGCTCAAATGTGGTATGTTGATGAGGTAAAATTTGCTTTACAGCAAGTGAGGAAGAAAAAATAGATGCAGTACCCCCACCTTTCCTGCCCTTTCTTATGGAAAAAAATTGAACTAAAATTTGGTGGGGAGGCCTCAGTGAGAACCGCTGGTGCATCCGTGCCAAGCCACGTCTCTGTTAATCATAAACGGTCAATCTTATTATCTAAAATCAGGTCATTGATGATAAAAGTCTTGTTGGCAAGTGACCGTATATTTAAAAGAGCCATATTTAGGGTAGGTGTTGAGTTATTTATGGATGGGTAATTTGTTTTCTGTGGATTATTGTTAGGCGACTGATCCACAGAACGTAGGCAGCGCGGACATGAGTTCTTATGAACTAAATGTTTTATGGATGGAGGTCTGTCTGTGACGAGTGTCCTAATGGGGAAGGTGGGCAGTGAATGAGTATCCAGACCAGATGGTGGAGGCTGAAAAAAAGGGTGCTGGTGCTGGATAGTGGTCTTCCTGAAGGTTAGAGATGTGAGTGGATCCAGGGGGGAGGGGTTGTGAGATGTAAACAGTCAATTGCGTGTTGTAGTTTGAATGATATGCATCAGGTTTGCTGCTAAAAGCCGGCTACCTGATGCATTTAAATGTATGCTGTCAGATTTATAGACAGTGTGGCAGCCCCAAAACAAGTTAAAATTGTCAATAAAACCAATGTTGCTGCTGCAGGCGGACTTGAGCCAAGTTGAGAGGGCAAGAACACGACTAAAGTGGTCTGATCCACAGCGCAGTGTGGGAATGGGTCCAGAAATAAAAACAGACTTTCCGCTGTTTGATAAGATATTAAAAAGTTTGCAGAAGTCATTTTTAGTAATTTAAGAATGTCTGCGGGTAGTGTCGTTAGTCCCTACATGAATAATAATATGTGTGATGGAGGTGGGATGTGACTGCAGCAGATCTGGGAGCTTTACTAACAGGTCAGTGACAATAGCTCCTGGGAAACAGTGAGTGATAGAGTTAAAATACCTGATGTGCCTTGTAATGGAGTCACCGATGATCATCATGATTGGAGGAAAAAGTGGGCGGGATGTTGGCGGTTGCAGGGTCTCTCGGCGAGAGTCAGTGCAGTGAGGTGGCGGCAGAGTGGAGGTCCCATCGTTGAGAGAGGTAGGGCCCCAAACCTCACCAGCCAACGAGCAGGGCAGTGAAACAGTGCCAGAACCAGAGGAGGGATTCCCCGACTGCTCTGTGCAGTGTGGCCTCCTGGAGTGCCAGCGAACAGCCTTCCTTAAGATCATATGTCGGGCACAGGACTCTGCAGAACAGGGCCGGAGTAGCCGAGGCTCAGCTGGGGCAATACCATCTGCCCCACTGCAGTCAGCCCTCAGTGGAGGAAAGGCCGCTGGGTCATCCAGCGAAGGGACGGGTGCGCGTCAGCAGGGGCTGCACGTCGCGTGGAGCCCAGTTGAGCTGGAACTGATGAAGCAGAAGCATCGGTGGAAGGTGGATTATTAGCTGTTGCCAGAGCCTCGTAGCGGTGGGAGATGGACAGAGGAGGGCTGGTGGTAGATGCATCTGAGAAACTTTTTTTTGTCCCGGACCACCACTTCAGACCAGGCCATCTGACTTGGCGTTGAGCAGGACGAGGGCCGTGGACAGGCGGAGGGGTCCCAGGCAACTGTGTCTCGGAGGGCTGAGTCACTCAAGGTTGTTTTTTTGGACTCCTGGGCCGCTAAAAGACTCATAGTCTGTGACAGCAGTGGAAGACGTAAAGTGATGTTGAAGAGGAGCGTATTTTTCTGCTGCAGTTCAATGGAGAGCAGTCGAATATCCTCCTCCAGGTCAGCAATTTTATTTTGTGCTTTCTGCAGAAGAATGTTTACATCCCCAGACACTGAGATGTCCATTTTTGATTTAAAAACATAAGCGGTCCAGCCGTTGGGAGCTGTATGATCAATATTGCCAATCAATAAAGTTCTAGCTCTAGTTTAAAAAGTTAATAGCACTAAGTAAAACATTAATATCTGTAGCATCAACTCCCTTTGACTCTAATCTATAAAATTACTCTTCACCTTAAAGAAATTGTTTCACCCAAAAAGTCTGGCCAAGAATTGTTTCCTTCATATAAGAACCACAGTTGGAAAACACATTCCATGATCAAAGGTACGATAAGGATCCCATTTCATGCAAGGAACGGATTAGTTTGCCATCATAAATAACTGGAACTTCCTCCCAATCAGACAGTTTTAGGCTTTAACAATCGTTTGAGACATATCCCAGACTCCTTGAGTGCATTCCACGGTCATTAGGAATTATCCACAGCTCAACATTAGCCCCTGGTGGACGACTCTGGAATATGTTTGCTTTTGCCTCTACAAGCTGAACGAGGTTAATGAATGAAATGACTTCCTTTTTACAAAAACTCTTAATTCTCAGATTATTTTCTTTTTTCAGGACACCTTGGAAAATCAAGCGGGACCCTGACATACCATTCTGGTTTCAAATGTTTCATTAATCATTGATTTTAAATGTGTTGCATGTTTGAAAATGCTTAAATGAACCTTATTCTAATGCATGTTAATTACAGAAGGACAAGTTTATAAAAATGCATGCTCACTGAAAGTTAGTCATGAATCACTGACGTTAGCTTAGATTTTATATATAAGCATAAAGTGAAGTTTTATATTAATCAAGATGTTTCATCCAGCCAATCACCAGCCAGCCTCTGTTGGACAATACCCCCTTTCATTCTATTGGTCGGTTACAAAGAACTGTTTTCTTATTGGACCAGAGTTCATTCAAATCTCCCACAATGGGAGACAATTTCATGTCAATTTTATGTCAGTCAAGCTGTTCCCATAGAAACTTACTCAGTTTTAAGTGAGGAACGCCCTAGTTCGAGAGGGAGAGTGGCAGAGAGTTGTTCTGTGTGAAAGTCTGTGTCCTGCCTTAAATTCTTTTTCCTTTAAACGTCTGGGAAATTACTTTTTCTTCCTTTTTGAGCTTAAACTTCTCTTTTATATGGAGTGAAACTCCGTGTTCACAGACGTTTTTCTATTTTATTCTGTTAAAATTTTTTCTATTAACTCACCGTGTTTTAAAGTGGACTGATCGTTTTCTCACACTGGAAGCTGTTCTTGCCAGTCACCATGGAATCTGCAGAACTTGGATTTCGTGGTTTGAATTTTTTTTATTGATCTTGTCTAGTTTCTGTACTTGTCCTTTTAGATCTTAGTGCAGCTTTTGATACTATTGATCATAATATTCTACTTGATAGATTAGAACACTATGTTGGACTTAATGGAACTTCGTTGCAGTGGTTTAGATCTTATTTATCTGATAGGTTCCAGTTTGTTCATGTAAATGATGAATTTTCTCTCAGCTCAAAGCTTAGTCATGGAGTTCCACAGGGATCTGTGCTAGGCCCTACTCTTTTTAGTTTATATATGCTTCCGTTAGGCAACATTATTAGAAAGCACTGTATACATTTTCACTGTTATGCATATGACACACAATTATACCTGTCAATGAAACCAGATGATACTAATCAATTAGCCAAGTTAGAAGCCTGTCTTAAGGAAATCAAAGCTTGGATGACTTGTAATTTCCTGCTATTAAATTCAGATAAGACTGAAGTCATTCTTGTTGGTCCAAAAAACCTTAGAAATTCCTTTCCAAATCAAACTTTCAGTTTGGATGCAGTTACTCCTTCTCTTAATAGCTCTGTGAGGAACCTTGGAGTTATTTTTGATCAGGATTTGTCCTTCAAGTCACATATTAAATTTGTTTCTAAGACTGCCTTCTATCATTTGCGTAATATTGCCAAGATTAGGAGCATCTTGTCTCAGAGTGATGCTGAGAAGCTGATCCACACTTTTGTTAGCTCGAGATTAGATTATTGTAATTCTTTATTATCAGGCTGTCCTAAAACATCTTTAAAAAGTCTTCAGCTGATCCAAAATGCTGCAGCAAGAGTTTTAACAGGTACTAGAAAGAGAGATCATATCTCTCCGGTTCTGGCCTCCCTTCATTGGCTTCCCATAGAGTTTAGAATTAAGTTTAAAATCCTTCTTCTTACTTACAAAGCTCTAAACAATCAGGCTCCTTTTTATTTAAAAGATCTGATACTACCGTATCATCCTAACAGAGCACTACGCTCCCAAAATGCAGGTTTACTTGTAATACCTAGAATCTCCAAAAGTACAATGGGAGGCAGAGCCTTCAGTTATCAAGCTCCTCTCCTGTGGAATCAGCTGCCAATCTGGATTCGGGAGTCAGACTCGATCTCTGTTTTTAAGAATAGGGCTAAAACCTACCTTTTTGATATAGCCTACAATTAGGGAGGGATCATGTGTTTCTGAACCCTCCCTTAGTTATGCTGCTAATAGGTTTAGTCAGCCGGGGGACCTCCAGTAATGCACTGGGCCTCACTCCTTTCCTCACTCTCTATGAAATATTTTTTTTGCTGGTCATTAACATTTGTTTGTTCTCTCCCATAGACTGAGTCCCCATCGTGCTGTTTGCTCTCTACATGTCTGTTCTTTTCTTCTTCTCTGTCCCCTCACCCCCCAGCCAGTCGCAGCAGATGACTGCCCCTCCCTGAGCCTGGTTCTGCTGGAGGTTTCTTCCTGTTAAAAGGGAGTTTTTCCTCTCCACCGTCGCCAAGTGCTTGCTCACAGGGGATCGCCTGATTGCTGGGGTCTTTCTGCAACTGTGGGGGTCCTCCCTACAGTTGATAGTGCTATGAGATGACTGTTGTTGTGAAATGGCGCTATATAAATAAAGTTGAATTGAATTGAATTGAATTGAATTGTCTCTCCAATCCTGTGACTTTAATCAGACTGAACTATATCCAACTTATTTGGACCCGAGGAAGCTGCTGAAAAATTCTCGTGTTGTCGGCATGGCAAATTACGCGGCCAGCAGCCTTATTATCGCCACCGGATCTCAGCTCCTGACTACTGCCCTGGGAAGAAATATCTGCTGGCAGATATTCTCTGGTATAATCTTCAAATAAAGCTTCAGCTCCTGGATCCAGCTAGAAGCCAACGCATAAAGTTAACATGAGCAAGATTCCTTTGTTTAATCTGCTGAATAATGCGATGTCCATCGCCTTAAATATGCCATAATTTGTCTCAGGTTGAAAACTAGTTCATAACTCTGATCGGAGCTATAGAATTCAAGAGAAATAATATTCCTTTTTTCATTAAATTCCATTTTTACTTTCTTAGAGTAACTCAGAATTTCTTTTCCAAAAATTAGCTTTTATAATTTTCTTCATAAAATTTGCATCCAATTTTCTTCATATTTTTGTTGGTTATTTTAGTCTCCATTTTCATCACAGTTACAAATTCATACTAAGGTTTCCTTGGTTCCACAAATGTGATTACACTCTGTTGCTCAATAATCAGTTATAAGTTGAATGTGATGCTTAATATTTGGTCATTTCACTTTACCAGCAAATCTGTTGAATGTAATGTCATTTAATGTGAGTCTGATCATTAAAACTGTAAACGGTACAGTATATGGAAGTTTCTGTTGATTTCTTTTCCTGTGTTTGTTTCTAAAGTCACCCAGTAGAATTCACAAATATTTGAGACTGATTGATTGAAGGTATAAAGATTAGTTATTAATAAATTGTCCAAGCTTGTGGACTGGTGCCCCAAAAATGTGTTTTTCCGGTGTGTGCATGGACTCGAAGTAAACCAGGAAGGACCTGATGGGACAGCCAATGAAGATCTCAGGAGCGAAGAGGGGGTTGCTGCTGAATTTCTCTGAAGCGGGGAAGGAGCAACTGTTGCTTCCATAACCAGCTTGTTCCAACCCAGCGGGGGCACATACTTGGGAGAAGCCAGGGTTTATAATCCAACATCTGTGCGAGCAAAACCTGCTGGTGCTCCTCCTGTTCCTCCTCATTAACAGAAAACTGGGGCCCCGATGCAACAAACCTAATCTGACAGCCAACAGGGCCATCCAGCGTAGGCATGGAGGCAGCAGGCAGAGGAGTAACAGGTGATGATGGAGCTACCTGAGCTGAAGAGAGGCTTGGAGAGGGTCTCGTAGCCAAATGAGAAGCGGAGGACGTCTGTACCTTGGGATGTGTCCCTGCCGACGCAGGTACAGGGGAAGATGAGCTTTGTCCAATGGCCAGAGCAACCATTACAAATGGAGAATGGTAGAGAGGAACGTGGTCAATCCTGGCTTGGTCCACAGGCTGGGGAAAGCATCTATCAGCTCAGCTGCACCATCCAGGTATTTCAGGGCTTCCTCAGGAGTGTGAGAGGCCCGGGCATCACCAATTAAGTCCTCAATCAGGCCCACAACCCAACACTCCTCCTCATCCAAGCCAAAGACGCTGAAGTCTATGCCCACAGAGTGAACTGGTGGTGTCATTCTGTCATGGGCAACCTTTGACTGGCAGAAATGACAGATGCTAATGCAGGCAGGACTTCAGTTTAATTGGGTGTATTTCCCAAACAACGCAAAATAAAACCAGCACGAGGGCTGAACATAAAGCGAGTGATGACAGGCTGAACACTCACAGATTGTCACGAGCTGAGCTCCCGAAGTTTTCCCAGGCTCAGTCTTGTGGCTTTTCTTTGTATTTATATATATTTGTTGTATTTTTATGCCTTTTGAGTTGTTATACTGCTTTTTATTTTCTGTTTATGTTTCAGTTTTGTCATGGCCATGTTTCATTTCTTTTGTAATTAGTCTGCAGTTGATTATGTTATCCTTTATATTAGTACTGTGATGTCTTTCTTAGGGTTGACAGCTGTCAGGCGGCGCTTCCGGTTTTGCTCTCCATGGGGCCGTCGCCCTGTCAGCTGTCAAGCTCTGCCACTCCTCTCTCATTTCTGCCAGCTGATTCCTAATACTAGTTATTGTTTGCTTTTTCCCACTCATGTGAACCCACACCTGTTATCACTCATGTTAGTTGTTCTGTTCCTATTTAAGGACTGCTTTTCCTTCTTGTTATTGCCGCTGTCTTGATTTTCCTCATCTTGTCTCCACCAGAGCCCTGCTTCGCTCTGGTGTGTAAATCTCGTAAGTGTTCTCTCTCTCTAATTTGCATTTTGTTTTTGGAGCACTTGGTTGAACTTTATGTTTGTTGTTTTTTTGTAATAAACTTCACAAGTTCACAGTACAGTGCGTGGGTCTCACCTCTCTGCCCTGAGGGGCATTCATGACACAGATACTGGCACAATCACGGGAACAGGACTCAGAGGGTTATCCATGGAATGACCCTACATCAAATGAATGCAGACGAGGACATATATAGAAAACAGAGGATCAGGGGAAAACACGAGACAGCTGGGGATACTCAACATATGAGGAGGAATGGCTAAGACTATGGAAGACATGAGGGACTGAGAATGATAGAAAAGGGAGTACAGGGAACATACGTTCATGAGACTTGTACAGACAACCAAGGTGGGACACAGAACAACAACAGTTGGTAATGGGGACCACATGACAGACTGAGGACTGGGGAAGACAATAACAATCACAGAACACAAAGGGGGGACTCAGAAGGCAAAACACAGGCAAATAATCATTATAATAAACGCAGAATGACCATGACGGTCTGATGGAAAGTCACTGTTTATATCACATCTTTAGTCTGTAACGACATATCTGGCAGTCGGTTTAATTCTTGCTGGGTCACAAAATATCCAGATGCATACCTGTGCTTGAAATCCAGCCATGGCTGTTGAGAATGTCAGGGTGTGGGTGAGTCTCATGTCTTCATTTTCATTCAGTGTTTGTATTTCTCTTAAGCATAGACTCAGTCCACGTCCTCACCTTGTGTTTTGCATTTTCTGCATTTAGTATTATTTGTTGGTTTCCCTATTCTGTCCTTAGTTCTGATGTTTATCATTATTATGATTATTTATGATCTAGATTCAGTTCTCGTCTTGGCTGTGTCTCCTCTGATCCCCTGAATATGTTTTGTCTCCTTCTCTGTGTGTGTGTGTGTGTGTGTGTGTGTGTGTGTGTGCAGCCCCGCCTCTTGTCATTCCCATTTGCCTCATGTGTCAGCTGTCTGACATTATTGATTTCTCCACTTGTGTCATGTTGCATTAATTGCCCTGTATGTACAGTGGTGTGAAAAAGTGTTTGCCCCTTCCTGATTTCTCATTTTTTTTGTATGTTTGTCACACTTAAATGTTTCAGATCATCAAACAAATTTAAATATTACTTAAAGATAACACAAGTAAACACTGACATAATTATCAGACCCAGGGAACAAAAGCTCAGACTCGAGTGACTACAGTTATCCTTTTAATGCTAAAAGTGGGTGTATGGGTGCATGTATGTACAGTGCGTGTTGTGTGTGTGGTGATGAAGAGCTGTACAGGAAATGTACCCGGGGGAGAGCAGAACGCCGTTCAGCCTGGCAACCCTATAATGACAGAGCATAGGTGTTAGCACAGTCCACTGAGTATAGAGCTTGATGATAACAGAAGCTTACTTTGCAGATGGACGTGGAGACGCTCAGGTTGGCCTTGAGGGCTGCAGCCAGGGAGACAGCGTTCTGGGTCCGTGCAGAGAATCGGGCTGGTAGCCCTGTAGCGGAGATGGAGGCTTTAAACCGCCACCGGAAGGAGTGGATTCCGCCGCCGGGGAAATCCACCTGTGCACGGGGGAAGATGACTGACAAAAGGTGAGTAATATTAAGCTTACTTGAAGTGAAGAGGAGATCAGGATCTCAGATGATGAGGCCAGGGATTTGGCTGTAGACATGAGGCGTGTCAGAAGGAGAATGACAGACGGCTCCGTGCCGAGTCTCAGGCAGGCCTGGTTATAAAGCCCACTGGAGATTGGCAGCACGTGTGCGTGCAGCTGTAGCAGATGATGGCCCAGAGGGAGCCATGACAGTACCCCCCCCCCCCCCCCCGAGAGGTGCCTCCTGGCACCTGACCCAGACTACCCGGGTGCGTCCGGTGGAAGTCCCTGATGAGCTGCTTGTCAAGCACGAATGACGGACGTACCCAGGACCTCCACTCGGGGCCATACCCCTCCCAGTCCACCAGGTACTGCAGGCCGCTACCCCAACGGCGGACGTCCAGGATGGCGTTGACTCTCCAAGCCGGGTCGCCGTCAATCAATACTGGTGGAGGTGGAGTCTTGGGAGGGGGACAGAGAGGGCTGGAGCAGACGGGCTTCACCTGGGAGACATGGAATGTGAGGCTGATGGTGGGGGGGGGGGCCAGGCGTACAGCCACAGGGTTAACAATGCGTGCAATAGGGAAGGGGCCAATGAAACGCTGGGCCAGCTTCCGTTTTTCAGCTTTCAAATTAATGTGCTGTGTAGACAGCCATACCTGCTGACCCACCTGGTACTGGGGAGCCGGTCTCCTGCGGCGATTAGCCGTCCTGGTGTTGCGCTCAGCCATGCGAAGGAGGGCTCTGCGGGTGGCAGTCCAGAGCCGGCGGCAGCGCCTCATGTGGGCGTGGACAGAAGGCACCGCCACTTCCTTCTCCGCTTCGGGAAAAAGCGGGGGATCGTAACCCAAAGAGGCCCTGAAGGGAGACATGCCGATCACCGAGGAAACAGTCGAGTTATGGGCATACTCGATCCAGGGGAGGTGGCTGCTCCAGGACAACAGGCTGGAGGCGATGACACAACGCAGAGCGGCCTCCAGCTCCTGATTGGCGTGCTCGCACTGCCCATTGGTCTGCGGATGGTACCCGGAAGACAGACTCACCATTGACCCCAGTGCGTTGCAAAACGCCCTCCAAACCTGGGACACGAATTGGGACCCACGATCAGAAACGATGTCGGTGGGGATCCCATGGAGGCGTATGACGTGCTGTACCAGTAGGTCCGCTGTCTCCCGTGCCGTAGGAAGCCTCTGGAGTGGAACAAAGTGGGCAGCCTTGAAAAACTGGTCCACAATGGTGAGGACTGCAGTGAAGTGGTTGGAGGATGGAAGACCAGTCACGAAGTCCAATGCTATGTGAGACCAAGGTCGGCTGGGAACCGGCAACGGGTGAAGGAGACTGGCCGGTGGAGACGAAGATGTCTTCCCGGTGGCGCACTGAGTGCAGGTGCAGACATAGGTGATGACGTCCTTCCGAAGCCCCAGCCACCAGAACGATCTCCATAGGAGCTCCACCGTGCGGGTCACCCCTGGATGGCACGAAAACTTGGAGGAGTGGGCCCAATGAATCACTTCGCCCTGAGTTGACATGGGAACAAATAGCCGCTCTGCGGGTCCTCCCCCTGGATCGGGCTCGGCCTCCTGCGCCTTCAAGACCTTCTCCCTGATACCCCACGAGAGGGCGCCGACGACACAAGATGCTGGGAGGATGGTGTGTTCGTGCCCCTCAGCCACATCCGCAGCAACCTGCCTGGAGAGGGCGTCCGGTTTGGCGTTCTTAACCCCAGGGCAATAGGTGATCGTGAAGTTAAAGCGCCCAAAAAATAGCGACCAACGGGCCTGCCGGGAGTTCAGCCGCTTGGCGGTCCTCAGGTATTCTAAATTTTTATGATCGGTCCATACTATGAAGGGTTGGGAGGCCCCCTCCAACCAGCGATGCCACTCCTCCAGAGCGAGCTTCACCGCCAGGAGCTCCCTGTCGCCGATGTCATAGTTTCTCTCTGCCGGGGACAGACGGCATGAGAAGAATGCGCAGGGGCGGACCACCCCGTCCACAGGAGAGCGCTGGGAGAGAACTGCCCCCACCCTGGAGTCAGAAGCGTCCACCTCAACCAGGCACTGGAGGGAAGGCTCCACCTGCGTAAGGACACGGGAGGACGAGAACTCCCACTTGAGGGTGTTGAATGCCGCTGCAGCCTCCTCCGTCCACCAGAAGGTCACCTTGGGGGACGTGAGATGGGTCAAGGGGAGAGCGATCACGCTGTAGTTGGGCACAAAATGGCGGTAGAAATTGGCGAACCCCAGGAACTGCTGGAGTTGCTTCCTTGACGAGGGAGGGGGCCAATCCACCACCGCCTTGACCTTCTCAGGGTTGGGGTGAATCTGGTTATGGGAGATAATAAAACTGAGAAACGAAGTTGTGTTGGTGTGGAACTCACACTTCTCGGCTTTAACAAACAATTTGTTCTCCAGGAGCCGTTGGAGGACCCGTCTCATGTGGACCCGATGCTCATCCAGTGACTGTGAGAAGTTGAGGATGTCATCCAGGTAGACGAAGACGAAGGAGCCAAGGAAGTCCCGGAGAACGTCATTGATGAGGCACTGGAAGACGGCCGGTGCGTTGGCCAACCCAAACGGCATCACGAGGTACTCGAAGTGGCCGCTTGGGGTCCGGAATCCCGTCTTCCACTCGTCTCCCTCCTTGATCCGCACGAGGTGGTATGCGTTGCGGAGATCGAGCTTGGTGAACCAGGAGGCCCCCTGGAAGGAGTCGAACGTCGTGTCCATAAGGGGAAGGGTGTATTTGTCCTTTACTGTGATGTCATCGAGTCCCCTGAAGTCGATACATGGCCGCAGGGAGCCATCCTTCTTGCCCACGAAGAAGAATCCTGCCCCCACCACCGAAGAAGACGGTCGAATAATGCCCGAGCTGAGCAACTCCTTGATATAAGTATCCATTGCCTTCCGCTGTGGAGCAGACAGGCTGTAGAGGCGACTCGACGGCAGAGAAGCACCAGCCCGGAGATTGATGGCACAGTCATAAGGGTGGTGGTGGGGGGGGGGGGGGAGACAGCGCCTGCGACTTACTAAATACCGCCCCCAGGTCGTGGTACTCAGACGGCACTTTGGACAAGTCAGGGGGAGGAGGGGCGTGAGGGGCCAGAGACACTGACGGGGCGCATGCTGTGGACTGTAAGCAAGCGCTGAGGCAGAACAAACTCCACGAAGTGACACTCCCTATCCGCCAATCAAACAAGGGATTGTGGAGCCAGAGCCAGGGGTAGCCCAAGATGACCGGAGATGTAGAAGAGGGCAGCACCAACAAGCATAGATCCTCCCGATGGTTGCCGGAGACGATGACCAACACCGGGGCAGTCTGTTGGGAGACCGTTGCCGGGGGGGTTTAGATAAGGCAATGAGCTTAAGGGGTGACAGGAGTGGGTGGCAGGGAAGCCCCAGTCGGGTTGCCAGGTCCCCCGATATGAAGCTCTGCTCAGCCCCTGAGTCAATCAGTGCGTGTGTGGCATATTCAGTTTGTTTGTAAATTAACATGATAGGCAAGAGACATTTAGTGAGGGGATTAGGCTGAGACGAGTCCGTGAGTCCCCCTACTGCGACGCACGGACCCCCTCTTTTGGCCGAACAGGGCAACTCTCAACCTCATGCTCATCACTACTGCAGTACATACAAAGTCCTAGCTCCCTGCGATGCTGCTTTTCAGCTAAAGAAATCTTGGAGTGCCTGACTACCATAGCTTCCTGCCTGTCAAGAGCCTCAGCTGAAGGCAGCTGGGCGCCTGAGCGACCGGAAGTTATTCGCTCGGCTGCCCGCTCCCTCAGCCTATTATCCAAATTGATAGCTAGGGAGATTAGCTCTGTGAGTCTCTCTGGCTTATCTAAGTGAGCTAGCTCATCCCGCAGGCTAGGGCTTAGGCTCCGAATGAATATACTACAGAGCGAGGCATCCTCCCACCCGACCTCCGCTGCCACCACCCAGAAATCGACAGCATAGTCCGCCACGGATCTGCCCCCCTGTCGAAGATTTAGCAGCTGATTGGTTAGCACGCTATCACGGTCGGAATGGTCAAATACCTCGTGGAAATTGGAAATGAACTGCTGGTAGGTTAAGCTAGCATAGGTAGGTTTGGCCATTACGGCATATGCCCAAGCTAGCGCTCTACCCTCTAACAGGTTAGCCATGTGGCCTATCCGGCTATGATCTGTGGGAAAATCCCCCGGATCCCGCTGGAAGACCGTCTCACACTGGAGAATGAACCCACGGGCCTCCCCGAGCTTGCCGTCGAAGCGAGCGGGTGTGGGAACTGGTGTGAACCAGGCCAAGGGGACCTGACTAGCCTGGCTAGGAGGAGAGCTAACGGGAGCCGGCATGCTCCCGGAGGCCGGAGGGAACGTCCGTTGCCCATCCAGACGATCCAGCCGGTTGTTGATCTCTGTTAGTTGACAAAGGATTACCTGTTGCTGGTAAGCTAATTGATCCACCCGAGCCTCTAAGTTGTTAACCTGGCGTGCTAGCACACTGTTCGCTGGGTCGCTCTGATGGAGCCATACTGGCATAATTATCAGACCCAGGGAACAAAAGCTCAGACTCGAGTGAATACAGTTATCCTTTTATTGCTAACAGTGGGTGTATGGGCGCGTGTATGTACAGTGCATGTTGTGCGTGTGGTGATGAAGAGCTGTACAGGAAACGTGCCCGGGGGAGAGCAGAACGCCGTTCAGCCTGGCAACCCTATAATGACAGAGCATAGGTGTTAGCACAGTCCACTGAGCGTAGAGCTTAATGATAACAGAAGCTTACTTTGCAGATGGACGTGGAGATGCTCAGGTTGGTCTTGAGGGCTGCAGCCAGGGAGACAGCATTCTGGGTCCGTGCAGAGAATCAGGCTGGTAGCCCTGTAGCGGAGATAGAGGCTATAAAGCCCGCTGGAGATTGGCAGCAGGTGTGTGTGCAGCTGTAGCAGATGACAGCCCAGAGGGAGCCATGACAAACACAAAATGCAGTTTTTAAATGAAGGTGTTTATTATTAAGGGTATGATTACTGCCACACCAGTTCTCAGTCAAGAAATCACTTAAATAGGACCTGCCTAACAAAGTGAAGCAGACCGAAAGAGCCCCAAAAGCTAGACATCATGCTGCAATCCAAAGAAATTCAGGAACAAATGAGAAACAAAGTAATTGAGATCTATCAGTCTGGAAAAGGTTATAAAGCCTTTTCTAAAGCTTTGGGACTCCAGCAAACCACAGTGAAAGCCATTATCCACATATGGCGAAAACATGGGACAGTGGTGAACCTTCCCAGGAGTGGCAGGCTGATCAAAATTACCCCAAGAGCGCAGCGACAACTCATCCAAGAGGTCACGAAAGACCCCACAACAACATCCAAAGAACTGCAGGCCTCACTTGCCTCAGTTAAGGTCAGTGTTCATGACTCCACCATAAGAAAGAGACTGGCCAAAAATGTTCCAAGACAAAAACCACTGCTGAGCAAAAAGAAGATAAAGGCTCGTCTCAGTTTTGCCAGAAAACATCTTGATGATCCCCAAGACTTTTGGGAAAATACTCTGTGGACTGATGAGACAAAAGCTGAACTTTTTGGAAGGTGTGTGACCATTGCATCCAGCGTAAAAGTAACAGCATTTCAGAAAAGGAACATCATGCCAGAACAGAAAATATGGTGGTGGTAGTGTGATGGTCTGGATCTGTTTTGCTGCTTCAGGACCTGGAAGACTTGCTGTGGTAAATGGAACCATGAATTCTGCTTTCTACCAAAAAATCCTGAAGGAGAATGTCCGGCCAGCTGTTCATGACCTCACGCTGAAGTGCACTTGGGTTCTGCAGCAAGACAATGATCCAAAACACATCAGCAAGTCCACCTCTGAATGGCTTAAGAAAAACAAAATGGACAAACTTGGAGTGGCCTAGTCAAAGTCCTGACCTGAATCCGATTGAGATGCTGTGGCATGACCTTAAAAAGGCGGTTCATACTCGAAAACCCTCCAATGTGGCTGAATTACAACAATTCTGCAAAGATGAGTGGGCCAAAATTCCTCCACAGCACTGTAAAAGACTTATTGCCAGTTATTCCAAATGCTGATTGCAGTTGTTGCTGCTAAGGGCAGCCCAACCAGTTATTAGGTTTAGGGGGCAATCACTTTTTCACACAGGACCAAGTAGGTTTGGACTTTTTTCCCTTAATAATAAACACCTTATTTAAAAACTGCATTTTGTGTTTACTTGTGTTATCTTTGTCAAATGTTTCAGATCAAACAAATTTAAATATTAAAGTGTGACAAACATACAAAAAAAAAAGAGAAATAAGGAAGGGGGCAAACATTTTTTTTTTCACACCGCTGTATTTAAGGTCTGGGTTTGCTTCTGTTCAGTTTGGGTTACTTTAATCATTTTGGCATGATTATATGCTTCTGTTCTGTCTTAGTCTGTTTTGTCATGTTTGCGCGATTACACGTTCAGTTCCTCTGTCCTGTCAGTCAGCCTGTCTGTCCTGTTTTTGCCTTTAGTTGCACTTCCGAGCAGCAAAGTTATTTTCTGTTAAGCCCTCGAGTTGTGCCAGTGTGGCCAGCTCTTGAATAAAATCATTTTTTGAACTTACGTCCAGTGACTGGGTCTAGTCCTTCCACTACATTGTGACAAAAAGAACCTGACATATGGATCCAGCATGGGTCTTGACCAGGAGGAAGTTTAGGCTGCTTCCCGTATCGAGGCCCTAAAGGAGGACGCCCATAATGCCGAAACACCGGAGAAAGTCCTCAGTCTCCTCGGAGGCGCCGTCGAAGTGATTGAGGCTTTTCCCATGCTGCAGCGTCACCCCCAGCTCACTGGACTTTTGCAGTCAGTTCCTGTATCTGTAGGTCAGTAGGCTGGTGGAGGAGTGAAAGGAAGAGAGGACACAGCGAGCTGACAGGAGACGCAGCTTGTGCTGGCACCGACGAACACAGTGACCCGGCCCTTCTGCTCCCACAGAGGTGCTTCAGATCTCTGCTTCCTCCTCCCTCGATGCAACGTCATACCACTGCACAATGGCTCCTCGTCGGGCAAATCCCGTCAAATCCCGGGAGGGATCTGTGATGCTGTATTTATGTTTAATTGTGAAGTGTGGTGTAGTGGCGGCCACCTCTTCTTCCGCCACTGTACCGCTCCATAAATACTAGGGGGCATCTATGTTATGGTCTCTTTGCTGATGCCCCCTGCCTGGTGGCTGTATTGTGTGTGACCACCCCTTTAATAAAGTGAAGTTCAACTGTGCACCTGGCCTTGTCATTACAAAGGTAATTCCAACTTAACAGGATAGTCTGATTGTCCATCGGCGGCAGAGCAGAAACAGAGGCATGTACCTGTTCATTGTTTAGCACCATTAAATGAAAGGTCTTGTCCTGTTTCTGGTGAGGGGGTTCAGTGTCAGCCACATTCCACCACTGAGCTCTCTCCACCCATCTCTGCTGCAATCTCTGCTGCCGTTTCCATCCATCCATCTTCATCTGCTTTGCTGGTTTCCTGTTCTGTTTTTTTCTGAGGAACTGGTCATGCTGGGAGGCAATCTTCTGGTCTGGGATGAGCCGGCTGCCCCTGTTTCTGTGCCTGGACTGTGTGAGAATTATCCTGTATCTGCTCCACGTCATTCCTTAGCCCCATTGCCTGCACCACGTCACACTCAAGTTCCTGTTCCTGCTCCAGTACCAGCTCCAGCTGCTCACGATGTGCGCATTACAGCTCCAGCTGTCCCTGAGGTGCATACCACAGCTCCAGCCGTACCTGGGGCGCACACAACAGTTCCTGCTGTCCCCAAGGTATGCACAATGGCCCTTGCTGTCTCCAAGGTGCACATAACGGCCTTCGCTGTCCCTGAGGTGCACACCACAGCTCCAGCTGTTCCTGAGGAGCACGTTCCTGCTCAGCCGGAGGTGCAGTCTCCTGTCCCTGTTCAGCATGAATCCGAGGTGCACGTTCCTGTTCTGTCAGAGGTGCAAATCCTGCTCCTGTTCAGTCCAAGGTGCATGTTCCTGTTCCTGCTCAGCCTGTCTTCACCCCTGCCTCATCTGCCATCATGCCTGCTGGTTGGATTGCTGCAGCAGAGTCACCATGGTCTTCGTCTGCAGTGCAGGAAGAGCTCAGGCAAGTCCTCTTCTTTGTATTTTTAACATCCATTTTAGAGAGATCTTGCCTAGCTCTTAGTGGGGGAACCTGGTTGCAGCTGCCATCTGCTTCTGGGCCTCCTCCGCTGAGCTCCACTGCTGCGTGTTGTAGTGACCCGGTTGTTTTTTCCTTCCCATCTGAGGTGGCTGTTTTGAGGATGGATCCCCAGACGTCAGGACTTGAGGATCTCGAGCTCTTATCATCTGGGTTCGCTGATCGTCAGCTTGCCTCTGTTGTCCTGGAGGCCGAGGATTCTCCGTCGTGTGTTTCTGTGGCCGGAGGACCTCCATATGTTCCTGAGGCTTGCACTCACCTGTCATCTGCTACTAAGGTTAGCGCACCTCAGTCATCAGTGTTTGAGCAACAGACTGTCATGTTACATTCACCAAAGCTTGAAGCTCCTGTGTCATCATCTCCTGTGGTTGAAATGTCTACGTTACCATCTCCTGAGTTTAAGGGTTCCTTGTTATCATCTCCAGAGTTTAAGGTTCCCATGTTATCTGATCTAGAAGAGCATGTGTTGATATCTTGTGAACGAGAGAATTCGGCATTGAAATTTTTGTTATCCTCTCTATGAGATGTTCTTGAGTTAGCTTCAGAGCAAAGAGCTCCTGAGTTAGCTTCAGAGCAAAGGGCTCCTGTGTCAGTCTCTGAACACAGAGCCCCTTTTTTCAGAACCTGAAGCTCCTGTGTTACCTTCTGAGGTTAAGGCGTCTATGACGTTTCCAGAGGTTAAGGGTTCCACGTTATCATCTGAATTTAAAGTTTTCATGTTATCATCTCCTGAGTTTAAGGGGTCTTTGTTGTCAGCTTCTTTGTTTAAAGATTTGATGTCAGTGTCTCCTGAATTTAAAGTGCCCCTACTGTTATCTCTGGACCTGCTCTGTGCTCCTGTCTGGGGGTCCAGGGACTCTGGAAGACCACCTGAACTGCCTTGTTTTCTGGTCTGGTGGCGCTGGGATTTTGGCCGGCCATCCAACCCGCCTGGAGCTCTGATATGGGGGCCGGTAGACTCAGGTAGACCCCCTGAACTATTTTGTCACATAATCTGGCAGCTCAGGGATTCTGGGAGACTGCCAGATCTATCTTGTTTTTTGGTCTGCTGGTCCATGGACTGGGGTAGACCACCTGACTCATTTTGGACTGGGGTTATTGTGAATGAATGAATGAATCTTTATTTCGGATAGATTAAAAGTGTCATGGTCCGAGCGCCGATCTCGTCCGCGCTCGGGCCATACATCATCTCTGCCAGCTTTGACAGCAGTGTCTACCTTCTGGCTCCCCGAGCTCTTATTGTGACAGCGCTCGGAGGGGCTTCCTGCTGTCAAGGCCGGTCAGCTGTGCTGCATTGCGGCTCGTTAGCAGCCGGCATTTATTGCGGGCGCTGACAGCAGTCTAATGCAGCAGTCTCGTCAATCATTCCTTGTGTGATTCTTGTGATGACATTGTGCCAGACGTTGAGCAAGCGGATCTCGTCTCAGACGTCACCCTTTCCTCATTCCTGTTCAAGACCATAAGTAGCTGGGGTTAGCCTTACGGTCCCATGTATCGTGTGAAGTGTGTTTTTGCCCACAGCGGCTCATTGTTTTGTATTTGTGTCTTGTGTTTGTATATTTAAACATCATTGCAAAACTCACTGGCGACTTGTGGTGTCTTATGGTGGCTCACGAGGGCCACCGCGTGACAAAAAGTAAAGATTAAAAGAAAGAAACAGAATAATATAACAAAGGGGGGAAAAATCTTACAAGGTCAAATTAAACAATAACTCCTCTGATTATACAGATCAATGTAAGTTATCCGAAATGGGTGATGGCTGAAGCCGCAGCTTATATTGCCCACCCAAACCATACCCATTGTTTGTATTTCTCTTAAGCATAGACTCACTCCACATCCTCACCTTGTGTTTTCCATTTTCTGCATTTAGTATTGTTTGTTGGTTTCTCTATTCTGTCCTCAGTTCTGATGTTTATCATTATTATGATTATTTATGATCTAGATTCAGTTCTTGTCTTGGCTGTGTCTCCTCTGATCCCCTGAATATGTTTTGTCTCCGTGTGTGTGTGTGTGTGTGTGCGGCCCCGCCCTCTCCTGTCATTCCCATTTACCTCATGTGTCAGCTGTTTTACATTGATTTCTCCACCCATGCCATGTTGTGTTAATTGCCCTGTATGTATTTAAGGTCTGGGTTTGCTTCTGTTCAGTTTGGGTTCTTTTAGTCATTTTGGCGTGATTACACACTTCTGTTCTGTCTTAGTCTGTTTTGTCGTGTTTGCGTGATTACATGCTTCAGTCCATCTGTCCGGTCAGTCAGCCTGTCTGCCCTGTATTTGCCTTTAGTTGCACTTCTGAGCAGCAAAGTTATTTTCTGTTAAGCCCTTGAGTTGTGCCAGTGTGGCCAACTCTTAAATAAAATCATTATTTGAACTTACGTCCAGCGATTGGATCCAGTCCTCCCACTACACCATGACAGAGACAGGAGTAATTCCACTTTACATCCAGCTGTGGCAGTTCAGATAGCATAGATCCACTAACACGGTGTTTTTAGCATAGCTACCCATTACTTAGCACTAGCTTTGTCGGAGCTTTGTTGTTGTTTTCAAGCGCTTCTCAAGATTGCAGTAGGTCTCAATCGGCACTTTTGCTTGCAACCCACCAATATGCTTTTGTCCTTAACCATGAGAAAGGAAAAATAGTCTGTCTATTTCCACATAAACAAAGTAGCTTCATCTTTTCTTCCGCTCAGTAGTGAAGACTCAGCTTTCTGCAACAGGTCACGTCAATTGTCGGCTATGTCTCAGCTAGGGTAGGGTGTAATGGCAGCAGCTGTGTTTGTTTGATCCATGTGAGAAACATGGCAATTCTTGTGACTGTTGTAATTTCCCCGCTATATATGTCAACAGTGACATCCTTTCTAGTATTTGACCTTTGGTTGTACAGCAATGCCTCCCAAAGATTTGTTTTGGCAGGTATATATACTCACAGCCTGGCTCTGTGTGCCACTCAAAAGTTGTTTACTTTGTGTCTGGGGGAACCCCCAACATGGAAATGACCTTTGACCTCTGGGGAATCCCTTGGGAACTCCCTACCTTTTTTTATTTATTCCCTCCATATTTTCTTTTAAAACCTAGGTTTGGAAATTTGTCCTTTGAGATTTAAAAAGTATTGAAATAATTTGCCATCAAAAATACATGAGGTATAAGCATTATTCACAACAGGAAGTAGACGATTTGAGACTTCCTGCCCAGCAGAATATGGCAGCGGACGGATTGAGCATGGCTGGCTAAAACAAAATCCAAGCCATCCAGCTGCTTACCTCAGCCCAGGTAGGGTGAAACTGTCATAATGATGAAATAATCCCTCATATCCAATTATCTACCCGATATTTTGTAGGTTGTTTGAGAGATGATGATATTTTTGAAGTTTGTTGAAGTGTGACTAGACCATGTGACTGTCAGTGGTAATCCATGCCTATGTGACCTTTCACCTAGTCTCCATGCATGTGCAAAAGACTGTAATAGTTGTGAAAAAGTAATTTTTGAAGCTTCATTTTGTGAATAGGGATGTATTTTTGACTTGAAGTAAATGCAGTATTATTCTGGTCAGTCACTGCTACAATTCCCGGCCTGCATGGCCTTGGTAGCTTTTAGAAGTGCAAATCTGGCAATCCTTCATTATTTACTGGATGCCTAGTTCTAGTCAATTTTATTGTTATGTTTTTGAATTGACATCTTGACTTTAAATTAGCTGAAATACCAATTTACAAGGTATTTATTCCGGGCTATTAATTGAAGACAAAATGTGAGAGCCTGCAAGGAATTTCTGCCCTCGGAAGGCTGCGACCCGGCAAAGTGGTTAGTGAAATGTTTAACTCTGTTGAAGTTTAATGATGGTTGTTTGAATATGCACATGTCCAAAGAATAGAAACTTTTTGTGTGTGTTTTTAATATGAAAATCTGATGTGCACAAGCCATACAATTTTAAATGTGGATTTGATAATCTGTTGTATTTGTTTACAGTAAATGCTGCATAATTTTTGCTGGTAGCTTTCTTGCAACAACTCAGTAAACCTAAAAAATCTATCAATTTGAGATCATAAATGTTTACATTTGTGTGTATGCAGTATGATTTAATTTCTGTAATACTAGAATTTTGTGTCCACAGCTGAAATAATGTTTCTTGTGTTTGATATGTTTCAGTCTTTACGGTGTTTGATGCATTAAAGTCAAAAGCAAGGACATTAAAGATGTGTCAAACATCAGTTATTGCACACCAAAATGCAGCTCATAATCTGGGGCCGGAACATAGGGTCAGTTTGTATATTAATTTATTTGCACTAAACATTCATTCATTCATCTTCTTCCGCTTAATCCTTTTTCGGGTCGTGGGGGGGCTGGAGCCTATCCCAGCATCTTTGGGCGAGAGACAGGGTACACCCTGGACAGATCGCCAGTCCATCACAGGGCCAACACAGAGAGACAGACAACCATTCACTCTCACAGTCACACCTAAGGACAATTTAGAATCTCCAGTTTGATGCCAATTAACCTAACTTGCATGTTTTTGGCATGTGGGAGGAAACCGGAGAAATTCTGGAGTAAACCCACGCAGACACGAGGAGAACATGCAAACTCCACACAGATCACTGTTGGTCGGGGGCTGGGATGGAACTCAGGATCCCCCGGCCAAGGGTGAGTGGCTGTGCTGCTGCAGTGCTAACCACTCCACCACCACGCTGCCCTGCACTAAACATATCTATCCATATTAATCAAATGAATGACGAGTAATGCATCTGATCAAATTTCATTAACTGTTGTGCATTACTGAATTTTTAAACAGTAATTTCATTACACAGCACATTACTGCAAAAGTAGTGGCGTTACAGTAATGTGTTAGCATTACTCCCAACGCTGGTTATGAGAAAGCATTTTTCACAAAACTACTTTACTCACAAGAATGAGGAGCTACAGCTAGATTTGGGAAAAAAGTGACACCTGGTGGTTGTGAAAATAACGACATGAACCCTGGTTGCAAATGAAAATGTGAAAGGTGATAAGAAGAGCCTCACACCTTAATCTGAACCTTCCCCTAACCTTAATCTCCCCCAAATGAGTATTTGATGTATTGTGGTGGATGTAATAAGGGAACCCAGTGTGG
Source organism: Pholidichthys leucotaenia (assembly GCA_020510985.1). Taxonomy (NCBI): domain Eukaryota; kingdom Metazoa; phylum Chordata; class Actinopteri; order Cichliformes; family Pholidichthyidae; genus Pholidichthys; species Pholidichthys leucotaenia. The sequence goes on from CM035846.1 coordinate 201,753,011, forward strand.
AGGCACGGAATAAGTGCAGGCAGGACACGGTGAACTGAAGTTTAAAAGGGTGTTTTATTCATCCTCCATCACGAGGGTCACTCCAGCGCTGTGGGAGCGCACTGGAGCGAGCCCTCTGTCTCTAGTCAGCAAACAGGCAATGCGTGTGATCAGCAAGAGAGAAAGTGCAAGCGATATGGTTGACTTATATACTCAGCTAGACAATGCATGCATGGCACATTAGCATCACAGTAACTGCAGGAAGGCATGGACATTTGCATTAGAGTCACACATATCAATAGCAGGATTACTGGGGCAGGGATTAGACAAAGAGAGGCTGCCTATTGATATCAGTCCATACATCTCACTGTTCTGCTAATTGCTCCAGCTGAGCGCTCTGCTTGTCCGTAGGCTGTGGGGGTTGCCCACAGTATAAAACTAGAAAAGCACTCAGAGAATGCATACCTCTGCCAAGGCTCCTCCCGTCCTTCATGGATCACCTCCAGAATGTAATGGGTTCACGTGTAGGCCACAAGTCAGTTCTGGTGAAAATTGCATCAAAGTCTATCCAAAGTCTATCCCACCCATGGGACCCGGCCAGGCTCGGCTCGAAGGAGTTACATGGGTCCGCCCTCCAGTGGGCTCACCACCTGCTGGAGGGATCATGGGGGTCCGGTGCTATGTGGATTAGGTGGCGGTCAAAGGCGGAGACCTTGGCGGACTGATCCCAAGCTTTCTAAACTGGCTTTTGGTACGTGGAATGTCACCTCTCTGGTGGGGAAGGAGCCTGAGCTGGTGTACGATGAGAGATACAGGCTAGATATAGTCGGCCTCACCTCAACACACAGCTCCGGTTCCGGAACCAGTCTCCTGGAGAGGGGCTGGAGCTTGTCCTTTTCTGGAATTGCCCGGGGCGAGAGGCAACGAGCAGGGGTGGGTATTCTTGTATCCCCCTACCTTGCTGCCTCTATATTGGAGTTTTCCCCGGTGGATGAAAGGGTTGCTTCCCTGTGCCTTCGGGTTGGGAAACGGGTCCTGACCATCATTTGTGCCTATGCACCAAATGATGTTTCAGAGTACCCACCCTTTTTGGAGTCTGTGACTGGGGTGCTGGAGGGTGCTCCTCTTGGAGACTCCATTGTCCTACTGGGGGACTTCAATGCACACGTGGGCAATGACAGTGAAACCTGGAGGGGGGTGATTGGGAGGAACGGTCTGCCCGATCTGAACCCGAGTGGTGTTCAGTTATTGGACTTCTGTGCTAACCACAGTTTGTCCATAACGAACACCATGTTCAAGCATAAGGATGTCCATATGTGCACCTGGCACCAGGACACCCTAGGTCGCAGGTCGATGATCGATTTTGTTATCGTGTCATCAGACCTGCGACCGTATGTCTGAGACACTCGGGTAAAGAGAGGTGCAGAGCTGTCAACTGATAACCACCTGGTGGTGAGTTGGATCCAATGGCAGGGGAGGAAGCCATTCAGACCTGGTAGACCCAAACGTATAGTGAGGGTGTGCTGGGAACGTCTGGCTGAGGCCCCTGTCCGGGAGGTCTTCAACTCCCACCTCCGGAAGAACTTCAACCACATTCTGAAGGAGTCTGGAGACATGGAGGCTGAATGGGCCATGTTCTCCACCTCTGTTGTTGAAGCGGCGGCCCAGAGCTCCGGCCGCAAGGTGGTCAGTGCATCTCGTGGTGGCAACCCCCGAACCAAGTGGTGGACACCAGTGGTGAGGAGGGCCATTAAGCTGAAGAAGGAGTCCTATCAAGCTTGGTTGGCTTGTGGGACTCCCGAAGCAGCTGAGGTGTACCGGCAGGCCAAGTGGAGTGCTGCTCGGGTAGTTGCTGAAGCAAAAACCTGGGTATGGGAGGAGTTCGGTGAGGCCATGGAACAAGACTTTCGGTCGGCCTCGAAGAGATTCTGGCAAACTGTCCGGCGGCTCAGGAGGGGAAAGCAGCTCCCTGTCCACACTGTGTATGGTGCGGATGGGGCACTGTTGACTTCGACTGAGGATATCATCGGGCGGTGGAAGGAATACTTCGAGGATCTCCTCAATCCCACTGATACGCCTTCCACAGAAGAAGCAGGGTTTGTGGACGAGGGGGATGACTCGCCTATTACAGGGGCTGAGGTCGCCAAGGTGGTTAAAAATCTCCTTGGCGGCCGGGCCCCGGGGGTGGATGAGATTCGCTCTGAGTACCTCAAGGCCCTGGATGTTGTTGGGCTGTCATGGTTGACACGCCTCTGCAACATTGCGTGGAGGTCAGGGGCAGTGCCTTTGGCATGGCAAACCAGGGTGGTGGTTCCTCTCTTCAAAAAAGGGGACCGGAGGGTGTGCTCCAACTTTAGAGGGATCACACTCCTCAGCCTCCCTGGGAAGGTCTATGCCAAGGTACTGGAGAGGAGAGTCCGGCCGTTGGTCGAACCTTGGATTCAGGAGGAGCAATGTGGTTTTCGTCCTGGCCGTGGCACATTGTACCAGCTCTTTACCCTCTTGAGAATTCTCGAGGGTTCGTGGGAGTTTGCCCAACCACTTTACATGTATTTTGTGGACTTGGAGAAGGCATTTGACCGCATCCCTCGTGGTTTTTTGTGGGGGGTGCTTCGGGTGTATGGGGTATCGGGCTTGTTGTTACGAGCTATTTGGTCTCTGTACGACCGTTGTGAGAGTTTGGTTCGTATTGCCAACACTCGGTCGGACTCATTCCCAGTGAGAGTTGGACTCCGCCAGGGCTGCCCTTTGTCACCGATCCTGTTCATAACTTTTATGGACAGGATTTCTAGGCGCAGCCAGGGAATGGAGGGTGTCATGCTTGGTAACCACAGGATCTCATCTCTGTTGTTTGCAGATGATGTTGTCCTGTTGGCTTCATCCAGCAATGACCTACAGCTCTTGCTGGGACGGTTTGCTGCTGAGTGTGAAGCGGCTGGGATGAGAATCAGCACCTCCAAGTCCGAGTCCATGGTCCTCAGCCGGAAAAAGGTGGATTGTCCTCTCTGGGTAGGGGACAGGCTCCTGTCCCAAGTGGAGGAGTTTAAGTATCTTGGGGTCTTGTTCACGAGTGAGGGGAAAATGGAGCGAGAGATTGACAGACGGATCGGAGCAGCATCTGCAGTGATGCGGACGTTGTACCAGTCTGTTGTGGTGAAGAGGGAGCTTAGTTCTAAGGCAAAGCTGTCGATTTACCAGTCAATCTACGTTCCTACTCTCACCTATGGTCACGAGCTTTGGGTAATGACCGAAAGAATGAGATTGCAGATAGAAGCGGCTGAAATGAGCTTTCTCCGTAGGATTGCTGGACTCACCCTCAGAGATAGGGTGAGGAGCTAAGTCATCTGGGAGAGGCTCATAGTAGAACCGCTGCTCCTCCACATTAAAAGGAGTCAGTTGAAGTGGTATGGGCATCTGATTAGGATGGCTCCTGGACGCCTCCCACTTGAGGTGTTTCGGGCATGTCCCACTGGGAGGAGACCCCGGGGCAGACCCAGGACTCGGTGGGTCTATGTCTCCCATCTGGTCTGGGAATGCCTTGGTATCCTCTCTGGAGAGCTGGAGCAGGCGGCTGGCGAGAGGGAAGTCTGGGCTTCTCTGCTTGAACTGCTGCCTCCGTGACCCGGACCTCTGGAAAAGCGGTAGAAGGTGGATGGATGGATAGAGTCTATCCAGTAGTTTTGGAAGAGTCTTACTAACACACGGTGAGAAGATAAGAGCCTTGGTGGAGGAATGCATTCTTGTATCATCACCAAAATGTAATGGATTCCTCTCTAGCCCAAGGACCACCTCTGGTGAAAATTTCATCCACATCCATCCAGTAGTTTTTGTGTAATCCTACTGCACAAATACAAACAAGGTCCTTGGTGAAGGTATGCACATCATCACTAAAATTCAATGGGTTTATCCTTTGCCCAAGGGCTACCTCTGGTGAAAATTTCATCAAAATCCGTATATCGTTTTTGCGTAATCCTGCTAACAGACAAATAGACAAAGAAACAAGCTGACAAACAGACAGACCACCCCGATTACATTACCTCCTTGGCGGAGGTAACAAGACTGTCATAACTGTATTGACCATACATTGGGGCTGGGCAATTCGATCTTAAATCAGCATCATGGGTTATTGAATCTTTCAGGTCGGTTTTCGTTTTTTTTCCTCCTCTCTTCTCCTTTACAGTTTGCTGACAAGGCTCATAATTATTAAGCAATATTACACAACAGCGTGGTATCATATCACTGCGGTGCATAGTAAACAAGCATAATAGAATAGGCCTATTGTGATTTCACAAACAAAAAAATTAAACTGTCCAGTGCTGAAATTTATATACCATGTGGGCCACATGGCTCCAACAACATCTTCTAGGTTAGGGATGTCAAACTCATTCTGCTCCTGGATAAAAAACTTTCTCACCAACCGCCCACAAACAGTCAGACTTGGCCCCCACCTCTCCTCCACTCTGTCTCTTAGCACTGGCTTCCCCTAGGACTGCGTGCTAAGCCCTCTGCTGTACTCCCTGTATGCCTTTGACTGTATTCCAACTCACCTAACCACCATCACTGTGAAATACACAGATGACACCACCTTGGTTGGGCTCATCACCGGTGACGATGAGAAGGCATGCAGGGCAGAGGTAGAGAATCTGCTGCTGTGGTGCCAAGCAAACAACCTGAAACTGAATGTCCAAAAAAACCAAAGAACTCATACTGGACTTCAGGAAGAATAGACAAGACATCCCCCCCCCCCCATAAATGACGACCGTGTGGAAAACGTCCCTGCCTTAAGGCTCCTGGGCACCCAGATCTCCTCTGACCTCTCCTGGACTGTCAACACCAAGGCCCTGGTGAAGAAAGCCCAGCAGCGGCTACACTTCCTCTATGTCCTAAGAAAGAATAACCTGGACCAGAAGCTGCTGCTGGCCTTCTGTCACTGCTCAGTGGAAAGCGTGCTCACCTACTGTCTGGGTGTGTGGTATGCCGGCTCCACGGCCGAGAACAAGAAGGCTGTGCAGAGAGTCATCAACACCGCCCAAAAAATTACCGGCAGCCCTCTGCCATTCCTTGAAGACATCTCCAGATCCTCCTGTCTCAGAAGGATCAAGGCCATCATAGGAGACCCCACACATCCCGTCCACCACCTGCTTGATCTGCTTCACTGGATGATAGTTCAGATCGATCAGATCCCACACCTCCAGACTGACAAACAGTTTCTTCCCCTTGGCTATCTGAACTGAAAACAGTCAGAGGCACCAACCCTTCCCTCTGCACGCTCATATGCTCAGAACTGAGGACCTTTTAATTATCACAATAACTCACCTGTCTTTGCACTCCACACTTTCATGTTCATTGACCCATCCGTGAAACCACAACTGTGTATATTCTCCATAATCCTTGGGCCATTTTACTCAATTGTGTGTTTAATTGTGTGTCTGCACTCTGTACTCTTATGTACATAATTCCACCCACGTAGCCACTACCATACATGTGTATATTTCCACAATCCTGGGCCATTTTTATTCTTATTTTATTTTTATTTTGTTTTTATTTCAGTCGTGTGCTTAACCGTGTGTTCTGTAACCATGTCTTATCTAATCCTTCTTGCCTACTTTATTGCGCAGTAGCCTTGTGGAGCACCCACAATTTTGTTGTTCTGTACTCCTGTACAATGGCAATAAAGCCTATTCTGTTCTATTAGCTTGGGGGCCACATACCACTGGATTTAATGTCAAGTGGGTTGGACCAGTAAAATAATAGCAAAACAACCTGATGGCAACTCCAAATTTAGTACAAAGAAGTAGAAGTACATTGTGAAATGTTTACATTTATTGAACCATTGATCTTTTACAAAACATGAACAACCTGAATGAGTTGGAGTAATGACCCCAGTTACATGGCCTTTATCAGGTTATTCTGTTTACATGGTCACTTGAATAATCAGATAACTGCAGAAATCTAATCATAACCGATTTATTAGTGTACAAGTAAACATGATCATTGACCATGTTTACATGCACATGAATAAATCAGTTATGAGCGGATTTCTGGAGTTTCAATCCAGATTAAGACCCTTAATCAAACTTTTCCACAGGCACCTTTTTCTTGTCATGAATCCACTAAATGACTGTCTGTTCTTCTTTCTTTTTTCATATACTGTATCATTTCTGCCGTCTATTCAACAGAGCTGGAGGAACTTGAGGACTATATCGATGAGTTCTATCACTGCTGCTGTGACATAGTGGAACCTAGCATTTCTCCCGATAAGCCTCCCATTCCTTCCTCCTCGAGTAAGCGACCTAGACCTGCAGATTCACCGATAACACCCAAGAAATCACAGAGCAGCCCAGAGGTTCATGACTTTCTTTCCTTCATTGAAAGTAAACTTTCCAGCATGGATGCTAGACTTGTGTTGATCGAGTTGCCTATCCGATAAAGAATTCCAGGACGTTCGGGAGAGTCTGGAATATAGCCAGGTGTAGCTCATCTCTCTCCTAGAAGAAAACAATACCTTGAAAAAAATCAGTAAACACACCAACTATGCAACTTGACGTTGGAAAAGAAAACCAGAAAATGAAGGAAATCATTCTCGACCTGCAATCACGCTGTCATGAACCGGGCTTGGGATTTTCCCAAGCTCAGCTTCATGGCATTTGTCTGTTCCTCAGTTATCTGTGTTTTATGTTACCTTTTGAGTTCCACATTCTGTTTCATTGTTTAGCCATGTTCTGTTGTATTTTTGGTGCTTATTATTTGCTTTTGGCCATTTGATTATCTTTTGAGTCATTTGTAATTATTCCTTAGTCTGCATTTGGTTTTGTTTATTTACCTTGTGACTGACAACCACGCCTCCCTCTCCTGTCTACTCTTGACAGCTGATTCCAGTCTGTCATCGCCTCTCCCTGCACAGGCTTATACACATGCACACTTACACGCACACACTCACTTACACCGGCAATCACTTGAGTCATTATGTTTCGTGTTATTTAAGCTCTGTCTTTCCACTTGTGTTTGCTGGATTATTGTATTGTCCATTTGCACGGCCACCTGTATTGTCTACTGCATTATCTTCCACTTTGTCTCTGTTCTGCCAGGATTTTTGCTTTGACTCGGACGGCTCCAGCCCAGTGAGTACCATTCTGTTCCCCCCGCTACCAGTCACGTCTGGAGGCACATTGGGTCTTCTCTGTTGTTTCACCCCGCTATCAGTTACGTCTGCTGCGCCTTGGGTCTATTCTCCATCTTGTACTCACCTGCGTGCTGTGGAACGTCCTTGTAGTCATCCCTGTATGCCTAGTGCTACTCATCTGTTTGTTTGGACTGTAATATCACGTTTTGTTTAATAAATACACATAACATCCTCCTGCGTTTGGGTTTCAGTCTCTCCTGCCTCAGAAAGGCAGGAAATCATGACACATGCAGCATGAGAAATAACCTGATTTTCTCTGAAATTGCGGAAAAAACAATGAAAATGACATGATGCTGGTAAATAGACCCAAAAGCAGATAACAGGGAGAGCAGGATGGATGATCAAACAGATATCTTTATTGTGCAATAGTGAAAAACTGCAGCAAGGAGTCTGGCAACCCTGCAATAGGAGAGAGGGGACAAAGAGTTAATATGGGTGGATATTAAAGGAAGCATGATAGTAATTTCCATGTGTCTCACTTACAGGTGCTGGGAATAATGAAGTGGTGAACAGGATGGCAGGAGACTCCAGACGCTGCAGGTGAGGACCCAGTAATGATGAAGCTCCTGGGGATAGGGAGAGGAGCTTGGGGAAAATAATGGAAGAGAGGTTAGGAGGTAATTAGTAAGTGCATTTACAGGGGGAAGGAGAAGGAGGTAGTCTAGGTTAAGGCTCTGCGCAGTGGGAATCCAGATCTGCCTGGGAGGAGACCCAAATCCACCAGAGTCCTGGAGAAAAATGAAGGAAGAATTTTGCAGGGGTTACAAGCTTACACCTTCCTGGGGACGTTGAGGGAGAGGACTGGCTGCACACATGGCTCACGGAGACAGCTGCTGTGTTTGAAATGTTCACTCACTCACGTTCTCCCTACTCGTTATATAGTGAATTTAGATATAGTGGACTATATAGTAAACTCAATATAACAATAAAATTATAAGATTTCGGACACTACTGGGCTTGTTTTTGTAATGCTGTTTATAACATCATCATCTTTTGCGTTCACGGAGACATGGCTCCACGACAAAATCCCTGATGCGGCCATTCAGCTGGAAGGGATGGCATCATTCCGGGCAGACAGGGAGGCCGCTAGCTCCGGTAAGAGCTGAGGGGGGGGGACTATGTATCTATATTAACAAGAACTGGTGTGTTAATGCCACGTTAGCAACTAAACACTGCTCTCCATTGGCGGAGTGCCTTATCGTAAACTGCCGGCCATTCTATCTGCCGAGGGAGTTCACCAACGTGTTTGTTGCTGCTGTTTACATAGCTCCTAGTGCTAATGCTAAAGCTAATGCTAACGAGGTACTCGGAGAGCTGCCTGATGCTGTCAGTGAATTTCAAACTTCACACCCGGACAGTTTTGTGGTGGTTGCAGGGGATTTTAATCACACCAGTCTAAAGACTGTGCTCCCCAAGTTCAAACAATGTGTGGACTTTAAGACCAGAGGAGAGAATATGTTGGACTTGGTGTACACAAATTTCCCAAATGCATACAAGGCAATACCTCGCCTCCACCTCGGCCATTCTGACCACCTATCCGTGATGCTGGTGCCTGCCTACAAACCCTTACTGAAGCGCAGCAGGCCAGTAGAGAAACAATTCACGACTTGGCCAGAGGGTGCAGCCTTGGCACTTCAGGACTGTTTTCTTCATACAGACTGGGAGGTTTTCAAAATAGCAGCCTCTCAGGGAGACAGGATTGATGTGGAGGAGTATGCTGAAACGGTCACCAGCTACATTGCAAAGTGCACAGAGGATGTCACTATATTGAAGACCTTCACTCCACGGGGCAAGTATAAACCCCGGATGACTGCAGAGGTGCGCTCGCTGCTCACAGCCAAAGATGCAGCCAAAGGACAGGATATAGTGAATGAATGAATGAACAAACAAGCCCCCACACACAAAGAAGCATGCCACGTAAAAAATATGTGGCTATTTTTTACAAGAAAAAATAACCTACAGTGCACTAAAAATTATACTAAAATATCTGTAATGTAGAGGATAACAACTCCCCCCCCAGCCCCGCTACAGAGGACGGACATCGTCCATCGCCACATGACGGACCGTGGGGACGGTGCGCCGTGGTCTGCTACGCACAGTTGTACTAAAATATCTGCAATATATCTGCAATCCGCTACAGAAGAGTAGCGGGGGGGGGAGCGTTCACGGTCTGGACGTGGCGCACGGACCGGTCCGTCATGTGGCGATGATGCACAGTTGTAATTTACCAATCGGTCAAAAGTCATTTTGATTACAATTTTCAGGGATAAAGAATAATTTAGCTTATAACACTTACCTGTCCACAACAGCAGTGTCGCTGGCGAACTTCTCTTCTTTATTGTCAGACGAACATGACGCTGGTCCGCTTGTTACGACTCGTGGTTCTGGTCACGCGACCCGGTCAAACCATGATTCCATTATTGCGGTTTTGCGCTTCCATGATTGGGGTTTTGGCGAACGATTTTTCAAAACAAATAAGAACAGTAGTAAGAAAAAAAGACTGGCGAACGCGTGTGTGTCACCCAGCGGCTTACACAAAACAGATTTGACGCATGCTTTCAGTAGTTGAACTTGTCTGCTTCAATTGGCTCGCTGTATTCGCAGCCGTTGGTAGGCGGGTCCTTCTTGCTAGGTTTTCAGTCATTGGTTCTTCAAGGTTTCAGAAACCCAATTCAAGGCTCTTATTAGTCGAATGAGAGGTCAGTCAAATCTAAACCAATCAAAGCACTCCTTTGGCTTTCTGTTCGCGGCTGTGTCTGTAGTGGAAGAACGGAAATGCAGCTTTTTTTTTTCAGTGCGCTCTGAGACGCACAGTGTGCGTCCTAGTGCGCACGAGGGCGCGCTAGGACGCAGAGACGTGACCGCCCACGGTATCCCGGGGTGCAAGAGGTTAAGTATTTGGGTGTCACACTAGGTCCCATGCTCAGCTTTAAAAAGCACATAAAACAGATGAGCTGCATTCCGAAATATAACCTTGCAAACTTTCGTTGCATCAGAAACTCACTTACTCTAAAATCATCAAAAACCTTGCTGAATGGCATGATTTTGACACATTTCTCCTATTGCATCTCTTGCTGGCCACAAGCTAATAGTACAACTCTGAAACTCTTGGAATCCCTGGATAAACAGTCCATCAAAATTCTGGATAAGAAGACACAATAGTATCACCATTGTGGTATACTTGCTAAACACAAGCTGTTAACCTTTGAAAACATGATCATGTATGCAAATATATGGTTGAGCTTTAAAATTATTCATGGTTCTGCACCCCCCACCCCTTAAGACTTTTGTGTACCCGACTTCTGAACAAAATATCAGAATAACAAGGACTTTCTCTAGGTGGCATTGTTGCATCCCCCTACGTAAAACTGCTTTTGGACAATCAGCATTCTCATACAAAGCTATAACGGAATGGAACAAGCTCCTCGCTGCTTTGAAGACGAGAACAAATTATAGAGACTTTACCACAGAGACTAAAAAGAAGCAGGCACTGTGTCACTAAATTTTTTTCCTGGGGCTAAAGTGTCAGACATTGAGGCTCTTACCCCTGACCTATTAAATGAATACCCCCACGCTAAAACGGTCATTGTGCATGTTGGATGCAACAACATCCCAGATGAAGCATCGGAGATCTTAAAGAGAGACTTCAGGAGCCTTCTGTCCACTCTTATGAACTGTGGCAGACGTGTGTTTATTTCTGGGCCATTAGCTCCTTTTAGAAGAGGTTGCAATCATTTTAGCAGAACTCTCAGCCTTAATACCTGGTTGTGTTCTACATGTCCTACTTTTAACATTGGTTTTGTAGACAATTTCAACCTCCTTTGGAACTGCCCATCACTTATGAGGCCAGATGGCATCCATCCAAATAGACTTGGTGCACGTGTTTTAAGGGACAATCTGTTCTATTCCATTCAGCGTTTTTAAGTACAGTGACTGAAATCTGGTGTGTTAACTCACCCCAAAGTTCCTGGGTCTGCCAACCAGCCCTTCTTTGCTTCCACTTCTCATATTAATCCTATTAATCCAAATAATTCTCACTGTTTAGATCAGTGTTCAGTTCATAACCCCATAGAGATTGTGTCTGTCTCCCGTTACCCAAAACATTATAACCCAAGACAAATACAACATAACTTGATAAATACACACCTCTCTGCAGCTCCTCCTCTTCCGTCACCCCTCAACTTAGCCCCTGTCTTTCCCATCAGAGAATCTTTGTCTACTCCCCCCAAACTTAATAAAAATATAATGTATAAGCATCCCAAAGGATGCTTATTTGTTCATTTATTTATTTTATTTATTGTGAATTTATGCTTTGTGAGAATATCATTTTTGTTGTTTTATTCACATACTTTCTGCAATGTCTTATACACTAATGACCTCCTTATCGCATCTGATAATGGACTTGACTCACGGCTGTCATTTAAAAAAATGGCCAACACACACCAATTTATCACATCCTTTTTCATGTAAATTAGAAACATTCTTTTGTAAATGTGAGGATTTTTTTCATAAATTTGCAGGATTTTCCTGCAGAGTTACGCCCATTTTACTCAGAAATGTGCAGCTTCTTACTTGAAAATTTGCAGCTTTTTCCTCATGAATTTAGAACTTTTCTTACTCTTGAATTTGCAGTTTAAAAAAAAAAAGCTTAAACTTGCAGCATTTTACTCAAATCTTATATTTGCAGTGTTTTAGGTTGTAAACAGTTGGAAATTTACACCTTTTTTGTCTTTTTGCTAAAGTTGCAGCTTCTTACCCATAAAATTCCACTTTTTTTGGTCAGAAATTGGCAGCTTTTAACTGAGACTTACATCCCCCTCCCCTTTTTTTTTTTTTGTCAGGTCAGGCATTGGCTTGCTTGCTACTGGATAACCATGAAAACCGGTACTACCTGTCTCATGGGTCGGGCCGTCGGCGACTCAACCGGCATCCCCACCCTTCCGAGGGCATGGAGGGTGAAACCGGGCATCCTGGCAGAACTAAAAACAATATCTGCCACAGGTCTGTGGTGGACCACTCCCAGTTACATGGGGTAAGACTGCACATCCTGGCAGAAAAACACATCTGTTGAAAGGTCTGTGGTGGACTGTGACAGTCGGTGCATTGTGACATGCACTACACAAAGAGCAGAGATAAACAAACCTATCATCTGGTCAGTCACTGCAACAGATACTGGAGTCAGTTTGTCTTGGCTTGTCCTTGCCACTGATAATACCTCTATCTGCCAAGAATGTGCTGCTAGTCCAGCAAAAGCTAGCAGTACTCAAATACTTAGCAAGCAGTTTCATGAAATGGTCAATTAGAAAGCAACTCATACTGGCTCGGACATCGCCCGGGCTTACAAGGTCTGCGCTGATCTGTTCACACTCCGACAGGCAGCGAAAAGTAAGCTAGGAGCAGGAAGACAAAAGAAGAGGACAACAGCAGCCTTGTGGGTAGCAGAATGGAATGTAAGCACTCTGTTGGACAGAACAACATCATAGCACCCAGAAAGACAGACCGCGCTTGTGGCCCTGGAAATGAACAGGTACAATGTAGACATAGCTGCACGTAGTGAAACAAGATTGCCTGGATATGGCAGCTTGGAAGACCATGGGTACATCTTCTTTTGGAGTAGGAGATCAACTCAAGAAAGGAGAGAAGCAAGAGTGGGCTTTGCAGTTAGAAAGGAGATAGCAGCAATGCTTGATGAGGAACCGGTGCCAATCAACGACAGGATAATGACTATGAGACTCCCACTACAGCAGAAGATGTTTGCCACACTCATCAGTGTATATGCCCTAACAATGACCAACACAGAGGAGATGAAGGAAGATTTCTACAGTGATTTATGTGAGACTATCAGGCATGCACTGACTGATGACAGGCTGATACTCGTTGGAGATTTTAATGCCAGAGTTGGTTTGGACACTGAGAAATGGAAAGGAGTGCTAGGCAGTCATGGAGTAGGCAAGTGCAATGCTAATGGAGAACTTCTACTTGCACTATGTTCAGAGTGCAACCTTGTGATGACCAACACTCTATTTAAGCACAAGGACACACATAAGAAGACATGGATGCACCCAAGATCCAAGCACTGGCACTTATTAGACTACATCATAGTCAGGCCGAGAGAGAGAGAGGCAGAGAGAATATATTGGACACCAGAGCAATGAGAGGTGCGGACTGTGGTACTGATCATGTTATGCTGAGATCTAGATTAAGGATTTGGAGACGAAAACAGCATTGCAGGACAGGTGCAAAGCCACCACGGAAGTTACAACACGAGTGCACTAAAAGGCCAAAAGAAGCAGGAAGAACTTACACGGGAATTGGATGAAAACTTGAAAGACTGGGACAGCAACAACTCAAAGAATGACATAGAAGAGAAATGGGCAACACTGAAGGATATGGTGTATCAGACCACGAGTGATGTATTAGGCCACCCTGAGAGGAAACATCAAGATTGGTTTGATGAGCATGATGAACACCTGAAGAAACTACTAGAAGCAAGGAATGCAGCTAGGCAGGAAAACCTACAGTGTAACACAAGGTTGAAGAAGAAAAAATACTCAAAGGCTCAGAGTGAGCTACAGAAGCACACCAAGAGATGAAGTCCAACTGGTGGGATGAAAAAGTGGAGGAACTTCAAACTGCAGCAGACAGGAAGGACATGAAAACATTCTTCACAGGTTTGAGAGAAATCTACCGCCCTAAACCAAGAGGATTGATCCAACTAAAGGCTATGGATGGTGAAATGGTTTTGCAGGAGAAAGACAAGATCCTGGACAGATTTGCAGACCACTTTGACCAACTACTAAACAACCCTGGAGATCTCACTGAAGGGGCTAAAGAAGCTCTAGTGCAGCGACCAGCCATATCAAGTCTGGATGAACCACCAAATTTTGATGAACTAATGGCAGCTATCAGGACAACACAGGATGGTAAAGCTCCAGGAAGGGATGGAATTCCAGCAGAAGTGTGGAAATTTGGTGGTGTTCAGCTGACCAACTGCCTGCACAAGCTCATTCAAAAGATATGGGATTCCCAGAAAGTACCTCAAGACTGGGAGGATGTAAGTATTGTGCCTTTGTTCAAGAAAGGTGACAGGAAAGATTGTGGAAATTACCGAGGTATATCACTGCTAGCCACTGTTGGTAAGATTCTCTCACATGTACTACTGAACAGACTCAATGAACACATCTCGCAGAATGTACTACCGGAAACCCAGTGCGGCTTTAGAAGTGGAAGAAGCACAATGGACATGATTTTCTGCTTGAAACAGGTTCAAGAAAAGTGTATCAAACAGAACATGCCACTTTATGTAGTCTTCATAGACTTCGGTAAAGCCTTCGATACTGTTTCGCGACAAGGACTTTGGCAGGTACTCAAGAAATATGGGTGTACAGAGAAGTTTGTCAGCCTGATCGAGGCACTCCATACAGGTATGCAAGCAAACGTGGCAATGAGTGGTTCAGTATCTAAAGACTTTTCAGTAAGCAACGGGGTGAAACATGGGTGTGTGCTGGCACCTACACTCTTCTCGCTATTTCTGGCAGCCATGCTTGAGGTGGCCTTCAAAGACACTTCAGAAGGAGTATACATTCAAACAAGGAAAGAAGCAGACTTTTTCAATGTGGCACAGTTTAAAGCCAAGAGTAAGACATCAATAAAGGTAGTAAGAGAAATGCTTGTTGCCGACAACAGTGCTCTAGTTGCACACAGTGTGGAAGATATGCAATCTTTAGTGGAGAAATTTGCAAGAGCAGCTAGCCAATTCAGCCTCCAAATCAACATCAAGAAGACAGAGTGCCTTTATCAACCACCAAAGTTCCAGTTATCAACATCACTACCAGAAGAGATCAGCATTGGTACAGAGCCACTAGTCAAGTGCAAGACCTTCAAGTATCTGAATACTGAACCGGCCTCAGTTTGTAAGAACCCGGGACTGTGTGTCCGACACGATCATCAGTAGCACGGGGGCCCCCCAGGGAACGGTGCTGGCTCCCTTCCTGTTCACTCTTTATACTGCAGACTTCTCACACAACACAACACACTGCCATCTACAGAAGTTCTCTGATGACTCTGCGATCGTTGGCCTCATCTCCAATGGAGATGAAGCTGAGTACAGAGGGCTTATCCAGGACTTCGTGGACTGGTGCCATCGGAACTGCCTCCAGATCAACGCGAGGAAAACTAAGGAGCTGGTGGTGGACTGCCGCAGGCATGGGCAGCCCCTCACAGCACCAGTAAATATACAGGGAACAGACATCGAGATGGTGACATCCTATAAGTACCTGGGTGTTCATCTGAACAATAAACTAGACTGGTCACACAATACTGACGCACTCTACAAGAAGGGACAGCGCAGGCTGTTCCTGCTGAGGAGACTCAGGTCTTTTGGTGTACAAGGGGCGCTGCTGAAGTCATTCTATGACACGGTGGTGGCATCAGCCATCACTTTTGGAGTGGTCTGCTGGGGCAGTGGCATTACTGCAGCCGATAGGAAGAGACTGAACAAACTGATTAAGAAAGCTAGCTCTGTCCTGGGGCAGCGCCTTGATCCGATGGAGGAGATAGGAGAGAGAAGGACGGTGGCTAAACTGTCATCTCTGCTGGAGTCCGAGTTCCACCCTATGCAGGACATACTGGATGCACTGAGGAGCTCATTTAGCAGCAGACTACATCATCCCAGGTGCACAACTGAGAGGTTTCGTAGGTCCTTCCTACCAACGGCTGTCAGACTGTACAACCTAAGCAGGGCTGCTCGCAGAGATAGCAAAAAGACGTAACAAACTAATAGTTTTTTGAATGCAAAAGATGCAATAGACTTACACAATGGTCCCCTCCGGCATACAACTAGGAACATACCGGTCGCTATGGAGGGTGAGAATATGTATGGGCACATAATCATACCATGTAGGATAACTAAGTAGACGGTTATGCTGTTTCATCCCATCTAGCAACAATGCTCTGCACTGTGTGTGTTTATATATTTACATATTTATTCCATCTAGCTACAATGCTCCGCACTGTGTTTTTATATATCTACATATTATTCCATCTAGCTACATTGCTCCGCACTGTGTGTGTTTATATACTTGCATATTTATTCCACCTAGCTGCAATGCTCCGTACTGTGGGTGTTTATATATTTACATATTTATTCCATCTAGCTACAATGCTCTGCACTGTGTGTTCACACTGGCTTTTCCCTGCACTGTGTGTTCATATACTCATATATTTATTCCATCCAGCTACAATGCTCTGCACTGTGTGTCTGTGTGTGTGTGTGTGTGTATATATTTATTTTATAGTAATATGTACATATGTACATTAGCCGCTCTTGCTTGCTTGTTTTTTTCTTGCCTTCTGATTGTTGCTCTGAGTGTTGCTATCCCTGTGCTGTTGCAATCCTGGAATTTCCCCGTTGTGGGACTAATAAAGGCTTATCTTATCTTATCTTATCTTATCTTATCTTATCTAGGGAGTACTGTTTCAGAGACTGCTAGGCTGGAGGATGAACTATCTCTCAGAATGGGAAGAGCGAGCACTGTTTGGAAACTTGAGGGAGAGACTGTGAAACAATCGACATGTGTCTATCTGTGTGAAATGCAAGTGTACAGAGCGACAGTACTGGCTACTCTATTGTACGGTGCTGAAACTTGGACTGTCTACAGAGTGCATGTGAAGAAACGCCACGCATATGATGAGACATCTTCGAGCCATAATGAACATCTCATGGAAAGACAAGATAACCAACATAGAAGTGTTGAAACAAGCTGGTCTACCATCAGTGGAGGACATGCTAATACAGATGAACCTGAGATGGCTTGGACATGTTGAGAGGATGGACCACCAGTGTCTCCCTCGGCAGTTACTCTACTCACAGTTATGCGAGGGCAAACACAATCAGGGTAGACCAAGGCTTAGATTTAAAGACACTGTAAAAAGAAACTTGAAGAAATTGGATACAGACAGGAGTTCCTGGCAGCAGAAGGCTAAGGACAGAGCTGTGTGGAGGAATCTGATCAGACCTAAATGAAACAGTCATTGTCGCCCATGACAGACTGCTATGATGATGATGATGAATGGACTTGTTTCTGTACTTGTCCTTTTAGATCTTAGTGCAGCCTTTGATACTATCGACCATGATATTCTACTTGATAGATTAGAACACTATGTTGGACTTAATGGAACTTCGCTGCTTTGGTTTAGATCTTATTTGTCTGATAGGCTTCAGTTTCTTCATGCCAATAATGAGTTTTCTTCCAACTCTAAGCTCAGTCATGGAGTTCCACAGGGATCTGTGCTAGGCCCTACGCTTTTTAGTTTATATATGCTTCCGTTAGGCAACATCATTAGAAAGCACTGTATACATTTTCATTGTTATGCAGATGACACACCATTATACTTGTCAATGAAGCCAGATGATAGTAATCAATTAGCCAAGTTAGACGCCTGTCTTAAGGAAATCAAAGCTTGGATGACTTGTAATTTTCTGCTATTAAATTCAGATAAGACTGAAGTCATTCTTGTTGGTCCTAAAAACCTTAGAAATACCTTTCCAAATCAGACTCTTAGTATGGATGCGGTTACTCTTTCTCTGAATAGTTCTGTGAGGAACCTTGGAGTTATTTTTGATCAAGATCTGTTTTTAAATTCACATATTAAATTTGTTTCTAAGACTGCCTTCTATCATTTGCATAATATTGCCAAGATTAGGAGCATCTTGTCAAAGATTGATGCTGAGAAACTGATCCACGCTTTTGTTAGCGCTAGATTAGATTGTTGTAACTCTTTATTATCAGGTTGTCCTAAAATATCTTTAAAAAGTCTTCAGTTGATCCAAAATGCTGCTGCAAGAGTTTTAACAGGTACTAGAAAGAGAGATCATATCTCTCCGGTTTTGGCCTCCCTTCATTAGCTTCCCATAGAGTTTGGAATTAAGTTTAAAATCCTTCTTCTCACTTACAAAGCTCTTAACAATCAGGCCCCTTATTATTTAAAAGATCTGATACTGCCCTATCATCCTAGCAGAGCATTACGCTCTCAAAATGCTGGATTACTTAAATTAAAAAATTAAAAATTAAATCACCCTTTATTGTCATTCAACCATACAACCAATCATGTACAGTAGAACAAAATTGTGCTTTATCCTATCTACAGTATCAATCACACACACCCCATGTGTAGAATCAGAAGGGCCGCTGCCATGCAAGGCGCCGCCACAGATTTCCTCCTCCATTCAATTATTGCTGAGCACCAAGCTGGACGGCAGGAAGTTCCGCTTTTTATATGGTCTTTGGCATGACCCGGCTGGGATTTGAACCTCTCCCTCCTGGGTGTGGGGCGGATGCTCTACTAACTGAGCCACCACTCCGGTGGCTCATTACTTGTAATACCTAGAATCTCCAAAAGTACAATGGTAGGCAGAGCCTTCAGCTATCAAGCTCCTTTCCTGTGGAACCAGTTACCAATCTGGATTCGGGAGTCAGACTCGATCTCTGTTTTTAAGAATAGGGTAAAAACCTTCCTTGTTGATATAGCCTACGATTAGGGAGGTATCATGTGTCTCTAAACCCTCCCTTAGTTCTGCTGCTAATAGATTTAGACTGCTGGGGGACCTCCAATAATGTACCTGGCTTCACTCCTTTAATGTTTGCTCTCTATATGTCTGTTCTTTTCATCTTCTCTATCCCCTTGTCCCCCAGCCAGTCGCAGCAGATGACTGCCCCTCCCTGAGCCTGGTTCTGCTAGAGGTTTCTTCCTGTTAAAAGGGAGTTTTTCCTCTCCACCGTCGCCAAGCGCTTGCTCACAGGGGATCGCCTGATTGCTGGGGTCTTTCTGCAATTGTGGGGGTTTCCCCTACATTTGAAAGTGCTATGAGATGACTATTGTTGTGAAATGGTGCTATATAAATAAAGTTGAATTGAATTGAATTGAATGTATTGACAATTCATTAACCTGGAGCACACATATTGATTACCTCTGCAGTAGTCTACAACTTTAGAGGGATCACACTCCTCAGCCTCCCTGGGAAGGTCTATGCCAAGGTACTGGAGAGGAGAGTCCGGCCGTTGGTCGAACCTCGGATTGAGGAGGAGCAATGTGGTTTTCGTCCTGGCCGTGGCACATCGGACCAGCTCTTTACCCTCTCGAGAATTCTTGAGGGTTCGTGGGAGTTTGCCCAACCAGTTTACATGTGTTTTGTGGACTTGGAGAAGGCATTTGACCGTGTCCCTCGTGGATTTTTGTGGGGGGTGCTTCGGGAGTAAGGGGTATCGGGCTTGTTGTTACGAGCTATTCGGTCTCTGTACGACCGTTGTGAGAGTTTGGTTCCTTCTCCCTTTATACCAACTCCTGCACCTCCTCCCACCAGTCTGTTAAGCTGATCAAGTTTGCGGACGACACCACCCTCATCGGGCTCATCTCCAACGGCGACGAGTCCGTCTACAGGAAAGAGGTGGCCCAGCTGGTGTCCTGGTGCAGCCACAACAACCTGCAGCTGAACGCTCTGAAGACAGCGGAGATGATTGTGGACTTCAGGAAAGTCACAACCCCCCTGCCCCCCCTCACCATCACAGGCTCTCCCATCACCATTGCAGATTCCTTCCGCTTCTTGGGCACCACCATCACCCGGGACCTCAAATGGGAGCCAACCATCAGCTCCCTCATCAAAAAGGCCCAGCAGAGGATGTTCTTTCTGCGGCAGCTGAGGAAGCTCAAGCTACCCACCAAGATGTTAGTGCAGTTCTACACGGCCATCATCGAGCCCATCCTCACCTCCTCCATAACCGTGTGGCACGCAGGAGCCACTGCCAGGGACAGACTAAGGCTGCAGCGCGTCGTGCACACTGCTGAGAAGGTGATCGGCTGCAAGCTTCCATCTCTCCAGGACCTGTACATCTCCAGGACCCGGAGGCGTGCAGGCCGGATCATAGCCGATCCTTCACACCCTGGTCACGTACTGTTTGCCCCCCTCCCCTCAGGTAGAAGACTTCGGTCCATTCAGACTAAAACCTCCCGGCACAGGAACAGCTTTTTCCCCCCTGCCATCAGACTGCTGAACATTAAGTGACTTATTGACTCTCGTGCACTATATACAGCAGCTCAACCAGACTCATGTCATTCATCACTGTTTTTCTGTTGCATTATCGACTGCACTGTGGTACCCCATATTATTTGCTACTTGCTAATTTATTTAAAACTGCCTTGACTAGTATTACTCATTATTATTATTATTATTATTATTATTATTACTTATTATTCTACACTTATTGCATGTTTTTAGTCTTTTAGTTTTTTAGTCTATCTCTTTATCTCATCATGTTTTTAATGTTGCAGCATGGCACCGAGACAAATTCCTAGTTTGTGTACTACATGAACAATGGCAATAAATCTGATTCTGATTCTGTATTGCCAACACTTGGTCGGAGTCATTCCCAGTGAGAGTTGGACTCCGCCAGGGCTGCCCTTTGTCACCGATCCTGTTCATAATTTTTATGGACAGGATTTCTAGGCGCAGCCAGGGAATGGAGGGTGTCATGCTTGGTGACCACAGGATCTCATCTCTGTTGTTTGCAGATGATGTTGGTCCTGTTGGCTTCATCCAGCAATGACCTACAGCTCTTGCTGGGACGGTTTGCCGCTGAGTGTGAAGCGGCTGGGATGAGAATCAGCACCTCCAAGTCCGAGTCCATGGTCCTCAGCCGGAAAAAGGTGGATTGTCCTCTCCGGGTTGGGGACAGGCTCCTGCCCCAAGTGGAGGAGTTTAAGTATCTTGGGGTCTTGTTCACGAGTGAGGGGAAAATGGAGCGAGAGATCGACAGACAGATTGGAGCAGCATCTGCAGTGATGTGGACGTTGTACCAGTCTGTTGTGGTGAAGAGGGAGCTTAGTTCTAAGGCAAAGCTGTCGATTTACCAGTCAATCTACGTTCCTACTCTCACCTATGGTCACGAGCTTTGGGTAATGACTGAAAGAACGAGATCGCGGATACAAGCGGCTGAAATGAGCTTTCTCTGTAGGATTGCTGGACTCACCCTCAGAGATAGGGTGAGGAGCTCAGTCATCCGGGAGAGGCTCAGAGTAGAACCGCTGCTCCTCCACATTGAAAGGAGTCAGTTGAGGTGGTATGGGCATCTGATTAGGATGCCTCCTGGACGCCTCCCACTTGAGGTGTTTCAGGCACGTCCCACTGGGAGGAGACCCCGGGCAGACCCAGGACTCGGTGGAGAGACTATGTCTCCCATCTGGTCTGGGAACGCCTTGGTATCCCCTCTGAAGAGCTGGAGCAGGTGGCTGGGGAGAGGGAAGTCTGGGCTTCTCTGCTTGAACTGCTGCCTCCGCGACCTGGACCTCCGGAAAAGCGGTAGAAGATGGATGGATGGATGGATAGTCTACAACAGCGGCTGCATATTTTGTGTAAAGAATCCATGGCGTTGATAAGAGGATGATGTTAATATTTTACCAGGCTGTTTTGGAGAGCTGTATTAGATATAGCATCACAGCTTGGTTTGGCAACCTATCTGTGAAACTAAAGAATAGAGTGTTGTGTTTAATTTATACTGCATGGAAAATCATTGGAGTTAAAGAGTATGTATCCATGCAGATCTTATACAAACAGGCAGCCTGTTGACAAGCCCAACAAATAATCAGTGACATGAGCCATGTACTAAACCAGGGATGTCCAATCATGTGCCATGGAGGGCCAAGACCCTGCAGGTTTTCTCTTCTACCCAGTTGCTTCAGCAGGTGTTTTCACTGATCAGCAATCAGTGGGAAGAAGTTCAGTGAAATCTGGTGCTGAACACACTGGTTGGAGGTAAAGCCTGCAGGGTCTTGACCCTCCATGGCACATGATTGGACACCCCTGTACTAAACAATGAATACGAGCGGCTGCCCTCAGGGAGGAGATACAGAGTCCCCAAGTGCAGGTTCAATAGATACAAGAACTCATTTATCCCGACGTCAGTAAAACTTCTAAACTCAAATAGATAGGTCAGGGACACTTATAACTTCCGTTCTTAATAACTGTTGTTATATATTTATTTATGTATGTATGTATTTATATTATTTATTGGGTTTTATTTCATCTATTTTTTTAATGAAGGATCTTATGTACAACATCCATTGTATATGTGTGGATTGTGTGGTTGCAGCATGGGTGATAAGCCCAAGACAAATTTCCCCTTGTGGGACAATAAAGTTCTATCTTATCTTATCTTATCTTATCTTATCTTATCTTAATAGTCTTGATACCTTGCCACATAGCTCATGGGTTATTTTCTCCGAAATTATCCTCAATGAGCCATTTATATTTCATTTTGCTGCTTTGATGCCCCTCTTCAGGTCTGCTCTTGCGTCCTTATAGGTCTCCTTGGCCCCCAGTCTGAATGCTGCATCTCTGGCCTTAAGCAACTTTCTCACGTTGTTGTTGAACCATGGTTTTTAGTTGGGGTATGTTTTAAGCTGTTTTTCTATGGTTACCTTATCTGTACAAAATTTGATATAAGATAGTATTGTAGTGGTGTAATATTCAGTGTCTGGATGTTCAAACATCTCCCAGTCTGTGTCCTTAAAGCAGTCCTGTAAAGATGATGAAGCCTCTTCAGTCCAACACCGCACAGTCCTATATTGTGGTTTTACTCTGCAAATGAGGGGGTTATAGGCTGGTGTTAAAACAGAGATAGGTGGTCAGAGTGTCTTAAGTGGGGAGATGAATGAGTTTTGCATGCCTCAGGAATGCTTGTGTACACCTGGTCCAAAGTTTTATTTTCCCTTGTTTTTAATGTCCACATTTTTGTGAAATCTGGGTATAACAGTCTTGAAGTTACAGTTGCTAAAATCTCCTGCCGCAACAAAAACACTCTCTGGTAGCCTGTTGTTTGAAGATGGCATCATGCAGTTTGCTCATGGCTGTCTTAGCATTAGCCCGAGGATGAACATACACCGCTACGATGAACATTATAGAAAACTTCCTTGGCAGATAAAAGGTCTGCACTTAAGCATCAGCAATTCCAAGTCCAGACAGCAATGCCTTTCAATAACCGTTGCAACTGTGCACCAGTTGTTATTTATATATACACACACTCCCCCTCCTCTTGTCTTACCAGAGTCTGCTGTACGGTCTGCCCAGTAGATGGTGTGGCCTGCTAGCTCCATAGCTAGGTCGGGGATGTTTTCATGCAGCCAGGTCCCTGTTATCACCATAATGCAGCTGTTCATGCAGTTGTTCATAATCCGTAATTTAATGTCGTCCATCTTATTGATGAGAGAGTGGGCTTTGGAGAGGAAAATGCTAGGGACAGCCGGCTTATATGGAGACGCTCTCATCCTTGCTCGGATCCCGGCTCGCTTGACTTGCTTTTTTCTTTCTCTCACACCGGTGTTTACGTCTCCTTTTCAGCCTAGGCTTGAACCGGGTGCCTGTATGCTCCCGTATAGCTGGGCGCTGTATTTTCTTTGGAAATGAGGCCAAATTTTCTGGAGCCCACCTGGTCCAAAACTTCTTCAGGCTGATGAGTTCATTTCGGGTATAAATCCTCTTAGTCCCATTAGCACTAACACTAGAAAAGCTGCTTGTAAAAAGACAGCACTGAGCCGCTGCGTTGGCACGTGCCGCCATTGTCCTTAGGTATATACACGCATATACACACCCAAATGTTATGTATGGTAAAATGCCTGGGTGAAAATGGTAAATGGTAAATGGCACTCACTTATATAGCGCTTTTATTCTCATCTCTTGATGACCAAAGCGCTTTACAGATGCTGCTATTCACCCATTCACACACACATTCACACACTGATGGTGGCATGCTGCCTAACATGGCGCTTCCAGACCCACCAGGAGCAATTGGGGTGAAGTGTCTTGCCCAGGGACACAACGGCAGGATATCTGGGGAGAGCGGGATTTGAACCGCCAACCATGTGGTTACTGGACGACCTGGGTGAAGGATGAGGCAAGATGACTGGGCGAATACAGTTTTATTGTTGAGCTTTATTGACCAATGAACAGTAACTTGGCAGGCATCTGGCAGAGGGCACCGGTCAAAGATGCTGCAATATGGATGCCCTCTGCCTTATATAGGGTGGTGCAGTGAAGTGACGGGAAATGCACGTCACCACACTGCACTTCACAATAATGTGCCATTTTAATACATAATATTCAGTTGTTCTGTTTTCAATTGAATGTGAAAAGTGTATTCAGGCACTTTTTTTTATCATCTTTGAAGGGGTTGTGTGGAATGCTGCACCACCCTCCTGAGTTCTTTTTCTGAACAGCTGTGTGGCTTGACAGAGCACATTAATATGGTGTGTGTTATTCATTCGAAAGTGTTGTTCATTTGATATGGTGGACACATCTGACGTTTTGTATTTGTTTCCAGTGTTATCCATGCTTTTTGGAATTTTGCCATATTCAGGGGAGGAGAATGCACCAGGGTTATTTTAGTTGAAGTTTGCCAAAATTCTTTGTATTCAGTCAGTATTCTTTTAAGTCTATTTTTGAAGTTGTTATTTGCAATTTAGATAGATAGATAGATAGATAGATACTTTATTTTGAACAAAAAAGTATAACAAAAACAAAACAAATGACAAATGCAATAAAGTAACAGTATACAGTGTTCGAAAGGGAAAAGGAAGAAGTGAACACTTATTAATTCCATCTCCTCTTTTCCATAAATACACCCATGTGAATTATATACAAATTACCACATTTAAGACCCCAAGTAAACAATTAACTGTATTTTGTACATATCAACATTAACACCCATCCATCCTAGCATACATTGATGTCCTTACATCAAAACCAGCCTCAAACAACACAGATATACACTGTGCTGTCCCACCCACCATTCCATAGTGTCCCATAGTGTCCCAGAGTGAGCATAGTGAATCGTACATATAAATACTACCCTTCTAACATATATCCTTTCAGCAAATAATGTTTGTACCTCTTTTTGAATTGATTTCTGTTTGTACATAGTTTCAGTTCCGGCTCCAGACTGTTCCACAAATCCACCCCACAGACAGATATGCACATACTTTTCTTGGTTGTTCGTATCTTGGGTTTTGTAAAGTTTAACCCCTTGCACTCTGGTCAATTTCCCTAAAAACGCCTAAAAATAATGTACCCAAAGTAAATCAAAAGCTGTTCTTCAACCCTTTGCAGCATCTTCATGGGGTTGGTCTCATTTAAAAGAAAACACTTTGAATTTTTTGGCAAAACAGTCATAATCTCTCTAAGTGCTCCTGCCACTGAGTAACAGTCATCTAAACATACTGAACTTGAAGAAAATAAATTTCGCCTGGGTGTTTTTTTGGATACAAATGCTTGCAAATAACACAGCTGTCAGATCCAGGCTGGAAAATGCAACAGAAATGTAGAAAAAAAGTGTTATTCAGCTGAGGTCAAATTTTGTAACAATACCACAAAAAGTGAATATATTACACAGCTTTTTCCTCAGGTTGTTCCCAGGCATTTTTGAACTGTGCCAAGTTGTGCCAAATGGCACAGTTTGGAAAAACATCTGTAACTTTTGAATGATTCAATATAGAAGCTTCATCTTGGGATCTAATGAAAGGTGAAGGGCTGTGTGTGTGTATGTGGGGGGGGGGGGGTTGTTTATTCATTCATGAATGAATGAATGAACAAACAAGCCCCCACACACAAAGAAGCATGCCACGTAAAAAATGTGTGGCTTTTTTTTTACAAGAAAAAAATAACCTACAGTGCACTAAAAATTATACTAAAATATCTGTAATGTAGAAGATAACAACTCCCCCCCCCCCCCGCTACAGAGGACAGACATCACCCATCGCTACATGACGGACCACAGGGACGGTGCGCCGCGGTCTACTACGCACAGTTGTACTAAAATATCTGCAATAATATCTGCAATCCGCTACAGAAGAGTAGCGGGGGGGTGGGCATTCATGGTCTGGACGCGGCGCACGGACCGTGTCCAGTCCGTGCGCCGTGGTCCGTCATGTTGCGATGACGCACAGTTGTAATTTACCGATCGGTCAAAAGTCATTTTGATTACAATTTTCAGGGATAAAGAATAATTTAGCTTATAACACTTACCTGTCCACAACAGCAGTGTCACTGGCGAACTTCTCTTCCTCATTGTCAGACGAACATGACGCTGGTCCGCTTGTTACGGACTCGTGGTTCTGGTCACGTGATCCGGTCAAACCATGATTCCATTATTGCGGTTTTGCGCTTCCATGATTGGGGTTTTGGCGAACGATTTTTCAAAACAAATAAGAACAGTAGTAAGAAAAAAAGACTGGCGAACGCGTGTGTGTCACCCAGCGGCTTACACAAAACAGATTTTACGCACGGGACGTACGCTTTCAATTGTCGAAGTTCTCTGCTTCAATTGGCTCGCTGTATTCGCAGCTGTTGGTAGGCGGGTCCTTCTTGCTAGGTTTTCAGTCATTGGTTCTTCAAGGTTTCAGAAACCCAATTCAAGGCTCTTATTAGTCGAATGAGAGGTCAATCAAATCTAAACCAATCAAACACTCCTTTGGCTTTCTGTTCGCAGCTTTGTCTGCAGCTTTTTTTTTTTCAGTGCGCCCTAGGACGCAGAGACGTGACCGCCCGCGGTATCCTGGAGTGCAAGAGGTTAAGTCTCCTCTCAAATTATGATCATTGTCTCTTTTTTTTAAATATTTTTTGTATATTAGTTGGGAGTTGATTATTAATTGCCCTATACATGACTTGTGCTGTCTTAAATTTAACTAAATCGATTAACTTTATGACATGTGACTTTAAAAACAATGAATTGGTATGGTCTCTATATCCTACATTATTTATTATCCTTATAGCTCTTTTTTGTAATGTGCATATTGACTGTAGGTTGGTCTTGTAGGTGTTTCCCCAGACTTCTACACAGTAGTTAAGATAAGGTAGAAACAGTGAATTGTACAGTAAGACCAATGATTTATAGTCCAAGATGTGTCTTGTCTTCCCCAGTATGCCTATACATTTTGCCAACTTGGCCCGGATGTGACTGATGTGAGGTTTCCAGCAGATTTTATTGTCTAGCATCACCCCCAGAAACTTATTTTCCTGTACTGTTTGTATTCTGGTATCATCTATCATTACCATTATTTCATGATTTATTTTATAATTTCCAAACAACATAATCTTTGTTTTTTTAGATTTAGAGATAATTTATTTTTGTTGAACCACTGCGTTAACTTTTTCATTTCAGTTGTGACCACCACTAAAACCTGCTGCAAATTCTCACCAGTGCAAAGGATATTTGTGTCATCCGCAAACAAAATAAATTTCAGAATTTTTGATACTTGGCATATGTCATTTATATACAAAATAAAGAGTTTGGGTCCCAAAACTGACCCCTGGGGCACACCACAAGTGATGTCCATGAAGGGTGATTTGTGCTCACCAATTTGTACAAATTGTTGTCTGTTACTTAAATAACTTTCCACCCATCTCAGTCCGACCCCTCTTATCCCATACCTTTCCAGTTTCCTTGGTAGTATTCTGTGGTCAATGGTGTCAAAAGCTTTCTTTAAATCTATAAATACTCCTACAGCAAACTTTTTTTTATCTATACAACTAGCAATTTCTTCTATAAGTTCGATCAGTGCCAAAGATGTAGATTTATCTGCTCTAAAACCATACTGGCTGTCTGTAAGGAGGTTGTGTTTTTCAATGAAATCATCCAGTCTCTTAGTGAAGATTTTTTCAAGTATTTTGGAGAATTGTGAGAGTAAAGAGACTGGCCTGTAATTTGTGAAACAATGACTGTCTCCTGTTTTGTATAGAGGTATTACTTTTGCTATTTTCATTTTGTTTGGAAATTTACCAGTTTGAAATGACAGGTTACAGATGTGGGTGAGTGGCTTAACAATTCCTTCAATTACTTTTTTCACTATTGTCATGCCAATTTCATTCCAGTCCGTTGATTTTTTGTTCTTAAATTTACTCACAGTCTCGATAATTTCCTTTTCAGTAACTGCACCCAAAAAGATTGTGTTTGGATTTCTATCTTCTATTTCATTTACAGAACCACTGTTGTTTGTTTCTGTTGCCACTATTGATTTTGCTAATTCAGGACCAACGTTTACAAAAAATTTATTAAAACCACTGACCACATCCTCCATATTATTTATCAAATTGCCATTTTCAATAAAATATTCTGGATAATTAGCATTCTTAGGTCGATTACTAATAATCCCATTGAGTACTTGCCATATTCCTCTTAAGTTATTTTTATTATCCTCTAATATTCTGTTGTAATATTCTTTCTTACAGGTCCTCATTATATTAGTAAGCTTATTTTTATATCTTTTATATTTGATCTCAGCCTCCACCATTCTGCACTTAATGAATTGTTTATATAATGTATTCTTCTTTTTACATGCATTTATTAACCCCTTGGTGACCCAAGGAATATTTTTCTTTTGTTGTCTGTCACTGTATTGTTTTATAGGACAGTTTTTATTGTACAATGATTGAAATATTTGTAAAAATTTATCATATGCTTTATTTATATCATTTTCATCATAAACTATCTTCCAATCTTGTATTAATAATTCCTTTGTCAGTAAATACATAGATTCTTTGGTTCTTATTCTTTTATATTTAATATTTTTGGTATACTTTTTCTTCCTATAATCACATTGATAGACAACAAAAATCGGCAGGTGGTCACTGATATCATTCAATAAAAGCCCACTCCTGATATTTTTTTCCATAATGTTTGTGAATATGTTATCTATTAGTGTGGCACTGTGTGACGTGATTCTGCTAGGTCTGGTAATTGTTGGATGTAAGCCCATACTGTACATTGTGTTGATAAATTCTTCTGTCAAACTATGTTGTTTTGAATTCATCAGATCTATATTGAAATCCCCACAGATGAACATAACTTTATGAGTTAGTTTTGCATACATTTTTTCCATCCAGTCCTTAAATAAGTCATTGTTTGATCCAGGTGTTCTATATATACAGCTCACTACTATATTCTTCACATTGTCCAGACAGATTTCTATTGTAATACATTCAAATAAATCATCCACAGTTACTGACAGATTTTCAACAACCTTGTATTTCAAGCTCTTGTCAACATAAATTGCAACTCCTCCTCCTTTTTTTACTTTTCTATTTATATAATTTAATTCATAGCCATCCATGGAAAAATCCACTCCTTTCTCTTCACTGAGCCACGTCTCTGATATTGCCACAATATTGAATGGCTCTTTAAACTGATATAAATAATCTTTAATGTTATTAAAGTTGGCATAGAGACTTCTGCTGTTGAAGTGGATCATAGAAATATTGAAATCAGATGTGACCATTGTGTTAAACTGTTTATCCATGTAGTAACTACAGTCATTATTGATGGAGCTAAATAAATTATTATCAGCCGGAAAAGAATTTAATTTTAATTATTTTTGTCAGGTTATTTTTTTTTTAAATTTTTTTTCATCCACCTTATTCCTAGGCCCCATGATGCATTGTGTGAATTATGGTAGCAACTTCCAGTACTAGTTTATGGTCGTCACTGAAACGGGACACATTTCCTTGTTAAAAAACAATGACTTCTGCATCAAAAATACGGGAACATGGCCTTTTGCACCCCAAAAACAATAATCATACCACTTCCCACAACTATCGAAGGATGGGAAGATGAAGGATGGGAAGATGACCTTAAAAAGTGGCCTCGCAGACAGTAGCTCCGTTTGTTAGCGCCACTGCTAAGATGCTAATGCTGTAAACAAATAAAAGCTCTGAGATATAGCAATGTCTCCACCGCAATAAAGTCGTCTGCATTTTGTTAAGATATGTTGGACATAATCAAATTTACCTTAGAGGAGACGTACACCACAACACCATGCTTGGTTGTTGTCTGTCACTGTGTGGCAAACGCCACAACACCGTGCTTGGCTATCATGGTATATACAGACAGCTGCAGCCATTCGTTTTACCCCGACATTAAAATACTCATTCTGCTGTCATGCCATAAATGCTTGTTATTTAACTTAACACGTACAGACATTTTCTGACAATTGTTCAGAATTTTATTGACCTACATTTTGGGATAATTTAAAAATTAATGCATGCTGAAGTCCAAATCGTTCCAAGGCAGTGCAATGAATGTACCCCCCCCCCCCAAACTGTTTGATATCTTTCTTAAATCATTAAGCCTTAGGAAGCAAATTGTTACTATTTTTTATTTATTATTTTACTTCATGCAGCCTTCATTCTGGTGACATATATAACACATAAACATCAGATCTGTGACATTCATATAAGTGAAAACATGCCTGATGGTGTGTCTGTACTGGGTCTGTACCACCGATCACAGTGCATGAGCTATGCATTGCCAGTGAGAAGCCTCCATTTATACAGTCTATGGCACAACCACGAACATCAGCTACAAGCACCAGAACTACGCCAAAACATTCAAAAAATACAAAAACTACAAGAGCTGAAATTAGCTGCCACTTGAGTGCAAAACACATATGTGGACTATACATTAAAATGAATTTGAAAAACTTTTAAAAATGCTATTTTAAATGCCCCACTCCACTCTTACTGACTGATTTAACACTACTGCAGCTGAAACCGGAAACTCCACCCATAATCGTTCCTACAGCTGCACCCCCAGGAATTACGTGGGATTTATTTTATTTTATATTTTGGTGAAGCAGCGCCCTTGTGTGATGACCAGATCTTTTTGTATGCCACCGGAAGCAAGCAATCTCCTTTTGCTGCTGTCTCTCCATGTGGTGGTATGTATCTCATACAGCTCTTTTAAAACCTGGTAAATCAATCTGTTTAATTGTTATTTAGACTTGACTGACTTTTGCAGGAAATGACAGGAACAATGTTTGTATGTTTTAAGCCCGTGGCCGAGTTAAGTTGTGTTCTCAATCTTATGCTTTGAATTAATAAAAAACTTTCTAGCTTGTTAGTTGTTAGCCCGTTAGCCACTAGCCTGTTAGCTGCTAGTGTGCGCTTAGAGACAGGAGGTGTTGCGCAGTTAACATGTTGGTGTATGTGTGTCAACCTGCTGTTTCTTTGTGTGTAGGAGCTGTTTTTGGTCACACTGGGCAATGTATGCTTCTATTTTTATCCCAGTATGTTGGGTCAAGGGATATTTTAATCTATTATTTATTTGTTTATTTGTGACTATTTTATTTTAGCCCCGATATAAATGTTTTATTTCTGTGTTGTGGAAATTTATTTTATTTTTGGTATTTTATATGTTTATTGTTCATTTCACTGTTGTTATTTTGATATTAATAATGCAGGATCATGGTAAAAGAAAAACAGTTTGTAAAGAACACAACACTAATATTGTCAAAACTATACGATCACAATGTAATAGGAAAATATTGCCGTAATGTGCCGCTTTTGCTGCCATCTCTCCATGTGGTGGAGCTGTATGATGTTCTTGGTCACACTGGGCAATGTATGCTTCTATTTTTATCCAGTAAAGAGCCGTGAAACTGACCTGAGCTGTGA
This sequence comes from Pholidichthys leucotaenia, assembly GCA_020510985.1. Taxonomy (NCBI): domain Eukaryota; kingdom Metazoa; phylum Chordata; class Actinopteri; order Cichliformes; family Pholidichthyidae; genus Pholidichthys; species Pholidichthys leucotaenia. The sequence continues at coordinate 201,784,663 of CM035846.1, forward strand.
TGTCATCATTGCTTCCAGAACTAAGGAGGTTTCACATGTTCTCCCCATGTCTGCATGGGTTTACTCTGGGTACTCCGGTTTCCTCCCACAGGCCAAAAACATGCAAGTTAGGTTAATTGAAGACTCTAAAGTGGCCCTAGGTGTGAATGTGTGTGTGAATGGTGAAGGGATTGGCGCCACACCGTGGCTGCCTCTTCCATCCAGATGGATGCCCTGTAATTTCCCTATTGTGGGACTAATAAAGGATTATAAAATAAAAATAAAAAATAAACATTTTCGGGACTTCGGGTTATGGCGGCCACGTAGGAAGACGTGTTTCACTCTGCTCTGCTCCTAAAAATAAAAAGTTGGCAAATAACTCTCTCAGTTGGAACAAAACCTATCCCAGCGTTTGGGCGCGGATATGCCGGTAAAGCCTAAGGCTGGGAAATTAGGTGGAGGAAAAACTGAATCGTCGAAACAGTCTAAGTTAACAGACTTCCACGCTTGTGACGAAGCAGGAAAATCGCCAGAGACTATGGTGGAACAAGCTAGCAGCAGAGCGGTGACTGCTGGCGACGGCACGGGTGCAGTGCTCGTTGCCATTAGCTCAATGAGAGCAGACTTTTCCACTAAATTTGATGGGATTATAGCAGCGATAGAACGAATGAGAAAGGAAATAAGCGACTGTATGGAACGAGTATCGCAGGTGGAGCTCCGAATTTCCAGCGCTGAGGATGACGTCACCAGCCTACAATTAAAGGTGCGCACATTGGAATTAAAAAATAAACGTCTGGAAGATAGTGCCCTGGACTTAGAATCCCGGTCGAGACGGAACAATCTGAGGCTGGTGGGCCTCCCGGAGGGAACGGAGGGGCAGGACACATGTTCTTTTTTGGAAAAGTGGATTCCAGAAGCGCTGAACAACGCGGAGCTGCAGTCATCGGTCGTTTTAGAGAGCGCCCACCGAATCGGCCCACTGAGAGATAATAAGACACCACCGAGGACGCTGATTATGAAGTTCCTCAGCTACAGAGACAAGATGATGATCTCCAACGCGGCGCGAGCTAAAGGAGAAATTAAATACCAGGATCAACAGGTGCAGTTCTACTCAGATTTGGCCACAGGAATCCAACAATTAAGGAAACAGTTTGACCCCGCCCGTAAAGAGCTGCGCAACCTCGGGATTCGTCATGGAGTGATTCATCCGGCAAGACTGCTGGTCACATATAAAGGGAGAACCCACACCTTCAAGACCCCTCAGGAGGCGCAGGTGCTTATCAAGCAGATCCAAGAGAGACTGGTGGGAGCTAAGCATGAAGCATGAACAAAATATAAGGTAGAACATTTAAGCATTTGCACAGGCATCTGACTGATCTGAAGCATATAGCAAGTTTACAAAATATAGATTGTATTATATATAAAAGGGAAAAAAACAAACAAACTATGATGTACAAAGTTGCTATAAAATTTTGGAGTTAAGTTGGAAAACTACAGAAGAGAGTTAATGTTATGTCATTAAAAGCAGTAGAGTCAGGGTGATTGAGAGCAGAAAGAAAGAGTGGTTTTGACTGATCCTCGCGGGTGTGGAGCAGTCAATGCTATAGCGGGAGACGGAATTTTTTTTTTGATTTTGGGGGGATTACCACGAATGTGGGGAGGGGGAATTTGTTTGTGTGTAGTTTGTGGGACAAATGTTCAACCACTCATGTTTTTGCTTCTCTGTATGAGCATGTTTATATTGCGAGGTAATCTCAAACTCCTTATTGATCATAGACCAAAGCGTTAATCTTAATTTAACTTCATGGAATTGCAGAGGTCTACAAAATTTAAAAAAACTTAAACAAGTTATGAATAAAATAAAAGACATAGGTTCAAAAATTGTGTTTTTACAAGAAACTCATCTAATAGAGGAGGATGTAAAAAGAATTAGGAGAAGATGGCAGGGAAGTGTGTTCACCTCATCATTTTCATCCCGAGCCAGGGGAGTTATGACTCTCATACATAAATCAGTCCCATTTCAAGTGAAAAATATAATTGGAGACAAATTAGGAAGATATCTAATCATCCAAGGATCTTTGTTATTAGAAAATATAAATCTGGTGAACTTATACGGTCCCAATATAGATGATCAAAACTTCTTTGCTAATTTATTTCTTATTTTATCATCACTTACAGGGCAACATATAATAGCAGGGGATTTTAATTGTACATTGAATCCCGGTATAGATAGATCAACAGGACTGGACTGTATGCACAATGGATGCAGGATGACCATTAATCATTTTATGAAAAAATTGAGATTGCTAGATACAGTGGGGAAAAAAAGTATTTAGTTAAGATAAGATAAGATAAGATAAGCCTTTATTAGTCCCACAACGGGGAAATTCCAGGATTGCAACAGCACAGGGATAGCAACACTCAGAGCAACAATCAGAAGGCAAGAAAAAAAAAAAAACAAGCAAGCAAGAGCAGCTAATAAACATATGTACGTATTACTATAAAATATATATATATACACACACACACAGACACACAGTGCAGAGCATTGTAGCTGGATGGAATAAATATATGAATATATGAACACACAGTGCAGAGCATTGTAGCTAGATGGAATAAATATGTAAATATATAAACACCCACAGTACGGAGCATTGCAGCTAGGTGGAATAAATATGCAAGTATATAAACACACACAGTGCGGAGCAATGTAGCTAGATGGAATAATATGTAGATATATAAATATATAAACACCCACAGTACGGAGCATTGTAGCTAGATGGAATAAATATGCAAATATATAAACACACACAGTGCAGAGCATTGTTGCTAGATGGAATGAAACAGCATAACCGTCTACTTAGTTATCCTACATGGTATGATTATGTGCCCATACATATTCTCACCCTCCATAGCGACCGGTATGTTCCTAGTTGTATGCCGGAGAGGACCATTGTGTAAGTCTATTGCATCTTTTGCATTCAAAAAAACTATTAGTTTGTTACGTCTTTTTGCTATCTCTGCGAGCAGCCCTGCTTAGGTTGTACAGTCTGACAGCCGTTGGTAGGAAGGACCTACGAAACCTCTCGGTTGTGCACCTGGGATGATGTAGTCTGCTACTAAATGAGCTCCTCAGTGCATTCAGTATGTCCTGCATAGGGTGGAACTCGGACTCCAGCAGAGATGACAATTTAGCCACCGTCCTTCTCTCTCCTATCTCCTCCATCGGATCAAGGCGCTGCCCCAGGAGCCACTAATGGAGCCACTGATTAGTTAGCCACTAATTGTGCAAGTTCTCCCACTTAAAAGATGAGAGAGGTCGCCAATTTTCATCACAGGTATATCTCAACTATGAGAGACAAAATGAGAAAAAAAAAATCCAGAAAATCGCATGGAAGGATTTTTAATGAATTAATTGGTAAATTCCTCGGTAAAATAAGTATTTGGTCAATAACAAAAGTTCATCTCAATACTTTGTTATATACCCTTTGTTGGCAATGACAGAGGTCAAACGTTTTCTGTAAGTCTTCACAAGGTTTTCACACACTGTTGCTGGTATTTTGGCCCATTCCTCCATGCAGATCTCCTCTAGAGCAGTGATGTTTTGGGGCTGTCGCTGGGCAACACGGACTTTCAACTCCCTCCAAAGATTTTCTATGGGGTTGAGATCTGGAGACTGGCTAGGCCACTCCAGGACCTTGAAATGCTTCTTACGAAGCCACTCCTTCGTTGCCCGGGCAGTGTGTTTGGGATCATTGTCATGCTGAAAGACCCAGCCACGTTTCATCTTCAATGCCCTTGCTGATGGAAGGAGGTTTTCACTCAAAATCTCACGATACATGGCCCCATTCATTCTTTCCTTTACATGGATCAGTCGTCCTGGTCCCTTTGCAGAAAAACAGCCCCAAAGTATGATGTTTTCACCCCCATGCTTCACAGTAAGTATGGTGTTCTTTCTCCTCCAAACACGACAAGTTGAGTTTTTACCAAAAAGTTCTATTTTGGTTTCATCTGACCATATGACATTCTCCCAATCCTCTTCTGGATCATCCAAATGCTCTCTAGCAAACTTCAGATGGGCCTGGACATGTACTGGCTTAAGCAGTGGGACACGTCTGGCACTGCAGGATTTGAGTCCCTGGCGGCGTAGTGTGTTACTGATGTAGCCTTTGTTACTTTGGTCCCAGCTCTCTGCAGGTCATTCACTAGGTCCCCCCGTGTGGTTCTGGGATTTTTGCTCACCGTTCTCGTGATCATTTTGACCTCACGGGGTGAGATGTTGCGTGGAGCCCCAGATCGAGGGAGATTATCAGTGGTCTTGTATGTCTTCCGTTTTCTAATAATTGCTCCCACAGTTGATTTCTTCACACCAAGCTGCTTACCTATTGCAGATTCAGTCTTCCCAGCCTGGTGCAGGTCTACAATTTTGTTTCTGGTGTCCTTTGACAGCTCTTTGGTCTTGGCCATAGTGGAGTTTGGAGTCTGACTGTTTGAGGTTGTGGACAGGTGTCTTTTATACTGATAATGAGTTCAAACAGGTGCCATTAATACAGTTAACGAGTGGAGGACAGAGGAGCCTCTTAAAGAAGAAGTTACAGGTCTGTGAGAGCCAGAAATCTTGCTTGTTTGTAGGTGACCAAATACTTATTTTACCAAGGAATTTACCAATTAATTCATTAAAAATCCTTCAATGTGATTTTCTGGATTTTTTTTTTCTCATTTTGTCTGTCATAGTTGAGGTATACCTATGATGAAAATTGGAGACCTCTTTCATCTTTTAAGTGGGAGAACTCGCACAATTGGTGGCTGACTAAATACTTTTTTGCCCCACTGTATATGGAGAGAAATGAAACCACAAGTTAAAGCCTACTCTTGTTATTCTAATACCTACAAGACATTCTCACGTATTGACTATTTTTTGATCTCCACAGAATTAAGGTCCAAGATTCAAAACTGTTTCTATGATAACATTGTGATCTCTGATCATGCACCCTGCTGTCTAATATATGTAGATAAGAAATTGACAAAGGAACCAGGTAGGTGGCAATTTCAGCATAAATGGCTTCAGGATGAGGAATTTGTTAATTACATAGAAAAACAGATAGATGAGTTCTTTGATATCAATACTACACAAACATCAGCATGTATAAAGTGGGAGGCTTTCAAAGCTTTTATTAGGGGGCATATTATTAGTTATACAGGTTCAAAATCTAAGAAGACTCGAGAGGAGAGAGTCCAATTGGAACATAAAATAAAAATTCTTCAAGAAAAAGTGTATGCAGGAAGTGATCCAAAGTTAGAGAACAAATTACTGATTCTGAGAGCTGAATATGACAAAAAAATCAGCGAATAGAGCTGCCTCGAGTCTTCTAAGATTGAAGCAATCTTTTTATGAACAAGGTGAAAAATCAGGGAAATTATTGGCATGGCAGATTAAACAATTAAAATTTAAAACACCAATTACCAGTATTATAATACTGGTATTATACTGCACTGCACCGAGGGTGCAGTGTTGGCCCAGTCGGTGCCCTCTGCGGGTGCTACGTTGGCCCAGCTGGGGCCCATCGTGAGTGCAGCTGAGCTCCAGCCTGGAGCCACCGTGGGTGCAGCCAAGTCCCAAGCTGGGACCACCAAGGGTGCAGACAGCCAGCCTGAGGACACCAAGGCCTCCTCTCCCTTTCCTGAGGCCTTTGGGGTGTCCCTTCCTCCCCTGTCGGGCGCTGCTGTGGTCCACCGTCCTCCACCACCAGAAGCATTTAAGTCTCCTGGTGGGTAATCCCCCTCCTCCTTCACTCCTCCGGTCCTGGTGGCTCAACTATGCTGGCCGCCCACTCGAAGGACTGAGTCTCCAGGTCGGGTGGCCCATTTGCTCTGGCAGGCCGCCCGACACTGTTCAGCGGGCCGCCTGCTAGGCCTGGGACTTTGGCCAGCCGCCTGAACCCTGGAGCCCTGGGACTGTGGGGGCTTAGGGGTTGCCGGGGCACAGGTGTGTTGAGCTGATTATTTTTCTCTCCTAGTCATTTTTCCCCCACCTCCTTCGCTGGGTGGTTTTTTGCTGTTCTCCTTTTTTTGGGGGGGGGGGGGGGCTTGGGTGTTACCTGGGGGTGTTTGGAATCCACCCCTTGGGTGGGGGGGGGGGCTCTGTCATGTGTCTGAGGTCCAATGTCGTCCTAGACGTCAGACACAGTTTATTGTTGTATTTTGTTTTCCTGTTTTACCTGCACATTTGTCTAGGGTTGTTCTGTGTTTCTGTCTCTGCCCCTCCCTCTCTCTCCAGGCACTTCCCACGGGCTCCTCAGCCTGCTGCTGCAGTGAGCAGCTTGCAATCAATGCACCTGCTGCAGCTACGCACCTGTTTCCATTTGTGTCACTAGTTCACTGTGCATTTATACTCTGTCTGTTCACTCACTAATTGTGGCGGTGTTAGTCAGCATCCTGTGTTCAGGCATTACTCTGTGTTTGGTCTCCTCTCCCTTGGACTTTGTTTGGTGCTGTTTTTCCCCGGAGCCCAGCTTTGCTCTGAAACACACTATGTAAGTCTCCTTTTGCCAGTTCACGTTTCTTGTTTTCCCCCAGTGGCCAGCCAAACCCTGGGGCATGACATGAACTCCTTCCTCATAGCCAAACAGAGTTTTCAGAACCTTTTTCACCTGTTGTGTAGCTAGTTATTTGATTGCTTATGTTGGACACTTTTTGTATCATTGACTCTTTGTTAATAAAACACACACTTCACCTGCAAGTGGGCTCATCTCTTTTCATCCGTGCGCTGCATAAAAACGCAACATGACAATGTTGTAATTTTGAATAACTTTCACCTGGTTTTTAGAGTACTTCCATCAGATATTTGCTGTCCAATTGGCTTTAGGCTATCTTCATTCATAAAGCTCCTATTTACCATTGTTGTTCCTCCTTCCCTGTTTCATTTAAAATGAGATAAGACAAGATAAGCCTTTATTAGTCCCACAATGGCATAATTCCATGATTGCAGCAGCACAGGGATAGCAGCCCTCAGAGCAATAGTAAATAAGATACTAAGATAAAAATTGGTTAACCAAAGCAGTAAATAAATATACATTTACACAGTTACTGTGCATCTGGAAAGTATTCACAGCGCTTCACTTTTTACACATTTTCTTATGTTTACAACCTTATTGCAAAATGAATTAAATTCATTTCTTTCCTCAAAATTCTACACACAATACCCCATAATGACAACGTGAAAAAAGGTTTCATTTTTTTTTAGATTTTTGTAAATTTATTGGACAGGATTTGGAAAGGCACACACCTGTCTATATAAGGTCCCACAGTTGACAGTGCATACCAGAGTACAAACCAAGCATGAAGTCAAAGGAATTGTCTGTGAATCTCTGAGACAGGATTACCTCGAGGGACAAATCTGGGGAAGGGTATAGAAAAATGTTTGCTGCTTTGAAGGTCCCAATGAGGACAGTGGCCTCCATCATCCATAAATGGAAGAAGTTCGGAACCACCAGGACTCTTCCTTGAGCTGGTGGGCCGTCTAAACTGAGCGATCGGGGGAGAAGGGCTTAGTCAGGGAGGTGACCAAGAACCCTATAGTCACTCTGTCAGAGCTCCAGCATTCCTCTGTGGCGAGAGGAGAACCTTCCAGAAGGACAACCATCTCTGCAGCAATCCACCAATTAGGACTGTACGGTAGAGTGGCCAGATGGAAGCCACTCCTTAGCAAAAGGCACATGGCAGCCCATCTGGAGAGTGCCAAAAGGCACCAGACGGACTCTCAGGTCATAAGAAACAAAATTCTCTGGTCTGATGAGACAAAGACTGAACTCTTTGGTGTGAATGCCAGGCGTCATGTTTGGAGGAAATCAGGCACCACTCATCACCAGGCCAATACCATCCCTACAGTGAAGCATGGTGGTGGCAGCATCATACTGTGGGGATTTTTTTCAGTGGCAGGAACTGGGAGACTAGTGAGGATAGAGAAAAAGATGAATGCAGCAATGTACAGAGACATCCTGGATGAAAACCTGCTCCAAAGCGCTCTTGACCTCAGACTGGGGCGATGGTTCATCTTTCAACAGGACAACGACCCTAAGCATGCAGCCAAGATGTCAAAGGAGTGGCTTCAGGATAACTCTGTGAACGTCCTTGAGTGGCCCAGCCAGAGCCCATACTTTAATCCCATTGAACATCTCTGGAGCAACTTGATGGAGCTTGAGAGATGCTGCAAAGAGGAATGGGCGAAACTGACCAAAGATGTGTGTGCCAAGCTTATGGCATCATATTCAACAAGACTTGAGGCTGTAATTGCTGCCAAAGGTGTATCAACAAAGAACTGAGCAAAGACTGTGAATACTTGGTGTGGTATGAAAAAGTGTTTGCCCCCTTCCTGATTTCTCATTTTTTTGTTTCTCACACTGAAATGTTTCAGATCATCAAACAAATTTAAATATTAGACAAAGATAACACAAGCAAACACAAAATGCAGTTTTTAAATGAAGGTGTTTATTATTAAGGATTAAAAAAAACTGCAAACTTACATGGCCCTGTGTGAAAAAGTGATCCACCCCCCCCCCCCCCCTTAAAACGTAAATTAACTGTGGTTTATCACATCTTTGGGAAGCTGAGTTCAATTTCTCTAGCCACAGCCAGGCCTGATTACTGCTACACCTATTCTCAATCAAGAAATCACTTAAACAGGACCTGCCTGACAAAGTGAAGTAGACCAAAAGATCCTCAAAAGCTAGACATCATGCTGTGATCCAAAGAAATTCAGGAACATATGAGAAACAAAGTAATTGAGATCTATCAGTCTGGAAAAGGTTATAAAGCCATTTTTAAAGCTTTGGGACGCTGGTGAACCACGGTGAGAGCCATTATCCACAAATGGGGAAAACATGGAACAGTGGTGAACCTTCCCAGAAGTGGCCGGCTGACCAAAATTACCCCAAGAGTGCAGCGACCACTCATCCAAGAGGTCACAAAAGACCCCACAATGACATCCAAAGAACTGCAGGCCTCACTTGCCTCAGTTAAGGTCAGTGTTCATGACTCCACCATAAGAAAGAGACTGAGCAAAAATGTCCTGCATGGCAGAGTTCCAAGACAAAATTCACTGCTGAGCAAAAAGAACATAAAGGCACATCTCGTATTTGCCAGAAAATGCCTTCATGATCCCCAAGACTTTTGGGAAAATACTCTGTGGAAAGTTGAACTTTTTGGAAGGTGTGTGTCCCATTACATCTGGTGTAAAAGTAACAGCATTTCAGAAAAGGAACATCATACCAACAACAAAATATGGTGGTGGTAGTGTGATGGTCTGGTTCTATTTTGCTGCTTCAGGACCTGGAAGACTTGCTGTGGTAAATGGGACCATGAATTCTACTGTCTACCAAAAAATCCTGAAGGACAATGTCCAGTCATCTGTTTGTGACCTCAGTGGGTTCTGCAGCAGGACAATGATCCAAAACACACCAGCAAGTCTACCTCTGAATGGCTTAAGAAAAACAAAATGAAAACTTTGGACTGGCCTAGTCAAAGTTCTGACCTGAATCCGAATGGGATGCTGTGGCATGACCTTAAAAAGGCAGTTCATGCTCGAAAACCATCCAATGTGGCTGAATTACAACAATTCTGCAAAGACGAGTGGGCCAAAATTCCTCCAAAGCGCTGTAAAACACTCATTGCCAGTTACTGCAAATGCTTGATTGCAGTTGTTAATGCTAAGGGTGGCCCAACCAGTTATTAGGTTTAAGGGGCAATCACTTTTTCACACAGGGCCATGTAGGTTTGGATTTTTTCCCCCCTTAATGATATTTGAATTTAATGATCTGAAATATTTCAGTGTGACAAACATAAAAAAATGAGCAATTAGGATCGGGGCAAACACTTTTTCACACCACTGTATGTACATGTGATTTTTTTCGTTTGGGATTTTTAATAATTTTGAAAAAATCTCAAAAAAAAAACTTTTTTCATGTTGTCACTATGGGGTAATATGTATTGAATTCTGAAGGGAAAAAATGAATTTATTCCATTTTGGATTAAGCTGTAACATAAAATGTGTAAAAAGTGAAGCACTGTGAATACTTTGCAGAAGCACTGTATATACACAGTGCAGGAGCATTGCAGCTAGATGGTATCAACAGCATTACAGTTCGTTAAATTCTGGCATGAGCCTCCTTGTGCGCTTTTATGCAGCACATCGAGGAGGGAAAGGAAGAACGGATTTAAGCACAGGTTACACCACAAGCACATTCATTGAACAAAAGACAAACAAAAACCAACTGTACAAAATAACAAAACAGCTCAGGGCACTCAAGGAGTCCTCCAGGACGCTCTACAGTTTCTGGGTGAGAACACCGGGAAAATACACACTGTGGGAATGTGGGAATGATGAGACAGATTTCTCTCATGGCAGCTTTATTCACATTCATCAACATCTCAAAGAAGAAAGAGGGCATTACAGGGAACTCTCGTCCTTAAATACCAGGACTCTCACAGTTCACAAGTCTCATTGCATCACAGGTCACATTGCATTATAATCGCCAGTAACAATGCATCTCCTCTTTAATCCTCTGATCTCACCCCCACAGTCTCAAGCCCTGCATACCAAAGCTAACATCCTCGCAGCTTCCTGTTATCTCCAAGGAAGCTCTGTCTTTGTTCTGATCTAAAATGTGAGGCCTTACATCAGTCACAACGTAGGTCACATATGTGTGGCCACACCCCCCCCCCGAACATTTTAGAACAAACAAGAGAATAACAGCATGCATGCCGTGATAGAATCAATACACATCAGTCCGCATGCTGTCTAGGCTTCAGTCTCCTGCCGTATCTGCTGTAGCCGGGATTCAACGTCTCTGCGGCGCTGTCACGCTGGGGGTTTGCCGTCTGGGGGTGGAAACCTTTTGTCAGTCCCTGCGGGTGTTCTGGGGAAACATTACTCTGTGAAGCCCCCCGTGGGGGTCTACCTCGCCTCGGGGCCCTTGCCAAAAGCACTTGCTCATCCGCCACCACAAAAGTGGGTTTGAGTCTGTTTATGCCAACCTTTTCTTTCCTACCCCCCAAATCTAGCAAAAACTGCTTGTCCCCTGTTTCCAGCACTCTGAACGGTCCGTCATAAGGTGGTTGCAGCGGGGGTCGATGCGCATCGTGTCTGACAAAAACAAACTCTGCGTTCTTCAAAGCTTTAGGCACAAAAACGCGCGGAAAACTGTGGTGCACTGGGCCGGGCAGCGTGCTTGATTCTATGTTACCCCGCAACAGCTGAGACGGGGAGGTGTCTGGCGCGGGGTTATCTGGGAGAAACTCCCCAGGCAGCCGAAGTGGTTGCGCAAACACGAGCTCCGCTGGGGAGGCTTCTAAGTCCTCTTTAGGCGCAGAACGCAACCCCAATAAAATCCACGGTAACTTGTCTACCCAATTTCAAATCAAATCAAATCAAATCAAATCAAATCAAACTTTATTGTCATATTGCTGTACATACAACTGTAGTACAGGCAAGATGAAATTGCGTTTCTCTCGGCATCCATATAAGAAGCAGCATGATTTAAGCCACATAGCTCCACCCCCCACCCCCACCCCCCCATCCATTCACACATCCCTGAGACATACTTGGGGAAAAAAGAATAACTAACTATAATATACAAAATGTCTGTAGGTGCAGTAGTGTGTATGAGAGATTCCGGGTCAGCTGTTCAGCATCCAGACAGCTTGTGGAAGGAAGCTGTTGATCAGTCTGGTGGTCCTGCCTCTGATGCTCCGGAATCGTTTACCAGATGGAAGAAGTTCAAAGTGTTTATGCAGAGGGTGAGAACGGTCCTTGACAATGTTCAATGCCCTGCTCCTACAACGGTTCTGAAAAAGTTCTTGGACAGAGGGGAGGGAGACTCCAATTACCCTCTCCGCCCCCTTGACTATCCTCTGCAGGGCTTTTTTGTCTGACATACTGCAGCCGGAGTACCATGTAGCAATGCAGTACATCAGAACACTCTCCACCACACCTCTGTAGAAGGTCCTGAGGATACAGATGGGGAGAGAGGCCTGTTTGAGTTTCCTCAAGAAGTGTAGTCTCTGCTGAGCCCGCTTCCTGATCTCCAAGGAATTCTTGCTCCAGGTCAGGTCCTGCGAGATCTGCACTCCGAGGAACTTGATGTTCTCTACTCTCTCCACTAAACGGCCGCCGATGCTGAGGGGGACGTGCTCAGGCTGTGACTGCCGGAAGTCGATAATCATCTCCTTCGTTTTGTCCACGTTGAGCACCAGATTGTTCTCCCTGCACCAGCCCTCCAGGTCTCTCGCTTCTTCCCTGTACATTGATTCCTCATCCCTCTGAATAAGTCCCACCACCGTGGTGTCATCTGCAAACTTAATAATCTGGTTCCCCTCGTGTCTGGATACTCAGTCATGTGTTAGAAGTGTAAACAACAGTGGACTGAGTACACAGCCTTGAGGGGATCCGGTACTCAGCGTGACAGAGTTGGAGATGTTGTTTCCAACCCGGACAGACTGAGGTCTCTCAGTCAGGAAATCCAGGATCCAGTGACATGTGGCGGTGTTCAGACCGAGAAGGAGTAATTTCTCCATCAGTCTCTGGGGAATAATGGTGTTGAATGCTGAACTGAAATCAATGTATAGGAGTCTGGCGTAGGTGTCTTTCTGGTCCAGTGGGTGATGACAGAGTGTAGGGTGGTGACTATAGCATCCTCCGTGGAGCGGTTTGAACGATATGCAAACTGGAGCAGGTCGTATGATGCAGGGAGGCAGGCTGTAATGTGTGGTTTGACAAGCTGTTCAAAACACTTCATCACAATTGGTGTCAGTGCAACAGGATGATAGTCATTCAAACAGGACACCACTGGTTTCTTTGCCACCGGTACAATGATAGAGGTCTTGAAGCATCTGGGAACGATGGCCTGACTCAGGGAGATGTTATAAATGTCAGTCAGGACATCCGCCAACTCGCTCGCGCAGTCTCAGAGCACACGTCCCGGAATGTTGTCTGGACCTGCAGCTTTGCGTGGGTTGACTCTGGTTAGGGTCCTCCGTGTGTCCACTGTGTTGATGGTAAAAGCTGGTCCGACCGATGGTGGGGGTGGGCCAGCCCTCCCTCTGATTGTCGAGTTTGATGCTTCAAAACGTGCAAAGAAGTCGTTAAGCCTGTCTGGAAGAAGTCATTAAGCCTGTCATCATCGACCCCCTTCCTAGACTTAAAGCCTGTCAGTGCCCGAACTCCCTGCCACATCTGCTTGGTGTTCCTAGTGTCACAGAGGTGTCCCTGGATTTTCTCCGCATAGGCGCGCTTTGCCGCCTTAATTCCCTTTGAAAGCGCAGACCTGGCTGAGCGGAGGGCGATCCTGTCCTTCGCTCTGAAGGCTGCATCTCTGGCTGTAAGCAGTGAGCGCACCTCTGCAGTCATCCAGGGCTTATGATTACCCCGCATAGTGATGGTCTTCACTGTAGTGAAATCCTCTGTGCACTTCGCGATGTAGCTGGTGACCGTATCAGCATACTCCTCCACATCTGTCTTGTCTTCCTGGGAGGCTGCTATTTTGAAGACCTTCCAGTCTGTGTGCAGAAAACAGTCCTTCAGTGCAGAGGTTGCACTCTCTGGCCAAATCCTGATTTGTTTCACTGCTGGCCTGCTGCACTTCAATAAAGGTTTGTAGGCAGGCAGCAGCATCACGGACATGTGATCAGAACGGCCGAGATGGGGGCGGGGTATCGCTTTATATGCATCTGTGTTTGTGTACACTAAGTCCAACATATTCTCTCCTCTGGTCTTAAAGTCTGCACATTGTTTAAACTTGGGGAGCACAGTCTTTAGGTTGGTGTGGTTAAAATCCCCCGCAACCACCACAAAACTGTCCGGGTGTGAAGTTTGGATTTCACTGATTGCATTGTGCAGTACCCTGAGTGCCTTCTTAGCATTAGCTTTAGCATTGGGGCTCGGCGCTATGTAAACACCAGCTACAAACACGTTGCTGAATTCCCTCGGCAAATAATAAGGCCGACAATTTACAATAAGGAACTCCGCCAACGGAGAGCAGTGTTTAGACACTAACGTGGCATTAACGCACCAGTTCTTCTTAACATAGATGCATAGCCCACCCCCCCGGCTCTTACCGGAGCTCGCCGTTTCCCTGTCGGCACGGAACATCACCATATCTTCCAGTTGAATGGCCTCGTCAGGAATGTTGTCGTGGAGCCATGTCTCGGTAAAAACAAACACACAGCAGTCCCTCCACTCTCTCCGGGTTTCTCTCAGCAGACGCAGCTCGTCCACCTTGTTTTCGAGGGTGCGGATGTTAGAGAGAAGAAGCGACGGTACCGCTGGTCTGGAGGGTTTAGCCTTTAGCCTAGCATGGATCCCGGCCCTTTTTCCTCGCTTTTTCTTGCGTTCGCTCCGCTTCCGCTTCCTCCTCTCTCGGGTAGCTTCCAGTGGGGACTTCGCCAGAATTCCATGCTGGCGTAGAATGTCCAAATCACAACCGATCGCCGCGATTCTTGCAGCGTGCAGTACCTTGATGTTTAATAAGGTCTCACGGTTGTAAGTTTTACAGAATGTACATCTGGAATGATTAAAACTCTCACACTCACTGATGCCAAGAGGGGCCGCTGCGTCTAGGCGCGCCGCCATCTTCTCTCCATATTTGCATCCGTCAGTGACGCTCTGAGAGCCGCTTTCAATGACCTATGAAAACGTTCGCATAACCCGTTAGCCTGCAGATTGTACGCGGTTGTGCGGTGAATTGTGACACCCAGGCTGCGGGCCATTGTCGACCAAAGTTCGGACACAAATTGGGGGCCTCTGTCAGACATAATATCTGACGGAACTCCGAAACACGCCACCCAAGCTGTTAAAAACGCGCGCGCTACCTCCTCGGCCGTGGTTGATGCCAACGGAACCACTTCAGGCCAGCGCGTGGTGCGGTCCACCATTGTCAGAAGGTGTGTGCACCCCTGTGATGGCGGAGAGGGTCCCACGAGGTCCACATGAACGTGATCGAACCTCTTGGCCGGAATATGAAACGGCTCCAAAGGAGCCCTCGTGTGCCTGTGTACTTTGGCTCGTTGACACGCCGTGCAGGCTGCTGCCACACTTTAACTTGTTTGCGAAGACTCGGCCACACAAATTTCTCTCCTACCATTTTGACCGACGCGCGCACTCCCGGGTGCGCCAAAGAATGAATCGATTCAAAAACGTGGCGGCGCCACGCGGCCGGTACTACTGGACGCAGCCGTCCAGTGGAGACATCGCAGATTAGTGGGGGGCATACCATCTTGCAGCACCCTGTTCTCCAGCCTTAACCCTGTTGGTCCAGACTGGAGCGCGCGCACATCCGCGTCACTAACCTGCTCCGCGGCCATGGCTGCGTCATCTATTCCTACGCTGACTGGGGCAGCCACGGCGCGCGAGAGGCAATCTGCCACTACATTCAGTTTGCCCGCCACATGCTGAATATCAGTGGTAAACTCTGAGATCGCGGCCAGCTGTCTCTGCTGCCGGCCTGACCACGGTTCGGAAACCTTGGCCATCGCGAATGTTAGCGGCTTGTGGTCAACGAATGCGGTGAAACGGCGTCCTTCCAGCCAGAACTGAAAGTGGCGGATGGCCAAATGGAGAGCCAGCAGCTCCCTGTCGAACGCGCTGTATTTACGTTCGCTATCGCGCAAGGTCCTGCTGAAAAAGGCGAGGGGCTGCCAAACCCCGGCTACATGCTGCTCCACGACCGCCCCTATGGCCACATCTGACGCGTCAGTAGTGAGCGCTATGCGGGCCGTTGGGTCTGGGTGTGCCAACACTGCAGCCTTTGCCAAGGCTGCTTTTACCTCCGAGAAGGCTTGGTCCCACTCCAGGGACCACTCGACCTTATCTGCGGGTTTCTGTTTTTTGAGCACGGCATACAGCGGCTGCATGAGTTGCGCCGCGCGGGGGAGAAAATGGTTATAAAAATTTACCATTCCCAAAAACTCCTGTAACGCCCTGACGCCGGGGAAAATCTGCTACCGCGCGCACTTTGTCAGGAAGCGGAACCGCTCCTTCAGGGGAGACGCGGTGTCCTAAAAAATCGATCTGCGCCACCCCGAACTGACACTTCGCAGGGTTGATTATTAACCCGTGATCTCCCAACCTCCGGAAAACTGTGGCTAGGTGGTTTTCGTTTTCGTCTTCGGACGCGCTGGCTACCAAAATATCGTCCAAGTAGACGAACACAAAAGGGAGATCGCGAAGCACCGTGTCCATCATGCGTTGGAATGTCTGTGCAGCCCCTTTAAGCCCGAATGGCATGCGCAAAAACTCGAATAGGCCATATGGAGTTATTACCGCTGTTTTGGGTATGTCCTCAGCGCGCACTGGGACTTGGTGGTAACCACGAACCAAATCTGTCTTAGAAAAAACACGAGCCCCTGCCAAACGAACGGAAAAATCTTGGATATGCGGGATTGGGTAGCGGTCATGCGCTGTAGCATTGTTTAACCTGCGGAAATCCCCGCAAGGTCGCCATGATCCATCAGCCTTCGGGACCATGTGTAGTGGGGAAGCCCACGGACTGTTTGAACGCCTGATAATGCCCAACCTCTCCAGGTTGGCGAACTCCTCGTGCGCTATGGCCAGTTTAGCTGTGTCCAAGCGCCGAGCTTTTGCAAAAACGGGTGGTCCGGTAGTGGTAATAAAATGCTCCACCCCGTGTTTAGCGACGGTTGCCGAAAATGTGGGGACCGTGAGTGCTGGGAACTGAGTGAGCAGTGTGTGGAACTTACCGCTTGCAGCTGTGACGTTGGCTTGTGCTGTTGGCGGGGCCACTCGCGCTGTACAGGGAATAGAATCAAAAGAAAATGCATTAACCAGGTGCCTGTTAGCGAGATCAACCAACAAACCATGTGAGCACAAAAAATCAGCCCCCAACATATTGAAATTCACTGCTGCTATAACAAAAGTCCACTCAAATGTACGGCCGTGTAGAGACAGAAGCAGAGTCTTCTCACCAAAGGTCTTAATCTCCGAGCCGTTCGCTGCTGCCACTCCGGGACCTCTGGAACCTGCTAGCCTGTCCGCGTAGGAAGGTGTGATGAAACTCAACTGGGAGCCTGTGTCCACAAGGAAATGCCTCCCCGAGCTTGCGTCTAACAAGTAGAGCAGCTTGTTCTCCTCCCCGAGGGCCGCGGCTGCTACCGACCCCCGGTCGTTTCCCGAACGCTTGAACTGGCACGGTGGTACACATTTGTGTGCCCTCTCTGCGAAGCGGCGATGGTAGAAACAAAGGACGTCTCCTCCGCGTTCCCTGGCTCCTGCCGCCGCCGTCGATGGGTCTGCTACTGCTGCCCCTGGCCCCCTGCCATCTCCGGTCGACGTGCCGAGTTCCACTGCTGTGGCCATGGCCGTGCGCTGTCTGCTGGCGTTGACAATTCGCTGCGCCTCCCGGGCCAGCGCACGGTAGTCCCGCTGGGCCAACAACGGCGAACTGGTCAGGGTCGCTCTCGTCGCTGACGGTAGGGTCCTGAGGAAGAGGTGGGTAAAGATGAAGTGGTCGTCATCTGAGCCTTTCAACCTCAACATCTGCTCCATCAGATTAACGGGCGTGTCATCTCCCAACTCAGTCAGCGCCAAGAGTCTCTCTGCTCGCTCCTCAACGGAGGGGGTGAAGTGCTGGATGAGTGCAGCCTTCAACGCGCCGTATTTGTCGCTGTCTGGCGGCTGCTCGATAAGGCTCTCCACATGCTGAGCCGTGTGGTTGTCCAGTTTTGCAACCACATGGTAGAATTTTGTGTCGTCTACCGATATCCACCGGAGGTTGAATTGTGCCTCAACCACGTGGAACCAGGAGCGCGGATTGTTCTGCCAAAAGTCCGGTAGCTGGACCGTAGCGGCATTCACTTGGCTGGGGGCTCCTGACGAGGCTGGCCCCGGGGAATCCTCCTGTTGCTGCATGCTACGTCTTGGGTCACCAGTGTGGGAATGTGGGAATGATGAGACAGATTTCTCTCATGGCAGCTTTATTCACATTCATCAACATCTCAAAGAAGAAAGAGGGCATTACAGGGAACTCTCGTCCTTAAATACCAGGACTCTCACAGTTCACAAGTCTCACTGCATCACAGGTCACATTGCATTATAATCGCCAGTAACAATGCATCTCCTCTTTAATCCTCTGATCTCACCCCCACAGTCTCAAGCCCTGCATACCAAAGCTAACATCCTCGCAGCTTCCTGTTATCTCCAAGGAAGCTCTGTCTTTGTTCTGATCTAAAATGTGAGGCCTTACATCAGTCACAAAGTAGGTCACATATGTGTGGCCACAACACCGTCAATACTCACAAAACCTGGAGCAGTCCGAGTATAGTAAGTCCCAAATGGCCTGGCAAAAACACATGCACATGACAATACATCCATAAGACAATGCAACGGTCCAGCAATGCTTGACTGGCAAAGGCCACTTAAGTACAAGCATTGCTGGCACCACAGATTGGGTGCATCTGGGCGAGGCACGGGAAAACAATCACTGGAGTGGTACCAGCTGGCTGTCAAGAGAGAGGGGGCGTGGTTGGACCGGCAAGTGTTAGACAATGCCCACACAAATGTAGGAAGGAGGCTGCCTAATAGCTACTGGCCAGAGCAGTGGCTACAGGTACGGAAAAAAGAACAACAGACATAAAAACAACAAGAACTCAAAAGATAACACAATACACAAATAACCCGATAACTCGAGCCACAGAGAATGGTCAGAACTGAGCCTAAGGACAACACCAGCTTGGTCTGTGACAAATATCCCGGCAAAAATAAATAAATATGGACCCAGACAGTATATTTCAAATTTGAATGAACAGTGTTGTTGCCACCCTCAATAATAACTGTCTTAGTTGTGTGTATTGGAGAGCATGATCTCTATTTACAAGGGTTCACCGCAGGGGTCTCAGTAGAACTCAAGTACCCATCACCACTTGTAGCTGTACTAACCATATTCAGCTATGGGATAATACTTATTAGGGTACCTACCCTTTATGAGGTGACTGGCCAATAACCTCTATTGCCAAGGCTTGCCCCTTGCAAATTCCATTCCTTGCTGTTATCTGCATTTAGTGCCATTGTTCAACAAACTTGAATCATCTGCCTCCACATCTGTTCCCAGACTTCACACATTGAGGAGTGGCAACTCCTTATCGTCATCATTAAACTTGAATTTGATGAACCCTCACTTAGTTTAGCTTGCCAGTCAAAATACGGTACCAGGGTATGGCCAATGGCATGTGCAACCATCTCCTTGGAGCCATAAGTGAGAGTTGGGAGGTGGTGGAAGACCAGTTAATAACACCCATGTCATTTCTTGCAACATGTGGCTGGCATGATCAAAAGGTGCTACTCCTCACACACCATCCCCATGTACCCCAAGGGGATATACGAAGAAAGAGTTTATACTGAAGCAATAGCTTATGTCTAACCCTGAATTTACACTGACTCTGGATGCAGTACATTACGGCTGCAAGCCAGCCTCCATAGCAAACGGTTCCCATTCTCGTCAATTTTCTAATCCCCACCTGGTCCGGACCACTGCGGAATGAATCTGGCTTGTCAAATTTGGTTCGCTAATGAAACACAAGTCTATCCCAGGATTTACATTGACTCCGGATACAGTACGTTGCAGATGCAATACAAATGGCCCCTTGCGTTCATCCCTACCAGCTCCATTTGTGTTTTGCAGCAGCATGGATGAGAATAGAGTTTGAAATACAAAATCACCTGAGAATTATACAAAATAACGCGAGATCTCGAGAAAGACCCGAGAGTGACCGAGACGAACCAATCGCAATCACGTGACAACAACAAGGAAGTGTGATGTAGCGGCTTCCACATGGATTTCTGGGCTCTAAATAAAACGTAAGTAGTTCATTAATTTTAATTCTATAAAGCGTTTGTATGTTAAGTCAAGTTTTTACCTTCTCTGACACAGTGGTGGAGGAGTAGACTTCAGAAAATAATGGACGATCCTTAAATCATTTTTATTGAACAAACAGCTATTAAATACCGTGAGATACTTTGGGATTTCCTTGCAGATTTGATCTGGCATCTGTCAAAAATAGACTTGTTGAATTTCATTAGCGAACCGAATTTGATGAGCCGGATTCGTTCTGCAGTGGTCCGGACCAGGTGGGGATTACAAAATTGACGAGAATGGGAACTGTGTGCTGCAGAGGCCGGATCGCAGCTGTAACGTACTGCATCCAGAGTCAGTGTAAATCCTGGGTGTTTTTGACAGATGCCAAATCCAATCCGCAAGGAAATGCCATGGTATCTTGCAGTATTTAATAGCTGTTCATTCATTAAAAAGGATTTAAGGAACATCAGTTATTTTCTGAGGTCTATTCCTCCACCACTGTGCCAAAGAAGGTAAAAAACTTGACAACATACAGACACTTCATAGAATTAAAATTAACATGATGAATAGATACATCCATGGATGCGCCGAGACACATCATCAGTGATGTTTCCTGATGTCATCGGGTGTTTCGGGTCTCTCAGCATCAGACACCCTCAATCAGGCGACCCAGCAAGGATTGATCAGACCCTGACTTGTGTCCCGGCAGCATTGGCCCACGATTCAGATCTCTTAATCCATAGCCACCGAGAAGCTCTTTCTGCAGCCTCAGTGGCAGATTTGATGGCCTTCCTTTTAGCAACTCCTTTGATACCAAGGAGAGTGTAAATTTTGCACAGCGAGCGGGCAGCAAAGCCTCAACATCCCACCTCTATGGGCTCACAGTGTGCTCTCCAACCATTCCTCTGGCACTGTTCTACCAGTTCTTGGTATTTGAGCCGTTTGCGTTCATTGGCCTCTTCTATGCGCTCCTCCCAGGGAACTGTGAGCTCCACTAACAGAACCTGCCTGGATTAGGAAGATGTAAGTACCACATCTGGCCTAAGAGATGTTGATGTTACATAGTCGGGGAACTTAAGCTGCTTTCCCAAGTCAATTTGCAGGTCCCAGTCTGATGCTGAAGAGAGCAGACTGGCTGATGGTCTAAGCTGTGGTCGGGGCCTCGCTCCAGCTTTAACAAATATAATTTTCCTTTGACTACCAACCTGCTTACTGTTTGCCATGGCGCTGGAGATGGTCTCCGCTACACACTTTAGCACTTGGTCATGGCGCCAGCGATATCGGCCCTCTCCAAGAGCTGTTTGGCAACTGCTAAGGATGTGTTCAAGCGTGCCCTTTCCTGAGCAGAGAGGACATGTTGGCAGCTCGTTCTTACCCCAGGTATGCAGGTTTGCCGGACTGGGTAGCACATCATATACTGCTCGGAGCATAAATTGGATGCGCTGAGGCTCTGCATGCCAGATGTCATTCCAGGTCAGCTTCTTGTCCACTACTCCCTCCCATTTTGTCCATGCCCCCTGCTGCTGCATGCCTACCATCCTACCAGTCCTCACTTCTTCAACACCTGCTCTCACCTCCTGCAGGATTAACTTGCGTTTGTCCTTTCCCTGGACTTTATCATAGCGCGGCTGTGGGATGGAGCCCAGCCCTGCACGTCCTATTGCCACTGTGCCCACCAGAGCTTTGTGTCTCAACCGAGATTCTGCAAGCTCCAACCCCTCTTGAGCTCTCCACTTCCGACCTGTCCTCACCACAATGCCTGCTGCTGCCACTCTCGAGTCTCTAGAGTCACGATAGGCTAGTGCCTCTCTTGTGTGGGAAACCTTGAACTACTCTTCCAAACTACTAATAGGAAGCTGGAGTTTGTTGCTCCTGCCATAAAGCGCCGCACTACTGAAACTATGTGGTAAACCCAACCATCTTCGAAGGTAGGAGCTGATCTTCCTTTCCAGGGTCTCCACTGTAGACAGAGGCACCTCGTACACCAGCAGAGGCCAGAGGATACGGGGAAAAATGCCATGTTGGTACACCCAAGTCTTGAACCTGCCGGGAAGGCCAAACTTATCCACAGTCAACAGCCATGTTTCCAGTTTCCTGATGGTAGTTCGGATGGATGCTGTGTCCCTGAGACTACAGTCAAAGACCTTCCCTAGGCTTGTGACTGGTTTCTCTGTGATAGATGGTATCACAATGCCATCCAGATGGAAAAAGAACTTATCCACCACTTTCCCTCTTTTCAGGACCATACTGTAGATCTAGACTTTGAAGGCTTAAAGTTCATTCTTGCCCAGGAAATAAGTTTTTCCAGGCCTTGGAGAATCCACCTACTGCCAGGCACTGATGTAGTAGTAACTGTCAGGTCATCCATGAAAGCTCTAATGGGGGGCTGCTGGATTCCTGACCTTGAAAGGGGTCCTCTACATTCTACCTCCACTGCTTTAACCAGCATGTTCATGGACAGGGCTGCACGGTGGCGCAGTGGTTTAGCACTGTGGCAGCACAGTTTACCCTCGGCCGGGGGATCGCGGGGATCGTGAGATTGTGGGTTCAATCCCAGCCCCCGACCAACAGTGAGCTGTGTGGAGTTTGCATGTTCTCCCCGTGTTGCGTGGGTTTACTCTGGGATTTCTCCGGTTTCCTCCCGCATACCAAAAACATGTAGGTTTAGGGCGCTCGCGCACGCAGCGACCGGCAGCCAGTGGCTTGTCACCAGACTGCAAACCAAATCTACCTACTGGTACAAATAAGTAAAAAAAAAAAAAAAAAAAAAAAAAAAAAAGATAACAGAAATTGTACAACCTGTTATAATCCCTTTCTCCAACTGGTGCCAATCTGAGGTCAAGCTGCCAGAGGTGACTCTGAGACTGAATTGACCATAATAGTTCAGAATGAGAGCCTTGATCTTACTAGGTATGTGGTGTTGGTTCAGCGTGATATTGACCATTTCCCTCCCGTGCCTCTCTGATCAGCTGAGTGACCACCCCAGTATGTTCCAAACACCCTGGTACACCTGGGATTCCACCCTTCTGTACTGATGTATCGATATAATTGTTCTTCAGAAGGAAGTGGGTCATTCTCCTAGACAGGACACTAAAGAAGATCTTGCCTTCCACGCTGAGGAATGAGATAGACCTGAACTGCTCCAGTTTTTAGATTAGATTAGATTAGATTCAACTTTATTGTCATTACACATGTATGAATACAAGGTAACGAAACACAGTTTAGCATCCAATCAGAAGTGCAAAGGACAGCAGTGCAGTATATACGGTAATTAACAGTATGTGCAATTTAAGCAAATATATGCAAATATATGCAGCAGTGCAGAAAGTTAAAAGTACTGTTATGTGCAAATAATGTGCAATAAGTTAGATGTAGTTATGTAGTTATGCAGTTATGTACAGGTGAGGATGGTAAAAGATGATTGTAAGAGAGTCAGCGGGGAACTAAGTTCAATAACGTGACAGCTGTTGGAAAGAAACTGTTCCTAAACCTGCTGGTTCTAGTCTGAAGGCTTCTGAAACGTCTTCTGGAAGGGAGAAGCTGGAACAGTCCATGAGCAGGATGGTTGGAGTCCCTAAGAATGCTGCGTGCCCGGCGCAGACATCTTTTCCTGTAGACGTCCTCTATAGCTGGAAGTGGAGTCCCTGTGATGCGCTGGGCGGTTTTCACCACCCGCTGCAGCGCCTTGCGGTCAGCTACAGAGCAGCTCCCATACCAGAGTGTGATACAGTTGGTCAGGGTGCTCTCTATCACGCAGCGGTAGAAGTTGCCCAGGATGTCAGTTGACAGATGGTTCTTCTTCAATGTCCTCAAGAAGAAGAGGTGCTGATGGGCCTTCTTGATCAGGCTGGTGGTGTTAACTGACCAGGACAGGTCCTCCGAGATGTGGGTCCCCAGGAATTTGAAGCTGGGGACACGTTCAACAGCTATGCCATTGATACGGATGGGGTCATGTGTCTCTTCCCTCTCCTTCCTGTAGTCCACTATGAGCTCCTTGGTTTTGCTGGTGTTAAGGAGCAGGTTATTGTCAGCGCACCAAGTAGCCAAGTGCTCAACCTCTGCCCTGTAATCTGACTCGTCGTTGTCCCTGATGAGTCCAATCACCGTGGTGTCATCTGCGAACTTTATGATGGAATTGGATCCATACATAGGCCTGCAGTCATGGGTGTAGAGGGAGTAGAGGAATGGGCTGAGCACACAGCCCTGTGGTACACCAGTGTTGAGTGTGATGACGGAAGAACGGTTGGGGCCTGACCTAACATGCTGGGGTCTGTTGGTCAGAAAATCCATGATCCAGTTGCAGGTGGAGGTACTGATTCCCAGGTCCCCAAGTTTGGTGAGCAACTTGGAGGGGATAACTGTGTTGAATGCTGAGCTGAAGTCAATAAACAGCATTCTTGCGTAGGTGTTCTTGTCATCCAGGTGTGAGAGTACATAGTGCAGCGCTGTAGAAACCGCATCCTCTGTACTCCTGTTGCTCCGGTAGGCGAACTGATGAGGGTCCAGTGTAGGGGGCAGGCCTTTTTTGAGCTGTGCCAAGACCAGTCACTCAAAGCACTTCATGACTATGGGCGTCAGTGCCACAGGGCGATAGTCATTTAGGCACGATGGTGTTGAATGTTTCGGCACTGGTACTATTGAAGTGGTCTTGAAGCACGCTGGTACCACGGCCTGGGCCAGGGACAGATTGAAGATGTCTGTGAAGACCCCTGCCAGCTGCTCAGCACATGCCCTCAGCACACGCCCAGGAATGCCATCAGGGCCAGCAGCCTTACGTACGTTGACATGACTCAGTGCATTACGGACGTCGGTGTGGGTGAGTGTGAGGTGGTGGAGGTCATCAGAGGGTGGGAAATTGATGTTCTTTTCATTGTTGTCCTTGTCAAAACGAGCATAGAAGTTATTTAGCTCATTGAGAAAGGGCACAGTCATGGCTATAGGTATGGAGTTGCTGGGCTTATAATCAGAGATAGCTTGAATGCCCTGCCACATACGTCGGGGGTCAGAGTCCCCAAAATGTTCCTCCACCTTCAGCTTGTAGCTGTGCTTGGCCTTCTTGATGTCCCTCTTCAGATCTGCCCTGGATGAACTGTAGGCCTGTGCATCACCAGATCTAAAGGCATTGTTACGTGCTTTTAGCAGAAGTCGCACTTCTCTGTTCATCCACGGCTTTTGATTTGGGTACGTGGTGATCTGTCTTTCCGTGGTGACACTGTCAATAGTGGTGTTGATATGGTCCAGGACTGAGTGAGTGTAAGAGTTGATGTTTATGTGGGAGCCACAGGTAGCCTGAGAGGTGAACATACTCCAGTCTGTGTTCCTAAACTTCTCCCGGAGTACAGAGTCAACCCCCTCTGGCCACACTTTGATGGTCCTCACTGATGGCTTCACCCGGTTGATGAGCGAGCGTTTTGGTGGCTCAGTTGGTAGAGCATCCGCCCCACACCCGGGAGGCAGGGGTTCAAATCCTGGCTGGGTCATGCCAAAGACCATATAAAAGTGGAACTTCCTGCCGTCCAGCTTGGTGCTCAGCAATAATGGAATGGAGGAGGGAAATTTGTGGTGGCACCTTGCATGGCAGCGGCCCTCTGATTCTACACTTGGGGTGTGTGTGATTAACACAGTAGATAGGTAAAACACAATCTCGTTCTACTGCACATGATTGGTTGTACAGTTGAATGACAATAAGGGTGATTTAATTTAATTTAATTAATTTAATTTAAATTTAATTTAATTTAATTTAGATGACTTCTCTTCCTTGGGAATTCACACTCCCTCTGCTCATCTCCACTGCTCTGCTACAGTTCCTCTTCGCCAGATCACTCTCAGTATCTTCCATAGGATTCTCAGGAGCTCTGGGCAACACTTGTATACTTTATAAGGTACTCCACTGGGGCCTGGAGCAGAGCTGGCTCTCGCCGCTGCCACCACTTCCTGAACTTCCTTCCAGGTGGGTTCTGAGGTGTTGAACTCCACCAGAGGGGCTGGAATGTCCAAAAGAGCTCTCTGAGGTCCCAGATCCTGCTCTCTAAAGGGGTCACTTAGGGTGTTGTGCAAGAAATGGTCAACTTCCTCCTTAGAACACTCCAGTCTCCCACTGCGCTTCTGCCCTACCATCTTCCTCATAAAGCCAAATAGATCTGCCAAGAATGCAGTTCGTCTCCTGGCTCTCTCAATCCTCCTCCTCCGATGTCATTCAGCTCTACGCAGGGTCATAAGCTTCTTCCTGATGGCATGTCAAAGCTCAGCAAGTGGTGGCTTCTCCTCTTCTGCTGCTGCTTGAAACTGTCTTGTCAGCATTCTCAGCTCTTTCCGCAGCTGATGAATCCTGCCAGCCCTACGGTTCTTAGTGTAGATAGACCTGCCAGCTCTGTGCTCCATAATGCCAAACCTCTCTACCCCAAAACTCGTAATGATGGTCGTCATGCTTCGAAGTTGACTATCCACATCTCCCTTTGCTATTGTTCTGATGATCTCTGCTGTATCTCCATCAAACTGTTGCCACAATTGATGCTGCTTTGCTGCAGGCCCCTTGATCCGATGCTTCTTGACTACTGTGCTTGGAACTGGGACACTGGACACTTGGAGGTTCTGGGCATTGTGGGGTGTCTCCGAGCTGGGCTCCTCCTGCGTCTCACCAGGTGTAATTCCTGTGCATTGTGCCACAGCCCCCTGAACCAAGCATTTCATCCGGGCCTGATGGATTTTAAGGCCTCGTTCGTTTTTACAGACTTTGCCGCAGATGCATCTACTTGCCGTTATCAATAGTCTGTTCTCCAAGATCGTCATCCTAAGGTCCGTCCTAGTGGGGTGCTCATCCTCCCCCCCTCTCGGGCACCCCTGGGGGTATGTCTCTGTGGGTTGATCTGTAGCTTGGATGGGTTCTTCTTCACAGAAGATGCAAGTTGGGCTGCTAACCCTCCCTGCCCTGGTTGCCGTCTCTCCGTGCAGGTAATATCAGACATAACACTAGCTTGTTATTTTCTTTTTTACAGTAATAGAGTTGTGTCAAGAAGTGGTCTGGGTCCCATGCCCTCACCTTGATTTATATTTATATTCCTTGTAATCCGGATTGGTGGCTTAGTTGATAGAACATCTGCCCCACAACCGGGAGGTTGGGGGTTCAAGTCCCAGCCGGGTCACAACAAAGACCATATAAAAAGGGTAATTCCCACCTTCTAGCTTGGTGCTCAGCGTAATAGAATGGGGGAAGGTGAAGTTGTTTGTGGCGGCGCCTTTCATAGCAGCGACCCCTCTGATTCTACATATGATTAACATTGTAGATAAATGTAATTTCGCTTTACTGTACATGATGGACTGAATGATAACAGACATGGCTTCTTCTTATTCTTGTTTCCAGGGTATGGGTCCCAGCCCTCATTCTCGCTTTAAGTTGGGATTTTCTGTATTTCACCTTATTATTATTATTATCATGGGTTGCTGTAATGATTATTATCATTATTCTGTCTTGTATATTAATTTTTCTGTTGGTCTTTCCTCTTAGTCTTAAGTTTATTAGCATTATTATTATTTATCATTATTGCCACGATCTTGTCTTCCCTGCCATCCTCTGTCCATGTCTGTCGTGCATCCTATCTGTGTGATTGTCTGTGCAGCCATGCCCATCCCATTTCTATGCCAGCGATCATTCCCTGCCATCTCCGTTTGCCCTGATTGTGCCCACCTGTTCTGTGTTGTATTGATTACCTGTGTCTATATATGTCAGCCCCAATCTGTGTTCTGTATGGGTGTCCTTTGTCATACCAGTGTGAGCAACATACTCCTGTTCGTGCCTGTATCCTGCCTTGCATCCTGTTAATCCCTTGAGAGTTTTTTTGTTGCAGCTTCCAAGCTGCTTATTATTTGGTGTTTTCACCTTCGAGCTGTGCCAGTTTGGCAAGCTCTTTAATAAATCACTGCGAATTTTAAGTACTACGTTTGGGTCCAGTTTTCCACCAACCGTGACAGTAGGACACCCATCACATGGACCCAGCATACTTAAAGTTTCGCCAATTGGGCCTTGATGAGAAGGACGCATGGGTGGCAACCCGCATCTCCCCCCTCTGATCCTGTTTATTCTGAGAGACTGGCTATACTGGGAGAGAACCTCCTGGTCTGGGATGAGCCGGCTGCCCCTGAGGCCACTCCAGCTGCAGCTGCCTTGAGGAGGAGCTGTAGCCCCCAGACCAGATTCTCCACTGGTTGCTGTTTTGGTGTCTGGGCTGCATGAGAAACATCCGGTACCAGCTCCATGTCGCCCCCAGCTCCAGTACCAGCTCTGCGGGTCATCCTGCCTGCAGCCGTTCCAGAGGTCGGGGGACCTCCACCCGTTGTTCCAGAGGTAGGAGGACCTCCACCCATTGTTCCAGGGGTCGAGGGACCTCCACCCATCATTCCAAAGGTTGGGGGACCTCCACCCGTTGTTCCAGAGGTCAGGGGACCTCCACCCATCATTTCAGAGGCCGAGCAGTCCGCTCCACCTGGTTCGTCCAAGCCGTCCATTCCACCTGATCAGTCCATGCAGTCCGCTCCACCTGATCCGTCTGAGCAGGCCTCTCCATCTGGGTCGTCCGAGCAGTTCATTTCAACCGTTGCCCAAGAGGCTGGCGTGCCTCCAACTGTCGTCCAAGAAGCCGACAGGCCTCCACCTGTCATTCAGAGGTCAGGGGACCTCCACCCATCGTTTCAGAGGCTGAGCAGTCTGCTCCACCTAGTCCATCTGAGCCATCCACTCCACTTTGTCCATCCGAGCTGTCCGCTCCACCTGGGCCGTCCAAGCAGTCAGCTCCACCTGGGCCATCCGAGCAGTCCGCTCCACCTGGGCCAGCCGAGCAGTCAGCTTCACCTGGTCCATCCGAGCAGTCCGCTCCACCTGGGCCGTCCAAGCAGTCCACTCCACCTGGGCCGTCCGAGCAGTCTGCTCCACCTGGGCCATCTGAGCAGGCCGCTCCATTTGGGCCGTCCGAGCAGTCCACTCCAACTGTAGTCCAAGAGGCTGGCATGCCTCCAACCATAGTCCCGTAGTCCAAGAGGCCGGCATGCCTCCAACTGCCGTCCAAGAGGCTGGCGGGCCTCCACCTTTTGTTCTAGAGGCCGATGGGCCTCCACCTTTCATTCCAGAAGCCAGCGGGCCTCCACCTGCCATTTCAGAGGCCAGGGTCAGCATGCTGCAGTCACCGGTCGCAGAGCATAGAGCTCCATTGTGTATGTGTGGTGAGCTCTGTGTCCCTGTGGCTGCTGTTCCACCTTGCTCTCTGGTTTGGTGACCTTTCCGACCGACCTGACAGATTTCACAGACCTGCTAGGTTGGTCACGCTGGGATGGTGGAGCCTTCATGCTCTTGCACACCTGGCTGGGATTCATGGATCGGGAGGTGATGGCAGTTTGGCATGACTGTGCTACCCATAAGTTAGGATAAGCTATGCATAAGTTAGGCATAAGTTCGACTACTGTTGGGTATAAATTGTGAACGCCGGCAACATGCTAAGCATTCGTTGGCACATGTTATCTATAAGTTATCGAAACATTCTATATGTTACTAATATGTCATGTATACGTCCAACTCGTTATGGATACGCAGCGCATACTCCCAAAAATGAAAAATTAGGCTGTATGGCAGCATTTCAGAGAAATTTTGTTACGTCGACATATGCTGCCTAAATCATCAAGGGCTTCAGAAAAGTCATTATTTCAAATTTTTAGTTTGTCTTTAACAAGCTGAAATAATATTCAAAGCATAGTCAATAGTTTGTATTTTAAACTTTAAATGAAAATGAAAACACCCCTGCCTCGCAAATGATGTAATCTTCTTCTCACACTCTCTCTCTCCCCGGCCCTTTCAGCAGTCAGAGCCTCACTGGGACACATGTGCAGGTGGATCCAGTAAGTAGCTCAAAGGCTGTGTCTCACACTTCTTTACTTTTACTCGTTATTACTAAAGCTTTATAATTATTACTAGTCCTCATTTTGCTGCACCAAACCACAGATTACTTATCGTATTGTTAGAAAGGAGTAACACAACAACATTTTTACCCCCAAACTGGCAGTGTTAGTCCACATGGTTGTCTGTGCATACGATGGCAGGATTTCAGGGTTATGAAAGTGTAAAGATTTGGAACGTCTTCAGAGTGGAGAAGTTTTATCAGCAACTTTTTTTTCCGCCTCCGTGTGCACGGAGTAAAATGGTGACGTTACAGCCCCAATTTACATTTCAGCCAGTCCACACACTTTAATTTCTCACAGAAATACATGCTCCATGATTAAACTTTAGTCTTTATGTGTTTACTGTTAGGATTAGGTTAAAAAAGGGGGGGGGGGTCCTGAAGGTATATGTATAATGCATTTTCCCCCGATTTACAACAGATGCAGCCTTATAGATAAAAATAATCATCAAATTTATGGCCAAGGAGGACTTTCTGACTGAAATACATCCCTAAAATGATGTTTATTTTTGCTGAATGATGAAAAATGTCCATGGAGCAGCTGACAAAAAGAAAAACTTTCTGACTTTGAAGAAAGTAATAAAAAAATTCTCTAAAAAAATATTTTGCAAATATAAAAAATATTTAGCAAATAGAGATAATTTTGGTAATCCTACCTGACTTAAAACAGGAAAAGTTTAGTTTGATTTAATGTCAGACAGTGAGGAAAAAGGTTATGTGTCTTATCTACCATCACCTTCCATTGATGTTTTTAAGAAGCAACTAAAGGCCTGTAGAAGAGCTGGAAATAACGAGGCGATTTTGTATCACAAAAGCAGAGTCTTTAATGAACAAACTCTTCTATCTTGTCTCATCTGGTGCAGAGCTTGGCAGAAGGCAAAGAGGAAGATTTCTGCCCAGCTCGCTGGTTAAATACAGGCACACATCAAAGACATGCAAAATACAGGCTGAAATCCCCTGTTATCTAAATCCCCCCTTAGTCCTGTTAACTCCTCCCTTCGTCTTGGGAGGTGATGGGAAAACCTCTCCTGGCCTTAGGGGGTGAAGGTGTCAGGTCTGTTGCCATGGCGTCCTGTGAGTCATTGGTCTTCACATGGTGGTGAGATTCCTTTGTCCCTTTCAGAGGTGTGAAGTTCCTTTGTATATTCTGTCCCAAACATTTCCACTTGCTCTAACAAATGTAGGTATGGAATATATGAGTGATATACAGTATACCACAGGCCCACCTTTTTAGCCTGGCTTTTTAATTAACTATGTGTTGTTTGTATTTTTATGTGCTTTTACTGTTTACTTTGTTTTTATTTTTTACTGTTTTATGTGCCTGTGTTTTTATTTTGTTTTTTACCATGTTAAGCACTTTGTGACTGTCTGTGAAAAGTGCTCTATAAATAAACTTATTATTATCTATGTAAATTTCTAGTTTCAACTGCATTCATCCAGTCACCCATCATCATGGACATAAAAAAAAAATTTCAGAGAAAAGATCCAGGTTCAGGTGAGAGAGTAAAGTCAAAATAATGTGACTTCACTGTTAGGTGAGCAGATGTCGTGGAGAAATTTTCACCACAGTCCATGATGAATTCTGTCTTGTTTGTTCTGAAGTGTGGAGCTATAGTAACAGACAGTAGAAACAAGCTATGAAGAGGAATGTCTAGATGTTGTATCAAATTACTGATGTAGGCAATGTTTTCATTTATTTATTTTAAACCCAGAAAAGAGAATACAGCTTCTCCTGTGAAAGGAATATGTGATTTAAAAATTATTGTTTGTAAGCCCAACAATATAGGGATCATTATCACTGCTGAAAACATCTTTAAAATGACATGCCTGTGTGTGCCTTTAGAAGTTTAGATCATAGCCTTAGATTCTGTAAATGATCTCCATAACATTAAGAAAAGATTATCAGTCTGTTTTGAATCTATTGTAACGTCGGGGCCATTTTAAGGGGGCCAGGGATTTCCCAGCATGCTTTGCCAGTTTGAAACGTTACTGTGTGTGTTAAATGTGTTATTTCTGGGTTATACTGCTGTGTCATTATAACTGCATTATAATGACCCAGCAGTGTTTAGCAGGATTAGGGCAAGATGTATCATGTGTGTGTAACCGTAATGTAAACAGAGGTCTGTGGGAATGACCTCCACTGCTCTGCGTACTAAGTGGAGGTTGGGGGTTGGTGGTGTGTAAATAAAGCCTGTTCATCACAACCATCTTGCTCCTCTTTCTTTGTGTGAACCCTGCTACGTCACACTGGTGTCAGAAGTGGGATGGAGCAAATGGAAGCGATCAGAATGGAGATCCAGCAGCTGGAGCAGGCCATTGCTCAGCTGATGATGGATGATGAGACCGAGGCATCACCACCGGGAGCCCGGAGCCGGGACGAACGGAGCGGCGGACCTGACGGGGCCAGCGCACCCCGCCTCCTGTCTTTTTCAAGACAGAGTGGGCAGAACAGAGCAAACGTTCCACCCTTCTTAGGACAGCATGGGCTGGCGACCCCACGGCGATCAAGGGTGGCGATCGATCAGGAAACGACCACCCCACCTGTTCGGCAGCGGGCCAAGATTCCCCGTTTCAACGGCGAAGCCACATTAGATGACTACCTGACACAGGTCGAGCTGACTGCGGCGCTGAACGGCTGGTCACCAGAGGAAACCGCCGTACAGGTCGCGCTGGCCTTGGAAGGGAAAGCCCTCTGCACGCTCTCTGATCTCCGGCCCGGGGAGCACCACAGCTGGCCAGCACTACAAGGGGCACTCCAGAGACGATTTGGGAGAATAGCGGACGCTGAGCACGCCCAAGAACAGCTGACCCGCCGCCGCCGGAACCACCAGGAAAAATTAGGAGCCTATGCTGCAGATATATGGCTGTTAACCCGGCGCAGCTACCCAGAGTTTGCGCCGGAGGCAGTAGAGAAGCTCGCCCTCTGGAGCTTCATCCAAGGTGTCCGCCCGGCCCAGCTCCAGAGCCACGTACGGCTCCACGCCGCGAGCGACTGGAAGACTGCAGTGGCAGAAGCAGAGCGGGCAGAGCCGCTAATAAGTCGCACCGCTGAAGCAGCAACGCACAGCCGGAGAACCTACCAGGCTACGATGGAGAGCGAGGGGGAGGAGGAGGAATTACGGCAGACCACAGCGGCGCGTCCACGGAGAAGATGGCCTCGGCGGCGCGAGGAAGGGTGCTTCCGCTGCGGAGAGATGGGACACATCGCGCGATACTGCCCCGCACCCACCCCACGACAAACCGGCCCCTCGCCGGCGTTAAACTAGAGCGAGGTGGCGTGAACGGGGACAGGCCACCTCCAGCAGATGTTTCCCCCGAGGAGCCGGCACCGCGCGTGGGCCGAGTTGGACACTCTCCAGGGATCTATCTACAGTGCAGCTTGGGGAAGACGTCGATCCGGGCCCTGATTGACACCGGCTCTACAATCTCCTTGGTTCGACCGGGCGTACTGCCGGGCACGAGCAAGACGGCTCCGCGGGGGTGGGAACCCACCGAGCGCTGCGTCACCACAGCTACCGGTGAGCGCGCCCGACTGAAGGGGCGGAGAGTGCTGGTGGTGGGGGTGGCCGGTCAGAACATAAGACACCCGTTCTGGCTGGCTGACATCCAAGACCCCTGTATTATTGGACTAGACCTGCTCACAGCCTGGCGTGCCAAGATCGACACCACCGGACCTTCCCTCCAGCTGGGAAACCGGACCATCACGCTCCACAGCAGAACCCAGAGAAGGGACACGGGGGCACGCACGATCGAGGGATCGCCAAGACAGACTGGACCAGGCAGGTCACCGCGAGGACTGGACACAATGACGTCACCAGCGCGGACAGAGGGAGCACGAGCACACACAGGGACAGCAAGGGGAGGGGTCAACGTGTCAGCGGAGACGCAGCAGGCAGTGGAGGAATTATTTCAGCGGAGCTGCAGCGGGCTGGACCCGGAACAGAGACGCCAGCTGCGGGAGCTATTGGACTATTACGTGGGTGTTTTTGCTGCGAAGGATGAGGAATGCGGCCGGACCGGGTTGGTGCAGCACGAGATCGACACCGGTGAGGCCAGGCCGATTCGACTCCACCCACGCCGGCTGCCCTTTTCAAGGCGGGCAGCGGCGGAACAAAAAGTGCGAGAAATGCTGGAGGCAGATGTTATTGAGCCCTCTAACAGCCCCTGGGCAGCGCCTGTGGTGCTGGTCAAGAAGAAGGACGGGTCGTGGCGGTTCTGTGTGGATTACCGACGCCTGAACGATGCCACCAGGAAAGATTCCTACCCCCTGCCCCGCATCGATGACGCACTGGACCACATCGCCGGCTCCAGCTGGTTCAGCTCGCTGGATCTACGCAGCGGCTATTGGCAGGTAGAGCTGTCACCCGAGGCCCGCCAAAAAACAGCCTTCTCCATCGGGCAGGGACTGTACCAGTTTAAAGTGATGCCGTTTGGACTCTGCAACGCTCCGGCCACCTTTGAACGCTTGATGGAGCGAGTGCTGGCTCACGTGCCGCGGAGTCGCTGCGTTGTTTACCTGGATGACCTGCTGGTGCATGCAGCTGATTTTGACAGCGCCCTGTCAAATCTCCGAGAGGTGCTGGGAGCCATCCAACAGGCGGGGCTACGGTTACACCCTAGGAAATGCCACCTGTTCCGGCGAGAGACCACCTTTTTGGGCCACGTCGTCAGCGCAGCGGGGGTCGCCACTGACCCGGAAAAAGTGGCAACAGTGAGAGACTGGCCGGTGCCGCGGAACGTTGGAGAACTGAGGAGTTTTCTTGGATTGGCCTCCTATTATAGGAAGTTTGTGAAAGACTTCGCCACCATTGCCAGCCCGCTGCATCAGCTGACGCAGAAAGGACGCCTGTTCCAGTGGAGTGACAGCTGCGCTGCTGCTTTCTGCCAGCTTCGCGCAGCGCTCATCAGAGCCCCCGTCCTGCGGTATCCTGACCCGAGCCGCCCTTTCATTGTGGACACGGACGCCAGCAACCAGGGCATCGGGGCGGTGCTATCCCAGGAGGGAGAGCATGGAGAGCAGGCAGTCGCTTTCTTCAGCCGCACTCTCAGCAGAGCCGAGAGAAATTACTGTGTGACCCGCAGAGAGCTGCTGGCTGTCATTCAAGGACTGCGTCACTTCCGCCCGTATGTGTACGGGGGGAGGTTCCAGCTCAGGACGGACCACGCTTCCCTGACCTGGTTGTTAAATTTCAAAGAACCGGATGGACAGTTGGCGAGGTGGCTGGAGGCACTGCAGGATTATAATTTCCAGATTGTGCATCGGGCAGGCCGCCTCCATGCCAACGCTGACGCGCTGTCTCGGCGCCCCTGCGCGACAGAGGAGTGTCGTCACTGTCAACGGGCTGAAGATCGGGACCAAATCGCCCCACGGGCTGCCGCTCTCCGAGCTGCTGCGAGCAGGAATCACGCAGCGACGCACAGCCCCTCCTCAGATGATCAGGCAGTTCTCCCCAGCGATGACGTCACAGAGGTTCTTGGCACGCAGCAGCTGCAGAGCGAGCAGGACAGAGACCCGGTCATTTCGCGGGTTCGGCAGTGGCTGGACGCAGGACAGCGGCCCGCCTGGGAGGTTGTGTCACCGCTGGACCCAGAGACTAAGGCCTTGCACTCCCAGTGGGCCAACCTCCGCTGCTACGAGGGCGTGGTGTATAGACAGTGGCAGACTCCAGCTGGGCAGCGGCACATTTGGCAGCTGCTGGTTCCTCGTCGACTCCGGCCCAAAGTACTCCAGCTGGTTCATGGGGCGGTAGGAGCGGGCCACTTCGGGGTGACAAAGACGCTGCAGCGCCTTCGGGCCCGGTTCTACTGGCCTGGCTGTCATGAGGACGTGGAGCTCCACGTTCATCGCTGCGACACATGCACAGCTCAGAAGGGACCAACTCAGCGATCCCACGCTCCCCTGCAGCAGTACCGGGTGGGAGCACCGATGGAGCGAGTGGGAGTGGACATCCTGGGCCCTTTCCCGACCACGGACCGGGGGAACCGCTACGTGCTGGTCGCGATGGATTATTTCACTAAGTGGCCAGAGGCGTACGCGGTCCCGGATCAGAGCGCCACTACGACGGCATCAAAGCTGGTGGATGAAATGTTCTGTCGTTTTGGCGCACCGGAGGAGCTGCACAGCGATCAGGGTCGGAACTTCGAGGCGGAGGTCTTCGGAGAGGTCTGCAAACGGCTGGGCATCCGGAAGACCCGGACCACCCCACTGCATCCACAGAGCGACGGCCTGGTCGAACGATTCAACCGGACCCTCACCACCCAGCTCGCTATCCTAGTGGACCAGCGACAGCGAGACTGGGACCTGCACCTGCCTTTTGTTTTGTGGGCGTACCGGACGGCAGCTCAGGAATCTACCCGGTGCACCCCTGCGGCGCTCATGTTTGGACGCGAGCTGCGCACACCGGTGGATTTGGTATTCGGTTGCCCCCCCGAGCCGGAGGTGGAAGGAAAACCCGGATTGGATTATTTTTTTTGTTTGAAAGAACGTCTCCACACGGTGCACGAGCTGGCTCGAGAGGCCCTGGCAGCGGCAGGGGGTCGGCAGAAGCGGGCATACGACTCCCGCTGCCAGGGGAGGGACTTTGCACCGGGGGATCGAGTCTGGGTTTTCTGCCCTGAGAGGAAGAGAGGACGATCACCGAAGCTGGCGAGCCAGTGGTCGGGGCCATGCGTGGTCTTGGAGAGACTGTCAGATGTGGTGTACAGGGTGAGGCTTAGAAAAAGGGACCGGGTTGTGGTCCTTCATCGTGACCGTCTCGCCCCGTATCGGCCATCTGCACCGCTGGTGGACGGACCGGAGCTTCCATCCCGGCCCGATACCCCGACCGAGACCCGGATGGACACTAGGGGGCCTGTACGTGTTGGCCACCGGCGCCGAAGACTGCCCCGACACCTGGATGAGTTTGTATTGGACTTTTAAATTGGACTTTAATTTTTCTGGGGACAGAAACCAGTCCGGGGGGGGGGGGGGCAGTGTAACGTCGGGGCCATTTTAAGGGGGCCAGGGATTTCCCAGCATGCTTTGCCAGTTTGAAACGTTACTGTGTGTGTTAAATGTGTTATTTCTGGGTTATACTGCTGTGTCATTATAACTGCATTATAATGACCCAGCAGTGTTTAGCAGGATTAGGGCAAGATGTATCATGTGTGTGTAACCGTAATGTAAACAGAGGTCTGTGGGAATGACCTCCACTGCTCTGCGTACTAAGTGGAGGTTGGGGGTTGGTGGTGTGTAAATAAAGCCTGTTCATCACAACCATCTTGCTCCTCTTTCTTTGTGTGAACCCTGCTACGTCACACTATATTATTCACATTTTTGTGACAGGACACACTGACCTCAACTCTTAGTGTGCGGTGACGGTGGAGCTCATTGGGTGCTCAGCACCCCTAAAGCTCTGATCTTAGAATCGCCCGTTAGAAGATCTTTTTTTTTATGGGTGAAAGAATAAGACACAAAAGTCAAGGAGTTTCTTGTATAATTTATTTTGAAAACTTGAAAAACATTAATTTCCCTTTATAAAATTCCTTGTTATAATTACAATCGTGTCCTGGTAATAATAGTCCCTTGTCAATATTACAAGTTAATGCAGCATTGCATCTAAATAACCAATTACAAAAGAGATTTATAATATAAGGCTGAATATCCAGCAGGGGTCAGAGCTGTTCTGATCTCAGTTTAGCTGGTTGTTCATCTGTGAGCCTGACTGGTAAGACTGGATGTCCTCCCCGATGAACTCTGATACTGTGGGAGGAGGAGGAGAGAAGAAAGTCACAATCATGAACGCTTGCAGAATTTCATCATCTATTTTCTACACAAGTAATGACCTCTACTGTGGAAAGTCATTCTGCACCATTTTTGGCCCAAAAATCTGCATTGAGCTGCAAAACATTTGAGTCTGAAAATGAAGGAAAAAAACTTTTACCATCATTTTTAAGATTTTTTTTTTTTTTTTAGAATAATATTATTAACAGGCAACTCTCGCCCCCTTAAATATTCTCTCTCTCACTCTCTTCTTTGTAAATTTGGAAGTTTTGTCTTGCAAATGTTGCTGCTACTTGTCCTTGGTTTAGTGAAAAAAAGTTTTGTGTGTGTGTGTGTGTGTGTGTGTGTGTGTGTGTGTACAATCGTGAAAAAATTAGGACACTCTATGAAAGCCTGTGTGTGGTTGTTTTTTTTTTTTTACATATTTGGACATATGGATATTTAATATCAATTTTAACAATACTGGGAGATTCAAGTAATATAACTAAACAATTAAAACTGAAGACTTTAAAATTTTCTGTAAGATGTAATTCTAAAAACATGCAATTTCTGGGGAGGAATAAATTAGGACAACCCCACATGTATTCTCACATAAAATGGCTAAAATCACACACAGGTGTATCACATCAGGTGCACATGATTAGAACATCGTTACTCAGCATTTTGAAGGAGGATTGTCCTATTTAAACCTCAAACATTTAGTTTGGTATGTTCCTGACTGCTGAAGTGAGAGTGAACACCATGGTGAGATCGAAAGAGCTGTCTGAGGCCTTCAGAAAGAAGATTGCAACAGCTTATGAGTCTGGTCAGGGATTTAAAAAGATCTCAAAAGAATTTGAAATCAGCCAGTTCACTGTCCAGAAAATGCTCTACAAATGGAGGACATTCAAAACAACTGCCAACATGCCCAGGTCTGGCTATCCAAGCAAGTTCACCCCGAGAGCAGACCGCAAGATGCTAAAAGAAGTCTCCAAAAACCCCGAAGTGTCATCACGGGACCTACAGCAGGCTCTTGCTACTGTTGATGTGAAAGTGCATACCTCTACAATCAGAAAGAGACTGCACTTTAACTTGCATGGAAGGCATGCAAGGAGGAAACTTTTGCTCTCTAAGAGAAACATGAAGGCCAAACTGAAGTTTGCCAGAGATAACGTAGACAAAGACCAGGACTTCTGGAATAATGTTCTTTGGACAGATGAGTCTAAAATTGAATTATTTGGACACCAGAACAGAGGACGTGTTTGGCGTCGACCAAATACAGCATTCCAGGAAAGGAACCTCATACCAGGTGTGAAGCATGGAGGTGGAAGTGTCATGGTTTGGGGATGCTTTGCTGCAGCAGGACCTGGCCAGCTCACCATCATAGAATCCACCATGAATTCTACTATGTATCAGAGGGTGCTTGAGGACCATGTGAGACCATCTGTAAAAAAATTAAAGCTGTAGCAGAACTGGACCCTGCAACATGATGACGACCCAAAACATACGAGTAAATCCACCAAGGACTGGCTAAAAACTAAGACATGGAGAGTCCTGGAATGGCCGAGTCAAAGCCCAGATCTAAAGCTCGATTCATGCTGCACCTCTGCTGTCCGCGTACGTGCAACCGGAAACCTTGTGTGAATTTATGTCATCATCTCCAGTCCGCTAGTGTCCGCAGTGCTCGACCGCAGATGACCGCGTGCAGCCCAAATTTTGTGACCATGCCGCCTGTCCACGACCTCAACACATTAACAGCGCATGCGCAAGACTGAATGTCCCATTCACGAGGTGGCGATATCAACACTGCATACAAAGACAAAGTAGACGAAGAAGACAATGAGGAAGCGGAAGATGAGAATAAACATACATGAATCATACATACATACTTTTTTACAGCTCCTCTTCCTCTCGGTGACAGTTAAACGACGCCATTGTTGTTGATGTGAGTTGCGCTCGCGTTTCTTTGTTGGTGAAAATCCTGGCGCGTCAGCGCATTGGTGCTACCTATAGGGCGGGAGTGAACTACAAATGATGGTTTTGCGCATGCATCAACCGCTTGGCCTGGGTAGATGAAAAAATTGAGCATGTACAGCGCCGCATGCGCGCAGCGCTCGTCCATAGCGGAGGCAGACCAAAGCGGACCAGAGGGGAAATGTAGCATGAATAAGGCTTTAATCCCATTGAGATGCTGTGGGGTGACTTGAAATGTGCTGTACATGCAAGAAAACCCTCAAACATCTCACAGCTGAAAGAATTCTGCATTGAGAGTGGGGCAAACTTTCCTCAGACTGATGTCACAGACTGGTAGATGGCTACAAGAAGTGTCTCACTGAAGTTATTTCAACCAAAGGGGGTAATAGCAGCTATTAGGTGGTAGGGTGGCCTAAATTTTTCCTGTTAGAATATGCATTTTTGTTGATATCTTTTGTTTAATGAGTAAAACAAGGTTAATTTTTGTTATTTACCTGCAATTAAATCACCTTCTTTTCCACAGATAAATAAAAACAAGATTAGACATCAATATGTGAACATTTCTTAATAAAGAACTGACTATTTAATGGGGTCTCCTCATTTTTTCACATGACTGTATATACAGTATATACAGGGCTTGACATTAACAGCCGCCAACCCACCAATGGTGGGTGGACTTCACCAGTGGCCGGGAAGGCAGCTGCTCCCACTAGCCACTTTGTAGTTTTCTCAAGCAACATCTAAATAATAAGCCTATCGCAGTGTGAGACTATGAAACTACAACTCCCATAAGCACTATCTGCACACACACACACACAGTGTATTCTCAGTGGTCAACTGTCGCCGTGGATGTAGTCTGGCTCCACTGCCAGCCCGGTACAAAGGAGAAGTCGCGGACATGGTCTAGCTGATATGTTTTAACAAGCAGGATCCAAAGGAACAGAAGCCACAACAGTTCAGCAGGTAAGGTGCAAGGTAAGAATTTTTATTTACAACAATTATGATCATTTTTCTGGGACTGGAGCCCTGTGGGCGGGGTGGGGGGTGAGAGATATTATTATCACAGTTAGAGCTGGCAACGTACTTATGTTGACAATATATAGACGTGGACAAAATTGTTGGTACCCCTCTGTTAATGAAAGAAAAACCCACAATGGTCACAGAAATAACTTGAATTTGACAAAAGTGGTAATAAATAAAAATTCTATGAAAATTAACCAATGAAAATCAGACAATGCTTTTGAATTGTGGTTCAACAGAATTATTTTAAAAAACAAACTCATGAAACAGGCCTGGACAAAAATGAAGGTACCTCTAGAAAAGATTGAAAATAATGTCACCATAGGGACATGTTCAACCAAGATGTGCCCTCTAATTAACATCACAGGTGTCTACAAACTTGTAATCAGTCAGTCAACCTATTTAAAGGGTGACAAGTAGTCACTGTGCTGTTTGTTGACATAGTGTGTCCCACACTAAACATGGACCAGAGGAAGCAAAGGAGAGAGTTGTCTCAGGAGATTAGAAAGAAAATTATAGACAAGCATGTTAAAGGTAAAGGCTATAAGACCATCTCCAACCAGCTTGATGTTCCTGTGACTACAGTTGCACATATTATTCAGAAATTTAAGATCCACAGGACTGTAGCCAACCTCCCTGGACGTGGCTGCAGGAGGAGACAGATAATACGAATGGTAACAAAAGAGCCCACAACAACCTCTAAACACATTCATGGTGAACTCCAAGGTCAAGGTACATCAGTGTCAGATCGCACCATCCGTCGTCGTTTGAGCCAAAGTGGACTTCATGGGAGACGACCAAGAAGGACACCACTGTTGAAAACAAATCATAAAAAAGCCAGACTGGAATTTGCCAAACTGCATGTTGACAAGCCACAAAGCTTCTGGGAGAATGTCCTCTGGACAGATGAGATAAAACTGGAACATTTTGACAAGGCACATCAGCTCTATGTTCACAGATGCAAAAATGAAGCATACCAAGAAAAGAACACTGTCCCTACTGTGAAACATGGAGGAGGTTCTGTTATGTTCTGGGGCTGCTTTGCTGCATCTGGCACAGGGTGTCTTGAATCTGTACAGGGTACAATTAAATCTCAAGACTCTCAAGGTATTCTAGAGAGAAATGTGCTGCCCAGTGTCAGACAACTTGGTCTCAGTCGCAGGTCATGGGTCTTGCAACAGGATAATGACCCAAAACACAACTAAAAACACCCAAGAATGGCTAAGAGCGAAACATTGGACTGTTCTAAAGTGGCCTTCTATGAGCCCTGATCTAAATCCTATTGAACATCTGTGGAAGGAGCTGAAACATACCGTCTGGAGAAGGCACCCTTCAAACCTGAGACAACTGGAGCAGTTTGCTCATGAGGAGTGGGCCAAAATACCTGCTGAGAGGTGCAGAAGTCTCATTGACAGTTATAGAAATCGTTTGATTGCAGTGATTGCCTCAAAAGGTTGTGCAACAAAATATTAAGTTAAGGGTACCATCATTTTTGTCCAGGCCTGTTTCATGAGTTTGCTTTTTAAAATAATTCTGTTGAACTACAATTCAAAAGCATTGTCTGATGTTCAATGGTTAATTTTCATAGAATTTTTTATTTATTATCACTTTTGTCAGATTCAAGTTATTTCTGTGACTATTGTGGGTTTTTCTTTCATTAACAGAGGGGTACCAATAATTTTGTCCACGTCTGTAACTGGGGAGAGAGGGTAATAACTACGTGTCTGCTTGCAGGCGGCGAACCAGGGAGAAAGGGAGCTGAGGCTGCAGGCAGGGTGGTGGTAGCTCCGAAGCAGGAGGTGGGTAGGGGTTCCTGGGGCTTGGCGGGGGGGACTCCAAGTGGGGGGAGAGCAGGGTGAAGGTTAATTGGGATATTCTGCTACACTTACAGGCTGGAGCTGATCCAGGAGGGTGAGCGTCCAGTCTCCACAGGAGAACTGAGGTCGGGGGGGCGAGCAGGCTGAGATCCAGAGCCAAGGCTGAGGAGAAGGGGCACAGAGGTCCAGAGAGACAACGCAGGTGCGTAAATGGGCTTACATGGTTCCAGTGACTCTGAAGGTCAGCGCTGGGACTGGGTTGCGAGTGAGCTGGAGCACACACAAGGCGAAGTGAGAAGACAGTTCCAAAAACAGCAAGTGATCTCATGGCTGCAAAGGCTATGGTGTTGAAACAATCCCACAGTGGAATAATGTCAGTTCACACCTTAAATAGGGTGGAGTCCGGCCACTGCGCAGCTGAAGCAAATAGGAGACAATTAGTATGATGATGATGTGTGTGTGTGTGCTCGCTCACCGCAAGCCATGACAGGGCCCCTCCCTCAAGGGACGCCTCCTGGCATTCCACCAGGCTTGTTTGGGTGTCAACGATGAAACTCGTGGATCATGATGGGATCGACGATAAGGGAATGAGAGATCCAAGAACATTCCTCAGGGTCATAACCCTCCCAATCAACTAGATACTGGAGGCTCCTGCCCCTAAAGTGAACATCTAGGATTTGCCGGATAGAATATACAGGACCTCCGTCGATGAATCTGGGAGGAGAAGGGGGTCTGGAGGGGGGGCAGAGGGGACTGGAAAACACAGGCTTAATATGGGAGACATGAAAAGAAGGGCGGACGCGTAGGGAGGCAGGTAACTTAAGATG
Organism: Pholidichthys leucotaenia; assembly: GCA_020510985.1. Lineage (NCBI taxonomy): Eukaryota > Metazoa > Chordata > Actinopteri > Cichliformes > Pholidichthyidae > Pholidichthys > Pholidichthys leucotaenia. Next base: position 201,827,821 of record CM035846.1, read on the forward strand.
GACAGCAGATGGATTGATAATATGGGTTATGGGAAAGGAACCAATAAATCTTGGTGACAATTTTCTTGAATCTGTCTTTACTGGAATATTGTGAATGGAGAGCCATACCTTTTGTCCCACAGAGTATTCAGGGGCCGGGGTCCTTTGCCAATTGGCCATGGCAGAATTCTGGCTGGCTGTGCGTAATAGGGCTGCCCTGGTGGATCGCCAGATGGGGCGGCAACACCGTATGTGGTGCTGGACAGAGGGGACAGCAATCTCTCCTTTGGTGACAGGAAGCAGAGGAAGATTGTACCCTACTGAGGCCTTGAAGGGGGTAACTCCCTTGGCAGTGGATGAAGCGGAATTATGGGCGTATTTCATCCAATTCAGATGCACATTCCAGATAGTCGGATGTTGAGAGGTGATGCAGTGGAGGGCTGCTTCCAGCTCCTGGTTTGCTTGCTTGCATTGCCCATTACTTTGAAGGTGGTAACCTGAGGTGAGACTCGTGGATGCTCCGAGGGCTTGGCAGAAGGCTTTCCAAACTGGGGATGTGACCTGTGGACCCCGGTCAGTCACAATGTCAGTGGGTATTCCATGGATGCAAAAACCTTGGCGCAGCAGGATGTCGGCAGTCTCTTTGGTGGAAAGGAGTTTGGGTAGAGCGAGGAAGTGTACAGCTTTTGAGAATCTAACAACCACAGTAAGTACCACGGTGCTGCCTTCGGAGGTTGGGAGACTGGTGACAAAATCCACTGCTATGTGCGACCATGGATGGCTTAGGATGGGCAGGAGCTGTATCAGGCCAGCAGGGGGTGAGCTGGTGGACTTTCCAGCAGCGCAGGTGGTACAGGCCCGAGCATACTCTTGGACATCAGCACTGAGGGATAGCCACCAGAAGGCTTGGCTAAAATGTTGAATGGTACGACCCTCTCCAGGGTGGCAGGTGAAACGAGCCGTGTGTACCCAGTGGATGACGTCTCCCTGCACTGATGTAGGGACGTACAATTCTGTCATCTGGACAGTGTGCACCTTCCTCTCCACCTCGAAGGAGATTGCCCCCAAAACACACAAAAGGGGGAGAATGGGTTCTTGGATGGGGGACCTGGCGTCAGGGATAACTGGTGGGAGAGGGCATCGGGTTTAATATTCTTGGTTCCTGGCTGGTAAGACAGCGTGAAGTGGAATTGGCTGAAGAACATGGCCCACCAGACCTGACGAGGGTTAAGGCGCTTAGCTGACTTGAGGTATTCAAGGTTACGGTGATCAGTCCAAACCAGGAATGGTTGTGCTGCTCTCTTGAGCCAATGGCACAGCTCCTCTAATGCCAGCTTAACTGCCAGGAGCTCCCAATCCCCCACATCATAGTTGTGTTCTGCCTGGCTGAGGCAGCGGAAGAAGAAGGCGCAAGGGTGCAGCTTGCCATCAGAGGAAGAACGCTGGGATAGGATGGCCCCCACACCGCAGTCAGATGCATCCACCTCCACAACAAACTGAAACGTGGAGTCCACCTGGGAGAGGATGGACGCCTGTGAAAACAAGGTTTTTAGTTCGGTGAATGACATCTCTGCTGAATCTGACCGCCAGAAAGGAGTCTTGGGAGAGGTAAGTTGGGTTAGTGGGGCTGTCACCCTGCTGTAGTTCTTAATAAACCTCCTGTAAAAGTTGGCAAACCCTAAGAAGCACTGCAGATGCTTATGAGTAGTGGGGGTAGGCCATTCCGTCACGGCTTGAATCTTTGCAGGATTGGGTTTTAACTGCCCCTTAGCGATGATAAACCCGAGGAAGGATGTTGTAGTGGTAAAAAACTCACATTTCTCGGCTTTAACGTAGAGCTGGTTTTCGAAAAGCAGCTGCAGCACCTGCCTGACGAGGACCCTGTGTTCTTCCATGGAGCAGGAGAAGATCAAAATTCCATCTAGATACACAAAGACAAACAAGTTCAGGAAATCTCTCAAAACGTCATTAGTCTCTGGAAGACTGCTGGAGCATTGGTTAGACCGAAGGGCATGACCAGGTACTCAAAATGGCCCATAGGTGTGTGGAACCTGGTCATCTACTTGTCTCCCTCCCTTATGCGGATCAGGTGGTATGCGTTTCTCAGGTCTAATTTAGTGAAAATTGTTGCCCTTGACCTCCGGCTCCTTCATAGGCCAAATTCATTAGTGCTAATGGGTATTTGTCTTTAATGGTAATGCTTTTAATCCACGATAATCAATGCAAGGCTGTCAAGGAACGTGATAATGTTACTTACTCTACTTCGGTCAGTCAGAAAATCAGCTGGGGTTCCCTGAAAAACTAATTGACACTGCAGGAGGAACCCTTTACTGCTCCCCGTCCTCCCGCTGTAGCGGGCAGGAGTGGGGCTGGAGAGGGCTCGGCCGGCAGATGCAGACTCAGTGGGAGAGGGAGCAGCAGCTGACGGAGTGGAAGCTGGTTCTGGGTAACAGCTGGATGGAGGGATAATTGGTCAGTCTTGACCTTGAGGGTGGTGAGGCGTTCCAATGGAGAACCTGATGTGGTTTCTACAGGGTGCTGAGGCTGGTGTGATTGTAATGACATGCTTTAACAAGCAGGACCCAAAGGAACAGAAACCATAACAATTTTGCAAGTTAGGTACAAGGTACAAGGTAAGTATTTTTATTTACAACAATTATGATAATTTTGCTGGGTCATGGTCAAAGTTGGCAACATACTTATGCTGAGAATATAACTGGGGAGAGAGGGTAATAATTATGAACTGGGGAGAAAGGGAGCTGAGACTGCAGGCAGGGTGGTGGCAGCTCCGAAGCAGGAGGTGGGTAGGGGTAGCAGGAGAACTGAGGTCAGGGGGGAAGGGGAGGGAGGAGCAGGCTGAGATCCAGAGCCAAGGCTGAGGAAAAAGGGGCAGAGGGGTCCAGGGAGACAACAAGGCAGGTGCGTAAATGGGCTGACATGGTTCCAGTGACTCTGAAGGTCAGGGCTGGGACTGGGTTGCAAGCAAGCTGGAGCACACACAAGGCAAAGCGAGAAGACAGTTCCAAAAACATCAGGTGATTTTGTGGCAGTTAAGGCTGTGGCACTGAGACAATCCCACAGTGGAATAATGCCAGTTCACCCCTTAAGTAGGGTGGAGCCTGGCTGCTGCACAGCTGAAGCAAACAGGAGACAATTAGTGTGATGATGTGTGTGTATGCTCGCTCACCGTAGGCCATGACAATGACTCTGCTTCAGCCTCGGTACAAGAGAAGCTGTGGACAGTCTGCTCTGCGGGTCAGTTAATTTTGTGGCCAGTGTGGGGAAATGGCAATGAACTAACAGCAGCCAGCAGAACACACCTGCCCCCGCTCTCAGATCCCCGGGGCAACTGCCCCTGATCCCTCAATGTCCCAGCCTGAGTAGCTAATAACCTGTGCTCCCACCACATCAGTTTCTACCTCTGTGGCTCAGTGGAAGAAGATGGATGGATGGATGGATGGATGGATGGATGGATGGATAGAGCAAGAAGCTCCTGTGTTTACTGTCCACAGTTGTGCAAATTTAAGTTTTCATATGACAGAGAGAAAAAGTGACTATACTTTGATATGTTGCTGTAAAAAACAAATGAAGCTTCCTCTGAGGTGAATCACCTCAGAGGCCAAGGGGTAGCCACATTTCATGGTGCAACCATGAAATGTGGCTTAACCAAGGGGCAGTTGGACACTACCATCGGTATCCACCCCAGTTGTGCTGAGATCTTCACTACTCTGGAGGTGACCAAGAAGTCTGGTCAAAACATCAACCAGGCTAGTTGCTGAGGTTTAGGGTGTCGCCACTGTCATGTTTTGCCCTTCATAATGCAACACACATTTTCAGTAAGAGACAGGTCTAGACTGCAGGCAGGACAGTCCAGTACCCGTATTCTTTTACTGTGAAGCCATACTGTTGTAACATGTGCAGAATGCAGCAATAAGCAGGGATGTCCCTGAAAAAGATGTTGCTTGGATGTCAGCATATGTTCTTCCAATACTTGTAGGTACCATTCAGCATTAATGGTGCCTTCACAGATGTGCAAGTTACCCATGCCATATGCATTACCACACTGCCATACCATCACAGATGGTGGCTTTTGAACTTAACGCTGATAACAATCTGGATGGTCCTTTTCTTCTTTAGCCTGGAGGACACAATGTCCACAATTTCCAAAACAATTTGAAAGGTGGACTTGACACTCTAGGCCCTTTTCCACTAGCCTCACTTAGCCCTACACCGCACCACTCAGCCCGCTTTAGGCGCTTTTCCATCAGCCCCAGCACCGGTTAGCAGGTACTTTTTTCGTACCTGATCCAGGGCAGGGTCTAACCGAGCTGAGTAGGGCTGAGTATGGCTGTGATATGACTTTAAGAGACTGGTCGCCGCTGATTGGTCAGGTCGTAACGTCACAAAAGCAACTTTTTCTGCTGAATTTACTCCACGACTGCCATTTGTAATTGTTCAGCCAGTGAACACAGTGCGCCCCTTTAATACGGTATATTATATTAATATACTGTATAATATACTTATATAATAATATACTCCTAATATTATATATTAGGAGGTGCGCAATTTTCTTTCTATATTAGGCGACGATCGCATCCAGCGCGAGTTGGACGGATCTACTCGAAATGCAGGTGTCCGAGCGGATGGGTTCCCAAGGGCACATCCGTACTGCCAAACAGTGTTGGGAGAAGCTGAAAAAGCTGAAAAGCGATTACCGAGCAGTGAAGGACCGCTCGAAGTTGAGTGGATCGGAAGGACTGGAAGTGGTTCGCTGAGAGACATTGGGTTCGACACGGCCACAGTCACGGTCACGGCCTTGGAAACCATGGATGGTGAGTGTTGTTTTGATATTGCGCATCTTTTCGCCACTTTATCCTTTCTGTGCCAAGCTCACTGTTTTTAAGAAATAGGAAGGTTGTTAGATTGTGGGTAATGGTTGTTACTGAGGCTTGCCTATTGTTTTGCAGCCAACTGCAGATTCACGCTTGCTTTGTGTTAAGTATTAGCGCGAGCAAAACGCTGAATTACGCTTATTGTATTCCGGTTAAAAACTTGAGAGTGTTGTGTACATGTTGCACTTTGGTGTTAAGTTTTAAATTGCGTGCATTTTCTTTCTAGAATCGCATTTCATATCACAGGGGTCCACCTCAGTGGACATGATGGACACACCGGACTCTCCTGGTGCTGCGTCTGCGTGTGTGTCTGCCGGAGCGCCAGCTGGATCGACTCCACATCACCAGCTCCATTTGGATCACGTTCAAGTGCCGGTAAGGCACAATAACCACGATTTTTTTTTTGGTTGAAACAGGTCCAGCGGAAACCAGGGTCGAAAATCCATCCATCCATCCATCCATCTTCTACCGCTTAATCCTTTACAGGTCGCGGGGGGGCTGGAGCCTAACAAGTTATGTACCAAATTGATTAATGCAATTTCCAGTAGCTGCATATTAATTAATTGAAAATGTCTTTTTAAATGTACAAAAAGGTTATTCTTTGGTCTTCACTTATCGGTGTTCCACAACCATTTTTAGGTGTGGTGATTGGTGCTGTTGTAACTCCTGTTTTAGACAAACAAATAAAGCTGATGAACTGCTGTTGAAATCAACATGCTTCATTGAAATGCTTTGCGTCAGCTGACTGTATTAACCCATTCAGATTTCTGCGGCCACACTACAAGCAACTAGTTTAAACATTACCCATCTATCCATCCATATTCTTAATCTTAATCCTTTTTAGTTTTGCAGGGGGGCTGCAGCCGAAGACAGCACCCTGCGTGTTGCAAAATCTGCTCTACTGAGGGGCAGCAACATGACAGTTCAGCTTATATACAGCAATGAAGCATAATATAATAGTGACATTCCACCACAGACTTTCACCTGTGTAATTCCATAATATATGTAGTGATCCAGCTTTAACGACCATGCCTTTCTGTCTTTCCATCTAGGCAAGACGAAAACAGACAACTCCCGTCGTTGACCTTACATTAGCGATGGTCAATATGCATGACGAAGAGATGCAGCTCTTGGAACGGCAACATGACCAGCGGCAAGAATCAGGAGTACATGCAGCATTTGCGACAGGTGGCCGCAGATGTGCGGGCAGATGCGCGTGAAGCCCTGGAGCAGGACGCTGCATTACGAAGGGAAGAGCTCGCAGAGATGTCATCGCCCAGTCTGTTTTTTTGTTTGTAAATTTTGCTTCTGGAATAAAATTGTATTGTTTGCATCAAAAGTCTGGTTTATCTGTTATGACACCGTATGAGAAAAGCCAATAATTACATACACATTCCATTCTCTGTTCACTCCACATGCTGCTGTTCATCAGGTCAGGTGTATAGCCTTCTAATGGTAATTTAATTTTTAACAACACAACGAAACGTAATGTCTTGGTAGTTTTTTTTTAAATTTTAAACAAATTTGCAATGCGGAATCCATTTCTCTTGAACGAGTACATTTTTTATGTTATAAGCAGTTGTACAGGTGTGCTTGAACTTGTAGACACTGCTAAAGGTAAGTACGTGTAAGTTGAATGTTGCATCACCAGTCAAAATTTAATAAATTAAGGAGGAATCTAGCAAAAATTTGGCACTAATAACAGTAGACAAATCGGACAAGGATACACAGCTGTGTTTTTGTTGCACACAACTGTTGTTACCAACAAGTGCAAAATTTATATTCCCTTTTCCCAAAAATTAAAAATCAATTTGTAAGTAAAAGTGGGAGACCTTTACATGGGAAAATATGACATGTATCAGCACATTATAGTTCAATTTGCATTTCCACCTAAGCAAAAGTGGCTTGTCGAGCTGGATTTTTGTGAAGATGGCCTGTGCGGTGTTTCTGCATGTAATTACATACCTGTCAAGTGATACGGTTTCGCTGTATTTTAATACGGGGAAAATGCAATTTTAGCAAATACGGGCGTATTGCCATTTCTGTACGCCAAAGAGAAAAATATACGGGAAAAAAAATTGAGAGTGTGGGGAGGAACACGTCGTGTGTGACCCCCACAGTGGGGCTGTCAGAGCGCTCAGCGTGAGCAATTATCACAACAGTGACGAAGTGTGGACTCATCATTAGGCTGATGGCTTCGCACCTTCTTAACAGATAAGCATTATGAACAAGAGGACAGGTAGATGGACCATGCACAACATTTTATTTACAAAAAACATTTTTGAAATATGTATGCACATAAATGTGGATGAAATAGACAAGTATTGCATCACAGCATCTCGTATTATATTGTAACGTGCAGCTCGACATGGCAACGTCCCACCGGGAGGTTCGAACTCACGCCTCCCACTCCGGAGTCCCGCACTCTACCTGTGTCGCCAATAGGGTCAACCCACTTGGCAAGCCAAGTAGGGTGCTTATATTGAGTTCGCTACAATATCACCACCCTGCTCCTCTGCTCTCTGTGCCGCTGCCACCACTGGTTCATCTACTGCATCATCCAATGTAGTGTCAAACGTCTCTCCATGACTCTCACACAGATTGTGCAGAGCACAACAAGTCAGCACCATAGATTTAACCAGTTTCATGTCACAGTCATTCCTCTCTCCTTCCTCCTTCCTTCTCTCCTCGTTATCAGCCATTTTGTTTGTTGTGAAGGATTCGGTCGCGTGTTTCACGTCACGAGGGTGTGGCGCCGCCTGCTGTTCAACAAATCCCACCCACAGCAGGTGTGCCAGCAGGTGCACCAGCAGTAGTTGAAAAGCAACTGAGGCCGAACCGAACCGAAGTGAGTAGAGTCGGGTTTTCAATCGGGGCTGAGCGGGGCTAGTGGAAAAGCGCCTTCTGAGTGGTCTCTGAGACTAGAAAAGCGCTATATAAATACAGGTCCTTATCCTTATTTTTTTTTTTTTTTATCTTTTGTTCTTATTAAAGACAAGAATAGAAAGGAGATGTATTTACCTTGTTAAATTCAAAATGAGTGGTAATATTTGCAAAAAAACAAAGTTTCTCAGTTTGGACATTAACAAGCTTATCTTCATCTTCTTCTTTCAGATGCTCCCTTTAGGGGTTGCCACAGATCATTCTGCTTCCATCTCACCCTATCCCTTGCATCTTCCTCTGTAACACCAACACTCTCCATGTCCTCCTTCAATACATCCATAAATCTTCTCTGTGGTCTTCCTCTTTTCCTCCTGCCTGGCAGCTCCATCTTCAACATCCTTTGTCCAGTATATTCACTATCCCTCCTCTGCACATGTCCAAACCATCTCAGCCTTGTCTCTCTTACTGTCTCCAAACCACTCAACCTGAGCTGTCCCTCTGACATGCTCATTTCTAATCCTGTCCCTCCTAGTCACTCCCAGTGAAAATCTTAGCATCTTCAACTCTGCCACCTCCAACTCCACCTCCTGTCTTTTTGTCAGCGCCACTGTCTCCAAACCATACATCATAGCAGGTCTCACTGCCATCTTGTAAATCTTACCTTTCACTCTTGCTGGCTACCAGAGTGGTAGTGGACTAAAGGTAGAGCATCTGCCCCATAACTGGGAGGTTGGGGTTCAAGTCCCGGCTGGGTCATGCCAAAGATCATATAAAAGTGGAACTTCCTGCCATCCAGCTTGGTGCTCAGCAAAAATGGAACGGATGAGGGAAATGTGGGCAGCAGTGGCTCAGGACGTACAGCGGGCTGTCCAATATGTCCAATAACTAGAGGGTTGGTGGTTTGAATCCCGCTCTCCTCAGCCATCCTGCCATTGTGTCCCTGGGCAAGACACCTCACCCACCTTGCCTCCAGTGTCCATGACACTGGGTATGAATGTGTATAAATGTTCGGTAGTGGTCAGAGAGGCCATTGGCACAGATTGGCAGCCACGTTTCCGTCAGTCTGCCCCAGGGCAACTGTGGCTACAGTAGTAGCTTACCACTACCATTGTCTGGCTGTGGAGCGAATGAATAATGGACTCACTGTAAAGCGCGTTGGGTATCTTTAAAGATGCTATATAAACGCAATCCATTATTATTACTGCTGCTACCTTTCTGTCATAAATCCCCACTGACACTCATCTCCACCCACTCCACCCAGCCTGCACTCTCTTCTTCACCTCTCGTGCATTTTCCATTGCTTTGGATGGTTGACCCCAGGTATTTAAACTCATCTACTTTCACTACCTCTACTCCTTTCATCTTCACCATTACACCTGCCTCCCTCTCATTCACACTTATGTATTCTGTCTTGCTTCTACTGACTTTCATTCCTCTTCTCTCCAAAGCATACCTCCACCTCTCCAGGTTCTCTTCCACCTGCTCCCTATTCTCACTACAGATCACAATGTCGTCTGCAAACATCATGGTCCACGGAGACTCCTGCCTGACATTGTCTGTCAGCCTCTCCATCACTATGGCAAACAAGAAGGGGCTCAGAACTAATCCCTGATGTAACCCCACCCCCACCTTGAACCCATCTGTCACTCCTACAACACACCTCACCACCATCTCACTGTCCTCACACATGTCCTACACTACCCTCACATACTTCTCTGCCACTCCTGACTTTCTCATACAGTACCACACATCCTCTCTTGGTACCCTATCATATGCTTTCTCAAGGTCTACAAAGACATAGTGCAACTCTTTCTGACCTTCTCTATACTTCTCCATCAATGCTCTTACAGCAAACATTGCATCTGTAGTGCTCTTTCTTGGCATGAAACTGTACTGCTGCTAAATGACTGTCACCTCTCCTCTTAACCAGGCTTCAACAACTCTTTCCCATATCTTCATACTGTGACTGATCAACTTTATGCCTCTGTAGTTACTACAGCTCTGAGCATCACCTTTGTTCCTGAAAATTGGTACCAAAACACTTCTTCTGCACTCTTGAGACATGCTTGCACTCTCCAAGATTGTGTTAAACAATCTGGTTAAAAGGTCCACTGCCATCTCTCCTAAACATCTCCATACCTCCACAGGCATGTCATCTGAACAACCGCCTTTCCATTCTTCATCCTCTTCAAAGCTGCCCTCACTTTCGCCTTGCTAATCCTCGGGACTTCCTTGTTCACCATCTTTTCTTCATCCATCCTCTTCTCCCTCTCATTTTCTGTCTTCATCAGTTCCTCAAAGTACTCCTTCCACCTTTTCAACACGCTCTCATCATTTGTTAGTACATTACCATTTCTGTCTCTAATCAACCTAACCTGCTGCACATCTTTTCCAGCTCGATCTCTTTGTCTAGCCAATTGATACAAGTCCTTTTCTCCTTTCTTAGTGTTCAGCCTCTCATACAACTCATTACATGTCTTTTCCTTTGCCACCTCTCTCTTTGCAATGCACCTAGATTCCAAATCCTCCTGTCTACTTCTTCATCTCCCTGATTATCCCACCTTTTTTTTTGCTAACCTCTTCCTTTGAATACTTTCCTTTACCTCCTCATTCCACCACCAAGTCTCCTTGTCTTCCTTCCTCTGTCCACTGGATACACCACATACCTTTCTAACCATTTCCCTCAATACTTTTGCTGTACTTTCCCAGCCATCTGGTAATTCTTCCCTACCACCCAGAGCCTGTATCAACTCCTTCCTGAACTCTGTGTGACCTTCTTCCTTCTGCAACTTCCCCCACTTAATCTTTGGTTCTGCCTTCACTCTCTTCCTCTTCTTGCTTTCCAAAGTTATCCTACAGACTACCATCCAATGCTGTCTAGCTACATTCTCCCCTTCCACCACCTTGCAGTCTCCTATCTCGTTCAGATTTCTCTTTCTGCATAAGATGTAGTCCACCTGTGTGCACCTTCTTCCACTCTTGTAAGTCACCCTATGCTCCTCTCTCTTCTTGAAATATGTGTTCACCACAGCCATTTCCACCCTTTCAGCAAAATCCACAACCATCTATCCTTCCACATTTCTCTCCTTAAAACCATACCTACCCAGAACCTCCTCATCACCTCTGCTGTCTTTACCTACATGTCCATTCAAGTCCGTTCCAATCACAACCCCCCCCCCCCCCCCCCCGGAACACTCTACCACTTCATCCAATTTACTCCAGAATCCCTCTTTCTCTTCTACCTGACATCCAACTTGTGGGGCATATGCACTAACATTCAACATCACACCTTTGACTTCTAGCTTCAAACTCATGATTCTGTCTGATTCCCTCTTTACCTCCTGAACACTCTTCACATACTCTTCCTTCAAGATTACTCCTATTTCATTCCTCTTCCTATCTACACCATGGTAGAACAGTTTAAATCCACATCCAATGCTCCTAGCCTTGCTTCCCTTCCATCTGGTTTCTTGAACAAACTTTACCTTCATTTACCTTTCTTCTCTGCATCATATCAACCAACTCTTTGCCTTTACCAGTCATAGTCCCCACATTTAACATCCCTACTCTCACCTCCACACTTCTACCTTTCCTTTTCTCTCTCTGCCTCTTAACATGCCATCCCCCTCTCCTCTTCCTCGATCTTCGATCTTCCTCGTTAGAGATAAGATATTCGATCTTATCTTCCTCGATAGAGATAAGATCTTTGATCTTATCTCTGTAGTATAGTCAAATGAGTATAGATTGAAAAGGATTTTTAAATCAGTGTATGTTGATTTCATTTATCCAATCCAATCCACCTTGATTTATAAAGCATTTTAAAAACAATCACAGCTGAGTTGTTTGTTTATGCTGTGCATAAAACGTAAGACATAAAAACAATAAAATACAACAAAAAATACAATCCAGCACAAATAAATAGTAGTCATACAATAAAAGCAACAAAAACAAGTAAAATCAATGTCTCAAACTGGGTCAACAGCCAAAGAATAAAAATGGGTTTTAAGATGAGTTTTAAAACTGAACAGTGAAGGGGCATGTCTGATGGACAAAGGCAGAATGTTCCACTGTTTAGGGGCAGCAACAGAAAAAGCTCTGTCCCCTCTGAGCTTCCTCTTTGATTTCAGTATCCCCAGGAGCAGCTGATCAGCTGACCTGAGAGACCGAGCAGGGGTGTAAGGATGAAGGAGCTCAGAGAGGTAAGGCGGGGCAAGGCCATTTAATGATTTAAAAACAAATTAAAGAATCTTAAAATGAAACCTAAAGTGTACAGGCAGCCAGTGGAGAGAAGCTAAAATGGGTGTAATGTGGTCCCTCTTACGTGTTCCAGTTAAAAGACGTGCAGTGGCATTTTGAACCAACTGGAGACGTGAGTGAGAAGACTGGCTGACTCCAAAGTAAAGTGTTACAGTAATCCAGCCGAGATGTAATGAAAGCATGGATTACTGTTTCAAAGTGCTGCCTTAAAAGAATGGGTTTAACCTTTGCCAGCTGCCTCAGATGAAAAAAGCTGGACTTGACTACTGCACCAATTTGACAATTTGATCTAAAATCACTATCCGTCTTAAAACCCAAATTAGTAACAGTTGTCTTAACAAACTGTGCCAAGGGGACCAAGTGTCATGATCAGGTAGCGTGCGCCCTCCTCCCTTCCTGTGAAAGTTTCCCCGGCTCTGCAGGTAATCACTACACCTGCGTGAGTGGATGCATCTGCTGTCTCCGCCTAGCCAGGGCTTATAAGGATCGACCTGCGAAGGCTTCAGCGCTGGCTCGTTGGGTATACTGCCTGAGAAACTAGCAAGCGAGTTATATTTCTACTGCAAGGATTATACCTAATTCCTCTTTTTCTCCTCTTCCCAGGTTGTTGCCATTTGTGTGGTGCATCTCCGGGGATCGTTGTGCGCTCACCTGCTCCATCATCCTCTTCTCTGCCTCAACTGCCTGATTTCACCCAGTCAGACACCACCCGGCTCCTCTCCTTCTCCACTCCCTGCCAGCCCATCCTGCTGGTTTGTCTATTCCTGCTGGGTTCTCTGTCGGGTTCTCTGCTCAGCACACATAAGTGGCACATTTGTCTTCACCACTTCCTGACCTCCTTCCTCCCACTAATCAGCTCTCATCTCTCCCCACAGGCTGAGTCTTCCTCTGGTGAGTGACATCTTTCTTTACTGTGCTCCTTATTTTTGAGATTATAAACTGTTTAAACATAGCTTCTCTGTGTTGTGCATGTTCTCTCTGGTGTGGCACCCAGCATGTGAGCTGATCTTTCTATCACTATGACAGAACAAGCCAGCCACAACATAAGTTCAGCGGGGGCTGCATCAGCGGAACACTCCGCTCTTCACCGCCTCAATGTCACAGAGAGGCAGGTTGCCGTGCTCACACAACAGCTGCAATTACGCAGCAGCTGAGCACGGTCACAGAGCATTTGACCCATATGTCTCGATCTGGCCCTTCCTCTCCACCTGCTGCCCCTGTTTCTTCCACCGTCCGCTGAACAACTTCCATTCCCTCACCTGCCCCATACGCAGGAGAGGTAGGGAAATGTAAGGGCTTTCTTTGCCTTGTTCGGCTTTATCTGGGCCAGGTGGGCGGGGAGTACCCGGATGAGACCTCTAAAATTCATTTCATGACCCTCCTGCTGCGAGACCAAGCCCTTAGTTGGGCTCAGTCTATCCTCGACAGCCCGGAGGGTCCCAGCTACACATTTGATTGATTTGCTAACGAATTCTCCCAAACTTTTGACTGAACAGAGAGTGAGGGCAATATAATGAGCCGCCTCATGTCTCTCCGTCAGGGAAGTCGGTCTGCAACGACTACTCTGTGGAGTTTCAGGGTGTCGCGGTGGACTCTGGATGGAATGACGTTGCATTACGCAGCGTCTTCCTCCAGGGTTTAAATGCCAGTCTTCGTGATGACCTGGCGGTTCATGCTGTTCCCTCCTCTTTAGACGGTCTAATCGATCAGGCTGTCGGTTTGGACAACCAGTACCGCCAGCACGCGAAGGAGCACAAATCCTCCTCTCACCCACCTATCGCACGTGTGAAAGTCCAGGCTACTGACACAGATGGAGCCGACTCATCCTCTGAACCAATGGTACTCGGTTGGGCCCGTCTAGTTCTGGAAGAACACCAGTGGCGGAGGAGAGCCAGTGCATGCATGTACTGTGGCTCCTTAGAGCATAAATTAAATGACTGCCACCTGAAGCCTAAAACACGCGGCCCATCAGTAGCCATGGTGGGGTCTGACGGGCAGGACTCTTATTCATCCCCCCGATAACTTCTCCATTTCGGCCCTTATCCAGTTGCCGGGGGTCGAGAGGAGGGTTATAGCTTTGATTGATTCAGGGGCAGAGCAGAATTTCGATTCTTCCTGGCTCGTGCGGGAGATGGGTATTCCCATCACTAAATTATCTATTCCACTGAATGTCACAACCTCATCTGGTGGTAACGTGACCTCAGTCTCCAAACGCATGATGCCGATCTCCGTTCTTCTTTCCGGGAACCACCGGGAGGAGTATTCATTCTTTATCCTCCCAAATTCATCCTCCCTGGTGGTCCTGGGGTACCCGTGGCTCGGGAGGCACAACACCATTATTAATTGGACACAAAATTCAATTTCCTCCTGGAGTCCTTTCTGTTTGGCAACATGTCTCAGTTCGGCTGAGTGTTCACCGTCCATACCCATCTCCTCCCCTCCGGTGGAGCCGCCGGACCTCAGCCTCGCACCCGAGGTCTATCACGACCTTGGGGAGGTCTTTAGCAAGTCGAGAGCGCTCTCTTTACCACCTCATCATTCATACGACTGTGCCATAGATCTCCTCCTGGGTGTGCGGCTGCCGTCCAGTCAACTCTAGCATCTCTGGGCCGGAGAGGGAGGCGATGGAGAGACATATTAAGGACTCGCTGAATGCTGGCCTCATTCGGCCTTCCTCGGCTCCTCTTGGGGCAGGATTCTTTTTTGTCGGAAAGAAGGACGGACCGCTGCGCCCGTGTATTGATTACCGGGAATTAAACGCAATTATGGTCAAAGACAAATATCTTCTGCCCCTGACCAACTCTGCGTTCAAGCTCCTTCAGCACGTGCGGGTGTTCTCTAAACTGGACTTACGCAATGCATATCACTTACGTCCGTACTCGCGAAGGGGACAAATGGAAGACGGCCTTTAACACACGCTTGGGGCAATCTGAGTACCTAGTAATGCCTTTTGGACTCACCAATGCTCTCTCCGTCTTCCATCGCCTCATTAATGACGTCCTCCACGATATGGTGAATCAATTTGTTTTTGTTTATTTGGACGATATCTTTATTTTTTCCCGCATGCCAGAGGAACACACAGTCCATGTCAGGGCTGTGTTACAACGGCTACTAAAGAACCAACTGTTTGTGAAGGCTGAAAAGTGTGTTTTCCACCTGCTCCACTTCCTTCCTGGGATTTATTGTGGCGGAGGGGGAACTGAGAGCCGACCCAGCCAAGGTGAAGGCTGTGCTGGATTGGCCTACGCCCCACTCCCACAAGGAGCTTCAATGCTTCTTGGGGTTTGCGAATTTTTATCGTAGGTTCATCAGGAACTACAGTGGGGTAGCACAGCCCCTTATGTAGCTGACCTCCGTTAAGGTGCCATTTCTCTGGTCCGAGGCAGCCGAACAGGCTTTTTCCAAATTAAAGAGCCTGTTCTCTAATACCCCCATCTTGGCCCAGGTCGACCCTCAGCTCCAGTTCACTCTGGAGGTGGACGCTTCTGACTAGGGGTGGGCGCTGTCCTCTTGCAGCGCTTGACCTCCGAGCAGAAGCTCCACCGATGCATGTATTTCTCTCGGTGGCTCACCCCAGCCAAGAGGAATTATGACGTAGGGGATCGAGAGCTCCTAGCCATTAAGTTGGCTCTGGAGGAATGGAGGCACTAGTTGGAGGGAGCAGTCCATCCTATCGTCGTGTGGACCGACCACAAAAATTTAGAGTACCTCCGGTCGGCCCACCAACTTAACGCCAGGCAGGCCCGCTGGGCCTTGTTCTTTCTTAGATTCAATTTTACAATCACATCCGGGCCTGGCTCATGAAACATCAAGCCGGATGCTCTCTCCCGACAATTCTGCACTGACCATCCAGCCCCCCTGTCCCTCTCCCAGCCTATTGTGTCACCTTCATGCATCCTCGGAGCCCTTACCTGGGAGATTGAGCAGAGGGTCCGACAGGCCCAGTCCACGGAACCCAGAGCGGATGGAGGACCCAGCAATCACCTGTTTGTCCTGGCCGGCCTCCGCAGTGATGTCATCCGGTGGGGTCATTCCAGTCACTTTGCCTGCCATCCTGGGGTCTCCCGGACGATAGAGCTAATCTGGCGAGTGTTCTGGTGGCCCACTCTGTGAATGGATGTCCGGGACTATGTGAAAGCCTGCCAGGAGTGCACCCATATTAAAACCGACTCCTCACCTCCTGTGGGCCTGCTCCATCTGTTACCTGTCACCAGCTGACCTTGATCCCACATCGCCTTGGACTTCATCAAGGGGCTTCCTCCTTCTCGAGGCAACACCGTAATCCTCACCATAATTGACCGATTCTCTCAGGCCATCCACCTGGTGCCCCTCCCCAAATTACCCTCTGCTCCTGAGACCTCCGAACTACTGACCAATCATGTCATCCACCTTCACGGAATCCCCACGGACAATGTGTCTGACCGGGGACCACAATTCACTTCCCACATCTGGAAATCCTTCTGCCGCTCACTGGGCGCCACAGTCAGTCTCACCTCAGGATACCATCCACAAAGCAACGGGCAGGCTGAACATGCCAATCAGTCCCTGGAGGCCGCCCTCAGATGTGTAGCTTCCTCCAATCCCATTACATGGAGCACTCATCTAACCTGGGTGGAATATACCCACAATTCAGCAGTCTCCTCAGCCACAGGACTCACGCCCTTTGAGGCATCCATGGGGTATACCCCTCCCTTATTGCCCATGACGGAGAGAGAAGTCACTGTCCCATCCATGGGGGCCCATGCCCGCCGCTGCTGTCGACTCTGGAGAGCCATGCAAGCCACCCTCCTCCGCTCTATGGAATGGAACCGCCAGTACGCGGACCGCAAGCAGGTTCTAGCACCTAAACCTAATTATACAGTTGGGCAGTGCGTGTGGCTATCGGCGTACCAAGTGCCGTTGAAGACGGAATCTAAAAAACTGTCACCTCGCTTCTTGGGCCCGTTCACTATCTCCCAAATAATCAATGATGTAACAGTCCGCCTAGAGCTCCCACTGACATTTCGCATCCATCCAACATTCCATGTCTCTAAAATCAAATCCCTCTCCGCCAACACTCTCTGCCCCCCCCCCCCAAAAAAAGCCGTCTCCTCCTCCCCGGATCCTCGACGGCCAGACCACCTACACTGTCCAGAGAATTCTGGACGTTCACCATAGGGGCCGGGGCCTGCAATACCTCGTCCACTTCAGGGGCTACAGCCCTGAAGAGAGGTCCTGGATTCCCGGATCCTTCTTCCTCGACAAAGGGATGGTCTAGGCCAGGGGTGTCAAACTCATTCCATGGAGGGCCAAGACCCTGCAGGTTTTACTTCCACCCAGTCTCTTCAGCAGGTGTTTTCACTGATCAGCAATCAGTAGGAAGAAATTCAGAGAAATCACCTGTTGAAGACACTGGGTGGAGGTAAAACCTGCAGGGTCTTGGCCCTCCATGGGATGAGTTTGACACCTGTGGTCTAGGCCTTCCACAGAACCCATCCTCACAAGCCCAGTGGGCCACCAGGAGGCGCTCCTTGAGGGGGGGGCACTGTCATGATCAGGTGAGTGCGTGCCCTCCTCCCTTCCTGTGAAAGTTTTCCCTGGCTCTGCAGATAATCACTACACCTGCGTGAGTGGACGCACCTGCCGTCTCCGCCTAGCCAGCACTTATAAGGATCCACCTGCGAAGGCTTCAGCGCTGGCTTTCTTGGGTATACTGCCTGTGAAAGTAGCAAGCGAGTTATATTTCTACTGCAAGGATTATACCTAATTCCTCTTTTTCTCCTCTTCCCAGGTTGCTGCCATTTGTGCGGTGCGACTCTGGGGATCGTTGTGCACTCACCTGCTCCATCATCCTCTTTTCTGCCTCAGCTGCCTAATTCAACCCGGTCAGACACCACCCAGCTCCTCTCCTTCTCCACTCCCTGCCAGCCCATCCTGCTGGTTCATCTATTCCTGCTGGGCTCTCTGTTGGGTTCTTTGCTCAGCACACGTAAGTGGTGCATTTGTCTTCACCACTTCCCGACCTCCTTCCTCCCACTAATCAGCTCTCATCTCTCTCCACAGGCTGAGTCTTCCTCTGGTGAGTGATGTCTTTCTTTACTGTGCTCCTTATTTTTGAGACTATAAACTGTTTAACCGTAGCTTCTCTGTGTCGTGCGTGTTCTCTCTGGTGTGGCACCCAGCACGTGAGCTGATCTTTCTATCACTATGACACCAAGTCAACAGGGGGGACTCAACAAGAGCCACTGGGTCCAAAAACCATCACTTCAATTTTTGTTTCATTAAAATTTAAAAAATTCAAAGCCATCCAAGCTTTAATGTCATCAAGACATGTAAGAAGTGGTTTACTTGAGAAGGCCTCCTTCTGCTTTAATGGTACATAAATCTGACTGTCATCAGCGTAACAGAGGAAGGAGATACCATGCTTTCTAAGGACTGAACCCAGTGGAAGTAAGTACAGGGCCCTAAAATTGAGCCCTGTGGGATTCCACATACAGGGAAGTCAAGGAAGATTCAAAACCAGCCAGACTTACAGACATGGTTCTATCTGCCAAATAGGAGCTGAACCATTCCAATACAGTACCAGAAATCCCCACTAGATGCCGTAGACAGGATATTAAAATGCCATGGTCCACTGTAGCAAAGGTGGCAGTTAGGTCAAGCAGGACAATAATCACAAAATCACCAGAATCCAATGCCAGAAAAATGTCATTAAAGACCCTTAACAAAGCCGACTCTGTGCTATAGAGGATTTTAAATCCAGAGCGAAACACCTCCAGGATACCATTCTCATCTAAAAACGCCTTTACAGTCTTGTGAAAAAATTAGGACACCCCATTAAATATTCAGTTCTTTATTAAGAAATGTTCACGTCTCTATGTCTAACCTTGTTTTTGTTATTTGCATTTTTTAACATTTATTTTAGCCATTATAAGTGGGAATGAATGTGGGGGTGTCCTAAAAAAGATGGGGGGGGGTCCTAATTTATTCCTCACTATTTGTTTACAATTACATTTTACAGAAAGTTTGAAAAAAGTCTTTAATTCATTTTTAATTGTTTAGTTGCATTACATGAATCTCCCAGTATTTTTAACATTGATATTAAATATCCATATGTCCAAATATGTTAAAAAAAAAACAGGCTTACACAGGGTGTTCTAATTTTTTTTCACGACTGTAACTGAAGATAAACAATTTTCTCCTTTATTTTTGAGAGAAAAGATAGCTTTGAGATAGGCCTAAAATTAGCTAACACAGTTTGATCAAGACCAGGTTTCTTTACCAAAGGTTTCACTACTGCATGCTTAAAATTTGCAGGAACCACACCAGAAGACAAGCTGTTGTTTAAAATTGTTAAAACCGACTGACCTATGCTAAATAAAACCTCTTTTAAAAAATCGAGCAGAGAGAGCATCACAAGGGGAACCTGAAGGCTTTATATGACCAACCACATCCTCTAATTGCAACAGGCAGTGGTTGAGATGGATTTATTGTCTCGATTAAATAAATTACAATATCGTTGTGATGATGGACTATTTATTTCCTCTGAAAATGCCCCCCCCCCAAAAAAAAAGCCAGCGATGTGTGCCAAAGCCCAATCGCTAGCATGCTAACTAGCCACCAACGCCATAGTACGATTGACCACAAATCCTACTCAACAGATGACTGGTATCAGGGTGTCTGCAGGTTTTAACAAGTGCAATTTTAGACTTTTTTAGACCTTTTTTAGACCATCATGGATTAAATTTACGACCTTCACGAAGTATTAAAAAAAGAAAGAACAAACCCAGATTGCGGTCAATTGACGTTTATTGTCAATGAAACGAACATATATACACCCATTATTTTCATTATTTTACATGCTTCTAAGCTCTGCACTTTTGGTGGCAATTTCGTCCTCCAGAACCTTAAGCTGGGAGAGTTTGTCTTTAGCAGCCCTCCTCAGAGCATTTGATTTTGAGAGGAGCTGTGCCATTTTGCTCCCAGCCTTGCCCTCTGCTTGCTCTGCCAACTCATCTGCATCTTTGCCCAGGCTCTCAATGACTGTATGCAGACTGTCCCTCTTGACTTTCAGGTCTTGTAACTGCTCCTCCGCGTGTGCCCTTTTCTTCCCTTGTGTCTCTGCCTCCTTCCTCTTCCTCTCTTCGTCCAAATGCACACGGTACCGTGACCTGGCAGCCATGACAGATTTCATTAAGTCAGGTGTAAGTGGAACCCTGGTAACGCCCCCATGTATTGCAACGTAGTCGCAAACAAGCCTGTGTGCAAACCTTTGAGATACAGTCTTTCTTGACGAACTCTGCTACTCCAAATCGGATGATATAGGCGGTCTTGTCTCTCCCGCATTGGAATGTTTTGGCTACTGTCGAGTCGGGAAACATTGCTTGAAACAGTTCCCCGATGTCGTCTTTAGCTCTGTATGACTGGTGTTTAGCCACGGTGTTAAGCGCCCTCAGAACTTCTGCCTTCATCGTTTCAGTCGAGCCCAGTAGATCGCGAATATCATTTGTATTATTTCTTGACGTGCTGCTTGCAACTGAACAGAACTGAGCAATTCCATGAGAGTTGCGTGCTGCATTTGCTGATTCCTGGTGTTTGCTAGCTTTGATGTGTGACTCCAGTGCCCTGACGCCCAGGGTCCTGAGTTTAAGTGTTCTTTTGCACAACGTGCAGTACGCCTCAGTGTCGTCGTTGGGAACGCGTTTGAGCCAGTCTGCAAAGTCATCTCTTGAGAGCCAACTGTCATTAAATTTACATTTGCCCATCTTTTTAGTTTTGTCCTGCTAGCTTTCTCTCCTTGCCATTCGCACGTTACTTCACAACTATTCCCGCCTTGCTCGCGCACACAGCTCATTCAGACCAGAGCCAAAATGCTTGCTCCAGCATCCTGTGACGACAGTACATTTCCGTTTCACATCTGTAGTTTTATTGTGTGTTCCACTAACAGCAACATTTCATGTAGAACAGGGGTCGGGAACCTTTTTGGCTGAGAGAGCCATGAACACCACATATTTTTAAATGTAATTCCGTGAGAGCCATACAATATGTTTAAAACTAAAAATACAAGTAAATGTGTGCATTTTATGTAATTTCAACACTTTTAAAGTACAATAAGTCTCTGAATTCTTTTTAATAACATTGTTATGCTGTTGCTAATCAATGATGAGTATTTCTTACCATTAATGCGACTTCTGGTGCTCAGTATTGGCTGAGCCTGGATACCCGGATGTGCAGCGGCTTTTGGGATATTCAAATTCAAACGTTTATTTCAAACTCAGGGTTCATTTTAAATGCAGAACTGAAACGAGTAGAAAATAAATAAATAAATGTTTAAATTCAGCGGGCCGTCTCGTGTGATCTGAGCTCGTAATGGCCGATGATTCTAAAACTATGCGATCTGGATCAATATTGGCTGAGCCTGGAGTACCCGGATGTGCAGCGGCTTCCGGGATATTCAAATTTAAATTCAAACGTTTATTTCAAACTCAGGGTTCATATTAAATGCAGAACTGAAACGAGTAGAAAATAAATAAATAAATGCTTAAATTCAGCGGGCCGTCTCGTGTGATCTGAGCTCGTAATGGCTCGTAATGGCTCGTAATGGATCTGAGCTCGTAATGGCCGTGTGGAAAAGACATAAGAACAATACTTTAAAAAAAACATTAATCCTTTATCGATATTTTGCATTGAAACGTAGGTCTTAAATTACTCAAACTCAATTTTAGACTCACAGTGCAAAATATCCCTGTATTTTAGACTTTTTTAGGCCTAAAATTGAAAATGTGTAATTTTAGACTTTTTTAGACTTTTTTAGACATCGCGGGCACCCTGTGGTATGTATTATAATCACTGACTTTTGCACTTGACAATATTTAATTTGTTTACATGTGTGTGAAATGACAACACACATTCTTTTCTGTATTATGCTGATTGAGGTGCTTAGCAACAGTTACTGGGTATATTTAGAAGGGACTATTTTTCCACGGCAAAGCAAAATAACTGATTAAACAAACAAATCATAATATTTTTGCTTGCAGAACTGTTGTATAGAGGGTATGCGCTTGATATCACCAAACAGAACTCATGGCAGTTACAAAACACTGAGTGGCAAAAATGAGTGGCAGCATTAGGGTGTATGCAGTAAAACACAAAAAACACACAGTATTCAGTCACAGCAGTACACAGAGTACCTGCTCGCACTGCAGAGAGCTAATGTTATCATTCCATCTTGTATTAATTGACAAAAAATAGATAAATATTTAAAGACTCAAAACCAGTTCATCACTTGTGTGCTCTTACCCACACATCACTACATTCAAGTAAACGGTGTGATATTAACATCTAAAGTGAAAAAAGGTACTCAGTGTACTGCTGTGAACAAATATTTTGTGTGATTTTTATGTTTTGCTGCATACAAACTAAAGCTGAAACATGTGTCACTCAGTACTGTGTAACTATGGTAACTGCCCTGGAACTGCCAAGAATTCTGTTCTAATGCATTCCCTCTATAAAAGCAATATTACACTCGAGGACCTACGCGTTAGGCATATGACGAATGACACCCGCACTTACTACATTCAATGATACCATAGTCCCTCTCATGTAATACTGTATTGCATATATTTCCACTTCTTCTTTCAGCTGCCCCCTTTAGGAGTCCCCACAGCAGAACATCTGCCTACATCTCACCTTATCCCTTGCATCTTCCTGTTACACCAACCCTCTCCATGTCCTTCTTCACTACATCCATGAATCTTCTCTGTGGTCTTCCTTTTTTCCTCCTGCCTGGCAGCTCCATCTTCAATATCCTTTATCCAATACAGTGGTGTGAAAAAGTGTTTGCCGCCTTCCTGATTTCTCATTTTGTTGTATGTTTGTCACACTTAAATGTTTCAGATCATCAAACAAATCTAAATATTAGACCAAGATAACACAAGTAAACACAAAATGCAGTTTTTAAATGAAGGTGTTATATTATTAAGAGTAAGAAAAAATCCAAACCTACACTACCGTTCAAAAGTTTGGGGTCACCCAGACAATTATTTTGTGTTTTCCATGAAAAGTCACACTTATTTACCACCATGAGTTGTAAAATGAATAGAAAATATAGTCAAGACATTGACAAGGTTAGAAATAATGATTTGTATTTGAAATAATAATTTTTTCCATCAAACTTTGCTTTCGTCAAAGAATCCTCCATTTGCAGCAATTACAGCATTGCAGACCTAACATGATTGCACAAGGGTTTTCTAATCATCCATTAGCCTTCTGACGCAATGAGCAAACACATTGTACCGTTAGAACACTGGAGTGACAGTTGCTGGAAATGGGCCTCTATACACCTATGTAGATATTGCACCAAAAACCAGGCATTTGCAGCTATAATAGTCATTTACCACATTAGCAATGTGTAGAGTGTATTTCTCATTAGTTTAAAGTTATCTTCATTGAAAAAAAGTGCTTTTCTTTCAAAAATAAGGAAATTTCTAAGTGACCCCAAACTTTTGAACAGTAGTGTACATGGCCCTGTGTGAAAAAGTGATTGCCCCCTAAACCTATAACTGGTTGGGCCACCCTTAGCAGCAACAACTGCAATCAAGCGTTTGCGATAACTGGCAATGAGTCTTTTACAGTGCTGTGGAGGAATTTGGGCCAACTCATCTTTGCAGAATTGTTGTAATTCAGCCACATTAGAGGGTTTTCGAGCATGAACCGCCTTTTTAAGGTCATGCCACAGCATGACCGCAAGGCATGACAGCAAGGTCATGCCACAGCATCCCATTCGGATTCAGGTCAGGACTTTGACTAGGCCACTCCAAAGTCTTTATTTTGTATTTCTTCAGCATTCAGAGGTGGACTTGCTGATGTGTTTTGGATCATTATCCTGCTGCAGAACCCACATGCACTTCAGCTTGAGGTGACGGACAGATGGCTGGACATTCTTCTCCAGGATTTTTTGGTAGACAGCAGAATCCATGATTCCATTTACCGCAGCAAGTCTTCCAGGTCCTGAAGCAACAAAACAGCCCCAGACCATCACACTACCACCACCATATTTTACTGTTGGTATGATGTTTCTTTTCTGAAATGCTGTTACTTTTACGCCAGATGTAATGGGACACACACCTTCCAGAAAGTTCAACCTTTGTCTCGTCAGTCCACACAGTATTTTCCCAAAAGTCTTGGGGATCATCAAGATGTTTTCTGGCAAAAGTGAGATGAGCCTTTATGTTCTTTTTGCTCAGCAGTGGTTTTCGTTTTGGAGCTCTGCCATGCAGGCCATTTTTGCTGTCTCTTTCTTATGGTGGAGTCATGAACACTAACCTTAACTGAGACAAGTCAGGCCTGCAGTTCTTTGGATGTTGTTGTGGGGTCTTTTGTGACCTCTTGGATGAGTCGTCGCTGCGCTCTTGGGGTAATTTTGGTTGGCCGGCCACTCCTGGGAAGGTTCACCACTGTTCCATGTTTTTGCCATTTGTGGATAATGGCTCTCACTGTGGTTCGCTGGAGCCCCAAAGCTTTAGAAGTGGCTTTATAACCTTTTCCAGACTGATAGATCTCAATTACTTTGTTTCTCATTTGTTCCTGAATTTCTTTGGATCACAATATAATGTTTAGCTTTTGAGGATCTTTTGGTCTACTTCACTTTGTCAGGCAGGTCCAATTTAAGTGAGTTCTTGATTGAGAACAGGTGTGGCAGTAATCAGGCCTGGGTGTGGCTAGAGAAATTGAACTCAGCTTTCCAAAGATGTGATAAACCACAGTTAATTTGTTTTAACAGGTGGGGCAATCACTTTTTTACACAGGGCCATGTAGGTTTGGATTTTTTTTTACCTTTAATAATAAACACCTTCATTTAAAAACTGCATTTTGTGTTTACTTGTGTTATCTTTGTCTAATATTTAAATTTATTTGATGATCTGAAACATTTAAGTGTGACAAACATACAAAAAAAAATAAGAAATCAGGAAGGGAGCAAACACTTTTTCACACCACTGTATATATACTATATTTCCTCTGCACATGTCCAAACTACCTCAGCCTTGTCTCTCTTACTTTGTCTCCAAACCACTGAGCCTGAGCTGTCCCTCTGATATACTCATTTCTAATCCTGTCCTGCCGAGTCACTCCCAACGTGAGTCTTTGCATCTTTAACTCTGCCACCTCCGCCTCCTGTCTGTCAACGCCACATCTCCAAACCATACATCATAGCAGGTCTCACTACCGCCTTGTAAATCTTCCCTTTCACTCTAACCTTGTTACTGCTATCCTTCTGTCACAATTCACCCCTGACACTTGTCTCCACCCACTCCACCCTGCCTGCACTCTCTTCTTCACCTCTCTTGTGCATTTTTCATTGCTTTTGGTGGTTGACCCCAGGTATTTAAACTCACTTACAGTCATGTGAAAAAATTAGGACACCCTATGAAACCCTGTGTGTGTGTTTTGTTTGTTTTTTTACATATTTGGACATATGGATATTTAATATCAATTTTAACAATACTGGGAGATTCAAGTAATATAACTAAACAAAACTGAAGAAAAGACTTTTCTGTAAAATGTAATTCTAAAAACATGCAATTTCTGGGGAGGAATAAGGACACCCCCACATGTATTCCCACTTAAAATGGCTAAAATCACACATAGGAGCACATGATTAGAACATTACTCAGCATTTTGAAGGAGACTTGTCCTATTTAAACCTCAGACATTTAGTTTGGTGTGCTCCTGACTGTTGAAGTGAGAGTGAACACCATGGTGAGATTGAAAGGGCTGTCTGAGGCCTTCAGAAAGAAGATTGCAACAGCTTATGAGTCTGGTAAGGGATTTAAAAAGATCTTAAAAGAATTTGAAATCAGCCATTCCACTGTCCGGAAAATAGTCTACATGTGGAGGACATTCAAAACAACTGCCAACATGCCCAGGTCTGGCCGTCCAAGCAAGTTTACCCCAAGAGCAGACCGCAAAATGCTAAAAGACGTCTCCAAAAACCCTAAAATGTCATCATGGGACTTACAGCAGGCTCTTGCTACTGTTGATGTGAAAGTGCATGCCTCTGTAATCAGAAAGAGACTGCACAAGTTTAAATTGCATGGGAGGCGTGCAAGGAGGAAACCTTTGCTCTCTAAGAGAAACATGAAGGCCGGACTGAAGTTTGCCAGAGAGAACGTAGACAAAGACCAGGACTTCTGGAATAATGTTCTTTGGACAGAGGAGTCCAAAATTGAATTATTTGGACATCAGAACAAAGGATGTGTTTGGCGTCGACCAAATACAGCATTCCAGGAAAAGAACCTCATACCAACTGTGAAGCATGGAGGTGGAAGTGTCATGGTTTCAGTGAAAGGGTTAATGGAAAGTTAGAGTGCCAAAATAATAATTCTGTAGGTCATCTCCCATTATGCTCTAAGCAGATTCTATATATATTCTGTTTGCATTCTCATGAACACATATGTTGTGTTAAACAGGAATTAGGCAGAGCTATAGAGCTCTCTCTCTCTTTTTATAGTCAGGTCGATCACATTGGATACACACCCGGATCCAACACTCACACAAACACTTTTGATAGTACATTTCAGGAGATAGGTAACGTGAAGAGCGGATGGCCTGTTCACGTCAGAGTTAAATTGGCCAATCAGACAGTCATGTACAAGCCCATCCTATTGTATGGGGGTTGGCCCAACCAACCCAAGAAGATAACTATAAGTTGCACCTGGAAGTCGGGATCAGTCTGACGACGTTCCCAAGGGGTCTGCATCAAACTGATCCAGCGTTGCTTGCTTTACATATGATCTCTAAATAAATGTTCCATCTTTGAAGTGAAGAATTCTCCGGCTTGTTCTTGGACCATTCAATCAAAGAATCGGGTATTTTCTATCAAACTGGTGCTGTGACCCGGATTGAAATTATTTTGAGGCAAGCCTGAACACATCACATCGGAGGGACCCTTTTGCAGACTGCTGTGGCGCCTAAACAAAAAAGGTAAGCAGAAAACCTTTTTTACACAAATTTCTGCACTTTGGCCATACTAAATTTACAGTTGTCTAATTAAGGGGTATATCCGATCTCCAAATTTTAAACTGTGTGATGGAAATCTGCGGTCACATGTAAGGCATGAACCACGTGGTCTCGAACGAGGGAGAGTGAAGAAATGTCCTAGGATCAAATAGCCACTTTTTTTTTTTTACGAATAAGGAAGATTTGCAATGCAAGAATCTTTTGTAAGGTTATTCTGGCATGTTTAAAGCTGAAGTTAATGAGGCAACGTTCCATTTTCTTAAAAAAAAAAAAAAAAAAGTGGTTGGTTTGTATACAATAGGCACCGAGGCCATCTTGCGCATTCAGTTGCACGTGCAGGGAAACGCCATCTTGAACCGCCTTCAAGCTGTGGCACGGTGCCTCCATCGTGTGGCCGAATATAGGAAGTGCACTCTTTCACAAATTTATTACCAATTAGGGCTCCAAATCTCCCCAATAAATTTGGAGCCTTATCTCTCTGGCTGAAGGGAAAGCTTTAAGTCCAGCAAAATAAAGCCATCCCGTGCCAGCCTATGTGGGTTTGTTTGTAGTGAGGCAACAGTATGCGCAGTCGGCTGGAGAGAAATGGCTCAACTTTAAATTGGAAAGAGGGGGATTAAGAATAATAACTATTCCTACTTATACAATAAAGGTTTAGAAGAATCCTAGGTGGACAGTATATAAAGGTGAGGTAATTTAAATGAATAAATAAGGAAAATTGTAAATTGTAGTAAATAAATAAATGAATACAAAAATAAATGAATAAATAAAATAAAATAAAATAAAATGAATGAATAAACATAAATAAATAGGAGTTTTTTGTTGTGGAGATGAACCTTGTGGAAGTGAGAGTGGGCAGAGAATGGAAAGGGAAATTTGTTTTTTGAGAAAATTGAAAACTGATGAAATGTTAAAGTTTTGTGCAGGACGCAAGAGAAAATATCCAGAATTGATTGGAGGAAGGAAAAAAAATGTAAGAATAAGAGACTTATGCTGCAATGGTGAGAACAAATGCAAAATATATGGGCTTATATGGGCGCATGTGCACGCAGCGACCGGCAGTGGGTGAAAAAAATTTGACGTCTGTGTCTCTGTTTTTATGCACTTTAATGTGTTTCAACATACTTCTCTGTGCCGTTTTTGTCCTTGAATGTTTGTGGACTATATAACGAAGAGCTCCCTGGTTCCATCAGTATGGATTTCCTTCTTGTTTTTGCACTGTCGTTTCTTTCTTACCAGCTCTTTGTCTTGGAGGTAAGTGCGATCGCGATCACGCTGGGAAGAACGCAGTATTCCAGAGACATGTTACTGCATTTAAACATGGATAATGCAGCATCTGTGTTTGAGTCTGTGCCGCAACTGCCGGACTTTATTTTAAGAGATTTTCATGGACACAGCAATGAAAAGAGAGACAAGAGGAGGAAACGCGGAAAGTGTGGAGGCGTAAGATTAAGCCTGAGGAGGCGTCAGCTTAGCTGCATTCCTCTTCCTTCCGTTACAGTATTATGGGGCACGTACAACAGAGAAATAAAGTGGATGAAATTCAAGGGACTGTACGATATCAGAAGGATTTCAAGGACTGCTGTGTCATGGCTTACACGGAGACGTGGCTTACGGCCCATGACTTGGACCCAGACCTGTGTATTGACGGCTTTGGAGCCCCACTTTGCTCAGATCGGCAGGAAGAGGTAACGGGGAAACGTCAGGGGGGCGGCGTATGTTTGTATATTAATAAACAGTACTGTACATCTGTCACGGTCAGACAGCGCATCTGTACACCAGATGTGGAGCTTCTGTCCGTGTCACTACAACCCTTTTATCTGCCCCGCGAGTTCCCCCAACTTTTTATAACGACTGTGTACATTCACCTGAGGGCAGATGCTGCCTCCGCCTCCAGCACCGTCTTTGATGTGGTACAGCGGTTGCAGTCAATTTCCCCAGAGGCTCCAAATTTTATACTTGGGGATTTTAACCATGTGTCTCTAAAAAAGACACTTAAAAACTTTTATCAGTATGTCTCCTGGCAAAAAAAAAGACATTGGACCTGTGCTATGGATCCATAGAGAGGGCCTATAAATCTGTTCCCCTTCCTCCTTTAGGATCCTCAGATCACAACTGTGTACATTTGCTGCCCACATATAAACCTGCTCTCAGAAGAGACAAGGCGAAGACCAGAGACATAAACGTGTGGACAGAGGATTAAGTGCACTGCCTCCATGAATGCTTTAACTGTACGGTCTGGGAGATGTTCACA
Organism: Pholidichthys leucotaenia; assembly: GCA_020510985.1. NCBI lineage: Eukaryota > Metazoa > Chordata > Actinopteri > Cichliformes > Pholidichthyidae > Pholidichthys > Pholidichthys leucotaenia. The sequence goes on from CM035846.1 coordinate 201,857,083, forward strand.
CTGTCCTGCGGAAATGATTTGGACTCTTTAATGGACGTGACATGCTCATACATGGCTTTCTGCAGAGACATAATCGTTCCACGTAAACATGTCAAAATATATCCCAACAACAAGCCATGGGTTACAAAATCAGTTAAATCCTGCTTACAGAGGAAAGCACTTGCCTTTGAACAGGGGGTTGTTTCTGAGCTGCAGGTTGCCACAAAAGAGCTGAAGGCTGAAATTTTAAGAGCAAAACAGAATTATAAATCAGAGTTGGAAAGCAAGATGGCAACAAAGAAACTTGGTTCAGCCTGGGCCAGTATGAAAACTATTGCAGGCCTTCAGAGCACAGAGCGCAATAATCATGTGTTTTTAGATAGTTTTAATTCAGACACAGAGCTGGCTAATGCTCTTAATTGTTTTTATGGCCGTTTTGACTCCTTTGATTTTAGCACAGAAACCCAAGGTTTGAAACAGAAACTCAAAGACAATCAGTACTTTAATATTGAGGTGCAGGATGTTAAAAGGGCGTTCTGTGCTGTAAAACTGAACAAAAGTCAGGGCCCTGATAATATATGTGGGCGCTTGATAAAGTCCTGTGCACATGAACTGAGTCCTGTATTTCACTACATTTTCAACAAGTCCTTACAGACACAACATGTGCCCAAGATCTGGAAAGATGCTGTGGTTGTCCCCGTTCCAAAATCCAGCTGTTCTAAAATGGTAAATGATTTTAGACCAGTTGCTTTGACTTCAATTTTAATGAAAATTTTTGAAAAACTGGTCAGATTTGAGGTCCTAAAGCAGACTGAGCATGCATGGGATCCTTTGCAGTTTGCCTATAGGTTTCACAGAGGAGTGGAGGATGCCACTGTCACTCTGTTTAACGTGCTTTTTAAACATCTGGATTTTAATGGGACACACGCCAGGCTTTTATTTGTGGACTTTTCTTCCGCCTTTAATACAATCCAACCTCATATTTTAGTTGAAAGGCTTCTGCAAGAATTTGATTTGAGTAATAATCTGGTGGGTTGGATTCTGGATTTTTTAACCAACAGGACACAGAGAGTAAGGGTCAACGGTACATTGTCTGACCAAAAGTGTTCTTCTACTGGCTCTCGGCAGAGGTGTGTTTTGTCACCACTACTCTTCATCCTGTACACAAACATGTGTCGGAGCAGACATGACAATAGACACATTATAAAGTATGCTGATGATTCAGTTGTTGTCAGTCTCTTCCAGGATGGTGAGAGTGGCCACGGCCCAGTAGTTGATGATTTTGTTCACTGGTGTGAGGATTCCTACCTGCAGCTGAATACGACAAAAACTAAAGATATGATTATTGACTTTAGGAGGAAAACTCCCAGGCATGAAGTCACTGTACTAAAAGGCCAGACCACTGAATGTGTACAATCCTACAAAAATCTTGGGACAATTATTGATAGTAATTTAAACTTTGAAGAGAACTGTGAAAGGGTGTCCAAAAAGGGTCAGCAACATTTGCATTGTTTAAGGAAACCTGCATGCTTCCAAACTGACTGAACCGTAATGACAATGTTTTATCGGGCTTTTATTGAATCTGTTTTATCCTTTTCTTTAGTGTCATGGTTTGGTCAGATAAAACTGAAACAGAAGAAATCCTTGGAGCAGGTAGTTAGATGGTCCAGTCGTTTGCTTGGTGAGTCACAGCTGAGCCTGACATCCCTATACACCAGACAGGTACAGAGGATTGCTACCTCCATTTTAAATGATGACTCCCACCCTTTGCACTGCCACTTTCAGCTTCTTCTCTCCAGACGGAGGTTTGCTGTCCCAAAAAGTAAAACCCAGCACTACAAAAACAACTTTGTTCTTGCTGCTGTTAAAGAGTTGAGCAAGATGTAACAATATATTGCACATAATTTAGTTACCTATCTATTAATTTTATTTTATATTTACTTATTTTTGTAGACTTTTTATTTGCGTTCTAAATCTTTTATTGGGTTTTAGACTTTTGAGTTTTTAACCTCTTTGACTAGGCTTTAACTTTTTAATATGACCCTTCTCTCTTATCTCCCTGTTTTTTTTCTCTTATCTCTTTGTCTTATGTCCTGATTGGTGGAGCCTTGAGTACTTTTATCATGTTTATAGTCAGCTACATGTGTGCCTGTGTTTGTGTTCATGTTGAATGTAATTGTGGTTTGTAAATATGGATGTCACCTGACTGCAAAACAAATCTGCCTGCAGGTACAAATAAAGTAACCTGAACCTGAACCTGAAATAATCAATAAACGTGATAAAATGGAAAAGGACAAAAGCATGCGGTTTAACAGCTTTTCTGTTTCTCTATTAAATCTGAGATGATGGCCACGGTGGGTGTGGAGCACCCCTCCCCCAGCGACCGTGTGGTGAGGCCCCCTGGAAGTGGCTGCATCCACCCTCCCCCTCCACGCCATTGCCTAGACCCCCTCCTCCCTCCACAACAACAGTACAAAGGGACATCGAAAGAATGGTCAAAGAGGAACAATTGAGCATATGTAAGTGCAGTATTGTTGCTTTCCATATCAGAGATGTGCCAAGACCACATGCTGAGCAAACCCAATACATGACCAACCTTCAAAAAAGCCATACCAATGCCCCACCTAATTTGCCCTATCAGTATCAGCTGCAGGGCCACAGGAGGTCAGAGTTTTAATAAGAGTCAGAGGCCCCCCATGGGACTAATACTTCCTATGTCAGCAATTTGGCCACTGGGCTCAAACACCCACAAGGGCACCCAGGGGGGTCCCCCAATTAGCAACACAATGGGTATCCTCCTCTACAGGATGTTGAAAAAGAATGGCTTTGATATTAAGCCGTTCTGTTTCAAAGGGGGAGAGTGGGACAGGAACGAATAGTAAAGTGGGACTAGGTCATTTAAGGTTTGCTGTCTTGAAGTCTTAAATTAGGCATTTAACAAGCAGGGAGTGAATCTAACAGTAAAACTAAGATAATTGATCACAGTGTTCTCAACCTTATAGCCGAGAGGTCAGTGTGCTTTATCATCTAAAATGCTACCATGTATGCAAACTATTGAGTAGCTACAGAAAGAGCGTATAAATATGAATGAATCTTTATTTTTTGGACAGATTGGATTAAAAGACTAAAAGAAAGGAACAGAACAATATATCAAGAAAAAATCCAACAAAGTCGAATTAAACATTAACTCCCCTGATTATACAATTCAACATAAGTTATCCGAAAAGGGTGATGACTGAAGCCGCAGCTTATATTGTCCACCCATGTTCCGCCTAAGGAACATCTAATAAAAAGAAGGATTGCAATTAAGACCAAAATCTGGAAAATTCTTGACGCTTGAAAGGTAATTTTTCCACAGAATATCAGGAAGTCTGACCTTTTACTACAAGAAAACTAGCCACCTGCTGGCCAAGAGGAAGGATGCAGGTTTAGGGCTCCTTTATACTCAAGGGTCATATACATATTTGGGGATTCCCAGACCCTCCTATCTGTATTTTTGCACAATTCCCAAAACTTTATGGATATGAACCAAACTTATCAGTGCTTTTTTGGTCTCAAGGACCACCACTGGTGCTAGCCCTCTATTCTAAGGGCCTTATAGGAGAAAGGTCTGGGGACAATTTGGAACAACCAATTAACCAAACATGTGAGGGCAGTGCAGCCAAGAGTTCAAGAAAAGCTAGTGAAAAGTATTGCTTATGCTTTACAAATTTGTTGAAATCTAATCACATTGTTAAAGTAAGAGATTTGCAGTACCGGTAGCCATTTTGTAACGTGACATAAGGTATGAACATGTAAATGTCAATCAAGTACAAATTTGTAAGATAGGGGTGCAAAATATGATAAAAAATGCTCATTTAAGACAAAGGTTGAAAATTTATGTGAAAAGGTTGCAAGTTTCAGAGAAAATTGCAAATTTGAGGAAATTTGCCAAATATTAGAAAATGTCACAATTTTCTGAAAAAACTTGCAAATTTACAAAGAAAAAATCCAAAATTTGTTAGGAGAAAAATGACTCTTTGGAGAAAGGGCTGCAAAGTTACAAGGAAAATTAAATTTATGAGGAAGGTGCAAGTTTGCATGAAAGTCACAAATTTGGGAGGAAAAAAGTCACAATTATGACAAAAAGTGAGCTGAAATAGTTTTTTAAAATTTCCAAGTTGTCCTAAATCTTCAATATTGTACATTCGGAACTATACCCACACTGACATATTCTATCCTTTACACTCATTCTTTACACAGTTCCTTACACTTGGTATGGGGATGAGGGATGGCAGCTTAACAAGGGTGATGGTTTTGATCCTCCAGAGATGAGTAAAAAAGTGTTATAGAAGAAGATGAATTAAAACAAACATCACTAGAGTAGACTAGAGAAACAAGAGGATAATTTGAGGTAAAAGCAGCAAACACTCGGCCGAGTAGACTCAAAAAATGAAGCATACACATACATATAGCTGTGTGTGCACCGACCTTATCCAAAAGGTACAAGCATCATAGACGCACGCACAGAGCGGGGGTGGAGCATAAACAAGGCTTTAATGTCCTGTGCACATAGATCTGCAGCTCTAACACACACAAGACAACCAGTGTAGCTTGATAAACAAACCAGTGGTTCACACACGGATGGTCCGCGTGTCACGTGGTTGTTGATTCTTGATTTAAATATTTTTAGAATTGTTTTTGGGGGCTAATAAAAGTTTTACATTTTTGTATGTAAAAATTGTTATAGTTTTTGTAGGCATGGTGTTAGCTCGTCTGGAGGTTATCTGTTCAGAAGAAAAAAAGACAGAAAACTCCACCACACCAAGATACAGATGACTCTGTTATACTTTAGTTTTCAGAGCAATCAGCAGACTGTCACAACTCGCTCTCGCCCGTCATCAGCTCCAGCGGCGCGCACACCTGCATCTCATCAGCCGCGGACTATTTAACCCGCTCTGCCTTCAGCTTCAGTCTGGAGCCGTCTGCTCGTCTATGCTCCCAAACTCCAGCGCATGACCGACTCTCCCCAGCCTGCGCCATCCTTCACCCAGCACGTAAGCTGTTTGTTCCCTTACCTGCTCTTCAGTTTCTCCCCTGTGCACAGGTGGATCCTCCAGGCGGCGGATTTCCCCATCCTCGCCTTAATCTCCGCAGCTCTCTCCTCTCCTCGCCGAGTGCGCATCGGAGCGCTGTCTCCCAGGCAGAAGTCCTGCGTCAGCCAACGCCAGCCACCACAACACCTGCACGGTTACCTGGCTGCACGGCGAACTGTTCCGCTCTCGGCGCTTCCTGTCCACCACCAAACCATCCACATCTCTCACACACGCACCCACACACACCCTTGTTGTTGAATAAGGCTTTAAATCTAACTCGAGCCTGTGTGCGTGTTCCCTGAGCCCATTATCATGTCAGTACGGCTCCAGCAAAGTGGCTCAGCGGACAGCGGGCTCACACGCCGGCTTTCCACTCTCGAGGCTCAAGTTGATTTAACTGCCCATCAACAACAGGTGATACTGAATCAACTCACCCAAATTTCTCACCGCTTGGATCGCCTGGATCCTCAACAGGCGTTTCCTCCGGCTCTGCATAGCCGGTCAGCTCCCGCCGCCTCCCCGGCTAGCCAAGCTAGCCCAGGACCGCCAACTCGGCTCACACCCATCCTGACACCCACGCGCTTCAGCGGGAAACTCGGTGAAGCGCGCGGGTTCCTCCTCCAGTGTAAGTCGGTGTTTCAGTGTGTCCCCGGGGATTTCCCGTCCGATGATAGCCGAATTGGGTATGTGGCTAACCTCCTGGAAGGGCGAGCGTTAGCTTGGGCCTACGCCGTTATGGCGAGGCCCAGCTACGCGGACCTAACCTACACCCAGTTCGTGCAGTTGGTTCCAAGGTTGTCATAGCCAGGAGCGGCACTGGGGTTAAGCTCCCAGTGCTCATAAAATGCTCCTTATGGCGTGTGTCTCGAAAAGCCTCTGACAACTAAGTCCAACTCCTAGCCTGCCCGTGTGGTTTAGTCTCTAAGCCCGGCGGAACTGCTTTTACTAATAGGAGAAGGGGCGAGGGCGGATCTCTGGCGCCTTAAAACCAGATGCTTCGGGTAGATGGTGGCTCGTCAACCTGGGAAGGTAGCCCATCTAGGGGAAGGTAAACCCTGATTTCAAACCTCCGCTGCCTTGTGGCATACTCGGTCACGGGAAAGGCTTCGGGACTCAACCCTGAGGAAAAATCCGGAGTCGGAGCCCCTAAGGCAGTTCTATGTTGTGCTCAACATCGTTCTGGCAGCTCCTGCAACGGCGCTGGTGCCAAACTGTAGCAGCCCTGCTGTTCCTTTGGATTCATCAGTGACGTGGAGAGGGGGGACATGCTGCATGGGCAACATCTTGTCCTCCATATCTTCCTGCCCAGGCTTGAATCCTACCAACGCCCAACGCTGGAAGGTAGAACACCGGATCACTGGAGAGGACACTCCAGCTTCGCCTTTGGCGTAGACAAAACACGGGAAATGACAGTTACCGGTTATAAGCCACCGCTCAATTGGCGTAGAGCGCGGTGCCAGGGGTTGTTCCCGACGGTGGGAGGGATCATCGGATCTCACTGGACAGCTACCGCCCGCCTCAAGCTGGGCAGCCCCCAGCCAATAAGGTGTTGTCCCGCCACAGCTTGCTTTCCTCATTGGGTGCATGGGGATGAGGAGAAGTCCGAACAGCAGGCTGAGAACCTTCGCACCAGGCAAGACAATAAAACAAAAGAGACCAACTCTAAAACTGGGAACTCGGAACATCCGCACTATGATGACAGGACTCGCTGCTAACCTCAAGGACATCAACGACACCAGGAAGACTGCCATCATCAATAATGAGCTGAAGAGACTGGGAGTGGATATCGCCACTCTCCAGGAAACACAGTTGGCTGACGCAGGCACACTGAGAGAGAAGGACTACACGTTCTACTGGCAGGAAAAGGGCAGTGACGAACACAGGGAACACGGAGTGGGCTTCGCAGTGAAGAACACCTTGCTGAAGATGGTGGAACCGGGCAGCACTGGCTCTGCACGACTCCTCACCCTCCGCCTGAACACCACTCAAGGCCCAGTCACCCTCGTCAGTGTGTATGCCCCAACACTGACAGCCACACCAGAGGCAAAAGACGAGTTTTACGAGAATCTCGCAACAACTGTCAGGATCATCCCCAACTCTGAACAACTCATTCTCCTTGGAGACTTCAATGCCAGATTGGGTGCTGACCACGACTCCTGGCCCTCCTGTCTTGGACCTTTTGGCGTGGGCAGAATGAACGACAACGGACAGCGGCTGCTCGAGTTCTGCACATATCACAATCTGTGCATCACAAACTCGTTCTTCAAGACCAAGCCCCAACACAGGGTTTTCTGGCAACATCCGCGCTCAAAGCACTGGCACCGGCTGGACTTGATCCTGACCAGGTGCACCTCACTGAAGAACGTGCTAATCACCCGTTCGTTCCAGAGTGCAGATTGCGACACAGACCATTCATTGGTGTGTTGCAAGGTCAAGCTGCAGCTGAAGAAATTCCATCGTGCTAGACAGCCTGGAAAGGCACGGATTGACACCAGCAAGATGGCTCAACCAGAACTTGTTGAGCAGTTTGCCTCCACCTTTGAGAAGGAACTTGGTGTACCACAAGAAGGAGAATCTGCAAAGCAGAAGTGGGAAGAGCTGCGAAACACCATCCACCGCACAGCCTTGGCTACCTTTGGGAGGAAGACCTCGAAGTCACAGGACTGGTTTGATGCCAAGTTGACCGAGATGACCCCCGTCATTGAAGCCAAGCGCTCAGCACTTGCTGAGTACAAGAAGTACCCAAACGAGAAGAATCTCAAGATTCTCAGGGCTGCAAGAAGCAAAGTTCAGCAGACTGCTCGGCGCTGTGCCAACGAGTATTGGACTCAGCTCAGCCAAGACATTCAAACCGCTGCCATAACAGGGAATATCCGTGGTATGTACGATGGCATCAAGAAAGCACTTGGTCCGGCTCAGAGCAAGACGGCCCCCCTCAAATCCTCCACTGGGGAGATGATCACAGAAAAGAACAAGCAGATGGAGAGATGGGTGGAACACTACTCCGACCTCTACTCCAGACAGAACACCGTAACACCGTCAGTCCTTGATGCCATCGACTGCCTGCCATCCATGGACGAACTTGACGTCGAGCCAACCATCGACGAACTCAGCAAGGCCATTGATAGCTTGGTCGCTGGCAAGGCACCTGGTAACGACGGCATACCCCCTGACCTGATCAAGCACTGCAAGACCGCCCTACTGCTGCCATTGCATGACGTCCTCTGCCAGTGTTGGAAGGAAGGTGCCGTACCACAGGACATGAGGGACGCCAAGATCATCACCCTCTACAAAAACAAAGGGGAGAGAAGTGACTGCAACAACTACAGGGGCATCTCCCTCCTCAGCGTTGTTGTCACGCCGCGCCATTCATCAACGGCGCCACCTGCTCACGCACCTGACAATCATCAGCGGCGAGGGATAAAGGCCGTCTCGCCCGGAGGCTCGGCCTGAAGCCGTCAGACTTCGTCCCTCACCGTTGTGAGCATACTTCCCTTCAGCGTCACCATTTTGGTAAGAAGATCGCTTACCTCTTTTCTTCAGTCTTCTCCCCTGTGCACAGGTGGATTCCCCAGCGGCGGACATCTCCACTCCATCGCCCAATCCTCGCTGCTGTACGGAGCTCTCCAGGTGGCTGTCTTCCGGGCTTCGCCCCCTTGTTGTGCCAGCTGTCCTGACCCACCAAGTAAGTCCTTCTCTCGCCATAAATCCCTCCTGTGTTGGTGTATGCCCGTCACCCTCTCCCTGTGCTCTCTCCATAGGGTTGCTCGGCTGTACGGTCACCTGCCTCTGTGCCTGGAGCAGACACCATCACCAACACATTTACATCCCGCAGACACGCACTCATTCACTCCTGCTGTTAATAAACTCTTTGAACTACTCTAAGCCTGTGTGTGTGCGTCTCCTGAGCCGTGCGTTATGTCAGTACGGCTTCAGCAGAGCGGCTCGGCGGACGGCGGGCTCGCACACCGGTTTTCCACTCTTGAGGCTAGAGTGGATCAAATAGCTTATCAACAACAGGTGATCTTTAATCAATTATTGAATTTAACTAACCGGTTGGGCCGCTTGGATCCTCAACAGCCGTTCCCCCCGGCTCGTCAGGGTGGCGCGGCTCCTGCTGTTCCAGCGGCCGTCCAGCCGGCTCCAGTGGCACCGGTTCGGCTCACACCGATTCCGACCCCCGCCCGCTTTAGCGGTAAGCTCGGCGGAGCGCGGGGGTTCATTATGCAGTGTGAGTCCGTGTTCCACCGTGTGCCCGGAGATTTTCCCTCGGATCACAGTCGGATTGGTTACATAGGGAATCTTCTGGAGGGGCGTGCGTTAACTTGGACCTACGCCGTAATGGCGAGGCCCAGTTATGCCACCCTCACCTATGACCAGTTCGTGAGGCGCTTTCTGGAGGTCTTTGACCATTCTCAAACCGTGACGGTCCAGGTCGATCGGCTCCTCGCTCTCCAGCAGGGAGGCCGGTCGGCAGCGGACTACTCGGTCGACTTCCGGGTAGCGGCGGAGGAATTGGGCTGGGAGGAACGCTCCCTCTGTGGCCTGTTCCTCCGCAGCCTCAATAGTGATCTGAGGGATGAACTGGCTGGACGGGATATCCCTGGGACGCTAGCGGAGCTGACATCCTTAGCGATAAGTTTGGATAACAGGCTGCGCGAGCGCTCCTCGGGGCGGAAGTCTTCTTCTTCTCGCCCTCGTGGAGTCTCGCCGCACCTGTTCCAAGCTCGCCCCCTGGCGGCGCCGCCAGCATTGTGCCCCGAGGAGTCGGAGCCGATGGTGACGGGCTGGACCAAGCTTTCCCCTGCGGAGAAACAACGCCGCCGTGAGTTGGGCCTCTGCATGTATTGCGGAGGTGACCAACACACTGTGGAGCGTTGCCCGCGGAAAGCCAGTCGGCGGGGTCCGCGAATCGCTGTAGGGAGCCTCGCGGGTCCCAACCGGTTAGACTCTCTCACTCAATTAAAGCTGCCCATCCGTTTTTGCCACAATCCCACTGGGCACCTCACCCACGCACTGGTGGATTCGGGCGCAGAGGGCAGCTTCATTTCACAAGGCCTGGCAACCCGATTGGGCATCCGCTGTCAGGCATTAAAACACCCCATCTCCCTGGTCCATCTCTCCCGTGCCTCCCTTGGGAGAGTTTCTCACCAAACCATGCCTGTCCCAGTCATCATCTCAGGGAACCACCGGGAGGAGATGGTATTTTACGTCCTGCCCAACTCTGTGTCGCCCGTCATCCTGGGGTATCCCTGGCTACGCCTCCACAACCCTGTCCTGGACTGGAGGTCCGCTGGGGTATCGGCATGGAGTACCTTCTGTATGGGCACCTGCCTTCAGTCCGCCGCCTGCTCCCCGTCCGCGGCTCCCCCTGTGGCGGATACAGCACCTCCGGACCTGTCACTGGTGCCTCCAGAATTTCACGACCTGGGTATGGTATTTAGCAAATCTAAAGCTATGTCTCTTCCCCCGCATCGACCATATGACTGTGCCATCAACCTCCGCCAGGGGGCTCCCCTGCCATCTGGTCGGCTCTACAGCCTGTCGGCACCGGAGAAGGAGACCATGAATACATACCTGAAGGAATCTCTGAGCGCTGGGATTATTCGCCCATCGTCGTCACCCGTGGGGGCAGGGTTTTTCTTTGTCGGGAAGAAGGACGGATCCCTCCGCCCCTGCATAGACTACCGAGCGCTGAATGACATCACTGAGAGGGACCGTTACACCCTGCCCCTCATGGACACTGCCTTTCACTCCCTCCAGGGGGCGACCTGGTTTACCAAGCTGGATTTACGCAGCGCTTACCACCTCGTCCGGATCCGGGAGGGAGATGAATGGAAGACAGCCTTCCGTACCCCGAACGGCCACTTTGAGTATCTCGTCATGCCGTTCGGGCTGACCAACGCTCCTGCCGTCTTTCAGCGCCTCATTAATGACGTCCTCCGGGATTTCATCGGCCTTTTTGTGTTCGTCTACCTGGATGACATCCTTATCTTCTCCAGGTCCAGGGACGAGCACCAGGTCCATGTGAGGCGGGTCCTCCAAAGACTGCTGGAGAATCGTCTGTACGTGAAGGCTGAGAAATGCGAATTCTACGCTAGGACCACATCCTTCCTGGGATTCATCATCGCTCAAGATCAGGTGCTCCCAGACCCAGAGAAGGTGAAGGCGGTGGTGGAGTGGCCTACTCCCGCATCCCGGAAGCAGGTGCAACAGTTTGTTGGCTTCGCCAATTTTTACCGCCGCTTTGTCCCAAATTTCAGCTCGATCGTCGGACCGCTGACCCGCCTCACGTCCCCGAAGGTCCCGTTCCGGTGGACTGAAGAGGTCGCTGCTGCCTTTAGGGCGCTGAAGGCGGAGTTCTCCTCCTCCCGGGTCCTTCGCCAGGTCGACCCCGCGCTGCAGTGCATTGTGGAGGTGGACGCATCGGACACGGGAGTGGGAGCAGTGTTATCCCAGCGGTCACCTGACGATGGCGCCAAACGGCCGTGCGCCTTCTTCTCCCGGCGCCTGTCCCCGGCGGAGAGGAACTACGATGTGGGGGACAGAGAGCTCCTGGCCATTAAACTCGCCTTACAGGAGTGGCGCCACTGGCTAGAGGGGGCGGACCTGCCGTTTGTGGTCCTGACGGACCACAAGAACTTAGAGTATTTACGATCTGCCAAGCGCCTGAATGCCCGCCAGGCGCGCTGGTCTTTGTTCTTCGCCAGGTTCCGCTTCTCGATCACCTTCAGGCCGGGCTCCAAAAACGGCCTGCCTGACGCCCTCTCTAGGCAGTTCACCCCCGTGGAGGCTGAGGAGACGCCCCACACTATCCTGCCCAGGTCGTGCGTCCTCGGTGCCATCTCTTGGGACATTGAAGACAAGATCCGGAAGGCGCAGGAGGTGGAACCTGATCCTGGCGGCGGACCGGAGGGAAGACTGTTCGTCCCATCTGCGGTCCGAGGAGAGGTCATCCACTGGCTCCACACCTCCCGGCTCACCTGTCATCCCGGCACCTCTCGGATGATCAGCCTCCTCCAGCGGTCCTTTTGGTGGCCAGGCCTGCGGAGGGATGCAGCCCGCTACGCCCGGGCTTGCCCAATCTGTGCCACCAGCAAGTCGGGAAATGCCCCCCCAGCGGGTCTGCTCCAGCCTCTGCCCGTCCCCGGCAGGCCCTGGTCGCACATCGCACTGGACTTCGTCACCGGACTCCCCGTTTCCAACTCCTTTGACACCGTCCTGACCATTGTGGACCGTTTCTCCAAGGCGGCGCACTTCGTTCCCCTGCGAGGTCTCCCTACTGCCCTGGAGACGGCGGGCCTCCTCGTCCAACACGTGGTCAGGCTGCACGGGATTCCGGTGGACGTGGTCTCGGATCGGGGCCCCCAATTTTCATCCGAGGTTTGGAGATCCTTTTGTAACGCCATCGGAGCCAAGGTGAGCCTCTCCTCCGGCCATCACCCCCAGTCTAACGGGCAGTGTGAGAGGACCAATCAGGAGCTGGAGGCTGCGCTCCGCTGTGTTACTAGATCCAAGCCGACGTCCTGGAGCAACCATCTCGCCTGGGTGGAGTATGCCCACAACACCGCCCGCTCTTCTGCAACGGGGATGTCCCCCTTCAAGGCGTCCCTGGGTTACGACCCCCCGCTGTTTCCAGCGCAGGAGAACGAGGTGACTGTCCCCTCCGTTAGGGCGCACCTTAGGCAGTTCCGCTCCACCTGGGCTGCCGCGCGTCATGCGCTTTTACGCACAGCGGAGCGCAACAGGACCGTGGCGGACCGGCACAGAAGACCTGCCCCGGCGTACAGAGTTGGGCAACTCGTGTATGTGTCTACCCAGGACGTCACATTAAAAGGCGAGAGGAGGAAGCTGGCACAGCGTTTCATGGGTCCCTTTCCCATCACCCGGATCATCAACCCGGTGGCTGTGCGCGTGGCTATTCCCCCCTCCCTCCGCATCCATTCCACTTTTCATGTGTCGAAGGTGAAACTGGCAGTCACTGACCCCCTTTGCCCTCCTCCTGCAGCGCAACCCGCGCCCCGGATGATTGGTGGCCATCCGGCCTGGTCCGTCTCCTCCATCCTGGACTCCCGGCGCCGGGGTCGTGGGTTGCAATACTTGGTGGACTGGGAGGGCTATGGGCCCGAGCATCGACAATGGGTGCCCCCGTCGTTTGTGTTGGACCCATCGCTCATCGCGGACTTCCACCGAGCGCACCCGGATAAGCCATCGCCAGGAGGCGCTGCTAGAGGGGGGAGTACTGTCACGCCGCGCCATTCATCAACGGCGCCACCTGCTCACGCACCTGACAATCATCAGCGGCGAGGGATAAAGGCCGTCTCGCCCGGAGGCTCGGCCTGAAGCCGTCAGACTTCGTCCCTCACCGTTGTGAGCATACTTCCCTTCAGCGTCACCATTTTGGTAAGAAGATCGCTTACCTCTTTTCTTCAGTCTTCTCCCCTGTGCACAGGTGGATTCCCCAGCGGCGGACATCTCCACTCCATCGCCCAATCCTCGCTGCTGTACGGAGCTCTCCAGGTGGCTGTCTTCCGGGCTTCGCCCCCTTGTTGTGCCAGCTGTCCTGACCCACCAAGTAAGTCCTTCTCTCGCCATAAATCCCTCCTGTGTTGGTGTATGCCCGTCACCCTCTCCCTGTGCTCTCTCCATAGGGTTGCTCGGCTGTACGGTCACCTGCCTCTGTGCCTGGAGCAGACACCATCACCAACACATTTACATCCCGCAGACACGCACTCATTCACTCCTGCTGTTAATAAACTCTTTGAACTACTCTAAGCCTGTGTGTGTGCGTCTCCTGAGCCGTGCGTTATGTCAGTTGTTGGCAAAGTCTACGCACGAGTTGTTCTCGTTCATCTACAGAAGCTTGCCGAACGTGTCTACCCCGAGTCTCAGTGTGGCTTCCACGCTAAGCGATCGACGGTAGACATGATATTCTCCATCCGCCAACCCCAGGAGAAATGCAGAGAACAGAACATGCCCCTGTACGTCGCCTTCATCAACCTCACCAAAGCGTTCGATCTGGTCAGCAGAGAGGGCCTTTTCAAGATCCTGCCAAAGATAGGATGCCCACCAAAGTTGCAAAGCCTCATCGAATCGTTTCACACCAACATGCAGGGGATAGTGCAGCACGATGGCAACGTCTCAGAGCCATTCAACATACGCAGCGGAGTGAAACAAGGCTGTGTACTTGCGCCAACCCTCTTTGGGATTTTCTTTGCTATGCTCCTGAGGCATGCCTTCAGCACAGCAACAGAGGGAATCTACCTGCACACAAGATCTGACGGCAGGCTTTTCAACCTCGCCCGCCTGAAAGCCAGAACCAAAATACGCGAGGCTCTAATCAGAGACATGCTGTTCGCAGACGACGCTGCAGTCGCGACCCACACACAGCAGGAGCTTCAGACCCTGATGGACAGCTTCTCCCAGGCATGCAAGGACTTCGGGCTTACCATCAGCCTGAAGAAGACTAACGTCTTGGCGCAAGGCACGGAAGCACCACCAACCATCACCATCGACGACTACAAGCTGGAGGTTGTGAATCAGTTCACGTACCTGGGGTCCACGATCAGCAACAACCTCTCCCTTGATAAAGAGATCAACAAGAGGATTGGAAAATCAGCCTTCACACTCGCTCGCCTCACCACACGAGTGTGGGAGAATCCCAAACTCTCTGTCAAGACGAAGATGGCAGTATACAACACCTGCGTCATCAGCACACTGCTCTATGGGAGTGAGACGTGGACAACATACGCCCGGCAGGAAAACAGACTGAACTCCTTCCACTTGCGCTGCATTCGCCACATCCTGGACATATCCTGGCAGGACAAAGTGCCCAACACAGAAGTTCTGTCCCGCGCCGGCCTTCCCTCCATGTTCACTCTACTCAGGCAGTGCAGGCTCCGCTGGCTAGGCCACGTTCACCGTATGGAGGATGGCAGAATCCCCAAAGACGTCCTCTACGGAGAACTGGCGACTGGCAGGAGAGACGTTAGCCGCCCACAGCTGCGCTTTAGAGACATCTGCAAGAGAGACATGAAGGCCCTGGAGATCAACACAGAGCGCTGGGAGGACCTTGCAACGGACCGCTCCAAATGGACAGGCACCCTGACCAGACAGCTCAAGGCGGGTGAAGAGAGACTGACTGCTGCAGCAGATGACAAAAGGACCCGCAGGAAGAACCGCCACAGACCCAGCAGCACGGAGACCACCCACAAGTGCGACCTGTGTGACAGGGACTGCCATTCGCGCATCGGCCTGTTCAGCCCCAGGCGGTGCTGTTCCAGCAGAGTAGACGTTTAGGATTCTCTTCCATGTTCATCATAGACCGACGGAGGCCGACGACGACTTAATCTTCGTCAGGGTAGTCGGTCAGCTGCCGACTACGCTGTCGACTTCCGGGTGGTTGTGACGGAAGTCGGGTGGGGCGATGCCGCACTTTACAGCATTTTCACCCGTAGTCTGAGTTCCAGTCTACAGTACGAGCTGGCCAGCCGGGATTTGCCTAAACTACCCGAACTGATTTCCCTCGCTATTAGCCTAGATAACAGGCTGAGGGAGCGGGCCGCCGAGCGGAAAGCTTACAACTACTCGAGCGGGACTTCCGCCCGCGCTCCTCGGTCTCGCCCCCTGGCGTTACCCGCTCCGGAGTCCGCCGACGAATCCGAGGCAATGCTAATTGGGCGGACCAAGCTTCCACTAGTGGAGAAACAGCGCCGCAGGGAGCTGGGTTTCTGCATGTATTGCGGGGATGACCAGCACTCCGTGGAAGACTGCCCGGTCCGGCCAAAAGGGGGAGTCAGCGAGTCGCTGTAGGGGGCCTCGCGGATGCAGCCCTTTCTAATCCCCTCACCAAATGCCTCCTCCCGGTCAGGTTCTGTCATAACCCCATCGGCCATGTCACTCACGCACTGGTGGACTCAGGGGCGGAACAAAACTTTATTTCTCAAAAGCCTGGCAACCCGCCTGGGCATTCCGTGCCAAGCGCTGCCAGCCCCCCTCAACTTGGTCACTCTCGCCCATACCCCACTCGAGAGGGTCACCCACAGAACCAAGCCAATCTCTGTCATCATTTCAGGCAATCACAGAGAAGATCTCAGCCTCTTTGTCCTGCCCACCTCGGCTTCTCCCGTCATCCTGGGCTACCCCTGGCTGCGTCTTCACAACCCTACGTTTGATTGGCAGTCCGGCAGTGTTCTCTCCTGGAGTACCTTTTGTATGAGCGTCTGCCTCCAGTCTGCTGCCTGTGCCCCGTTGGTGCCGCTCCCCGCTCCCGACTCGCCCCCCGCCGGACCTCTCCTTGGTGCCCCGGAGTTCCACGACCTGGGGCTCGTTTTCAGCAAGTCTAAGGCACTGTCCCTTCCCCCCCACCGCCCATATGACTGCACTATAAACCTCTGCCCGGGGGCGCCCTTACCATCTGGTCGCCTCTACAGCCTGTCAGCCCCAGAGCGAGAATCTATGGACGCCTACATCAAGGAGTCGCTCAGTGCAGGCATCATCCGGCCCTCCTCGTCCCCAGTCGGAGCCGGGTTTTTCTTCGTGGCCAAGAAGGATGGGTTCCTACGGCCGTGTATTGACTTCCGGGCCCTAAATGACATCACAATAAAGGATAAATACATGCTGCCCCTTATGGACTCAGCCTTCAATTCCCTCCAGGGGGCCACCTGGTTTACCAAGCTGGAGCTCCGCAGTGCGTACCACCTCGTTCGGATACGGGAGGGCGATGAGTGGAAGACGGGGTTCCGGACGCCCAGCGGCCATTTTGAGTACCTGGTCATGCCGTTTGGGCTCACCAACGCTCCGGCCGTCTTCCAGCAGCTCATTAATGACGTTCTTCGCGACTTCCTGGGAGTCTTCGTCTACCTGGACGACATCTTGATCTTCTCCCGGTCTCGGGAGGAGCATCAGGCTCATGTGAGGCGGGTCCTTCAGCGACTCCTCGAGAACAGGTTGTACGTTAAGGTGGAGAAGTGTGAATTTTATGCCAACAAGACCTCCTTCCTGGGTTTCGTCATCTCCCACAATAAAATTCTCCCCGACCCTGCCAACATCAAAGCGGTGGTGGAGTGGCCTGTCACTTCATCTTGGAAACAGGTGCAACAATTCCTAGAATTCGCCAACTTCTACCGCCGTTTTGTGCCCAAGTACAGTGCCATCGCCTCTCCCCTGACCCGCCTCACCTCTCCCAAGGTGCCATTCCAGTGGACGGAGGACGCGGCGTCCGCTTTTGAGAGACTGAAAACGGAGTTCTCCTCCTCCCAGGTCCTGACCCAGGTTGACCCGACACTCCAGTGCCTGGTCGAGGTGGACGCATCTGATACGGGGGTAGGGGCAGTGTTATCCCAGCGATCTCCGGTGGACGGGGTGGTGCGTCCCTGCGCCTTCTTCTCTCGGCACCTGTCTGCAGCGGAGCGAAACTATGACATCGGTGACAGGGAACTCCTGGCTGTGAAGCTCGCGCTACAGGAGTGGCATCATTGGTTGGAGGGAGCAGCGCAGCCTTTTGTGGTCTGGACCGACCACAAGAATCTGGAGTATCTGAGGTCGGCCAAGCGTCTGAATGCCCGCCAGGCGGGTTGGTCACTCTTCTTTGGCCGCTTCAGATTTACCATCACCTATCGCCCTGGCTCCAAGAATGGCAAACCTGATGCGCGGTCCAGGCAGTTCGCTCCTGAGGAACCTGAGGACCGTGACCACACCATCCTGCCAGCCTCACGCGTCGTGGGCGCCATTTCATGGGCAATCAAGGACAAGGTCCAGAAGGCACAAGAAGCTGAACCTGATCCTGGCAGCGGTCCAGCTGGGAAACTGTTCGTGCCATCGTCTGTCCGGGGTGACGTCATCCACTGGGCACACACGTCGAAGTTCGCCTGTCACCCTGGTATCTCCCAGCTGGTAGAGCTCCTCCAGCGATCCTTCTGGTGGCCCGGTTTCCGGAGTGACGTCACCAATTACATCCGTGCCTGTCCCCAGTGCGCAACGGGTAAGACCTCAACCTCCCCTCCTGCTGGTCTCCTCCACCCACTGCCGGTCCCCGGGAGGCCCTGGTCCCATGTCGCCCTGGATTTCGTCACCGGCCTCCCCAAGTCCAACTCTTACGAGACCATCTTGACCATAGTGGACCGGTTCTCTAAAGCGGCCCACTTCGTGCCACTCTGCGGCCTCCCTACGGCGTGAGAGACGGCCGACTTGCTAATTCAACATGTGGTCAGGCTGCATGGGATCCCGGTGGACGTCGTCTCTGACCGAGGGCCTCAGTTCATGTCCAGAGTCTGGAAGAGCTTTTGCAACGCACTGAGGGCCACGGTGAGTTTGTCCTCCAGCCACCACCCACAATCTAACAGACAGTGCGAGCGCACCAATCAGGAGCTGGATGTGGCGTTGCGCTGCATCACCTCTTCAAGTCCTTCTTCCTGGAGCAACTGTCTACCCTGGGTGGAGTATGCCCACAACTCAACTTTATCATCGGCCACGGGAATGTCTCCTTTCCAGGCGTCCCTGGGGTACGACCCTCCGCTGTTTCCCGAAGAAGAAGGGGAGGTGGCAGTTCCCTCGATCCAGGCTCATCTCAGGCGCTGCCGGCGCATTTGGATCAGGACGCGCCAGGTGCTTTTACGCACGGCGGTGCACAACTCCAGGGTCGCTAATCGCAACAGGAGAGCCGCTCCTTGCTACCAGGTGGGCCAGCAGGTTTGGGTGTCGACCCGGGACATTAATTTAAAGGCAGAGAAGAAGAAGCTGGCTCGGCGCTTCATCGATCCTTTTGCTGTAACGAAGGTAATCAATCCGGTGGCTGTGCGTTTGGCTCTCACCCCCTCCCTCCGTGTCTGTCCTACATTCTACGTCTCCCGTATTAAACCCGTGGTGTCTGATCCTCTCTGTCCTCCTCCCAGAGCTCCTCCTCCTCCCATGATGATCGGTGGCAACCCGGCGTGGGGGGTCACGGCCATCCTGGACTCTCGTCGCCGGGGTCGCGGACTCTAGTACCTGGTGGACTGGGAGGGATATGGCCCTAAGTGGAGGTCCTGGGTGCACCTTTCCTGGGTGCAGGATAAACATCTCATCACGGAGTTCCACCGGGTGCACCCAGATAAGCCAACGCCGGGAGGCGCTGATCGGGGGGGGAGTACTGTCACAACTCGCTCTCACCCATCATCAGCTCCAGCGGCGCGCACACCTGCATCTCATCAGCCGCGGACTATTTAACCCGCTCTGCCTTCAGCTTCAGTCTGGAGCCGTCTGCTCGTCTACGTTCCCAAACTCCAGCGCATGACCGACTCTCCCCAGCCTGCGCCATCCTTCACCCAGCACGTAAGCTGTTTGTTCCCTTACCTGCTCTTCAGTTTCTCCCCTGTGCACAGGTAGATCCTCCAGGCGGCGGATTTCCCCATCCTCGCCTTAATCTCCGCAGCTCTCTCCCCTCCTCGCCAAGTGCGCATCGGAGCGCTGTCTCCCTGCACGGTTGCCTGGCTGCACGGCGAACTGTTCCGCTCTCGGCACTTCCTGTCCACCACCAAACCATCCACATCTCTCACACACACACACCCTTGTTGTTGAATAAAGCTTTAAATCTAACTCGAGCCTGTGTGCGTGTTCCCTGAGCCCATTATCATGTCACAGACGTCTTATTTTTATACATTCCTCGAAAGGCAGATGTTCAAACTCAGAGGCATTATTTTAATTCCAAAACAAATCGAAAGGTCAGTAATGAGAAAGCATCCAACGCCAGGGCAGAGGTGGTCAAGAGATGATCAGTTTTGTCACAAGACAGAATTTTGAACTGAGCCACTCTAGTTTATTATAAAGTTGACTTTTCAGAATGAAACCGATCACTTTTATGTGCAGGATTTTGCATGGAGCCTTAGCTGTGGACAGTAGAGTCAGTAGTATGAACGATGGGACAGTGAATCATGAAGAAGACAAGCAGGTGGTAACAGAATGTCGATGAAGGCTGATGAGAACTGAGACCAGATGAATGAAAGGAAGTTTTAGTACTGAAAGAGATTATAGATGTGAGATGTGCAGTTTCATCAGCTAGTCCAGGGAAAGGTGAAGTCTTGTACACAGATGGATAGTGGATGGTAAAACTCAAGTGAGTGCTTCTGATGGAAAAAGTACGTAGGGGGAGAGAGAAGAACGGTGGATTTAGCAAGTGTCGAAAATATTTTGGGTTTTGAGATGGAAATGGAAAAAGAAATGAAGGCAGAGTATGTGTAACCAAAGAAAAATAAAAATCCATGTAAGATTTGCAACTGTAGCTTTAAAACCAAACAAATAAAAAAAACAACAATAAATAAATTAAATTTTGCTTAATCCTGAAGAGTGTCAAGAAGAAGGCATAAACGCAGGCAGCCATCTTAAATGTTTCCAAGTACTTAAAGCGGGAATGAGGCATTAGGTGTCATTCTTTCAGTGCATTTCTTTCAGTTGTGAATATTAACATTAAGTAATGAGCAAACACTCACAGCAAAGATTATAGCTTTACTGTATACTCAGTTATTTTAAGTCAATCTAACACCCCAGTTATGTTCCTCCCCAATAGAGGGTATGCATTGGATGTCACTAAACAGAACTCTTGGAAGACAAACACTGAGTGGCAAAAATGAGTTGCAGCAGGGAGGTGTATGCCAGTACAACACAAAAATCCACACAGCATTCAATTACAGTAGTACAAATAATATCTGCTGGCATGGTGGAGAGTTGATCTTATTATTCCATCTTGTATTAATTAGCAAAAATTAAATAAAGGCTTTGAAGCAGGCCCTTTCTTGACTCAAGGTTGGAAATCTAAATAAGAAGGGAAAATTAACATTTGAAGGAAAAACATGTACTTATTTATGGAATGGCTGGCACAAGGGGATCCCAAGGCTCCTCATGAATCTGTTTCTCTTATAAAAGGAGGCCAAAAGGAGGAGGGGAGGGCAGCAAGGGGGAGGAGGGAGCACGCCCCACAATGGAAACGGAGTGATGTCCAGGCCGCTGCTTGCAGGAGGGAGGCACCCACATCCACCACGGAAAAACTGGACCGCATGCTTAAGACTAGAACAGATAAGTGGACTCACTTCTACACATATACAGAAAATTAGCAAAAATTAAATTATTGCACGGAAAGTAGGAACTCCGGGTAATGACATACAGGACTTTTCAAGGTCAGAAATGTAACGATCAAATTCTGCAAATGGCAAGCTACCAGTAGAACACCTATCAACATCTGTAAAAGTAGCATTGTACCCCATGTACTATAGGCAATTGAACGGATCTGATCCAAATTATGAACAACCATTATTTGCAAATCCATCTGCCAGATTGGTCATAAAATTTGGACTGGTAAACAAGGAAATGTGTGGAAGCATCCATTGTCCTAATTGAAGAGGATAAGAGACATTTCAACCTATGGAGGGTTCCACACATCCCGCTGGTTAGACCCAAACACATGGATTGGAAAATGTTGGACATTTTGACACCTCTACTGCGGAATCGAGCCATCCATGGAAAACGAATACCTGACCTTAACATAGAATATTCTCCCAAATTAAAACCATAAGCATTGTCTCTTAACTGAGTAACCACAGCACAAAAGGTGGTACACATTGATGCCCAGAAATCTCCTATATGACCAATCTTAACATTAACAAACGAGAGGATGAGGAAAATTTGAAGCAAATTCCAAATTGGTTATGGTAAAAGGATAACTAGATGTAGAGCTCATAAAAGGAACAGAGTATGACACTAGAGGCCATATATTCAGAAGCCCAGAAGGGTGTTAATTAATGCAATTTTCCACAGTGGGAGTCATCAGCAAGTCTTAGAGCAACTGCTGGGTCAAGAGGAAGAGCTGAGGACCCCAAGACGGAGGATGATGACAAGGAAGACCATTCTGCCATCACAGATTATTTGTAAACACAGTGTGCTACTGATAATACATAAATCATACATAGCTCACCACACATAGGTATGGGTGTGAGACTTATAGTACTCTTGCGGGTTTATTTCCATCATGCTAATTACAGTTAGGTAGTCTGGATAAGGGTGAAGGTTAGAAGCTCTGAATGCCTGAATACAACAATGCATGGATAAGGATGTCTGCTAACGTTGAACAATGTTATCCACTGCCTACCCACTGCTGAACATATAGGTCCCATCACCCAACACACTCATCACAACACAACCACTGCTTGCAGATTTCATATGGTCAACAATCACACACTCAAGGCTAATGGGAGATAACTTACAACAGCACATGGATAACTACAGATGTAGTGAATAAGGCTCTAGCCATTGTGATGGCAACCTCTCAGGCCATTATTGGTCCTGCCCCGGCTGAGTCCTTTGTATCAGCACTTGAGCAAGGGTGTAGGGTACAGTGAAGATGCATGCCAGAGGGCACCAGACCATCACGACGTGTGCCTGCGACATAGAAAAAGGTCATAGGGTAAGTGACTGTACGACTTCAGTCCCTAGAAGAAGAATGGACTGGTACCCGAGCGCATCCACCGCACCTCCAGCATCCAGGGTGGAGCCAGGAACTCGAGCCTTACCAACACCAGCATCTCTACCTCTGTCCAGCGACAGGGGGGTAGCATCCCTGGGACAACATCACTGAACTGTTCACTGGCTGGACTGGATGTTATCTATCCTCTGCTGCACCCACCAGACTGTCCTATAGACCTCATGGGATAAGATGTGCCTCAGAGCGTGGGCACACAGTTGTTTAGCTTCAAATGGTACCGGTGTGTGTCAATGAGGTGGGACTGTGCTCCACAGCTGCATATACAGGAAGCAGACACAGAGGAAGGTCAAATCCCTGTCATAACTGTGTGATGACTGCAGCCGAATGATGCAAGACCCGGCAAAGGTCAACCGGTGGACAAAAGTTTAGTGGATTGACCCTATTCGATCTTACAAGGCCCCCCTTAGACACCGCTGCACTGCACTATGGTGTTCACAAGGGGGGAGGCAACGGTAGCAGAACCAGTGGTGCAAGCCTTTTGGGTTGACACACAATGTAGGGACCTGCCTTATCCGCCATCTGTTAATCACTAGCGTCTCTCACACCATGCATGGTTGACATGACAAAATCATGTCAAAGGGGGGAGTGAAAGGGTTAATGGAAAGTTAGAGTGCCAAAATAATAATTCTGCAGGTAATCTCCCATTATGCTCTACACAGATTCTATACATATTCTGTTTGCATTCTCATGATTCTATACATATTCTGTTTGCATTCTCATGAACATACGTATATGTTGTGTTAAACAGGAATTAGGTAGAGCTATAGAGCTCTTTCTCTCTCTTTTTATAGTCAGGTCTATCACATTAGATACACACCCGGATCCAACACTCACACACACACTTTTGATTACATTTCAGGAGATAGGTAACTTGAATAGCGGATGGCCTGTTCACATCAGAGTTAAATTGGCCAATCAGACAGTCACGTACAAGCCCATCCTATTGTACAGGGGTTGGCCCAACCAACCCGAGAAGATAACTGTAAGTTGCACCCAGAAGTCGGGATCAGTCTGACGACATTCCCTAGGGGGCTGCATCACACTGATCCAGCGTTGCTTGCTTTACATGTGATCTCTAAATAAATGTTCCATCTTTGAATTGAAGAATTCTCTGGCTTGTTCTTGGACCATTTAATCAAAGAATCTGGTATTTTCTAACACTTTGGGGATGCTTTGCTGCAGCAGGACCTCGCCAGCTCACCATCATAAAATTTACCATGAATTCTACCGTGTATCAGAGGGTGCTTGAGGACCATGTGAGACCATCTGTAAAAAAATTAAAGCTGAAGCGGAACTGGACCCTGCAACATGACAGTGACCCAAAACATACCAGTAAATCCACCAAGGAATAGCTAAAAACTAAGAAATGGAGAGTCCTGGAATGGCTGAGTCAAAGCCCAGATCTTCATCCCCTTGAGATGCTGTGGGGTGACTTGAAACGGGCTGTACATGCAAGAAACCCCTCAAACATGTCACAGCTGAAAGAATTCTGCATTGAGGAGTGGGGCAAACTTTCCTCAGACCGATGCCACAGACTGGTAGATGGCTACAACAAGCATCTCACTGAAGTTATTTCAACCAAAGGGGGTAACACTAGCTATTAGGCGGTAGGGTGTCCTAACTTTTTCCTCAGTTAGAATATGCATTTTTGTTGATATCTTTTGTTTAATGAGCAAAACAAGGTTAATTTTTGTTATTTACCTGCAATTAAATCACCTTCTCTTCCACAAATAAATACAAGATTAGACATCTCTTAATAAAAAACTGAATATTTAATGGGGATCTTAATTTTTTCACATGACTGTACCTTCACTACCTCTACTCCTTCCATCTTAAATGAACACTTTATTAATCCCACACTGGGGAAATTCATTTGCTTTACTGTTACACTTGCCTCCCTCTCTTTCACACTCATGTATTCTGTCTTGCTTCCACTGACATTCATTCCTCTTCTCTCCAGAGCATACCTCCACCTCTCCAGGTTCTCTTCCACCTTCTCCCTACTCTCACTACAGATTACAATGTCGTCTGCAAACATTATGGTCCACGGAGACTCCTGCCTGACCTCAACTGTCAGCCTGTCCATCACTATGGCAAACAAGAGGGGGCTCAAAGCTGATCCCTGATGTAATCCCACCCCCATCCTGAATCCATCTGTCATTCCTACAGCACACCTCACCACAGTCTCATTGCCCTCATGCATGCCCTACATCACCCTCACATACTTCTCTGCCACTCCTGATGTTCTCATACAGTCCCACACGTCCTCTCTTGGCACCCTATCATATGCTTTCTCTTGATCGACAAAGACAGAGTGCAACTTTTTCTGACCTTCTCTATACTTCTCCATCAACACTCTTAAAGCAAACATTGCATCTGTAGTGCTCTTTCTTGGCATGAAACCATACTGCTGCTCACTGTCACCTCTCTTCTTAACCTGGCTTCAACAACTCTTTCGTATATCTTCATAGTGTGGCTGATCAACATTATGCCTCTGTAGTTACTGCAGCTCTGAACATCACCCTTGTTCTTGAAAATTGGTACCACAACACTACTTCTCCACTCCTCTGGCATCTTCTCACTCTCCAAGACTGTGTTAAACAATCTGGTTAAAAAGTCCAGATTGTTTGACACAGTCTTGGAGAGTGATCAGTTTTTTTGCCCATCCTTTGTTTTAGATAGATAGATCGATAGATAGATATATGTACTTTACTGATCCCAAACTGGGAAATTACAGTGTAACAGCAGCATGACAGTAGACAACCAAATGACAGAAACACACACATGACAGACAAAGGGATTACCCATGGAAAGTAAAACTAACACTACTATAAAAGCCTATATACATCATAGCTGAATATATGGTGACCCGCATAAACACATGAATCATACCCACTGCACAATGCAGGACTATCAGGAGCAGAGTGAAATGTGAGGTACCAGTTAGAATGTAAGGTGCAGTATGGCAGCATAGTTATGACCAGAATACAACATCACAGTGATGGACAAAATGGATAAAACCTGGTTGTTGAGTTAGTTAGGTTATGTAAATTACATATTTTAGTGATTCATAATCTGATGAATTATCTGATAAATCATTTCAATAATCAACACATTAATCAACAATTAAAATAATCACGGGTTGCAGCTCTACAATAAAAGCATTTCTCACCTTCTTCAAAGGTAATGTGGTGCATAGAGGCACAATCCTGGATCTTTGCATCCCTCTCTCCCCCATGTCCCGTCCCTACCGCCCTGCCCTGTGTGTCCCAACCCTCATAGTTGGAGTATGGTGCTGAGCTGATGTCCTGATAGGGGCTGGGGTTGGGCGGAGGGGAGGGACACATATCCTGAGGATAAGTGGAGTACTGTGAGTAAGGGGAGTTGGGCATTGGAGGCAGAGGGGAGGTTGAGATGGGGCTTCCAGTGGGGAATGGGCTTAGAGAGGAGGAGTGGGAAGGAGAGGGTGAGGAGGACAGGTAGGGTGAGTCCAGCCATGGGGAAGGAGAGGGAGAGGGAGGCTGCGGGCCACGGGGGTAGAGAGGGGGAAGAAGCTCAGTGAAACCCAGCTCCAGGTTCTCAAAATTGGGGTGACACTCAGAGAGGGCTGCCCTGGACCCGCCAGGTTCCTCAACCGTAGTATCGGGTTTAGAGCAGTATTCCTCCTGGTAGGTCATGGGTGGGCAGGGAGGGGAGTAGGTCAAAGGGTAGGCAGGCAGATGGAAGCCCAGGCCTCGCTCTTCAGATGTAGAGTCACCCCTCATGTGGAATGCCCTGTCCATTCTGGGTGGACCACCAGAGGGACACACAGTCCCCAAATCCACAGGAAGCACAGAAGGCCGGGAGAGCAGGGGGTCATCTTCTTTAAACATGACTGAGAAGAACAGACAACAGGGACATGCATAAATACATATACATCTAAAAATAACAGCAGTAACACATTACTTGGATTGAAAAAAATAGCTCTGACTCCTAAACTGTTAAACCTTTTGAATTTAAGCTGAAAATCTACACTTTAACCACAAACTGATTTAAAATTATCTGTGGTGGTATGTACTGTAAAAGCAAAATTACAAACATTATGTCATCTTCCAAATATTTATGGACCTAACTGTGAACAGAGTTTGAAATCAACATAACATAATAATGTGTGTATTACATATAAATCTAAACATTAGGGGTGATCATAACAACACAGGAACAAAAATCCTGTTTTCTTTTCTAAACACAAATTAATAGAGATGAAAGAACCAGGAGTTAAAAATTCACCTGGTAGATACTTGAAACAATGAGTGCTACTCCGTTTTCTTTTGCCGTTGGAAACATACAGACTGACCGACACAGGTCGACTGACTGAGAGGTCACTGTAGGTCGGCACCCTCACACACAGCAGACACTAAAAGAAAAGAACATTCAGGAAGTTGTACTGTATGTAAATCTTGAGCAAATGCAAACACTTCATTGTTTCTATTGAAGGACTCAAACTTACCTCATTGCTATTGTCACGGTCAACATGAGCTTCCTCCTCCCACTGTAATTTACCATCTAATATAAAAGAGTGAAAGATGAAATTTCGGGTAAGTTCAATGCAATAAACAACTTCTGTAATTCATGAGTTTTATTCAAAGACAGAACAGAGCAAAAGTAAGCTTATTTCTTAAAATAACAAGGTAAATAAATGTAGTCACTTCTCTTTCTTGATTGTGCACCCTCAAACTAGAATTGCACTCAGAGACAGAATAGAATAGGCTTTATTGTCATTGTACAGTTGTACGGCACAACGAAATTGTGGGTGCTACACCAGGCTACTGCACAATAAAGTAAGAGAGAAGAATTTGAATTAAACACAGTTACAGAATACACAATTAAACATACGACTGAAATAAAAATAAAAATAGCCCATAGGTATATACACAGGTATGGTAGTGGCTTCACGGATGGAACTATGTACATAAGAGTGCGGCGTGCAGAACACACAATTCAGTAAAATAGCCCAAGGATTATGGAAAATATGCACAGTGTTATTTCACGGATAGGTCAGTATACATGAAAGTGAGGAGTGCAAAGACAGGTGAGTTATTGTGATAATTAAAAGGTCCTCAGTTCTGTGCATGTGAGCATTTGGAGGAAGGGGGATGGGCTTCTGACTGTTTGCAGTTCGGATGGCCCAAAGGAAGAAACTGTTTGTCAGTCTGGAGGTGTGGGACCTGATCGATCTGAACTGTCGTCCAAAGGGAAGCAGGCCAAACAGGTGGTGGGCGGGATGTGAGGGGTTTCCTGTGATGGCCTTGATCCTTCTGAGACAGGAGGATCTGGGGATGTCTTCCGGGGGGGCAAAGGGTTGCCGATAATTTTTTTGGCCTCTGCACAGCCTTCCTGTTCTCGGCCATGGAGCTGGCGTACCACACACCCATACAGTAGGTGAGCACACTCTCCACTGAGCAGTGACAGAAGGCCAGCAGCAGCTTCTGGTCCACACTGTGCTTCCTCAGGACACGGAGGAAGTGCAGCCGCTGCTGGGCTTTCTTCACCAGGGCCTTGGTGTTGACAGTCCAAGAGAGGTCAGAGGAAATGTGGGTGCCCAGGAACCTGAAGGCGGGGACGTTTTCCATGCAGTTGCCATTTATTGTGTGTGTGGGTGGGGGGGCGGGGGGGAAGGGGGGTCCTGTCTATTCTTGCTGAAGTCTAGTATGAGTTCTTTGTTTTTTTGGACATTCAGTTTCAGGTTGTCTGCTTGGCACCACAGCAGCAGGTTCTCTACCTCTGCCATGTATGCCTTTTTTTTTTTTTTTTGTTACTTACTTGTACCCGTAGGTAGATTTGGTTTGCAGTCTGGTGACAAGCTACCGGCTGCCGGTCGCTGCGTGCGCGAGCGCCCTAAACCTACATGTTTTTGGTATGCGGGAGGAAACCGGAGAAATCCCGGAGTAAACCCACGCAACACAGGGAGAACATGCAAACTCCACACAGCTCAATGTTGGTCAGGGGCTGGGATCGAGCCCACGGTCTCATGATCCCCGCGATCCCCCGGCCGAGGGTAAACTGTGCTGCCATAGTGCTAAACCACTGCGCCACCGTGCAGCCCATCCTTCTCATCCTTCTCATCCTTGTCAGTGATGAGCGCAACCAAGGTGGTGTCGTCCGTGTATTTCACGATGACGATGGTTGGGTGGGTTGGAATACAGTCAACGGTGTACAAGGAGTACAGTAGAGGACTTAGCATGCAGCCTTGGGGGGAACCAATGCTGAGAGACAGTGTGGAGTAGTAGTGGGGGCCAAGTCTGACTGTGGGTGGTTGATGAGAAAGTCCGGGATGAAGGTGTTGAAGGCTGAGCTGTAGTCCACAAAGAGCATCCTCACGTAGCTTGTTCGGTTCTCCAGGTGGCTCAGTGCTCTGCGGAGAGTGGTGGCAATGGCATCTTCCGTAGACCAGTTCTCCCTGTAGACGAACTGGTGGGGGTTGAAGGAGGGGGGAAGACAGTCCCTGATGTGCTGGGACACCAGTCACTCAAAACACTTCATGACTACAGATGTGAGTGCTATGGGTCTTTAGTTGTTCAGGCTGCCAATTGTGGACTTTTTGGGGATGGGGATAATGGTGGAGGCCTTGAGGGAGGAGGGGGCAGTGGCGTGCATCAGGAAGAGGTTAAACAACTTGGTGAGGATCCCTGCCAGCTGGTCTGCACATGCTTTGATCACTGCTCCTGAGATGCCATCAGGACCAGTAGCTCTGCGGGGGTTCACTGCTCTCAGTTGCCTCCTCACCTCAAGCACCTGTAGCGAGAGAGGGGAGGGGGGAGGAGGGGGGCGAGTTTGGCGGGGGGGGGGGGGTGCTCAAACCGGGCAAAGAAGATGTTAAGCTCCTCTGCCAGAGTGAGGCTGCTGTCTGATGTTGGAGGGCCCTGGCCCCTGTAGTTGGTGAGGGCCTGGATGTCTCTCCACATCTGTTGGGGGTTGTTGTCTGTGAGGAAGCCCTCCACCTTCCTCCTATAGGTGTTCTTAGCAAGTTTTATGCCTCTCCTCGGGTTGGCTCTAGCAGTGCTGTACAGAGAGCTGTCCCTCTGTCTGAAGGCTGAGTTGCGGGCTCTGATCAGAGCCTGGACTTCACTGGTCATCCAGGGTTTGTGGTTTGGAAAGACCCGGATGTGTTTGGTGACTGTCATATTTTCTGCACAGCATCTGATGTAGAAAAGGACAGACTTGGTGTAGGAGTCCAGGTCTATGAATTATTCTGCTGTTATTACACCAAGTCTGAAGCACATAAACACAGTGCCCTCCACTCCTTCCCTTACCAGAATCAGCGTTGCGGTCGAAACAGTGTGTAGTTTTGCCAGGTAATTCCACAGCGGCGGCAGAAATGCATGGGTTCAGCCATGATTCAGTCACAATCAGAATACAACAGTCCTGGACGTAGTGATTGTAGGCGATCTCTGATCTCAGCTCATCCATTTTGTTGGCGAGGAATCTGGCGTTGGTGAGAAAAATTGGAGGTAATGGTGGTTTGGTACATAGCACGGAGGCCAGCCCTGCAGCCTCGTTTCTGCTTCCTCTCCCATCATCTGTGTCGTTTGCGGGGCATAACGAACCACAGAGCGCCCAAAGGTCTAGCAATCTCCTCAGGAATGTGGTGGTAATTACTGGAATAAGCACTGGAGATGTCGGAGGTAAGTTGGCAACCGATGGCTATAAGGTCTTGGCAACTGTAGGTAACTAGTCCGTCACGGAAGGAACACAGAAAAAGGCAGAAAAAAAACAAAATGAGTGCAGTAGTCCGGAGTGTCTCACCGCTGCATGTGAACGCGTCACTATCTTGTAAACAGCTAACTCCCCCATTTCTTTCTTGTCCTTTGAAAAGATATGACCAGACATACAAAATGCAAGCATATGCATCAGAAACAAAATGTATGCCATGTTGTCTGATCTTCTGATCTTGACATTTTGCTCCCCAAACCATAGACACAGTGTACAAAAATAGGTCAAGTGAAGGGGGCCTTAAGTTCAACCACTGTGTCAAATTTATTCATCATGGTCATTACAAAAATGGCAACAAATGTAAAACAAATGTACTAAGAGACCCTGTGACCTTGACCTTTGACTTTCTGACACAAAAAAATAGGTGAGGCTAAGGAGTATTAGTTGGGGGCACACAGACAGACAGATGAGTGTGTAAATCAGAGGTTACACTAACTGAAAATTATCT
Organism: Pholidichthys leucotaenia; assembly: GCA_020510985.1. Lineage (NCBI taxonomy): Eukaryota > Metazoa > Chordata > Actinopteri > Cichliformes > Pholidichthyidae > Pholidichthys > Pholidichthys leucotaenia. The sequence continues at coordinate 201,887,846 of CM035846.1, forward strand.
GGCAGATTTTTTTTTTTTTTTTAGTAGTGACAGAAAAATTTGAAGGCTGTCTATCATTTTGACAGATTACACTGAGGGTAATCTATTGTAACTTTTACTTGTAATTCCAGTGTATCCACTTTATAATGTGCATATTCAGTAATGATTATCAAATACTGTCTTGCCTTTTATTTCAGTGTGGTTAAGTCTTTATGACAGTTCACATTTCTCCATCTGTGTGCAGCTACATACTGTCTCCATTGCACTACAAATACAAAATGTCAAAGCAGCTGAACCTGAACATTTTCTTTAAACAGCCAAACAGTTGTGATGTTGTTGAATAGAGTGGTAGCACAAACACGCACTGAATAAAACTGAACATGTGATCAATGACAAAAGTTATTCAGTGTCTTACTGAATGAAAATGAAAATGACAGGTACTAATAATAGATTGTAACAGAATTTTTACAACCTTGTCTGTCAAAATGGCACATAATGAGAAGGTCTAGTCCAGACTCTGGTGCAAACAGATTGGGCCAATCACTATATCCCACCCAACTTTGTCTTTGGCGTGGGTAAATACAAAGCAATGCAACACAGCCTTTGTTCCTGGATAGTACACATTATTTCTTCATTGCTTATGGTGTAAAGGAATGGAAAACTGACATTATTTCCTTCAAACTTTGCTTTTGTGACCATATAAAATGAAATTTTGAAAACAGGCAGATTTGCACATTTTCAGTTATATAACCTCTCAATAAAACAACATATGAGTCAAAGACAAATCTTTAGTGTGTGTGTGTGTGTTTTGTTTTTTTTGTTTTGTTTTTTTGAAGATGTACTATTGTTGTGTAAGTTTAGTTTAAAGAAAATAAAAAACAGGTCTTGGAATGGAAGGAATTGGGAGATAACTCTTTCTGTCCAGGAGCCAGAAAAATAACAAATTTTGCAACTTAGTGTATTTTCACATACATATTTTCTGTCAATACATTACAAAAAGAAAAAATATAAAATGTATAAGCAGTTTTCTTTTTTGTCAAAAAGTCAAAGTCATGGAAATTATCATCCAGGAAGAAAGAAAAATGAAGCAAAACAGCAATCAGCTTCATATTGCTCTTCTGTTCTTTATGACATGGTTTTCAGAAACACCCAGAAACAGACGCAGGCTCGAACAACAATAATGATCTTTTATTGAATGAGAGTGGATGTGTGTGCGTGTGAATGGTGTTGTGGGAATGTGGTGTAGTGCAAGCAGGAGCATGACGACAAGACAGGTCTGGCAACCCTGGAACGACAACAAGACAAGAGAGTTAGCTTCAGGCTGACAGGTAATGATGTTAATAGAGTTTTAGCAGTCTTACGGCAGCAAAGAGATAATCCAGCTCTGAAGAGATGACTTTCCAATACCAGCCCAGTGCCCTGTTGTGAAGCCGTAGTGCAGGTGCGGAGTATTTACAGTGCAGCTTGGGTGAAGGTGACGTGTGCTCCAGCTCACCAATTTGCGAGGGGAGAAAGCCGTTGTTCACAGCTGAAGTGCGAGCCGCCACCAGGAGGAAAGGGAAGTCCGCCTGGAGGGTGGTCCACCTGTGCACAGGGAACAAGGGGAAGAAAGGCAGGTGCAGGTAAAAGCTCTGAGAAGGTTTACGTTGCGTTGGGGAGATGAAACTCCCATGATGAGAAGCAGGTGATCTGAGATGCACTCTCAGGCATAGCGAGATGGAGGAAGACACTAGGGAGGAGGTCTTCCTGGGAGAAAGCGTAGACGTCTCAGTGCTGACTACTGGGCAGCGTTCCTTATAAAGCGTGCTTGATGAGTGAGAGCAGGTGTGCCCACAGCTGTGAAAGATAATTAGGGCGAGGCACACACACCGCAGATCACCACAGTACCCCCCCCCCCCACACACACAGGACGCCTCCCGGCGGCCGTTCCAACCTGTCCGGGTGCATCCAATGGAACTCCCGGATGAGTTGAGGATCCAACACAAACGAGGGATGCACCCAGGACCGTGCATCAGGTCCATACCTCTCCCAGTCCACCAGATATTGCAGACTGCGCCCTCGGCGGCGGACATCCAGGATGCGATTGACCTGGTGCACAGGACCACCGTCGATCATCACAGACGGGGGTGGAGGTTTGGGTGGAGGACACAGTGGGCTGGACTCACATGGCTTCACCTGGGAGACATGGAAAGTAGGAGAGATACGCATAGAAGGGGACAGAGCCAGGCACACAGCAACGGGGTTGATGATATGAGTTATGGAGAAAGGACCAATGAAACGCTGTGATAATTTCTTGGTCTCATCCTTCAGGTTGATGTTTCTTGTGGAGAGCCATACCTGCTGTCCCACACGGTAGGAGGGAGCCTGGGTCCTGTGGCGGTTGGCAATCTCCGTATTGCGGGCTGCCGTGCGTCGCAGAGCCACCTTGGTGAACCTCCAGAGTCGCCGGCAACGCCTGATATGGGCCTGGACAGAGGGAACGGCAATCTCCTCCTCATCCTCCGGGAACAGTCGTGGGTTGTAGCCTTAAGAGACCTCAAAAGGGGAGAGACTGGTGACAGAAGAGACAGCTGTGTTGTATGCATACTCAACCCACGGTAAGTACATGCTCCAGGATGCTGAATTAGAGGCCGTGATGCACCTCAGGGCTGCCTCCAACTCCTGATTAGTGCGCTTGCATTGGCCGTTACTTTGGGGGTGATATCCAGAGGACAGGCTCACCGTCACCCCCATCACCTTGCAGAAAGACCGCCAGACCTGAGAGACGAACTGGTGTCCATGATCTGAAACGATGTCCGTTGGGATGCCATAAAGCCGGACCACATGCAACACCAACATATCTGCCGTCTCCTTGGCCGCTGACAGCTTCTGCAAGGGAACAAAGTGAGCCCCCTTAGAAAATCTGTCTGGGGGTGGATGCCTGGCTTTCCTGGGGCTTGCTGACCGCGGATGTTTGTGCCCTGTGGGGGTTGGTGGTGCTGCCTTGCCTGCTCGGGGTTCCCGGGGGAGAGCTGCTGCGACCGGCCCTCCGCTTCGTATGATTCCTGACAAACCACTCACATGCACACACTTATTTTGTACGCGCTCTCATATATATTCACGCAGACATACACGCACAAGTGTCTCTCCTTTAACAGGTGCGGAAAGCAGACTCATGTTGAGACATCTTCAGTGGAATAAACAATTTGTCTTTTGTTTGTTTTAGTTGTTGATTTGTTTGTTTTTTGTCTGTTCCCTTCCCTTTTCTTTCCCCCACCACACACTTCCTTTCTCTCTTCCCCATCCTGTCAGGTCTTCCATGGGTAAAATAACTAAAATAAAGTATCAAAAGTTATTACAGGAGGAGTTTAACACAATATACAATACACAGTTAGGTACTGTATAAGCTCCTCATGGCAAAGTAAATCTGTTTTGGCACAATAAGGGTGACAGATCCCTGTTCTGCTTGCCTAGCTGCCTGACAGGATGGGGGGTGGGGATTTGTCCACTATGGTGAGGATAACATGTCGCCTGCTGAGGGGGGCAAAGCAGTCACAAAGTCCAATGCGATATGGGACCAGGGGCGGCTGGGGATGGGGAGAGGATGCAGCAGACCTGCCGGTGGGGAAGAGAATGACTTGCTGGTCGCACACTGCGGACAGGCCCGGATGAATTCTTCCACGTCCCTCCACAGCGAGGGCCACCAGAAGGACCTTTGTAGCTGGGCCACAGTGCGTGCTACACCAGGGTGGCACATGATCTTTGAGGAGTACAACCAGTCAATTACCTCCCCTCTAACAGCAGAGTGAACGTACATCCGACCCTCCGGTCCCCCACCCGGGTCGGGCTTCGCCTCCTGCGCTCTCCTCACCCTCTCCTTGATGTCCCAGGAAAGCATGCCCACGATGCAGGAAGGAGGGACAATTGGATGGGGCGTCGTCTCTGCAGCTTTGGGGGAAAACTGCCTTGAGAGTGCGTCAGGCTTGATATTCTTAGAACCCAGGCGGTAGGTGATGGTGAAATTAAACCTTCCAAAAAACAGGGACCAATGGGCCTGTCTGGCGTTCAGCTGTTTAGCGTTCCAGAGGTACTCCAAGTTCTTGTGATCCGTCCAGACGACGAACGGAAGTAAAGCGCCCTCCAGCCAGTGGCGCCACTCCGCCAAAGCCAGCTTCATGGCTAACACCTCCCTGTCCCCCACGTCGTAATTCCTCTCTGCAGGAGACAGCCGACGGGACAAGAAGGCGCAGGGGCGGACCTTGTCATTGGTAGGAGAGCGCTGGGATAACACCGCCCCCACCCCAAAGTCTGAGGTGTCCACCTCCACCAAGCACTGTAGAGCGGGGCCGACCTGGGCCAGGATGGGGGGGGGGGGGGGGGTGGAAGACTTCTCTTTCAGCTCAGCAAATGCCGCCTCTGCCTCCTCCGTCCAGCGAAACGACACCTTCGTAGAGGTCAGACGGGTGAGGAGTAAAGCAATGATGCTGTAATTCTGGACAAAACGGCGATAGAAATTAGCAAACCCCAAAAATTGCTGAAGTTGCTTACGGGAGGAGGGGACAGGCCATTCCACCACCGCTTTAACCTTTTCAGGGTCCGCGATGATCTTCTTGTGTGAGATGACAAAGTCCAGAAAGGTGGTGGATGAAACATGGAATTCACACTTCTCGGCCTTGACAAATAACTGATTCTCCAAGAGGTACTGCAAAACCCGTCTGACATGGATACGGTGTTCCTCCAAGGACTGAGAGAAGATGAGGATATTGTCGAGATACACAAACACAAATGAGTCCAGAAAATCCCTCTGAACGTCGTTAATGAGCCTCTGGAAAACAGCAGGAGCATTCGTTAATCCAAAAGGCATCACTAAATACTCAAAATGGCAGCTAGGGGTGCAAAACCCAGTCTTCCATTCATCCCCTTCTTTGATGCGGACCAGGTGATAAGCATTCCGCAGGTCTAGTTTAGTGAACACCCTGGACCCCTGGAGGGAATCAAATGCTGTATTGATAAGGGGCAGAGTATACTTGTCCTTTACAGTAATGTTATTAAGCTCCCTAAAATCAATACATGGCCTGAGGGAACCGTCCTTCTTACCCATGAAGAAGAATCCCGCCCCCACCACCGAGGAGGATGGTCTGATGATGCCCAAGCTCAGGGACTCCTTGATGTATTTTTCCATGGCCTGCCGTTCCGGGGCAGAGAGGCTGTAGAGCTGACTCGAAGGCAAAGGCGGGGTGGTTGAAGGGGTGGGAGGTTGATGGCACAATCATACGGCCGGTGTGTGTGTGTGGGGGGGGGGTGACAGAGCCTTAGCTTTGCTAAACACTGCCGCCAGGTTGTGATACTCCGTGGGCACAGACAAGACATCAGGATGAGGCAAATCCTGAGGGCAGAGGGGTACAGAGGGAGAGCAGACAGCAGATTGTAAACAAGCACCCAGACAAAACGTACTCCAAGATAAGATTCTTCCCATCCTCCAATTGATAGAGGGATTATGGAGACTTAGCCATGGGAACCCCAGGATGACGGAGGAAGCGGTGGAGGACAGCACAAAAAACCTCATATGCTCACGATGGTTACCTGAGACCAGCACAGAGACAGGAGCAGTCTGCTTAGTTAACGATGGCCAGGGGCATCTTGGAGAGGGCGATCAGTTTGAGCGGTCTCTCTAGGTTGTAGCAGGGAAGCCCCAGCCGGGTTGCCAGACCCTCCGAAATAAAGCTCTGCTCCGCACCAGAGTCAATGAGAGCATGTGAAGATAATTCAGTGCGTGCATATTGAAAGTGAATGGGTAGCATGAGACATGTAGGGGCCTTAACAATACCACAGTCCGCTAGTCCCCCTACTGTAAGTAACGGACTCCCCGCTTTTACCCAATTAGGGCCAGACACAACCTCATGATCAGTGCTGCCACAGTATAAACATAGCCCAAGGTCATGGCGGTGTTGACGTTCTGCTAGGGATACTTTGGACCGTCCAGAAAACGTGGGTTCATCCTCCCCAGGGGACTCAGAGGGAGGGAGGGCCTTAAGGGGAGACTGCGGGGAGTGGCGAGGCTGAGCGCCCGAGCGGCGCTCACTAGCCCGTTCCCTTAACCTACTGTCAATAGAAATCGCTAGTGCGATGAGCTCGTTAAGCTTAGCGGGTCTTCCGACCAGGGCCAACTCATCCCTCAAGCTGGAGCTAAGACTCTGAACGAAAATACTACACAACGAGGCATCCTCCTACCCAACCTCCGCAGCCACTACCCGGAAATCAACTGAGTAATCAGCTACTGACTTAGCCCCCTGTCTCAAATTAAGGAGGCGAGAGGTGAGCACACAGTCCCGATCAGAGTGATCAAAAACTTCAGCAAATTCTGCCACAAACTGATCGTAGGTGTAATTAGTGTAATCGGGTCGGGTCATAATGGCGGTAGCCCACTCCAAAGCCCGTCCTTCCAGTAAATTCACCAAATAACTAATCTGGCTATGGTAAGCGGGAAAATCCCCTGGCACACGCTGAAAAACCAGACTACATTGTAACAAGAAACCCAGTGCCTCCCCTAGCTTACCACTAAAACGGGTGGGAGTGGGGACAGAGTTAACTGAGCAGGAGGAGGTGGAGACAGAGAGGAGTTGGTTGACCCGGCCAGATCCTGAGCAGCAGGTGGAGGAGACTGCAGTGGGGAGAGCTGGTCGAGTCGTGATTTAATGTGTGTTAGTTGAGTTAAGATCACCTGTTGCTGGTGTGTTAATTGGTCTAACCGAGCCTCCATGGTGTTAGGTTGGCGTACCAAAGCACCGTCTGCTGGGGTTTCTTGACAGAGACGTACTGACATGGTTTTCAGAAACACCCAGAAACAGACGCAGGCTCGAACAACAATAATGATCTTTTATTGAATACGAGTGGATGTGTGTGCATGTGAATGGTGTTGTGGGAATGTGGTGTAGTGCAAGCAGGAGCATGATGACACGACAGGTCTGGCAACCCTGGAACGACAACAAGACAGGAGAGTTAGCTTCAGGCTGGCAGGTAACGATGTTAATAGAGTTTTAGCAGTCTTACGGCAGCAAAGAGATAATCCAGCTCTGAAGAGATGACTTTCCAATACCAGCCCAGTGCCCTGTTGTGAAGCCGTAGTGCAGGTGCGGAGTATTTACAGTGCAGCTTGGGTGAAGGTGACGTGTGCTCCAGCTCACCAATTTGCAAGGGGAGAAAGCCGCTGTTCACAGCTGAAGTCCGGTCCGCCGCCAGGAGGAAAGGGAAGTCCGCCTGGAGGGTGGTCCACCTGTGCACAGGGAACAAGGGGAAGAAAGGCAGGTGCAGGTAAAAGCTCTGTGAAGGCTTACGTTGCGTTGGGGAGATGGAACTCCCATGACGAGAAGCAGGTGATCTGAGATGCACTCTCAAGCATAGCGGGATGGAGGAAGACACTAGGGAGGAGGTCTTCCTGGGAGAAAGCGTAGATGTCTCCGTGCTGACTACTGGGCAGCGTTCCTTATAAAGCGTGCTTGATGAGTGAGAGCAGGTGTGCCCGCAGCTGTGAAAGATAGTTAGGGCGAGGCACACACGCTGCAGATCACCACACTTTGAATGAGTCACTGCATTATATTTATGAATGATAACTCACATTACTTTAAATAAAGCAACTGCTACAATTACCGTCTGTTTGCTAACATACCAGGGCCCTTGGTATGTAAACAGCAGCATCCATCACTATTAGTTTACATGTGAAACCAGTCGGACCCCAACCAGAAATAACACCCATTAATCTGTAGCTCAAAATAAAGGGTTCTTTACCAGCTACAAATACAGTATGTCAGGTGCTACTGTTGACTATTCATCTACCTATAAAGTAAAAGCAAGGAATCTCTGTCTGTGTGTCTGTCTGTTTCTTGCATATCTCTCAAATCATTTGTCAGACTGACCTCAGATTTGATACATGCTTTGCTGCTTTTGGGTGTGCATCCCCAAGTATGGAGTTGTTCAGTCACAATATGTAATTTTTTTAATCGATAAAAGTTTAGCCATCTTAACTCCTTATAAGGGGTTCTTAACTCCTTATAAGGAGTTCTTATAATGAGTTCTGAAGAACTCCTTATAAGGTGTTGTTCAGTTGAGCAGGAACTGAAGAACTTATATGCTCATGTGACCGCACACATGAGCATATAAGTAAAATAATAATAATAATAATGGATTGCATTTATATAGTGCTTTTCATAGCACCCAAAGCACTTTACAATGAGTCCATTATTCATTCACTCCAGACAGACACTGATAGTGGTAAGCTACCTCTGTAGCCACAGCTGCCTTGGGATAGACTGACAGAAACGTGTCTGCCAATCCACGCCAATGGCCTTTCCGTCCACCACCAAACATTTATTCACATTTATACACCAGTGTCATGGACACTGAAGGCAAGGATGATAAAGTGTCTTGCCCAGGGACACAGTGGCAGGATGGCTGGGGGGAAGCGGGATTCTTTTGTTTTGGTTGAAAGGAAGCAATGGGTGACCGCGTGCGCCCCCGCCTGGACAGCAATGCCACTACATTTCATAAAATAAACTTCCATGGAAAAGGACTGCCAAGTTATTAATTAATTGACAACTAATTTAATTTTGTCGACTAAATTGTTATTAACAATTAATCGAAAATCAATTAATCATTAACATCCCTATCTTAGACACAACTATGGTATCAATTTGAAAGGCCTACAACATTTTTTTCAATAGTTAACGTGTTTACAAGTGTTTTCAGAAGAGAATGCCGTCCTCCAGGGTTTGGGTTTCTGATGATTTTGTTTGCTCATCATGGTTGTTTATTTCATTTAGTCTTATTTTTTTCTTGTTTCAAATCTGTGTTCTTGCCAGACTATTGTTTATTTACATTGTCTAATAATTGTCTAATGACTCAATCACTCTGTTCAGTAGTTTACTTCATTTTGTATTTTTTTTTTTTTGAAAATAGCATCTATCTGTTATTTGCTAGTGTATAAAAGTTGGTAGAATCATTCAAGCTCTAGCAAGACAAAGGAAAGATAGTCCAGCTCTGCCACATCTGCTGTGTTCCACTGAGTTTTTTCCTAGTTTTTCCTATTTACATTGAGCAATAAATACCCAGAGAGAAGCTGAGGAAAGAATCAAGTATATTCCTATAGGGAAATTAAGGGGATTAACCATTTCCTTTTCTTTAGTATAAAACCATCTTCTTCCTCTCAAGTATTATACACCTTCTCAGAGATTGCTTGTTTGAATAATCACTGACCTGTTGTTTTGAAATTTTTTCTTGTATGTTTCTAGTACATTGATCTGTTTTATGCTGTTTGCATGTTTCATATCTGAATTGTCTGCCCCATACAACTGACCCTCATATGTATGAACTCGGGCTCCAGTTCAATACTGGAATCGTATACTCATGCCAGTGTCCATTGTCATGCTTGTGGGTAGTGCGTAAACCAATAAAATTTATTGTGGTTCTGTTTGCTGCGCAGTGCAGCTGTGGGGCACAGAATTAGTAGTATTGCTAAATCTGGCATACTTACATTTGTATTAATGTTCATTAGTATGTAATGTCCCTTTCAAATAAACATTAAACTTAAACAGGGTTAGGGTTTAAACCCAGGTAGGGGCTTTCTGAGTGGAGTTTGCATGTTCTTCCTGTAGATTTACTTTGAGTGCTCCAGTTTCATCCCACAAACCAAAGACAATTGCCATAGCAGTGCCCGCTTCAACTCTGGAAGTTAATGCCCAGTAAAACAAGAAGAAACACAGTTTTGTTCTAGTGTGCATACTTTAGTGTCTGGTGGTGTCAGTGTATGGTTATTATCAATTTGAGTGTTATTATTTAAAAAAAATAATTAACTCAATATCACAACTGTATTAACTGTAGAGCAGTAATACAGTTTTAGATAGATAGATAGATAGATACTTTATTTTGAACAAAAAAGTATAACAAAAACAAAACAAATGACAAATGCAATAAAGTAACAGTATACAGTGTTCGAAAGGGAGAAGGAAGAAGTGAACACTTATTAATTCCATCTCCTCTTTTCCATAAATACACCCATGTGAATTATATACAAATTACCACATTTAAGACCCCAAGTAAACAATTAACTGTATTTTGTACATATCAACATTAACATCCATCCATCTTAGCATACATTGATGTCCATACATCAAAACCAGCCTCAAACAACACAGACATACACAGTGCTGTCCCACTCACCATTCCATAGTGTCCCATAGTGTCCCAGAGCGAGCATAGTGAATCGTACATATAAATACTACCCTTCTAACATATATCCTTTCAGCAAATAATGTTTATACCTCTTTTTGAATTGATTTCTGTTTGTACATAGTTTCAGTTCCGGCTCCAGACTGTTCCACAAATCCACCCCACAGACAGATATGTACATACTTTTCTTGGTTGTTCGTATCTTGGGTTTTGTAAAGGTTAAGTCTCCTCTCAAATTATGATCATTGTCTCTTTTTTTAAATATTTTTTGTATATTAGTTAGGAGTTGATTATTAATTGCCCTGTACATGACTTGTGCTGTCTTAAATTTAACTAAATCGTTTTCATCAGTTTTCATCTGTTTCTGGACGTTCTATGTACAGTGTATATAAAAAGTCTACACACCCCTGTTCAAATACCAGGTTTTTGTGATGTAAAAAAATGAGACCAAGATAAATCATATCAAAACTTTTTCCCCCATTAATGTGACCTATAACCTATACAAGTTCATGTCAGGTCAGGCATTGGTTTGCTTGCTACCGGATAACCATGAAAACCGGTACTACCTGTTTCATGGGTCGGGCGGTCGGCGACTCAACCAGCAACCCCGCCCTTCCAAGGGTGTGGAGGGTGAAACTGGGCATCCTGGCAGAACTAAAAACAATATGTGTCACAGGTCTGTGGTGAACCACTCCCAGTTACACGGGGTGAGACTGGACATCCTGGCAGATAAGCACATCTGTCGCAAGGTCTGTAGTGGACTTTTGCCAGTCGGTGCATCGTGACATGCACTACACAAAGAGCAGAGATAGACAAACCTATCATCTGGTCAGTCACTGCAAGATACTGGAGTCAGTTTGTCTTGGCCTGTCCTTGCCACTGATAAGACCTCTCTCTGCCAAGAATGTGACGCGAGTCCAGCAAAAGCTAGCGGTACTCAAATACTTTGCAAGCAGTTTCATGAAATGGTCAGTCAGAAAGCAACTCATACTGGCTCGGACGTTGCCCGGGTTAGCAAGGCCAGGAGTTCTTGGCAGCGGAGGGTGAAGGACAGAGCTGCGTGGAGGAATCCTATCAAACCTAAATGAAACAGTCATTGTCACCCCCGACAGACTGCTATGATAAACCTGTACAACCCAACTGAAAAACAAACTGAAATCTTTTAAGGGGAAAAATAAAAAATAAAAAACTTACAATAATCTGGTTGCATAAATATGCACACCCTTAAACTAATACTTTGTTGCAGCCCCTTTGGCTTTTATTACAGCACAGTCTTTTTGGGCAGGAGTCTATCAGCATGGTACATCTTGATGTGGCAATATTTGCCCACTCTTCTTTGCAAAAACGCTCCAAATCTGTCAGATTGCAAGGGCATCTCCTGTGCACAGCCCTCTTCAGATCACCCCACAGATGTTCGATCGGATTCAGGTCTGGACTCTGGCTGGGCCATTCCAAAACCTTATTCTTCTGGTGAAGCCATTGTTTTGGTCATTTGGATGCTTGCTTTGGCTCACTGTCATGCTGAAAGATGAAGTTCCTCAGAAAAACAGCCTCAAAGCATGATGCTGCCACCACCATGCTTCACTATAGGTATGGTGTTCTTTTGGTGATGAGTAGTATTGTGTTTGTGCCAAATACACCTTTTGGAATTATGGCCAAAAAGCTCAACCTTGGTTTCATCAGACCATAATACATTTTCCCACATGCGTTTGGGAGATTTCAAATGTGTTTTTGCAAAATGTAGCCGGGCTTGGACGCTTTTCTTTGTAAGATAAGGCTTCTGTCTTGCCACCCTACCCCGTAACCCAGACATATGAAAAAGACGGGAGATTGTTGTCATGTGCTAAACAGCCAGTACTTGCCAGAAATTCCTGCAGCTCCTTCAGTGTTACTGTTGGCCTCTTGGCAGCCTCCCTGACTAGTTTTCTTCTTGTCTTTTCATCAATTTTGGAGGGACATCCAGTTCTTGGTAATGTCACTGCTGTGCCATATTTTCTCCACTTGATGATGACTGTCTTCATTGTGTTCCATGGTATATTTAATGCCTTGGAAATTCTTTTGTACCCTTCTCCTGATTGATACCTTTGAACAATGACATCCCTCTGATGCTTTGGAAGCTCTCTGCGGACCATGGCTTGTGCTGTAAGATGTGACTACAAAAAATGTCAGGAAAAGCCTACTAGAACAGATGAACTTTATTTGGGTTTAATCAGAGGCACTTTAAATGATGGCAGATGTGTTCTGACTCTCATTTAACACGAGTTTGAATGTGACTGGTTAATTCTGAACACAGCCACACCCCCAGTTATAACAGGGTGTGCATATTTATGCAAACAGGTTATTGTAAGTTTTTTATTTTTCCCCTTAAAAGATTTGTTTGTTTTTCAATTCCATTGTACAGGCTATACGTAGGTCACATTAGTGGTGGAAAATTTTTTGAATTGATGTATCTTGGTCTCATTTTTTTACATCACAAAAACCTGGCATTTGAACAGGGGTGTGTAAACTTTTTATATCCACTGTATGATCACCCCTGTGGTTACCATACCTGTCCCTCTTTCCATGAAAAGAACTCTGGAGATGGGTAGGAAGTTTGTGCCGCTCAGCAGCAGCTCCTCCCCTCCCTCCACAGAACAGGAAGTGAGACTGACAGATTCAATGACAGGAAGCTCCTGAGCTGAACGCTGGGCTGAAGAAGAGAAGAAAAAAAGAGCTTCAGATGGTAAATGGCCTTCACTTATCGCTTTTTCTCATCTCGGGATGACCAAAGTGCTTTAAAGATTTGACTATCTACCCATTCAGAGCTACTATTAATACAATAATTTAGAATCTCTGTCAGTTGAATTGAAAGGCCACTACAAATCACAAAGCTTAAAAATTGCAATTTAGAGGTACTGTGTGGAGCTTTTGGAAACATAAGTTTGGTGACACTTCGTGGTTACAAAGTGAAATGTAGCACTGTTCACTCTTTACCTCAGCCAAGAAGATAAGGTGTTCATTGCAGTGTGTCTGTCTGTTTGACTTTTAGCAAGATTAAGCTAAAACTATTGGACAGATTTTGATTAAATTATCACTAGAAATGGCCCTTGGGCCAAGGAAAAACCCACTACATTATGGGCCAGATCTACTTCAGTGTGCTTTTTTTCACTGCATTGGTGAGTCTAAGTGCCCTCTGGTGTTTTCTCCTGCATTCCTTTGCTTGTTTGAATGTGTGTTTGTGTTATCAATGTTATTCAAAACATTATTTATGGATTTTGATTAAATATTTAACAAAGTTTAGTAATGGTCCAAGGACCAACTGATTAGGTTTTGGGAGTGATCTGAATCACTATAAGCCTCCAGGAATTTTAAATATTCGAAGGGGGGAATGAATGCAGTGTCTTGTCAGATGTTTTGAAGGTGAGGAGAATTTAAAACATCAGGGAGAAAATTAGCTGCCTTGGTGAAGTTTGGGCTCTCTATAAACTTTCTCATTCATCCCTGAGAAGGACTTTGGGTTGGATTGTGTCTCAACTCACTTAGAAACCAGGGCCCGTATGCTCAAAGTGTCCTAGTTCTAAGAATTACTGCTAGTGACATAATTCTTAGAAAATCCTCGGAATTTTGACGTTTTCTAAAATGTTTTTAATTGATCTTATTAGCAATGCGCTAACGTATCCCACCCGGCACAACAATGTTATATCACCATTGGCTGTTCCCCACATCTGCCGCTGTCCGCACTCACATGGAGATTACTAAAACACGGAACTAAGGATATGGTACAGAACGGTCCGCCCACATTCCATACGGAACATTCCGTACATTCCGTATAAAGCAGTCCTACTAGCTAGCGGTCTCAAGTTTTTTATGAACATGTTCATGTAACGTTAGATACGGAACATTCCATATCTAATGCTCCCTATGCTAGCATTCCGTCCATGTTCCAGACATGTTGTTATGTTGTGCTAGCTAGCAGTCCAGCCTACTGACATTCTCAAGTGCCTTATGTATGGAACGTTAGATACAGAACGTTCCTTATGGAATGCTAGCAGTCCTGCTAGCTAGCAGTCTCAAGTAATTACTTACACATTCCGTACACATTCCGTTGATACGTAATGTTCCAAACGGGACGTTAGCAGTCCTGCTAGCTTGCGGTTGAGCCTGCTAATATTCCCAAATACCTTATGTACATGTTCCATAGATACGTAGAGTGCAGCTGGAAGCAGTTTCACTGTAGCTCGAGCACTGTGTGTGGGGTGACAGCTGTTCTCCAAGGGAGTAGCCTGCGGTGAGTTCCAAGGGAGGAGGTGGATCAATTCCTCAGATTGACCGATTGATGAAAGCTTCAAAACATATTGAACCAATGAAGCGTGAAGTGAACCAGTGGTGAAGTTTGAGGCTTCGGACATCATTGGTTACTTAACATTAGTGTTTTGATACAAGCCCGGCACACTAAAGAGTGAGACAAGGTCCAAAGCCTCAGTATCATTTGCCCATCACTACTTACGGTATGTTCCTTAATGCCTTATTGCATTTATTCATTTCTTAATAATTGCAATTGCGCTTATTTACAACAGTCATGTATGGGACATGAGCGGCATATGTAAAAAACATGCTAAGTGCGGACTGTGGCTCATGACGAAGAGACATTGACATAAAACTGACAGCAGGCAGAACTGGCAGACGTACTGTATGGAACATGTTTGGTACAGAACGTTCCATACCGTTTGTTGTGTGTTTTAGCAGACACCCACTCACACTGTGTTCAGTGAAGTGCATCTATTTAACTATAGGCTATTCCTTCATATAATGGAAGTATTCCTGTCATTAGGAGGGAGGTGGTCAGATTGGCTCCAGCTCCCCAATCCAAAAATAATTAAACAGTTGAAGATGAATGAATGTATGATTGGATTGACTGTATTAAAATTGCACACGCACGCACATACACACACATCACCTCTCGATTCATCTGCAGCAAATCACACATGATTTATGACAAAGGTTTAGAAAAATATCAACCACCATATAAAGTGTAAACTGATACTATAAATGGTAACTGGATGCCAGGCAGGGCCAGTTAGGCTTCTCATTTCCCAGCAGCCCTTGCGGCTGATGGGACATGTTTAATATTGGAAAATAAGTATCAACTTCTTCACTCTGCTCCTCTTCGGTGTTACTGTTGTACATACAGTATATCCAAGGTTTGGTTGCTGTGATATTTGAGATTTAGGGTGCTTTCACATCTACAGGCTTTAGTCCGTTTCAGTCAAACTCAAGTTTGTTTTCTCCGTTAGTTCGTTTAGTCTGGTGAGAACATGGTAATTGCACCAAAGCAACCGTACCAAGACCACCGAAATGAGGTGGTCTTGATTCGAATCAACTGGCGGACTTTGGCGCAGTCCTCCAGGTAAAAAAGGACCGCACTAAAACAGGACCAGTGGCAAACGGTAAAACATTTTATGCTAGTGTGGCTGAGCATGTCACGGTTCTGGAGGATTAATGAACGCCATCTCCTATACTGTCTTGATATGCGCCTTGATATGAGCCTTTGCCGACTCCAATGCATTAACATGTTATGCATTAACATGTTATTTTCCATCCGTAGCTGCGCTTCATTTTCAAACCGTATGATTTGCCGAAAGTGGAACAGGCACATTATGTAATACACGATAACCAGGGCAATGAAAACCTCCCGTAGATTATGATCTATTGTATTATTTTCTCCCCAGAAATGCATAAATGCACAGTAGTCATCCTATTTCCTGTATTTACCTTTTCTATTCTCACAGCAGAACAGTAGAAAATGATACAAAGTAACATATTTATCAACTGATTCAGACCAAAGTAAATGAATTTAGGTGTGAAAGCACCCTTAGATAACATTTGTGAACTGTTAAAAGCTTTTTACACCATAAGCTTTAACTGTTACCCCCCTCTCCCCCTTCCCTCCTTATTGAACAATCACAGCTCTTAAAGGACAGCTTTATACCTAGCAATGGGGTCAACCACACCTCCTCACTAAGATAAAAGTTTTTGGCTCTTTCTTGCACAGGGTTGCTCTAAGAGTGTTCCTTAATCACGTTTAAGCTGGGACTCCTTGATGGGAAATTTTAAGCTAAAATAGAAGCTCTCCTATAGGACTTCCAGAATGTTTGAGAATATGGACCCAGGTGTTTCTAGAGCAAGTTTCTAAAAGTTCCATACAATACCTTTAACTATTCTGCTTTAGTTTGTGTTACAGTAGTAGTAAGTGTGCAGTTCTGTTAAGGTAAAAACTCACAACATTCGATGGGTAAAGAGGCGACCTGAAGGGCCAACACTCTTCCAGGGGGGGCCACAGAAGGTGCTACTGGAAGATGAGTACGAAACACTAAACGTACACGAGTATTCTTTCTTCCCACATCTGTTTCTCCTTTCCTCAGTTCAATGTCTGAATTCCTCAGTTTAAGAATTCCGGCACAGTCAATGCTGGAAAAAAAGAAGATTTTTCCATCAGTGAATGTGGGAGAGGAACATTTTCTGACATTCACTTGTTTCTTTTCCACTCACAGTGCTGTCATGTTATTCTCTGGGCTAAGGGGGATGTCCAGCAGTTTGGTCCCCGCCTGGACACTCTCATGGCTGGCAGTACCAACCATCTTGCCAGTCACCCTGAAGGGAGGATCACATGTTAAATTAAAAATTCATTGATTGTTTTTCTAAAACAAACCTTGTTAAAAGACACACGGACATGTAATTTTTTTTTTCTGTTTCAGAAGCAAAGAAAGCAAAGTAAACAACTCAAGAGATTGCGTTGCATTGTATCAACTCTACCCAAAGCATCAATAAAAATCTAATAGTGAACCATCATCTTCATTATTAACTCTCATCAACTCTCCTATCATCAATACTGTCATGAATCTGGGTGTGGGAGTTCCAAACCCAGTTCTGACTTGTGGTTATTTTTTGCCCTATTTTCTACCAGGCGCTTCAGGGAACTACTTGGGTCTTCGCTCCCCAACAGCTGTGCTTCATTACGGGTGTTCACACACACACACACACACACACACACACACACACACACACACACTCCATTCATTCTCATTCACACGCCCAGACACTGATGCACACCTGGGATTCATTATGTCCAGCCCACGCATTCTCTAACCAGCGATCTCTTCCCTCGTTAGGATTATTATTATTTAAACGAGGGGATAGTAGGAACAGATCGTCGGGGCATTCACCTTCATACGTGGCAGCATGCTCCTCCACGTACGCTGTTCCACTACCTACGTGTTATTCAGCCTGACATTTGAAGACGGTTAATCTTGGTGTTAGCGGCTGATTCTGCTTCTCTCCCTCATCCACCAGACTGCACGAACAGCTCCAGATCGTTCTTGCCGTATGTTATGTTTGCCTTTCTCTTTGGGCCCACCATACAGCGGCACTAGGCTTCCTCCCTGGCTGTAGAACATCCGGCTGGCATCCCTGTATGTCTGCTGGCCTTTAACTCATCATATCATCCACTGTATTAGCGTGATCGTACTGGACTTGTTATTTTTGTTGTAGTTTATGTTAATAAATGGCACGTTCTACTCTCGCATTTGTGTTTTTCACTTCTTCCTCCATGCGCCACATAATGGCACACAGGGAATTATGACAGAATGCCCCAACCTGTCAGAAAAAACCCAGCGGAGTAGATGTGCATTTTTTCTTTTTCTTTCCACCCTTTTTTTCCTTCCTCTAAGAGTTTCATCATAGTGATTCAGACAGAGGGGGAGCTGGAGTGGGATCTGCGTTCGCTGTGCTTCTTGGAGGAGGTTCTCTCATGGACACAGAAGCCCTGTTCCTCCCAGACTGTTCAGCAGGCTCGGGATACAGCAAGGAGGATTATGGAGCGAGATAGCCTCTGGGATCATCCCGAAACAATGGAGATCCTCTGGGACATCTTCGCTGTGCCCTGCAAGGAATCGGATGAGGATCTCCCAGTGTTCGAGCTCCTCGCGGCCACTCCTCTCACTTCTCCAGAGAGTACGGAGCTTCTCAGCATGGGTGATCTGCTGCCCAGCACGGTGCTCCCCATCCCAGATTACCTGGTTCCCGAGCCACCCGTGAGGAAGAAGGGGAGGAACCCCCGTCGGAAGAAGTGTCCAGCCCTGCCTACGACAGCCCTGCCTCCCCACTCCAAGCCATGCTCTGCTCCGTCCCTGGAGGAATTGGAGGAATGTCGGCTGGCACTTCTGGCAGAGACGGACCTCATCCTGGAGGTGAAGCCGTGGCTCCTCCCGGAGATGGCCGGGAGATTAAAGGAGCTTTCTCCGAGGGAAGGGGAGCCGCAGCTCAGTGAGGAATGCCTGGAGAAAACTGGAGATGCCCCAGGGGCCGCTGGGGACGTCCAATGCCACGAAAACAGGTAAGTTTTCCTTCATTTAACTTTTTCTGTTGATGAACAGTTTTGCCTGCCTCCTGGCGAGGAGACTCGGGGTATGCAGTCCCCTGAATGCTCCGCCCCAGCGGCATTTTGTGCTCCCATACCCGACCTCACCCAACCCTTTCTGTGTACCCCTACAAGTTCGCTGGCTATGGATCCAGGTCGCTCGAGGGGAAAGGAACCAGAGGCCCGGGAGGGTCCAGTTCATGGGCCAGCGGAGAGGTCATCCTCAGCCGCCACGCCAGAGAAGCTGGTGGCGTGGAAGACGGCGCACAGGAGCACCAGGACTGCAACCACTATCACGCCTGCTGTGGGGGCCGCCACAGCAGAGTCATCCCCCGGACCAGACCTCCAGCCGACGGGACTGCGAATGCCATCGTCAGCATCACTGGAGTCCTGGACAGCGGTAGAGCTTGAGCACAGGCAAGTAATCTCTCCTGTAGTTCCGTTGTCTATTGTTGAGAGATCTTGTCTGATTCTTGGGGAGGAGAGTCGGGTTCAGCCCCCAGCTGCATCCGGACTCCCCTCGCTGGGCTCTGCTGCTGCCGGCGACCCTAACCGTTTCTCCTCTCCCGTCTCCCTTGAGCTCCATCCTAGGGTTGGCCCACAGATGATGACGAGGGCCCAGTTGTCCTGGAGAAGATCAACGGGGGTGCAGCACCCGATGGACTGGTGGAACCTGCGCACCCTAGATCGCTGGAGTCCTGGACAGCGGTGGCGCCCGAGTTCAGGCAAGTGTGCTCCATTATGTCCGTAATGTCAATGTCGATGTCACACTGCCCAACTCACGGTGAGGGGGGCCCGGGGCAGCTCGTAGTAGCCCTTGGGGCCGCCTCACCGGGCTCTGCCGCTGCCAGCGACCCTGACCTGGTCTCTCTTTCTCTCCCTCCAGAGAGCAGCTGATCCCACCAGAGGCCACCGAGAGTCGGAGTCCAGCGCTAGGGGTTGTGAGGAGCATTACCTCCCTCGCTGGGGATGCCACCGCAGGAGCAATGAGGCCCCCGATGGGGACCACCGCAGGTGCAACAGTACCTCAGCTGGAGTTCACCGTGAGTGCAGTGAAGCTCCAGCCGGAGTTCACCGCAGGTGCAGCGAAGCTCCAGCTGGGGTCCACCGCGGGTGCAGCGAAGCTCCAGCCGAGGTCCACCGTCGGCGCAGCAGAGCTCCAGCCGGGGTCCACCGTCGGCGCAGCAGAGCTCCAGCTGGTGTCCACTGTCGGCGCAGCAGAGCTCCAGCTGGGGTCCACCGTTGGCGCAGCAGAGCTGCAGCCGGGGTCCACCATCGGTGCAGCCACGTCCCAGACCAGGACCGTCGCAGGTGCTAAGGCCCCCCTGCTCCAAGCTTCAGATGGCAGGGGGGCTCCCGTCCCTCGGTTTGGTCTCCGAGGTTCCCAGAAGGGTAGGCTGCCTCTCCACCTCCCCCTCCGATTCTGGTGGCTCCACCACGCTGGTCGGCCACCCGAAGGACTTGGTTTTTGGGTCGGGTGGTCCATCAGCCCGGGCAGGCAGCCGGACACTATTCTGCGGGCCGCCTGCTGGACTTGGGACATGGGCAGGCCACCCGATCAGTCACCCCTTGCCATGCTGGGGGCTTGGGACTCTGGTCGACCCCCTGAACTTTGGACTTTTGGGGAGGGGGGCTAGTGTCCTGGGTGGGGGGCTGTTAGGAGGGCCACTGCTCTTTATGTGCATATTATTTGTTGTCTTTTTTCACTGGATGCTTCCCTCCTAACCGGTTTTCTCCCACCTTCCACCCTGAGTAACTGTTTGTTTCTGGAGGGGGGGGGGGGTGTCCCTTGAGGGGTGTTTTTTGTTGTCAGCTGATGGTACTGGGGTTTCTGGATCCCACCCCTAGAGAGGGGGGCCCTGTCATGAATCTGGGTTTAGGAGTTCCAAACGCAGTTCTGACTTGTGGTTATTTTTTGCCCTATTTTCCACCAGGTGCTTCAGGGAACTATTTGGGCCTTCGCTCCCCAACAGCTTGGGTACGCCCCCTCCTCCTGTCAGTGCCATCAGCTGTGCTTCATTACGTGTGTACACACACACACACACACACTCCATTCATTCTCATTCACACACCCAGACACTCACTCATGCACACCTGGGGTTCATTATGTCCAGCCCACGCATTCTCACATTGGCGATCTCTTCCCTCGTTAGGATTATTATTATTATTATTTAAACGAGGAGTTAGTAGGGACAGATTGTCGGGGCATTCACCTTCATACGTGGCAGCGTGCTCCTCCACGTATGTTGTTCCACTACCTACGTGTTATTCAGCCTGACATTTGAAGATGGTTAATCCCTTGGTGTTAGCGGCTGATTCTGCTTCTCTCCCTCATCCACCAGACTGCACGGACAGCTCCGGATCATTCTTGCCATAAGTTATGCTTGCCTTTCTCTTTGTGCCCACCATACAGCGGCACTAGGCTTCCTCCCTGGCTGTAGAACATCCGGCTGGCATCCCTGTATGTCTGCTGGCCTTTAACTCCTCATATCATCCACTGTATTAGCGTGATCGTACTGGACTTGTTATTTTTGTTGTAGTTTATGTTAATAAATGGCACGTTCTACTCTCGCATTTGGGTTTTTCACATTTTCCTCCGTGCGCCACGTAATGGCACACGGGGAATTATGACAAATACATTTTGATGAAAAATTAATGCAGTTGTCAATGGAAATAATTGTTGTGACACTGCATAAGCTGACTGAAAGTATGCCATGGTGAATATATGCCAAAAAAGCTAGAGACCAACAAAATTTTACAGTGTACAACTTTTTTTGGAGGGTCTGTTTGACTGTTTAGGCTCAGTAGTAATATTTTACAGCTACCTGTGTATCTGATAGAAAGGGTGAGGTCTGATTGATCGGTCGTCAGCTGTTCCAACAAAAACTTGAAGGGAGAGCGGTTTCCTCTCTGTGTATCCACACAGCTGCAGACAGTGACACAGATGTGAATGATGACATCAAAGTGGGATTAGGACAACAGAATTTAGCCACAACATGAGTCTTTGTTCCAGTCTCATGTGAGAAAATCTAAAATGTCTTCAAACCTCTGTTATAGATGAAAGCTAAATAATCTCATTTGTGCTAAAGTCATTACAGAAGCTAATTTACTAAAAAGATTTTGGTAAATTACTCCATCTACTGATATGCTTCAGTAGTTACATTAGTCTGTAGGTTTGGATTTCACCTTGATAATAGGATGTCCTGTTGGCGCAGCTTTGACGGCTCCTCTGCTGCCCTCTGTCTCATAGTGGGCTCTGTGGTGTGGGCGGGGCTGCACCTCAATACGCAGCTCATACTGGTCATATTGGGATGGCAACGGCCAATCAAGTGGTGGCAATGCATTAGACCTGATGTGTACATAGACAGAGAGAACATCAAACACCAACAAGTACCTTTTTTAGGTCTAATAATGATCTTTTCAATGTACATGCACCTAATCAGACTCAGAAAACTTTATTAATCTCAAAGAGGCAATTCATTTGCAGCTTACCCCAAACACATAAACAGATGTATAACAAACACAAGGATGAATAAATGTGCAGTATCCCCGTATCCATTTTAAAACATAATCAATTGGTAATAATCTTTCATGTAATGTAAGTAAGAAGATTTTAGATACAAAATCTGTGACTGGATTACAGCAAACATGTTAACTAAATCTACTATGCAAAAATAAGAAGCAGCAATAGAAGAACTAGTTAAAACCAGATGTCAATGACAAAGTAGCTCATTCTGCCCTGATTAGATCACCCTGAGAGTGCTCAGATTTCCTGACCACTGACCTCGACCTTAAGCACAGCCTGGATACAGGCCCATATGGGATCATTGTGCATGAGTTTGCCAAACATTGGGGAAATTATCTAGGAGGAGTAGCGATTTTCAGGAAATCGCAAGTGCTCAGATACCCTGACCTTTGACAGTGACCTTGACCTCAACCAGGATGCTGACCCACCAGAGGATCATTGTGAGTAGGTCTGGAGAGCATCACGACAACTGCATAGGAGGAGGAGTGATTTTTCTGAAATCACATACTGTAAGTGACTCGATCACCTGATCTTCCTCTGTGACTTTACCATTGACCACAACATGGATGTAGACCCACTTGAGGATCACTGTGATTGGTGCAGTAGTGATTCCTGTGAAACGTGGATGGATGGACGGACAAACGGACAGACTTACAGATGGACACCACATCATCAGATTAGCTCCTTTCAGCTTTGCCAGAAGTAGGTGATGAACTGGATTTACTAATAACTTGCTAAGTAAAATTAAATAAATTACACTTTAGTTCAGACAGGTTTGGGGAACTAGTTTGGTGAATAAAAGTGATGAGACTAAAACCAAAAACTTCTTACTGAGTAAAATCTATTGACATCGGTATTTACATCCATCCATCCATCTACCGCTTTTCCAGAGGTCTGGGTCATGGAGGCAGCAGTTCATGCAGAGAAGCTCAGAGTTCCCTCTCCCCAGTCACCTGCTCAAGCTCTGTTGAGAGGATGCCAAAGCGTTCCCAGGACAGATGGGAGACATAGTCTCTCCCCAGGTCTCTTCCCATGCACAGTGTGGACAGGGAGCCGTTTCTCCCTCCCAAGTCGCTGGGCACTTTGCCAGAATCTCTTTGAGGCCAACCGAAAGTCTTTTTCCATGGCCTCACCGAACTCCTCCCACACCCAAGTTTTTGCTTCAGCAACCACCCAAGCTGCACTCCGCTTGGCCTGCCAGTACACCTCAGCTACTTTGGGAATCCTACAAGCCAACCAAATTCAATAGGACTCCTTCTTCAGCTTGATGGCCCCTCACAGCTGGTGTCCACCACATGGTTCGGGGGTTGCCACCACGAAATGCACCGACGACCTTGCGGCTGCAGCTCTGGGCAGCCGCTTCAACAATGGAGGTGGACAACATGGCCCATTCAGACTCCGTGACTCCAGACTTCTGGAATGTGGTTGAAGGTTTTCCGGAGGTGGGAGTTGAAGACCCCTCAGACAGGGGCCTCAGCCAATCACACCCCTCCAGGTTTCTGTCGTTGCCCATGTGCGCATTGAAGTACCCCAGTGGGACAGTGGAGTCTCCAAGAGGAAGATTCTCCAGCACCCCAGTCAGAGACTCCAAAAAGGGTGCGTACTCTGAACCATCATTTGGTGCCTATGCACCAAATGATGGTCAGGACCCGTTTCCCAACCTGAAGGCACAAGGAAATAACCCTTTCATCCACCGGGGAAAACTCCAGTGTAGAGGCAGCAAGGTGGGGGGAGACAAGAATACCCACTCCTGCTGCTGCCACTCGCCCAGGGCAACTCCAGAGTAGGCCAAGCTCCAGCCCCTCTCCAGGAGACTGGTTCTAGAACCAGAGCTGTGCGTTGAAGTGAGCCCGACTATATCTAGCCAGTATACAGTGGTGTTAAAAAGTGTTTGCCCCCTTCCTGATTTCTCTTTTTTTTTTTGTATGTTTGTCACACTTAAATTTTTCAGATCATCAAGCAAATGTAAATATTAGACAAAGATAACACAAGTAACCACAAAATGCTGTTTTTAAATGAAGGTATTTATTATTAAGGGGAAAACTGAATTGTTGTAATTCAGCCACATTGGAGGGTTTTTGAGCATGAATTGCCTTTTTAAGGTCATGCCACAGCATCTTAATTGGATTCAGGTCAGGACTTTGACTAGGCCACTCCAAAGTCTTCATTTTGCTTTTCTTAAGCCATTCAGAGGCGGACTTGCTGGTGTGTTTTTGATCACTGTCCTGCTGTAGAAGCCAAGTTCGTTTCCGCTTGAGATCACAAACAGATGGCCGGACACTTTCCTTCAGGATTTTTTGGTAGACAGCAGAATTCATCGTTCCATTTACTACAGCAAGTCTTCCAGGTGCTGAAGCAGCAAAACAGCCCTAGACCGTCACACTACCACCACCATATTTTACTCTTGGTATGATGTTCCTTTTCTGAAATGCTGTGTTTATCATAAGCTGCGCTCCTCCTGGAGCACAGCTGGATAAACAGGACCCAAGAGCTGGAGCTGTGGTTTGCAGTGGCTTAATTAAACTCAAAAACTTTACAGAATAGGAACAGGAACAAACTCATAGACTTCGATGAGGACAGGCTGGATACAAAACGGGCGGAGAATAAGACAGGCAGGATAATCAATGGGCTGAATATCAAATAGGAAGAAGCATGTGTTTCACGCCGGCATGACATAGTAGGACGTCGCCCCGAACTACGGGGCAGCATTCCTTAAATAAAGCAAAGCGTAATTAACCAAAATGACAAAAAAGTGTGGATAATCAAAAACCAAGAGCAAGGATAATTAACCAAAATAATAAACAGCTGTGGACAACCGTGAAACTAAGCTAGGAGAAAACAGAAGTAAACAAAGAACACTGTCAAGATAAAACCACAAACGAACATAATGACTGAAATGAATTACAAGACGAGATCCAGACAAAATAATACAAAGGATGATAATAACATGCTAAAGCAAGGACAGGAATAAACGTGGAAACATAATTACAAGAATATAAATCATCAAACTCAAACATCATCGTGAATATGACAGAAAACCTAGGCAAAACCAAAAACATAATAACACAGAGAATCCAAACATGAACTTAAAGTGAGACCAGGGCCTGATTCCACACATAAACACAAACGTGGTCATGAACACACAATATTAATAAGCATGACTATAATGACTAAACTAAGACTAAGATAACAGGACAACTCATAGCAAACAGAAACAGATGGCAAACTCAAGAAACATAATTACAGACAAAACCATGATCAAATTCAATAACTAAACTGAGGTGGGGAAAGTACAGAAAATAACCAAAATAAACTTCAAGCATGAGCCTGGTTCCTCAACCATGCTCAGCTTCATGACAGTGTTATTTTTATGCCAGCTGTAATGGGACACACACCTTCCAAAAAGTTCAACTTTTGTTTTGTCAGTCCACAGAGTATTTTCCCAAAAGTCTTCAGGACCATCGAGATGTTCTCTGGCCAAACTGAGACGAGTCTTTATGTTCTTTTTGCTCAGCAGTGGTTTTCGTCTTGGAACTCTGCCATGCAGGCCATTTTTGCCCAGTCTCTTTCTTATGGTGGAGTAATGAACACTGACCTTAACTGAGGCAAGTGAGGCCTGCAGTTCTTTGGATGTTGTTGTGGGGTCATCTGTGACCTCTTGGATGAGTCGTCGCTGTGCTCTTGGGGTAATTTTGGTTGGCTGGCCACTCCTGGGAAGGTTCACCACTGTTCTATGTTTTTGCCATTTGTGGATAATGGCTCTCACTGTGGTTCGCTGGAGTCCCAAAGCTTTGGAAATGGCTTTATAACCTTTTCCAGACTGATAGATCTCAATTACTTTGTTTCTCATTTGTTCCTGAATTTCTTTGGATCATAGCATAATGTTAAGCTTTTGAGGATCTTTTGGTCTACTTCACTTTGTCAGGCAGGTCCTATTTAAGTGGCACACTGCTGTCACACTGCTTTACACAGAGGAATTCTCACACTGGGTGTTAATTTGTAAGTTGCTCATTTGCACATTGTACATAGTCTCATGCCATCTCAGGTTCATATCATCTCTGATATTAAAATTACCATTGTACAGTCTATTGGGTATTATTAAGGGGCAAACACTTTTTCACACCACTGTATCTCAACCTCAGGCACCAGCTCAGGCTCCTTCCCCACCAGAGAGGTGACATTGCAAGTCCCAAAAGACAGTTTAGGAAGCCGGGCATCAGACCGCCAAGGTCTATGCCTTTGACCGCCACCTGATCCGCATAGCACTGGATCCTCATGGTCCATCCTGCAGGTGGTGAGCCCACTGGAGGGTAGACCCATGTAGCTCCTTTGGGCTGAGCCCGGGCAGGTCCCATGGGCAAAAACCCAGCCACCAGATGCTCGCCATCGAGCCCCTTTCCCAGGCCTGGCTCCGGGGTAGGGCCCCAGTAACCCCATACTGGGCGGGGTACACTGAATCCTTGTTCTAACATTCATTATGAGAGTCTGTTGGATTGTTCTTCGTCTGGTCCTTCACCCAGGACCAGTTTATCTTGGGTGACCCTACCACAGGCAAAATGCCCTGGACAACATAGCTTCTGAGATCACTAAGCCACGCAAACCCCCTACCACAATAAGGTGACGATCCATGAGGGGATTGTCATCTTATATGGTATTTACATTCTTAACTAGAAAAGCACTCGGAGAGCGCAGACCTCCGCCAAGCGCCACAGTTCCCCCCATACAGTGTTTGTGTGTACGTTTTCAGATTCCTTGACCATGAAAACATGACTAGCAATTGGATTCACAATGATAGGATTAGTGGTTCAGTAGTTATTGACGAAAATGCCATTTTCCATAATGGCGGTTTAGCGCCACAGTTCCCCCCATACAGTGTTTGTGTGTACGTTTTCAGATTCCTTGACCATGAAAACATATGACAAGCAATTGGATTGACAACAATTGGATTGACAATGATAGGATTAGTGGTTTAGTAGTTATTCACGAAAATGGCATTTTGCGTAATGGGGGTTTTCTTGTGGACAGTGATCCGGCTCACCACCAAAATCTAATCATCTGTAGGATACCCCATTTCTGGCAATCTGTGAAAATTTCATGAAAATCCGTCCATAACTTTTTGAGTTATCTTGCTAACAAACAAACAGACAAACAAACAGACAAACAAACAAACAAACCAACGCCGATGATCACATAGCCTTTAAGCCTTTATTAGTCCCACAATGGGGAAATTCCAGGATTGCAACAGCATAGGGATAGCAACACTCAGAGCAACAATCAGAAGGCAAGAAAAAACAACATCTAGTAAACATATGTCCATATTACTATAAATGTATATATATAGACACACAGTGCAGAGCATTATGGCTGGTGAATGTGCAGCAGAAAGTCTAAGCTCTCTCTCCGCGGATGCAGCGGGCCAGCTGGAAGTCTTTGGGCATGATGGTGACCCCCTTAGCGAAGAAGAGACCCACCAGGTGGGCCTCGCTGGTCTCCTGCAGAGCCATGACGGCGAAGCTCAGGAAACGCAGGACGGTCTTGAAGTCCTGAGCGATCTCCCTCACCAGGCGCTGGACGGGCAGCTTACGGATGAGCAGCTCCGTGGATTTCTGGTAGCGACGGATCTCTCTCAGAGCCACGGGCCTGTGACGGCGAGGCCTCTTCACTCTGCCGGTGGCCAGAGCGCCTCTCCGAGCAGCCCTGGTGGCTAGCTGTCTCCTGGGGGGCTTCTTCCTCCAGTAGATTTTACGGGCGGTCTGCTTGGTTCTTGCCATCGCTCTTTATTATTCTGTCTTATATTTCTTTCACGCCGCCTAAACTCCAGCCCGGCACCCGCGTCCTTTTCGCTACAGCTCCCGGTATGTCGAGTTTCCCATTAGCACCAGGCGGCGGCCAAGTGCTAGTTAGCACTACCTCCTCCCCGCTGTAACGTCTCCCGCTGCAAACCGTGGCTCCGTCCGCCGACCCGGGAGACCCCCGGGGCGATCCGTGCGTCCGTGATATATATACAGAGTGAAAGGTGTAGAAAGAAGAAGGAAGATAAAAAAAAGGCTGTTGCAACAGGCAGCCGACTCGTGTGGCGGCGCCGGTCCGGCGGAACCGGAACCGGAAAATAACCTCCCCCTTTGGCAGAGGTAATAAATCCATCCATCCATCCATTTTTTTACTGCTTTTCTGGTGGTCTGGGTTGTAGAGGCAGCAGTTGAAGCAGAGAAACCCACACTTCCCTCTCCCCAGCCACTTGCTCCAGCTCTTCAGAGAGGATACCAAGGTGTTGTAGGAACACAATTTTGGACAATCTTTAGTAAACCCTCAGAAAACAGTGTGGATTAGATGCTAATGGCAAATATAAATATTCTTAATAAATGTACCTAAGAGACTATAATTGAATGATTAATGGTAAATGGGAACATTTATGGGGAATGTTATTAAAGGACTGAATATGCACTGTTAGATATAAACTGTCAGTGAAAGCAGTAGTGTTGCTGCGCCACAGGTGGCGCTCAGTAATGACAAGATGCTGCTCAGTGTTAGAGCACAGTAGAAGAAGAGTAGTGTATGTGTTCTAGTGTGTGTTCCAGACAATGTTCGAGAGAGTTAGGGAACAAGATGGTGTCTAGCGATGTGCTATGTAATTGTGGGCCGTGCCGTGTGTGCTGAGAAGTCAATAAACGGTCGCTGTGCGGCCGACACACATTGTGGGCTCACGCTGCCACAGAGACAGGACTGAATGTGTATTGTGGGGTGTCACGTCTGCAAGGACTAAGGACTCGAATCTACAGGAGGTAACAAGGAAGTGTGAGATTTGTCTCTTTGTCCCACAGAAGACGCCCCGGAGGGTTTTCCGGTTCATCAGGAAATGAGAGACAATGGTGAAGCTTCAAGGGGATGCTTTGTAACTGTATGTTGACTGAAGACACCATGTGACTTGAATTCTGATGCTGGAAATGTATAAAAGGGGGTTGAAGTATGATTCTTTCTCTTTCCTGCTTTGAGAATGCTAGAAGCTGCGTTCTGTCAAATAAAGCTGGTTTTATGACTGAAACTCAGCCTCGTTATTTGAGCATGCTTCTACACTGGTGACCTACGACGGAGAATGAGCAGACAGAATTCTCCCGAGCGGGGCTCGGTGGAAGCCAGCCTGATGGCCGCCTCCACGATCCGGCTGCCCGATTTCTGGCAGCACAGCCCGCGCTCATGGTTTAGCGCAATCGAGGCGCAGTTCAACCTCCGGAGAACCTTCAACGATGACACAAGATTCTACCACGTGGTAGCGAAGCTGGACAGCGACACGGTCCAGAGAGTGGAAGATCTGGTTAATCATCCACCAGACAGCGACAAGTACAGCGCATTGAAGGACGCGCTGATCAGCCATTTCACCCCCTCAGTCCAACAACGAGCAGAGGAGCTCCTGGCGCTGACGGAGGCCGAAAACGATAGACCTGCGGACCTGATGGTGAAGATGCTGCAGCTCAAAGCCTCTGAGGATGGCGAATTCATTTTCGCCCACCTTTTCCTTCGAACCCTACCACCAGCAGTGAGAGTGGCCCTGGCAGAGTCACCCCGATTGGCCAAGCGAGACTACCATGGGTTGAGCAAGGAGGCGCAGAGGTTGGTCGACGCCCACAAGCGGAACGCGGTCTCGGCCGCGGCGGCCAGTCCAGGAACGGCGTCCGGACACAGTGCGGGTACAGCGGCCGCGGCACCAGACGCACCAACGACGGCGGTGACAGGAGCCAGACGACGCGGAGCGGAGAACGGCTCGTGCTTCTACCACCGCCGTTTTGCAGAGAGAGCGCACAGGTGCGTCCCACCATGCAATTTTAAGCACCAGGGAAACGCCAAGACCGAGGGCCGGTAGCAGCTGCGACCCTCGGCAACGAGAACAGGCTGCTTTACCTGACGGATGCACGCTCGGGGAAACAGTTCCTCGTGGACACGGGCTCTCAGCTGAGCTTCGTCACACCCACCTACGCGGAACGGCTGTCGCCTTCTAAAGCCCCCTGGGTGTCAGTGTCAGCAGCGAACGGCTCCACGATTAAAACGTTTGGTGAGAGGACCATGCTTCTGTCCTTACAGGGCCGTTCATTTGAGTGGACATTTATTGTAGCAGCAGTCAGTTTCAACATGTTAGGGGCTGATTTTTTGTGCTCACATGGTTTATTGGTTGACCTTGCTAATAGACGTCTGATTAATGCACTGTCCTTTCATTCTATTCCCTGCACAGCTCGGGTGGCCCCGCCAACTGCACATGCCAGCGTCTCAGCTGCGGGTGGTAAGTTTCACACTCTGCTTGCTCAGTTTCCAGCACTCACAGTCCCCACGTTTTCAGCAACGGTGGCCAAACATGGGGGAGAACATTTCATAACGACCACAGGCCCTCCCGTGTTTGCAAAGGCTCGGCGCTTGGACCCAGCTAAACTGGCCATCGCGCGCGAGGAGTTCACTAATCTGGAAAAACTGGGCATTGTTAGACGTTCCAAGAGCTCTTGGGCTTCGCCGTTACACATGG
Source organism: Pholidichthys leucotaenia (assembly GCA_020510985.1). Taxonomy (NCBI): domain Eukaryota; kingdom Metazoa; phylum Chordata; class Actinopteri; order Cichliformes; family Pholidichthyidae; genus Pholidichthys; species Pholidichthys leucotaenia. Next base: position 201,918,455 of record CM035846.1, read on the forward strand.
TCCCAAAAGCTGATGGCTCGTGGCGACCTTGCGGTGATTTCCGCAGGTTGAACAACGTTTCAGCTCATGACCGCTACCCGATTCCGCACATTCAGGATTTTTCTGTCCATTTGGCGGGGGCGTGCATTTTTTCTAAAATAGACTTGGTGCGCGGCTATCACCAGGTGCCAGTGCGCGTGCAGGATGTACCCAAAACAGCGGTCATAACGCCTTTCGGCCTTTTTGAGTTCTTGCGCATGCCTTTTGGCCTCAAGGGGGCCGCGCAGACTTTCCAACGCATGATGGATGCAGTTTTACGCGACCTGCCTTTCGTGTTCGTTTATTTGGACGATATTTTGGTAGCCAGCGCGTCCGAAGGCGAACATGAAAAACACCTCACAGCAGTTTTCCAGAGGTTGGCAGAGCACGGGTTAATAGTTAACCCAGCGAAGTGTCAGTTTGGGGTGGCGCAGATTGATTTTTTGGGACATCGCGTCTCGGCAGAGGGAGCAGTTCCCCTTCCAAATAAAGTGCGTGCCATAACGGATTTTCCGCAACCTCAAACGGTCAAGGCGCTTCAGGAGTTTCTAGGGATGGTTAATTTTTACAACCGTTTCCTCCCAAGCGCAGCACGACTCATGCAGCCATTGTACACCGCGTTAAAAAAACAAAAGCCCGCAAATAAAGTTGAATGGTCTCCGGAGCGGGAGCGCGCTTTTGCCCAGGTCAAATCAGCCCTGGCAAACGCAGTTTTGTTAGCGCACCCAGTTCCAACAGCCCGCATGGCGCTCACCACTGACGCTTCCGATGTAGCGGTGGGGGCGGTAGTTGAACAGTTTGTGGCAGGTACCTGGCAACCCCTTGCGTTTTTCAGCAGGACCTTGCGCGATAGTGAACGGAAATACAGCACGTTTGACAGGGAGCTTTTGGCCCTACACTTGGCCATCCGTCATTTTCAGTTCTGGTTAGAGGGGCGACGTTTCACCGCTTTTGTGGATCATAAACCGCTAACGTTTGCAATGGCCAAAATTTCAGAACCCTGGTCAGGCCGGCAACAAAGGCAACTAGCCACCATATCGGAGTTCACTACTGATATTCAGCATGTCGCGGGTAAACACAATGCTGTAGCAGACTGCCTCTCGCGTGCAGTAGCACCGCCAAGCCCCATAGGGGCAGACTCTGTAGCCATGGCCGCGGGCCCGGGCAGCGACGCGGGAGCGCGCGCAGCCCCGGTCTGTGTTGGGTTAGATTATGCAGCTATGGCTGCGGAGCAGGTTAACGACGCGGACGTGCGCGCGCTCCAGTCTGGACCAACAGGGTTAAGGCTGGAGCACAGGGTGCAACAAAACGGTATGCCCCCGCTAATCTGCGATGTCTCCACGGGACGGCCTCGCCCTGTGGTGCCAACCGCGTGGCGTCGCCGTGTTTTTGACTTGGTCCATTCTCTCGCGCACCCGGGGGTGTGCACATCGATTAAGTTGGTGGGGGAGAAATTTGTTTGGCCCGGGTTGCGCAAACAGGTCAAGGAATGGGCAGCAGCCTGCGTAGCGTGTCAGCGAGCTAAAATACACAGACACACTAAGGCCCCGTTAGAACCTTTCCACATCCCCGCTAAGCGTTTTGATCATGTGCATATTGACCTGGTCGGCCCGCTTCTGTTATCACACGGGCACACACACCTTTTGACGATGGCAGACCGCACCACGCGCTGGCCAGAGGCGGTTCCTCTGGCATCAACCACAGCGGAAGAAGTTGCGCGAGCATTTTTAGCAGCATGGGTTGCGCGTTTTGGTGTACCGTCGGACATAACGTCCGACAGGGGTCCCCAATTTATTTCCGAGCTGTGGTCATCGACGGCCCGCAGCTTAGGGGTGAAGATTCATCGCACCACCGCGTATAACCCCCAGGCTAATGGTTTATGCGAACGCTTTCACAGGTCATTGAAAGCAGCCCTCAGAGCGTCGCTAACGGATACAAATTGGGTAGACAAACTTCCATGGGTTTTATTAGGGTTGCGTTCTGCACCTAAGGAAGATTTGCACGCTTCCCTGGCTGAATTAGTTTTCGCCCAACCGCTTCGTTTGCCCGGGGAATTTCTTCCTAATAATCCCGCACCTAGTGGCCCCCCCGCTCAGCCGTGGCAGAGCGGCTCAGGAGCAAACACACTTCCTGGCCCAATCCATCACAGTTTCCCACACGTTTTTGTGCCCAAAGCTTTAAAAAATGCAGAGTTTGTTTTTGTTAAACATGACGCCCAGCGTCCAAGTTTGCGGCCGTTTTACGACGGACCGTTTCGAGTGCTGGAGACCGGGCAGAAGCATTTTCTGCTAGATTTAGGGGGCAGACGGGAGCTGATTTGCATTAACAGACTCAAACCCGCTTTTGTTCTGGCTGATGAGGAGGTGCAGCTTGTGAGGCCCCCCCGCCGGGGCAGGCCGCCGAGGGGACATTCTCCAAAGTCTTCACAGAGAGGTGCTAACGGCTTTAATCCACAGGTGCAGAGAGATGTTGCAGGTGCAGCCAAGCCAGGTTGCAGCAGATTCGGCAGAAGATTAAAACCTAGGCAGTTGGTGGGTTGATTAGCGATGTATGGAGTGCTTTGTATTTTTCTTTTTGTTATGCCATTTAGATTTTGCCTTACTAGACGTGTGGGGGGGGGTAGTGTGGCCGACACACATTGTGGGCTCACGCTGCCACAGAGACAGGACTGAATGTGTATTGTGGGGTGTCACGTCTGCAAGGACTAAGGACTCGAATCTACAGGAGGTAACAAGGAAGTGTGAGATTTGTCTCTTTGTCCCACAGAAGACGCCCCGGAGGGTTTTCCGGTTCATCGGGAAATGAGAGACAATGGTGAAGCTTCAAGGGGATGCTTTGTAACTGTATGTTGACTGAAGACACCATGTGACTTGAATTCTGATGCTGGAAATGTATAAAAGGGGGTTGAAGTATGATTCTTTCTCTTTCCTGCTTTGAGAATGCTAGAAGCTGCGTTCTGTCAAATAAAGCTGGTTTTATGACTGAAACTCAGCCTCGTTATTTGAGCATGCTTCTACAGCTGCAAAGTGTAACAGCTTGGCTCAATCATCCTTCCTCCCCTTCGCCCCTCCTGGGTGTAACAAAACTTGGTAGCAGAGGATGGTTCAGTCGTGTCTGAGACGGTGAGTCAGTGCAAATAAAAAAAAAAAAGAGAGGCCGTAACGATGGAGCTGGAGCAGCTACTGACAATGGAGCTGGAGCAGCTACAAGCTAAGCTAACTGAGGCCTTGGTGCCGTTACGGGCCGAACAGCTAAATGAGGTCTGTTTATTTGCAGAGATAAGCCCAGCCGAACCGTCTAAGAAGTGCACGCTGATACGACTGTTAATCGAGGAGGTTGAAAAAGCCATTGAACGCAAAGAGGAGGATGTTGTCCGCGAGTTTCTGCTAAGGCTAATAGCATGTGCTAACAAAGCTAAGCTAAGTGAACTGTTGACGCAGGCAGCGACAGCGGCCGGCACGAGCCGCAAGGCGGAGGCACTCGCCAGTTTACAGAGCCAGTATGCCGCTCTGCATGAAGGTATCATTGAGTTTACTAAAAGGATTGAAGAGGAAATAATAAGAGTGACGGATGATCAGGACTATGCTGAAAAGTGGAGAGCTACAATGACTGAAGCTTACAAACTCGCTTCTAAAACAGCAAACAAAGAAGGGATGAGAAGTAAAGCACTTAATAGTAAAGCACTTAATGATAAAAAAGGTTCACGGTGCTGAGTTACTCCCTGGATCCAGAGTATTGGTTCGAAACTTGACCAAAAAAGGTGGGCCAGGAAAATTAAGATCATACTGGGAAGACAAGGTGTATGTCGTGACCCAAAAGAAGTACCCAGACAGTCCAGTATATGAAATCAGACCTGAAAATGGCAAGGGATGCACTCGGGTCATGCACAGAAACCTTTTGCTACCATGTGACTTTCTTCCCATGGAAACAGTGAAGCATGCCTCTCAGAAAATAGAGAAAGAGACTCTAAAAGCCAAAGGCATGTGGACAGACAAAGCAACACGGATGATGAAGATGAAGAGGGTTGGAATGCCATAATCGGATTACGAGCTGGGAAGGATCAAGAGCAGCGTCCACTGAGAGCCGATGCACCAGAGTTCTACCCGCACAGTGACACTACTCCGGAGGATGAGGACCAGGACCCAGATGACGTCACGCAGGTGCAGCTGGCACCAGAGGTCAACGATCCGGTGGTTCCAGATCCAGCTGAGGCAGACCAGGACCAGAGTGATGAGGTGTCGGAGTCCAGTTCCAGTGACCAGGAGGGACCTGACGAGATTCCTGCTAAAACGTATCCTTCAAGAATAAGAAAACAGCCATTGAGATTGACTTATGATAAGTTAGGCCAACCTTGCACTTCATTGCATTTCATCTGTCTAGAACAAAGGTGTAGAAGCTAAAGATAACCATTGGCCAAACATAAATGTTTTGAAAAGTAACTTGGTAGTTACTGTGATGGTTGATTAAAAATTGAAAAAAGAACAAAAAAATTTAAAAACACAAAATGAGACTTGCAGTGTGTTACTAAGGCACAGGCATCACACAAAGGTTTATTTGGTAGGCTATGACTAGATTGAGTACCCTTACTCTCAGGAAAGATGCAGATACCCACCATGATGGATGGAGCGGTTGAAGGTTATCGTGCACAAAGACCTCTTCTGCAAATGTATTGCATGGAATAGGAGATACATGCTGTACTATGGACAATTACCAGTTGCATCTTTATAGACTTTAATGAACTCTGACTCCTGTGTAGTAATACCCTACTTACATGTAATACATGATTACCAAAAGTGGACTGACAGAAGAAAAGAGGAAAAAACTATTGTTTTTTAAGAAAGGTGTAATGTCGGGACGACATTAACTTTTTGAGGGGTGAGTGTAGGAAAACGTCAATTTTGGACAATCTTTAGTAAACCCTCAGAAAACAGTGTGGATTAGATGCTAATGGCAAATATAAATATTCTTAATAAATGTACCTAAGAGACTATAATTGAATGATTAATGGTAAATGGGAACATTTATGGGGAATGTTATTAAAGGACTGAATATGCACTGTTAGATATAAACTGTCAGTGAAAGCAGGAGCGTTGCTGCGCCACAGGTGGCGCTCAGTAATGACAAGATGCTGCTCAGTGTTAGAGCACAGTAGAAGAAGAGTAGTGTATGTGTTCTAGTGTGTGTTCCAGACAATGTTCGAGAGAGTTAGGGAACAAGATGGTGTCTAGCGATGTGCTATGTAATTGTGGGCCGTGCCGTGTGTGCTGAGAAGTCAATAAACGGTCGCTGCAAAGTCTAACAGCTTGGCTCAATCATCCTTCCTCCCCTTCGCCCCTCCTGGGTGTAACAGTGTTCCCAGGCCAGCTGGGAGACACAGTCTCTCCAGCATGTCCTGGGTCTTCCCCGGGGTCTCCTCCCAGTGGGACGCGCCTGAAACACCTCAAGTGGGAGGCATCTTGGTCGACGCTGCCAAGGACACAGTCCAAGGATGGATAATTTTTTCACACATAAGGAGTTATTCAGAACTCCTTATAAGAACTCCTTATACAAAGATATAGAGTGCTGATAATTAAGTCAATGGCGGTAATGCACCTGTAAGCTGGTTGCCAACTGCCAATCAAATCTAAAAGAAGAAGAAAAAGATGCTCAAACCACCTCAGCTGGTTCCTTTCAATGTGGAGGATCAATGCCCCTCCCAGATGACTGAGTGCCTCACCCTATCTCTAAAGATGAGTCCAGCAATTCTACGGAGAAAGTTCATTTCAGCTGCTTGTATCAGCGATTTTATTCTTTCGGTCATTACCCAAAGCCCATGTCCATAGGTGACGGTAGGAACATAGATTAATCGGTAAATTGACAGCTTTGCCTTATAGCTCAGCTCCCTCTTCACCACAATAGACTGGTACAACGTCCGCATCACTACAGATGCTGCACCGATACATCTGTCAATCTCCCCTCACTCATGAATAAGACCCTGAGATGCTTAAACTCCTCCACTTGGGGTAGGAGCTTGTCCCAGACCCAGAGAGGACAATTAACTTTTTTCCGGCTAAGGACCATGGACTCAGACTTTGAAGTGCTGATTCTCATTCCAGCCGCTTCACATTAAGTAGCAAACCATTGCAGCAAGACCTGTAGGTCATTGCTCGATGAAGCCAAAAGGACAACATCATCTGCAAACGGCAGAGATGAGATCCTGTGGTCACGGAACATGACACCCTCTGTTCCTTGGCTGCACCTAGATATTCTGTCCATAAAAATTATGAACAGGATCGGTGACAAAGGGCAGCCCTGGTGAAGTCCAACTCTCACTGAAAACAATTTGTCAATACAAACCAAACTCTTGCAACAGTCGTATAGGGACCGGATAGCTCATAGCAACAAACCTGATACCCCATACTCCTGAAGCACTCCCCACAAGAGATCACGAGGGACGCAGCTGAATGCTTTCTCCAAATCCATGTAAGGCTTTCAACACAGTTAATCATGGAGTATTAACGTCTAAGTTGACCCAATACAAACTGTCCATAGATACCCTTAGCTGGCAAAAACCCTACTTAGGTGGGCACTCCCAGTGTGTCCATTTAATTGGTACAGTGTCACAACTGGGAGCATGCACCATAGGGGTACCACAAGGATCTGTTCTGCGGCCACTATTGTTCAGTTTATATATCAATGACCTCCCATCTGTGTGTGAAGATGTTGATATCCAGATGAACGCCGATGACACAGTCATCCATACACATGGGAAGGACCCAGAACATGTGGCAGCCAAGTTATCAGTGGCAATGGACAAAATTGCAAAATGGCTGAGTGACCCTTATTTGACATTAAATGTGAGGAAAACAGCAACAATGTTTTTCTCAAGCAAACAAAATCACAAAACCTACCCTACCATAAGTGTTATGGGAGAAAAAATTACAAATGTAGATGAGTTCACATACTTGGACATTATTTTAAATTCTACACTCAGCTTCAAAAAACACATTAAAAAGGTTTCATACTTTAAAATACAATCTATCTAACTTTAGATATACAAGAAACTCACTGACAACAGAAGAAGCCAAAACCTACATGAATGCAATGATTACTGTACGTCTCATTTATCATTTGGTATATCATGTTGGTCACAGGCAAACAAGACAACCATCAAACCGCTGGAGTCACTCTATAAACAAGCACTTAGGATCCTGGATAGGAAAACACGACAATATCATCACTGTCAAATACTCACCAAACACAATAAAACTTTGAAAGTGTCATTAAACATGCAAACTTACATTTACTCTTCAAGATTATGAATAATATGGCACCTCCACTCAAACAGTTTGTTCTATTAACATCTGAACAGATGAGCAAAACAACGCTGTCACAATGCTGAGCACGGGTGGAGAGCCATGCTCATGTTTTAAGTTCATCTTGTTTACTTTCTGTAATTTCTCCACTTCTGTTTTGTATTTTACAGTATATGTATGATGATATTTGAGTTGCCTTTGGTTCTGTTTGCTTTGAGTTGTACTGTGATCGTATGGTGATAATGATTTCTTCCTGTATTTTTATATGAGCCCTCTCTGCCTTTGTCTTTAGTTTTTTTCTCTGAAGTTGGTATTAATTACTATTATTTTTCTGTGAATTTAGCACACCATTGGTTTGTATTCCGTCTGTATTTTGGCCTGAATCTCATTTTGCATTTATGTTCTCCTGTGCTGTTATTTTGACGGTGTGCTGTGTTAACTTTCCTTATCAGCTCAAGTTTGCGGTCTAGCACAGCTGTCATTAGTTTGGACTGATTACTCCCCGCTCATATGATCCACACCTGTCATTAGTTGTTGTGATTTCTCCTTGTTCTATTTAAAGGGCACTGCAATGCTATTCATTGCAGTGCCCTTCTCTCTATATCCAGACGTAAGTTTCATGTCGTTTCTCTCTATACCCACACGGGAATCCCCCGTCTCTTTGTTCCTCGTTTCCTGCGTGTGCTCCACGCTTAATTCTTGTCCCTAGACGGAGTCCCCATCTCTCTCTCTCGTGTTTTGTATTACAGGCATCCCCTGTTTCGCCGGCATTTCCTACGCGCCATATGTGCGTAGGAGCAGTGGCTCTGCTAACCCAAACATCGACAAACAATGGCTGTTGTTCTGCAGATTGAGCTCCTCAAGGACAGCACTCATGTGTTTACAGAACTTGCCACCTGCATGAGGAGAGATAAACTCTGGACATGCCGTGTAGAACACATGACTATCCGTTGCCAGGGGGTGCCCTCTGCTGTTCACCAGCAATTGACACGTCTCCACACTGCATTACACACTGATCATATGCTGATTACATACACTGGTCTCTCTCGCTTGTTATTGTGTGATCTTTCTATTGTCTGCTAATTGTGCATTTGAGAGTTTTTTTCTTGTAATCACAATTTTGGTCATATAATGAGCTTTATTTTGATCAACAATGCTTTTTCCTCTCTGCCTATTGTGTTCCTCCCCTCCCCTCCTCCCCCTCTTTACCCCCCACTGTTATGACAGGCGCCTTGCATGGCTGCCGCGTCATTGGATGCGCCTAACGTGCGCGCCCAATGTCAAGTCAAATTCCTTGTATGTTTACCTGTAAATATACTTGGCAATAAAGCTGATTCTGATTCTGATAGCATCTGTGCTGTTCCTCCCGTTAATCCTGCCTTTTGTGTAAGTGTAGTGTTTTTGTGTTTTTGTATTTTTTTGTGTTTTCTTTATTAAATCAGCAAACTCACAGCCTGCAATTAGTGTCTTCAGTCCGCTCTTACCAGGGCAATTTATGACAAACGCGGTCAACATCCAATAGGCAGCATGCCATACCCAAAAGAAAAACGGCACTAGGTCAATCAGCATTTAAAATAATAATGAAATGGAACAAACTCCCAACAGAACTAAAAATATGCAAAAACTTGAAAACATTTTGCATAGAAACAGAGAAACATTTCTTTAAAAAACAGATATGTTGTGGGGGACACAATACACAGTGTTTGGGGGATCTTCTCTCACACCCAGAGCACAGGAGGAAAGATAAGGACAATGGACTGCATGAGGAAACTCACAGGGAGGTTCAGACTGGGCAGAGTTTAGACACCTCCCGGGGAGAGGAAAATTTACATGTAACTAGACCAGAAAACGATATGCCTTTCGTCCTCCACTGCACCAAGCTGCAGCATGAAGTGCAGGGGGGTGGATGTATTGTAATTTATGTAACAAGTGTTATGATAATTACATCACACAATTCCTTTGTATACACACGATGCATAATGCACCAGGTCCAGTTTCTATGCGTGATTAATAAAGCTCTAAAGGCAGAACGCAGAGAAACTGGAGAGGCTTTTCTCAGCCCCAGCGGCCGGTGCTGGAGCCAATGGCTGTACATGTTGTTATTTAGAGGGTTAATAAAGATTCTGTGCTGTCCTACACTGGTGCCTCGCCTCTACATCCTTTCCTTTTACCCTCTACAATGTCAGCATTAATTTTAATCATTTGTCGCGTTTCCCTAACTAGAAAAAAAGAATATACGTACAGTATGTCTAATGTAAAATTCTGTAACACTGCACTTTACAGGGGATTGAAGTAGGGTAGGCAGGGGGTTAAATAGGGTATAGTTACACTTACTTTTTAAGATAAGATAAGATAAGATAAGATAAGCCTTTATTAGTCCCACAACGGGGAAATTCCAGGATTGCAACAGCACAGGGATAGCAACACTCAGAGCAACAATCAGAAGGCAAGAAAAAAAACAAGCAAGCAAGAGCAGCTAATAAACATATGTACGTATTACTATAAATATATATATATACACACACACACAGACACACAGTGCAGAGCATTGTAGCTGGATGGAATAAATATATGAATATATGAACACACAGTGCAGAGCATTGTAGCTAGATGGAATAAATATGTAAATATATAAACACCCACAGTACGGAGCATTGCAGCTAGGTGGAATAAATATGCAAGTATATAAACACACACAGTGCGGAGCAATGTAGCTAGATGGAATAATATGTAGATATATAAATATATAAACACACCCAGTGCTGAGCATTGTAGCTAGATGGAATAAATATGCAAATATATAAACACACACAGTGCAGAGCATTGTTGCTAGATGGAATGAAACAGCATAACCGTCTACTTAGTTATCCTACATGGTATGATTATGTGCCCATACATATTCTCACCCTCCATAGCGACCGGTATGTTCCTAGTTGTATGCCGGAGGGGACCATTGTGTAAGTCTATTGCATCTTTTGCATTCAAAAAACTATTAGTTTGTTACGTCTTTTTGCTATCTCTGCGAGCAGCCCTGCTTAGGTTGTACAGTCTGACAGCCGTTGGTAGGAAGGACCTACGAAACCTCTCGGTTGTGCACCTGGGATGATGTAGTCTGCTGCTAAATGAGCTCCTCAGTGCATTCAGTATGTCCTGCATAGGGTGGAACTCGGACTCCAGCAGAGATGACAGTTTAGCCACCGTCCTTCTCTCTCCTATCTCCTCCATCGGATCAAGGCGCTGCCCCAGGACAGAGCTAGCTTTCTTAATCAGTTTGTTCAGTCTCTTCCTATCGGCTGCAGTAATGCCACTGCCCCAGTAGACCACTCCAAAAGTGATGGCTGATGCCACCACCGTGTCATAGAATGACTTCAGCAGCGCCCCTTGTACACCAAAAGACCTGAGTCTCCTCAGCAGGAACAGCCTGCGCTGTCCCTTCTTGTAGAGTGCATCAGTATTGTGTGACCAGTCTAGTTTATTGTTCAGATGAATACCCAGGTACTTATAGGATGTCACCATCTCGATGTCTGTTCCCTGTATATTTACTGGTACTGTGAGTCGTCTGTACTCTGATTCCTGCTGTGTGTTGGACACTTGCACAGAGAAGAAATGGCAGAAGTAGCACCAGCCGCTGCTCCGGCTAAACCAGCAAAGAAGAAGGCATCCAAGCCCAAGAAGGCTGGACCCAGCGTTGGAGAGCTGATCGTTAAAGCGGTGACAGCTTCCAAAGAGAAGAAGGGCATGTCGCTGGCCGCCATCAAGAAGGCTCTGGCTGCCGGGGGCTACGATGTGGACAAGAACAAGTCCCGCGTTAACATCGCTATCAAGAGCTTGGTCAACAAGGGAACCCTCAGCCAGACCAAGGGAACCGGGGCTTCTGGATCCTTCAAGGTGGCAAAGGCAGACAGCAAGGCCAAGAAGGCCACAAAGAAAGCCCCTGCTAAAGCCAAGAAAGCCGCCGCCAAGAAACCAGCAGCGGCTAAAAAGCCCAAAGCAGCAGGAGCCAAGAAGGCTGCAGCTGCTAAGAAGTCCCCGAAGAAGGTGAAGAAACCAGCAGCGGCCAAGAAGGCACCAAAGAGCCCCAAGAAAGCTGCCAAGAGCCCCAAGAAAGTGGCCAAGAAGACCCCTGCTGCCAAGAAAGCTGCACCCAAGAAAGCAGCCAAAGCTAAAGCTAAGAAGGCAGCCCCCAAGAAGAAGTGAGCTGTCATGGCTGACACTCACATGGAAACTCAACTCGACTTTACTCAACTCAACTCGACTCAACTCAACTCGAAACTCAACTCGACTTTTATTACTCCTTTGTGTTTTTATTGTATTTTTTTTACAATTTTGCTGTGCTTTTACTATGTATTTTTTTATTATTGTACTTGTATATGTGCTCCGTGTTGTTTTCTGTACTGCTCTACATGTAAAATATGTCTCTGTGCCTCAGGGACTGCAGATGGAAATTAGCTCAGAGAGCTATAATTTGGTACAAGACATATTTTTCTCTGAATAATGCTGTTGTACATTGTCCCTGGGACAGTGTACAACAGCACTGTCCTGGGACAGGGACCTCAGCCAGATTTTCCCAGCACACTCTCACTATACGTTTGGGTCTACCACGTCTGAATGGGATGCACCCCTGTGATTGGATTCAACTCACCACCAGGTGGTGATCACTTGACAACTCTGCACCTCTCTTTACCCGAGTGTCCATGACAAATGGTCACAGGTCTGATGGCACAATAACAAAATATATCATCAACTTGCAATCTAGGGTGTCCTGGTGCCAGGTGCACATATGGACACCCTTATGCTTGAACATAATGTTCATTATGGACAAACTGTGGTTAGCACAGAAGTCCAATAACTGAATCCCACTCGGGTTCAGACCGGGCACGCCGTTCCTCCCAATCACACCCCTCCAGGTTTCACTGTCGTTGCCCACATGCGCATTGAAGTCCCCCAGTAGGACAATGGAGTCTCCAAGAGGAGCACTTTCCAGCACCCCAGTCAGAGACTCCAAAAAGAGTGCGTACTCTGAGAAATCATTTGGTGCATTGGCACAAATGATGGTCAGGACCTGTCCTCCAGCCTGAAGACACAGGGAAACTACCCTTTCATTCACCGGGGAAAACTAAAATGTAGAGGCAGCAAGGCGGGGAGATACAAGAATACTCACCCTGGCTCACCGCCTCTCGCCCAGGGCAACTCCAGAGTAGGCCAAGCTCCATCCCCTCTCCAGGAGACTGGTTCCAGAACCAGAGCTGTGTGTTGAGGTGAGCCCAACTATATCTAGCTGGTATCTGTCAACCTCGTGCACCAGCTCCAGCTCCCTTCCCTACCAGAGAGGTGACATTCCATATCCCAAAAGTCAGTTTAGAAAGTTGGGGATCAACTTTCTAAACTTCCTTCGACGGCCGCCTCATCCACATAGCGCCAGACCCTCAAGGTCCCTCCTGCAGGTGGTGAGCCCACTGGAGGGCAGACCCATGTAGCTCCTTCAGGCTTCGCCCAGCTGGGTCCCATGGGCAGAAATCCATCCCCCAGATGCTTGCCATCAAGTCTGTTCCCCAGGCCTGGCTCCCAGGTGGGGCCCCGATAACCCCATACTGGACGGGGTACACGGAAACCTTGATTGTTCATTCATTATGAGAGTCTGTTGGATCGCTCTTAGTCTGGCCCTTCACCCAGGACCAGTTTGTCTTGGGAAACCCTACCAGATACACATTGCCCTGGACAACACAGCTCCTGGGATCACTCGGGGAATTCTTAACAAAGTTAAATTAAATTCTACTCTCTGTATGAAAGCTAATGTTATTCCACCAAAAACTGAGCAAAAATATTATTAATGGATAGATAGATAGATAGATAGATAGATAGATAGATAGATAGATAGATAAATACTTTATTTCGAACAAAAAAGTATAACAAAAACAAAACAAATGACAAATGCAATAAAGTAACAGTATACAGTGTTCGAAAGGGAGAAGGAAGAAGTGAACACTTATTAATTCCATCTCCTCTTTTCCATAAATACACCCATGTGAATTATATACAAATTACCACATTTAAGACCCCAAGTAAACAATTAACTGTATTTTTTACATATCAATATTAACACCCATCCATCCTAACATACATTGATGTCCATACATCAAAACCAGCCTCAAACAACACAGATATACACAGTGCTGTCCCACCCACCATTCCATAGTGTCCCATAGTGTCCCAGAGTGAGCATAGTGAATCGTACATATAAATACTACCCTTCTAACATATATCCTTTCAGCAAATAATGTTTATACCTCTTTTTTTTTTTGTAACTTAAGATTTTTATTCATTTTTCATTATATATATTGCATTCAGATCACAGTCTACATTTAAAAAAAACAAAGGGGCTAGAGTAAAAAAGAAAAAGGAGAAGAAAAAAAAAAGGGGGGGGGACAAATGTTGGAGCATCAAGTTTTTAGTTTCCATCTCTTAATTCTTCTGGTTTTTCCAGCGTCTTTGGTTATTCTTTCAATATCTGTCTCGTTGTTGCACTTTGTAGTGTGTCCATTTCCGCCATTTTTTTTCCCATAGTCCTTCTTGCATTCTTTGTCGATATGTTAGTTTTTCCATCATACGTATGTCCTCAATAATGTCAGTCCATTGCTCTTGGTCAGAAAGAACTTCTGATCGCCATTTTTTTGTGATTGTTTTTTTACATGCAATCAACAAGATTTTAACTAGATATCTGTCCTCAGCCTGTATAACATTGTCTCTTTTAAGATCACATAGGTACATCAAGTTACAGTTCATTGGTATATTATATCCTAATATCCTCTGTATTGTCACATGTATAGATTTCCAGAATGATGAGATTTTGCAGCATTTCCAAAACATATGCGAGTGGTCTGCATTTTGAGCCCCACATCCCCTCCAGCATATAGATTGGGTATTTGTATACTTTCCTTGAATCTGTGGTGTAATGAAAAAGCGAATCAGGTTTTTCCATCCAAATTCCCTCCATGTTCTTGAATTTGTTGACGTGTGTTGTGTTTTCCATATTTCCTGCCAGCTTTCTTCTGTTATGTTTAAATTGAGCTCTTTCTCCCATTTCTCCTTTATATAGTTACTTGAATGATTGTTTGCCATAAGTTTCTGATATAGCTTTGAAATAATTCTTGTTTTATTTCCTGTATATGAGCTTAAAATGAATTGTATAATCTCGCTCACATCTGTTTGGAGGTTATGCCTAATCTTCTTCATATAATAGTCTCTCATCTGCAGATATCTGAAGAATTCCGATCTTTCTAGTTTAAATTTTCTCCTGATGTTTACAAAGCTCCCGAGATCTTTTTTTCCGATATTGCCCCATGCTGTGATTCCCTTGTTCACCAGATTTTTGTATCCCCTATCTTGTTTTGCCGGTTCAAACTGACTGTCAAATGCTACCCATTTCAATAGTTTTATGTCTTCCTTTATATTATACTTTTGTACTATTTTATACCACAGTTCTAAAGTAAATTTAGTGATTGGGTCTATTTGTTTGATTTGCTTATATGCATCTTTATCTCCTATTATGCTTTGTACTGGGAGTCCCTCAATTTCCTTTTCCATTTCTTTCCATTTTGCCTCATATCCCTCGTCGCACCAACATATGATATATCTTATTTGTGCTGAGTAGTAATATTCCTTTAGACTCGGTAGGCCCATGCCTCCTTTCTCTTTTGGTAACTGGAGAGTTTTATATTTCACTCTTGGTTTTTTACCTCCCCAAACAAATCTCGATATCATCCTGTCCCACTTTGAGAATTGGGCATCTGGAATCTCTGTTGGTATAGCCTGGAAGAGGTAAAGTAATCTAGGTTGTATGCTGATTTTGACTGTCTCAATTTTTGAATTCAGATCCATATTTAAGATTGACCATCTATCAATATCTTTTTTTATTTCTTGTTCCAACCTATCATAGTTTGCTTTATAGATTTTGCTTAGATCTTTAGGTATGTTCACTCCAAGGTATTTTATTTCTTTTTGTTTCCAGTTTAGTTTGATCTTATCAGTTATCTGGTTTAGAGGGTTATAGTGGAATGTCAGTATTTGTGTTTTTGTTATGTTTATCTTGTATCCTGATAATTTTCCAAAATTTTCTATCAAGTTCATCATTTCCATTATTGATTTATCTGGTTGTTCAAGGTAAACTATAATATCGTCTGCAAATAGCCCAATCTTGTGTTCCGCCCCCTTTATTGTTACACCTTTTAATTTCTTATTTTGTCGTATCGCTTGAGCCAGTGGCTCTATGAACAGAGCAAACAAGGTGGGCGATAAGCAGCATCCCTGCCTAGTTGATCTTTGTATATTTACTTTGTCTGTTAAGCTACCGTTTATCTTGATTCTTGCCACAGGTTCTTGATACAGCGTCCTTATGCATTGTACTGATTTTTCGTTAAATCCAAAGCGTTCCAGCACACTATATAGGAATTTCCAGTTAACCCTGTCAAATGCTTTTTCTGCGTCTAAACTCATTATTACTGCGCTTTTCTTTTCTTTATGTATTTGATTAATTATATGTATTGTTCTCCTGATATTGTCATGTGTTTGGCGTCCCTCTATGAAACCAGTTTGATCATCTTCTATCAATTCCGTCAAGAATGTCTTTATTCGTTTACATATAATTGTTGTATATATTTTATAATCCACATTTAATAAAGAGATTGGCCTATAGTTTCCGCATTGTTCTCTATCTTTCCCTGGCTTTAAAATGACTGAAATAATGGCTTCGTTCCATGATGGAGGTATTTTGTTGTTGTTCAACGTCCAATTAAATGACTTTAGAAGCTGTGGCGTGAGTTCTTCTATAAACAGTTTATAAAACTCAGATGGGTATCCATCACTACCTGGTGATTTACCGTTTTTAAGTGACTTAATCACATCTCTAATCTCTTGTGTTGTTATTTCTGCTGTTAGCTTTTCATTTTGTTGATTTCCTATTGATGGCAAGTCCAATGTGCATAGAAATTTTTTAATATCTTTAGTATTTGTTTCTTCAGGTTGCGAGTATAGTTCTTGGTAGAAATTATGGAATATTTCTTCGATGTTTTCTGGGTTAACTGTGGTTTTATTTGTGGTGGGGTCTTTAATCTTATATACATTATTCATTGTTTGTTGTTTTCTTAACCGTTTTGCCAGCAGTTTTGTGGCTTTTGGTCCCGTTTCATAATATTTTTGCTTTAGATATCTATTTTTCCTTTCAATTTCATCCATTTGTGTTTCTTTTATCTTTATTTTTTCTTCTTTAATTTCTTGATATATTTTTGGGTCATTTGTGCTTTGATGTTTATGTTCTAATTCCCTCAGTCTCTCACATCTTTGTTCATATGCTTCCAGTTTAGTCTTATTTGCTTTTCCTGTTTCAACAATTAATTTACCTCTTAACACGGCTTTTAGTGCATCCCATAGTATTGTTGGGTCCACTTCTTCATTGTCATTCTCTTGGATATATTCATTTATGTTTACTTTTATTCTTTCTTTCATTTTATCATCATTTAACAGTCCTACATTAAGTTTCCATGT
This sequence comes from Pholidichthys leucotaenia, assembly GCA_020510985.1. NCBI lineage: Eukaryota > Metazoa > Chordata > Actinopteri > Cichliformes > Pholidichthyidae > Pholidichthys > Pholidichthys leucotaenia. Next base: position 201,935,308 of record CM035846.1, read on the forward strand.
TGTTTGTCGTTTTCCATTGTTTAAATTTATTTCCATGTATATAGGATTATGATCTGATATTTCTGCCCCTCCAATCCAACAATTTCTCACCCTGTGTCTGTCATCTTCATTCATAAGGAAGTAATCTATTCTAGAGTGTACTTTATGGACTGCTGAATAATGTGTATAGTCTTTTTCGAGTGGGTGCAGGTCCCTCCATATGTCTACCATACCCATTTCTGCCAGTGAGGTTCTTATGAATTTTGTTACATGTTTTTTTGTCTTCTTAACACTTGTTGTATCAATTTCATGATCCATGACAGCATTTAAGTCTCCTCCACAAATTAGGACTCCTTCACTGTGTGTTGCTATGAGATCAAACAGATGTTGAAAAAAACCCTTGTCACTTTCTGGTGGGGCATAGATGCTCACTAATGTGATCTGCATTCCATCTATGCTACCCTTTATTATTACATACCTGCCTTCTTTATCCTGGATTTCCTGTTCACATTCAAATTGTATTTTATTTGAGATTAGTATCATAACCCCCCTTTTAGTTCCTCCCTTAAATGAACTGTAGTAGGAGTTCTTATAGCCAAATCTCTTTAGTTTCACATGTTCTGTCTTGCTCAAATGTGTCTCTTGCATAAATATAATTTCGGCTTTTTCTTTCTTGAATTTTCTTATTATTCTTTCCCTTTTAACAGGTGAGTTCAGACCATTCACGTTTAGTGTTATTATCTTAAGATTTTTACCCATAATCATGTTTTTCCATTTTTTTAACTTGTGCTCCTAGCCCCTTTAACAACAAAAATAACACATATTTATATAAAAACACATTAAAAAATCTCGACCTCCGTACTTTGGGCCTTTCTTCTGCCCACTGGTCCCTGTTGGTGGGTGGAGGGATTGTCCTCACCGAGTGTAGGGCCCTCCCTAGACCTGTATTTACTATCCAAGAAATAGTCATTAGTCTAGAAATGTCCAACAAATATCACTTAAACCTCTCCTAGCCGTCTGTTTCTCTTTTACCTTGTCTTCTTGGCCTTCATTTCTTCTGTGTCTTTCTTAATCTTTGTTATAATCTAGGCTTTCAGTTGAAAGCCTTGTAGTCTTTCCTGGGCCCGCTGCGCCACGTCTCCCCCCGTCTTTTGCCGTTCACTCGCCTCCACTCCGTCTGTCGTGATGCGTTCAGGGCCTCCGCTGCTCCTACCGTTTCCTCCGGCACGTACACCTCAAGGCCCCGCTCCATCATGTCCTGCGCTGCCTCTCTGGCTGTGTTGTAGGTTCTTACGCCGTTCTCCCAATGAATCCTCATCTTCGTTAGCGGCGTTTGGAATCTAATTTTTTTTTCTTTCAGCGTTTTTTTAATGTTGGCATATTTCTTCCGCTGCTGCACAATTTCCGCCGGGTAGTCATGATCAAAGAATATCTGCTTGTCGCCGATTCGTATCTTTTTTTTCCACGCTCGTGTCAGGATTCTTTCCTTTACATCATATTTCAGAAAGTTTACCACAACTGACCTGGGTGTAGAGCGTGGGTTCGGGTTCTGTGCCGAGGCTCTGTGCGCTCGTTGAATCTGCAGATCCGCTTCGCTGGGCAGTTCCAGCTCTTTTTTTAAGAACTGATCCATGAATTTCGTCATCGAGTTGCCTTCAATGCCCTCCGGGATCCCGAAGATGCGTATATTGCCCCGTCTGGACCTGCTCTCCAAGTCGGTTACTTTCTCCTGCATCCTCTGCATTTGTGCCGTCAGGGTCTGCAGCTGTTCGCTTGCCTCGCTATTCCAATCTTCCAGCTCTGATATTCGGGCCTGCGCTTCTGTCATACACGCCCGCTGGGAGCGCAGCTCCTCCATGTTTTCTGCTAGCTTGCGCTCCATTTCTCTTCGGAGGCCCATAATTTCTTCCTTAATCTCTTTTTTCAGCTCCTCCTTAAGAGCCGCTAAATCCTGTTGTAGCTGCCGTTTGAAGTCTCTCAACTCTTTACCCAAACTGGCGATGCCAGTGTTCATGGTATCGAGTTTTGTGTCTTCCATTTTCTCTGCTGCGGTCACCTCGTTTTTTTGGGCCCCGTGTTCAGCGGTTTCTCCTGCGTTGTTGAAGAGGAATTCTTTAATTTTACTCTGCTTTTGTCCTTGTGCCCGGCTCCTTCGTGTTTTCATCCCTTAGTTTATTGATCCGCTTATGTCGAGTTGGCCATTTACCGATGATTTTTAATCCGGCTAGGGAGAGCTCTCTGTTTAAGCGTTATGTCTCTCCGCCATCTTCCCGGAAGTCCTTTATACCTCTTTTTGAATTGAATTCTGTTTGTACATAGTTTCAGTTCCGGCTAAAGACTCTTCCACAAATCCACCCCACAGACAGATATGCACATACTTTTCTTGGTTGTTCGTATCTTGGGTTTTGTAAAGTTTAAGTCTCCTCTCAAATTATGATCATTGTCTCTTTTTTTAATTATTTTTTATATATTAGTTGGGAGTTGATTATTAATTGCCCTGTACATTACTTGTGCTGTCTTAAATTTAACTAAATCCATGAACTTTATGACATGTGACTTTAAAAACAATGAATTGGTACGGTCTCTATATCCTACATTATTTATTATCCTTATAGCTCTTTTTTGTAATGTGCATATTGACTGTAGATTGGTCTTGTAGGTGTTTTCCCAGACTTCTACACAGTAGTTAAGATAAGGTAGAAACAGTGAATTGTACAGTAAGACCAATGATTTATAGTCCAAGATGTGTCTTGTCTTCCCCAGTATCCCTATACATTTTGCTAACTTGGCCCGGATGTGACTGATGTGAGGTTTCCAGCAGATTTTATTGTCTAGTGTCACCCCCAGAAACTTATTTTCCTGTACTGTTTCTATTCTGGTATCATCTATCGTTACCATTTTTTCATGATTTATTTTATAATTTCCAAACAACATAATCTTTGGGTTTTTTTAGATTTAGAGATAATTTATTTTTGTTGAACTACTGCGTTAACTTTTTCATTTCAGTTGTGACCACCTCTAAAACCTGCTGCAAATTCTCACCAGTACAAAGGATATTTGTGTCATCTGCAAACAAAATAAATTTCAGAATTTTTGATACTTGGCATATGTCATTTATATACAAAATAAAGAGTTTGGGTCCCAAAACTGACCCCTGGGGCACACCACAAGTGATGTCCATGAAGGGTGATTTGTGCTCACCAATTTGTACAAATTGTTGTCTGTTACTTAAATAACTTTCCACCAAACTCAGTCCGACCCCTCTTATCCCATACCTTTCCAGTTTCCTTAGCAGTATTCTGTGGTCAATGGTGTCAAAAGCTTTCTTTAAATCTATAAATACTCCTACAGCAAACTTTTTTTTATCTATACAACTAGTAATTTCTTCTATAAGTTCGATCAGTGCCAAAGATGTAGATTTATCTGCTCTAAAACCATACTGGCTGTCTGTAAGGAGGTTGTGTTTTTCAATGAAATCATCCAGTCTCTTAGTGAAGATTTTTTTCAAGTATTTTGGAGAATTGTGAGAGTAAAGAGACTGGCCTGTAATTTGTGAAACAATGACTGTCTCCTGTTTTTTATAGAGGTATTACTTTTGCTATTTTCATTTTGTTTGGAAATTTACCAGTTTGAAATGACAGGTTACAGATGTGGGTGAGTGGCTTAACAATTCCTTCAATTACTTTTTTCACTATTGTCATGTCAATTTCATTCCAGTCCGTTGATTTTTTGTTCTTAAATTTACTCACAGTCTCGATAATTTCCTTTTCAGCTTTTAACTGCACCCAAAAAGATTGTGTTTGGATTTCTATCTTCTATTTCATTTACAGAACCACTGTTGTTTGTTTCTGCTGTCACTATTGATTTTGCTAATTCAGGACCAACGTTTACAAAAAATTTATTGAAACCACTGACCACATCCTCCATATTATTTATCAAATTGCCATTTTCAATAAAATATTCTGGATAATTAGCATTCTTAGGTCGATTACTAATAATCCCATTGAGTCCTTGCCATATTCCTCTTAAGTTATTTTTATTATCCTCTAATATTCTGTTGTAATATTCTTTCTTACAGGTCCTCATTATATTAGTAAGCTTATTTTTATATCTTTTATATTTGATCTCAGCCTCCACGGTTCTGCACTTAATGAATTGTTTATATAATGTATTTCTTCTTTTTACATGCATTTATTAACCCCTTGGTGACCCAAGGAATATTTTTGTTGTTGTTGTTGTCTGTCACTGTATTGTTTTATAGGACAGTTTTTATTGTACAATGATTGAAATATTTGTAAAAATTTATCATATGCTTTATTTATATCATTTTCATCATAAACTATCTTCCAATCTTTCTTCGGTTCTTATTCTTTTATATTAAATATTTTTGGTATACTTTTTCTTCCTATAATCACATTGATAGACAACAAAAATCGGCAGGTGGTCACTGATATCATTCAATAAAAGCCCACTCCTGATATTATTATCCATAATGTTTGTGAATATGTTATCTATTAGTGTGGCACTGTGTGACGTGATTCTGCTAGGTCCGGTAATTGTTGGATGTAAGCCCATACTGTACATTGTGTTGATAAATTCTTCTGTCAAACTATGTTGATTTGAGTTCATCAGATCTATATTGAAATCCCCACAGATGAACATAACTTTATGAGTTAGTTTTGCATACATTTTTTCCATCCAGTCCTTAAATAAGTCAATGTTTGATCCAGGTGTTCTATATACACAGCTCACTACTACATTCTTCACATTGTCCAGACAGATTTCTATTGTAATACATTCAAATAAATCATCCACAGTTACTGACAGATTTTCAACAACCTTGTATTTCAAACTCTTGTCAACATAAATTGCAGCTCCTCCTCCTTTTTTCACTTTTCTATTTATATAATTTAATTCATAGCCATCCATGGTAAAATCCACTCCTTTCTCTTCACTGAGCCACGTCTCTGATATTGCCACAATATTGAACGGCTCTTTAAACTGATGTAAATAATCTTTAATGTTATTAAAGTTGGCATAGAGACTTCTGCTGTTGAAGTGGATCATAGAAATATTGAAATCAGATGTGTCCATTGTGTTAAACTGTTCATCCGTGTAGTAACTACAGTTATTATTGATGGAGCTAAATAAATTATTATCAGGGTCTATGTTATATTCTACGTCCTGTGGGTTGTGGTATATTCAAAAACTTTCAGTTCCTGGTGTTCCTGTTTGTTGATCTTTTGTTTCATGTTGTTAAATGTCTTGTAGCAGATGAGTATATCCCTTCAGTGTCCTACAATTGTCTCTTGTTGCTGTGACTCCAGTTCATAACATTCATTGATATTTGTCCAGTTCCATAATATTACGGATGTTAATTACCTTGGCTTCTTCAGGTGATCCATTTAATTTGATGTATATTTTACAGTTTGATGTCCAGGTGTTTTGAATCTTTTTCTGCTTTCTCAGGTATCTTGCTTTTCTGGCTATTTCTGCATTTTCTTTTGTAAGGTGCTCGTTTATGTAAATGTTTGTTCCTTTCAGTTTCCTACCTTGTTTTAACAGCGCAGTCTTGTGTTTTCTGTTGACAAACCTCATGATCACAGCTGATTTGTCGCCGTTTTTCCTGGGCAGAGGGTGGCAGGTCTCAATGGTGTTACAGTCCAGCTGGATTCCTTTGGACTGCAGGAAGGCCGCCACTTGTTGTTCCGTGGATTCATCTTCCAGCGCGTCGAGCCTCCCTCCGCTGTCTGCGGCCACCGCTCGCGCGTACGATCGGGGTTTAATGTGGAGCCCCGTGATGATCACGTCGTTCACCCGGGTGTTCTGCTCCAGTTCCGACACTCTGCTCTCCAGATACGCCAGCCTCTTGTCCTTCTTGGCGTTCTGGATCCGCAGCACTTTCACCTCCTCGACCAGGTCCAGAATGTTTTTTTGCTGCAGCTTAACAGCAGAAATCTCTTCAGCCAAGAAGTTCTCTAAAGTGTTGAATCCAGCTCAGTGTGATTTCAAATTCCGCACACTCTTGATTATCTAAAACTCACATTATTAAATAAATCTGAATTATCTAGATATTGATATTTTGCATCCAGCAGTCTTGTGCTATGGTGCAGAAACCTGGCAAACCACCAAAGCAGACCTTCTACAACTTGATTCATTTGACCAGCTGTTGGTACTTTCTTGATATTCAATGGCATGATTTCATCACAAATAAAATGAACACACAAGTCAAAGCAACCTCCTGCATCTGCTCTGATTACTCAGAGGAAGCTGCAGTGGTTCAGCCAAGTATGTATTTAGGGGGTCTGCTGTCTGTCCTGCAAGAAGACTATCTGAAGTTGGCCCTACAAAAATTGGATAGAAATGACCTCCTCGAACCCTGCTCAGTGATGGATCAGCAGTATTGAAAATGACATGTAGATCCTGCAGGTCTGTATCTACCTCTGTCCAATAAGCAAGCCCAGGACCATGAGTCCTGGCAAAAGTCCTGAGATGAGTGACTGCAGGACCATCATGCAAACTAATTAACTTACTGTTTTAGTGTGCACTTTTCACTAGTTGATATGTTTCTGTGCGTCTTTACCTGAAAAGGGGGCTGTGGGCACTGGCTCGGGTTCTCCCCCAGGCCAGAGTAGGAGGAACAGAGAGGTAGTCCATGCCCAGGGAGGGAGGCTCTCTCCTGATCTGCTGGGTCTCTGGGAGTGGGCATGGAGAGCTGCGGCCCTGAGCCTGCTCTTGATCCACCTCCCTGGGAGACAACTGGAAGACAAACAGTTCACCTCCTCAGCATAATGCAGTTTATAATATTATTGTTATTGATATAAAGAGACAAAATTTAAGAAACAATGAGCTGAGACTTGTGCAGAAAGAGGTGTGAACAACATGAGGTCCTAATAATAATTCTGTCATGTATCTCAACAACCATTCATCAAGTGTCCATCAACATTGTGGGTGTGTGTGATGCCTATGTTGCTACAGTCATGTGAAGAAATTAGGGCACCCCATTAAATATTCAGTTCTTTATTAAGAAATGTTCACATACAGTATCTATATCTAACCTTGTTTTTGTTTTTATTTACATTTTTTAACAATTATTTTAACCATTTTAATTGGGAATGAATGTGGGGGTATCCTAAAAAAGATGGGGGGTGTCCTAATTTATTCTTCACTATTTGTTTAGAATTACATTTTTCAGAAACTTTGAAAAAAGTCTTCAAAGCAGAGAATGGCGTCCTTTTTTAAAAATTATTTAGTTGCATTACATGAATCTCCCCAGTATTTTTAACATTGAAATTAAATATCCATATGTCCAAATATGTTAAAAAAAAAACCATACAGGCTTATACAGGGTGCCCTAATTTTTTCATGTGGCTGTATGTCATGTTGCTGTCAAGCTATTGTCACTCCAACAGATATGCCCATTTTCATTCTGCTCCTTTCACTCTGTAAACTTCAGTAAAATAAATATTCCATAACAAATCATAGTACTGTATCATCATCGTCACCTGTTCTAGTGATGTTTTCCTGGTTTTCTGTGGAATGCAGAGCTCACAGCTGCTGGGCGGAGCTTGTGACTGAGGGGTGGAGTCTCCTCCCTCTAGGATACACCCCTGCAATTCCTCTGTGTAACTACCTCTTCGAGAAGAGCAAGGAGATGCCAACGGGGAGTTTCTGCGCTTCTTACCACCCGGCGATGTGGGTCTTGAGGATGGCGAAAGACCAAAATTGATAGTGGCCTCATTGAGCTCCTCCTCCTCCACCAGCAGTGAGTCACAGCTGGAGGCAGGGCTGAGCCACCCTCGGGAAGAGGGGCTGGAGGCGGGGCTGGGGCTGAGGGAGCCAGGGCATCTGTCACGGTAAGTAAAGGGATCCAGCAGGGGAAGGTAAAGACGCTCTCTGTCCCACCCACCAGTGCCCCCCATGTCCCAGTAGCTGGAAATGGAGGGTCCTGAGTCATCGTCGGGTGAAATTGTGGTTATCTGGATGCTGGGGCACTCGACTACACGAGACTCTGAAACCTGGAGTAAAAATGAGAACAAGTGAAGGATAACATTACACATCAAAAAATAAGAGCTACAAAACATTGGTTTGCTTGATAGGCCTAAAATAAACATATCAATGTCATAATGGAAATTATTATTCTATCTTCTGGCTGATTCACGGTTTAGGAGATTTATCCGTTAGTGTACACCAGGGGTCACCAACTGGAGGACTCTGATACGGATCTGAACCCAGAGAGTCCTCTGTCTGGACCCCGAAGCCTTTTGATATAATTTGGGGAAAAGGGAGACTGTTTTTTTTGGTGGGAGAAAAAAAAAAGTGGAAAAAAGCAGAACTGAACTGCTGCATTGGTGACCACCCAGACAAATTATGGCACGAGCCCTTGGGCACTCTTCTCCTGCTGTAGACTCCCCTCTTTGCTGTCCCACGAACGCCACTCTCTGCAGAGACTATGCGGCTCTAACTGCTCCAGAGAGTATGCAGTGGGTTGCAAAATCAGGTTCACTGCTGGCATCCCCCCCCCCCCCACACACACACACACACACAAGGCTGACAGCCAGGACATCCACCCTGGACAGACCCACTTCGTTTCAGGTCTGTATCCATAAACAGAAGCACTGTTGTGAAACTGAATGTATTTACCGGGGTACTTCTTCCTCGATTCTGCCGAGAGTAGTCCATGCTGGGATGCAGGGATGAGGTTGCTGGTTACGGAGGCCCTTTTTCGTAGCCTCCAATATCACGTAAAAACTCAGTAAAAGCTCCGTGTGTTACTGAACATGAAAGGTTCCACCTCCCCTCTCCCTGTAACCATGGAGTTACAGCACCATCCATGCTGTAACAGAGTTTACTATTGAGATAAAAAAAAAAGGGCAGAGAAATTCTGTAGTGTGGAATTATATTTTATGCCCTTTTTGTTTGTCTTACAGTTTGAAACACTTTTTTCTGCACTGAAAATATTGTATAGTGTCACAAGCCGAGCCGGCTTGGCTTTCCCCAGCTTGGCCTCAATCTCTCTGTGGGTTTTGGTTTCACTGTTTATGTGCATTCTGTGTATTTTTGTACTTATTCCATTACCATAGCCACTGCCTGACCGGCAGCTGTTAGTAAGCCTCGGTGACCTACTTTCTCCCATGCTGCCGACAGTGTGTTGGTCCAGCCACGCCCCCTTGCTCTCCCTCTGGTTCTATCAGCTGTTCCCAGCCCCGGTAATTATCTTTCCCGCACCTCGCCCAGGTGTGCCCAATTTGTGTGGCCAGCGGTGTTTGTATTTAAGCAGCTCTTCGCTAGACAAACGTTGCTGGACCATTGTACGGGTTAGACGCTTATTCTCCGCCATCTAACCATCACGTCCCGAAGGATCTTTTGTGTTTGTGCTCGTTGTCTGCCTTGGATGACTCGGACTGCTCCTGCACGGTGAGTAAGAGCTTTTCCACGTTTCTGTTTGCAGTTGTGCTGCAACGCTTGTCTATAGCATTTCCTCTGGCAGCACAACTGCTATGCTCGGGCACTGCTGCCCGGCTCTTCTCGGGTGCCAGTCGAGCGTCCTGGGGAACTCCAAATTTACACGAGCACTTTGTCCTGTTAGTTTTTGTGGCCACAGTGCACAGTGGTCTGCCTGCTGTATGCTATTTGTGTCAGCCGTTATGTGCACATCTGTTTCGTTTCTGTAAGTCATTACTTTTTGAACTGTTTATGTCAATAAATGTGTGTTTGGTAAACCCTGCGCGTAAATCGTCATTCCTCTTTCTCTTCCTCCGTGCGCTGTGAGAAGCGCACGGTGAAGTTTATGACATATAGAGGTGGACTTTTTGTGAAATTTAGTTTTTTAGATATTAATCTTTTTTTAAACTGCAATACAATTTAGTTTGTGTTCTGTAAAACATTTTTAGGATTTTAGCTGTAGATTTTAGAATTTTAGACCTATTTATTTGGAGTCAACAAACACATTTAGTGTTCTGTATTATAAAAGTTTACAGTATATTACATTTTGTTTGAAATTGAACAAAGAATTCATTTTTTGTTTAAAAATTAATACAGAGCTAAAAGCAGCTAAAACATGAGCTTAATAAAATAATGTGTGAAAGCAAGTTAAATGATATTGGCTTGTCTGGAGATAGCTGTGGTCTTCTGAAAGAATGTCCATGAAAGGACTGTAACATTCAACTAACTAGAAAAGCACTCGGAGAGCGCAGACCTCCGCCAAGCGCCACAGTTCTCCCCATACAGTGTTTGTGTGTACGTTGTCAGATTCCTTGACCATGAAAACATTTGAGTAGCAATTGGATTCACAATGATAGGATTAGTGGTTCAGTAGTAAAAGTATTACCTCCTTGGCGGAGGTAATAAACTGAAGTGTTGGTGTTGTGTCCATGTCCTGCATCTGCAAACTCCCAGGCTGGGGGCGTTGCAATTGAATGAATGAATGAATTAATCTTTATTTCGAATAGATTAAGAGTACAGGTTAAAAGAAAGTGAATAATATAACAAAGGGGATAATAAAATCCAACAAGGTCAAATTAGACAATAGCTCCTCTGATTATACAGTTCAACATAAGTTATCCGAAATATGTGATGGCTGAATCCGCAGCTTATATTGGCCACCCATGTTCCATCCAAGAATTCAAAAGAAAAAACAAAAGAAGTCATGACACAACTGCGTACAACCCACAGGCCAATGGGTTATGTGAGCGTTTTAGATCACTGAAAGCAGCATTGAGGGCTTCACTGACGGATGCCAATTAGGTAGACGGGTTGGCGTGGGTTTTATTCAAAATTCAAACGTTTATTTCAAACTCAGGGTTCATATTAAATGCAGAACTAAAAGGAGGAGAAAATAAATAAATAAATAAATAAAAGTATATACAGATCAGCAGACAGTCGGCGGTCTTGTAACAACAATAACATACAATATTGGACTCAGTATAATATGGAACGCCACCACTTCCAAATGCTGGAGTGAAGTGTGAGTGACGAGTTGACAATTGCTGATATAAGATGATTGTTACATGGCAGCAACCTTCTCATCAAACTGTAAACATTGTTACGTATCAACTCGCCAAAAGACGGAATGTTCACAGACACAAACATCTTGCTTGCACTCGACCTTTGTGGTACATCTAATCTTTATCTTTATTGGGGTTGCGCTCCGCGGCCAAAGATGATTTGGAAACTTCCCCGGCAGAGAGCTTCTTTTTGCGGAGCTACTATGGCTGACCGGGGAATTTCTGCCAAATAATCCAGCGGCGGACAGCTGGCCGTCTGAGCTTTTGCAGCGTTGCGCAAACACAGGCACACAGCACGCTGCCGAGCAGCTCGTTTTTGCGCAGCGCCTATGGCTGGCCGGGGAATTTCTGCCAAATAATTCAGCGGCGGACAGCTGCCCGTCTCAGCTTTTGCAGCGTCGCGCAAACACAGGCACGGTGGCGGGCCCAGCCCACCAGTGTTTTCCGCGTGCTTTTATGGCTAAAACGTTGAAGAACGCGGAGTTTATGTTGGTCAGACACGATGACCAGCGCCCTCCATTGCGCCTGCGCACATGTTGAAAATAGCCGTATGTCACAGTGTTAAAGAATGGTTTAAAAAATTCCTGTATCCAGACGGTGATCCGGATCATCCCCAAAATTTAATCAGTTCTTTCTTGTACCATTTCCAACAACGCCTGAAAGTTTCATGGAAATCCGTCCAAGACTTTTTGAGTTATCTTGCTAACCAACAGACAAACAGACAGACAGACAGACAGACAGACAGACAGACAAACCCCGGCAAAAACATTACCTCCTCCTGGCCTTTTTGGCCAGGCGGAGGTAACTAGAAAAGCACTCGGAGAGCGCAGACCTCCGCCAAGCGCCACAATTCCCCCCATACAGTGTTTGTGTGTACGTTTTCAGATTCCTTGAGCATGTAAACATATGACTAGCAATTGGATTCACAATGATTATTTGTTTATTTGACAGGGACAGTGCAATAAACACACAATTAATCAATGACAATCAATCTGATAGTGATAGGATTAGTGGTTCAGTAGTAAAAGCATTGCCTCCTTGGCGGAGGTAATAAACTGAAGTGTTGCTGTTGTGTCCATCTCCTGCACTGACGGATGCAAATTGGGTAGACAGGTTGCCGTGGGGTTTATATTATATTATTTTGGGGTTGCGCTCCGCGGCAAACGAGAATTTAGAAGCGTCGCCGGCAGAGAGCTCGTTTTTGCGCAGCGCCTATGGCTGGCCGGGGAATTTCTGCCAAAGAATCCGTCGGTGGACAGCTGGCCGTGTGAGGTTTTGCAGTTGCGCGCAAACACAGGCACGCTGGCGGGCCCAGGCCAGCAGTGTTTTCTGCGTGCTTTTGTGCGTAAAACGTTGAAGAACGCGGAGTTTGTGTTGCAGACACGACGACCAGCGCCCTCTATTGCGCCTGCGCACATGTTGAAAATGGCTGTATGTCACAGTGCTGAAAAATGCTTTAAAAAATTCCTGTATCCAGACGGTGAACCAGATCACCCCCAAAATTTAATCAGTTCTTCCTTGTTCCATTTCCAACAACGCCTGAAAGCTTCATGGAAATCCATCCAAGACTTTTTGAGTTATCTTGCTAACCAACAGACAAACAGACAGACAGACAGACAAACAGACAAACACACAGACAAACCCCGGCAAAAACATAACCTCCTCCTGGCCTTTTCGGCCTGGCGGAGGTAATAAATAGAGACTATTACCAAAAAAAAAAGGGTTTAAAATGATTTAAAATACACAAGCCTATATGATTTCACTGTGTTGTAATTTAACTCAAACGGAAAAAAAAAAAAAATTATTACACATCAAATCATTTCTTTACAGGATACCAGCACACCAAAGCGTTCTAAGCCACAACCAAACACAATTCTCAGTCCTTTACACTCAGTCTTTTATATGCAATTACTGACTCCAAACACAAACAAACAAAAAAAACCACAGTCCGTGGCGATGTCCCTGTTATGTCTGGAAATTAGGGACAGCGGAGGCGTTGGTTGTACTGAATGATGGTTTTATTAACAGCAAACTAGTAGCACATGGCACATACAGAATATAGCTATATGCTAACTTAGCAGGGATACAGGCTGGTGTATTGGCTAGAGGCGGAACGCCAAACAGGCAGTCTCTCGCCATTAGTCCTCCTTTATAGTCACGGTGTGATGATATCATTCCGTGCCTGTGTCCCCACATCCGTGGCATATGTTGTGGCATTTCCAATATGCCACATCCCACCCCCCCAGGAAAAAACAGAAATTACACAGTGTTGGCTTAACCTCAGCTGGGTAACCATCATGGCATTGTAGTGGCCTACAGCTAGCACAGCACATACACAACCAGACCCACATACTGTAAAGTAGCACAGAGCTAACTAACACACAAATGTGGCCTGGCTATCGGCAGGTGTTATTGCTGTTAAAGCACACTGTTTAGTTAATGTTTAAGGCACACATATTTGCTTGATGTTAAAAGCACAATATGGTAACTTAGCTTCTAAGACCCAAAACCATAAATCACTTAAGGTTCCATACACCATAACCATTATTTTGACACTGGGTAACTGGGTAGACTGCCAGTAAAACCCTGCATGGTTGACTGGATTATTCTGCCACTTGAGAACCAACCATGCTCTGTTTAAACATTTCAAAATGCAGAGTCATTTTACAGTTCAACCTCAGAGACCTCAGGTGAGCCCACGGTGGGTGCGGCCCTGGAGGTGCCAGCTGTGGCTGACCTGGATGCCATCTTGAACCATCGGTCATCTGGAAGTTGGCTGGCCCCAACTGCGTGGTTATCCACATCAACAGGGACAGGAACATCTGCAGGTCATCTGGGCATTCAGATCAGTGCACCCGAACCCAATCAAGCACCGCGAGTCCAGACCTAATCGGCTTTGTGCGGCGCTGCTGCTCTCTCATCCCTGATACTGGTTGTTGCTGTGGCACCGTGACTCTCACGCGTTCCCCGGTTATCCCCGGTTGCCGTTGTCTGGCTGGATCCTGCTGGGTCACAAACTCTCTATCCTGTAGCACTGCAGCAGCTCCTTGCTGCTGACGCCGGGCGTGGATATGAGACTAGTCTGGATTCTGCCCCTTTTCCTCGCTGTCCTCTCCTTGCAGTGTCAAACTCGGAGCGGCTCTGTCCCCGTCCAGGTGTATTGCGCTCCCAACGTCAGTGTTCCCACAAAGCCCCTGGAAAATGAACACCGGGAGGACTGTTGACCCGTAGCGAACCACCAGTGGTACGGTCCCTACTACGCTGATGCGTGTGTGCCCGTAACCATACAGCCCTGCTGGATTCTTCTCAACAGGATAGTTGGAACAGAACTTCTTTACTGTAACCCAGTTCATCACTGACCTCACAGCGGCGGTGTCCCGCAGTAACAACAGTAAGCCGTCATCGTCTAACCTCACCGAGCGCCATTTGTACGCTGCCCCTCTGGAGCCCACTGCGTGGATGGTGGTTGTTGTTGTTGGTTCTTTTGGACTGGGTGGTGGGCTTGATGTCAGTCATATTGATCGGCACACTTTGGCGAAGTGACTGAGCTTGCCGCAGTGTCTGGATCGCTGCCCCCTGGCTAGGCAGGATTGCACTTGCTCTCAGTTCTTCGCGGAGCCGCAGTTACCACATGAATGGTGTCCCATGATGTTCCGTTTCTCCATAACATTCACCTCCGCGTCCTCCACATGAGCCGCGGTGTTAACGGGTACTTCTATTGGGCAAACTGCATAAGCTAGCGAAATCTGTTGTTGTAGCTCACCTAGTTGTGTTGTTAGCTTGTTGGCAGCCTCCAACTGGAATGCTAACTCCACCGCCTTCACCAGCATTAAGTCATCGGGCGCCCTGATTAGCTTCACCTGCAGCCATGGGTTGCTGGTGTGCTCCACTAGCTGGTCCCACACCATTTCCTCCTCTAGTTGCCCAAACCTGCACATGCTCGCCAGACAGCAGAGTCCGGCTCGTCCAGCCATGTCACTCTCTGACCGGGGTGCCAGACACGTGTCTATCATCAGGAAAAATGTTGAGTTTTCCTCCGGAAGGCCAACTGTTCTCCTCGTCACCAATTGTTACATCTAGAAATTAGGGACAGCGGAGGCAGTGGCTGTACTGAATGATGGCTTTATTAACAGCAAACTAGTAGCACATGGCACATACAGAATATAGCTATAGGTTCAGGTTACTTTATTTGTACCAGTAGGTAGACTTGTTTTGCAGTCAGGTGACATCTATATTTACAAACCACAATTACATTCAACATAAACACAAACGCAGGCACACATGAAGATTATATGCTAACTTAGCAGGGATACAGGCTGGTGTATTGGCTAGAGGCGGAGTGCCAAAGAGGCAGTCTCCCGCCATTAGTCCTCCTTTGTAATCACGGTGTGATGATGTCATCCCTTGCCTGCGTCCCCATGTCTGTGGCATATGTTGTGGCATTTCCAATATGCCACAGTCCCCACCAATCTTCACCGGCACAAAAAGAAAAAGAAGAGTCCAGATACTCCCCCCAAAAAATAATAGGATATTAATGTCTTTAAATCATCAACAAAAAAACAACAACCCTGAGCTCAGGAAAACTGCAGTTCGTAAACTAGAAGGAAAAAAAAGGATGGCTCTTACCGGCCTGCAGCCCCGTTGCCCCTCAGTCCTCAATCAGCTGATTGCACATCACGTGACCCCCTGACGCTTTGACATTTTTTTCCAACATAAATAAATGCAACCATATTGTGAAATTTAGACAGCTAAGGGGCACAAACAATGAATGAAGTTTTCAAGATTGCACCTTATCGTTTATTACAACTAGGCATACTCTTTATGTATTTAACATTTTATTCATAAAGGTGCAATACATTAACAAATATGGCAGCGCTACAGGATGACAGTTCTTGAAAGCACATTTTGAGATAAATTTGTCCATGTGTCAAATTTCTTTTCCATCCATCCATCCATCCATCTTCTTCCACTTAATCCTTTTTGGGTCGCGGGGGGCTGGAGCCTATCCCAGCATCTTTGGGCGAGAGGCAGGGTACACCCTGGACAGATCGCCAGTCCATCACAGGGCCAACACAGAGAGACAGACAACCATTCACTCTCACAGTCATACCTAAGGACAATTTAGAATCCCCAGTTTTGATGCCAATTAACCTAACTTGCATGTTTTTGGCATGTGGGAGGAAACTGGAGAAATCCCGGAGTAAACCCACGCAGACACGGGGAGAACATGCAAACTCCACACAGAACACTGTTGGTCGGGGGCTGGGATCGAACCCAGGATCCCCCGGCCAAGGGTGAGTTGCTGTGCTGCCGCAGTGCTAACCACTCCGCTTCCATTTATTTTAATACAAGATTCTGGAAGTAAATGCATACGTCATTGCAAATACTTCGCTTTAAAAGGGCCAAGTTGTCACAACAGTGGGATGGAAAAGTCTTGAACAAAAAAAATGCATCAAGATGCATTGAGAAAGGTTTTAGAATCAAGTCGGAGTTCTGAGACATAATCGATCATGGGATGCCTAAAGATTCCCACACCTAGTTCAGACCTCGGTTGGGGAGAAGGACCAACTTATCAGACCTTTTGCAGTTTTAGTTGGCGACCCCTGGTGTAGACTCACATACACACTTGTGGCTGCTCCCTATCCGGGGTCGCCACAGCAGATCTGTTATGTGTGCCCCTCTGGAGCATAATGAATAAACCCAAATGCTAGACAGTAGTTTGCCATATTTATTACGAATAAACTCAGCCCGAAGGCTGGAGAAAACACAAATACCAATAACGGTAGACAATTTATGGTTGTGAAGATAATCCCAGACTTAGTGGTGGAGAAAGACATAACATTAGAATGCCGCAGGGAGGAAAGGCCGGCGGCAAAAATATATATAGGGGAACAAATAATTACTAAATAAGGGACAGCTGTGATCAATTACAAATGTAGGGGAGAACAAAAACAAAACAGGAAATGAGCTATGACAGACCACAAGAAAACAGAAGAGTATTACTGAAATAAGAGTCGACCCAGGAACAATGACAAGGTACGAAACAACCCATAAACCCCATCAGTGTAACTGGACATGGTTCCAGTAATCCATATCCTAGTCTGCTTGTCTTCAGCAAACTGTTTGCGGGCTTTGTTGTGCATCATCTTTAAAAGAGGCTTCCTTCTGGGACGACAGCTATGCAGACCAATTGGATGCAGTGTGTGGCGTATGGTCTGAGCACTGACAGGCTGACCCCCCACCGCTTCAACATCTGCAGCAATGCTGGCAGCACTCATACATCTATTTTCAAAAGACAACCTCTGGATATGATGCAGAGCACGTGCACTCAACTTCTTTGGTCGACCATGGCGAGGCCTGTTCTGAGTGGAACCTGTCCTGTTAAACCGCTGTATGGTCTTGGCCATCGTGCTGCAGCTCAGTTTCAGGGTGTTGGCAATCATCTATATGTAGAGCAACAATTCTTTTTTTCAGCTCCTCAGAGAGTTCTTTGCCATAAGGTACCATGTTGAACTTCCAGTGACCAGTATGAGAGAGTGTGAGAGCGATAGCACCAAATTTAACACACCTGCTCCCCATTCACACCTGAGGCTTTATAACACTAGACTTAGAGACTTAGACTTAGACTTAACTTTATTAATCCCTTTGGGATGACTCCCTCTGGGAAATTTAAAATTTCCAGCAGCACATAAAAGGAGCGTACAGATCAGAAAAGCAAAAAAGCAAAAAAAAAAAAACCACTTAATAAACACTTAACATAATATACACAGTATAAATATAAGGTTAAATATGGCTTGTACAAGTATGGTTAAGTTAAGGTTATTTCACTATGAATGCCCTACTGTCCTCTGTACTCTATGTCCCCCCCTCCCCAAGTGAGGAGTTATAGAGTGTGATGGCATGGTGGACAAAAGAGTTCTTGAGCCTGTTGGTCCGACACTTGGGAAGGAGCAGTCTTTCACTGAACAGGCTCCTCTGGTCACTGATGACGGTGTGCAGAGGGTGGCTGACGTTGTCCATTATATCCAACAGTTTATCCAGAGTCCTCATCTCTGCCACCGTCACCAGGGTGTCCAGCTTCGCGCCGACCACAGAGCCGGCCCGCCTGATCAGTTTATCCAGTCTGGACGCATCCTTCTTGGATATACTGCCCCCCCCCCCCAGCACACCACAGAGTAAAAGAGGATGCTGGCAACTAGTGATGTTACGTCTGACACCGAAGGCCCGAAGCCCGTGTCGAGCAAACGGGGCGTGTCCAGATGAAGCCTGCCTCGAGGCCTGTATAGTTGGTCACAGTATCACGTGACAAAAGGCAAACGAAGCCCCGTTTTCTAAAATCACGTGATTGCCTCGTTATTTGATGCGATTTGTTTAAAAAGCTGCGGGAAATACAAGAAATGTTCTGCGTGATCCGAGGTGACGCTGAAGATCGTGACGTGCAGAAGAGAAGAGATGAGAGAAGAGCAGAACTATGGAACCACCAAAAAGAAGAAGGACATCTACAGTTTGGGAGCACTTTGACCTGATTTCTCCCAAGAAGGTAAAATATAATGTACAACTGCTTCGATTGATCACATAGAACAGTGGTCCCCAAACTACGGCCCGCGGTCCACATTTGGCCCGGCCCCCTGAATAATACCAGAGACGCTTACCCTCACCCCCCTCCACCTCCTCCTGCACAGAGCTTTTCCCGCACCTCACTTCCAAAGCCGGCCGAGCGCCGTCTCGTTCCCCTGCTGAGCGTGTGCTCAGCCATGCATTCTGTGCCATGCATTCTCTGTATCACTGTATAAAAGAGCTGACTGTACATGCCTCACTATCGCACTTAGAATTCGCTCTTAGACAGCTACTCAGGGCTCACTCACAGCACGCAGCCAGAGCGCTGGGTGAGCCTCGTGATGGAGGAATAAAACACCTTTAAACTTCGGCTTGCTGTGTCCGCCTGCACTTAATTTTTCCTCCACACTGGTGACCTGACGTGATGGACTGTCTCTCCCTTCTGCCGCGCTGTGGACTATTTTTTGCCTCCACACTGGTAAGCGTTATGATTTTTTTTTTCAGTCTGGTCATGCGATCGAGACTAATACACGCATAGAACGTGACATTCTATTCCACCCTTCTGCAGTCTATGCCCCTATCTGAACCCCCCCCCCCCCCCCAGAAAAAAAAAATCCTAGACTCACCCCTGTCAAATAAAACGGAATAATGGCGAAAAGGTTAGGTAAGAGAAAAATTGATTCAGAATGCAGGGTATTTAACCTGCAGTGGACAAACGATTATTTTTTTGCTCAATGCAAAGAAAAGGCTGTTCAACAGCGGTGTCTACAAGCCTACTGGAACCTACAAAAGGATTATAAGGAAGAAACACAAGAACTTTGAGAGACTGCTCATATGAGTCATTTAAGTAAGAGATTCTGCTCTGACAACTAAGCTGAACTTTTACCTGTTAAGACTGTGCATGGCACAACAGAAAGTTAATGTTCCATAGACTTTTTTTCTGTGAAGAACCCAGAGAGGGTTATTTGGTTATTTATTTATTTCATAAATAGTGTTATTTATTTCATTAATAGTGTTATTATTTATTTTCTGACTTTTTTCCTGTGAAGATCCCGGAAAGGGTTATTAATATTTGGTTATGTGTGGCTTTCTGGAAAACAATAAATGTTTACGTTTAGGCACCTGTGCAATCGTCACACTTTTTCTGTTACAAACTGACCCCGGCCCCCATCAGAGAAGGCAAAAGTTATGTGGCCCTCACAGGAAAAAGTTTGGGGACCCCTGGCTTACATACTGATGTGTACTCTTTTTGTAGGTGGTAGTAACCTGTGGCACCTGCTGGACACCACAGTAACTCAGAGGCGTGGGGCATCCAGTGCAGAGGCTGAGGCTATTGTGGAAGTGCAGCGGTACCTGGCTGAACAAAACCTATCAAGACAACAGGATCCACTGCAATATTGGCATAGTCACAAAAATCTATATCCTCATCTGTATAAATTGGCACTTCAGTTTTTGTGTATCCTTGCATCTTCAGTCCCCTGTGAACGAATATTTTCAAAGGCTGGGGAAGTTGTTTCAAAAAGAAGAAATCGCCTGAGCCCCAGCACTGTAAAAAAAACTTTTATTCCTGAATAAAAATCAATAAAACACCTCCCCATCCCCCACCCAATTTCCCCAGTCTAGATTATAACCCAGTCACACAAGCACTTCATATAACTACTTATCCATAAAAACAGCCACACACCAAAATGATTTATTAATATATCACAACTGACCAACTGACACTTTGATATACCGTCAATGTTATTTTGTCAGTATACCATGATCAGGATAGATTGTTTTTCACCTAGCTTTACAATACCTCAAATGATTATTTTGACATAATACTGGAATAATTATACTAAAAGATCTACTACCCTACATGTAACATACCAGCAGATGTCAGTATTCTTAAATGAGCTGTTAAACGGGGCTTTGTCTGATCAGGATTTGGTGAAGCATTTGGCCAGAAAGACTCGACACATTCACGGGGCCTCATTTCACCATCACTACTGGCAACCACCGACTGGTAAAATATCCGCAGAAGTTTGCTGCAGATGTTGAAGGACCACAATCTCCTTAGGAAGTACATCCTACTTTGTGTCTTCCCATACAAGTAGCTAATGTATGTTGTCCAATCCAATTTATTATCCAACCACAACCCGAGATATCTGTATGAATCCACAACCTCCACCTCAGCTCCCTCTAACAGAACTGGTTGAGATCTTGGTCTAGACCTCCCAAAATCAATAACCAGCTCCTTCGTCTTAGAGGTGTTGAGCTGTAGGTGGTTAGTGTCACCAAAATTTTTAACTTGTCACTCTCAACTGGTCAGTTCCCCAGCTCTTTCAAACACGCCATAATTGAGCCAAAACTGAAGAAAACTAACTTGGACCCCACCGATCTCAAAAACTATAGGCCCATATCAAAGCTTCCTTTCCTAGCCAAACTTCTTGAGAAAGTGGTGTCCAAACAGCTCACTGCCTTTCTGGAGACAAATTTAATCTATGACATGTTTCAGTCGGGGTTCAGACAACGCCACTCGACTGAAACTGCTTTAGTAAGAGTGGCTAGTGATATCATGATGTCGGCTGATATTGGGAAATCTACGGTCCTGGTCCTGCTGGATCTTTCCTCGGCCTTTGACACGGTGGACCACACCATTATGACAAACAGACTGAGGGACCTGGTGGGAATGACAGGTCCTGTTCTGAAGTGGTTCTCCTCCTACTTGACTGGTAGAAGCTTCAGTGTATCTTCTAATAACATCCGGTCCAACTCAGCCGATTTGCAGTATGGTGTGCCCCAAGGTTCTGTCCTGGGGCCACTACTGTTCCTACTGTACATTCTCCCCCTTGGCCGCATCATACAGCAGTATAATAACATCTCCTATCATCTCTTTGCAGACGACATCCAGATATACTGCTCGTTCAACAAGTCTGAGCTCCACATACTCAGCTCCTTAACAAACTGCCTGTCCCACATAAAGCAGTGGCTTAATGACAACAGCCTCCAGCTAAACTTTGGCAAAACGGAGACTTTGATCATTGCCCCAGACAGCGACATATCAGGCATAAAACAATACCTTGGTGACTTGGGCAGTACAGTTAAAACAAAGCTGAGAAACTTGGGTGTCATCTTTGATAAGGTCATGTCATCGGAACATTACACCAAACAACTGATAAAAAACTGTCACTTCCAACTGCGAAATATCTCCAAGCTCAGGACCATGGTTTCACACAAAGAGCTGGAGATGATCATTCACGCATTTGTCTCCTCACGTTTGGACTACTGTAACAGCCTTTTTACTTGTTTGAACAAAAAGGAACTGGCTCGTCTGCAGTTTGTTCAAAACTCTGCTGCGAGGCTTCTGACACGTGCAAACAGAAGAGACCACATTACACCTGTCCTTAGATCACTCCATTGGCTCCCTGTTTTGTATCGTGTCCACTTTAAGATCCTGGTGCTCACTTTCCGAGCAATTCACGGTCAGGCCCCCGCATATATGGCTGCTCTGATTCAGCCTTACAGCTCGACCCGCAGCCTGAGATCCTCAGGACAGCACTTGCTCATGGTTCCCCGCACCCACTTTGCTACCAGAGGTGACAGGTCTTTTAAAGCAGTAGCACCACGCTTGTGGAATGACCTCCCTCTGCACCTTCGAACCATGGACAGTGTTGTGAGTTTTAAAACCTACCTGAAAACATTCCTGTTTAAACAGGCATTTTAATTCCAAGATTGACTGAAGGCTGTTACCACCTGACTGCATAGAGTGTATTTTTTGTTTCTTAGTTCTACTTTAATTCGTATTTTAACTGTATCTTAACTGTATTATTGTATTTCAATTGTATTTTATTGCATTTTAATTTGTATTTTAGTTGTATTTTAATTGTTTTGATTGTTGTTGCACTGTAAAGCACTTTGTGACTTTATATGTCTGTGAAAAGTGCTATATAAATAAAGCTTACTTACTTACTTACTTAGTGTGGCACCATGCAGCAAAGTCCCCTACTAGTCTCCAATACTCCTCCTCTCTGTCATCCCTGATACACCCAACAATGGCTGTGTCGTCGGCATACTTCTGAATATGACACAGCTCCGAGTTGTAGCAGAAGTCCGAGGTGTACAGGGTGAAGAGAAGAGGGGCCAATACTGTGCCCTGGTGGGCTCCAGTGCTGCAGACAACGGTGTCAGACGTAATATCCTTCAGCCCGACATATTGTGGTCTGCCAGTGAGGTAGTCAGAGATCCAGTCCACCAGGTGGGAGTCCACTCCCATCTTGCTTAATTTATCCTGAAGCAAGGGGGGCCGAATGGTATTGAAGGCACTGGAGAAATCCAAAAAGAGGATCCTCACTGTGCCACTTCCCTTATCTAGATGGGAGTGGGCTCGATGAAGCAGGTAGAGGATGGCATCCTCCACACCGACACCTGGTTGGTACGCAAACTGCAGGCGGTCCTGGGCGTGTTGCACCTGGGGTCTGAGGAGGCTGAGGAAGAGCCGCTCCAGCATCTTCATCAGATGTGAGGTGAGTGCCACTGGTTGGTAGTCATTCAGCTCGCTGGGCCGGTTCTTTTTCGGAACTGGAACGATGCGGGATGTCTTCCAAAGAGTGGGCACTCTCCCAATCTGCAGGCTGAGGTTGAAGATCCGTTGTAGAGGTTCCCCCAGTTCTGCAGCGCAGGTCTTCAATACTCTTGGATACACTTTGTCCTCAGCTGCAACTTCCTCAGCTGCCCTCTGACCTGTTCTGTGGTAATAAATGGCAAGGGTCGTACTGATGTAGAGGAGGGGGGGGGTTGCAATATTTGGGGGGAGGTGTGTGGAGGGGGCGTGGCTGTAATGAGGGTGGGGGTGGGAAGGGCAACTGCAAAGGCTGGTTGAACCTGTTGAAAAAATCGTTCAGTTCATTTGCCCTCTCTATTGTCCCCTCAACAACTCTGGTCTTTGTGTTGAGACCTGTGATGGTCCTCACACCTTCCCAGACCTCCCTCATGTTGTTTTCCCTCAGCTTCTGCTCCACCTTTTTCCTATAGCTGTCCTTGGCTTCCTTCACACAGTGTTTCACCTCCTGCTGTGCTGTGCTGGCCTCCCTGTCTCTGCTCCTAAAAGCAGCCTTCTTCTTGTTGAGGACCATTTTGACTTCCCGTGTTACCCATGGCTTGTTATTAGGGTAGCAACAGACAGTCTTGACAGGGACGACCTCGTCTGTACAAAAGTTCAGGTAATCCATCAAACAGTGTGTCAGCCCCTCTATGTCCTCACCATGCGGGTCCATCAGCACATCCCAGGCTGTGGTGTTAAAACAGTCTCTCAAGGCGCTCTCCTTCTCAGGGGACCATCTCCTGACTGATCGAGTTGTCACAGGTTGCTTTTGAACCAGGGGAATATACAGTGGCTGTAGATAAACCAGGTTGTGATCAGACTTCCCTAGTGGGGGAAGGGGGGTCGCTCTGTATGCATCCCGTACATTAACATACAGCAGATCAATTGTCTTGTTGTTTCTAGTTGGACAGTCTACAACTTGATTAAAAACAGCCAAAGTAGCATCCAAAGTTACGTGGTTAAAGTCCCCAGAGATGATCATGAGTGCCTCAGGGTGCTGTGTCTGCAGCCTTGCTGTGACTGAATGGATTTTTTCACAGGCAGTGGCTGCGTCCGCTCTCGGAGGGATGTAAACACAGACGGTGATCACGTGACTGAACTCTCTTGGCAAGTAATATGGCCGCAGGCTAACAGCTAGCAGCTCGAGATCTCGGCAACATGAGACTGTCTTTACAGAGATATGAGTCACATGACACCAGGGAGGGGAAATGGCCAATTGGGCACAATTTGGACATTTTCACTTCGGGGTGTACTCACTTTTGTTGCCAGCAGTTTAGACATTAATGGCTGTGTGTTGAGTTATTTTGAGGGGACAGCAAATTTACACTGTTAAACAAGCTGTACACTGACTACTTTACATTGCATCAAAATGTCATATCTTCAGTGTTATTCCATGAAAAGATATAATAAAATATTTATAAAAATGTGAGGGGTGTACTCACTTTTGTGAGATACTGTATATATACCAAAACACCAGACATATGCAGAACAAATAACATATAACGGTAATATTATTGTGTAATATTATTATTACACGGCTCGTAAAAGATGACCCCGTGGGCCCCCAGACCGTCCTTTACTCAGTCCGCCCTTGGAGGTGGCTTGCCTCCCCGGCCACAGATGGTCGCCTCAACCCTGGTGCACCTCCTCCTCCACACAGCCGGACGCTCCACTCAGCCAGGGCCATGTCTCACAGCCTTCCCCGGGGCACGCCGTAGCTCATTTGGGTGCTACCTGAGATAAGCGTCATGCCACTCGTCCACCACCTGCAGCCGACCCTGGTGTTCCCCCATCTGTCTCTTGGCCTGCACTCGCTGTGACCTCGCCTCTGCTCAAGCCCGAACCCAGTCTGCAACACCCAGCGGGGCTCTGCTCGGCCTGCAGTGTCTCTGCCTGGCACTCGCCCTCTCAGTGCCAATTGGTCTTGCCCTGACCTCTTCTAAATCCGTTGCAGGCCCTGCCGATGTGGCCCCATGTCCACCAGCCCACTTCGGCCGAGCTCCGGGAACACCTGGGAACATCCCTTGGGCATTGCTTGTCAGTGCAGGCTCTCCCCTGTGCCACTCAGTACCCTCGTCCAGGGCCACTCAGGCTCTGGCACTGGGGCCCTCCTGCAGTGACCCTGAGCGAGACAAGGCCTGTCCACTTTCCAGGGTGCTGAATAATCTTTCATCCCACACAGCATCGTCCTGTACTCTCGGAACCAGTCGGTCCCACAATCCACAGCCCGACCACTCTTCTCCAGCACCGCTCTTGATGGAGAAACCGAGGCCATAGAAGAGGTTGCAGCCCATGATGTTTGTGACGCGGGTCGTCACGACACACTCCACATCAGCCATCTCCACCGACTTGTACCGAGCCGTCAGTCTGATGGTTCCCACCGTGGCCAACCGTCCTCCTCCATAGCCGCAAAGCGGCGCTGAGTCACCTCCAACTCTGTAGTGGGGAAAAAATTGCCTCACTGTAGCCCAGTTCAGCAAGGAACTCTCCACCCCCGTGTCGATCAGCATCGGTACCGCCATTCCATCCAACTCCACCGTGCAATATGTGCGCCCACTGGTGTTGGGGACACAGTATGAATCACTGTTGGGGCGGGAGGGGTTGAACTCCTTTGCGGGCTTCCTTGCTCCGCTAACTGGCATACCCTCATGTAGTGGTGAAGACGGCCACACTTGCTGTAGTGCTTTCCTCTTGCCGTACACTCTCTGGCTTTGTAGCGGTGCTTCGTGGACCCGCGGCCCATACATCTGGGCTTCCCCGGGGCAGACCTCATCCGTACAGCGTTGGCACCTCCCGCATCATCCTCAACGCTCCCATCACTGTCCAGGTCCACTACTTGTGTAGCCATGGGGGATCTTAACTCTCGCGGTGACAGGCGCTCACTCAGCTCCCGAGTTAGCTTATCTGCTGCCTCCAGCTGAAGAGTCAACTCGACAGCCTTGGACAGCATCAATTCACCTGGAAGGTTGAGCAGCTTAGACTGGACCGCAGCACAGTTGGTATGTTCCGCCAACTGGTCGCGAACCATTTCTTCCTCCAACAGTCCAAACCGACACTCAGCAGCCAGCTGCTTCAAGTCCAACACAAACCGTTGGATGGGCTCGCCTACCTGTTGGTGGCGCTGTCGGAATTTGATTCTCCGGACGATGACGTTGTCCGGCGCTCTGAAATGGCGCGTCATTAGCTCAACCACCTCTTCATAACTGTCCGCGTAACCAAGCATGCCCAAAATCCATTGTCCCTCCATTCCCAGGTTGTGCACAAGCAACGTACCTGGCCTTAATTTCTCCATCCTTCCCAGGTCCAGCGCCACCATATACATCCTAAAGGCGTCATACCACCGAGGCCATGGAACAGGCAGCTCACCTGGGAGCTCCAAAAACAGCCGAATTGGTGCCCCACACGCTTCCATACCTTCAATATTATCCACTTTCATCCTCGTTGCCAAATGTTATGTCGGAGGTTGGAGCCAAGGAGGAGACCAGTTGTGGAGCTGAACACACGTTTATTATACCAGGCACAGTGCAACTAACCACACCAAAACGCTGGCAGAGGAAACAACCAAGAGACCGCCCTCCTACCTGCAGCCACTGTATTGAATCAATACAGGACGCGGTTTGTCTTGTATTTACTAGAATCAGAATCAGAATCAGAATCAGATTTATTGCCATTGTTCATGTAGTACACAAACTAGGAATTTGTCTCGGTGCAATGCTGCAACATTAAACATGATAAAATAAAAGAAATAAACTATACATGCAATAAAGTGTAGAATAAGAGTGAGTAATACTGGTCAGCAGTTAAAATATATTAGCGAGCAGCAGATAATGTGGAGAACCATATAGTGCAGTCGGTAATGCAGGAAGAAAACAGTGATGATTGACATGAGTCTGGTTGAGCTGCTGTACATAGTGCACGAGAGTCAATAAGTCACTTAGTGTTCAGCAGTCTGATGGCAGAGGGGAAGAAGCTGTTCATGTGACGGGAGGTTTTAGTCTGGATGGACCGAAGTCTTCTACCTGAGGGGAGGGGGGCAAACAGTACGTGACCAGGGTGTGAGGGATCGGCTATGATCCGGCCAGCACGCCTCCGCGTCCTGGAGATGTACAGATCCTGGAGAGATGGGAGCTTGCAGCCGATCACCTTCTCAGCAGTGCGCACGACGCGCTGCAGCCTTAGTCTGTCCCTGGCAGTGGCTCCTGCGTACCACACGGTTATGGAGGTGGTGAGGATGGACTCGATGATGGCTGTGTAGAACTGCACTAACATCTTGGTGGGTAGCTTGAGCTTCCTCAGCTGCCGCAGGAAGAACATCCTCTGCTGGGCCTTTTTGATGAGGGAGCTGATGGTCGGCTCCCACTTGAGGTCCCTGGTGATGGTGGTGCCTAGGAAGCGGAAGGAATCAGCAGTGGTGATGGGAGAGCCTGTGAGGGTGAGGGGGGGCAGAGGGGTTGTGACTTTCCTGAAGTCCACAATCATCTCCACTGTCTTCAGAGCATTCAGCTGCAGGTTGTTGTTGTTGCACCAGGACGCCAGCTGGGCCACCTCTCTCCTGTAGGCGGACTCGTCGCCGTTGGAGATGAGCCTGATGAGGGTGGTGTCGTCCGCAAACTTGATCAACTTGACAGACTGGTGGCTGGAGGTGCAGGAGTTGGTATAAAGGGAGAAGAGTAGGGGGGAAAGTACACAGCCCTGGGGTGATCCGGTGCTGATGCTAGCAGAGTCTGAGACAGTCTTTCCCAGCCGCACATGCTGCCTCGGGTCCGTCAGGAAGTCGGTGATCCACCTGCAGAGGGAGTCAGGCACGTTGAGCAGGGACAGCTTGTCCCAGAGCAGAGCGGGGCGGATGGTGTTGAATGCGGAGCTGAAGTCCACAAACAGGATCCTGGCGTAGGTTCCCGGGGAGTCCAGGTGCTGCAGGATGGAGTGGAGGGCCAGGTTGACTGCGTCGTCTACAGACCTGTTGGCTCGGTAGGCAAACTGCAGCGGGTCCAGGAGAGGGGTGGTGATGGACTTGAGGTGGGGCAGGACCAGGCGCTCAAAGGACTTCATGACTACAGAGGTGAGCGCTACAGGTCTGTAGTCATTAAGTCCAGTGATCCGTGGCTTCTTGGGGACAGGGATGATGGTGGAGGATTTGAGGCAGAGCGGCACGTGGCATAGCTTAAGGGAGGTGTTAAAAATGTCTGTGAAGACAGGAGCCAGCTGTTTCGCACAGTGTCTCAGGGTGGAGGGAGACACACCGTCCGGACCGGGGGCCTTGCGCGGGTTCAGTCTGGAGAACTGTTTGAGCACGTCCTGCTCACTGATGATAAGGGCAGGGGGGAGGGGGGGCGCCTTTGATGAAGTAGGGATCGTGGAGGCTGTGGAGCTGGAGAGAGGGGGGGAGTTGGACACAGATGACGAGGTGTCAAAACGGGCATAGTGTTGGGACAGTCTTTGACAAAGGGCTTTGTCATCCTGACCTTTAGGAGCCTGAGGCCGATAGTTGGTGATTTGCCTCAGTCCTCTCCACACAGAAGCTGAGTCATTAGCAGTGAACTGCTGCTGGAGTCTCTCAGAATACACAGATTTAGCTCTCCTCAGCTCTCTGTTAAACCGGTATTTGACCTCCCTGTAGCAGTCCCTGTCTCCACTTTTCAGTGCTGCTTCCTTCTCCTTCCTGATCTGTCTGAGCTTAGCCGTGAACCAGGGCTTGTCGTTAGAGTACCTCACCCTGGTGCGCGATGGAAGAATGCTCTCCTCACAAAAGTGGATATAAGAGTTCACAGTGTCCGTGTATTCATCCAGATCATGCGTGGCTCCTTTAAACATGCCCCAGTCAGTTATTTCCATGCACATTTCCAGCTTCTCCTCAGCTTCACTGGTCCATTTCTTCGTAGTGCTCACAACAGGTTTAGTGAGCTTCAATCTCTGTCTGTATGTGGGAATGAGGTGGACCATCACGTGATCAGATAATCCCAGCGCAGCACGGGGAACAGCGCGATATGCGTCTTTCACTGTGGTGTAACAGTGATCCAGCGTGTTTATTCCTCTGGTGGGGCATTTAATAAACTGTATGTAGCGGGGGAGATCGTGGCTCAGATTGCTCTGGTTAAAGTCGCCAACCACAATAACCAGAGAGTCTGGAAAAATCCGCTCCGTGTGTTGGATGTGATCCGCGAGCACGCGCTGAGCTTCGCGCGTGCCCGCGTCGAGCTTCGCGCGTGCCCGCGTCGGGAGGGACGTACACAGCGGCGAGGATGAATGAAGCAAACTCCCGCGGGGAATAAAATGGCTTGCAGTTAATAAAAAGAAATTCCAGGGCGGGAGAACAGTGTTTGGAAATTACCGTTACATCAGAGCACCAGCTGCTGTTGATGTAAAAGCAGACTCCGCCTCCTGTGGTCTTACCGGAGAGCTCTGTGTCACGATCAGCACGAAACAGCTGAAATCCCTCGAGGCGCAGCGCGCTGTCCGGTGTGTTTTCCCTGAGCCAGGTCTCGGTAAAACAGAGGGCAGCCGAGGAGGAGAGGTCCTTAAAACGCATCAGCAGTCTCAGTTCATCTACCTTGTTAGAGAGAGAGGTGGTATTGGACAGAAATATGCCAGGCAACGCCGTGCGCGTCCCTCTCCTGCGAAGCCGGACGAGAGCGCCCGCTCGTCTTCCTCTCTTTCGCCGTCTCACTTTTCGAGCCAAGCAATGAACCAGATCGGCGGCAGGAGCTAAAAAAACTGGGAGTAGGTCCGTGGGAGTGAAAGTCCTGATATTTAGAAGTTCTTCACGGGTATAAGAGCAAGCAGACACACAATTGACAAACAAAAACAAACAAAGGGTGCAGCGAAGCACCATGGCGACCACTGTGGGCGCCATCTTGGATGGAACTGGTGGCTTTAACTAGGTGGCTTTAACGCAGCATCATCTCATCTGCATTCTGCATGTTGCCCTCCTACTCAGTAGTTGTTGGCTGACTTGTTTACTTTTACACACCGCACGTGAAGTCATCACTCGAGAGTAATTGGGTGAGAGATAGCCGGGCGAGCTCAGCAGTAGCCACAACAGCTTGCTGGCTTCTCACAGACCAACATGTCTATGGCTACACTGTGTTCCGATAGGCTACTCCGTGCATCAGTCAAACATAAATGTTTGCAAAAGTACCGATGTGAGTAGGAAGAACTCAATGACTGGCCTGACAGCGTCAAAGTGAACGAGTACAAGGCAAACTACAAACTTGTACTGTCCAAAAATAGAAAAAAAAATGTTGGTAAACAGGTTGTACAGTTCTAACGTTAAATAAATTGCTATTTGCAAGCCCAGGTTTTTTGAGGGGGTTCTTTAATTTGTAGTAAATTGAACTTGAAAGTTATAAACATTGTCAAAGAAGCACTTTAAACTTTGGCCTATGAATACTATGTTAATTCATCCAGCCGGACACTACAACGCCAGTGTTTCCTCTGGCTTAAAGACTTTGGCACAGTGGCAACATATTTTTTTTTTGGAGGGGGGAGGCAGAAAACACACATGTATGAAAACATTCATTTTATACTATTTATTTCTTTTTTTTAAATTTTGCACAGTAACTTTGCATATAATAATGTATCAGATTTATATAGCACTTTATCATAGATGCTTTTTACAGATATATTATTCATTCACTCCAGACAGACAATGGTAGTGGCAAGCTACTACTGTAGCCACAGCTGCCCTGGGACAGGCTGATGGAAATGTGGCTGCCAATCCGGGCCAATGGCCTCTCCGGCTACCACCAAACATTTATACACATTCATACCCAGTGTCATGGACACTGGAGGCAAGGTAGGTAAATTGTCTTGCCCAGGGACACAACAGCAGGATATCTGGGGAGATCGGGATTCGAACCGCCAACCATCCAGTTATTGGACAATGTGCTCTACCTCCTGAGCCACTGTCATGCATATGGAACTTACAATATGAAGTATTGTACAACCAAGGCTTGAATGTTTGAATATTGGGCCATTTGGGGTCCAACCCAGACGTCTTGTATTTGGACTTTCTACTGGTGTCATCCTTCTCTCCTTCCTCTGCTCCCACCTCTCCTGGATCGTCTGCCTGAACACTTTCCTCTCCCTGGCTTCTCTCTTCTGTCTCATCTTGCCCTCTCTGAGCTCTAATTCAGCTTCTCTCTCTGTCTATGATGGTATACAAACAGTTTAGAAAATATCAAGGGCCATGTAAATTAAAGGAGACAACCAAAAATTTCTAGTTAAGGGTACAAAGAGCGTCCACTTAAAACTTGAGTAATGACTTCAGTCTTGAAGGGTTGAGGTTTTCCTCCAAAATTTATAGCAATTTTCTTATAGTTTTCTACTTTTCTCTGTTAATTTATCTAAATTTGAAACCATTTTCCTCAAATTTGTAATTTCCTCTTGTAAAATTGACTTTTCTTGTATATTTGAAACTTTATTATAAATTTGTGGATTATTTTCTGGCTTATTTTTGTCTGTTTTTTAAAATAAAATTACTGTTTTTTAAAAAAATTTTGAAACAGACTGGTATGTTTTTTTTAACTTTTTCCTCATAACAATTTATATTTTTGACCATAACGTTGCAGTCAGAACAGAACAATAATTTAACTCTCATTACAAAGAAAAAAATATTAATAAAATTGTATTTAATGATTTAAATTAACTTAAATGACCAAGGATGCCGTTATTTCTGTTATAATATTTCTATATATTTATAGTTTTTTTTAGAAATCTCCTCACCGCCAAGAAAAACCTCCCTTATTTTGAAGTCCAAATGCTGGCACGTTTAGTTTGTCTGAAGGCTGCTGATGGATTAAAATCACTGACTTCATGAATTTCGGTCACCTTAACACTTGCCAGGTACATAATTGGGAACATAACTTAATATTGTAGTGGCTGGTGAAATATATCCTCAGCAATTCAGTAGTCCCCCTTGCCTTTCCCTCCACATGAAGCTGGGTGCATTTGAATTCTAACTGCATCTCTTAGCTAAGCGACTCTTCCATTATTGCTCCCGTTTCCAGTGGGTTAAAACCATGATAAACACCAGTGCTTACACACCTCTTATGATTTTTTTTTTCCGCGTTTTAAGTACTTCAAAAAACTCATGTTTCTGTCGGACAGTCAAGCCTTATTCATGCTGCATTTCCCCTCTAGTCCGCCTTTTTCCGCGTACAGTGGGGCAAAAAAGTATTTAGTCAGCCACCAATTGTGCAAGTTCTCCCACTTAAAAGATGAGAGAGGTCTCCAATTTTCATCATAGGTATACCTCAACTATGAGAGACAAAATGAGAAAAAAAAAATCCAGAAAATCACATTGAAGGATTTTTAATGAATTAATTGGTAAATTCCTCAGTAAAATAAGTATTTGGTCACCTACAAACAAGCAAGATTTCTGGCTCTCACAGACCTGTAACTTCTTCTTTAAGAGGCTCCTCTGTCCTCCACTCGTTACCTGTATTAATGGCACCTGTTTGAACTCGTTATCAGTATAAAAGACACCTGTCCACAACCTCAAACAGTCAGACTCCAAACTCCACTATGGCCAAGACCAAAGAGCTGTCAAAGGGCACCAGAAACAAAATTGTAGACCTGCACCAGGCTGGGAAGACTGAATCTGCAATAGGTAAGCAGCTTGGTATGAAGAAATCAACTGTGGGAGCAATTATTAGAAAATGGAAGACATACAAGACCACTGACAATCTCCCTCGATCTGGGGCTCCATGCAAGATCTCACCCTGTGGGGTCAAAATTATCATGAGAACGGTGAGCAAAAATCCCAGAACCACACGGGGGGATCTAGTGAATGACCTGCAGAGAGCTGGGACCAAAGTAACAAAGGCTACATCAGAAACACACTACGCCGCCAGGGACTCAAATCCTGCATTGCCAGACGTGCCCCCCTGCTTAAGCCAGTACATGTCCAAGCCCGTCTGAAGTTTGCTAGAGAGCATTTGGATGATCCAGAAGAGGATTGGGAGAATGTCATATGGTCAGATGAAACCAAAATAGAACTTTTTGGTAAAAACTCAACTTGTCATGTTTGGAGGAGAAAGAACACCATACCTACTGTGAAGCATGGGTGTGGAAACATCATACTTTGGGGCTGTTTTTCTGAAAAGGGACCACAACGACTGATCCGTGTAAAGGAAAAAATGAATGGGGCCATGTATCGTGAGATTTTGAGTGAAAACCACCTTCCACCAGCAAGGGCATTGAAGATGAAATGTGGCTGGGTCTTTCAGCATGACAATGATCCCAAACACACCGCCCGGGCAACGAAGGAGTGGCTTCGTAAGAAGCATTTCAAGGTCCTGGAGTGGCCTAGCCAGTCTCCAGATCTCAACCCCACAGAAAATCTTTGGAGGGAGTTGAAAGTCTGTGTTGCCCAGCGACAGCCCCAAAACATCACTGCTCTAGAGGAGATCTGCATGGAGGAATGGGCTAAAATACCAGCAACAGTGTGTGAAAACCCTGTGAAAACTTACAGAAAACGTTTTACCTCTGTCATTGCCAACAAAGGGTATATAACAAAGTATTGAGATGAACTTTTGTTATTGACCAAATACTTATTTTACCGAGGAATTAACCAATTAATTCATTAAAAATCCTTCAATGTGATTTTCTGGATTTTTTTTTTCTTATTTTGTCTCTCATAGTTGAGGTATACCTATGATGAAAATTGGAGACCTCTCTCATCTTTCAAGTAGGAGAACTTGCACAATTGGTGGCTGACTAAATACTTTTTTACCCCACTGTACGCTTTGGACGAGCACGGCACGCACGCGGCGCTGTACATGCTAACTTTTTTCATCTACCCAGGCCAAGCGGTTGACGCATGCACACAACCATCATTTGTAGTTTCACTTCGGCCCGATAGGTAGCACCAAGGCGCTGACGCGCCAGGATTTTAACCAACGAAAAAACGGCAGACTTCTTCACAAAGTTTCTCTTCAAATAGAGTTTATTTCTGCTGTTTGACTTCCCGGTTTTCACTCCTCCTCCACGAAGATGCTGCTTGCTAGCGAGACACTGCCTGCTGACTGACTGGAAAGCTTGCGTGGGTGTCCCGCTTCTAAACTCCACACAGATGACGGCCATGTGCGTTGTTCGCGTGCGTGCTTGCGGAAAGTCATTGCTTCATATATTTTTCTTAAATTCATATCTCCTTGGCGCGGCAGTAAATCTTCTGGTGTGGCGGCCCGCTACCGAGAAATGTTACCAGAGGAAACCCTGAACACACAGTGAAAGCAGCCAGCAACATCATCGGTGTCCCTATGCCTCCCCTCTCAGACATCTACCTCACCCGCCTCACCCACAGAGCCATCAGCATTGCAGATGACACCTCACACCCCTCCCACTCCTTCTTCAGCCCCCTGCCCTCAGGGAAAAGGCACCGGAGCCTCCGGGCCCACTCCACAAGACTGCAAAACAGCTTTGTTCACCAGGCCATCAGGACCCTGAATTCTGTCCACTTCCTCCCCCCTCCCGCCCCGCCCCTGGACCGTAACACACTCACCCGTACAATAACTACTAGGTGTGGGAATCATGAGGGACCTCACAATTCGATTTGGATCATGAGTCTTGGTTCACGATTTGATCCTATCATGATTCAGCAATAATCAGGATATCACGATAATCGAGTATCACGATCCCATATATTTCAATTTTTTTCACCTTATTCAACCTCTTTTACACCCGCTTTGAGACCACCAGCTACAGGGCTGAGAAGAGACACACGCTCACGTACCCCTCCCCCCCACCCACTAAGTCTCACCAGGCCAGGGGAAAAAAGCACTGAGGAATATCAACCCCCGCAAGGCAGTATGACCAGACAACATGCCTGAGTAGGCCCTCAGAGCATGCGCTGCCGAGCTGACTGATGTCCTCACACCAATCTTCAACCTCTCCCTCAACCAGAACATAGTCCCCTCCTGTTTCACGGTGGTGCAGTGGTTAGCACTGTTGCCTTACAGCTAGAAGGTTCCAGGTTCGAATCCCCAGGCTGGCAGGGGTAGGAACCTTTCTGTGTGGAGTTTGCATGTTCTCCCTGTGCTGTGTGGGTTTACTCCGGAGGCTCCAGTTTCCTCCCAAAATCCAAAGACATGCATATTAGGTTAATTGGTTGTTCTAAATTGTCCCTAGATATCTATCTCCTATAGGCCCTTAGAGTAGAGGGTTAGTGCTAGTGAAGCACTTTGAGTGGTCTTTGAGACTAGAAAAGTGCTATATAAGTACAGGTCCTTATCCCTTATCCCTGATCCTGTTTCAAAATGACAACCATCATCCCCCTCTCCAAAAGGAGACCGCCGACCTGTCTGAATGATTACAGACCGGTAGCACTCACTCCAATCATCATGAAGTGTTTCAAGAGAGTGGTGCTGCCCCTCATTCAGGACAGCAAACCGGGCACCCTGGACCCCCTGCAGTACGCCTACCGGTCCAACAGGTCCACCTCAGATGCCATTGCAGCAGCACTCCATTATTCTCTCTCCCACCTGGAAGATAAAGATTCCTACATTAGGATGCTCTTCGTCGACTACAGCTCCACCTTAAACACGGTCATCCCCCACAAACTCACAGACAAACTGTCTTCACTTGGCCTGCACCCCACCCTCTGCAACTGGCTACTGGACTTTCTAACTGGCAGACCCCAGTCTGTCAGGATGGGTAACAGGACCTCAGCCAGCATCATCACGAACACAGGTGTCCCACAGGGTTGTGTTCTCAGCCCCATCCTCTACAGCCTCTTCACCCATGACTGTGCTGCCTCCCACAAGGACAATATCTTCCTAAAGTTCCTGGATGACACAGCAGTGATAGGATGCATCACTGGTGATGACGAAGCATCCTACAGGAGGGAGGTGGCCAACCTGGTGTCATGGTGTGAGGACAGCAACCTCACCCTCAACACGGACAAGACAAAGGAGATGATAGTGGACATGAGGAATGGGAAGAGACCCCATCAGCCGCTGTTCATCCAGAAGCTTGAGGTGGAGAGAGTGAGCAGCTTTAAATATCTGGGCATCCACATCAGCGAGGACCTTAAGTGGACACACAACACCACAGAGCTGGTTAAGAGAGCTCAACAGCGGCTGTCCTTCTTGAGGAGGCTGAAGAAATTTGGCATGTCTTCCAGGATCCTCAACAATTTCTACAGCTGTATCATCAAGAGCATCCTGACCAATTGCATCACTGCGTGGCATGGCAGCACCACCGTCCTGGACCGCAAACGCCTGCAGAGAGTGGTGAAGACAGTGGAGAAGATCATCAGGACTCCACTCCCGTCTCTGCAGACCATCTACCACTGCAGAGTCCAAAGGAGAGCTGATGCCATCCTCCGGGACCCCACCTACCCCAGCACGAATTGTTCACACTTCTACCCTCAGGCTGGAGGTACAGAAGTGTGAAATACAAGTCAACCAGACTGAAAAACTCCTTCTTTCCCACTGCCATCAGACTCCTGAACAAATAACTGCCAAAACGCTGCAACACAGCTTTGCATATAGGAACTCACACACTGGCTGCTAAATTTGCACACTGCTCACCTGTACAGTGTATATAGTCTCACCCGTCTGATGTCCATATTATCTCTGCTGCTAATTATCGTCTCTGCTGCTATTTATCTTGTACAGTCTACTGGCACTACTGTTACAGAGAAATCAGCAACGGGTGCTAATTTGCAATTTGTAACTTATAATTATATACTGCTCACTGCACAATGCTCATTTTAGATTAGATTAGATTAGATTAGATTCAACTTTATTGTCATTACACATGTATGAATACAAGGTAACGAAACACAGTTTAGCATCCAATCAGAAGTGCAAAGGACAGCAGTGCAGTATATAAGGTAATTAACAGTATGTGCAATTTAAGCAAATATATGCAAATATATGCAGCAGTGCAGAAAGTTAAGAGTACTGTTATGTGCAAATAATGTACAATAAGTTAGATGGGCAGTTATGTACAGGTGAGGATGGTAAGAGATGATGGTAAGAGAGTCAGCGGGGAACTAAGTTCAATAATGTGACATTTGCACACTGTACATAGGTTTATGCCATCTCAGGTTCACATCATCTCTGATATAATATACCCCTACCACTATATTCATCCAGTGAATTTCAATTTCATTCCTCTTGTTGACTGCATCAACTGCTTTAGCTGCCCAAATTGCCTAATGTGTGTTATTATTAGAGATGAGCCGATCTCAGCCGAGGTATCGGTATTGGGTCCAATCCAGCTATTTTGCCTGGATCGGTATCAGTAAGGAATAAAAGTCATTTACTGAGCCGATACATTAATAATGATATTAAAATGAAAGTGCGGTAACCGTTTTCATTCATGCTGCACGTGGCTTGCCATAGACGTAAACAAACAATGTCACTAGAGCTGCGCCGCGGTGAGTGGGGCTTGCCTCAACATGTCTGCAGTGTGGAACTAAAAAGCAGGACTGCAGAATGCAACTACTTTGCAGGGTGGTACCAGTGTTTCCAATTTTAACACTACAAACTTGATAAAACACTTAGGGAAGTATCACGGTAAAGAATATGCCGAATTCTGCCAAGCGCTGAGCACAAGGATAAGAAATCCTGCACTGTAACAGATACTGCTGGACTCTTTTCCAAAACGTGACAAACTACCTCCTGAGAGCAAAAAAAGATAACAGATGAAATTGTCAAATTTATCTGCTCGATGACCAACGCTTTGATCTTGTGGAAAACGAGGGTTTCCACGTTTAATGGAGTATTTGGAGCCTCGGTACACGCTGCCACACCGAAGCTGGTTTTCTGACAGCAGTCCCGGTTGCTGTAAGTAAGGAAGTATGCACATTTATCTCAAGATGCTTATCAGAAATCCCAGCTTTAAGCTTCAATGAACCAAAGTTTAAAATAAAAAAAGAAGCAGCATTGCTGAACAGAGTCAAATTTGTAATATATTTCTTGTTTGACTTCTAGATTTACAGTCATGAAAAATTAGGACACCCTGTATAAGCCTGTGAGTGCGTTTTTAACATATTTGGATATATGGATATTTAATATCAATGTTAAAAATACTGGGAGATTCATGTAATATAACTAAACAATTAAAAATGAATTAATACTTTTTATCAATTTTCTGTAAAATGTAATTCTATACAAAAAGTGAGGAATAAATTAAGACCCCCCCCACCATCTTT
Source organism: Pholidichthys leucotaenia (assembly GCA_020510985.1). Taxonomy (NCBI): domain Eukaryota; kingdom Metazoa; phylum Chordata; class Actinopteri; order Cichliformes; family Pholidichthyidae; genus Pholidichthys; species Pholidichthys leucotaenia. The sequence goes on from CM035846.1 coordinate 201,973,598, forward strand.
ATTATGACACCCCCACCTTCATTCCCACTTAAAATGGCTAAAATAATTTAAATAAATGTAAATAAAAACAAAAACAAGACATAGACAAGACATAGACATAGACAAGACATAGATATGTGAACATTTCTTAATAAAGGAATGAATATTTAAAGGGGTGTCCAAATTTTTTCATGACTGTATGTTTTTATGTGTGCAAAATGCAGCCAGTCATTATCAAAGTATGTTCTGTACTTAAGAGAGTCGGTATCGGTTTTGGATCAGTATCGGTCGATACTCAAGGCCACAGTATCAGTGTCAGTATCGGACTTGAAAAGGTAATATCAGCTTATCCCTAGTTATTAGTACTCATTATTATTAGTATTTAGTATCAAGGCGTGCTTAGGAGTTCTAATTTCCTAACTGTGTGTTGCTGTGTGTGTTATTAGCATCCATTAGTATTAGGATTGAGTTACTGTGTTATCGTGTTATTACCTTATTAGTATTGTTGTGTACCTATTACCTTAAAGGACAGGGCAAAGTGGGGATTGCTTGTTGTGGCCTTGTGTCCTACCTGGGACAAAGAGGATAAGTAAGTAAGTACCTATTACCTTGGCATTCGTATGGAGAGCAAAGTAAGAATTTTATTGCTCAGGAAATGAGCAATAAAATTGATAATAAAATGGGCTTTATTATCATGAGTATTTCTTAACTGTGCTCATGATAATAAAGCCTTTGAATTTTGAATCTTGAATCTCAAATCATGTCCCAAAGTAAAACTGTTGACATCTCTTTCAAATAATAATGTATTCCCGGGGCTTCATTTTCCGCCGAGACACGTCTTTGCACACAGGCAGGGTAGTGGACGGTGTTTGGAATTGACTCCCACACCAGATACGCCTAGCTGACTCTGTGGACTCTTTTAAAAAGCAGCTGAAAACTTTTTTTAACGAGACTTTCCGTTGAGTTTCAACTGTTTTTTGCTTTTTAATGGTAAGTCTGATATTTTAAAATCCTTTTAATCTTGTGTTTTAACTTGTTTTTGTATTTTTTCAAATTATTTTTATCTATCAACTTCCTTTTATTTCACTTTATTGTGCAGCGCTCTGTGACTATATGTCTCTGACAGTCACTTCATAAATAAACTTTACTTACTTGACGCTCTGAGAAAAAGCTCCATGCCGGTGTCTCTTTTGCTTTACCGTTGCTAATGCTGGTCCGAGACGTGTGTGGCTCGCCGTATTCCAAGTGGGTTTTTTTTGTTTTTTTTTGTGCAGCGCTTCTTGGGGGTTGTGTGTCATATCAAGGTCTTTCCTTTCATCTTTGATATAAAATCCAAAAAAGGCCAGACATTTGAGCTAACTGAGCTAACTGCTTCATAACTTTCAAAGCTGGCTGCAAATCACCAAGAAAAGCTATGACTTCACTTGACTAGGTGTTTGCTTTGTGCCATCTAGTGGACTGAAAACTGCACTGATTAACTAATAACCCAAAAGTATATGTGTACACATTTTTTTTGTAACAAAAGATCGATCCATGCATTTATGAATCGATGCATTGTCGCTAGTGCCAAGTATCGCGATCCATCACTGAATCGATCTTTTTTCCCACCTCTAATAATTACCTCAGCTGTTTGCACAGAAAGATTGGCACACCAACAGCTGCTGTATGTCTCTGCACCTTACTGCAACCATTTGCACAAATGCCATACCTGCTGCTGTCTGTCTGTATTGCAATATTGATCACGTGCAGTCCAATCTGTCACTGTCTGTACCTACACTACCGCATCGAACTTGCAACTATGAATATTACTGCTCTACCTTTTTCTGTATATAGGATTGCTGGGTTTTATCGATTATCTTTATTTGCACTATGGGATGTCTGGGTTTTATCTTATAGCTTATAGATGTTTATTCCTAAAGTATAAACAAAGTACTTCTCAAAATATTTATGAGGCAAGACCTTGATACATGATGATTCAACAGAAGCCATATAGAAGATAATTAAGTATGACTGATATTCTGGCCTGTTCAGTGTAGGCTAGGGGCTTATCCTGTACTCCACACAGGTAGAGGCGCTGGTCTGCAAGAGGCGCCTTTTTTTTTTTTTTCCAACCAATCTGTTTGATTAAAGGTAAAACTGCGTTATGGGCTGCAATATGCACAACCTGTGATAATGTGTTACTGAAGCAGATGGTCCTGAGCCATGTCAGAATGAAAACTGGGTGTGTACGATAATTTTCCTCAAAATACGATAATTTTAAGACACTGGTACGATACTTCAAAATTTCCCATCTGGCAACAGTGAGTCCCACCCTTTTGAAATCAACCATTTCCCTCTGCCCGTCATTAAGCCATTTCACATCTGTTTAAAAACAACAGGCAGTGCTAGAGTTTGATTTATTGTCTGGATTAACAAACCACAATAACTCTGTGGTGATGGACTCTTTGGTTCATCTGAAAATGCAAAGAAAAACGAGCAAAGTGTATTAATCGCGAGCATACTAACTACTAGCTACCGGCTAGCTACGGTGTTCTGGCGACAGGTGTCATGCCGAGAAAACCATGTCTGCCATGGAAAGCACCCCCTTCGTGACTCTGGGGTCTTTTGCAGTACCAACTCAACAGGGATATGTTTTATAAATACATTACTTTTGCACTTGACAACATTTAATTTGTTAGTGCGTGAAATGACAATAGACATCTTGAGCTGACTGAGATGTTTAGCAACAGCTGGCTACATTTAGAAGGGACTATTTTTTCTCAGCTGTGCAAAATAACCGGTTAAACAAACAAATCATAATATTTTGCCCAGTATTGCTGTCATTGAATAAATTGTGCTTGCGAAACTGTTGTATAAACACAATATTACACTCAAGTTTGTTACGATATCATAAATATACCATCTCCAGGTGGAGGGCACAAGCCGCATCACACCTTGGAGTTACTATATTCACGATACAGAACAGAACTCTTAGCTGTTACAGGGCAGTGACCACAGTTACACAAGCTGCCGCCTGTATTTTGAGTGGCAAACGTGTTGCAGCTTTAGTTTGTATGCAGCAAAACATAAAAATTAACCAAAATATTCTGTCACAGTAGTACAAAGAGTCCCTTTTTTACTTACGTATATATACAGTGGGGACAATAGGCATTGAACACATCAACATTTTTTAACATTAGACATACTAGTGCACTGCCCATGGACGTAAGTATTCCTGTCTGAAACAGGTATCCCAATCAGGCTTTACAGGCCCAAATGTAGGCTGTGTTTGAAAGTGGAATACAGAGGTGTAGCGTATATGTAGGCAATCACATGTTAGACTTTGACAAATATAAAAGGGACTAAATGGCACTAAGATTTATTTGATTGTCTTTTATCTTTTGTCACTATTTGTACTACGGGTAGCATTACTGTACATGGACTGTTGTTGTTGTTTTTCCAGCCTTATTCCTTTTCTTTTTTTATATTGTGCATACCACTGAAGAGAGAGAGAAACGCCTTTTCAATTCTCCTGAATGTCCAGTATGTACATCAGCTGTTCTGATAGATATGTCAAAATGTAAGAACACCGGTGGATCCAATCAGCTGATCGCTGGAACCACAGAGCTCAGCTGTTTTCCATGATAAATCAGCCTCAGGGCAAAAGCAGACTCCATGCATTATCTTTTTTTCACTTTATTGAAAATAACTCCTTTTTTATCGCCATCAGTTAGTGTGCCTTTGAGCCAGGTCGTGTCTGGCCGCTGCTTCTCCTGTCAGACCCGGTCCGCTGACGCTCCGCCCAGTCTGCTCGTGCCCCTCATTCTCCACATATGGTGAATTATCCTTTAGACCTACGCAATCACGGCAACTTTATAGCACAATTTTTTTAAGCATTAAATCTTCAGTATTATCTTTTTCTATCTTTCTAACTTTCATTTCCTTGTTTTGTCCAGGGAACACTGTGGTGACTGACAGGTTGTGATGCTGTGTATTATCCAATCAGCACGGCGTCAATCTGAAACCCCGCCCACACTTCTTGAAGCCAGGCATGAAGAGACACAGAGCGGTGGCTAAACTTTTATTGATAAAAATTACATATTTTGACTGAGTGACTCCATACTCGGGGATGCACACCCTCGTAACCTCAGGAAACCACGTATAAAACTTTAGGTCAGTCTGAGGAGCGGTTCAAGAGATATGCATGGAAAAGTGAGACAGACAGACAGACAAACAGAGACTTCGTGAATTTATAGATACATTTCTGATGGAGCCACTGACCTGAGATTTTCACCAGATATCAGTAACAACCAGTGTTGGGAGTAACTGTAACGCCACTACTTTTGCAGTAACGTGCTGTGCAACGAAATTACTGTTTAAAAATTCACTAATACGTTACAGTTACTGAAATTTGATCAGATGCGTTACTCACGTTACTCATTTTATTAATATGGATAGATATTTTGATATATAGCTACTTTGTTTTTGTGGAAATAGATTATTTTTCCTTTAAGGACAAAGGCATATTAGTGAGTTGGAAACTAAGTGCCGTGTGAGACCGACTGCAATCTTCAGAAGCGTCTCAACAGCAACAAGATCAAAACTAGTGCTATGCTGTGCTAGCACCGTGTTATTGGCGGATTTATGCCATCTGAACAGCCACACTGGATTTCAAGCAAAGGTATGCATCTGAACAGTTTGTGACCCAGCAAGAATTAAACCGACTGATTGCCAGATACATCATTACAGAATGATAATCTGATAACAGTCATTTTCCATCAGACAGCTAAGACTGTGAGCCACTGAAGTTAAAACACATTTACTTGCTACCTGGATAAAGATTATTCAAAAATGGATTTTGATCTCCAAAAGGAATTTATGGGACTAGATCATGTCTCTGTCACAACAGACATTTGGCTTGTGGATAATGGACATTTTCTTTGGATCACTGCACATTGGATTAAATCCATAAAGGTAAGAAACACTGACGGCTTTATGCAATGTTGCCAACTCACTTTTGGAGTGATTCCCACTCTTTTCCCCTCTCTCTCACACCACACACCCTATTTCTCACTCCAAAATGAGGAAATTACTGGCAATTTTGTGTTGATTTTCTTTAATTTTTCGCACAGTAAGAGCTCTCAAGGCAGGATAAAGCAGACTGAACATATTCTAAAAGCTCAGTCTGAAACAGTCTGTTTTCAGCCTGACATTAATAAGCCCGTAATGTAATCCATTAATTAAATTATCTTGCTATGTGTGCAAGATGATTTAAGTATGCATTTAAAAGCAGCATGAAAGTTACTTTTCCAAGAAACTAGTTACTTTAATCATGAAGTAACTGGTAACTCATATACTTTTGAAAGAAGTAACTAGTAACCTCCAATTGAAGTAGCCTCCAATATCGTGTAAAACTCAGTAAAAGCTCAGTGTGTTACTGAACATGAAAAGTTCCGCCTCCCTTCTCCCTGTAATCATGGAGTTACAGCTCCATCCATACTGTAACAGAGTTTACTGTTGAGATTTTTGGGAACATGTCAGAAGAATTCTGTAGTCTATCCATCCATCCATCTTTTACCGCTTATCTGGGTGGAATTATATTTTGTCTGTTTTTTCTTTTTGTCTTACAGTTTGAAACAGTTATTTCTGCACTGAAAATATTGTATAGAGGTGGTCTTTTTGAAATTTAGTTTTTTAGATATTAATCTTTTTTCAAATGCAATACAATTTAGTTTGTGTTCTCCTGTAAAGCATTTTTAGGATTTTAGTTGTAGATTTTAGAATTTCAGACCTATTTATTTGGAGTCAACAAACACATTTGGGGGCAGATTTACTAAGGCAGCGCAAATTAGTGAGTGTGCAATTTACAAAGAGCGCCTAAGGGAGTGGCCAATTTTTGCCAGTGATCTACGAACAACACGCAAAATTATGAACACAGACACAGTCACTTCATTTCAATAATGACCACCCATCCACCAAGAGCACCGCAAAATTGCGCACAGGCACACCTGAGGAAGCGGGTCATAAACACAGGCACAGCCAGTTCGGAGGAGCTTAATATATAAAGCTTTTTTTAAAGTATTTATTTAAGTGCAAACCCCACTAAAATAGTTTATTTTTGTTTGTCATATTTTTTCAAAATTTAGATTTTCATTTAACATGGCAGACTCTTTTGTTTAACATGTATAAATGAAGCATTTGTATCTAATTTTAAAAAGGGCTACTCATGAATAAATTGATTATTTAACCAGCGTGTTTATTTTATTAACATTAGAACCATCATGGTCTGATGGAGACTGTGGGGTTTTATTATGTGAATAACTGTTTTAACAAAATCTACAGATCTCCCAGTTCACAACTTTTTATAAATGTCATTGTTGCAATTTCGGGGACGTTTCTATGAATCTGTGTGCTCTTTTTGTTAATAATCTCATTGTCGTTTTCCTCCTATATTGTGTATTCTGAACTGGGAGAGAGAAATAGAGAGAAGAGGGAACTGAATTACCATTTTATGCACAGCAAAAAGAAATACTGTAAATATAGAAATATGGATAGAGAAAAAAAAATGAAGAAATTTGACAATGTGGAAGATTTTGCTTCAAGAGTGAGGGGGAGCTGATAGGACAGGAAAACTCCAGAGTCGAGTCTGAACCGCAGCAGAAAAGAGAAAAAAAAGTCACTATCGGCTAACACCATTTGTATGTCCACTGAAGGCAGGAATGGCTCCTATATTCTATTTTATAGATGCAGATTCATGTAGTAGGCTATATACAGTATAAACAAATGAAATTTAAAAAAAAAAACTGTTGGCTGATGTCCAGTTCAGCATAACACTGATCTCTGTGAGACTGTTGATATTCATATAATCTGTTCTTCTGTCATGCCAAAAAAAAGTCACGCGCAGAGACCAGCTTCTGTCTCTTTGGCCATGCGCTCTTGGTTCTCGCCAGTGTCTCAGCACCAACGATCACCATCATGTCAGGCGCAGATGAATTAAGACAAGCTTTTTTGGGGCGTTAAATACTGGCGCATTTAGCAGGAGACTGACAGCCACAAACCTTAGTAAATCATCTTGCGCTAGTCATTTTAATACTGTCCTCCTTCAAAATTGCGCTTTGACATGACACCTCCCACAAATACATATGCAATGAGACCAGGCACAAAATTAACATAGTCCATGCCTTTCCACCACTAATTTTGCCCTGCGCCATTTAGTAAATCTCGGCAGTCATTTTTTTAACGCCAAAGTAGGGTTTTGCAATGGCACAGCACATTAGTAAATCTGCCCCTTGGTGTTCTACTGTATTATAAAATGTTATATTACATTTTGTTTGGAATTGAACAAAGAATTCATTTTAAAAAATTTTTGTTTAAAAATTAATATAGAGCTAAAAGCAGCTAAAACATGAGCTTCATAAAATGTGTGAAAGCAAGTTAAATGATATTGGCTTGTCTGTCAACAGTTGTGGTCTTCTGAAAGGGTGTCAATGAAATGATGGCAGCTTTTAAAAGCACATTCATTCATTCATCTTCTTCCGCTTAATCCTTTTCGGGTTGCGGGGGCGCTGGAGCCTATCCCCGCATCTTTTGGGCGAGAGGCAGGGTACACCCTGGACAGATCGCCAGTCCATCGCAGGGCCAACACAGAGAGACAGACAACCATTCACTCTCACAGTCATACCTAAGGACAATTTAGAATCCCCATTTTTTTTTATGCCAATTAACATAACGTGCATGTTTTTTGGCATGTGGGAGGAAACCGGAGAAATCCCGGAGTAAACCCACGCAGACACGGGGAGAACATGCAAACTCCACACAGATCACTGTTGGTCGGGGGCTGGGATCAAACCCAGGATCCCCAGGCCAAGGATGAGTTGCTGTGCTGCCGCAGTGCTAACCACTCCTCCACCGTGCCGCCCTAAAACATGAGCTTCATAAAATGTGTGAAAGCAAGTTAAATGATATTGGCCTGTCTGTCAACAGCTGTGGTCTTCTGAAAGAATGTCAATGAAATGATGGCAGCTTTTAAAAGCACATTCTGAAATAAATTTGTCCGTGTGCCAGATTTTTCTTCCATTTGTTATAATAAAAGATGTTGGAAGTAAATTTATGGGTCATTGCAAATACTTTGCTTTAAAAGGGCCAAGTTGTCACACAGTGGGAGGAAAAAGTCTTGAATAGAAAAAAATGTGTCAAGATGCATTGAGAAAGATTTTAGAATTAAATCAGAGTTCTGAATCATAATCAAATCATGACATGCCTAAAGAGTCCCACACCTAGTTCAGACCTTGGCTGGGGAGGAGGAGCGACTTATCGGATGGACCTTTTGCAGTTTTAGTCGGTGACCCCTACTTTAGACCTTCACAACCAGTTTCAGCATAGGCTGAAAATTTGATAGTTGTCAAATTTGACCAAATGTGGTTTATTTTTTCAACATAGTCTCCCCTTTGGTCCCCAAACTTTTTCCATCAGTATTTCGGCACTTGGATCCCTGTAGTTGAAAAATAAAGCACATTTGGTCAAGTTTGACCAATATGAACTTTTCAGCCTATGAACTTTTTTAAGCCCCCCCCAACGCACACACATGCACGCACACACACACAAACACACACAGAGTGGAGATCAAAATTAGAGAACAATGTATTAATATTTGATTTATTCTAAAATATGTTATTCTTCATTGTTCAGAATTTGACAGAATATCAGCTGTGGCTATACCACGGCATAAACTAAAATGTTTATTTTAGATAACTAAGGCACTTCAACACAAGCATTTATTTTGTAAAAAAAAAGAAAAACAGTGAGCAAAATTAGAGAACAGTGATCACTGTGTCAGAAGAGAAGATTTAAACATTGTTTTTTAGGGCTATAGGATTAAAAAAATTAATAGGAAGTGGAGAAGTCCTTGCTTTGAATGACTTCAGCACTTCTGTCCCCACAGGACATCAATAGTTTCTCACACTGCTCTGGTTTCATCTTGGTCCATTCTTCTTACAGTCTCTTCCACAGTTCAGTAACTGAAGTGGGTTTCCTAGCCATTACTTTGTTGCCAAGGATTTTCCAGACATTCTTTATGGGGTTTAGATCTGGACTCTGGACTGGCTATTTCAGTGTTTCAGTGAAATGGCCGGAGTGGTGGATTAGAGGTACAGCATCTGCCGAACAACCGGGAGGTCGGGGTTCAAGTCACGGCCGGGTCATGCCAAAGACCAGCTTGGTGCTCAGCAAAAATGGAATGAAGGAGGGAAATATGGGTGGTAGTGGCTCAGGAGGGAGAGTGGGTCATCCAGAGGGTTGGTGGTTTGAATCCCACTCTCCCCAGCCATCCTGCTGTTGTGTCCCTGGGCAAGATACTTTACCCACCTTGCCTCCAGTGTCCATGACACTGGGTATGAATGTGTATAAATGTTCGGTAGTGGTTTGAGAGGCCATTGGTGTGGATTGGCAGCCACGTTTCTGTCAGTCTGCCCCAGGGCAACTGTGGCAACAGTAGTAGCTTACCAATGTCTGTCTGGAGTGAATGAATAATGGACTCACTGTAAGCACTTTGAGATGTCACTTGACATCTCAAAGACATGATGTCAAGGATGTCAAAGACCTGACATCCTGTTGCCGAAGGAAGTTCACATAAACATTTGCATTCACCCTGTCATGTACAGTGGTGTGAAAAAGTGTTTGCCTCCTTCCTGATTTCTCATTTTTTTGTATGTTTGTCACACTTAAGTGTTTCAGATCATCAAATTTAAATATTAGGCAAAGATAACACAAGTAAACACAAAATGCAGTTTTTAAATGAAGGTGTTTATTATTAAGGGGGGAAAAGTCCAAACCTACATGACTCTGTGTGAAGAAATGATTGCCCCCTAAACCTAATAACTGGTTGGGCCACCCTTAGCAGCAACAACTGCAATCAAGTGTTTGCAATAACTGGCAATGAGTTTTTTACAGCACTGTGGAGGAATTGTGGCCCACTCATCTTTGCAGAATTGTTGTAATTCAGCCACACTGGAGGGTTTTTGAGCATGAACCGCCTTTTTAAGGTCATGCCACAGCATCTCAATCAGATTCAGGGCAGGACTTTGACTAGGCCACTCCAAAGTCTTCATTTTGTTTTTCTTAAGCCATTCAGAGGTCGACTTGCTGGTGTGTTTTGGATCATTGTCCTGCTGCAGAACCTAAGTGTGCTTCAGCTTGAGGTCACGAACAGATGGCCGGACATTCTCCTTCAGGATTTTTTGGTAGACAGAAGAATTCATGGTTCCATTTACCACAGCAAGTCTTCCAGGTCCTGAAGCAGCAAAACAGCCCCAGACCATCACACTACCACCACCATATTTTACTGTTGGTATGATGTTCCTTTTCTGAAATGCTGTGTTACTTTTACACCGGATGTAATGGGACACACACCTTCTAAAAAGTTCAACTTTTGTCTCGTCAGTCCACAGAGTATTTTCCCAAAAGTCTTGGGGATCACCAAGATGTTTTCTAGCAAAACTGAGAGGAGCCTTTATGTTCTTTTTGCTCAGCAGTGGTTTTGTCTTGAAACTCTGAGTCATGAACACTGACCTTAACTGAGGCAAGTGAGGACTGCAGTTCTTCGGATGTTGTTGTGGGGTCTTTTATGACCTCTTGGATGAGTCATTGCTGCGCTCTTGGAGTAATTTTGGTCGGCCGGCCACTCCTGGGAAGGTTCACCACTATTCCATGTTTTTGCCATTTGTGGATAATGGCTCTCACTGTGGTTCGCTGGAGTCCCAAAGCTTTAGAAATGGCTTTATAACCTTTTCCAGACTGATAGATCTCAATTACTTTGTTTCTCATTTATTCCTGAATTTCTTTGGATCACAGCATGATGTCTAGCTTTTGAGGATCTTTTGGTCTACTTCATTTTGTCATGCAGGTCCTATTTAAGTGATTTCTTGATTAAGAACAGGTGTGGCAGTAATCAGGCCTGGGTGTGGCTAGAGAAATTGAATTCAGCTTTCCAAAGATGTGATAAACCACAGTTAATTTATGTTTTTTGGGGGTTTTTTGGGGGGGGTGTCACTTTTTAAAACAGGGCCATGTAGGTTTGGATTTTTTTTTTACTCTTAATAATAAACACCTTCATTTAGAACAGCAGTGGTATAGCCACAGCTGTTAGTTTGCCAAATTCTGAACAATGAAGAATAACAGATTTTAGAATAAATCAAGTATTCATACATTGTTCTCTAATCTTGACCTCCACTCTGTGTGTGTGTGTGTGTGTGTGTGTGTGTACGCGCGCGTGTGTGCGTGCATGTGTGTGTGTGCTGTATATATACTGTATATATTAGTGGTGTTGGCATTATCGCATTATTCGCCTTTGCCCCTGTTAATGGCAACAAATTTTGTGATCGCGGTTAACGGCAGAAGCACCAACAGTAATTTTTGGCCTAGCGGCTCTCCGTACCAAAGCCGGAGACACTGTACGCGCCATCCAGACATTGCAAAGTCAAATAAGCTGGATTACAGCCATGGATATCTCCAAAGTGCTGTCATGTTTAAGTTTACAACGTTATCTGTTGGAGCTCTCACCTGGATAATTGTCACAGCCTCCTCCAAAACTTCACCTGGATGTTGGGTTGTTCCTCTGTAAAAGCTGGCTAGCTGGCTAGTAGCTACATGCTAGGTTGTAGCTGACCTCCAGCAGCTGACATGGACAGAAATTCACCTGTTTTCATCCTCATAGCTTTGGGTCCAGCTGTTGGTGAGTACCAGTCTAAAAAAATTCTCACGCTGTGTTTGTAATGTCCATTCACTCCCCCGCCGTTTTTGCAGCACAGTGGGGTGTCATCACAGGTGAGATAGTTGTTTGTTCATGTTTGCAATTTTTCTGCTAAAAGGGAAATTGTGTCTGTTGTGACACATGAGGGCCATAGTTTTGTGTTGATCTGCTTAAAAGTGGTGGATGTTTGCTATGGGAGAAACATCAAGCTCCGTTTGTGGCTGCTGGCTGGTTGTTGTTCAGTGACGTTATTGAGCCCTGGCATTTGGTTGTTTGCACATGCAGTCTACTTTTGAGAATTTTCTGGAGAATATTCTGGATAGTTTTTGTCATTTTGGATATGTTGAAAGCTTTAATCAGTCCCTCCAGGATTTCACAGGATGTTTTTATGATTGTTGCGGCCCAAAAAGCCTGAATTCACTGAAGCTTTTTAAAAAGTTGTGATAAAAGACACACAAAAAAACCACAATATCCATTACAGCAGCTAAATTGTATTGAATGCATGTTAAAGAGTATAGATTTGGAAATTATTGGTAGCACCTTCATTTGAAAACTCCCTACGGTTCCCAACCACTCAATACCGAGCGGAGAGGAAAAAAGAAATAATTTTTTCTGTTAGTCTGTATTGTCTATTGGAGTCTGTGCTTTCCGAAAAAACTCCTAACTCCTACCTGTCTATCTGCTGCAAGTCAGTCTTGACACACACACTTGCCCTCTTCAGCAGAGTTGGGCAAGTTACTAAAAAATAGTAACTAGTTACAGTTACTAGTTACTTCTTTTCAAAAGTAACTGAGTTACTTTTGAGTTACTGCATGATTAAAGTAACTAGTTACTTGGAAAAATAACTTTCACATTACTTTTAAATGCATACTTAAATCATCTTGCACATATAGCAAGATCAAGGGCCCCTTGTTTTCATACAGAGAAAAAATGTCTTAGATTTACATAAACTATTGTAATCAGTAGAAAGTCTGAAATTTATTAGAAATAAAGCTGTAAATTCACAGAGAAAATTTTGGACCCCCTGGTGGGCCGTTTTTGGCCCACAAGCTTCACACCCCTAGACCAGTCCATAAAAAACACATATTTAGAGGATTTACTTCCATGAAATAGTTGCATATCACAACAGCATGTAAATTAATAAGATAAAATAAAACAGAAAGCACAGATAAATGAAAGTTCACCGCTCACAAGAAGCTGTTCTTTACTGCAACAAATCAGTCACTTTTTCTCTGTGGATAAGAAAACATTAAATGCATTTAATGCGGACAATAAATGCGAGCTTCTTGCTCAAAAAATGAATGAATTTATTCGGTAATAATAATAATAAACACATACAATACAATAAGAACACAAAAGAACAACCGAAAGGGTGTAGGCTGAAGCTAGTGCTTATATAGTGCCTACTAGGGATGGGCATAATTTACCGATTAACCGATAATTGATCATTAAGAATTTCACCGAGGAAGTTCATTTTCGTCGACAAACCGTTTTTTTTTTAAACAATCCGAGGTTATTAGGCCTAGTGCACGGCCGTCCTCAAACAATGCAATGGCAAAATTTGGGCACCAGGGGGCAACATTACACCATCGCCGTACCCTGGCGTGCCTCAGTTGATACATGCGGGCTTCCGTAGGGCAATCGCCAAATCATGAAGCGGTTACGGCGAAGTGTTGCGTGGGACCATTTCAATTTAAAAAATGACCAGGTGTACTGCAATCACTGCAATGCAGCATACAAATATACCTCATCGACAGGGTCCATGGAACACCCTTATTACGCGAAGAAACCGCCAACATATGTTTATGTTTATGTTTCATATGTTCAACATACATATGTTTATTAGCTGCTCTTGCTTGCTTGTTTTTTTTCTTGCCTTCTGATTGTTGCTCTGAGTGTTGCTATCCCTGTGCTGTTGCAATCCTGGAATTTCCCCGTTGTGGGACTAATAAAGGCTTATCTTATCTTAACAGTGGTTGCGCGCTGAGTAATGGCGGTCGTGAAGATTCTTTTTTTTTTTTCAGAAACTTTATTGAGAAGGTCATGAAGATTCGGTGTACACACGTCGAGGGAAGCTGCAGGAGGCAGCGTAGTGGCTCGACAGGAAGACTATTTCGCACAAAATGGCACAAGAGAACAGCAAAAAGTTCTGCGCGGCTAGACTAAGTAACACGAGCGATAGAGCAATGAATGCGGTCTTCGTTTGTTGGGTGGCCACTCGGCAGGGACAGAAGCTGGGTAAAACGTCTCGGCCAATCAGCTTGCGGGGTGAAACGTCTCGGCCAATCAGCTTGCGAGATTCCCGAGGGCTCTCCGTGCTGATTCCTGATGTTCTAATGTAGTCTACCTGCCTTGTTACGTACCTAAAAATGTTAATGATTAACCGATTATTAATCATTAATTCTCCCGACGATCGGTGAAGAAAATTTCACCGAATGCCCATCCCTAGTGCCTACCCCGTTACAATTTTAAAATCAAAAACATAAAAATTTAAGTCTTACCCAAAATCAACAAAGAAAATCAAATAGAACAAGTAGACAAAAAAAAAACCCTTTAAGTTATTACAAATTTATCTCCCAGCATTTACAGTGAGATACTGGGAGATTTTCCTCATCTTTGTACAATTTTTTAAATTGCTTCACAGTTGAACATGTTTTAATATTTTCAGAGCAACAGTTCCACAATTTAACTCCAGTGACAGACATGCAATGATACTTTGTATTTGTTCTAACCTTTGGCTTATTAAAAACAGAGTTACCTCTTAGCTCATATTTGCTTTCCCTTTTTTTAAACAGTCTCTGAATATTTACAGGTAATTGGTTATTATTTACTTTGTACATGATTTGAATGACAATATAATCTACCAGATCTCTAAATTTAAGAGTATGTAACTGAATGAATATTGGATTTGTTGGTTCACGGTAAGGTTTCTTTGATACAGTGCGTACGGCTTTTTTCTGTAGTAAAAAGATTAAGTTTGTGTTTGTTTTATATGTGTTTCCTCAGATCTCCACACAGTATGTCATAAAAGGAACTATCAGTGAATTATATAAAATGCAAAGAGATTTCTGACACAGGAGATCTTTAACTTTATACAGTACGGCAATGGATTTAGACATTTTAGTTTTGACATAATTTATATGTAATTTCCAGTTTAGTTTGTTATCAACAATGATACCTAGGAACTTGGTTTCTAAAACTGTGTCAATTTCAACATTGTTTATTTTAATTTTTCTGTGATTATATAATTTGCGGTTTCCAAATATTATACATTTTGTTTTTCCACGGTGAATAGATAATTTATTGGCAGTGAACCATTGATTGATTTGTTTAAGTTCATTTTCTACTGAATCCAGAAGCTGCTTAAGATTTTCTCCACTACAAAAAAAAGTTGTCATCTGCAAATAAAATACACTTGAGCAATTTAGATACAGAACATAAATCATTAATATACAAAATAAACAGCAATGGACCAAGCACAGAACCCTGTGGTACCCCACACGTCATCTTCAGCAACTCAGAGTCTGTATTATTCACATGAACATATTGATATCTGTCTTCTAAATAGCTGTGTAACCAGTCAAAAGCAATTCCTCTGATGCCATACTTATGTAATTTACTGAGGAGTAATTTATGGTCAACTGCATCAAATGCCTTTTGTAAGTCCAGAAATATTCCAACTGTGTATTCTCTTCTATCTGTTGCATCCGTAATCTGTTCAACAAAGTCCATGAGTTCCAGTGAGGTGGTCCAGTTCTTCCTGAATCCATACTGTTGTTCACAGAGTATATTGTGCTCATCAATGAAATCAATTAGTCTCTTAACAAATATTTTTTCCAGTATTTTGGAGAACTGAGGTAATAAGGAGATGGGTCTGTAGTTTGACAATAAGTGTTTGTCACCAGTCTTATACAGAGGAACGACTCTTGCTATTTTCATTTTCTTTGGAAATTTACCGGCAGTAAGTGACATGTTGCATATGAAACTGAAGTGTGTAACAATACAATCAATAATACATTTAACCAAGAACATACTGAAATCATTACAATCAGTTGATTCTTTTGTCTTTGAATTTGTTAACAATGTCAAGAATTTCTTTTTCATCTGTTTCTTTCATTAACATTGAGTAAGCATTTATGTTGACGACATTGTCAGCGCCACTTGTATTTGCTGATGATACAGTGGAGTTGGTGATCTTTTTTCCTATATTAACAAAATATTCATTAAACGTGTTGGAGATCAAGCTATTTTCACTGATTATTCTATTATCTGAATTTAAATAAGAGATGTGGATGGAATTTAGTTTTCCTCTCTTTGTTATATTATTTAACACCTTCCATATATTACATGTATTAGTTTTGTTATTTTCCAATAATTTACTGTAATATGATTTTTTTTACTCGATCTTAAAGTACAAATGAGTTTATTTTTATAAGTCTTGTATTTCTTTTCTGCTTCCACAGTGCTTAATTTCAGAAACGTTTTGTATAACAAGTTTTTCTTTTTACAAGCATTTTGCAGGCCCTTGGTGATCCAAGGCTCATCTCCGTATTTAACTTTAGTTTTCTTTACCACTAGAGGGCAATGTTTATTATATAGTTGTGATAAAATAGAGACAAATTCTCCATATGCTGTATCAATGTCTTCAACATAAACACCGTTCCAGTCTTGTATTTTTAGATCATTTCTAAGATTGTTGATTGCGGTTTCTGTTACAAGTCCTTTAAAAACCTTATCTATTTCAATGTTATGTGTTACACCAGTGTGTGAATAAGATAAGATAAGATAAGCCTTTATTAGTCCCACAATGGGGGAATTCCAGGATTGCAACAGCACAGGGATAGCAACACTCAGAGCAATAATTAAGAAGATAAGAAAATAAGAACAGTGAATATACATACAGTATGTACACATAAATATATAAATATATATATATACACAGTGCAGAGCATTGTAGCTAGATGGAATAAACAGCATAACCGTCTATTTAGTTATCCTACATGGTATGACTATGTACCCATACATATTGTCACCCTCCGTAGCGACTGATATTGTCCTAGTTGTATGCTGGAGGGGACCATTTGTGTAAGTCTGTTGCATCTTTTGCATTCAATACTATTAGGTCGTCACGTTTTGTTTTTGGGGTTTTTTTGCTATCTCTGTGAGCAGCCCTGCTTAGGTTATACAGTTCGATACCCCTCCCCCCCGCTTTGTTGTGCACAGACCTCACCACAGAAGCTACAGCCTGGTCTCCTCTCCTTCAAGCAGAGTTTCAGATTAGTGTTTTAAGGCAGTGTCTACAGATACTCCCCATCTGCCCCAATGCTCTGACGGTGCCCCTGAAGTGACTGGAGGTGTAAAATAGCTTATAAGCTATTTTACACCTCCAGTGTAAAATAAATGTAGCTACTGGGAGCATTATTTGATGGAAAATACTGGTATACTAAAATGTGGTACTTTAAAAATGTCATAATCAAAACATGTTGCCCAAGCTCTGATAGTACAGGTGATGTCATATGTAATGTAAATAAATATGTAATGTAGCTTGTTGTGTTTTATCTTGAGGAGATGTACAAAAACTCTTGTCGGTAAGCAATGGTAGCAGTTTTTGACAAAGTAGCATAAATCAATGGACTCTACTGTCGATTGGCGATACTGTAGCATTATTTGATAGAGAAGCAGAAACTACCAGAGCACCGGCCAGCACGCAAGCTGGTGATGCCTGATTAGTTGAGAGTCACTGGCATTTTTACAAGTCTTTTAATTTTGACACCTAGTGTCAGACTCAGCAGGAATGCCTGACAGATCTATATCGTTCAATGGTTGCTGCTCTTTGTCCTCTGTTACAAGGCAGAGGATTGCAAAATGCACCTGACATTTGACATAATTGCCATCCTTTTTTTGTTATCGGTACTGAATAGCTTTCATATTTACAAGAGGAGAAACTGGGTGTGCTTGCAATTTTATTTGGTGGGGACATGTGTTTGTGTGTTGTTTTCCGTGTCCAGCACCACACAAAGCAGGATACACTTAATTTCTGAAGGGCCTGTCCCCCCCCCCCAAAAAAAAAAAAAAAAAACGGAGCAGAGGATAAATTAATGTGGGGTGAACCAGGGTACATGAACAAACAGAGAGCAGAGCCAAACAATGGGAATACACACCGCCGAACCAGAACAGGCTGATATTGGCACCATAGCATCCAGGGACGGTCAGAGCTACTGGAGGCTCAGCACTGTGACATGGTGACGGTGACACCTACTTCATAGCGCGTTTATCTGCGTTTCTTATTCAAATGTCTGCAGAGCTGCGGTGAGGTGGGCAACAACCCACGTCGATAGCAGAGTCATTTAGCCCATGTGAAGTAGCGTGTGTCACCTATTCAGACAACAGAGGAAACCCGGACTGTACTGGGTTTTCCTGGATTGCCAAGGTACTCTGAAAAGGGCTTTAGTAATATAGAGCAATATTGTTTTCACTTTATCGTTTCATACTCTGAATTATAAAACCTGTCAAAAGCTGAGAAGTCACAGTGGTCTTCTGGTGTGTAGAGGAATAAGCGAAGCTGGACTTTCTTCTAGTCATAAGGAACATACTGTACGTATTAGGAACACATTAGGAACCATTAACCACTGGATCAGAACATGGATACATCTCATCCTCTCAGCAGCTCAGTCCACACACTCACTGGCACCTCTCTCACCACACAGCCTCAGACTGGGATACACAGGGAAACCAGAATATGTGATGATGTCACCATCTGACATGCTATCACCATAACAACACTATAAACACCATGAGCAAGGGTGCAAATGAATTATGCTCAACAAAAGCTCTCCCCAATTATTTGTGTTTTAAAATAGAAACTAAAATTTAAAACAAACAGGTATCCTTAAATGGGTTCTCTTACCTGTACAGAGCGTGCAGGCAGGCTCTCATACGTCCCGCTGAACTCTCTAATAGGGGCCCTGCGTGGAGGTGGAGAGTGCATCCCAGCCCGCTGATTGGATGAAGGTGGAGGGCTGGGGATGCTGATTGCGTGACCTCCATGTGAGGACACTGGGTGATTGTCTGCAACTGTAAATAAATAATCCATACATCAATTTTAGGAAACACTTGTTGAAAAATTATTAATAATCAAATGAGTTACTTTCTGCTCACTTTCTAATATACAGTACATCTTTAATTACACACAAGAACAAGTCATCTTCATGCCTTTCTTTTGTTCAAACAAGTTCTCTTATATCATACATATGTTGCGGTTTTTTGAGGGGGTCATGTGCTTTTCCATTAATCTTTTTTCAAACCACATGATGACAGCTCCCTCTGAGAACGCTGCCGTTCTTTTATCTGGCGTGAGAGAGACTCATTAGATGGCAATCAAAATTTTATAAACACAATTTGTGGTAAGTAAAAATTCATTTTTTATCATCAGTGAAGCCCTATCATTCCTTACAGTGGGCTTGATTTATGCTGTAATTGTTGCCATATGGAAAAAAAAAAGCACACACGGCATCTAGTTGATGTCTTTAAAGCTGTAGCACTTCACGTCATTTTTAATATAAAAGAATAAGTTTTAAATTTTCTGAAAATATGAAGCAATCACAAAGGTAAACGCTTAACTTAACCTGTCAAAAGGTAAAATAAAAACACTCCCCCTTTTAAAGTGATCTGAAGCACCTATACTTCTCATTGCTGGGCTTGTTTTGTCTTCTCTCGGCTGCTCGCTTTAGGGGTCACCACAGCCGATCATCTGCCTCCCTCTCACCCTATCCCTTGCATCCTCTTCTGTTAAACCATCCCTCTCCATGTCCTCCTTAACTACATCCATGAATCTTCTCTGTGGTCTTCCTCTTTTCCTCCTGCCTGGCAGCTCCGTCTTCAACATCCTTTGTCGAATATATCCACTATCCCTCCGCACATGTCCAAATCATCTCAGCTTTGCCTCTCTTACTTTGTCTTCAAACAACACAACCTGAGCTGCCCCTCTGATATGCTGATATCCAGTGTTGGGCAAGTTACTAAAAAATAGTAACTAGTTACAGTTACTAGTTACTTCTTTTCAAAAGTAACTGAGTTACTTTTGAGTTACTGCATGATTAAAGTAACTAATTACTTGGAAAAGTAACTTTCACTTTACTTTTAAATGCCTACTTAAATCATCTTGCACACATAGCAAGATCAAGGGCCCCTTGTTTTCATCAGAAAAAGGAAGAAAAAAATGATGAGAAAAAAGTCTCATCTTACAGAGAAAAAATGTCTTGGATTTACATAAATTATTGTAATCAGTAGAAAGTCCGAAGTTTACTAGAAATAAAGCTGTAAATTCACAGAGAAAATTTTGGACCCCCTGGTGGGCCGTTTTTGGCCCACGAGCTATATGTTTCACACCCCTGGACCAGCCCATTAAAAACGCATCTTATTTACTTCCATGAAATAGTTGCATATTCCAGTTCCGCCGGACCGGCGGCGCCACACGAGTTGGCTGCCGTTTGCAACTGCCCTTTTCTTATCTTCCTTCTTCTTTCTACACCTTTCACTCTTTATATATATCACGGACACACAGATCGCCCCAAGGGTCTCCCGAGTCGGCGGACGGAGCCACTGTTTGCAGCGGGGGACGATACAGCAGTTGGAGCTAGCTGGCTAGCTAGCTCCAACCGCCACCCGGGCTAACGGAGAAACTCGACATGCCGAGGAACTGTGGCGAAAACGACGCGGGTGCCGGGCTGGCGTTTAGGCGGCGTGCAAGAAATATAAGACAGAATAATAAAGAGCGATGGCAAGAACCAAGCAGACCGCCCGTAAATCTACTGGAGGAAAAAGCCCCCCAGGAAGCAGCTAGCCACCAAGGCTGCTCGAAAAAAGCGCTCCGGCCACCGGCGGAGTGAAGAAGCCTCACCGTTACAGGCCCGGTACCGTGGCTCTGAGAGAGATCCGTCGCTACCAGAAATCCACGGAGCTGCTCATCCGTAGGCTGCCCTTCCAGCGCCTGGTGAGGGAGATCGCTCAGGACTTCAAGACCGACCTGCGCTTCCAGAGCTCCGCCGTCATGGCTCTGCAGGAGGCCAGCGAGGCCTACCTGGTGGGTCTCTTCGTGGACACCAACCTGTACGCCATCCACGCCAAGAGGGTCACCATCATGCCCAAAGACATCCAGCTGGCCCGCCGCACCCGCAGAGGGAGAGCGAGCTTAGACTTTCTGCTGCACATTCACCAACCACAATGCTCCGCACTGTCTGTCTATATATATATATATAATATATTTATAGTAATATGTACATATGTATACTAGCTGTTCTTTTTTTTTTCTTGCCTTCTGATTATTGCTCTGAGTGTTGCTATCCCTGTGCTGTTGCGATCCTGGAATTTCCCCATTGTGGGACTAATAAAGGCTTATCTTATCTTATCTCTTATCTTATATCACAACAGCATGTAAATTAATAAGATAAAATAAAACAGAAAGCACAGATAAATGAAAGTTCACCGCTCACAAGAAGCTGTTCTTTACTGCAACAAATCACAGTCATTTTTTTCTCTGTGCGTAAGAAAACATTAAATGCATTTAATGCGGACATTAAATACGAGCTTCTTGCTCAAAAAAATACTCATGTTACCACAGAGGTAGTAGCTGTAGGGGGCTACTCACCGCTCGAACAATAGGTGATCAGGGCTCAATATGAGAAGTCGCCACCGACATGCCATTTCTTCCTACCGGGCTGCGGCGCGAACTGGGGTAGGACAGGAAATCGACCCGCGAAGGAGACTGACAGCTGTGCCAGCTATGGTAGGGTCAGTTTATTTGCACTAAAAATATCTAACCATAATAATAAAACGAGTAACGCATCTGATCAAATTTCAGTAGTTGTAATGCATTACTGAATTTTTAAACAGTAATTTTGTCACATAGCACGTTACTGCAAAAGTAGTGGTGTTAGAGTAACACGTTACTTTGTAACGTGTTACTCCCAACACTGCTGATATCTAATCCTGTCCCTCCGACTCACACCCAATGAGAATCTTAGCATTTTCAACTCTGCCACCTGCAGCTCCGGTTCCTGTCTTTTCGTCAGTTCCACCATTATCCTCCTCTCTTATACAAAATGTGATTATGAAGACTAAGCAATGTTCTTTTTCATTTGATCACGTTGAAGTTAAACAAGTTGAATGTCTACTGAATTCACTGTCTGATACATCACGATGATAATGATGATAAAATGGATGTTAAGTTGTTAAAAACTGCAGCAAAATTTATCTCAATTCCTATTTGTCACATAGTGAACAGGTGCCTGATCTGTGGTGTATTTTCATCTCAGTGGAAAATGGCTAAAATTGTCTCAATTCCAAAGAATAAAAGGGACGTTTTTAACAGATCAAACAGTTGGCCTATTAGTCTGCTTCCTGTCTTAGGAAAGCTTATGGAGAAAATTGTTTATGAGCAGAATCAACATTTCCATTGCAATAATCTGATTACTCCATTTCAACATGCCTATAGACCAAGATGCTCTGCAACCTCAGCTCTTGTTCACATGGTTGACAAATGGTATACTGATCTTGATAGAAGTGAATTAATTGCTGCCATATTCTTGGATTTCAGTGCCGCATTTGATTTGATAAATCACAGCTTGTTACTCGGTAAACTAAAATGTTATGGTTTCTCTGAAACACTGCTTTTGTGGATGGGAAGTTATTTGTCTGGTAGAAGCCAAAAAGTTTATTATAATGGTAGTTTTTTCTGATGACTGCTATACAGACTGTGGTGTTCCACAAGGAAGTTGTCTTGGTCCGCTTCTCTATTCAATTTTTATTAATGATCTACCATGTACAGGGAATATAAAACGTCTACACACCCCTGTTCAAATGCCAGGTTTTTGTGATGTAAAAAAATGAGACCAAGATAAATCATTTCAAAACTTTTTCCACCATTAATGTGACCTATAACCTGTACAACCCAATTGAAAAACAAACTAAAGTCTTTTAAGAGGAAAAATAAAATTTTTTGAAATGATTTATCTTGGTCTCATTTTTTTACATCACAAAAACCTGGCATTTGAACAGGGGTGTGTAGATTTTTTTATATCCACTGTATTCTTAAAAAATCATCTATAGTTATATATGTTGATGATTCAACTATCTTTTATTCATCTAATGATATAGACGTTTTAACAAACATTCTTCAACATGATTTATTAGTTGTACTAGATTGGGTCAGTAAGAATAATATGATTTTAAACTTTTCTAAAACCAAGTCTGTACTGATTGGTAGTAAAATGAGTGTAGCTAGAAATCCGAGATTGAGTTTATCTGTGCGTGGAGTCAGCTTGGAACAGGTGAAGCAGCATAAACTACTTGGTGTCTTAATAGATCAGAATCTATCGTGGCCGCCACATATCATCATCATCATCATCATCATCATCATCATAGCAGTCTGTCGGGAGCGACAATGACTGTTTCATTTAGGTCTGATCAGATTCCTCCACACAGCTCTGTCCTTTGCCCTCTGCTGCCAGGAACTCCTGACCTTGTTAACCCGAGTGATGTTCGAGCCAGTATGAGTTGCTTTCTGACTGACCATTTCATGAAACTGCTTGCAAAGTATTTGAGTACTGCTAGCTTTTGCTGGACTAGCGGCACATTCTTGGCAGATAGAGGTATTATCAGCGGCAAGGACAGGCCAAGACAAACTGACTCCAGTATCTGTTGTAGTGACTGACCAGATGATAGGTTTGTTTATCTCTGCTCTTTGTGTAGTGCATGTCACGATGCACCGACTGGCAAAAGTCCACCACAGATCTTGTGACAGATGTGCTTATCTGCCAGGATGTCCAGTCTCACCCAGTGGCGAACCGGGAGAGGAGATCGCCTTCTGCCGTGGAGAACGCCTCCACTTCGGCTCCACTGAAAAAGCCCCCATCGACAGACCCGGAAACGATTGCTGGAGCGCACAGACTGTGGACAGCAGCTCTGAGTATTGTGAATAATTCCACAGGCCAGGGAGTGCCTCCAGAATTCCCACAGCTCCATACAAACTTTCCCAGGTCTTCTTGGGACCCCGGGCAGCGAGAGCTTCATCCACAAAATCTTGGATAAACTTCACCGCCCACTCCTCCTCCAGAATGGGAGACCCCACTGCCGATCTACCTTTATTGAAATGAGGCCAGCGAGCCGGGGACATGATGTGCTCGAAGAAGCAGGTAAGTGGAAAAAACAAAGGAGAAAAAAAAATGCACAAATACCGCAGCTGGGTTTTTTCACTAGTGGCTATATTCTGTCATGTTCACCCCTCCGGGACAGAGAAAAAAAACCAAGCGCTGAATGGCATTTGTGGCATTTATTAACAAAAATAGAGTTCAAAAAGGGTGCCAACAATACAAAAATGCAAAACAAGAATAACTTACACAATGTGCCTCAAAGCAGGAAGCGCTCTGGAGAAGTGGGAAACACTTCAGAGGCAGGGACAAGTGGAATGAACAGTTGTTGATCCAATATAGCCGCAAGGACAAAATGAACAGGCAGGCTTAAATAGTGAAGGATGAGCTGGAACAATGAGTAGCAGGCGTGGGGAACAGGAGCAGACTGGTGACCTGATTAATCAACTACTCACAGCTTGAGATAGCAGGGAGACACCGTGAGTAGTTGGTGGGAGTGTCTGAGCAAGAGGAATTGCTCTGAGTCGAAAACAAACCAAAATATATACAAAGAACTGACAACATAATAATAACAGACATACAGACTCAGAAAATAAATTCAGCCTGAGCTCAGAGGGGAAAATAGAGCTCAGACTCATGACAGGTAATCCTAATAAATAAATAAACAAATGAAAGCACCACAGGTGCTGATGCCTCAGTGCTTGTGGCATGGTGGCATGGGCATTGTGTCATGCCATCCATGCACTGGTTTGAAATGCTTGGTATTTGTTTATGCAGGTATGACTCTGATGTTACTGTCACAATACACATGAGGTGTACAGTGCATCTAGAAAGTATTCACAGCGCTTCACTTTTTCCCACATTTTGTTATGTGACAGTCTTACTCCAAAATGAAACAAATTCATTTTTTTTCTCAAAATTCTACACACAATATCCCATAATGACAATGTGAAAAAAAAAAATTTTTTTAGATTTTTGCAAATTCATTAAAAATAAAAAAAACTAAGAAATCACATGTACATACAGTGGGGAAAATAAGTATTGAACACGTCAACATTTTTCTCATTAAACATATTTCTGATGGAGCCACAGACCTGAGAATTTCACCAGATATCAGTAACAACCCAAGTAATACATACATACATACATACATACAAAGAAATCAAAAAAAAGTTCTATTTAATAAAGTGGAATGACACAGGGAATAAGTATTGTACACGCTTGGTGAAATTCATTTAATATTTAGTAGAAGAGTCTTTGTTAGAAATAACAGCTTTCAGACACCTCCTGTATGGAGAAACTAGGCACAGGTATTGCTCAGGAGTGATTTTACCCCATTCTTCCATACAAACTGTCAACTCTTGAAGGTTCCGTGGGTGTCTTCTATGAACTCTGATCTTCAGCTTGTTCCATAGATTTTTAATTGGATTCAGGTCAGGTGACTGACTGGGCCATTCAGGCACCTTTATTTTCCTTCTCTGGAGCCAGTTGAGAGCTTCCTTGGCAGTGTGTGTGGGATCATCGTCTTGCTGAAATGTTCACCCCTGTTTCATCTTCAGCATCTTGGCAGATGGCAACAGGTTCTTATCAAGGATGTCTCTGTAATCTGTCCATTGATCTTTCCTTCAATTATATTAAGTGTGCCTATACCATGTGCAGATAAACACCCCCACATCATGATGGGATGTGCAGTGCCATTTCTCCTCCAAACATGCTGGGTGCTGTGGCATCCAAAAAGTTCAGTTTTGGTCTCCCAGTATTTTACTGGCTTGCCCAAATGTTGTGCAGCAAACTTTAAACGAGCTTCAACGTGCTTTTTCTTCAGCAATTCAATCTTGTAAGGTGAGCAGGCATAGACCCCATGTCATCTGAGTGCATTACTTATTATTTTCTTTGAAACAGCAGTACCTGCTAACTCCAGGTCTTTCTGGAGCTCTCCACGAGTGGTCTTTGGCTCTTGGATAACTCTTCTGATAATTCTTTTGACTCCCTTAATAGAAATCTTGCGAGGAGCTCCTGGTCATGGCCAGTATATGTTAAAATGACATTCTTTCCACTTATGAATGATGGCTCCAACAGTGCTCACTGGAACATTCAGCAGTTTAGAAATGTGCCTGTAACCAGTGCCATCATTATGTTTTTGCAACAATAAGGTTGGAAAGGTCTAGAGAGAGCTCTTTGCTTCTCCTCATCATGAGTTCTTTGTGGTGTGACAATCTGATATTCACAGACCTCTTTAAAGGCTATCAGTCAGGACTTAACCAGCTGAAATTAATTTGCACTGATGGGGGATGGGATGGCTTCTTTAATTCTGATGGATTTCAGCTGGTTTCTTGGCTTTCTATGCCTTTTTGCACCTCTTTTTCTTCATGTGTTCAATACTTATTCCCCGTATCATTCCGCTTTATTAAATATAACTTTGTTTTGATAAAGACAGTTGCCTTGATTTCTTTGTATGTATGGATTACTTGGGTTGTTACTGATATCTGGTGAAAATCCCAGGTCAATAGCTCCATCAGAAATATGTTTAATGAGAAAAATGTTGACATGTTCAGTACTTATTTTCCCTGCTGTAAATGGTAAATGGCGTTCACTTACATATATAGCGTTTTTTCTCATCTCTAGATGACCAAAGCACTTAACAGATCCCGCTGTCCACACATTCACACAGTGATGGTGGCAGAGTTGCTATGCACCGGCGCTGGCCTGACCCACCAGGAGCAGTGTCTTGCTCAAGGACACTTCAACATGCAAACTGCAGACAGAGCGGGAATCGAACCCCTGACCCTGTAGTAAGTATTCACAGCCTTTGTCATGAAGCTCAAAATTGAGCTCAGGTGCATCGTGTTTCCACTGATCATCCTTGAGATGTTTCTACAGCTTAATTGGAGTCCACCTGTGGTTAATTCAATTGATTTGACATGATTTGGAAAGGCACACACCTGTCTATCACACAGTCTGTCTGTCACACAGTTCGCAGTGCATGTCAGAGCACAAACCAAGCATGAAGTCAAAGGACTTGTCTGTAGACCTCCAAGACAGGGTTGTCTCGAGGTACAAATCTGCAGAAGGATACAGAAAAATTTCTGCTGCTTTGAAGGTCCCAATGAGCACAGTGGCCTCCATCATCCGTAAATGGAAGAAGTTTGGAACCACCAGGACTCTTCCTAGAACATTTTTAAAGTCTTCATTCATCTTCTTCAGCTTAATCCTTTTCGGGTCACGGGGGGGCTGGAGCCTATCCCAGCATCTTTGGGCGAGAGGCAGGGTACACCCTGGAGAGATCACCAGTCCATCACAGGGCCAACACAGAGAGACAGACAACCATTCACTCTCACAGCCATACCTAAGGACAATTTAGAATCCCCAGTTTTTGATGCCAATTAACCTAACTTGCATGTTTTTTGGTCTGTGGGAGGAAACCGGAGAAACCCCAGAGTAAACCCACGCAGACACGGGGAGAACATGCAAACTCCATGTAATCAAAAAAAATTCTATTACAGATGTCACGCTCCTTCTCAGCTTTTGAAATTGTTTGGTTTTCTGTAAAAATAACCTCAAGTGTTTTTTACATTTCCACACCTCACATCAGTTTAATTGAATAAATAAATCAATAAAGAAATGATAGGACTGTAAAAGTTATTTTAACGGAAACAATTCAATGAGGTCACACCGTGGTGTTTTTATATTACTGACATTAGTATTAAGAGGTGAAAAAAATTGTCTGAACTTTGGAGAAACCAATTTAACATTAATAAGTTATTAACGTATGAATCATGTAACCACGGAGCCACCAGTAGTGGAGCACATCAGAAAAAATAATGTGACAAAGCACAAGCTTTAAGAATCAAATGTTGCCATGTTAGACGGTGTTAATGTGTTAACAATGAAACTGCTGCATAATTTAAGGGAAAAACTTACTTGTAAAACTTTTTTTTTTCTCCTGCTCTTCTATTTTGATGTTGTTTGCCAGTTTCTTCGACTTCAGAGGAAGCTCTCCTGTGATTGGCGGGTTGCACTTTAACAATATGGGAATTGTAGTTTTTTAACAATGAGTTGTAAACTACAGGAAGAATATACATTGTCCTTTATCTTCAAAAGTAAACAGCAAAATGCGTCTGAAAAGAAACAATGTGTATGTGAATAAATAGTGTAGTTCCTGAATATGTGTTTAGTTTGCAGAAACAACTATTTTAAAAGTGAAACAGGAGATTGATTGTTGACAGGAAGTGGTCACTGGGGCTGTAAAAAAGGTGCACTGCCACCTCTACTGGGCTGACATAGAAATTACAATGACATTTCAGCTGCATTGATTGCAAAGGTGAGCTATTTTTGTGTTTATTTCAAAAACAAAGCATTATTTCAAAATTCTGGCAAATTAAAAGTAAAAAAAATATGGCGATACCATGATACAAGCCTTTAGTTCCACTTAATATTGACCGAGCGACCTGAAACAGACAGGCAGACAGATACAACCAACCAACCACACACACACACAGACACATTGAGCAATTACTGTATGCCTCTCCATTTCACCAAGTTACAATAAACCATCTCAAAACCATCTCAAAATAATACATTATAATAGGTTTCAATACTGTCTTGTAAATCTTCCTTTTCACTCTAGCTGCTATCCTTCTTGGTTTTGTTTTGTCTAGAAACTGAAATGTAAAAAAAAAAACAATTTGTGAACTTGGGGTTGGTTTGTGTAAAATTAAAACATGCATCTACCACAAGTTAAAGTTCTTCCATCAGCACTCATAATATTGATAATTTCATTATTCTTTTTGATTTTATTTTGTTTTTCATTTTAACAAAAACTTAAATATACCAGAGTAGTGGCCTAGTGATGGAGCATCCGTCCATACAGCCGGGAGGTTGAAGGTTCATGCCAAAGGTCAGATAAAAATGGGACTTTCTATGGTGCTTAACATAACAGAACAGAGAAAGTAAACATGCAGAGCTACCAGTAGGATTGACCCCCAACTGTAGCTGTAGGAAGTACTACAGGTGCATTTCAATAAATTAGTGCATCATTGAAAAGTTAATTTATTGCAGCATTTCATTTCAAAAAATGAAACTAATATGATTATGGCTTACAGCTAATGAAACCCCAAAATTCAGTTTATCAAAAAAAAAGAATATTACATAAGATCAACTTTAAAAAGTGGATTTTTAATAGAAATGTTGGATGACGGAAAAGTATGTCCATGTACACACTCAATACTAATTATTGCATCAATCAGAGGCGGACTTACTGGTAGGCAAAGGTAGGCAACTGCCTTAGGCCCCAATCTGCTAAGGGCCCTGATCTACTAGGAGCTCCATATATTTTTTTAAATGTTTAGTATATTTAACATGATGTCCGACAAAATAAAGAAACAAGTATTGACAAAAACGGCAAATCAAATCACGAACGTAATGTCCCCCTTCTCTTCAGAATGTTGGACTCTTCCATGTTGTCTCTGAGGCATGCGCATGCACTTATCTTTGGTTATGATTGTAACCAAATCGTATGGCATGTAGAATAGTGGCAAAATGAAATGAAGTTATCTGAGCGGTGCAGAGAAATGGAGAAAAGGGGAAGAGAACAGAAATGTTTTTTTAATCAAAAAAAACTTTTTCCACTTCAACCAGTGAGGAGACTACCCCCCCAGGAGCAGATAGAGAGCAACACTGCTTAGAGCACACATATTCCTGATGCTAATGACGAGCACCTGTTGTTAATGAGGAGGCCGCAGCAACGCCTGCTGCTGACAGTACAGGTAAAGAACTACATTTTTTTTTACTATTTTTTTCTAATTGCAAGATGTGCAGAGGCCAAGGTTCAATTTTAAATATGACAACTGTGCTCCCCAACCATGCAAAGGATATCTGCAGCCTCACAGCAGATGAAATTAAATATACTAATTTTGAGTATCCATGAAAGAGTTCAACCACTGTTCTGTTTATCCTGTTCATTACTGGAGCAATGGCCCAATGTTGTCTTTGAATGTTCCTTATTACCCTCTACAGCTTGTTGAGAGCAGACTGGTGAGAGAATGTAAACTAGACTTGACTAACAAATAACCTTTAAATGATAACAAAAACAGGAAAAAGGGAAAGGAGGATAAAATGGACAGAAAGAGAGAAGGGAAAAGAGAAGGATGAACAGTGAGGAAAAATAAAGACAAGGGAGAGGAAGTGATGGACAAAGACTGGTGGAGATGAGGAGAAAAAAGGAAGAGAAAGTCACAAGTGAAGAAAAAGGAAAAGACAGTATGCAAAGGGGTATAAATTTCAAGGATGTATTAGGTTTAATATTTTTTGTATTTATCCGTATATTGTTTTGTGTTGTATATTCTCTCTTGTGTCTACATAGTACAGAGGAGGGAGCACAATAGATCCTCTGCAAAATGAGCCAGTCAGCAAGCCATGAACCAGATCCTGCTGGCAAATGTGGGTAAGTCGGTCCCTCCAGGATTTTGTAGGATGTTTTTGTGATTGTTGCGGCCCAAAAAGCCTGAATTTGTGGGAGCTTCTTTAAAAAGTTGCGATAAAAGTTATGATGTTTTGAGAGTTTTTTTTGCACTAAAAGTTGTGGGAAGAATTCCAAATTTTAAAGCAGATGCTTTTTTCCCCCACAGTTTACTGCAATAATATTCTATATAACACCACAAGAAAAGCACAGCATTGTCAAAATTTCCTATTAAACAGTGACTTGTAAATTAAGCAGAAACTTCTGCTATACAGATTTTTTTTTTTTTTTGTGCAACAGCAAATACAAACTTTAACACAATTAAGTGAGAATGAAGTAGCTACTCATAAATTTATCATAAAAATGACCAACACTGTCGGCTCTTGCTGAGAACATGAATAAAAAGGACGAAAAAATAATTATCCATCGTAACAGCTAAATTGCACTGAATGCATGTTAAAGAGTATAGATTTGGAAATTATGGCAGCAGCTTCATTTGAAAACGTCTTCACCATAGCGGTCCCCAACCACTCTGCACTGAGTGCAGAGAAAAAGGAAATAATTTATTCTGTTGCTCTGTATTTGTCATAATCTGGGCATGGTCTTAGAATCATGCCCATGTTTTATGTTAATTTTTGTTCTCTGTGTTTTCCCATGTTTGGGTTTATTATAATTAGTTGCAATATTTGCCTTCTGTGTTCACCTTGGTCCTCTGCTATTGTTTTCTGTGTTCTCCCAGTCTGCTGTTATCCCCTGTTTACCTTTATTGTCATTATTGTGATCTTTGCATTTCCCTGCCCTTGTTTTTGTCCTTTCTGTGGTTCTGGGTCTTGTTTGTATATTTGTTTACTTACTGTTCCCAGCTCCTCATGTTTTCCATACCTGTAGACACTTTCCCTCATGTGTGTTACCATTTAGCCTTTGTTCTCCCAGCTATCCTGCATTTGTGATTATCAGTTACCATATTTATGCCTGTCTGAGTTTGTGTTCTGGTGTGGCATCGTCATATATTTTCCCTGCCGGCATTCTTGTGTCGCGAGTGTTCCCAGTGAGTGTTTTAGTCTGTACATCTCCTGCATTGTTTACAGCCCCACGCTAGTGATGGCCAAATGAGGCTTTCTGGAGGACTTGAGGCCTTAAATCAAAATGGCTCATATAGACGAGGCCTTATGTGGGACTTCATTTTCTCTACCAGGCCATTTACTGGACAAAACATTTACAACATGCTGATTTTTACAAGGGTATTATTGGTTTAATGTGGTGTTTTTTTTTAATTTCAATAAATGCACTGTCTTTTAAGAAATATCAATGATCATAAGGCAAAAAAATAATAAAACTGAGGTGACTACAATGAATGTGCCTGTGTTACTTGGTGTGCTTGTTCTACTTATCCATTTTTATTAAGAAATAATACATTTTCAACAGACTGTCCCAGTATATTCAACTCTGGCCTTATTCTCATGCAGGGCACAATGGCAATAGTGCCTCAGCATAATGATGCGCAATAATGATCCAAGCTCTTTGAAACACAACAAGACACTTCACCTTGCAAATAAAAATGAAATTAAAAGAACAACACAGCTGGGATTCGAACCCAGGTCTCCCACTTGCAAAACAAATGCATTACTGCTAAGCCATCACTCCAGTTAAGTTAAATAGCCACTATTTGTTAAAAATACATCAGTGGGAGAAATGCGCTCAAACTTTTCCCAAATGGGAGAAGTCCATGTTTTTGGTGCTGGCTCCATCTGAAAATTGGCTGTGACAAATCCCTTACACAGTCAAACATGACTACACAAAACGTGAGAGACGGGGATTTCCACTGGGTATCGCTGCTCTCTTTAGTTCATGTTGCGTGTAAAATCATGAACGGCTTCCTGACCCAGTCACGTGGTCCGACATCAACACATACATCACGATACACGCCTTGAAACATGCCTCAACAAATATTTCCTGGGTAAGATTGGAGCACAGGTGCCTGCCTTCCCATCACTACCCCACGCTGTCATTTTGTTTCATGTCTGTTAATAAAATCATGTTGCATTGGAGCTCTGCCCGAACTGTGAGTCCTGCCTCTTACCTGTCTGCTGGAGGTAGACATGACAGCATTGTCTATCAGTCTGTGTTTTTCTGTAAAAATGACTGAATATTCTCTTTCCATGCCTGACTCCTACCTGTCTATCTGCTGCATCTCTTGACATACAGTCGTACCGGGAGGAGGGACTCTCCTTGGGGGTTTGCCGGGGGCACACGTTGGTCCGTGTCCAGACCAGAGATTCACAGCTTTAAAGCCTGCTTCATGCTCCATTTCCCTCTAGTCTGCTGTGGTCCACGTATTCTTTGGACGAGCTCGGCATGCACGTGGCACTGCTCATGCTCACTTTCTTCATCTACCCAGGCCAAGCAGTTGACGCATGTGCACAACCATTGCTTGTAGTTTCACTCCCGCCCGATAGGTAGCGCCAAGGCGCTGATGCACCACAATTTTCACCAACAAAGAAACGGCGGACTTCTTCAGTTTCTCTTCAAATACAGAGTCCATTTCTGCTGTTTGACTTCCCGGTTTTCACTCCTTTTCTACGGAGATGCTGCTGCCGCTGTGAAAGAAAGTATGTATGTATGTATGTATGATTCATGTTTGTTTTTATTCTCATTTTCCGCCTCCTCGTTGTCTTCTTCGTCTACTGATGTATGTTGTGTCGATATCGCCACCTTGTGAATGGGACGTTCAGTCTTGCGCATGCGCTTTTCAACAAATTTCAAGTCGTGGGCAGGCGGCGCGGTCACACACGCGATCGTTGTGTGTGTGTGACACGGTCGTCCGTGGTCGAGCACTGCGGACACTAGCGGAGTGTAGATGATGACATAAATTTCGTCACACAAGGTTTCCGGTTACGCGTACACAGACAGCAGAGGTGTAGCATGAAGCAAGCTTAAAGCTCATTGACAAGATGTAGTAATGATTTTACCTCTAAAGATGGATAAAATGTTAAAACACTGGCTGTAGTGTTAGATTTGCTCGTTTGTTTGTAGTTTTACGGTGTCTCTCCTCTTGCACGCTCCCACAACGGGATGCTTTTCAGACAGGCGGACTTTTTTCAACACAAACCCGGCACTTTGTACATGTGGTCAGGATGGAGACGCAAGGAGATGTCCACCGGCGGGCCGAGGGAGACGAAGGAAGGAACAGAGTGGGGGAAAACTTGCAGGTGAGTTGTTTTTTTTTTTTTAAATCACACACTGTTTTTTGCTGATATGTTCCATTAATACTCACTTTAAACACAGAAGTGAACACGGTGCAGCGACACACTTGATTTGTTAGACTGAGCGTTTGAGCGCTACTGAGGGACAAATTTGATTGGCAAAATTGGTGGAAGTTGGCGAGGATTGGCTAAAATTGTGGGAAAGTTGTGGTGATTGGAAAAAATTGCAAGATTGTGCAAAAGATGTGGCCAGTCACTGATTTCTCATCAATTAGTGTGATCACAATATTGCGAAATCCTGGGAGGACTGGAAAGTGTGAACAACATCTTCCATGTGAATTGTTGTTGTTGTTTTTGATGAGACAAGAGTCTACATTCAATTTGTTAAACTTCTTTGTTTTTCTCCAGGTATAATTCCTGACGCCTGAATGATATCATCATTTGAAGACTTCTGAGGACAATAAATTTAAGGTAGGATTTCAATAAGGCCCGAAAAGAAAGTGTAGAACATAGAAAAAGTAAAACCCCATTTCTGTCTTCACCATAGGCCCCAAATGGACTTAAGTCTGCCCCTGGCATCAATGCAGCATGACATGGAGGCGATCAGCCTGTGACAATGCTGAGGTGTAACGAAGCCCCAAGTTGCTTTGATAGTGACATTCAGCTACTCTGCATTGTTTGGTCTGGTGTCTCTTGTCTTCCTCTTGACAATATCCCATAGATTCTCTATGGGGTTTAGGTCAGGCCAATTTGATGGCCTATCAAGCACAATGATACCATGGTCAATAAACAAGGTATTGATACTTTTAGCAGTGTTGGCAGTAGGGGTGGGTGATATGGCCCAAAAATGATATCATAATATTTCTGTGAATTTTCACAATAACGATATTCTTCACGATATCACAGAATACAGTTTTTTCTTTTAAATTTACAAAGTACAGTTTCACAGGCCAGCGTTAATTATGTTCAACATATTCAGTAAAAACAAAAACTCTTATTTCTCCAGTTTATAAAGAGCAGCTTAGAATGTTGCAGACTTTTTTTATTCTTGTCATAAATCGCCCTTTAGGGCAGGCAGGAGACATCAAATGCAGGAGCTGTGAGTTGCTGACATTTAATAACATAAAAACACAAAGTACACAAACACTTAAACTTACAAAGAGGCAAGGTAACGGGAGGAATTACACGAGGCTCACAACCAGGAAGAAACAGGTGAACAGCCAGACCTAGGCTGGGGTGGGCAGGACTGCCGGGAGAAAAAGAGAAAAAGGTCCGGACGGAGCTTATCCGCAGGGGAGAAAGAATGACAGGGGATTCCTGTCAAACAGTGTTACAAACACCCAGGGAAACAGTTGACCGCTGCAATGAGTAAATCATTGCAGTCATCTTAAACAGACACAGGGAAAATGAACAAATGATTGGCAGGTGTGGATCACATGAATGAGGAAATAATCAGGACAATCCACGGGACTGACAACCGGAAGTGAACACCAACAGCTGTCACACTGAGAGAAATAATGACAAGACTACTAAATGTACAACAAAAGGAAACTAAGGCGAGGACAAGATGACAACCCAGAGATACAGATAATATAATATACATGAAACCCAAAAGACAAAAGGAGGGATGAGGATATGGAAGACTCACAAATAGATGCAGACAAAAATATAAAATACAACACCGAATAATCGTAAGTGCACAAGCTAAAGGAATTAGACTAATAAGGACTAAACTAGAAATACAAGACCACTCATAAGTAGACAGACAAATAACAACCCAGCGACCAAAATACAGAGATGCATGACATACAAAAAATAATGTTAAATAAACAGGGAGCATGAGCACGGGCTCCCCCCCCCTCCGTTCTCAGGATCATGACAATTCTGTATCAAATATTAACAGAAAATATTATAAACCACCACATTTTAAGTGCACTGAGGGGTAGACTGGGACAAAAATTCAGACCGGGAATTTGACTTCTTCCTAGGCCACCCTGTTGTTGGAAACCAGAAATCACCACAGTTTTAGTAGGCCAACATTTTAAAATAACAGGTATCAAACTATTTATAAATGTAATTATAACCTTCAGCTGGGAGGAAAACTGTCATGAACCTGGGTTTGGTGGTTCCAAACCCAGTTCTGACTCGTGGTTATTTTGCCCTGTTTTCCATCAGGTGCTTCAGGGAACTATTGGGCCTTCGCTCCCTGACAGCTCGGGCACGCCCCCTCCTTCTGTCAGTGTCATCAGCTGTGCCTTGTTATTGGGTGTTTTCACACACATACACTCCATTCATTCCCATTCACATGCTCACACACTCACTCAAGCACACCTGGGATTCATTGTGTTCAGCCCACACACTTTCAAACCGGCAATTTCTTCCCTCGTTAGGATTATGATTACTTAAACGATGTATTAGTAGGAAGAGATCGTCACAGCATTCAGCTTCATACATGGCAGAAGGGTCCTCCATGTATGTTTGTTTCTACTCCCTATGGTTCATTCAGCCAGACGTCTCAAGTTCGGGTACTCCCTTGGAGTTAGCAGCTGACCCTGCCTCACCCCCTCATCCACTGGACTACACGGACAGCCCCGGATCGTTCCAGCCATAAGTAAATGTTTGCCTTTCTCTTCGTGCCCACCGTTACGGCGGCACTAGGCATTCTCTCTCCCTGGCTGTGGAACATCCGGGTGGCATCCCTGTATGTCTGGTGGCCTTAAACTCATCATTCATATCCTCTGTAATTAGCGTGGTCAATACTGACTTGTTATTTTTCTGGTTTATGTTAATAAAGAGCACGTTCTACTCCAGCAATTGGGTTTTTCAATCCTTCCCTCATGCGCCGCGTAATGGCGCAAGGAGTCATAACAAAAATTATAAATTTGGAGTTGAATAGTCAACTGATCTACTGATTATTAAAACGAGTGATTTACTAATCTTAATTTTAATATGGTGCTGCTTCTGATTTCTTCACCTTTTCCGAATAAATACACAAGGTAAGAGGCTTTAGGTGAAAAGTTACAATTCTGCATGAAAAAGGTCACGAATTTGTCACCAAAAATGTTCAAAATTTAAAAAAAAAGTACTTTTATGAAAAGATGTTTGAAAAATGAGAACGTAAAACAAATTTAGGAGAGAATGGTAACAAGCAGATGAGAGTAAAGTTGGCACTGCATACTACATACAGCACATAGTTTTGAAAATTAAGGTTTTCTTAAAACATCTGAATCATACTGAAAACATTGCCTTATAAATGTAAGAGCAATTTAGCTATCGTTAATGCAACCAATTTATTACATTTAAAAATGTAAATCCTAAGCTAGAGTATAAGCAGCTACAGCATTATAATATTGTCCCGTTTGGCCCCTCGGGGCAGATAATAGAACTCATGCGCATAGCCAGCCTTTGACATTTTATTACATAAACTTACAGAGCAGGCAGGGCAGTCCAGTGAAGGCAGGGAAGGAGCATGTAAAAACACCCGAGTGACAATTAACCATACAACACGGTTAACAACAATGACACAGCACCAAACAGAAAATCTGCACCCATTAAATAGTGCACAAAGTAATCAAGAAACATGGGACAGGGAAGAAAATCAATAATGACACACGGCTGACACGAGGAGGCGAGGTTAACACGCACAGAGGGACGCACAGAGGGAAACACAGGGGAGACATGATCAACACACAAAGACAGCACAAAATCTAAAACATAGAAAATACAAAATAACACAGAAAACAGAATTATAAAACCCACAGGCAGTGATAAACATAAACCCAGACTAAACTCAGATCATCACTAATACAAAATAGCACTGAAAACAGAATCATAGAAACAGAATGATAGATACAACATAAACCCACAAAACCAAAACACACAAAGAAACAGAAATAAATACAGAGTAGGAATGACCCTCCGGTCATCCCTGACATAGCCCCCCATTTAAGGGGTGGCTTCCAGACACCCCAAAACAATGCATCAACCCAAAAAAAAAAAAAAAAAAAAATCCCAGGGTGGGGGGGGGGGGGCTAAGGCCAGGTGTGCCGAAACAAAATTTTAACCTCCTTTACAGAGCCAAAAATGAGGACTACCAATCATGGAGCAAAACTAAAGATCACAGCCCAAAACCAAAACCTAGTCAGGTGGTCTACCCAAGTGCCAGAATCACCAGACCGAAAAACAAGGCGGGTCGGGCATCAACTTTCAAAATCATAAGGTAATGTGGAAACATAAAGCTTAAGCGATAACAAGGAACTCAAAAACTCAGGAGATATCAGCATAGACATTTCACCCTCTGGGAGTGACAACATGAACATTTTACCCTCAGAAGGTGACAACATGATTACACTGCCCTCTGGAGGGGACAACATGAGAGCATGGACCTCGGAAGGTGAAAACATAGAAGCATAGACCTCAGGAGGTGAAAACTTGGAAACACAGACCTCAGGAGGTGAACACATCATGGAAGAAGTCCAGCCACGGGAACACATGATGGGAAGTCCTCGGCCTCCGGGACACCGGAGGCGAGCCAGCCATCGGCAAAACCAGACGACAAGGGCTGAAGGTCCTCAAGTCCTGCCATCTGGGGATCCATCCTCGAACCAGCCACCTTAGATGGGGAGGAAGAAACATCGGCGATGGGTCTCCTGACCTCAGGAACATCAACTGAAACATAGTCCTCCTGCAACCCCATCCTCAACCAGGTCACCTCGGAGCAGGATGAGGAGTCACCAAAAACGCCAGGAGCTAAGCAAGACTTAACTAATACTGATGTTATGAAGGCAAAGAAAAGTTCTTGCCTGAGCTCCTGATCCTCTGATGCAGGGGTGACCACCTCAGGATGAGGAACACAGGCAGGTGGGGTAGGAACAGGAACCAGGGAACGACGTGGAGCAGGAACTGGAGCAGTGGAATGACGTGGAGCAGATGCTGGAACTGGGTGGTGCCGTGGAGCTGGCACTGGAGCTGGGGAACCATGCAGAGCAGACATTGGAATGGTGGAACAACACTAAGCAGGTACTGGGGCTGTGGAGTGACGTGGAACAGGAACTGGAGCTGGGTAGCACCGTTAAGCAGGTTCTGAAGCTGGAACGTCCATAGCCAGCTGGGTCCGACCCAGCTGGGATACGTGCTCTGGAAGGAGCCATGGCTTGTAATCCAGCATACTCCTCCTGAGCCAGTACAGCCTGCCTATGCAAATCCTGTTCCTCCTCATCACCTTAACACAGGGGTTGCAGAGCAGCAGTCCCAATCCGGCAAAACTTGGTGTCAAGCAGCGTCATTGTAGAGGCAGCTGCTGCTTGAGGGCCCTCTGAAGCAACACACTCTTCCCAGATGATCCAGTTACCACCCAGAATTGACAAACACTCAGAGAAAACAGGGACAGACACAAGGAATGCAGATGAGGATGGAGGGATGGAGCAGACAGCAGAATGAATGGCAGAGGCAGGTGGTGAGAACCCAGCAGCGGCAACTGGCCGCTGCCGGCCCCTCCCACCAGGAACCCGGCAAGACCCATCATTCTTTGACATTAAAAAAATGAATAGGTACTTGCCTGAATTCCTCTTCTGCTGCCGCTGAATGTCCAGACGTCTCCCTCTGGGTGGCTCTGGAGATTGTCAGGCTGGGAGCTGTGGGTGAAGAGGCGGAGCGACAAGAGGAGCAGCGTCTCCTCAAGTTTTCTTTCCACCCGTGGCCCCCGAATGCCAACTTGCAGCTGGGAAGCTCTCTCCGCTCCACCGGACAGAAAACAGGCGGCTGGTAAGCTGGCTCTGGCGATAAGGACACAGCTGGTGGTTGTAGCGGAGGAGGAAGTGTCTGTTTCCGGGTCCGGGGATGATGGCGCAGACTCGGTCTTGGTGTTGTTAAGTTCGCTCCTCTTCCCCAGCAATCCCAAACGTCCTCCAGGGCGAAGCTGCTATGAGAGGCGGCTGCCAGATCCTCCACAGCGGCCACAGACAGGGCCGTTGCAGTAACGCCTTCTCCTTCTGCCCAGCTCGATAGCTGAGTTCAAAACTGGCTGCGTCATTCTGTCACGTTTGGCCCCTCGGGGCAGGTAGAACACATGCGCATAGCGAGCCTTTGATATTTTATTTCATAAACTCAAACTTACAGAGCAGACAGGGTAGTCCAGTGCAGGCAGGAAAGAAGCGTGTAAAAACGCCCAAGTGACGATTAACCATACAACACAGTTAACAACAATGACGCAGCACCAAACAGAAAAGCTGCATCCATTAAATAGTGCACAAAATAATCAAGAAACACGGGACAGGTGAGGAAATCAATAATGACACACAGCTGACACGAGGAGGCGGGGTTAACACACACAGAGGGAAATGCTGGAGAGGCATGATTAACACACAAAGACAGCACGGAATCCAAATCACAGAAAATACAAAGTAACACAGAAAACAGAATTATAAAACCCACAGACAGTGATAAACGTAAACCCAGACTAGACTCAGATCATAACTAATACAAAATAGCACTGAAAACAGAATCGTAGAAACAGAATGATAAATACAGAAAATACAACTAAACCCACAAAACCAAAACCCACAAAGAAACAGAAATAAATAGAGAGTAGGTGGTCATCCCTGACAAATATAACCACAGACACTCATTTACCACATTACTTTTGTCTTCACCTCATTTCTATGCTCTGGGGCATGAGGGGGTTTTGGTCATTTTAGCATATCACTCTATCACTCTATAAATTCAAGAAATGTCTGTGTGTCTGTCACGATCATAGGACATCATAGGCCGGCCTATGATGACTGCAGGATGTCCAGTGATGATCCTATGATCTCAAGGTACATAGGACTCGCAATGATGTCATATAGGCCATGCCATTATATAGGCAATAGGACTGGCTACCTGTGATGTA
Source organism: Pholidichthys leucotaenia (assembly GCA_020510985.1). NCBI lineage: Eukaryota > Metazoa > Chordata > Actinopteri > Cichliformes > Pholidichthyidae > Pholidichthys > Pholidichthys leucotaenia. The sequence continues at coordinate 202,013,997 of CM035846.1, forward strand.
GTGTCCTATGATGTCTGCCACAGGAGGAGACCCTTCACCAGCATAGGGTACAACACACAAGGGATGCACAGACAGACAGGAAGCGTGTGGCAGTGCGCCATGCACGTGCTGAGTCACTTGAAGCCCGAAATGCCTGCAAAGTGAGCAACGCTGCACGTCACGCAAGGCACAGCCATCAGCTGTCCGCCAACGCTGCATTCTAGACAAGGCACAGAGAAGCTGAGACCGAATACGACACACTACTTTAAACCACACCCATTCGAAGCAGGACATCGGGAAATCTCACTCAGTAAGGCAGAAGGCACTCTATAAATTCAAGAAATCTCTGTCAGTGATGCCTGCAGCATGACTGTGAACAACACAGCCGTCTCACACAGGAGGAGACCCTTCAGCAACGGGCATGTGGAGATACTTGCTTATATTTCGTTTCTACGGGCATGGACGGGTATGCACGGGTATGTACTAGCTAAATTAATTTAGTATGTTATTTGACCGGGTCAGGAAGAGCGTCTAAATAAAACAGGGAGGGAGTGGGCTTATTTAAAAGTACAGTATTATTTTATCAGTTGGCTCACCTGTCTGCCATTCACCCCCAAACAAGTCACTTCTGCAGGTAAATGACTGCTGCATCAGACCTCCCGTCTCTCTTTCTCAGTTTACCCATGTTAAAAAGCTCCATTGCACAGACAACTCCTGGGGCTGTTAACAGATTTTTTTTCTTTTGGTTGGTTGAATAAATCAAGCTGGAGCAGCCACAAGGAAATGAAAATAAATCTCTGGACACTTTGGAGTCTGGACGTCAACAACACTGCTTCAGGGTGAAGTAAAACTTTTCACTAAAGGTGTGTTATTGATATGCGAAAAAAAAATGCGGGCAGATTATCTGCATCGCTGCACCGTTTTTTTTTGTTTGTTTGTTTTTTTAAAGAAGGCAGCAGTCTGAAACAGCTTTAAAACTAAATTACTTCCTCACAACTAGACGCAGATGCTCCAAGCACAGAGTGCCACTTCTCGTGCCACATTTGTTTTGTTGTTTCTATGGTAACGTGTAACTTCTGTTGGCAGCGTAACAAACCTGTGATATTCATTTTTATACCGGTACTATCGTAAACGATACGATATGGCACACTTCTAGCTGGTAGGTGCCATGTCCATCCATCTTCATCCATCTTCTTCCGCTTAATCCTTTACGGGTCGGGGGCTGGAGCCTATCCCAGCATCTTTGGGCGAGAGGCAGGGTACACCCTGGACAGATCGCCAGTAGGTGCCATGTCCTGCTGGAAAATTAAATTGGCATCTCAATAAAGCTTGTCAGCAGAGGGAAGCATGAGGTGCTCTAAAATTTCCTGGTATACAGCTGTGCTGACTTTAGACTTGACAAAACACAGTGGACCAACACCAGCAGATGACATGGCTCCCCAAATCACTGACCGTGGAAACTTCAAACTGGACCTCAAGCAACTTGGATTGTGTGTCTCTCCAGTCTTCCTTCAGGCTCTGGGACTTTGATTTCCACATGAGAAGACTTGGCACCTAATTTGGGAAGCAATGTCATCTGCTGGTGTTGGTCCACTGTGTTTTATCAAGTCCAAAGTCAGCGCAGCCATATACCAGGAAATTTTAGAGCACTTCATGTTTTCCTCTGCTGACGAGCTTTATGGAGATGCTGATTTCATTTTCCAGCAGGACTTGGCACCTGCCGACACTGCCAAAAGTACCAATACCTAGGGTTGGGAATTGATAAGATTTTATCAATATCAATGGCATTGTCGATTTTGCTTATCAATCCGATTCTTTATCGATTCCCTTATCAATTCTTGATCAATTTTCCATGTGGGGAAAAAAGCAGGCCTTCACAGGATTTCAGCATCAATGCAGGAGTTTTGGTATTTTTCTGACTTTAAACAATGTTTCTTCTCTTAAAAAGATATAATAAAATAAAATATAAAAGACTGTAAACATTTAAAAATGGGCATTTATTGTGATGATCAGGTAAGCGTGCTCCCCCTCCCCTCCTGTTCCTGTCTTCCCGGCTCCGGAGTATCAGCTACACCTGCGTGATTACACACCTGCTGCTTCCTAATTAACCAGCATATTTAAGAGCCAGCATGTGAAGCGCTCATCACTGGATCGTTAGGTTTGCTGCCACCTTAGCAGTGTGTATTCCAGGGCTGATCACACTCACCTGACCAGAAGACAGCGGACGTCCGCCCAGGTCAACCGTCTTCCACCCGTTTCCCTGGACCCACGCAGAAGGACCCCCGCCGGGCTCCTCTGCTCACAGCAGTAAAAGTGTTCTTCCAATCTTATTCTCCTCTTGTGGAGATTCTGTCCCTAATCATCTCATTCTGCTCTTTTTCCCGTAGGCTGCGTATGCTCCAGCATCACCGGTTTTTGGATTAAATTTTAAATAAGTTTTTGTTTTGCTCTTTTCTTTACTTGTGCACTTTATTTAAATTTGTGTGTTAGGTTTTATTTCTACAATAAACTGGTGAATTTTTACATCAGAGTCTGAGTGTTCACTCTGGCAGCTCTGCATTTGAGCCTCACTTGACCTGAATCATGACATTTATGCCTTGTAACTAGGGATGAGCTGATCCAATCCGCCGTATCAGTATCAGGTTTGATCCAGGCAAAATGGCTAGATCGGTATGGGTAAGGAATAAAAGTAATTTACTGATCTGATAAATTAATAATATTAAAATCAAGGCACGACCATGTTCTCAGCCCCCTGTGCGTGGCTTCTGTAGACAGAAGCAACGCATGTCACCTCACTGGAGCTTGTCTGTGGGACTCGCCTCAGTATATGGTACCAGCCTTTACAATTTTAACACCACCAACTATATAAAACACTTGCAAAAGTACCACAGTAAAGGAGTCTGCCTTTGAGTATTCTATCAAGCAGAAGAAGGACGTATGTCCAGCAGCCACTGCTTTTCCAGCTTGAGGCTTGAATATACTAAAATTGAAATTAAAAGAACGAAACAAAGTAAAACTAGATGAGCAGGAATGAAGACATAACATGGGCTTATCTTTAGACGGAGAGTTACAGCTGATGAGAGGTAGGTGACAGAGACATAAATAGCAAATTTTAACGGTGAACTGGAATCAGGACTATACAAGGCTACATGAAATGGAACAGGAATGACCTCAAAATAAGAGCAAACCTCAAAACTGGAGAATAATACCAGAAACACTACTAAATAAACCAAGGACCAGGAGAATACTTATGATAATAATAATGGATGGCAAAAATACAACTTAAAGGGGAAGTGTAAAGGTCTGGACATGGCTGTGCTCATGCCCTCACTTTATGTTCATGCTAGTGCATTGCCCATAGAACACAAGTATTCCTGTCTGAAACGGGTATCACAGTTAGGCTTTATAGCCCCAAATGTAGGCTGTCTTTGAAGGTGGAATACAAAGAGGTGTAGCCTATATGTAGGCAATAACATGTTAGACTTTGACAAATATTAAAGGGAGTAAATGGCACTAAGATTTATTTGATTGTGTGAATATCAATTACAGAATACCTGAATACTGAAAATGAATGGGACATCCAGTATTAGCGATTGTTTCAGATCCCTTGTTTGTTTGTTTGTCAGATCACGTATTTGTGTGATCTTTTATCCCTTATTTTCAAGATAATGGTGTATCTTGCACTTTGGGGTATGAGAGTTGTTCAGTCATTATAATTATTTTAGTTTATATCACTGTTCAGTGATGGAGTTCAGTGTAATATTGAATTTCTTCTGTGTATCGTCAGTAAACTCATGCAGTACTATAACGACACGTTTGCAAATATTTGAGACCCATTCTAATAGGTCTCAAATCATTTTATATTTTAGCAACATTTTGTTATTAAAAAGTTTTTTAAAACTATAATCAACCGAATTATCTACAAAACACCCAACATTATTATACACAGCAGAAGGACCCATTTGAATGCAACCGTTGCATCAGTGTTGCCCATTTGTCAGTAAATACTTAACTAAAAATGAGTTATTTCATTTTTTGGGCATTTTTGTGTCCTGTGTTTGGTCGTTAAGTTATTCCAGTCATTCCGCTCCACAGTCATGGCGATATTATTACTAAGTTTTTAATTTTTGGATACTCGCGCGGGAGGGGGGGACTTGTGGTCCTGCATAGTACAGTGGTACCACATGGGTGAAGCAGGGACTCCCGTCTACCACTGACTGGGCAGGCTGGGTGTGCCTCCCCGCAAAGAACCGTGGTCTGCCTGATCGGGCCGCTGCTTCTCCCAGCATGTGCTGTTTTAATTTTTAGATACTCACACGGGATGGGGGGACTCGCGGTCCTGCAAAGGACAGTGGTACCACACGGGTGAAGCAGAAGAAGGGACTCCCGTTTACCACTGACTGGGAAGGCTGGGCGTGCCTCCCCGCGAAGGACTGTGGTCTGCCCAGTCGGGCCGCTGCTTCTCCCGATATGTTCTGTGTTGGATACACCGGTTTTCTTTGTCAGACCCGGGTCCCCGATGACGCTCCACCCAGTCTGCTCACGCGCCTCATGTTCTCCACATATGCCGAATTATCCTTTAAACCTATACAATCATGACAACTTTATATAATTTTTTAAGCATTAAATCTTCACTATTATCTTTTTCTAGTCAAATTTGTTGTACATTTATAGATAGATTTGATCTTTCTGTTATTCTCAGGACATGAGTTCAGTCATGTCCTCGCTCTTTGTTAGTTTGTTTCTCTGTGTGTCCTTTGCCTCAGTTCAGTTGGTACTTTTGGAATTCTCTGTATTTATTACTCATTATCGTAGTCATGTTGTGTTCTTTATTCTGGTCTGGGGTTTGACGCTAGTTTAGTATGATTCTCTGTTTGTTATTATTATCATTTGTCATGGTTGTGTATCTGCTGGTCCTGTGTTCATGTCTCATGTTTACCCCTTTGTCTCAGTTCCTCATGTTTTCCGAGCCTATAGCGACTCCCTGCTGTCTCAGATTACCCCTAATTGTATCCACCTGTTCCTCATTGTCTGCTAATTATCCCCCTGTCTATATACAGTACGTGTGTGATTTTCTTTGTCAGTTATGGCGTCTTTGTCTCGTGTTGGCGTGATTACATGTCAGTCTAGTCTCTGTACGCTGCCCAGAGTTATCCTGCCTGTTGGAAGTCTGCCATATTTTTGCCTTTGTTTCAGCCTATGCGCTGCATCATTTTTTGTTTTCTGTTCAGTACCTTACCTGTGTTAATAATCATGCTTTATCAAATTCGCCTTGCAACTGGGCCCTTTTCTCCGCCCCAGAGGGGCTCTCGCAACAGAAGGACGCCACCAGTCCAGGACCCAGTGGACGAAAAAAGGAGGAGAAAAAAGTGAAGTCGGGATGAGCTGGAGGTGGTGGCAATGATCGAGGACATGGCTGCTGGCGCTCAAAGCAGCTTTTCCCAGGAAGATGAGATGCTCTGCTCGGATGGAGTCGCCAACTTGCTCGCAGCCAGACCGAGCGTGCACTCTCACCCCCAGGTACAGAACCTCACCCTCGCTGCACTACCACCATTTCCCACTGTCTCCTCCTCGCCGAAGCCAGAAGCCCGGTAGAGCAGGAACAGAGGCAAGTACCTTTCCATTTTTTAACATCTGCCACAGAAAGGTCTTGTTCTGTTCCGAGTGAGGGGGCTCAGCAGCAGTTAATTACCATTGCTGAGCTCTTTCCACCCGTCTCTGCTGTCAACTCTGCTTCTGCTCCCATACCCTCACCCTCACCTGCCTTTCCTCTCGCCTCTTCCCCGAGCTCCACGCCCGAGGACGTTGCCCACTGCCAGGAGCTGCAGGACCTCATCAGGGATGTGGGAGAGTGCTACACCCTTTGCCTATGCCTGGATGGGTGGGAGGACGCGGCGTGGAGGCACCCTCTTCAGATCATCACAGCGAAGCCCCATCTGAGTGTGGACATTCCTGCTCTCCTCAACAATTTCCTGTGGTCTGACAAGTTTGCCTTCATGCCAGAGGAGAAGGAGCCATCGTTTGTTCCAGAGGCTGGTGCTCATCCATCATCTGTTTCTGAGGCCAGTGCGCACCCGCCGTTTGTTCCAGAGTCTGGTGTGCAACCACTGTTTGTTCCGGAGTCCGGTGTGCATTCGCTTTTTGTTCCAGAGGCTGGTGCGCATCCATCATCCGTTTCTGAGGCCAGTGCACACCCGTCGTTTGTTCCAGAGGCCGGCGTGCCTTCGCCTTGTGTTCCTGTATTCAGCACGCCACGGACACTTGTTACTGAGCTCTGCGAGCCGCTGTCACCTGCTCCTGAGAGCGATGTGTTCCAACTGCCTGTTTCTGAGTTCAGTGCGCTGCTGACACCCGCTCCAGAGGACTGCGGGCTGCTGTCATCTGTCCCTGAAGTCAGTGTACCCTTGTCACAATACCTAAGGTTAGTGCGCAACAACTACCTGTTTCCGAGTCCAGCGTGCTTCTGCCAGTTGTTTCTGAGGGCTGTGCACCTAAGCCACCTGCTATGAAACTAAAAGCACCTTCATCACCGGCTATGGATCCAATAACTCATCTATCAGCTGTTTGTGAATTAAGAACTTCTGTATCATTGTCTACAGAGCCACGAGTTCTTGTATCAGTGTCTCCTGAGCTAAAAATTTTCCTATTATCAGCCTCTGAAGCAGAACCTGCTGTGTTAATGTCTTCTGAACTAGAAACTCCTGTATTAATGTCTCCTGAACTAAAAACTCCTCTGTTATCTGTGTCTGAGTTCAGGATTCCTGTGTTATTCCCTGAGCTTAGAATTTTTGTATTATTTCCTGTGCATAAGGCTTCTTTGTTGCTGCCAGAGCCAGAAGCTCTTATGACGTTTAAAAACCCTTTGTTGTTGTTCCCGGAGCAAATAGCTCCTTTGTGGTGTTCAGAGCAAAAAACTCCCATGTCACTTGAAAAAGTGGTATCAGCTCATCAGTGGTTAGCACTGCAGCAGCACAGCAACTTACCCTTGGCCGGGGGATCCCAAGTTCGATCCCAGTCCCTGACCAACAGTGATCTTTGTGGAGTTTTCATGTTCTTCCCGTGTCTGCGTGGGTTTACTCCAGGATTTCTCCGGTTTCCTCCCACATGCCAAAAACATGCAAGTTAGGTTTGTTGGAGACTATAAAAGTGGCCCCAGGTGTGAATGTGTGTGAATGGTGAAAGTGCTGGGCGCCGCACCAGTGGCTGCCTCATCCACTCATGTGGATGCCCTGGAATTTCCCCATTGTGAGACTAATAAAGGATTTGAAAATCGAAAAAAAAAAAAAAAAATGTAAAAAAATCCCTACTTGTAACATTTGTTTAAACTAGTGCATACCCATGTATGCCCGTAGAAACCAAGTATAAGCAAGTATTTCTGCATGCCCGTAGAAAGTTACTGTTACCATGGCAACAGTAACCATGGTGATTCCTGCCTTTGAGCTTTGGCATGGTTACCATGGCAACAGTAACCATAGTGAAACCTGCCTTTGATCTTTGACGTCACCACTCATTCAGTGATGCCTGCATTTGAACTTTGATGATGTGTCTGCCTGGCAACCGTAACCATGGCAACATCTGTGCGTCTATGATGTCATAGCTATGAATGCCCATAGCTCCCCTACGGATGTTCAATAAAGATTTCCCCTCCTAAACTTCTGCATATCTGGGGAGGCTGAAATTCGGGGATGCACACTCTCGTAACCTCAGCACAGCATGTATCAAATCTGAGGTCAGTCCGACAAACTGTTCTAGAGACAGACAGACAGACACACACACACACAGAGATTTATTAAATTATAATATGATGCTGAAAAGCAATAAAAATAAAAGGATTATAAATGGAATACTGAAGTGATTACAAACAACTGCACAACTGTTATTTTAGCAGTCACAAAAATATGTTGTACTTGGGTGCAATGTTTGCATGTTTTTTTAAATATATACAGTATATATGCACAGTGTATAGACACCCACACATGCACGAAATACTCAGTTGTATATTAACATACTGGTAAAACCTCAAGACATTACACATTCTGGGAAAGAGTAATTCAGTATTAATCTGTAACCTACACATACCACCTACCCAAACTCCAGCTGCTCTACGGTCATGAATGGATGCAAGCCTTGCACTACAAACTTCACAGCTCTGTTATCCTGGCAAAGAGCAGAGGACGAGGAGGTTGGTAAAACCTCAGAGCTACCTGTTGCTGTCATCGTCTAAAAAGAATAAGATCATATTTAAATATCAGACATTTTTAGTTGGGTTTTGTGAGTTAAAAAATGGATTAAACTTAGCCTTCAAGGCTGCTAGCATTGTGCTAATATTCTACTAATAATAATAAGCTAATATTACCATCACTAACGGAGGTGCTGCTGTTTGGAAATTAGATGCGGACACACTTCGTAGACTGTCACATTGCAGTCTTTCATTTTATCACATGCTGCCGCATCAAGAGATATTTCAACTCAAGTTCATCATACGCCATGCTGCTAGTGTTTACAAATGCTTCTGCCATTATCCCGCGGTAGCAACGGTATCATGGCGTTGCTTGGTTACGGTAGCGTGTGATGTCATGACGCATGCCATTGTTAAAAAACATGGAAGTGTTTAAACCCACAACATCTATAAGAAGAATTGATAACATCAGTAAAGTACGATTCCAGGGGCTCAAAAAATTTAGAACCGGTTCCCAGTTCCCATCCCTACCAATACCTTGTTTATTGACCATGGTATCATTGTGCTTGATTGATCAGCAAATTAGCCTGACCTAAACCCCACAGAGAATCTATAGGATATTGTCAAGAGGAAGATGAGAGACACCAGACCCAACAATGCAGATGAGCTGAAGGCCGCTGTCAAAGCAACCTGGGCTTCCATAACACCTCAGCAGTACCACAGGCTGATCGCCTCCATGCCACGCCGCTTTGATGCAGTAATTCATGCAAAACAAAGTCCCAACCAAGTATTGAGTGTGTACATGGACATACTTTTCAGTCGGCCAACATTTCTATTAAAAATACCTTTAATTGATTTTATGTAATATCCTAAGTTCCATCCATCCATCCATCCATCTTCTACCGCTTTTCCGGAGGTCCGGGTCGCGGAGGCAGCAGTTCAAGCAGAGAAGCCCAGACTTCCCTCTCCCCAGCCACCTGCTCCAGCTCTTCAGAGGGGATACCAAGGCGTTCCCAGACCAGCTGGGAGACATAGTCTCTCCACCGAGTCCTGGGTCTGCCCCGGGGTCTCCTCCCAGTGGGACGTGCCTGAAACACCTCAAGTGGGAGGCGTCCAGGAGGCATCCTAATCAGATGCCCATACCACCTCAACTGACTCCTTTCAATGTGGAGGAGCAGCGGTTCTACTCTGAGCCTCTCCCGGATGACTGAGCTCCTCACCCTATCTCTGAGGGTGAGTCCAGCAATCCTACGGAGAAAGCTCATTTCAGCCGCTTGTATCCGTGATCTCGTTCTTTCGGTCATTACCCAAAGCTCGTGACCATAGGTGAGAGTAGGAACGTAGATTGACTGATAAATCGACAGCTTTGTCTTAGAACTAAGCTCCCTCTTCACCACAACAGACTGGTACAACGTCCGCATCACTGCAGATGCTGCTCCAATCCGTCTGTCGATCTCTCGCTCCATTTTCCCCTCACTCGTGAACAAGACCCCAAGATACTTAAACTCCTCCACTTGGGGCAGGAGCCTGTCCCCAACCCAGAGAGGACAATCCACCTTTTTCCGGCTGAGGACCATGGACTCGGACTTGGAGGTGCTGATTCTCATCCCAGCCGCTTCACACTCAGCGGCAAACCGTCCCAGCAAGAGCTGTAGGTCATTGCTGGATGAAGCCAACAGGACAACATCATCTGCAAACAACAGAGATGAGATCCTGTGGTCACCAAGCATGACACCCTCCATTCCCTGGCTGCGCCTAGAAATCCTATCCATAAAAATTATGAACAGGATCGGTGACAAAGGGCAGCCCTGGCGGAGTCCAACTCTCACTGGGAATGACTCCGACCGAGTGTTGGCAATACGAACCAAACTCTCACAACGGTCATACAGAGACCGAATAGCTCGTAACAACAAGCCCGATACCCCATACTCCCGAAGCACCTCCCACAAAAATCCACGAGAGATGCGGTCAAATGCCTTCTCCAAGTCCACAAAACACATGTAAACTGGTTGGGCAAACTCCCACAAACCCTGGAGAATTCTCGAGAGGGTAAAGAGCTGGTCCGATGTGCCACGGCCAGGACGAAAACCACATTGCTCCTCCTGAATCCGAGGTTCGACCAATGGCCGGACTCTCCTCTCCAGTACCTTGGCATAGACCTTCCCAGGGAGGCTGAGGAGTGTGATCCCTCTAAAGTTGGAGCACACCCTCCGGTCCCCTTTTTTAAAGAGAGGAACCACCACCCTGGTTTGCCATGCCAAAGGCACTGCCCCCGACCTCCACGCAATGTTGCAGAGGCGTGTCAACCATGACAACCCAACAACATCCAGGGCCTTGAGGTACTCGGGGCGAATCTCGTCCACCCCTGGGGCCCGGCCACCAAGGAGATTTTTAACCACCTTGGCGACCTCAGCCCCTGTGATAGGCGAGTCATCCCCCTCGTCCCCAAACCCTGCTTCCTCTGTGGAAGGCATATCAGTGGGATTGAGGAGATCCTCGAAGTATTCCTTCCACCGCCCGACGATGTCCCCAGTCGAAGTCAACAGTATCCCATCCGCACCATACACAGTGTGGACGGGGAGCTGCTTTCCCCTCCTGAGCCGCCGGACAGTTTGCCAGAATCTCTTTGAGGCCGACCGAAAGTCTTGTTCCATGGCCTCACCGAACTCCTCCCATACCCGGGTTTTTGCTTCAGCAACCACCCGAACTGCACTCCGCTTGGCCTGCCGGTACACCTCAGCTGCTTCGGGAGTCCCACAAGCCAACCAAGCTTGATAGGACTCCTTCTTCAGCTTAATGGCCCCCGTCACCACTGGTGTCCACCACTTGGTTCGGGGGTTGCCACCACGAGATGCACCGACCACCTTGCGGCCGCAGCTCTGGGCAGCCGCTTCAACAACAGAGGTGGAGAACATGGCCCATTCAGACTCCATGTCTCCAGACTCCCTCGGAATGTGGTTGAAGTTCTTCCGGAGGTGGGAGTTGAAGACCTCCCGGACAGGGGCCTCAGCCAGACGCTCCCAGCACACCCTCACTATACGTTTGGGTCTACCAGGTCTGAATGGCTTCCTCCCCTGCCATCGGATCCAACTCACCACCAGGTGGTGATCAGTTGACAGCTCTGCACCTCTCTTTACTCGGGTGTCCAAGACATACGGTCGCAGGTCTGATGACACGATAACAAAATCGATCATCGACCTGCGACCTAGGGTGTCCTGGTGCCAGGTGCACATATGGACACCCTTATGCTTGAACATGGTGTTCGTTATGGACAGACTGTGGTTAGCACAGAAGTCCAATAACTGAACACCACTCGGGTTCAGATCGGGCAGGCCGTTCCTCCCAATCACCCCCCTCCAGGTTTCACTGTCGTTGCCCACGTGCACATTGAAGTCCCCCAGTAGGACAATGGAGTCTCCAAGAGGAGCACCCTCCAGCACCCCAGTCACAGACTCCAAAAAGGGTGGGTACTCTGAAACATCATTTGGTGCATAGGCACAAATGATGGTCAGGACCCGTTTCCCAACCCGAAGGCGCAGGGAAGCAACCCTTTCGTCCACCGGGGAAAACTCCAATATAGAGGCAGCAAGGTGGGGCGATACAAGAATACCCACCCCTGCTCGTCGCCTCTCGCCCGGGGCCCGGGCGAGAGGATCCAAAATCCTAAGTTTCCTAAATCCTAAATCCCAAAATCCTAAGTTTTTGAGAAAATTAATTTGGGGCTTTCATGAGCTGTAAGCCATAACCATCAAAATTAAAAGAAATTAACACTTGAAATATATCAATCTGTGTGTAATGAGTCTATATAATATGAGTGTCATTTTTTGAATTGAATTACTGAAGTAAATCAACTTTTTGATGACATTCTAATTTATTGAGATGCACCTGTAATTACATACAGTAGCTAGGGTCATAGAAATAGAGCTAGCCACAGCTACTGTTCCACATGCTGTGAAAGAGAATTAACATCCATCCATCTATCCATCCCCCTTCTACTTCTTATCCAGGGGTCCAGGTCACAGGGGAGGCAGTCCAAGCAGAGAAGCCCAGACTGCCGTCCAGTTCACATAGCACCACGATCCCCATAATCCCTTCTGCAGATGGTGAACCCACTAGAGATCAGACCTACGTGGCTCCATTATTTACACTGGGTCCTTGTTGTAACTTCTTTTTTTTTCCATGGGGATCTGGACTGCTCTTGGTCTGGCCCTTCACCCAGGATCAATTTGTCTTGGGAGACCCTAGCAGGGGCATGTTACCCCTGACAACATAGCTCCTAGGATCATTAGAGTATGCAAACCCTTCCACCACGAAAAGGTGGCGATCCACGGAGAGGGGGAATTAACTCGAATATAAAAATTACAAAATGTATGTACTGTAGGTGTTTAGACTGGTAAATTATAAGGCTGCTAACTTTGTTTGTTATACTTTATTAATCCCAGAGGGAAATTCAAGGCATCCACCTGGATGAAGCAGCCACAGTGCAGTGCCAATCTCTTCACCATTCACACAAATATTCACACCTAGGGCCACTTTAGAGTCCCCTAACTTCCATGTTTTTGAAATGTGGGAGGAAACCGGAGCACCCAGAGTAAACCCAGGCAAGTATGCGGAGAACATGCAAACTCCACACAGACAGGCTCTGCTGGTGGGTGGATTTCAACCCACACCCTTCTTACAGTGAGGCATTAGTGGTAACCACTATACCATCATGCTATTTTAACTAACATCAAACTAAAAGTATTAACAGATAAAAAAAATTTTACTGGTGTAGTCTGACCCAAAAGTAGTATAATTTCAGCATTTGTTATGTTACATTAAGTCAACTGAGAACCCGTATTTATATAGCTCTTTTTCTAGACTTAAAACCACTCAAAAGCACTTAACAAGTAAATATACTCACCCTCTATTCTAAAGACTTATCACAGGCAGATGATTTAGAATAACCAATTAACCTAACATACGTGTCTCTGACTTGTGGGAGGAAACTGAAACGGACACAGAGTAAACCCACACAGCAGACAAGAACATGCAAACTCCAGACAAGAAGGCTCCTACGTAACAGTCCTAACCTAACTACTACAGCATCACGCTGCCCAGGTGAACTCCAGCCCCATTTCCTCCATTCACACCTTCTGAAAGCAAGGAGTTACTAAAAGCAAAGTTTCCAAAAGTTCCATAAATTAAAATAGCAATTTAAATTTTAATTTAAACCAAGGTGCTTCCCATCTGACCACCTACATTCATCTGCACAAAATGCATAAAATTTCAGTTTGAGTCTACTCAAACTTTGTGTTGTCATCATAGACTGTAAGATAAAAATGGACCTTCCACTTTTCAGTGCCACTTCCACCTATTGTACAAAAGTGAAGCTCTGTTGGTCATTACTGGCATCTTGCACTAGTGATGTCATCTGCAGTCAGAGTCTCTGCAGCAGCAACCACGATGTGAAGCCATGGTGCTTCCACCCCTACAGCTGCCTATTACAGTCTATGCGGAAGCAGCAAATACACAGCCCCATTCAATGGTATCATCATTTAACCATACCCTGTTTTTATAGCATTAAATAACTGAAACCAATCTGATCTGAAAAGTTAACACTTAAGACATACATTTGTATGATGAGAACTACCTACAATGACAGAAACCATCTTTGAAAAATAAGACATACTATACTCCTTGAATAAATTTTTCCCAGTTTGATTAGCATGTGTTTTGAATTATAGGAGTAGAAGTGATAAAGTCCTACTGCAGCCAGCCACCAGAGGGTGATCAAGATTAGTGGCATCACTTTTATGGCGCATGTCCTCCATTTTGCAGTCTGTGGTTATCATTCAAAAGAAGCCAAAATCTTGCATGTTCTAAAAACTCCTCAAGATGACATTAGATTTGGTTTAGATTTGCACTGGAAGGCACTTTGGACTGATTTTCTTGGAAAATCCAATAAAATTTGACAAAAGGCACCTTGGCTGCCTCATTCAGGTGACTGCCCTCGAATTTCCTTCTGGAATTATTAAGTATACCAAATACCAAAAGTGCTACCAAAGGTTGGCGAAACTCAAGGACACAGTCCTCACCACAACACTTTCCCTGCGTGGTGTGGTCCTCCTCCACATGGAGCCAAACAGTAGTTACTCTGTAATGAGCTGATCACTTTGCAGAGGCAAGCAGCCATGTGGCCAATTTTTGGGCAATGCAGCGGACACACAACAGCAACTGCCAACAAATTAAGAAGTGGGGTGAAAGAAAATAAAATCTCTTCAAATGTTTCCTGGCAAGAAAAATGTTTCCAAGTGATTAAAACTGCAGTGCTGAGGCCAGTTTTTTCCCCACATGAATCAGTAAGTTGTTTATGTGCACACCAGCAAAAGAGTTTATGAGCCACAAAATTGTATCTAACACACAAAAAACCCTAATCTATGGCCCAAATGATGTAATACATTTTTTATGTTTGATTCTGTGTCCTGAACTGAACCTTAAAGTAAGTTAAATTCTACCCCCCGCCACTGGCACTGGACCTTAGCTAGTCGTGCTACAGTATGATAAATGTGAGGAATAAAAAAATGTTTAAAAAAAACGAGGCAAAAATGATCACAAATACATCTGTGGCCAAAGTGTCTAAAGTTTCTACATTCAATACAACATACTGTAACAAACTGCATCCACTGTGGCTTGTGAGTTACAGAAATTTTGTTCACTGAATGTGATGGTTGATGTTTAAACACAGTGGGCAGCACAGTGGTAGAGTGGCTAGAGCTGTTGCCTCACAGCTAGAAGGTTCCAGGATTGAATTCCCTAGGCTGGCAGGGGTGGGAACCCTTTTGTGAGGAGTTTGCATGTTCTCCCTGTGCTGTGTGGGTTTACTCCAGGTTCCTCCCACAATCCAAAAACATGTACATTAGGTTAATTGGTGATTCTACATTGTCCCTAGGTACAGAATCTGTCTCTGATAGACCCTTAAAATAGAGAGTTAGTGCAACTAGTTAAGTGCTTTGAGTGGTCTTTTTGACTAGAAAAAGAATTAAGGCTTGTGAAATGCTGGTGACTCTCAATATAGGTCAGTAGCTGGTGACCACGCACAGCATCACCAGCTTCCACGCTGACTGGCGCATTCGTGTGACATCAGCAATCTGAGAACATGAAACTTGATACATCGGAGAAATGCATTATCTACAGAGGATCAGACCCTGGTCTGCTGGTAGTTTGAAAAAGCCATCCAGTGTCATAAAATGCCCATCAGGGCAGGATAACGGCACCAAACGCCGGCTGTGAGTCTGCACGTTTAATAATAAAGAAACACAAAAACACAAAAATATAACAAGAGCTAAACTACTACACTTGGACCAAAGGCCAGGATACAATGGCTAGGGGAAAATAAGACGAGGAACGCTCATCAGGAATAGCCAGAGGATTTAGTGTGGGACACATGCAGGGGAAAGCCAGAGGACCAATAAGGGAAAAACATCAGACAACAAAGCTGAATCCAAACATGAGACGTATGTGTGAACGCTGAGAAGGGTGCTGCACTGGACAATCATGCAATAGCCCCTTAAATAAGGCAAAGGAAATTGACAACAAATGGGAACAGGCATGTGGAACAGGAGCGAGGATAATCAACTGAAATACAAACATCTGAGGACAACCGTGAAACTAGCTAGAGGATAAAGGAAGTAAACAAAGGACACTATCAAAGTAAAAGTAGGAGAGCTCAGGCGCAGAGGACATCTGCACCCGACTCTGCAGCGGGTGCAGACTCTGGCTCCACCACAAGCCAGATCTACAGATCTTCTCCCGATCTGCAGATGTAATGACAGCGCTGAGTACTTGCCTGGACTCAAGCTCCACCGCCGTCCAGGACTCCAGCGATGCTGCTGCGACAGCCCCGGCAGCAGACGTGATGGTTGGTGCAGCTGAAGGGCCTCCAGGGGTAGCGACCAGTGCAGGTGGATCTTCCAGCGTGGCGGTGGGGACTGGAGGTCGCCTCACCACTGGTGCTGAGTCATGAGCAACTGAAACCAGGGAGCACTCCCTTGCCGGCTCAGGGTTCAGGACACCGGGACCGCACTTCTCCCGTTCAAGACGTGGCTGTGTGGCTGGCATGGAGTCTTCCAGGGCCGCAGGCTCGTCCGGCGGCTGCCTCTCAAAACCGGCAGACACTCAGAGGAAATAGGAGGAGACATGGGAGAAGCAGGTGAGGAAAAAAGTAGCAGCAGCAGGCAGTGAGGGCTCAGCTAAAGTGGTTAGCTACTGCTGAGCCCCCCCCCCCCCCCCCGAAATAAGGCAAGACAATTCATGCTTAGATGTTGCTAAATGAAAAGATGTTTGCCTTAATTCCCGGGGCTTGGTGGTTGCTGCTGCTGCAGGTCCAAACGACGTTCCTTCGGGAGCTGTGGAGATCATCCGGCGAAGAGGCAGAGACACGGGCTTCTGACAAGGTGGGCGAGGCACCAGAGTCTGGGGACGGTTACTTGTTGGCTCAGACCTCGGCGCAGATGGTATCCCTAACCTCAACCCGCGGAGCAGTTGTGGGGCTGGCAAAGTGGGGACTAGAGCTGGAGACTGGCGAGGAGCTGGTAGTACCGAGGCCCAGGGAAGCTTCCTCGTCGCCGCAGGCCTATGCTTATTAGTGGAGCTCCTCACCATCCCATTGTTCTCCCATTGCAGGTCTGCCACCAGTGTAATCCTCTCCACTCCCTCTGCATGCCCTGCGAGCTGAGCATACCGGTGAGCAGCCGCCTCCACGAGACGCAGGTACCAGAGAGCGGATTTTGGAGTGGAAGATATGCAAGCAGAGGAGATTAGTCTATCCATTTCCATTAGTCCATCCATTTCCATTAATGTACGGCAAATCTCCCACCCCAGGCTCATTGGGTACCAACGCCTGCCTGCTGAGTCTGTGTGTGCTGCCATCCTCAGCAAACAGGCAAAAGAGGAAAAAAAACGGAGATGAGGGGAAAAAAAAAAAAAGCACAAACTCACAGCTGGTGGTGCCACACACACCGGCAGCACCCTTCTGTCATAAAATTCCCATCAGGGCAGGATGAAGGCACCAAACGCCGGCTGTGAGTCTGCATATTTAATAATAAAGGAACACAAAAATATAACAAGAGCTAAACTACTACACTTGGACCAAAGGCCAGGATACAATGGCTAAGGGAAAATAAGATGAGGAACGCTCGTCAGGAATAGCCAGAAGAATTAGCGTGGGACACACGCAGGGGAAAGCCAGAGGACCAATAAGGGAAAACACATCAGGCAACAAGGTTGAATCCAAACATGAGACTCACATGTGAACGCTGAGAAGAGTGCTGCACTGGACAATTGTGCAACAGCCCCTTAAATAAGGCAAAGAAAATTGACAACAAATGGGAACAGGTGTGAGGAACAGGAGCAAGGTTAATCAACTTAAATACCAACATCTGAGGACAACCGTGAAACTAGCTAGAGGATAAAGGAAGTAAATAAAGGACACTAAAAGTAAAAGCACGAAGGACATAACAAAAAAATAACAACCCAGATTCAGACAGAATACAAAAAGAAGATAGTAATAATCTTAAACAAGACTAAATGCCCAACCAATAAACAATAATAGAATAACTCAAAACGAACAGAAACAAAAGAGCAAACTCAGAAAACCCAACCATACCCAAATACAACAATAACCTGAGTGAGGAAAAGTATGGAACATAAACTGGGAATAACCTGACAGCATGAGCACGGCTCCCTACCTGTGCTTCGTGTCATGACATCCAAGGTTGCTTAGCTGTTAATTTATGCTAATGGCACCCATGATTTCTGCTCACCAATTATAGTTTGACAGCAGTATGACTGAAAAGTGTCTGTCTTAAAACAAAAATTATTACACAACATAACAAAAATAACTTTTTTGTAAGTTGTGTTTTTTCCTCTGATTTAAGACAATTTTGCACTGCTGAATCCGAAAATGACATCTGTTTCTCTCCATCAGGTCAGGTTTTTATGTTAAGTTATAAGCAGTAGTACAGCAGTCGTACAGTTGTACTGTAAATTGAATAGTAGACACTGATAAAGGTAAGTACATGTAAATTGAATGTTTCGTCATCATTGTTCAAAATTCAGACAATTTCAAGAAATAAAAAAAGAATTTTGCATCATATAAAGCGAAAACACCCGTACATGTAAACAAAAACATAAGAAAACATGTGGCCATAGTTCAAAAAGTTGACCTGATTGAGCAAAACCAATGTGATTTTTGGATTCAGTACATCAAAATTGTCCTAAATCAGCTAAAAAAACTTAGACAATAAATTTGGTGTTGACCAGTGTTATTAAATGAAAGCACCAAGGTGCTTATGCCTCGGTGCCCATGGCATGGTAGCATGGGGGGGCTGTAGAAAAGTCACTCTGCCATTTCCAGTGAGCGGGAATAGTTATTACAATAGCTTTTTCGCAGCTGCATTGATGGTAAAGGTGAGTTAAATTTGTGTTTATTTTGAAAACAAGGCCTTATCTGGAAATAGTGGCAAATTAAAAGTCGAGAAAATATATAGAGAATGAAAACAGTCACTCACAGCAGAAAAAACATTTTTGGTGGCTATGCCCACTTATGCTTCTGCGTCAAAACAATGGGGTACCCAGTGCAGTAGCTACATCGTACCCCACTACTTGCAGAAATGTAACTACGCATTGCGGCGATGCAAACTGCAAGAGCTGTGATTGGTCTGCTCTGCCTCCTCCTACACATTTCCTGGTTCATGCTTTAAAATTTTGCTTTACTTACATTTTTATTAGAAATTTACGTATATATTCATTTCACTTATGAAAAAGATGAATAATAAAATACAGTATATTCATTTCACTTATGAAAAAGCTGAATAATAAAATGAAAACTTATGTCAGAGAAAATTCTTCACAACAATATGTAACTGAGCAAAGTCTTTTTTTTTTTTTTCCTTTGTTTAACAGAACTCATTTTATCAAGTAATCAAGTGTATCCACATGGGCAGAAATGTTTCAGTTTACCACACATACTTAATACTTGGCGGTCTAATAAGTGACAGAAGTATAATTTATCGTTTTTTTCAATGTGTCTACATTCCATCAGTTGTTTATTTGGAGAGTCATTCTTATTTTGAAGGGTTGCAAGACCGAATAGGAGCTCTTATTTTGAAAGTTTGTTTGATAAGTTCGTTCACTTAGCAAACGAACGTACAGAGGTCAGACTTGAAATGTTTATCCCCCCGTTTCCTGTGCTTAAGGTGAGCCTACGTTTATTCTGTTATCTTCCTTTTCATCTCTGCTCGCTGCAGCTTAGATTTCTCTGTGAGCATGCGGGGGCGGGGGGGGCAACCGCAGTGAGCTAGAGCGCTTCCGCTTTCAGACTTCAGCAGCCAAGCTGCAGACAAACCTGTCTCGCAGCAACAGCTCATTTTAACATGATAAATATTCGAGCATCTGCGAGAAAATGATTTTTGCATCACAGGCGATCTCTAGTGGCCTGGCATAGTTATTACAATACCTTTTTTCCTGGCTCTATTGACAGTAAAGGTGAGTTAAATTTGTGTTTATTTTGAAAACAAAGCCTTATCTGGAAATTCTGGCAAATTACCTCTTAACTGTCACAGGCATCTAGTGGTCAAGAGTGGTAAAGATTTTTTGTCAAGAAAATATTCAGATCAGATGTCAAACATTACCAAGGCTATAACTTGAAAGTGGGAAGAGATAATGGCTTACTGTCAATTAGAAAGATGTAGAATATGATCCAAAGTTTGACATTGGAGTAAATTTACACATCTAATTTGCATAATGCCGTGTATAATGCCACAGCAGCATATCAGAGATTTCCAAGGCTATAACTTGAAAGTGGGAAGAGATAATGATTTACTGTCAATTAGAAAGACGTAGAATATGATCTAAAATTTCAGATAGGATTAAATTTACGCATCTAATTTGCACAATGCCACAGCAGCGATATCGAACTACATAACTGTCAGTCAAAAGTGGACTTTGGACATATTTACACAAGGAATGTGTTGTGTATGGAAATTGGCCTTTGGAGTTTGCCATAGCTCTGCCGGGGCGGGGAACGGGATGATGTCAGGCGGGCTATGGCGAGGAGTATAAATAGTAATGTGCGCCAAATAAAGTTCAGATGTATGTTCGCCCAGACACTCTCTTCCTGCTTTATTTCAGACATAACATTTGGCGATGAAGAAAATTATGGGCACATGCATTGTGGAACTGCCTCTGTTCCTGCAGAACTAGGGTGCACCGGCTATCCCTTAGGCATACTGGAAGAGCCTGTTTCAGGGTTTGTTTTTTTTTTGACAGCAGCCGGTTTTGACAGAGATTCCGACGACAAGCAGAGGAGCCTACTGTTTCATCATCTGGGCACAGAAGGACAATGCCTGTTCCTCACGCTGTGTGGCGATGACTCACTGGAAGAGGCGTTGTCGAAGTTGGACGACCTGTACGGGGATGGTAACACGGTCACCGAGAGGAGGTGCAGGTTTTTTTTAACCGTGGGCAACAAACCGGTGAGTCCATTTTGTCTTTTCTGATGAGACTGCGTGATTTGGCGGGAGAGTGCAAGTTTGGGCCGCTAACGGACGAGCTAGTCTGAGATAGACTGGTGCATGGCACGACTAGCGAGTGGCTAGGAGCCACGCTGCGGGTGACAAAACAGACTTTTTCTCTAATTGAAGTGGTACACTTGACTAAGCTAAGGGAATCCGTGGCCCTGTGGGGGCTGGGAGCCTTCACGGGTGAGGCACCGGAGGACCGGGCCTCGGCGCCACAGGTGTCAGCTAACGTGCTAGCTAGGCCTCGGGGCTGCTCGAAAAAGAAGATGATGAAGTTGGGGAAACAGCCCGTGGCGCGTCGTAAAGCCCGTGTTAGGTTTGTAGACCAAGTTGGCGAGGACCCGCATGATGCTGGCCATGTGTGTGTGGTGTAAGGGGGAAGAGGGTGCCTAAAATGGTATGTGGTGCAGCTGGACAGCGTCGAGGTGTCCCTCATGCTGGACTCGGGTGCTGGCAGGTCTATTTTGAGCCTGGCAACGCTGAAGAGGTTATTCCCGGAAAAGGTCATTAATCCAGGGGCCATAAGAATGTTTGGTTATGGCCATGCCGAGATCGACATGGTTGGCACAGTCGAGTTTGATGTGGTGTGCTGACAGCAGAGGGCGCCGAAGTTCGTTTTCCGGGTGGCACGGCACAGAACAGACCTGCTTGGAATTGACTTACTGGGACAAATGGGGTTTTCCAAAAGGGATCCTCAGGGCTCAGTGGTGCTGACGGCGTTCTCGGACTGGCAAATCCGTTGGCCAGCGCTGTTCATTGGCCTTGGTTGGATTGAGACCTTTTGCCACCGCCCGTTGGTGAATGAGTCAGTGACGCCCAGGACCCAACCGCTTCGGCACTTACCGCTGGCGTTGCGTGATGGCGTATCAGCGGAGTTATCAAGGCTGTTGGATGCGGGGATCATCAAGAAGGTGGATGCGTTGCGTTGGATCTCGAACCTGGTGGTGGCGAAGAAGAA
Source organism: Pholidichthys leucotaenia (assembly GCA_020510985.1). Classification (NCBI taxonomy): domain Eukaryota; kingdom Metazoa; phylum Chordata; class Actinopteri; order Cichliformes; family Pholidichthyidae; genus Pholidichthys; species Pholidichthys leucotaenia. The sequence continues at coordinate 202,035,673 of CM035846.1, forward strand.
GGATGGAGGGATCAGGCCATGCATCAACCTGCGCATGGTGAATAAGGCGATTGTTCCGGATAAATACCCCCCTCCCGACCATGGAGGAGCTCACGGCGACATTCAGCGGGTCCAGGGTGTTCACCAAGCTGGACCTTCGGCAGGGGTATCTGCAGGTACCGCTACATCTGGATAGCAGGAACCTGACGGCATTCGTGACCCATATGGAGGTCTTTAGGTATACCCGAATGCCGTTCAGGTTGAGTTCCGCCCCCAGCTGTTTCCAAAAAGTGATGGCCACGATGCTGGTGGGGCTAAAAGGGGTTGTAGCTTACCTGGATGATATCGTGGTGCACAGTGCAACAAACGAGATTCATGATGAGAGATTGGAAAAGGTGTTGAGACGGATGCAGGAGCACGGGGTCACACTCAATGGTGATAAATGCCTCTTTGCAGCGGAGGCGATTGATTGTGTGGGATTCCAGCTGACGGGCGAGGGTCTACGACCACTACATTCCAACGTGGAGGCGGTGCTTCGCATCCCAGAGCCCACCACACCCGCAAAGATTTCATCTTTCCTCGGTATGGTCAATTTCTACGGCCGGCTTATCCCACACTACTCGGAGACGATCAGGCCCCTGAAGGCCCTGCTGAAGCAGGATGCGCTGTGGGAGTGGACCCTGGCGTGCTTGGCAGCTATTTCGAAGCTAAAGCGGCAGCTCACCTCTCCACCGGTGCTGCCACATTTTGACCCTGGGTTGGAGACGGTGGTGACCTGCGATGCGTCTAGGACCATGTTAGGTGCGGTCATGTCCCAAATGCAGGGTGGAGTGGAAAGGCCGGTGGCATTTGCTTCCAGGTCCCTCTCACCAGCGAAGCAGAAGTACGCGGTGGGCGAGAGGGAGGCGCTGGCTTGCATATGAGCGTGCGAGAGGTGGCACATATACCTCTACGGACGCCGCTTCACCCTGAGGACAGACCACTGAACACCCACCACGCTGCTGGAGACGTCGGGATCAGGATATAGGCCGCTAAGGCTTCATAGTTGGTCGAAGCGCCTAAGGGCTTATGACTTTTCCACTAAATTTACCCCGGGCAGAGAGAACATCATGGCGGATCTTCTCATGAGCTACAGTGGACGTGTCGGAAGTGGTCGCGGATGACATTAGCGCCGATGAGGAGGAACTGGTGAACGCCCTGTGTGGATCTCTTCAGGGTGTGGTCTCCCCGCAAGATCTTAAGGATGAGTTGGAACGGGACCTGGTTATGGTGCAGTTGCGCTCGGCGATTCATGAGGGTTGGCCAACGAAGGTGCCGAGTGAGCTAGCCCCTTTTCTGCCATCAGTGTGTGAATGTGTGTGTGAATGGGTGGATGGCAGGATCTGTAAAGCGCTTTGGTCATCTAGAGATGAGAATAAAAGCGCTATATAAGTGAATGCCATTTACCATTTTCACTGTTTCCGGGACGATCTAAGCTGTTGGAATGAGGTTTGCGTGGCCAGGGGCCAGTGAGCCCTGATCTCTGCTGCATTGAGGGCACGGGTCCTGGATATGCTACATGATGGTTATTTGGGAGTGGTGCGGGTGAAGCAGCGGAGTAGGAGGTCGGTCTGGTGGCCTGGCATTGGTGGCAATATTGAGGCCATGGTTAAGGACTGCGTGCCGTGTTTGGAAAGCGGAAAGACAGGCAGACCTCCACCGCTCCGGCCTGTGGAGTTTCCTGGGGGGCCGTCGAAGCATATTGAACTGCACCATACAACAGTCGATTTCTGGTGGTGGCGTATGATCTGTTTTCCAAGTGGCCGGAGGTGCTGCCCACCGGTTCAGTGACGTCGGAGGTGGTCACGGGATTACTATCCTCCTTATTTGCACGGTGGGGAATCCCGGACACCACCACAATGGACAATGGGCCCCAGTTTGTGTCAGGAGCTTTCAAGGACTTTTTGACCAGGAAAGGGCGTGAAGCACATTAGGCCAGTGTTCTATCACCCCCAAGCCAACGGAGGGGTCGAGAGTTTTAACAAAACCCTGAAGAACGGGCTGACAGCTCATCTGGCTGATGGGTTCTTGTTCCCGGAGGCACTCCAAAACACGATGCTCCACTACAGGGCATCGGTCCACGCGACGACGGGGTGTTCCTCAGCGCAGCTCATGTTGGGACAGGAGCTGTTGCTGCCAGTTAATAGGTTGGAGCTGCCGACGTCGGTGCCCCGGACGGGCGATGTGGCACTGAGAAGAGTCACGGACCAGCAGCGAAGGATGAAGGGACGGTTCGATAGGAGGCCCCGGGCAAGGAGCCACAGCCTGAAGGGGAGGGATCGGGTGTGGATTAGGCACCCTGTCAGGGTCCACAAACTTCAACCTTTGTGGACGGGACCGTGGGAGATTAGGAGTTGGCGGGGCCCTGACACATTTGAACTGGATGACGGATCCAAGTGGCACACCAGCATGTTGAGGCGTGCGACACCTGGCAGGGGTTCGGATGCTGTCAGGGATTTGGACAGGTCTTTAGACTGGTTGGCCACGCCAGGTGTGGGCTCGCAGGCCGTCTCGACGGTGCCTGGGGCTGGGTCCCCTAGGGGGGGACGCCCGGCTAGAGTACACCGGGGGCCTGCTTATTTGGAGGACTATGTGGCAAGGACTGTTATGGACAGTTTCAGTTGGGCATATTGGTGATGCACCTGTTCGCCCACTGATGGACTTGTATATATGTACAATATATAGCACGGTTTTGTGTTGTTGTGGTGTTAAAAGACAATATTATTTTGTTGTTCTCTGTATTATAGTTCGACCTTGTGAGGGGGGCTGAATGTTGTGTATGGAAATTGGCCTTTGGGGTTTGCTGTAGCTCTGCCGGGGCGGGGAACAGGATGATGTCAGGCGGGCTACAGGGAGGAGTATAAATAGTAATGTGCGCCAAATAAGGTTCAGATGTATGTTCGCCCAGACACTCGCCGCCTGCTTTATTTCAGACATAACAGAATGGTTCTGCTTTTTGCCACAGTTTCTTGTTTTGGGTTTTTTCTTATCATATCTCTAAAGTATATGAACCAGAAAATCAGGAGAATGTACACAGTCGATAAAAAAACAATCAGACCTACTGCTCGTCGCGTCTTTTTATTCTTCCATTTTCGTCATCCACAGTCCTTATTTCGTCTTCTACCAGGCAATTTTGCTTTCTCTCCCACATCCAGAAAGTCTCACATTAATCTTGTGATTTATCCCAGCTCAATTTCAGTTACAAAACGCCGCCGAACTGCCGCGATTGAGCCAGCAATCCAGCAGCGATTGTTCTTTGACGTCACGTGCAGCTCCGTCAATGGCAGGCAAAACTGGACACGGTCCAGACTGTGTTCTCCTGTCACAAAAGGTAAATATTTCCCTTCATAAGCTAAATAATCTCTTTTTTTTGAATCATAGTTGGCAAATTGGGGAGCAAATCCTCCATTTCAGTCCATCGACAGCGATGTATAGTGTCCATATTGGATTGTCTTCTTCTTCTTCTACTCTCGGTTTCTCAAAGAATTTCTTCCTCTGTGGTGTATTCCGTGTCAGCCATGATTCCGCCAACATGTGTCTGCCACCTTGTGAACAGGCATAATCAGTACAAATCTTCAGTACAGCTGGGCAGTGTTTCTGCACATCATGTCACTTGACAGGCACAGTGCTGCACTGTGCCACTAGGGGCGCACGATCTGTCCATGAAATCTTGTCAGTTAAAAGGTTAAAAGTCAAGAAAATATGGTGATACAATGATACAAGCCTTTAGTTCTACTTAATTTTGACCGGACAAACTGAAACAGACAGGCAAACAGATCCACACACAGACGCACTGAGTGGACAGATCCACACACAGACACATTTAGTGATTACTGTATGCCTCCATTCACCGAGGCATAATAAGGTATACATATACTACAGACAGCTTCAAAATTTTGCTGAAAGGATCATTAGTTCTATGTGGGTGTTGCATCAGGTGTTGGTCTCCATCTCAGTTAGTTAAAAAAAAATAATAACCCAACACAGTGCGGTGAACTGTCTGTGTGCCCAGATCATCAACGTCTATCACATGGAGAGGGCTCATGGTTGGCATGTTTATTGAACGTCAGATACCTGTGACCACAGCAAAAATGGAGACTGTCCTCCAACCGTCTTCCAGCAGGAATTACACATATAGGTACATTTCTTAAAAATTTGACCTCTAGTGGTTGTGAAAATAACTACATGAAGTGAGATGGTGGCGGGATAGAAGTATTATGTTGCTGTAGCGCAGGTGTAGTGTGGCCAGCTACTGATTGAAGGATCAGGGGTTCAATTCCCACTCTGTCTGCAGTCTGCATGTCAAAGTGTCCTTGAGCAAGACACTGAATACCCAGTTGCTCCTGATGGGTCAGGCAAACGGCATCACTGTGTCAATGTGCGTGTGAATGGGTAAATAGCAGGATCTGTAAAGTGCTTTGGTCATCCAGAGATGAGTAAAAAGTGCTATATAAGTGAACGCCATTTACCATATTTTTACCATGTTTGTGAGAGGTTTGATGCATGAAAAGCTTAGCCCTGCATCCTCCCAGAACCTTAACCTTTTTCTCTTTTAAATTTTTTTCAGCGGAAAGTCTTAACTGTAGTTTTAAACATGTACAAAAATACATCAATAAGTAAAAGAAATGTAAAACAATCAGCAGCCTTGAAACAAACATTTATAGGTGGATTTGAAGCACACTCACCAGTATGAAAGTGCTTATCTTCTCAAAGGAGAAGTGCTCTTTTACCATTAATGACAAATCAAACATTTTTGTAATGCCTTTTTGTGGTAGACTGCAAGTCTAATTTAAAACATTACTGGCACATGCCTCTAGGGGGAACTACCTGTATTGTTCAGCACTACTATTAAGGGGACACATTAGAACAAGAGTGTGAAAACCCCGCGCAGAATCCATGTTCAGTCTATTATGTGTGTTGCAGAATAAACGGCAGAGTTAGCCAAAGAAATAACTCAAGTGTGATCATTGCTACACGGTAGGATATCACACAATTGGCGACGAGGATTAAAAGAAAAAAATCAGCGGCGAGAAACAGAGAACATTGCAAGTGTGGCGAACTCAAGTGACTCCAGTAGTTCGAGTGCAAGTTCAGAGGAGGAAAAACGAGGTTTCCCCACCACGACGAGCAATGGCGGCTGTAATCGGAACGGTAACCCCTTTTGATAACTCGACTCAGTCATGGGAAGAATATGGTGAAATGTTGGACTTTTTCTTCCAAGCTAATGATATTGAGGAGCCAGACAAAAGGAAGGCTGTACTGTTGAGTGGAGTTGGTGCAACTACTTACAGCTTGTTGAGAAATTTAATAAGCCCTGCATTACCGAAAGATAAAACGTACGACCAGCTTACTGCTGAGCTTCAGAAGCACTTCAGCCCCAAACCGAGTGAAATCGTACAACGATTCAAATTTAATTCACGCATAAGGAGGAACACTGAGTCCATAGCAGAGTATGTGGCAGAATTGAAGAAATTAGCACTGCACTGTGATTACAAAGTCTCATTGGAAGAAATGTTAAGAGACAGACTTGTGTGTGGAGTGAATGATGACCGAATGCAACGGCGACTTTTATCTGAAACAAAACTCACTTTTGTGAAGGCTTTGGAATTATGCCAAGCGATGGAAACAGCAGCTAAAGATGTGAGAGAAATGCAGTGGAAACTAACAGAGGACACAGCAACGCATGTTCGTGTGCCTAAGACCCAAGTAGGTGTCCACAAAGTGTCAACTGATAAAAATCATCGCAAATTCCCCAGTTGTTATCGCTGCAAAGGCCAGCACAATGCCGCCGAGTGCAAATTTGCCACTGAGCTGTGTCATAATTGTGGCAAGCGAGGGCACATTAAGAAAGCATGTAGAATAAAGGTGGACAGCGCACAGGTGCTGAAAGCAACAGTAAAAGGGCAAAAGTATGAAAACAAGGGCCCAGGAAAGGAACAGCGAGCGAATCAACTGAGAGGGGAGGGAGAAAGTGATACAGAAGACATGGATTTTCACACAATTTACAACACGTCAGAGGAGCTGACCAAGGTAGCGCCCATCACGCGTACCATGAATGTTAATGGAATGAAAGTAACATTTGAAGTTGATACAGGCTGTGGAGTAACCATATTAAGTAAACAGCAATATACACAACTGTGGAAGAAAACAGACACAGCAGAATTAAATCCCTGTTCATTAAAATTAAAAACATACACAGGAGAGAAGCTAGACGTGCTAGGCATGGCACAAGTGAAGGTGCAGCACGAAAACAAAGAAAAGGACTTACCTGTAGTAGTAGTTGGGAGCGAAGGACCAAATCTACTAGGGCGAAGTTGGCTACAAGAACTGGCCATGATGGATCAGTTGGTGAATAAAGTGGAATCTCAGCCCAAATTGCAGCTGGAGGAGATCCTCGAAAGACACGCTGAGGTGTTCAAAGAAGGCGTAGGACAGCTAAAAGGTGTCACTGCAAAGATTAATGTGGACAAGGAGGCCCAACCACGATTCTGCAAACCCCGACCGGTACCCTATGCAGTCAAGCCACTGGTTGAAAGCGAGCTACAGAGGCTGCTGGATGACAAGATCATTGAGCCAGTGCAGGTTGCAGAATGGGCGGCGCCCATAGTCCCAGTGAGAAAGCCGGATGGCTCCATTAGAATATGTGGAGATTACAAACTCACTGTCAATCGAGCATCACGGGTGGATCAGTATCCAATTCCTAAAGTGGAGGACCTCTTCGCACAGCTGAATGGCGGCCGACACTTCACGAAATTAGACATGAGTCACGCCTACCAACAAGTAGTCTTGGAAGAAGAATCAAGAAAGTATGTAACCATCAATACACACAAAGGCTTATATACCTACACACGCTTACCATTTGGAGTAGCTTCCAGTCCTGCTATATTCCAGAGAACTATGGAGGGCATCCTAGGTGGAATTCCGAATGTTGCCATTTATTTGGATGACATCCTTTGTACAGGACCAAATGAACAAGAACATCTGAAAACGCTGGAGGAAGTGCTTCAACGGTTGGAGAAAAGCGGTCTGAGGTTGAAAAGAAGCAAGTGTGAGTTCATGGGAAAAGAGGTGGTGTTCCTAGGCCACAAGATCAACGCCAGTGGTCTACACCCTCTAACAGACAAAGTGGAAGCCATTGCGGAGGCGCCTGAGCCACAAAATGTTACTGAGTTAAAAGCCTACCTGGGCTTGTTGAACTATTACCATAGGTTCCTCCCAAAGCTCTCCACGCTGCTGGCACCACTACATACCTTACTTAAGAAGGAAGAAAAATGGTCATGGGGGGTCAAGCAGCAGAAGGCGTTTGAAGAGTCCAAAGCGCTACTTCAGTCCTGTAGTGTGTTAGTGCACTATGATTCAAACAAACCACTCATCCTGGCGTGTGACGCATCACCCTATGGTGTGGGTGCTGTACTCTCTCATCGTATGGAGGATGGCTCAGAGAGACCCATAGGGTTCGTCTCAAGAACTCTTAGTGCAGCTGAGAAAAACTACTCCCAGCTAGACAAGGAGGGCCTTGCAGTAGTATTTGGTGTAAAAAAGTTCCACAAATACCTGTACGGGAGACAGTTCGCTATAGTGACTGACCACAAGCCACTAATTTCACTGTTCAGTGAAATGAGAGCCATACCCCAGATGACATCTCAGAGAATTCAGAGATGGGCCGTTACATTAGCAGCGTATGAGTACACCATCGTTTACAAAGCCGGACGGGACCATACGAATGCTGACGCGATGAGTAGGCTACCCTTGGATGGAGGAAGAGACAGCACGCCTGAGGAGGAGGAGAGAGTGCTATTGTTTGAAGATATCGGCGTGCCCCTGGTGAACGCACAACAAATAAAGAAGTGGACAGACAAAGACCCTGTTCTAGCAAGAGTGCGAGAATACATCTTGCGAGGATGGCCGAAGATGAACAGTCCTGAGTTCATTCCCTATGCCCGACGACAGGATGAGCTCAGCACCCAGGAAGGTTGTATCCTGTGGGGAGGACGCGTGGTTGTTCCACCACCTGGTAGGAATGCCTTACTGCAACAACTACACCAAGCACACCCTGGCATCACTCGCATGAAAGCGTTGGCGAGGAGTTACATGTGGTGGCCCAACATGGATGCAGAGGTGGAGGCGCTTGTGAAGTCATGTGCGGCATGCCAGGAGAACAGGAACAGTCCTCCAGCAGCCCCACTACATCCCTGGGAAGTTCCAGATAAACCATGGAGAAGAATTCACATTGACTACGCAGGTCCATGGATGGGAAGAATGTTCCTGATCATAGCTGACGCATACTCAAAGTGGATCGATGCATATTCTGTGAGTAGCTCTACTTCTACTGTTACCATTGAATGTCTTAGAAAGAGTTTCAGCCAACATGGGCTACCTGAAATCATAGTATCAGATAACGGTACATGTTTTACGAGTGAACAGTTCCAAGAGTTTTCTGAAAAGAATGGCATACGTCACATCACGACTGCGCCATACCATCCTTCTTCTAACGGCTTAGCCGAGAGGGCCGTGCAGACATTCAAGTCACTCATGAAAAAGATGACAGGAGACTCTATTGAAACCCGAATGTCGAGAGCTCTGTTCAGCTATCGAATAACACCCCAATCTACAACTGGCAAGTCACCAGCTGAGCTGTTGTGTGGAAGGAAGTTGAGGTCAACATTTGACTTAATACATCCAGACTTCAGAAACAAAGTGCATGATAAACAAGAGAAACAAAAAGGTTATCATGACATGCATGCTAGAGAGAGAATACTGAGAGAAGGAGACGTGGTCTACACCCGCAACTTTGGCTCAGGACCAGCCTGGGTACCAGGAGAAATAACAGAAAAGACAGGCCCTGTGTCATTCAAGGTGACATTAGGTCATGGACAAGTGGTGAGGCGACACATCGACCAAGTTCGTGGTAGGAGCTCCATTCCCCTGCCGATGGCACCAGAGGTGTTGTCTGACACCCATCCTGAGGAGAGCATCAACGAACCACCACTTCAGGTGAAACCTGAGGTAACCGTCTCTGCAGATTCTACGGGCAGCACTGCAGCAGCCGAAACAGTGGAGCAGTCTGAGTCTTCACCTGCAGTTGGCTCACCCGCCGTGAGAAGATCTCAGCGAGCTAGGAAAGCTCCAGACTACTTGAAGGACTATACTTAGTCAGTAGTGAGTTCCCCAGCCACAGGACAAGAATGCGTCCTGGAACCTCACTGGGATGCGGTAGTCAAACCAATTCCCCAGTTAGACTGTTATGTGTGTTATACATGTAAAAAAAAAAAAAAAAAAAAAAAAAAAGAGAAAGAAATTATGTGTATGGCACATGTGTTTAAGAAGTTAAAAGTAACTGTGATTGTTTAGGGTTAAATGGGAGTTCCAGGATGTCTAGCATAATTGGCTAGTGTAATTAAAAGTAGTTTAATCTAGAGGGGAGGGATGTGGTAGACTGCAAGTCTAATTTAAAACATTACTGGCACATGCCTCTAGGGGGAACTACCTGTATTGTTCAGCACTACTATTAAGGGGACACATTAGAACAAGAGTGTGAAAACCCCGCGCAGAATCCATGTTCAGTCTATTATGTGTGTTGCAGAATAAACGGCAGAGTTAGCCAAAGAAATAACTCAAGTGTGATCATTGCTACACGGTAGGATATCACACTTTTACTGATCTTGCGCTGAAATGTAATAACATGAACACACACTTACTGTAGAAAGTCATCCCAGACTGTGAGGAACCCCACAAGAAAATGCCTGTCAGTTCATTAACTCTGAAACTGTTCTGTTTTGTGAGGCATCTAAAGTTAAGTTGTCAGTCCAAATGCACGCTAGTTGTATGTCCAAAGTGTGTTTGTTGCAAAGAAAGATGAAATGAGCTATTGGGTTATAATTCAATATATCTTATGGCCAATAAGTTATTTTTTCTGGTTCACATTAATGCCTGATGTCCAATAGTCTTTAAAATGATGATTTATTGAATGATGACACTTTTTAAACATGCACAGCATAAAAATGTAACTAGATTTTTATTATGTAACTAGAATCCCTGCTATATAAAACCAGTGTTATTTTTGTATCTGGGAATTTTCTTTTTGACTTCTCATCTTAACACATATTTTTCAATATTTTTGTCAGCTTAACAAACTCAAAGTTTTATTAAAACATTTGTTTCCTTTTAAGTAAAGGGTTGAAAACAGATCTTAGTGTCCATGAGAGGATACTCCTATGATTTTTTTTTTTGTAAATTACCCTTCCGGGCGATGTATTGTTATCATAATAAAGATATAGGGCAGTATTGGTTAAACCCAATTTTATTTGCCATAGTTTATCGTCCCCCATCAACCTACTCAGAATTTTTATCCAAATTTGCTGATTTCTTAGCTGATTTAGTGCTGAAATCTGATAGAATAATTATAGTAGGGGACTTTAATATACATGTGGATGTAGATAGTGACTGCCTTAATGTGGCTTTTAATTCAATATTAGACTCGATTGGGTTTTCTCAGAAAGTAGGAAATTCTACTCATTACCTCCACCATACATTGGACCTTGTTCTGACATATGGCATAGAAATAGAAAATCTTGTAGTGTCTCCTCATAACCCTGTACTGTCAGACCATTGTCTGTTAACCTTTGATTTTACTATTTCTGACTATTTGGCTCCTAAAGAAAAATATTACTACAGTAGATGCCTCTCAGATGATGCTGTTTCCAAATTTATGCAGATTGTTTCTTCTATGCCATGTGTAGAAGAACCCTCTCGAGAATTCTCGAGGGTTCGTGGGAGTTTGCCCAACCAGTTTACATGTGTTTTGTGGACTTGGAGAAGGCATTTGACCGCGTCCCTCGTGGATTTTTGTGGGGGGTACTTCGGGAGTATGGGGTATCGGGCTTGTTGTTACGAGCTATTCGGTCTCTGTACAACCGTTGTGAGAGTTTGGTTCGTTTTGCCAACACTCGGTCGGAGTCATTCCCAGTGAGAGTTGGACTCCGCCAGGGCTGCCCTTTGTCACCGATCCTGTTCATAATTTTTATGGACAGGATTTCTAGGCGCAGCCAGGGAATGGAGGGTGTCATGCTTGGTGACCACAGGATCTCATCTCTGTTGTTTGCAGATGATGTTGTCCTGTTGGCTTCATCCAGCAATGACCTACAGCTCTTGCTGGGACGGTTTGCCTCTGAGTGTGAAGCGGCTGGGATGAGAATCAGCACCTCCAAGTCCGAGTCCATGGTCCTCAGCCGGAAAAAGGTGGATTGTCCTCTCCGGGTTGGGGACAGGCTCCTGCCCCAAGTGGAGGAGTTTAAGTATCTTGGGATCTTGTTCACGAGTGAGGGGAGAATGGAACGAGAGATCGACAGACGGATTGGAGCAGCATCTGCAGTGATGCGGACGTTGTACCGGTCTGTTGTGGTGAAGAGGGAGCTTAGTTCTAAGGCAAAGCTGTCGATTTACCAGTCAATCTACGTTCCTACTCTCACCTATGGTCACGAGCTTTGGGTAATGACTGAAAGAACGAGATCGCGGATACAAGCGGCTGAAATGAGCTTTCTCCGTAGGATTGCTGGACTCACCCTCAGAGATAGGGTGAGGAGCTCAGTCATCCGGGAGAGGCTCAGAGTAGAACCGCTGCTCCTCCACATTGAAAGGAGTCAGTTGAGGTGGTATGGGCATCTGATTAGGATGCCTCCTGGACGCCTCCCACTTGAGGTGTTTCAGGCACGTCCCACTGGGAGGAGACCCCGGGGCAGACCCAGGACTCGGTGGAGAGACTATGTCTCCCAGCTGGTCTGGGAACGCCTTGGTATCCCCTCTGAAGAGCTGGAGCAGGTGGCTGGGGAGAGGGAAGTCTGGGCTTCTCTGCTTGAACTGCTGCCTCCGCGACCCGGACCTCCGGAAAAGCGGTAGAAGATGGATGGATGGATGGATGGATATGCCATGTGTCAACACAATGGAAATAAGCTATAGACAGCTTGCTCCTTCTGTAATTGATAACATGGTGGATAGTGTTTCAGCTTCTCTGCATCAGGCTCTAGACTTGGTGGCCCCCTTAAAAAAGAAAAAGTCTAATCAGAGATTTCTAACTCCTTGGTTCAACACAGAAACTCATAGCTTAAAACAGAAGACTCGTCAATTAGAAAGAAAATGGGGCTCTACTAATTTAGATGAAATCTATTTAGCTTGGAGAAATCATCTTTTAATTTATAAAAAATCTCTTAGAAAAGCTAGAACAAGTTATTACTCTGCATTAATAGAAGAGAACAAGAATAATCCCAGGTTTCTTTTCAGTACTGTAGCCAGGTTGACAAAGAGTCAGGACTCTGTCAATCCTAGCATTCCCTTAGAGCTTACTAGTCAGGACTTTATGAACTTTTTCAATAATAAAATTTCATCCATCAGAGATAAAATCAATCAGATTCTTCCCACAGTTAACTTAAATACTGTAACTACTACAACTCCTTCTTTTGATGTCTGTCTTGATGAGTTTACTCCAATCGACCTTTGTGAGTTAGACAAAATAGTTTCCTCATCCAAACCTTCAACTTGTCTTTTAGACCCTATTCCTACCAGGTTATTTAAAGAAGTCTTCCCACTTATTGGTAGCTTTATTCTTCATATAATCAATTCTTCATTAACTTTAGGCCATGTACCGCAGGCTTTTAAAACGGCTGTAATTAAACCCTTACTCAAAAAGCCAACGCTAGATCCAGGAGCTTTAGCTAACTATAGACCAATCTCTAATCTCCCTTTCATTTCAAAAATCTTAGAGTTGTTGCTACGCAATTATTTGACCACCTGCAGGGAAATGGTTTACTTGAAGAGTTTCAATCCGGGTTTAGAATCCATCATAGTACTGAAACAGCCTTAGCGAAGGTCACTAACGACCTCCTCATTGCATCTGATCATGGACTAGTTTCTGTACTTGTCCTTTTAGACCTTAGTGCAGCTTTTGATACTATCGATCATAATATTCTACTTGATAGATTAGAACACTATGTTGGACTTAATGGAACTTCGTTGCAGTGGTTTAGATCTTATTTATCTGATAGGTTCCAGTTTGTTCATGTAAATAATGAGCTTTCTTTCAACTCAAAGCTTAGTCATGGAGTTCCACAGGGATCTGTGCTAGGCCCTACTCTTTTTAGTTTATATATGCTTCCGTTAGGCAACATTATTAGAAAGCACTGTATACATTTTCATTGTTATGCAGATGACACACAATTATACCTGTCAATGAAGCCAGATAATAGTAATCAATTAGCCAAGTTAGAAGCCTGTCTTAAGGAAATCAAAGCTTGGATGACTTGTAATTTCCTGCTATTAAATTCAGATAAGACTGAAGTCATTCTTGTTGGTCCAAAAAACCTTAGAAATTCCTTTCCAAATCAAACTTTCAGTTTGGATGCAGTTACTCTTTCTCTTAATAGCTCTGTGAGGAACCTTGGAGTTATTTTTGATCAGGATTTGTCCTTCAATTCACATATTAAATTTGTTTCTAAGACTGCCTTCTATCATTTGCGTAATATTGCCAAGATTAGGAGCATCAGAATCAGAATCAGAATCAGGTTTATTGCCATTGTTCATGTAGTACACAAACTAGGAATTTGTCTCGGTACAATGCTGCAACATTAAACATGATAAGATAAGAGAAATAAACTATACATGTAATAAAGTGTAGGATAAGATTAAGTGATACTGGTCAACAGTTAAAATATATATTAGCCAGCAGCAGATACTGTGGAGAACTATATAGTGCAGTCGGTAATGCAGGAAGAAAACAGTGATGATTGACATGAGTCTGGTTGAGCTGCTGTACATGGTGCACGAGAGTCACTTAGTGTTCAGCAGTCTAATGGCAGAGGGGAAGAAGCTGTTCATGTGACGGGAGGTTTTAGTCTGGATGGACCGAAGTCTTCTACCAGAGGGGAGGGGGGCAAACAGTACGTGACCAGGGTGTGAGGGATCGGCTATGATCCGGCCAGCACGCCTCCGGGTCCTGGAGATGTACAGATCCTGGAGAGATGGGAGCTTGCAGCCGATCACCTTCTCAGCAGTGCGCACGACGCGCTGCAGCCTTAGTCTGTCCCTGGCAGTGGCTCCTGCGTACCACACGGTTATGGAGGTGGTGAGGATGGACTCGATGATGGCTGTGTAGAACTGCACTAACATCTTGGTGGGTAGCTTGAGCTTCCTCAGCTGCCGCAGGAAGAACATCCTCTGCTGGGCTTTTTTGATGAGTGAGCTGATGGTCAGCTCCCATTTGAGGTCCCTGGTGATGGTAGTGCCTAGGAAGCGGAAGGAATCAGCAGTGGTGATGGGAGAGCCTGAGAGGGTGAGGGGGGGCAGAGGAGTAGTGACTTTCCTGAAGTCTACAATCATCTCCACTGTCTTCAGAGCGTTCAGCTGCAGGTTGTTATTGCTGCACCAGGACGCCAGCTGGGCCACCTCTCTCCTGTAGGCGGACTCGTCGCCGTTGGAGATGAGCCCGATGAGGGTGGTGTCGTCCGCAAACTTGATCAACTTGACAGACTGGTGGCTGGAGGTGCAGGAGTTGGTGTAAAGGGAGAAGAGTAGGGGGGAAAGTACACAGCCCTGGGGTGATCCGGTGCTGATGCTAGTATAGTCTGAGACAGTCTTTCCCAGCCGCACATGCTGCCTCCGGTCCGTCAGGAAGTCGATGATCCACCTGCAGAGGGAGTCAGGCACGTTGAGCAGGGACAGCTTGTCCCGGAGCAGAGCGGGGCGGATGGTGTTGAATGCGGAGCTGAAGTCCACAAACAGGATCCTGGCGTAGGTTCCCGGGGAGTCCAGGTGCTGCAGGATGGAGTGGAGGGCCAGGTTGACTGCATCGTCTACAGACCTGTTGGCTCGGTAGGCAAACTGCAGCGGGTCCAGGAGAGGGGTGGTGATGGACTTGAGGTGGGGCAGGACCAGGCGCTCAAAGGACTTCATGACTACAGAGGTGAGCGCTACAGGTCTGTAGTCATTAAGTCCAGTGATCCGTGGCTTCTTGGGGACAGGGATGATGGTGGAGGATTTGAGGCAGGATGGCACGTGGCATAACTTAAGGGAGGTGTTAAAAATGTCTGTGAATACAGGAGCCAGCTGTTTCGCACAGAGTCTCAGGGTGGAGGGAGACACGCCGTCTGGGCCGGGGGCCTTGCGCGGGTTCAGTCTGGAGAACTGTTTGAGCACATCCTGCTCACTGATGATAAGGGGAGGGGGGGAGGTGGGGGGGGGTGCCTTAAATGAAGTAGGGAATGTGGAGGCTGTGGAGCTGGAGGGAGGGGGGGAGTTGGACACAGATGACGAGGTGTCAAAATGGGCATAGTGTTGGGACAGTCTCTGACAAAGGGCTTTGTCATCCTGACCTTTAGGAGCCTGAGGCCGATAGTTGGTGATCTGCCTCAGTCCTCTCCACACGGAAGCCGAATCATTAGCAGTGAACTGCTGCTGGAGTCTCTCTGAGTACACAGATTTAGCCCTCTTCAGCTCTCTGTTAAACCGGTATTTAACCTCCCTGTAGCAGTCCCTGTCTCCACTTTTCAGCGCTGCTTCCTTCTCCTTCCTGATCTGTCTGAGCTTAGCTGTGAACCAGGGTTTGTCATTAGAGTAACTCACCCTGGTGCGTGATGGAAGAATGTTCTCTTCACAAAAGTGGATATATGAGTTCACAGTGTCCGTGTACTCATCCAGATCATGCGTGGCTCCTTTAAGCATGCCCCAGTCAGATATTTCCATGCACGTTTCCAGCTTCTCCTCAGCATCACTGGTCCGTATCTTCGTAGTGCTCACAACAGGTTTAGTGAGCTTCAATCTCTGTCTGTATGTGGGAATGAGGTGAACCATCACGTGATCAGATAAACCCAGCGCAGCTCGAGGGACAGCGCGATATGCGTCTTTCACTGTGGTGTAACAGTGATCCAGTGTGTTTAATCCTCTGGTGGGGCATTTAATAAACTGTTTGTAGCGGGGGAGATCGTGGCTCAGATTGCACTGATTAAAGTCGCCAGCCACAATAATCAGCGAGTCTGGAAAACTCCGCTCTGTGTGTTGAATGTGATCCGCGAGCACGCGCTGAGCTTCGCGTGTGTCCGCGTCGGGAGGGGCGTACACAGCGATCATTATGAAAGAAGCAAACTCCCGCGGGGAATAGAAGGGCTTGCAATTGATAACAAGAAATTCCAAGGCAGGAGAACAGTGTTTGGAAATTACCGTTACATCAGAGCACCAGATGCAGTTGATGTAGAAGCAGACTCCGCCTCCTGTGGTCTTGCCGGAAAGCTCTGTGTCACGATCAGCACGGAAGAGCTGGAAGCCGTCGAGGCGCAGCGCGCTGTCCGGTATATTTTCCCGGAGCCAGGTCTCAGTAAAGCAGAGGACAGCTGAGGAGGCGAGGTCCTTAAAACACATCAGCAGTCTCAGTTCATCCACCTTGTTAGAGAGAGAGTTGGTATTGGACAGAAATATGCCAGGCAGCGCCGTTCGCGAGCCTCTCCTGCGAAGTCGTACGAGAGCGCCCGCTCGTCTTCCTCTCTTCCGCCGTCTCACTTTCCGAGCCAAACAATAAACCAGATCGGCGGCAGGGGCTAGAAAAACTGGGAGGAGGTCCGTGGGGGTCAAAGTCCTGATATTTAAAAGTTCTTCACGGGTATAAGTGCAAGCAGACACACAATTGACAAACAAAAACAAACAAAGAGCGCAGCGAAGCACCATGTCGACCGCTGTGGGCGCCATCTTGGTGTATCTTGTCTCAGAGTGATGCTGAGAAGCTGATCCATGCTTTTGTTAGCTCGAGATTAGATTATTGTAATTCTTTATTATCAGGCTGTCCTAAAACATCTTTAAAAAGTCTTCAGCTGATCCAAAATGCTGCAGCAAGAGTTTTAACAGGTACTAGAAAGAGAGATCATATCTCTCCGGTTCTGGCCTCCCTTCATTGGCTTCCCATAGAGTTTAGAATTAAGTTTAAAATCCTTCTTCTTACTTACAAAGCTCTAAACAATGAGGCTCCTTTTTATTTAAAAGATCTGATACTACCGTATTATCCTAACAGAGCACTACGCTCCCAAAATGCAGGATTACTTGTAATACCTAGAATCTCCAAAAGTACAATGGGAGGCAGAGCCTTCAGTTATCAAGCTCCTCTCCTGTGGAATCAGCTGCCAATCTGGATTCGGGAGTCAGACTCGATCTCTGTTTTTAAGAATAGGGCTAAAACCTACCTTTTTGATATAGCCTACAATTAGGGAGGGATCATGTGTTTCTGAACCCTCCCTTAGTTATGCTGCTAATAGGTTTAGTCAGCCGGGGGACCTCCAGTAATGCACTGGGCCTCACTCCTTTCCTCACTCTCTATGAAATATTTTTTTTTTGCTGGTCATTAACATTTGTTTGTTCTCTCCCATAGATTGAGTCCCCATCGTGCTGTTTGCTCTCTACATGTCTGTTCTTTTCTTCTTCTCTATCCCCTCACCCCCCAGCCAGTCGCAGCAGATGACTGCCCCTCCCTGAGCCTGGTTCTGCTGGAGGTTTCTTCCTGTTAAAAGGGAGTTTTTCCTCTCCACCGTCGCCAAGTGCTTGCTCACAGGGGATCGCCTGATTGCTGGGGTCTTTCTGCAACTGTGGGGGTTCCCCCCTACAGTTGATAGTGCTATGAGATGACTGTTGTTGTGAAATGGCGCTATATAAATAAAGTTGAATTGAATTATTACAACGACGCGGTCCATAATCAGTTGTCACTGACACAGAATACGCTTATGGGCATTTCCAAATTAATTTACTTATCACAGCAGCGCATTAACTAATTTTTCACCGGGTGCAAGGTGTAAAAGAGGCTGGTCTAATTACTCAGAGGTGTGTTTTGGATAATTCAATCCAAAGTGTTCCTGCCCATCTCTTTAATGCACAGAGGCACATTATCTAGACTGAACTCTGGTCATGATGGCTTGTTTAAGACGGGTTTTGCGCTGGCCAAAGGGCATGCGCATGAGTGAAAATACATGCGATAGTAACACTGCTTGGTAATAAGGAAGACATCAATCACAGTTGGTGTCCAGTTACTTATTATAGAGAGAGAACAAAAGGGGAAGATATAATGCTGGGTTGAAAAATCAGCCAAATGGTTTAACACAGTGCACACGGATGCAACACATAGACATGAATGGGTTTGAAACTTCAGGAAAAGAGGATGATGCCTGTGCAAACTTTCATAAAACAGAAGGAACATTTGTGGTGGCGCGGAAGTCGCTCCTGGCCCATGGGTAGATGGAGGATTCCCTCTCCTGTTGTTTTTGCCAACCGAGGGGCTCCCAGGCAGGAGGGAAGCAGAAGATCCGCCTTGGCGTCCCATCCACCGCTAACCCCCGCCATGAAGCGAGCCCACTCTTGGCGGCCCTTCTAGGAGCTAACGGTTGGCCATGAAGG
The DNA here is from genome assembly GCA_020510985.1 of Pholidichthys leucotaenia. Classification (NCBI taxonomy): domain Eukaryota; kingdom Metazoa; phylum Chordata; class Actinopteri; order Cichliformes; family Pholidichthyidae; genus Pholidichthys; species Pholidichthys leucotaenia. Next base: position 202,054,105 of record CM035846.1, read on the forward strand.
TGCCCACAGCTCAAGAACCCCGACCATAGGAATGTGGTGTGGGCGGCTTCAGTCTTGCTGGAAACATGGAGGTGTGCAGCCGCAGGCAAATTTGGTTGCATCTCCTGTCTCTCTGGGGAGTTACAGTGAAAAGTAAAAGGCTGTTCATTCATTCCTTCATTCCCCTAAAAATAAACATTAATAAATCCATAATGAAAACAAAAATGTGGATGTAATAAAAATCTTCAGACTGACACGCCTCCCCCCATGCGTTGCATCCACACCAGAACACACACATGCTCCCTGTTTGTTCATTCATTCATCCATTAAAAATCATACATTAATGCCTAATTTATAGACTCCAACAGTAAATCCACCATTAAAATGAGAATGTGGATGGAATTTAAAAAAAAGCTATTTAGTGCAAGGGTGTTCAATCATGTGCCATGGAGGGCCAAGACCCTGCAGGTTTTCTCTTCTACCCTGTCTCTTCAGCAGGTGTTTTCACTTATCAGCAATCAGTGAAATCTGCTGTTGAAGACACTAGTTGGAGGTAAAGTCTGCAGGGTCTTGGCCCTCCATGGCACATGATTGGACACCCCTGATTTAGTGTATTATCATATAAATGAAATGATGGGTGATTTTATACATTTATATGTATCATCATATAAATGAAATGACAGTTCTCAGCCAAGAGGCTGAGAACAAGTTCCACCAATAATATTGGCCCCTCCTAAGAAAAGTGAGAAAACTGAAAAACTTGAGGATATGACGGAAATTTAAAAAAAAAAAATCACTAAACTTTGTCTAATGAACTTTCAAAGCTGTCTGGACTCAAGGAAGAAATAAAAGAACTTAAAGCCCTGATTAAAGAAAAAGACAAATGTATTATGGATCTTGAACAGAGAGTTGATGAAGTAGAGCAATATTCTAGGAAAGATGATATTATAATTTCAGGCTTGGATGTAAAACGCCGCTCCTATGCTTGAGTTGTCTCTGACTAGTGACAATTCTGGAGAGGATGCCCTTTCTGAGGAACTCCAGTCGCTTGAAGAACAAGTGCTGTCTTTTTTACAAAGGTATCAATATACACAATGACTCCATTTCTCCTCGTCACACCAGGACTGAAGAATCAATGAATGCTTTAAAAAATGACCTAGCAAAACAGAACTTGGAAGAACTATATAATTAAGAAGACATCGACAAAGCATATGAAATATTTTTGAGAATATTTAAATTATTATATGATAAAAATTGTCCAATTAAAAATATCAATAAGGAGCAAAAATATTCAGATTGTCCATGGATCACTAAGGGATTTAAAAATGCCTGCAAAAAGAAAAATATGTTGTATGGAGAATTCATAAAACACAGAACTAAGGAGGTAGAAAATAGATATTAAAAAAAAAATGTAAACATAAGTTAACTAATATTATGAGAACAAGTAAAAAGGAACACTATAGTAAAATTTCTCTCTCTCTCCTAAGCCACACAGTCCCACAAACCTGCACGGCAGGCTGCCCTCGTTTTGGTCTTCCAGAGCTGTCTGTTCACGGCTTCCTCTGGTGCCACTTGGAAGTGGTCCGTATCTTTCCTAACATTATCAATCCATCTCTTCTTTGGCCTTCCTCTCAGCGTTCTTCCTTCAATTTTTATTTTCATCACACTCTTCACTGGGTTTCTATCATCCATCCTCGTCACATGGCCATACTGTCTCATCCTGAGCTCCCTCACCTGCTCATTAATGTTGTTTACACCTAGTTCTTTCCTGTTGTTTTCACTTCTATTTTTATCTTTCAGTGTTACTCCCTTAATTCTCCTTAACGTCCTCATCTCTGTTGCTTCCAATATCCTTTCTTCCTTCTTTGCTGTTGTCCATGACTCTGCGCCATACAGAAGGGTTGGTCGTATGATGGTCTTAAACAGTTTTATTTTCAACTTCCTTGGCATTTTCTTGTCCGTACTAACCCCTGATAGTTGTCTCCATTTCACCCATGCTGCAGTCACTCTTGCCCTTACAGCTTCTTCAGATCCATCTTTCTCATCAGTTGTCACTTCCAAATACTTGAACTTGTCCACCTGCTTCAGACTGACATTATTCCTGTCTTTGATGTCTGCTCTTGTCTCTCTTCTACTACTGACCACTACCTCTGTCTTCTCAGTGTTAACCTTCAAGCATTTGGATTCCATCCCATTTTTCCAGCTCAACCACTTTCTTTGCATCTCTTCCTCACTCTGCCATCAAGGCTAGGTCATCTGTGAACAGCAATCCCCATAGCAGCCCTCCTAAGCTCATCAGTGAAAACATCCAGTACAACTGTGAACAGTAATGGACTAAGGCCTGAGCTTTGATGTAGACCAACTTTAATAGCAAACTCGTCTGTGCTTCCATACCTGGTCCTCACTGTTGTTTGTGCTTCATGATATGTAGCTCTTACTAATCTAACCAGTCTCTCTGTGATGTTCCATTTCCATAGACTCCAGTATATCAAGTCTCTTGGGATGCAATCATATGCTTTCTAGAGATCCACCAAGGTTAAATACAGGTCTCTATTCACCTCTAGATGTTTCTCCTGCATTTGTTTGATGACAAGCACAGCATCTGTTGTTCCTTTCCTGGGCTAAAGCCAAATTGCATATTGTCAGCAGCTGTGAGTGTACGTATTCTCTTCTCTATGATCTTTTCCAAAATCTTCATGCCATGTTCCAGCAGCTTGATTCCTTTGAAATTTCCACACTCCATGGGATCACCCTTCTCTTTGTAAATGGTCACGATCTCAACTCCCACTGCTTTGGCATTTTTTCTGCAGTCCAAATCTGTAAAAGGATGTGCATCAGCACATCAACAGCACCAGTAAATATACAGGGAACAGACATCGAGATGGTGACATCCTATAAGTACCTGGGTGTTCATCTGAACAATAAACTAGACTGGTCACACAATACTGACGCACTCTACAAGAAGGGACAGTGCAGGCTGTTCCTGCTGAGGAGACTCAGGTCTTTTGGTGTACAAGGGGCGCTGCTGAAGTCATTCTATGACACGGTGGTGGCATCAGCCATCACTTTTGGAGTGGTCTGCTGGGGCAGTGGCATTACTGCAGCCGATAGGAAGAGACTGAACAAACTGATTAAGAAAGCTAGCTCTGTCCTGGGGCAGCGCCTTGATCCGATGGAGGAGATAGGAGAGAGAAGGACGGTGGCTAAACTGTCATCTCTGCTGGAGTCCGAGTTCCACCCTATGCAGGACATACTGGATGCACTGAGGAGCTCATTTAGCAGCAGACTACATCATCCCAGGTGCACAACCGAGAGGTTTCGTAGGTCCTTCCTACCAACGGCTGTCAGACTGTACAACCTAAGCAGGGCTGCTCGCAGAGATAGCAAAAAGACGTAACAAACTAATAGTTTTTTGAATGCAAAAGATGCAATAGACTTACACAATGGTCCTCTCCGGCATACAACTAGGAACATACCGGTCGCTATGGAGGGTGAGAATATGTATGGGCACATAATCATACCATGTAGGATAACTAAGCAGTCGGTTATGCTGTTTCATCCCATCTAGCAACAATGCTCTGCACTGTGTGTGTTTATATATTTACATATTTATTCCATCTAGCTACAATGCTCCCCACTGTGTTTTTATATATCTACATATTATTCCATCCAGCTACAATGCTCTGCACTGTGTGTCTGTGTGTGTGTGTGTGTATATATACTGTATATCTTATAGTAATATGTACATATGTATATTAGCTGCTCTTGCTTGCTTGTTTTTTTTCTTGCCTTCTGATTGTTGCTCTGGGTGTTGCTATCCCTGTGCTGTTGCAATCCTGGAATTTCCCCGTTGTGGGACTAATAAAGGCTTATCTTATCTTATCTTATCATTTCTTCTCCCTCCTTTCCAAGGTGCTTCAATAGGTCAACAGATGGCCTGAACATCCAGCCACTCTACCACTTTTCGTGTTCTTCAAAGCATCTCTGACCTCTACAAGTAATATATCTTGCAATGGACCTTCTGTTAGTGGGTACTCTTCCAGTGGCTCTCTGTCATTTTCTACATTAAGAAGATGGTTGAAATAGTCACTCCATCTATCTTTTATCTTCTGTTTATTTGTCAGCAGCATTCCATTCTGGTCTTTGATTACATTTATTGTTCTGACATCTTGTTTTAGCTATGCTTGTTGTTTTGCCATCTTGTATATCATCCTGTCACCTTCTTTTATTTCCATATTGTCATACCATTTTGCCCATGCTTCCTCTTTAACTTTAGCCACTGCTTTCTTGGTTTCCTTCTTTGTTTCTTTATAGGCCTTTCTCTGGTCTTCTCTCCCTCCTCTTTGCCAGACTTTGAACATTTCCTTCTTTATCTTGATCTTATCCTGCACATCTTCATTCCACCACCAAGTTCCTCTCTCGATGCTTCCCTCCTTTGGTAGTGCCACATACTTCTGTTGCTGCTTCGAGCACTGCTGTCTTTATTGCCTTCCAGTTCTCCTCTACTGTAGATGTATTTGTGTCATATTTTTCTTTGTCCTTCTCGTTATATCCTGCAACCTTCTGTCCTTCCAACTTCCAGGTCTTTATCTTCTTCTTTGTGTTCTGAACATCAGAAGACTGTTTCTGTCTTCTGATGTTCAGCACTGCACACAATAGTGTGTGTTGTCACTACTTCTCCTGGAATCACTTTACAGTTCATCATATTTTTCAGGTCTCTTTTTATCATGACATAATCAATTTGGGTTGCATGGCCTCCACTTTTATATGTGATAAGGTGCTCCTATAGTTTTTTATACAAAGTGTTTACGATAGCCATGTTTACACTCTCAGCACACTCAAGAATCCTTTCCCCTTCTCTGTTTCTCTGACCATATCCTTTACCACCATGCACTTGATGGAATCCACATGCTTCTCTACCACATGCTTCTCTACCAACATGTCCAATTCCAATACTATAGTAAATTACTAGATAATAATAAAAACAATATTAAAGGTATATGGAATATATTAAAGTAATTCGAAATAGAGATAGACAAGATAAATATCCTCAATATTATATAGATAATGATATAAATATGAATAATATAAATGATGCAGTAAATAGAGGGCAGCGCGGTGGTGGAGTGGTTAGCACTGCTGCAGCACAGCAACTCACCCTTGGCCGGGGGATCCTGGGTTCGATCCCAGCCCCCGACCAACAGTGATCTGTGTGGAGTTTGCATGTTCTCCCCGTGTCTGCGTGGGTTTATTCCGGGATTTCTCCGGTTTCCTCCCACATGCCAAAAACATGCACGTTAGGTTAATTGGCATCAAAACTGGGGATTCTAAATTGTCCTTAGGTGTGACTGTGAGAGTGAATGGTTGTCTGTCTCTCTGTGTTGGCCCTGTGATGGATTGGCGATCTGTCCAGGGTGGACCCTGTCTCTCGCCCAAAGATGCTGGGATAGGCTCCAGCCCCCCCACCGCCCCCCCACCCAAAAAGGATTAAGCGGAAGAAGATGGATGGATGGATGCAGTAAATGGATTCAATTAATTCTTTGTAAATATTGGACCAAAATTAGCAGAAAAAATTCCCTGATCCATTCATACATGAAAAGGGGAATAGTAAATTAATCGAAAGAAATCCAAATTCCATGTTTTTAACACCCCCCCATGGATCGTCACCTTATCGTGGTGAGGGGTTTGCGTGCTCTAGTGGTCCCAGGAGCTAAGCTGTCCAGGGCAATTTGCCCCTGGTAGGGTGTTTCAAGACAAACTGGTCATGGGTGAAGGGCCAGACTAAGAGCGATCCAACAGACTCCCATGATGAATGAAATATCAATGATTCAGTGTACCCCGCCCAGTATGAGCTTACCAGGCCCCGCCCCAGAGCCAGGTCTGGGGGAGGGGCTCGATGGCAAGTGCCTGGTGGCCGGGTTTCTGTCCATGGGACACAGCCGGGCTCAGCCCAAAGGAGCTATATGGGCCCAACCTCCAGTGGGCTCACCATCTGCAGGAGGGACCACTGGGGTCTAGTGCAATGTGGATCAGGTGGGGGTCGAAGGCAGAGACCTTGGCGGTCTCATCCTCGGCTTTGTAAACTGACTTTTGGGACATGAAACATCACCTCTCTGGTGGGGAAGGAGCCTGAGCTAGTGCACGAGGTTGAGAGATACAGTACCAGCTAGATTTACAGTGGTGTGTGAAGGCGTTTGTCCCATCTTGATTTCTCATTTTTTTGTATGTTTGTCACACTTTAATGTTTCAGATCATCGAACAAATTTAAATATTAGACAAAACACAGATAAACACAAAATGCAGTTTTTAAATGAAGGTGTTTATTATTAAGGGAAAAAATCCAAACCTACATGGCCCTGTGTGAAAAAGTGATTGCCCCTAAACCTAATAACTGGTTGGGCCACCCTTAGCAGCAACAACTGCAATCAAGTGTTTGCAATAATTGGCAATGAGTCCTTTACAGCACTGTGGAGGAATTTTGGCCAAATCATCTTTGCAGAATTGTTGTAATTCAGTCACACTGGAGGGTTTTCAAGCATGAACCACCTTTTCTTTTTTTTTTTTTTTTGAAACTTTTTATTTATAAGATAAGATAAGATAAGCCTTTTAGTCCCACAATGGGGAAATTCCAGGATTGCAACAGCACAGGGATAGCAACACTCAGAGCAATAATCAGAAGGAAAGAAAAAAAAAAAGCAAGAGCAGCTAATATACATATGTACATATTACTATAAATATATATATATACACACAGACAGTGCAGAGCATTGTAGCTGGATGGAATAAATACTGTATATGAGTATATAAACACACAGTGCGGAGCATTGTAGCTAGATGGAATAAATATGTAAATATATAAACACACAGTGCAGAGCATTGTTGCTAGATGGGATGAAACAGCACAACCGTCTACTTAGTTATCCTACATGGTATGATTATGTGCCCATACATATTCTCACCCTCCATAGCGACCAGTATTTTCCTAGTTGTATGCCGGAGGGGACCATTGTGTAAGTCTATTGCATCTTTTGCATTCAAAACTATTAGGTTATGAACGTTTTTCAATTATAAAAACACAAACATATGAGGTCATGGGATGATTAATATGGTACAAATCAGATACAATAAAAATATACAATTCCGAATCCGCATATTAATAAGTACGGTCACATCCTGTGTAGTCCAACCATTTTTTCCAACGTCTTTTTCCTAGTTCCTCTTGGAGTCGCAGGGTATAGGTCATGCGTTCCATGGACCTTATATTGTCTATTATAGAGGTTAAAAGGTTCAGTGTGGGGGGCTGTTTTTGTAACTAGCACTTTGTTATAGCCTTTTTGGCTGATGCCAAAAACATTTTCAGGAGATAAGTATCATCTGCAGTCAGCTTGTCAGGGAAACATCCAAGGAATAACAAAATAAAAGAGCAACTGATATTAAAGTTGAGTGCCTTAGAAATGACATTTGCTACGTCTGTCCAGAAAGGCTGAATGTGTGGGCAAGACCAGAATACGTGCCCATGGTCTGCTGTTATTTCCCCACATTCTCTCCAGCAGTGTGCAGGAACTCCACTGTACTTGGATTTCTGATTGGGTGTTATCAAAAAACGAATAAGAGTCTTCCAGCAAAAGTCCCTCCAGGTGCCGGAGTTGGTGGATGAGGATTGCACCTCCCAAACCCTTGACCACATGTCATCAGTTATTACAATGTTCATTTCCTTTTCCCACTTTTGCTTTATATATATTGAGTCTGTTTTAAGTGTCATTAAACTGCAGTATAACTTACTAATAAGATTTTTAAGACTTGTTGACTTATATGCATTAATAAAAATATTACGAAATAATGAAGACTCTTTGATATTACTGCTTTGTACCCTTTTATTAATGAAGTCGCGAAGCTGCAAGTATCTAAAAAAATCTTGCTTCTCCAGATTGTACTTCCTGCGTAGAGTATCGAATGACATTAGGTTTGATTTCTCATACATTGTACACGCTGCAGTAAGGCCCCTGAATGTCCACTGCCTAAATCTAAAATCATGTGAGGTGGGCAGAAAGTCAGGATCATATGCTGGCCATCTGAGCAATTTAATTTCTTCCTGGAGTTATAGTTTTCTTATCTCTGATTTCCAGATTTTAAATGTCAGATTAGCCCACTGACTAGTTGTTGGAGTAATTTCGCTTTCAAGGGTACCTAGTTTAGACTGAATTGGGACCTCAGATGAAGACATCTCAATTGTTTTCCATTTTGCATAATAAGATGGGTCACACAAACAAACCAGTGGTCTCAGTTGGGCTGATATATAGTAGTCTCGTAAAGAGGGCAGAGCCTGCCCCCCCCCCTCTCCTTCGGCAACTGTAAGGTAGAATACTTAACTCTTGGTCTCTTTTTAAGCCAAATGAACCTTGAAATGTATTTATTCCATTTCCTACATTGTTTGTCAGGAATTGATACTGGAAGAGATGAAAAGAGATATAGCAATTTAGGGAGGATGTTCATCTTGATTGCCTGTATTCTGCTGCCAAAGTCAAGGGGGAGCAGACTCCAGCTATCAAAATTACTAATTATTTCTTTATTTAGTCAGTTGTAATTCATATCATACAATTGTGACAAATCTTTGGGTAGGTACACCCCTAAGTATTTTATATGGTCAGAATACCAATTAAAATTATATTTAGATATTAATTCTTGTCCAGGGTGAAAATTGAAAGTCATAACCTGAGTTTTATGGATATTAAGAGCATACCCAGAGAATGAACCGTACATTTCTAAGATTTTCATCAACACTGGTAAACCAGAGACCAGATCTGAGATTGTGATCAATACATCATCCGCATACAGGCTCAATTTATATTCCTCCTCACCAATCCGAACACCCTTTAGTGCGGTCTCTTGGCGTATTGCTTGTGCTAAAGGCTCTATAAATAAATTAAATAAATTGGGGCTACCGGGGCAGCCCTGTCTACATCCGCGTTGTAGTTGTACAGAATTAGAAAGACTCCCGTTTATTTTTATTCTAGCAGTAGGGGAAGAGTAAAGAGCTTGAATGCATTTTATAAAGTCAGCACAGAATCCAAATCTCTTCATTACTAAATAGAGAAAGTCCCACTGAACTGAGTCGAATGCTTTTTCAGCATCAAGACTGAGAATAACTGAATTTATCTTTTTTATTAATCTGTTCGATTATATGTAATCGGACCGGAGGCAGCATGTGCGGCTGGGAAAGACTGTCTCAGACTATACTAGCATCAGCACCGGATCACCCCAGGGCTGTGTACTTTCCCCCCTACTCTTCTCCCTTTACACCAACTCCTGCACCTCCAGCCACCAGTCTGTCAAGTTGATCAAGTTTGCGGACGACACCACCCTCATCGGGCTCATCTCCAACGGCGACGAGTCCGCCTACAGGAGAGAGGTGGCCCAGCTGGCGTCCTGGTGCAGCAATAACAACCTGCAGCTGAACGCTCTGAAGACAGTGGAGATGATTGTAGACTTCAGGAAAGTCACTACTCCTCTGCCCCCCCTCACCCTCTCAGGCTCTCCCATCACCACTGCTGATTCCTTCCGCTTCCTAGGCACTACCATCACCAGGGACCTCAAATGGGAGCTGACCATCAGCTCACTCATCAAAAAAGCCCAGCAGAGGATGTTCTTCCTGCGGCAGCTGAGGAAGCTCAAGCTACCCACCAAGATGTTAGTGCAGTTCTACACAGCCATCATCGAGTCCATCCTCACCACCTCCATAACCGTGTGGTACGCAGGGGCCACTGCCAGGGACAGACTAAGGCTGCAGCGCGTCGTGCGCACTGCTGAGAAGGTGATCGGCTGCAAGCTCCCATCTCTCCAGGATCTGTACATCTCCAGGACCCGGAGGCGTGCTGGCCGGATCATAGCCGATCCCTCACACCCTGGTCACGTACTGTTTGCCCCCCTCCCCTCTGGTAGAAGACTTCGGTCCATCCAGACTAAAACCTCCCGTCACATGAACAGCTTCTTCCCCTCTGCCATTAGACTGCTGAACACTAAGTGACTTATTGACTCTCGTGCACCATGTACAGCAGCTCAACCAGACTCATGTCAATCATCACTGTTTTCTTCCTGCATTACCGACTGCACTATATAGTTCTCCACAGTATCTGCTGCTGGCTAATATATATTTTAACTGTTGACCAGTATCACTTAATCTTATCCTACACTTTATTACATGTATAGTTTATTTCTCTTATCTTATCATGTTTAATGTTGCAGCATTGTACCGAGACAAATTCCTAGTTTGTGTACTACATGAACAATGGCAATAAACCTGATTCTGATTCTGATTCTGATGTAGAGCTCTCCTTATGTTATCCGAAGTTTGTCTGTTTTTAAGGAAGCCTGTTTGGTCTTCATCAATCAGTAAGGGCATCACAGTGTCCATTCGTTTGACCAGAATAGTTGTGTATAATTTATAATCCGTGTTCAATACACTTATTGGTCTATGATTTGCAGTCTATTTTATCCTTTCCCTCTTTTGGTATAACAGATATAAAGGCTTCCTTCCAGGACGGAGGTACAGGGCCTCCTTTCAGAATATAATTGAAACTGGTTTCTAGTAGAGGTATCAGACTTTCTTTCATTTTCTTGTACCATTCAGGGGGGAACCCATCAGTACCAGGAGACTTGTTAGGTTTAAGGTTAGAGATGGCCTTGTCAATTTCCTCACGTGTTATTAGTGACATAAGCTTATTATTTGCATCTGTGCCGAGTGAGGGAAGATCCAAAGAGTCCAAGAAATCAACTACTGCATTTTTATTAATCGGCACAGATTGGCTATATAGGCTTTTGTAATAGGTTTCAAATGATTTTTGAATACCATCCAAATCAGTTAAAATGTTGCGACTTATAGGGTCTTTTATTTTGTAGACTGAATTTTCTGCTTGTTGTTTCCTAAGTCGCCATGCCAACAGTTTAGATGCCTTAGATCCTGCCTCATAATATCTCTTTCATAAACCGTAAATTTTTCTCTACTTCCTCACCTAGTATCCTATCTATGTCTTGTTTAACTTGTCTTATTTGTTGTGTTATAGTGGGACTTCTTTTTGTCAGTTGTGTTTTCTCTAGATCTTTCAGTCTCTCTTGTAGTCATAACAATTCTCGAGTCTTTTGCTTTTTAAGCATAGCCGACCTTGCTATTATTTTGCCCCTCAGAACCGCTTTAGCTGCATCCCACATGATGCTGGGGTTTCTCGCCATTATTGTTGTCCTGTAGGTACAAATTTAGATCGGTTGTCATGGACTGTAGAAAGGAGAGATCATTTAGCATCCCTGTATTTAATCTCCATAGTGTTTTTCTCTGTCTGACGTCAAGGTGTAAACTTAGGTAAATTCCAGAATGGTTAGAGATATCTCTTTGACCAATTCTACATTCTTTTATCCTGTTTAAGTCTTTATTATACATGAAACAATAATCTATCCTTGAATGGAAAGAATGGGGCGCAGAGTAAAATGTAAATCCAGGGGCAGATCTGTGTACAGAGCGCCATACGTCAAGTCCTAAATCTGAAAGCATTTTTTTTTACACGTTTCTCTATAGGCAGACGTTTCCTTCTAATATTTGTTGTATCCAATTGGGGGTTTAACAATAAATTAAGGTCTCCAGCAAAAATTAAAGGTCCATAAGATTCTTTAGTAGTCAAATCAAAAACTTTTTTATAGAAGCCAATATTACTCCCGGGGGGAGCATATACATTCAATAATGTAACCTCTTTATGGTCAATTTTACCTTTCACTAAAATATATCTGCCTTCTTTGTCGCTTGATTTAGATATAAATTCAAAATTAATTCTATTAGAAATCAAAATAGCTACTCCTTGTTTTTTACCACTTCTATGAGAGGAATATGTATTTTTGAAACCCATTCTTTTTAATTTATCATGTTCTGTGTTGGATAGATGAGTTTCTTGCCAATATGCAATATCTACTTTCTCTTTTTTCATCTTTACCACCAGTTTACTTCTTTTTACAGGGTTATTCACTCTATTAACATTTAGTGACAGTATATTATAATATTTAAAAAACATAGCTTAGCATGTAAGAAGAAAATATCATCCCAGACCTCAGAACAACAACTGTAAAACGTGAACATGCTGAACAGTAAAACAACATAACACTGAACTGGGCTTCCAATAAGAAGGATACAATGTGGGCCTTGAAAAAAGAGGGGACTGGCCACAAGGTGGGGCCCCTCTCCACGGTGAGCATCGTGGGAAAAAAAAACAACAAAAAAAAACAACCAATAATAATAAAGGAAGGTCAGTAGTTAAGTAGAAATAAAGTAGTCTGGTGACCCTCAGCTCGAGTCTGCAGGCTCCAGCCCTTTCATCAATAATAAGATCGGATAAGGCTACAAAGTCATGGTCATGAATAATCCAAAACAACTATTCTCACCATAGTAAGGCCGTGTGTTCTTGCGGAGTACTCATTAGTCCACTGTTGTTTCTTCTGATGTCCGCCGAAACTCACTCAGCTTCTCCCGGATGTGTTTATGGCAGGGGTGGGCAATCATGTGCCATGGAGGGCCATTCTACTGCAGGTTTTCTGTTCCACCCAGTCTCTTCAGCAGGTGTTTTCAATGATTAGCAATCCTTGAAGCTGGTCAGAGCACACACCTGCTGAAGAGACTGGGTGGAACAAAAAACCTGCAGTGGAATGGCCCTCACTGCCCACCCCTGGTTTATGGAAATCCCCACGGCGCGTCCTCTGTGTCTCCCATGGCAAAAGCTGCTTCAGCATCTCCTCCGTCATCATCTGAGCAGCACTGTTTCTGGCAGCGGTGATCTGGACAGTGGCGATGCCTTGTCTTTGTAAATCTTCCGCGGCTTCTGTGGCACTATTGTAGAGAACACTTCCTGATGCGTAAAAAATATGCATCTTGTTGAGTGGAGTTTGAAAGCGAATCCCTTTCTCCTTCAGAGCTCTTTTAACGGGGATATATTCTTTTCTTCTTTTCTGTACTTCCACCGCGTAGTCATGGTCAAAATACACTTGCTTGTTGTGAATGCGTATTACCTTTTTCCATGCAGCGCGGAGTATTTCTTCCTTAACTGTGAACCGGAGGAAGCGGACTATTATTGAACGTGGCGGGGCACTCACTGGCGGCTTTGGGCCCAAGGCACGATGGGCGCACTCAATGCCAAGGTTGTAGTCTTGGCCTAAAACATCCCCAAACTCTTTTTTTAATGAGACTTTCGGCAAAGGAAGTTACAGATGTGCCTTGCTCTGAGTCCTCGGGTACCCCGTATATGCGAATATTATTCCGCCTGGCCCGGCCCTCCATTTCAGATACCTTATCCTCAAGTGTCCGCTGATTTTGTAACAGTTGAACAAGCGTGTTTTTAACGCCAATGTTCCAATTCTCCAGTTCTGCCATATTTTCCTCAGTCTGTTTTATACATTCTCCCACGTCATGCACTTGTTTAGCGGTTTCCTGGAGCTGTTGCTGTACTTCCGCTGTAAATTCATCCATTTGTTTCTTCATATCCTCACGAATTACTGAACGAAAATCTTGTAGATCTGTTTTTAATTCGGCTCGGAGAGTTGCCATTCCAGCTGCCACGGCCTCGCTCACAGTAACTCGAATCAGGTCCAAACCAGCCATGCGGTCGCCATGTTGGTCCGATGCTAGGTCCGTTTCATTAGCAGAGATTTCTTTTGTTGCTTCATTATCGGGATTGTTTCGTAGCCCGTATCCGCCTTTCTTGAATTTGTCCCCGCTCATTATGGCAGCAAAATATTGCCGTTTTTCCCAGATTTGGATCTCGAGTCTAGGGGAAAAATAGAGCTAGAGCCAGAGCTCAATTTTTATGCGTCCATGCTGTTACGCATCACCGGAAGCCTCCATGAACCACCTTTTCAAGGTCATGCCACAGCATCTCAATTGGATTCAGGTCAGGACTTTGACTCAGCCACTCCAAAGTCTTCATTTTGCTTTTCTTAAGCCATTCAGAGGTGGACTTGCTGGTGTGTTTTGAATCATTGTCCTGCTGCAGAACCCAAGTGCGCTTCAGTTTGAGGTCATGAACAGATGGCCGGACATTCTCCTTCAGGATTTTTTGGTAGACAGCAGAATTCATGGTTCCATTTATCACAGCAAGTCTTCCAGGTCCTGAAGCAGCAAAACAGCCCAGACCATCACACTACCACCACCATATTTTACTGTTGGTATGATGTTCCTTTTCTGAAATGCTGTTACTTTTACACCGGATGTAATGGGACACACACCTTCGAAAAGTTTAACTTTTGCTTCATCAGTCCACAGAGTATTTTCCCAAAAGTCTTAGGGATCATCAAGATGTTTTCTGGCAAAACTGAGATGAGTCTTTGCATTCTTTTTGCTCAGCAGTGGTTTTCGTCTTAGAACTCTGTCATGCAGGCTATTTTTGCCCAGTCTCTTTCTTGTGGTGGAGTCATGAACACTGACCTCAACTCAGGCAAGTGAGGCCTGCAGGTCTTTGGATGTTGTTGTGGGGTCTTTTGTGACCTCTTGGATGAGTCATCACTGCGCCCTTGGGGTAATTTTGGTCGGCCGGCCACTTTTGGGAAGGTTCACCACTGTTCCATGTCATATTTGTGGATAATGCCTCTCACTGTGGTTCGCTGGAGTCCCAAAGCTTTAGAAATGGCTTTATAACCTTTTCGACTGATAGATCTCCATTACTTTGATTTTCATTTGTTCCTGAATTTCTTTGGATGATGTCTAGCTTTTGAGGATCTTTTGGTCTACTTCACTTTGTCAGGCAGGTCCTATTTAAGTGATTTCTTGATTGAGAACAGGTGTGGGAGTAATCAGGCCTGGGTGTGGCTAGAGAAATTGAACTCAGCTTTCCAAAGATGTGATAAACCACAGTTAATTTACTGTATGTTTTAATGGGGGGCAATCACTTTTTCACACAGAGCCATGTAGGTTTGGATGTTTTTTACCCTCAATAATAAACACCTTCATTTAAAAACTGCATTTTGTGTTTACTTGTGTTATCTTTGTCTAATATTTCAATTTGTTTGATGATCTGAAACATTTAAGTGTGACAACTAGGGATGGGCATAATTTACCGATTAACCGATAATTGATCATTAAGAATTTCACCGAGGAAGTTCATTTTCGTCGACAAACCGTTTTTTTTTTTTTTTTTAAACAATCCGAGGTTATTAAGGCCTAGTGCACGGCCGTCCTCAAACAATGCAATGGCAAAATTTGGGCACCAGGGGGCAACATTACACCATCGCCGTACCCTGGCGTGCCTCCGTTGATACATGCGGGCTTCCGTAGGGCGATCGCCAAATCATGAGGCGGTTACGGCGAAGTGTTGCGTGGGACCATTTCAATTTAAAAAATGACCAGGTGTACTGCAATCACTGCAATGCAGCATACAAATATACCTCATCGACAGGGTCCATGAACACCCTTTTTACGCGAAGAAACCGCCAACAGTGGTTGCGCGCTGAGTAATGGCGGTCGTGAAGATTCTTTTTTTTTTTTTCAGAAACTTTATTGAGAAGGTCATGAAGATTCGGTGTACACACGTCGAGGGAAGCTGCAGGAGGCGGCGTAGTGCCTCGACGGGAAGACTATTTCGCACAAAATGGCACAAGAGAACAGCAAAAAGTTCCACGCGGCTAGACTAAGCAATACGAGCGATAGAGCAATGAATGCGGTCTTCGTTTGTTGGGTGGCCGCTCGGCAGGGAGAGAGCTGGGTAAAACGTCTCGGCCAATCAGCTTGCGGGGTGAAACGTCTCGGCCAATCAGCTTGCGAGATTCCCGAGCCGAGCAAACACGAGAACAGAGAGAGAGAGATTTGAGAGAGAGAGGTAGATTTGAGTTGTGCGGCTCTCCGTGCCCTCCGTGCTGATAACCTGATGTTCTAATTTAGTCTACCTACCTAAAAATGTTAATGATTAACCGATTATTAATCATTAATTCTCCCGGCGATCGGTGAAGAAAATTTCACCGAATGCCCATCCCTAGTGACAACCACACAAAAAAATGAGAAATCAGGAAGGGGGCAAACACTTTTTCACACCACTGTAGTTGGGCTCACCTCAACGCACAGCTCTGGTTCTGGAACCAGTTTCCTGGAGAGAGGCTGGAGCTTGGCCTACTCTGGAGTTGCCCCGGGCGAGAAGTGATGAGCAGGGGTGGGTTTTCTTGTATCCCACCACTTTGCTGCTTCAACATTGGAGTTCTCCCCGGTGGATGAAATAGAATGGAGGAAGGAAAAGTTGTTTACCCAGGCACAGGGGGTGCACAAGCTAGTGTACTCTCTGTGTCGATTCCATGCTCGGATAAATAGGCAGGGTTTCGTCAGGAAGGGCATCCGGCGTAAAAAAAAAAAAAAAATCAACTCACATGGATGAAGGAAATAATAGTGATTGGGGTAGCAAGTCAGCTTTTTCTTAAAGTGACACTCCACCAAAAATCAAGGTTTTTTTTTTTCTTAACATGACTATAACATGTTTTTTTATGACTTACAAGACATATCAAGAGCAAATTCACTCTTATTTGTCATATATGTGTTGTTTTTTGTGTTTGTTTTTTTGCTGTGAAACTTCAATTAAGCTCCTCCACTTGGACAATACAAATTTAGACAGAGCATTTTTGGTGATGTAAATATAACAGGTCCATAGTGTTGAGCCAGTCCTCAGGGAAGAGGACAGAACTAAAGACTGAAGTTAGCCTCCAAGGCCAGCTAGCATTTTTGGACAGCTGCTTTGAAAACTTGACCCAAATTAATTTGGGTTTTACCATTAAACTGCTTTTAAGGATGATGCAGTTTCAGTCATTAACCTGAGCCACCGTGCATACAACTGGGTATGTCCTTCAACCGGTAAGTCTTTTTATCACAGGACTTGTTCTGTTTAATGTAGCACTAGCCACCATTAAACTGGATTCAAGCTGAACTTCTGCTGTCCACATACGTGTAACCGGAAACCTCGTGTGACAAAATTTACGTCACTGTCTCCCTTCCACTAGTGTCCGCAGTGCTTGACTGCGGACGATCGCGTGCAGCCCAAATTTTATGACCGCGCCACCTGCCCACGACCTGAACATGTTGAAAAGCGCACGTGCAAGACTGAACATCCCATTCACAAGGTGGTCATATCAACACAGCATACCAAGACAAAGTAGACGAAGAAGACGAGGAAACAGAAGACAAGAATAAACATATATGAATCATGTATATATACTTCAGCAGCAGCAGCAGCATTTTCATGGAAAAGGAGTGAAAACCGGGAAATCAAGCAGCAGAAAGCAAGCAGCATTTCTTCACTGGTGAAAATCCTGGCGCGTCAGCGTATTGGCACTACCTATAGGGCGGGTGTGAAACTACAAATGATGGTTGTGCACATGCCTCAACCTCTTGGCCTGGATAGATGAAAAGATGAGAATGTACAGCGCCGCGTGCATGCCGGGCTCATCCAAAGCGCACGCGGACCAAAGCGGACTAGAGGGGAAATGCAGCATAAATAAGGTTTTAGCCTTTTGGGATGTGGGTGGGCCTATTCACTAGGGGTGGGAAAAAAGATTGATTCAGTGATGAACTGCGATACTTGGCACTTGCAACAATGCATTGATCCATAAACGCACGGATTGATCTTTTTATTTAAAAAAAATACAAACTCAAACATATACTTTTGGGTTATCAGTTAATCAATGGAGTTTTCAGCAGAGGCGGACCTACTATCAGGCAAAGGTAGGCGACTGCCTTAGGCCCCAATCTACTAGGAGCCTCATATTTTTTTTAAAATGTTTAGCATACTGTATTTAGCATGATGTCCGACAAAATAAAGAAACACCAGTATTTACATAAACGGTAAATCAAATCACGAACATAACGTCCTCCCCCCTTCTCCCCAGACTGTTGGACTCTTCCATGTTGTCTCTGAGACATGTGCATGCACGTATCTTTGGTTACATTGTAAATAAACCATACAGCGTGTAGAAGAGTGGCAAAATGAAACAAAGTTATACGAGCAATGCAGAGAAAGGGAGAAAAATGGAAGGGCACAGAAAATTTTTAGCAAAACATTTTTCACTTCAACCTGGGAGGAGACCTACCCTCCCGATTAGATAGATTGTAACGCTCCTTGTACAAGCACACATGACACTAATAACGAGCACCTGCTGTTAATGAGGAGACAGCGGTGATGCCTGCTGCTGACAGTACAGGTAAACAACAATTTTTTTTTTTACTATTTTTTTCTAATTGCAAGATTTGCAGAGGCCAAGGCTCACAAGGTTAAATATAAATATGACCAGCTGTACCCCCCAGGCATGCACAGGATGTCTGCAGCCTCAGCAGATGACATTACATGAGATTAAATATAGTTTTTGTTTTATTAAGATCCCATTAGCACTTGTATAAAACATTGGCCATTCTTCCTGGGGTCAAACATATTCTCCCTTGTGTCTACGTAGTACAGAAGAGGGAGCACAATAGATCGTTAACCCTCCCCTTCCACAGTATGTGGGACACCGTGTGGTGTATGGGGTGGTCCCTATCTCCGTTTCACTGACCCTAGGCCACACAGCTACTGTGAGTAGTGAAAGCTACAGTGGGAGGTCAGTCCACTGGTAGCTCTGTGTGTTAACTTTCCTTTCCCCATTCTATTATGTTGAGCACCAAGCCAGAAGGCGGAAAGTGGCTTTTTTTTAATATATGGTCTTTGGTATGACCTGATTGGGATTTGAACCCATGACCTCCCAGTTGTGGGGCGGATGCTCCACTAATTAGGCAACCATTCCAGTAGCACAATAGATCCTCTGCAAAATGAACCAGTCAGCAGACCATGAACAGGACCCTGCTGGCAAATGTGGGTAAGTCAGTCCCTCCAGGATTTCACAGGATGTTTTTATGATTGTTGCGGCCCAAAAAGCCTGAATTTGTGGGAGCTTTTTAAAAAAGTTGCAATAAAAGTTGTGATGCTTTGATGGGTTTATTTGCATTAAAAGTTGTGGGAAGAATTACAAATTTTAAAGCAGATGCTTTTTTTCCATAGTTTACTGCAATGATATTATATATAACGCCACAAGAAAAGCAAAGGATTGTCAAAAATTTCCTATTAAACAGTGATTTGTAAATTAATCAGAAACTTCTGCTATACAGAAAAGCTCTTTTGTACAACAGTAAATACAGACTTTAACACAATTAAGTGAGAATGAAGTAGCTACGCATAAATTTGTCATAAAAATGACTTGCACTGTAGGCTACTCTTGCTGAGAATTTGAATAAAAAGGATGAAAAAATAATTATCCATTACAACAGCTAAATTGCATTGAATGCATGTTAAGAGTATAGATTTGGAAATTAAGGCAGTGTAGAGGGTGTGAAGGAAAGGATGTGGAGGAGAGGCACGAGCGTAGGTCAGCACAGATTCTTTATTTACCCTCTAATGTGTACAGCCTGCTGGCCCCAGCGTTGCCGCTGGGGCCCGGTTAGTCATGATGACAGTAGAGTGTAAGAGCTAAGAGAGAGAGAGATGAGGGAGAGCAGCTCTTTTATACCGTCATATAGACAGAGAGAATGCATGGCACATTAGCATATCAATTGTCATCTAATACCATTGGTCAAAACACATGATTAGCATGACACTGATTGGCACAAAGATGTATGCATTCAGTCCTGTCTGACTGTCTCCTGTGGTTCTTTTGGTCGTGTGTCAATTGTCCTCTGCTTCCTCCAAGTTCACTGCTGGGTGTGAGGAAAGCTCCAAAAGAATGTCCCAGAGGAATGTCTCCCTGCTGTGTTTAGTGTCACCACAGCAGCAGCTTCATTTGAAACACTCCCTAACCACAGCTCCCCAACCACTTGGTACCGAGCGCAGAGAAAAAAGAAATAATTTATTCTGTTGCTCTGTATTGTCTATCGAAGTCTGTGTTTTTCTGAAAAAATTGAGTATTCTCTCTCTTTCCATGCCTGACTTCTACTTGTCTATCTACTGCATCTTGACACACACCTGTCTGATCAGATATTCATCTTTCCTTTACCGGGAGGAGGGGCTCTCCTTGGGGGTTTTCCAGGGGCACGTGTTGATCTGTGTCCAGACCAGAGATTCACAGCTTTAAAGCTCATTGACAAGTTGTAGTAATGATTTTATCTCTAAAGATGTATAAAATGTTCAAGCACTGGCTATAGTGTTAGATTTGCTCATTTGTTTGTGGTTTCTGTCCTCACGCGCACTTCCACAATGGGGTGCTTTTGAGACAGGTGGACTTTTTTCAACACAAACCCAGCACTTCGTACACACAGTCAAGACGTGAGGAGACATCCACCCACGGGCCGGGGAAGCAGAGGACGGGACGATGTGGGAAAACTCGTGGGTGAGTGTTTTGGGGTTTTTTTAATTGCACACTCTGTTTTTTGCTGATGTGTTCTATTAATACTCACTGTAAACACGGAAGTGAGCGAAGTGCAGCAACTCATCTGACTGGTTAGACTGAGCATTTGAGCGCTACTCAGGGACAAATTTGATTGGTAAAACTGGTGGAAGTTGACGAGAATTGGCCAAAATTGCAGGAAAGTTGCAGTCATTGGACAAAGTTGCAAGGTCACACGAAAGATGCAGAGATGGCCTGATTTCACGTGAATTAGTGCGATCACGATATTGCAAAATCCTGGAGGGATTAGTAAGTGTGAACAAATAACAGGTCTTCCAGTAAATTGTTTTTTTTATAACTCGTGCATGCCCGTAGAACGCAAGTATCTGAACCTTGAGGGAGTGACTGGCAACGACTGAGCACCGCCGCTCTATTGTAAGCGTTTGTTTTTTATTGATGTGAGAAGATTATTTATTATTATTCTACCTAAACTATTGCGTTTTTGACCCTCTAAACGTTAACCAAAATGCATTTTTTTTTTTTTTTACACACACCTCAGACCCAGTGAAAAATTTTATAAACTGGAAAAAATATGTGCCCCATGCTGAAAATTTATCCAGCGTATGTCCCGCATTCAGTGGAGCAAAGGTTGTAGGGTCTTCCTCTCATGTTTTTTTTTTATTTTTTACCTTTGTTTAAAAAAAAAAAGGTCGATCCAATCAGCTAATCACTGGAATCACAGAGCTCAGCTGTTTTCCATGATAAATCAGCCTCAGGGCAAAAGCACACTCCATGCAATACCTTTTTTTTCACTTGAGTGAAAATAACTTTTTTTATCGCCATCAGTTAGCGTACCTTTGAGCCAGGTCGTGTCTGGCTGCGTAAGCTGTGTTTGAAAGTGGAATACAGAGGTGTAGCCTATATGCAGGTAATCACACGTTAGACACTGACAATACTGTAAAACTGAATAGTTCACAGAACTCAAAACTTATATGGAAACTGATTACCTAATAAATTTTAAGTAAATGAAATGATTTTTTTGAGTAAACTTTATTTAAAAATTACATTTTCAGCATTTTGTTTCAATTTTTTAAATTCAAGATTACTCAAAAAAAAAATTTCATTTACTTAAAATGTATTAGGTAATCGGTTTCCACATACGTTTTGAGCTCTGAACTAATTCGGTTTTACAGTGAAATATGAAAGGGACTGAACTGAGATTTATTTGATTGTGTGAATATTAATTACAGAATAACTGAAAAAGAATGGGACATCCAATATTAGCCACTGTTTAAGAACCGCTTGTTTATTTATTTTTTTTTTTTTGGTCAGATCACTTATTTGTGTGATCTTTTATGAGTTATTGAGCGTTTTTGTGTCCAGGTTGGTGACGGTCATTGTTTAGTCAAACCGTGCATGTGGCCGCATATGATATGCAGTTGATCTGGGCATTCTGCTCCACAATTATTAACTTTTAATAATTAAATTTTAATAATTGTGCGAGCACACCGAAAGGAGCGCCATCAGCGATGGCGAGTCATGGTCCTGCAAAGGGACTCCCATCCACTGCTTACTGGGGCAGGCTGGGTGTGCTTCACAGCAAACGATCGTGGAGCACCCAGTCGGACACCAGTGGGAGAAGCAGTAGCTGAACCAGTGGATCGCAGTCCTTTGTAGGGAGCCAAGTTCAGCCTGCCTGGTTAACGGGAGTCTCGGCTGTTGCTTTACCCGTGGTGCCAGCGGTTCAGCTGCTGCTCCACCCCCTCTTCCCCCAGCGCACCCACGCACCACGTATTCTCCATGCCACATTATCCATTAGACCTATCCAATCACAGCAACTTTATGGTATAATTTTTTAAGCATTAAATCTTAAGTATTATCTTTTTCAAGTCAAATTTGTCATGTTTCGCTTCCTTGTTTTGCACACGGAGCTTACCGTGGTGCCAGCAATTCAGCTGCTGCTCCCCCCACCCCCCTTCCTTCAGCACACCCGTGCACCACGTGTTCTCCATGCCAAATTATCCATTAGACCTATAAAATCACTGCAACTTTATGGTATAATTTTTTAAGCATTAAATTTTAAGTATTATCTTTTTCGAGTCAGATTTGTCACGTTTTGCTTCCTTGTTTTGCACACAGAGCGCTGTGGTTACTGATGCCGTAATCCACATATTGTCCAGTCAGTAGGAGTCGATCCAAAACCAAACTCCGCTCACACTTCTAGAAGCCTGGGCATGAGACAGAGCAGTGGCTAAACTTTTATTGATAAAAATTACATATTTTGACTGAGTGACTCCATACTTGGGGATGCACACCCTTGTAACCTCAGGAAACCACATTTAAAATCTGAGGCCAGTCTTACAAACGGTTCAAGAGATGCGCGTGGAACAGATAGCCACACAAACACACACACAGACAGAGACTGAGTGAATTTATAGCTAGATAGACAAGAGTCTACATTCAATTTGTTAAACTCCTTTGTTTTTCTAGAGATGTAATTCCTGATGCCTGAATGATATCATCATTTGAAGACTTCTGAGGACAATAAGTTTCAGGTAGGATTTCAATAAGGACTGAAAAAGTGTAGAACAAAGAAAAAGTAGGGCCCTATTTCTGTCTTTGCCTTGGGCCCTAAATAGACTAAGTCCGCCCCTGGTTTTCAGTCCACTAGATGGCGTAAAGTCATCACAGCAAAGGTGTCTCGCGAGCTTTAACCTCAGTCTAGGTGTACAATAAGATGGCAGAGGGAACAGCATCACCGGGAAAAAAGCTGAGAAATGCACCATCAAAGTTTAAATCAAATAAAATCATGTTTAAATCAAATGTCTGGACTTTTTTTGATTTTATAACAAAGATAGAACAGACAACCTGGGTGTGACACATTCAGTTTGCAAGGAGTGTCACGCGAAAGCAAAATACTGTGGGAATACTGCACACATGAGGAACCACCTCTCTGGGCACCACCCCGGGGCAGCAGCATTAGCGGATGAGAGCAAAGCTAAACCAGCACCGGGTAAAAATCAGCCAACTCTGGAAACATATAGCTTGTTAAAGCTACCTCCACATTCTGAGCGAGCTAAGAAGACAACGCAGTCAATCGCCTACTTCATATGCAAAAACCTGCGTCCAAATAATGCTGTGGAAAACGAGGGTTTTTGTCACATGATTAAAACATTGGAGCCCAGATACAGTCATGTGAAAAAATTAGGACACCCTGTGTGGGGTTTTTTTTTTTTGACATATTTGGACATACTGTATAGATATTTAATATCAATGTTAAAAATACTGAGAGATTCATGTAATACAACTAAACAATTAAAATTAGACTTTTTTTCAAATTTTCTGTAAAATGTAAATTCTAAACAAATAGTGAGGAATAAATTAGGACACCCCCCCCCCATCTTTTTTAGGACACCCCCACATTCATTCCCACTTACAATGGCTAAAATAAATGTTAAAAATGCAAATATAAACAAAAACAAGGTTAGACATAGATATGTTAACATTTATTAATAAAGAACTGAATATTTAATGGGGTGTCCTAATTTTTTCACATGATGGTGATTCCATCTCACCTTTACTTCACTGATTATTATTTATTTCAAGACTATATTTTATTATCAGTTGAACATTTATTTTAAGAGCATTTATTTTTTCCTCTGCCGCCATCAGTGTGTGAATGTGTGCATGAATAGCAAGATCTGTAAAGCGCTTTGGTCATCCAGAGATGAATAAAAATGCCATATATTAGTGAACATCATTTACCATTTAATTTAAAAATAATTAACTGTGAAATTGGCCGGATGCTGCCTGTTTGGACTGAATACTTTATTATATGAAAGAGATGTCAACAGTTTTACTATGGGACGTGATTTGAAGTTGAATAAGGTGAAAAACAAATTGAAATATATGAGATTAAAAGAGGGGGAGATTGAGGGGTGGCAGTGGCTCAGGAGGTAGAGCAGATCGTCCAATAACCGTATGGTTGGCGGTTCGAATCCCGCTCTCCCCGGATATCCTGCCATTGTGTCCCTGGGCATGACACTTCACCCCCAATTGCTCCTGGTGGGTCTGGAAGCGCCATGTTAGACAGCATCAGTGTGTGAATGTGTGGATAGCAGGATCTGTAAAGCGCTTTGGTCATCAAGAGATGAGAATAAAAGCGCTATATAAGTGAATGCCATTTACCATATATTTCAACTGAGATAAGGCGGCGCGGTGGAGGAGTGGTTAGCACTGCAGCAGCACAGCAACTCACCTTTGGCCGGGGGATCCTGGGTTCGATCCCAGCCCCCCACCAACAGTGATCTGTGTGGAGTTTGCATGTTCTCCCTGTGTCTGTGTGGGTTTACTCCGGGATTTCTCCGGTTTCCTCCCACATGCCAAAAACATGCAAGTTAGGTTAACTGGCATCAAAACTGGGGATTCTAAATTGTCCTTAGGTATGACTGTGAGAGTGAATGGTTGTCTGTCTCTCTGTGTTGGCCCTGCGTACCCTGCCTCTCGCCCAAAGATGCTAGGACAGGCTCCAGCGCCCCCCCCCCCCAACCCGAAAAGGATTAAGCTGAAGAAGATGAATGAATGAATGAGGTTGAGATACTCAATTATCGCGATTTTCATCGAATCGTGATAGAGTCGAGTCATGACCCAAGTATCGCGATCTGAATCGAATCGAGAGCTCCCTAACGATTCCCACCCCTACTACTCCCTGATCCTGGCATTTGAAGGAGGAGGAAAAGTGAAGATTGGGCAAGAAACTGTAAGACAAAGAAAGTTGTTTTTTGTTTTTGTTTTTTGTAGAAAAAAAGGGCATAAGATACAACTTTAGACAAGGTAGATTTTGTTGTAGATTGTGTTTTTATAGGGGATTTGGATCCACCAGAGCGCGTCTTTAAATGTGCAGAATTGTAGAAGATAAATGTGACGGCAAAGTTTTACTTTCTTGCTTCTCTTCCAGTTGATTCCATGCATAGGGTGTGGTAATGCAACTGTTTGCCAGTATAATGGGGAAGTAAACCAGTGTATGTGAGGATGAGAAGCGCGAGTGGATTTTTTTTTGTTGTTTGAAACCGTGTGCGTGTGTGTGCGTGTGTGTGTTCTCAGCGCGCATAGGCTGAGCTCCCTCCCCAGATGGCAGCAGTTAACTCCACTCACACGCACAGCTGATTAGAAACACATTGTGCATGCGTGCTGCACGCACGCATGCAGGAACACACGCACGCAGATGTTCTCAACAATGAGGAATACAGTAACACGCGCGCTCAGATGCACACCACACGCAAAACAAGCACAGTAAACATATACTCACGGAATCAGGCGCACAAATCACATACGAGTTCAAACACACGCATCGTCGCGTAAGCACAGGCACGCAGATGAAAAGCACCGCAGCCAACTGCACGCAGGCACGCACATGAATTCCCACGCACGGAGACCTCCGCTATACGGCGTCCCGTTAACTTGCGCACATTTATCAAGTCTAGAAAGAACTCTCACCCAGGCTGCTGTTGCCGGAGGAGTCCAGGTGGAGCAGAGAATTCTCACTTTCCTCCGCGGCCGCGGAGCCCTCCGGCTCGGCTGTGTGCACCGGCGACGGCCCCTGCCTCGGTCTCGGCGGCGGATCCTCCTCAAAGACCAGCTTGAACTCAAACTCTCCCTCTTCCCAGCCGGCGCCCGGCGCGGCCCCCATCGTTTTCCAGCTACAGGGGTCAGGGTCCAGAGAGCCAGCCACAGCGGCTTTACTGTGCGTCGCAAAAACAGAGAGTCCCCAAAACTTTTTGCCTTGCTGTTAGGAGCGCGTCATTACGCAAATGTTCCCCATGCAGGAAAACTTTTCCACACGATAAAAAAAAAAAAACTGCTCCGTTCTCGCTTATTTCTAAGCTTCTCACACAAATCAGATCCTTGTCAACCTTTTCAAAACCATTTTTTCCAAATGCAGGCTGTCTTTCATTCAAGGTCCATCGTCATCCCCGTAGCTTCTCGTCCCTCTTCTTTCAAGGCAGAGAGGCAAGCAAGGAAAAAAAAAAGTTGATCAAAAAATTTTGTCCTTTTCCCTTAATTGCCTTTGGGTGGGTTTCCCGGCTCCAGTCGGTGCCTTACTCATCCCCCCATAGGATCTCCTGCCTGTCAGTCAAGAATCCCCCATACCCAACCTCCCCCCTCCCCTCCCCCCTCCCTCTAGAGGGTTCTCTGTCACAGTGGCTTCACGTTTTACTTGTTGCAAAAACTGCCACCATTTCTCATCTAACTTGTGTCTTCGCAGTCTTTTTTTTTTTCCTCTTCTGATATTCACCATTAACCCATATAACTCTCAGCAATCATGACTTTTTAAACACATGGAAACAATATGATGATTAGGCTGTTATTCCAATCCATAGGAGAAATGGCAAGCAGCTCGACACCTTAAATTTGCCAGTGTAACCCGGCTGCTCGGCCATCAGGGCTGACATATTAACTGTCAGAGTTAACATGAGAGGGCCTATTTCCTGTAGCAATGAACCAGAACCCCCCCACCACCACCACCACCACCCCGCTCCAGACTGTCACTATTCCCTCTCCTCCCCTTTTCTTCTGCTTCAGTTTCTTTTTCCCCCTCCCCTCTACCAGATTCTCCTTCTCAGCCCCTCCTTCTTCTGAGTCTCCCCCCTCCTCTTCCTCTCCATCCAAGATCTGTTTCTCATTATCCTCTGTAGTCTGCTCTCTGTCTGAGTCAGGAGACGAAAAACTTAAATAAACACTCTCTCTCTGGCTCCTTGTTCCTCCTCCCCCCCTCCTCTCTGTCCCTCTTCTCTGTCCTCCTTCCTCGTCCTTCTCTGGTTCTCACAATCATTAGTCGTATGTTGTACTGGTGTGTATAACTGGGAGCTTGTTTCACTCTCCCTGTCATCCTCCTGGGGGTTGCGTGGGCAGCCCTTGGATCCTGGATTGGTCTCAAGATGTTGCAGTGTGGTTGGAGACTGGAAAAATTGCAACCAGCAAGGCAAAGGAGGAATAATTTCTGAGGCTTCCAGGAGGCAAGAAAAGATAAACATTAACACCAGCACTTGCATCTATAGATTCATACATATATGGCCTATAATCATATGGTAGTCCAAAAAAATCCATAGAGAGGGTAGTTTGTGCGCCTTCTTTTAGCTAGAAGTCTCTATACAGTGATTTCCAAACTAGAGTTGGGCCTACTGTAAACTGGACTGTATTTGGCCTCAGTTTTGGCATGTTTTCTAGCCAGGGTCAGCTTGACACGGTTACATCTAAGATCTCTGTTACAACAGTTCTAGCATAAAAGTTCAAACTTTTGTTGTGGTTTGATCATCTGCTTACGTGAGAATGGCATGTTGGGTGCATTTGAACATAGTCTCAGAGGATAATCACTTTGAAACACCATGTGTACATCACTGTGTAAACAGTGATATTACAACCCAACTTCACATGATTATTACATTTTCAGCCTAATAAGCCTGTGCAAGAAGTTTGAAATCTATGAAGGTGTATTAGGATCACACTGAAAAAAAAGTTAGCATTTTGAGAATGAAGTCCAAGTTTTGAGAAAAAGGTCCATCCATTAATCCATCCATTGTCTACCGCTTTTCCAGGGATCCAGGTCACGGAGGCAGCAGCCCAAGCAGATTTCTCTCTCCCCAGCCACCTCCTCCAGCTCTTCAGAGAGGACACAAAAACATTCCTAGGCCAGCTGGGAGAGACAGTCTCTCCAGCGTGTCCTGGGTCACCCCTGGGGTCTCCTCCCAATTAGATGTGTCCAAAACACCTCAAGTGGGAGGCGTCCAGAAGGCATCCTAATCAGATGCCCAAACCACCTCAATAGGCCTCTTTCACACTTCTGGGTTCATGACACCGGAAGCAGTTATTGTGTTTAGCAACTTCCAGCTAGCGTAGCCCAGAATACAATAATGGCTCACGTCACATCTAAATGTCATTGCAGCATTCCTCTTTGTAAAGCAAACGAATGACAACCATATTTAAGTTTTCATGCTTTTCCCAGTGACGTAATAGCAAAGAAGAAGTGGATTCAGGCAATTCATCTTGATGAAGGCTTATTTTACAATATGCAAGGGAAGTACTTTCATTTGTAGCCTTCACTTTACGGAAGAAGACTTGGAAGCGACTCTTCGCAAATGGCTTAAAATCGGGACAATCCCAAGTAGTTTTGAGTGGAATAACTGGGGATCATCAAAACGTGAGTCTGTTTATGACTCTAGCTACTCGCTAGTTACTCGAATAGGCCACGAAGTCCATCCAGAACTTGAGTGCCATCATGAAGAGGATCATCCCTGGGATTACAACGGGAGCTGATCATGACTATGCTACTGCTCCCACTCCAGGTAGATTGCCTCTTCAGAGTTATTTGTCAGTTGTTTGAAAGAATCCAATATGAATATATTCTGTATGATTACTGAATAAGCTATGAAACCAGAAGACGTATAGATGCAAATAAGTATCTACTGTATTTGCATATGGTTTGGTATCAGGTATTAAACACTACTTTAACCTGTTGCACTCTGGGATACCGCGGGCGGTCACGTCTCTGTGTCCTAGTGCGTCTCAGTGCGCACTGAAAAAAAAAAAAAAAAGCTGCATTTCCGTTCTTCCAGTTCAGACACAGCCACAAACAGAAAGCCAAAGGAGTGTTTTGGTTGGTTTAGATTTGATTGACCTCTCATTCGACTAATAAGAGCCTTGAATTGGGTGTCTGAAACCTTGAAGAACCAATGACTGAAAACCTAGCAAGAAGGGCCTGCCTACCAACGACTGCGAATACAACGAGCCAATTGAAGCAGAGAAGTTCGACGATTGAAACGCGTGCGTCCCGTGCGTAAAATCTGTTTTGTGTAAGCCGCTGGGTGACACACATTGAGAGCTGTGTGTAACGGTAGCGTCGGCCAGTCTTTTATTATTACTACTGTTATTTGTTTTGAAAAATCGTTCGCAAAAACTGCCATCATGGAAGCGGAGATGGTTTCACGGGATCGCGTGACCAGAACCACGAGTCCGTAACAAGTGGACAAGCATCATGTTCGTCTGACAATGAGGAACAGATGTTCGCCAACGACACTGCTGTTGTGAACAGGTAAGTGTTATAAGCTAAATTATTCTTTATCACTGAAAATAGTAATAAAAATGACTTTTGACTGATCGGTAATTACAACGGTGCGTCATGGCCACTTGATGGACCGTTTTTTTGTGTGCCGAGCTCCTCTGTAGCGGGGGGGGGGGGGGTTGTTATCCTCTACATTGCAGATATTTTAGTATAATTTTTAGTGCACTGTAGGTTATTTTTTCTTGTAAAAAAAGGCCACACATTTTTTACGTGGCATGCTTCTTTGTGTGTGGGGGGCTTGTTTGGTCATTCATTCATGAATGAATAAACAACCCCCCACACACACACAGCCCTGAGTGTCACCTTTCATTAGAGCCCAAGATCAAGCTTCTATGTTTCAGCATTCAAAAGTTAGACGTTTTTCCAAACTGTGCCATTTGGCACAGTTCAAAAACGCCTGTGAACAACCTGAGAAAAAAAAGCTGTGTAATATTCATTTTTTGTGGTATTGTTACAAAATTTTGACCTCAGCTGGATAACACTTGGTTCTACATTTCTGTTGCATTTTCCCGCCAGTATCTGACAGCTGTGTTATTTGCAAGCATTTGTATCTAAAAAAAAAAAAAAAAACCCAGGCAAACTTTATTTTCTTCAAGTTCAGTATGTTTAGATGACGTTACTCAGTGGCAGGAGCACTTAAGAGAGATGACTGTTTTGCCAAAAAATTCAAAGTGTTTTCTTTTAAATGAGACCAACCCCATGAAGATGCTGCAAAGGGTTGAAGAACAGCTTTTGATTTACTTTGGGTATGTTATTTTTAGGCATTTTTAGGGAAATTGACCAGAGTGCAAGGGATTAATCATGGTGATGAGTTGGAAAAACTCAGTTTAAGATTGTTTTCACTTGGATTTAAAGATACAAAATGTGAACAGTTTAGAGATAATTAAACTAATAACAATTGTTTACATGGGAAAATGTTTACTGGTGTAAAAGGCTGTCACCTGTATTTTTATCCTGATTATGGTAACACTGAGGAGGAAAGAAACCGAAATACCACTCTGCCAAGCTTGTCAGAAGAACCAGGGGGATGGTAAAGCAAATCAGAAAGGCATCAGCACACTGTAACTGTCGAAAAAAAAAAATAATTTATTTGCAAGCAAGCTAAGCAGTGATGGAAGTTGTCATAATCCATGTCAAGAGAGGGGCTCAAACGCTGAGCAACCACACCAGATGAACACTCAGATGGTAAAAAGATTCACAACTTTAACCACTTGCACTCCGTTGTTCCGCGGGCGGGCAAGTCTCTGCGTTCTAGGGTGCACGAGGGCGCACGAGAGCGCCCTTGTGCGCGCTTGGACGCATGACGCATGATGGTGGTGATGGTGATGTAGTGGCGTCCAAGTGCCACTAAAAACAAAACTGCAGAGACAGCCGCGAACAGATTAGTTCATCTGATTGACCTCTCATTCGACTAATAAGAGCCTTGAATTGGGTTTCTGAAACCTTGAAGAGCCAATGAATGAAAATCTAGGAAGGAGGACCCGCCTACTGTGAACGCAGGAGCCAATTGAAGCACAGAAATTCAGGCTGGGTGAAGAGAGATTTACTGTTGCAACAGATGAAAACAAAGGACACTGGACGAATCTACTACAGACCCAGGCTCACCCTGCTATTCCAGCAGAATAGACGGAGGCCGACGACAAAAGTCGTAAATCATTCGCCAAAATGGCAATAATGGAATTATGTTGATCGGGATCCACGAGCGGAGCAGCGTCGCGTTCGTCTGACAATGGGGGAAGAGATGTTCGCCACGACTCTGCTGCTTTGAAGAGGTAAGGTGTTATAAGCTAAATTATTATTTATCCCTGAAAACTGTAATCCAAAAATGACTTTTGACCGATCGGTAAATTACAACTGTACTGCGCACGAAGTACGAAGTGTGTGCGCCGCGATAAATGGTTCATTTGCCGTGTTCGGACCGTGAACGCCCCCCCCCGCTGCAGAAGAGGAGCGGGGGGAGGCGTTCACGGTCCGAACACCCCCCGGTCCGCGGGGGGAAGCATATGAGTCTATTCCATCATGTAGCGATGGCCCTCTTCTGTAGCGAGGGGGGGGGGCGTTCACGGTCCATTCACGGTTCCCCCCCCCCCCCCCACACACACAGTAGCGAGGGGGGGGGGGAGCCGCTGTGAAAACATGCAAGGAGTGTAATCCGTCATGTAGCGAGGGCCGAACTCGGTCCTTGATAGCGGGGGGGGGAACGACCCCCCGCCCACACACACAGACACAGCCCTGAGTGTGACCTTTCATTAGAGCCTAAAATGAAGCTTCTACATTGAATTATTCAAAAGTTAGACGTTTTTCCAAACTGTGCCATTTGGCACAATTTGGCACAGTTCCAAAACGCCTGGGAACAGCCTGAGAACAAAGCTGTGTAAAATATTCATTTTTTGTGGTATTGTTACCAAATTTGGATCTCAGCTGGATAACACTTGGTTCTACATTTCTGTTGCATTTTCCAGCCGGATCGGACAGCTGTGTGTTATTTACAAGCATTTGTATCCAAAAAAAACACTGTGCCCAATTTTTTTTTCTTCAAGTTCAGTATGTTTAGATGACTGTAACTCAGTGGCCGGAGCACGTAGAGAGATTGTTTTTTTTTGCCAAAAAATTCAAAGTGTTTTCTTTTAAATGAGACCAACCCCATGAAGATGCTGCAAAGGGTTGAATAACAGCTTTCGATTTACTTTGGGCACGTTATTTTTTGGCATTTTTAGGAAAATTGCCCGGAGTGCAAGTGGTTAATGGAAGCACAAAAACTTAATACACAAACCTAAATAAAGTGCAACAATTAAGGAAAAGCACAAACAAACACACTTAAATTGACACACAAAACAGGAGCACACCGGAACGCATGAAGCCTGGGGGGGAGAGTGCAGAGAGAGAATAATTAGAGGCGAGAAACTCCACAAGAGGAGAATAAGAAGGGAGATTACTCTTACTGCGATGAACAGAGGGCCCGGCAGGGAACTCCAGCGTGGAACCAGGGGAAGATTGTCAAAGGCGGATGACCTGGGTAGAGCATCTGGTGTCTTCAGGATGAGAGTTAGGCAAGCGTGATCAGCCCTGGAGTACACACCGCTGAGGTGGCAGCAAACCTGAGGAGAAGGAGAAGACACGGGAGGTAGTGATGGCAAAATCGAAAGTGTTTTGGAACGTACCGGAACCTAGGCGGAACTTGTGATTCGAAACGCTGTTCCGAGATCTGTATCAGAAGGACGGTGTCACGTGACTGTTCCATATCGCGTTCCATTCCGCCCCCAGTTGTTTTGAAACGTCACAGTCGTTTTTGTTTCAGCAAGTGAATACAAATCCATGTGTGGTTCCTTCATTTGTAATTCCAATTCAAAATAAAATCAGAAAAAACAAATTTTTGGTCTCATTTTTGTTTTGTCCTTTTCTAAACTTGGGTAGAAAAAATATATCAAATTTTTGGACATACCTGTGTTTAATTTTGCTCTTATTGTTTTATAGTCAAAACAAAAATATTTATTATTTTGCGACACCGGAAGTGTTAGTGTTAGTGTAGGTGATGAGTTTAATCAGTTATTTAAAGTGTCTCTAGTTTTATCTATGATGTCTGACCTCCATTACACAAAATTAAAATGCCTATTATATGAAAACTAGTGATGGCAAACTCAAAACAGTGTTTTAGTGGGTACCGAAACCTAGGTAGAACTTCTGAATTGAATCAATATAAGCAATTGAACTGCAATATAAGCTGCAGCTTCAGCCATCACCCATTTCGGATAACTTATGTTAAACTGTATAATCAGAGGAGTTATTGTTTAATTTGAACTTGTTGGATTTTTTTCCCCTTTGTTATATTATTCTGTTTCTTTTTAATCTTTACTTTTAATCTATCTGAAATAAAATAAAAATCATTGTTCCGAGGTCTGTATCAGAAAGAGGATGTCACGTGACTGTTCCATTTTGCGTTTCATTACATCACCAACTGTTTTCAAACTTCACCGTTGTTTTATGCAGTGATTGTGTTATCCCGTTTCTCAAATGGAATAATAAAATGCTGCCATTACACAATATTAAATTGCCTATTCTATGCACAATTTATGTATTATATAAATACTTTATATGTAAAATACTAATTTCTCGTGTCCTTGCCTGATTGGCTGCTGGTTCATCAGCCCACATGCCTGAAACATTTAAAAGCTCCTCTGAAGTGCAGTTTGGTTGTGAAGTGTTGCCTCTCTGAGTGTCTTGTACTGAGCTGCTTTTGGATTTACATTATTTGGAAATGGATGGTGGTAGAAAGCGTCCCAGGTCAGCTGTTTGGGATCACTATGACCTTCTTGAGGGAAAAAAAGTTAAATGTATGCACTGTATGCAACATCTTGCATTTTGTAACTATACAAGAAGTAGGTGGAGACACCTACGGACAAAACATCCTGACGCCTGCATTCCTAGCACAACACAACCGAGTGCTGAATCAAGCCATGGCCAGCGTAATGTTTATGGTATGTATTCATGTTCTTTTAATACACATACAAGTATACATTTATTATTTATACACCTTTATTATTATTTACAATAAATATAATTATGCATGTGATCACTAAAAGAAGCCATATTGTTGTACATTTACATATAGTTATATATTTTACATATAGTTACATATATTTACAATATATGAAGTTGCATGGCAGCATTCCTCCTAACTCAGTCTTGTTGTTCCTTGACAGGAAGGCAAAAAGAACTGAATGTACACAAGCACCCCCTAAAAACAGTGACTGATGTCTATTTTGTAAACAAGCACCCCCTATAAATACTAATTGAAAAAATATATATTTTCAGAAATAATACTAGAAACCCAAACAAAACACAAAACGTTGAGATAAAGACCCGAAAACACTTGACTGGTTCAGTGTAGTATAACATTTGGCCACCAGATGTCGCTGTGGGGAGATGTTTCAAATGTTCCAAAACATCAATTCTTTCTCTGAATCAATTGTTCCAAATGATTCGATCTCTCGATCGTTCCATTTCTGCCATCACTAACGGGAGGTGAGATACACAGATGAACCAAAATGCAAACAACATAATGACTTGACAAGGCAGCTATACCCAACGGTCCAGCGGTGCTATAGCCACACACTGGACCTTAAATATGCTGAGGACCCAGAGCATAGATATAAAATGCTAGATTGGCAGCTCTGGCCAGTCCGTGCTTGCGGTGGCGTGACGCACGTCCGCCATCTTGGTACAGGATATGTGTAGCACATCCCTGTGGTCCAGTGCAGACACCTGCTTGGGTCATTCTCCTTTGTTAAACGTTTGACAGGCTTCAGTGAACATGTTTACAACACAGTACAACACAGCGCATAGTGGTTTACTTTCAGCATAATCTGCATAAATATTAGGTGTTTAAGAGCTTCATAATTATTAAATTATGGCATTTTGCAGTGTCTCAATCAAGAACTGTCAAGTGAGCTGAAAAAGAAGTTACCATACCCCCTGATTAATAATTAAGCCTACCTCTTTCATTGTGGCCATTTATGCATAAATATATGGCCAAAATTGATTAATTCATATTTTGTCCTGGGCTGTATTTGTTATATTTGCCACCCCAGGCAACCAGCTTATTGTCCCCCCCACCAATTGTCAATGTTTATCAAAGAAATATTTCAGCCTGTGCTATACAAATTGGCCTAGATATGTAAACTTTGAAATAAAGAGAATAAAAAATTACAAATTATTCAAGTTTCTTCATTTAACTAGACAGACATTATACACTCCCCCCTCCCCATCTACCTGGATCTGTATAGTTGTTTAAAATCAATTTGAAATTCTTATTGATTTTAGGCCCACATAAATTTATACAATACACCAATGTTCATTACAAATTTATTAAATTTATTGCATAGAATAATGCACTCAACATGAAAGCAGCAAGCTCATATCAATTGCAAAGTGAGGTGAAGTGTTAATTGAATCAAAACATAGTTTAAAGCAGTAGATGTAGGCTTTATTAATTTAACCCAGAGCCCAGCCCATCGTCATCACCATCATCACACGTAATATCCACCCTGTCCCCTCCTATCATCATAGCAAATATTTATAGTAATGTCAGGCAAAATGTAATATAAGACAGAAATAGTAATGTCTATGAGATATGACTGCATTAATCATCAGATCTTCTTGTAGCCCCTCCCTGTAATAGACAAATGTGAAATAGGTAATGTAAAATTTCAATTTTCAAATAACATATTGTGGAAGTTGTGTTCAATGATGACTCAGTTCATTCCTCAGGTTCGGCTTTATTGCAGAACACAATCATCCAACATTCTCAAATAGAAAGAAGAGGCAGAATCATGTCACATCACATTCTTATACCTCCGGGGGATTAAGAACTCAAGTCACATGGTGCTTCTGCAAACATTTAATCACAATGCAAGTCTCTGAAGATTCACCATTGTCTCTTATTCTCCGATGTTCCGGGGATGCCCCCAGGGCCTCCTCTCTGAGACAAGAGTCCGACTTCACACCTCCTCGACATCTCCTGTCGGCCCCCGTCGATCCAGACTTTGTTCCTCCAGATGTGAAGCCCTAATCCACATAAGCCATACATTTGTGGGAGATATGAACCAAACATATGTGCCACAATATCTGTAAATTACCATCTGCAAACCTTCATGATGTTGGTCTGATACAGGAGGTAGATGTTTGTACACATATGTGTAATTATTGTGTAAAGACGGTTTGATAAACCTAAATCTTTCATTAGGCCAAGTGTATACAGGAAAAAGAAAAACTATCCTCACGCTATTTGAGTAACTACCAAACTAGTTACAAGAACCCAAAGTTCATTGTTGATAATACTGGCTACCAATACTGACCCAGTAACAAAGAACACAATGTAACACTGTATACTAATATCACATGAGAAATATTGCCATAACTATCGATACTGAATTACAATATACTGTATATTACAACTCATGGCAGTCATGCATGTACAGAAATCAGTGACCTCCCAAATGAAAATCAGAGTTTTTACCTTTATTTTTGACAACACGCCATTAAATTATTTAAAAACAAATACTCGACACTTACCGTAAGGGTTCCAGCCTAACAGTGCTTAAGTCGCAGCCCAGAGTGATCGAAGCTGCTCCTTTTTATCCTCATTAGCGGCGCCTCAGCTGATGAGGATTAATTGGGCCCCAGCCGTCCTGTAACACTGCCCAATGAGAGACAGCGATGAGAAGGGACATGGTCTGAGCGCCGGAAAACCCGGCGTCTCATCCCATGGTGACAGAAATGAAGACATAATCAGAGTGTTGTGCGTTAAGCTGAGCTGTGGATTTGTTGTGATTCCTGTACCAATATGGCGGCCGTAAATCTCGCGCTCCAGTGACCTACTGCCAATCTCGCATTTTATATCTATGACCCAGAGGGTAGCAGGTGCAGCGAATCACGCAGGTGTGTTGATTACTCCAGAGCCAGGATAACAGGAACAGGAGGGGAGGGGGAGCACACTCACCTGATCATCACAGTAGTATAGTTTTGGAGTAAAGAAATTATCCCACAATAAATAAACAAAATGACATGAAATAAAATAAGGAAAATGTTAGTTATCACAACACAAATTCTGTTGTGGCTTGCCGTTTTTTTTTCTTGTTGTTGGGTTGGTTTTTTTTTTTTTTTTTGGTTTTTTTTTTGGGGGGGGGGAGGTTAGCTCTACATTAAAAGTAAAACTCCCTTAATGCCAAGCTTGCAAATCGGAGTGTGCTGACGCCTGTCTTATCTATTCTGATCAAGATGTCAAATTCTACTGTTTCATCATGATGTCTTCTCACACAGGTGCACTGGATGCTGCATGTGCATGCACACAAGAGTTGCAGGTAGAGGTAAAGAGGCTGGAGACAGAGCTGTGAGGACTAAAGTTGGACCTTCTATATTTTAGGAGGTTTTGTATCTCTGATGAGGACATCCGTTTTTACACAAGATTTCCATCACAGCAAGTGTTCAATGCCTTTTGGGAAGTGGCCCAACCATCTGCATCCATGCTGGTGTACTGGTCAAAGGCACAAAAAATGGGACAAACATTTGGACCAGCCTGTACCAGTCCAACTCGCAGCTTGAAACTAACTGATGAATTTTTCTTATACTGTTGTCTTGTTGCTGCAGGCCTGAAGAAAAAGTGCTTGCTGACATCTTTCAAGTCAATGTGTCCACAGTCTGCCGCATTGTGATAACCTGGGCTAACTACCTCTATCTGATTCTTGGCTCCCTTCCCATCTGGATGAGTAGACAGCAAGTGAACTCAACCATGTCACTCAAATTCAGACAGTACTGTCCCGAGGTGAGGGTGATCATCGACTGCACAGAGGTGCGTTGTCAGAGCCCATCATCTCTCACTCTCCAGAGTTTTTTTTCTAATTACAAAAACACTGTAACCTTCAAGGCTTTAATTGGGATCGCCCCATGTGGTGCCATCACTTATGTGTCCGACCTCTACACTGGATCAATCTCAGACAGAGAAAGGAAAGGAATACTGGACGAGCAATACGTAGAGTGAAAGAATATCATATCTGGGACAGCACTCTACCTCTAACTTCGTCAGGGACAGTCAACCAGCTGACCTCTGTTCAGATAAAAGTAAATTTTGCATTTTATTTGGAAATCAAAGTCCCAGAGTCTGGAGAAAGAGCGGAGAGGCACAGAATCTAAGTTGCTTGAGGTTTAGTGTGAAGTTTCCACAGTCAGTGATGATTTGAGGAACCGTGTCATCTGCTGATGTTGGTCCACCATGTTTCATCAAGACCAAAGTCAGTGCAGTCATCTACCAGGAAATCTGAGAGAACTTCATGCTTCCCTCTGCTGACAAGCTTTATGGAGAAGCTGATTTCATTTTCCAGCAGGACTTGGCACACCCCCCACACACACACATACACACACTGCCAGAAGTATCAAAACCTGGTTTAATGACCATGGCATCACTGTGTTTGATTGATCAGCAAACTCTCCTGACCTAAACCCCATAGAGAATCTATGGAGTATTGTCAAGAGGAAGATGAGAGACAGCAGACCCAACAATGCAGAGGAGCTGAAGGTCACGATCAAAGTGTAGAGGGTTGGAAATAGTTAATAGTTATGTAAGAGGTGCTAAAAAGACATTTGGATAAGAAAATTAAAAAAAAAAAAACAGGCACCCCTACAATTTTATTTTATTCTTTAATTGTTTTATTTTTCTACAATGCATTTGTAATCCACCTGGTTCCATTATAACTCATGTGAGTTGAGTGCAGTTCCGTATGCCGACCAATAGATGGCACATGTTGCACAGTGATAGAGAGTAAACTCACGCACCGGGGGACGAAGAATAAACTCCTTTGTGTGAAAATAACGAAACGTGTTCTGCCTATTCTCTATCACAGATTGGAGAGTTAACTTCCACATGCACGTTGCCTCCTCCTGGGCCGCTACCCAGGGGAGCAACAATTTTGGGGGCTCGTCCGGGATTAGCGCCACTTACTGGTCTGGCACTAATCATTGAAGAACCAAGGGATGCTGACCACCTGTTCCTGAGCCATTGACCTAAGCGACTGACTACAGGAGACCACAGCCATGTCTGCTCTACATGACCTGAGATGGGAAATCCAGCAAGAGCTTCGCCAGCTGACCATTGCCGGCTGCAGAAACATTCTTTACAAGCTGGCTGAGTCGTTCAAGGATGAGGTGGGAGAAGATTTGCCAGGCGCAGAATCGACCAAAGTGGAACTCTTCGACTTCATTGTTGACTCGCTGAGAAGTCCACAACTGAAGAGCCTTGAGGACCAGGGGATGTCTCGCCTGCTTGCTTTCCGTGACCTCATCATTGAACTACAACGGCCCACACAGCTGGAGAAGTGGATGCAGAGGT
Source organism: Pholidichthys leucotaenia (assembly GCA_020510985.1). Classification (NCBI taxonomy): domain Eukaryota; kingdom Metazoa; phylum Chordata; class Actinopteri; order Cichliformes; family Pholidichthyidae; genus Pholidichthys; species Pholidichthys leucotaenia. Next base: position 202,093,428 of record CM035846.1, read on the forward strand.
GTCACCCGACGATGACCCGGTCATAGTAGTTCCTGTGACCACTGGAGCTGCAGCACCATCAGGGAAGAACCATCCGACATCACCATCTGTAGTTCCTGACCCAGGGTTAGTCAGACTGACTGAACTTACGTCACTGTTGCCACGTAGAGAGTACAAGATTTATGGTGGTCAAATCTCTGATTTTGATTCTGATTTGAGTTACAATAACTTGTGCAAACAGCTTGATGAAGGGCTAAATGAAGGGTTCACAGAGGCTGAGATTATCAGAACGGTGTTTAACCCCTTGCACTCGGGGCAATTTTCCTAAAAATGCCAAAAAATAACGTGCCCAAAGTGAATTGAAAGCTGTTATTCAACCCTTTGCAGCATCTTCATGGGGTTGATCTCATTTAAAAGAAAACACTTTGAATTTTTTGGCAAAAAAAACATAATCTCTCTACGTGCTCCGGCCACTGAGTTACAGTCATCTAAACATACTGAACTTGAAGAAAATAAATTTGGACACTGTTTTTTTGGATACAAATGCTTACAAGTAACACACAGCTGTCCGATCCGGCTGGAAAATGCAACAGAAATGTAGAACCAAGTGTTATCAAGCTGAGATCCAAATTTGGTAACAATACCACAAAAAATGAATATTTTACACAGCTCTAATGAAAGGTCACACTCAGGGCTGTGTCTGTGTGTGTGTGTGGGGGGGGGGGGACCCCCCCACTAAAAAAGACGGAGTTCGGCCCTCGCTACATGATGAATTACACTCCTTGCATGTTTTCACAGCGCCCCCCCCCTCGCTACTGTGTGTGTGTGTGGGGGTTGTCCCCCCCCCCCGCTGCAGAAGACGGCCATCGCTACATGAAGGAATAGACTCATATGCTTCCCCCCGCGGACCGGGGGCGTTCGGACCGTGAACGCCCCCCCCGCTCCTCTTCTGCAGCGGGGGGGGGGGGGGGGCGTTCACGGTCCGAACACGGCAAATGAACCGTTTATCGCGGCGCACGCACTTCGTACTTCGTGCGCAGTACAGTTGTAATTTATCGATCGGTCAAAAGTCATTTTTGGATTACAGTTTTCAGGGATAAATAATAATTTAGCTTATAACACCTTACCTCTTCACAGCAGCAGAGTCGTGGCGAACTTCTCTTCCCCATTGTAAGACGAACGCGACGCTGCTCGGCTCGTGGATCCTGATCAAAACATAATTCCATTATTGCGGTTTTGGTGAATGATTTACGACCTTTGTCGTCGGCCTCCGTCGGTCTATGATGACGGAAGAGAATCCTAAACGTCTATTCTGCTGGAATGAGTGCAGGTCCCACTTGTGGGTGTTCTCCATGCTGCGGGGTCTGTAGTAGATTCGTCCAGCGTCCTTTGTTTTCATCTGCTGCAGCAGTAAATCTCTCTTCACCCAGCCTGAATTTCTGTGCTTCAATTGGCTCTTGCGTTCACAGTAGGCGGGTCCTCCTTCCTAGGTTTTCATTCATTGGCTCTTCAAGGTTTCAGAAACCCAATTCAAGGCTCTTATTAGTCGAATGAGAGGTCAATCAGATGAACTAATCTGTTCGCGGCTGTCTCTGCAGGTTTTTTTTTTAGTGGCGCTTGGATGCCACTACATCACCATCATCACCTACATCACCACAATCTGGTCTATGCGTCAGAGTGCGCACGAGTACGCCCTCGTGCGTCTTAGGACGCAGAGACTTGCCCGCCCGCGGAACAACGGAGCGCAAGTGGTTAAGATAATTAAGCCTGGTACCTTTAAAGATATGCTTGTAACCAAGGATAGCCTTACTGTAGCTGAGTTAAACGTCTCTTAAGGACACATCTACGCGAGAAAAGCAGCACTGAATTATTTCAGGAGCTGAGTAATGCTAAGCAAAATGACAAAGAAACACCACAACAATTTATGTATAGACTAATGGGGCTAAAACAGCGTGTGTTGACTGCATCTAAAAACAGTAGTGGGTTTCATTATGACAACAAGTTGGTACAAGGTGTGTTTATCCATTCACTGTATCAGGGTTTGAATGAAAAATACTCTTATGTCAGGAGAGACCTTAAACCTCACATCTCCAACACCAGTGTCACAGATGACTCCATCCTGGAGCTCATAGCAAATTCTGTTAGTGAAGAGACAGAGAGATTAAGTAGGTTGGGACAAAGTCATAAACAGAAAGTCACCAGCGTTAATGTGGCACAGATAGAGACAGATCAAAGCTCTATTAAAATGCACACTGAAGTCCAAGCTAGTCGTGTAGCTATCCAGGAGCTGACGGCACAGGTCTCCTCCCTAACCAAGAGTTTAGAAAAGGCCCTAACCCTAATGGCAAATGCAGTAAACACCAGTCCCACAGCACCGGTCCCTAAACAGTCAGCACTGAGACCCACAGTGAAAGGAAAGTGCCAAAAGTGTATCGCCCAAGAGACTGAGCGCTGCACACACTGTTTTCAATGTGGAAAGGAGGGGCACAGAGCTATAGGTTGCCTTCAGAAAAGCAATGTGTCGGGAAACTGGAGGAGGTCGCTGGGGAGGGACCACCAGTGACTGAACCACCAGCAGAGTCCCACAACACTAAAAGACTGAACTCCGAACAGACTACTGCCAAGTCCCAAAAGTCACCCAACACAAAGCGTGTGGCACAGCTTATTGGCGGTAGGTGTATGATCAGTTGCCAGTTAAATGGAGTAAACCTACAGATGTTATTGGACAGTGGGGCACAAGTAAGCATTGTTGAAAAGTCATGGGTACAAGCAGCCTTACCAAGTGTGAAAATACAGCCACTCGAGAGCCTACTCCCAGGCCATCCACTCGAAATCACCGCAGCCAATGGAACGGATGTTCCGTTCGAGGGGTGGATAGATGTCCTGCTCGAGATCACAAGTTCATGCACAAGCTTCATGAATCATTAATAAAATGATAACTGTTTATATACAATATACAATTTTTCCAACAGTTCTGTATCCTTGTATGTTCCAATGCTTGTCAGTCAGCAGCGTTTAAGCACTCCGCTGCTGGGCTTTAACGTGATCCAAGAGATAATAATGGCAAACGGTGAACAAAGTGACGATATTAGCTTAGTGGGCTTACTGTCGGAGACTTTAAAGGTCCAGAAAGGTAATGTTGAGTCACTCATCTCTGTTGTCACACCAAGTCAACTGAGAATGAACCAGAAAGTCCAGTGGTGAGAGTTGGGGAAAAAAGGACTCACTGTTCACAGTAGCCAAATCTGTATGGTAAAATGTCACATCAGAGCATTTCCTGGAGGAGGAGAAATGTTGTTCGAGCCAGCTGTGAAATGTAACTTACCGGATGGGTTGGAGTTATTCCCAGCTCTTATTGATGTACCCGCTGGTGCTTCAAAAACTGTCAAAATCCCAATCCAAAACTCAACAAAGCACAACATTTTTCTAAATCCAAAGACTGTTTTAGGACTTATTTCAGAGATCACTGAATACAAACCTGTAAATGTTTGTTCCAGTGCTGAAAATGCAACCAAAACTACAGACAAGCCATTTTGTCACTCTGCTCAAGTGACACGTGACAGTCAAGGTGAGGGTGAAGAAACATTAAGCACTGCTCCCTCACACCTGAGATGGCACCCTAATGTCAATTTAGACCATCTCTCAGAGGGTGATCGGGAGGTGGTTCGGCAGATGCTCTATGAACAGTCTGATGTGTTTGCTCATGATGAAGGAGACATTGGATGTATTCCTGGACTACAGCTAAAAATCAACACCACTGACAACACATCCGTGCAGAAAAGTTACAACTCCATTCCAAGACCACTGTATAAAGAGGTGAAGGAGTATGTTCAAAACCTTTTAAGCAGGGGCTGGATCAGGAAATCAGTGTCAAACAACTCGTCGCCAGTAGTGTGTGTGCGTAAAAAGGACAATACTTTGCGCTTGTGTGTTGATTTTCGTGAGCTGAACCGAAAAACCATACCTGACAGGCATCCATTACCACGGATACAAGATCTACTGGACAGTCTTGGAGGTAACTCCTGGTTTTCCACATTGGATCAGGGAAGTGCCTACCATCAGGGTTTTGTAAGTGAGGAGTCAAGACATTTAACTGCTTTTAGCACACCCTGGGGACTATACGAGTAGGTGCGGGTTCCATTCGGGTTGTCAAACGCACCGGCCACATTCCAAAGGTGTATAGAGGGGGTGTTAGAAGGGATCAGAGACGAGTGTTGTGTGCCTTACTTGGACGATGTACTGTGTTACTCCAAAACCTTTGATGAGCATGTAGAACACCTTAAACAGGTTTTGTGCAAAATGCGACAGCACGGCATAAAACTTCGGCCAGCCAAATGTGAACTGTTCAAAAACCAAGTACGCTACCTGGGTAGGCTAGTGTCGGGAGAAGGAGTCCAGATTGACCCAAAAGACTTGGATGCTGTGTTCGCTCTGAAAGACAAGAACCCTCGCACAGTCGGAGAACTCAGAACGTTACTGGGTTTTCTCAGTTATTACCGATCATTTATTCAAGATTTTTCACATCTGGCGAGACCCTTGTTCGAACTCCTCCAGAGCACTAATGAAACAAGCAATGACAATAAACCGCACCAAAAAGGAGTAAAGGACAAACAAAGAAAGGAGACAGAAACCAGCTTCCTTCTCGCACACCAATAATATGGACCAGTGAACATCAGGAAGTTGTGTCAAGATTTGTGGACATTCTGACTAATCCTCCCATTCTAGCCTATCCCAGTTTGGACCTTCCATTTGTATTGCATACAGATGCATGAAACAAAGGCCTGGGAGCCGTCTTGTATCAAAAACAAGAAAACAAACTTAAGGTGATTGGCTATGGATCCAGAACTCTCACACCGGCCAAGAAGAATTATCACTTACATTCCGGTAAACTAGAGTTTCTAGCTCTCAAGTGGGCCATCTGCGACAAATTCCGTAACTATCTGTATTATGCACCAACTTTTACTGTCTATACAGATAACAATCCTTTAACCTATGTCCTCAGTTCAGCCAGGTTGAATGCAGTGGTTCATAGGTGGGTCGGGGAGTTGGCTGACTTCCATTTTGATATCAAGTATAGGCCAGGGAAAAGGAATGCAGATGCAGATATGTTGTCCAGACACCCTTAGATCTGCAAGAGCAAATGAATGAGTTCACAGAGACAGTTTTACTGGAAGTAGTGTCCGCAGTGTGGCAAGGGAGCAAGGCAGCACAAAACAGTGATGTGCCATGGATAGCTGCGTTACAACTGAGTTCTAATGACAACAGTGTGCCAACTGACAGTGTTTTGAGCATGACACCTAAAGACATCAATGCTGCTCAACAAGACAATGAGTCAATTAGAGAAGTAATCTCACTCAAACTCAAAGGATGGACACCAAACGATAAAGATAAACGGACAATGAGTAAACGGACACGGAGACTACTGTATGAGTGGAACAAGTTGGAAGTTGACAATGGATTATTGTACAGAAAGACAGAGCACAGCAAACAACTTGTCCTACCTGAACAGCTAAAGCCGATGGTGTTAAAGAGTTTACACAATGACATGGGTCACATAGGGTGTGATAAGGTGATACATCTGGCCCGTGAGCGTTTCTATTGGCCATATATGCAACAAGATGTTGAAGATTATGTAACAAAAAAATGTCCGTGCATCAAACAAAAACGCCCAAATGTTCCCCCAGAGAGCTCCAATGGGATCTATCACAACCAGTGCTCCCTTTGAGTTAATCTCCATCGACTACTTACACCTTGAGCCAAGTAAAGGAGGGTATGAGTACATCCTCGTACTAGTGGACCATTTCACTCGTTTCGCACAGGCATACCCTACAAGGAATAAATCAGGCAAAACAGCTGCAGAAAAGATATTTCAGGATTTTATTCCTCGTTTCGGGTACCCTGAGAAGTTGCATCATGATCAGGGACGGGAGTTTGAAAACAGTCTCTTCCACAGATTACAACAACTGTCTGGAATTTCTCACTCACGAACCACTCCATACCATCCGCAGGGCAACCCCGTGAAGCGCCTGAATCGTACACTACTCCAAATGCTTCGTACCCTACAGGAGAAAAAAAGTGAATGGAAGGATCACCTACCCCAAATTGTACATGCTTACAATTGTACAAGACACGAGTCAACAGGTTATTCTCCATTTTTCCTTTTATATGGCAGAGTCCCAAGGTTGCCTGTAGATCTACTATTGAACCAGACAAAAGACACTGACACACACAGCCATCAAACCTACACTAAAAAATGGGCTGATAGGATGTGTGTTGCTTACAAAATCGCTGCAGAAAACAGTCAAAAGTCTTCAGATAAAGGCAAAAAGCAGTACGACAAACGCTTAAAAGGTGTCACACTCCAACCAGGCGACAGGATGTTGGTCAGAAACCTCTCTGAAAGAGGCGGCCCAGGGAAACTGCGTGCTTACTGGGAGTCAGCAGTACATCTCGTAGTTGAGAGAGTGGGAGATGGACCAGTCTATAAAGTACAAGCAGAGAGAGGCAGCAAAGTGATGCGAGTGTTACACAGAAACCTGCTGTTGCCTGTAAATGACTTGCCTTTAGAAGAACTGCCTGCAAAAGAAAAGACAAAACAGAAACGGAAGAAGAGGAGAGACAAATCCTAACAGTGACAAGAGGAAAATACTTACCGCTACAACCTCCGTAGCCAAATCCCATGTTACAGACTCATAAATCCTCAGCAAAATGCTTCAAATCTCCCAGACCAAAACACTCAGCAACCAGTACCTGTCATGCCAGAGCAAAATCCTCAAAATCAGCAAAGGCTTCGTGCGACAGCTAAGAGAATTCTGCCCACCAGTAAGGCAGGAACCGGTCCCCGTTCAGCGGGATGCTGAGGAGCAAATGGATGGACCAGCTTTGCTGCAGGAAGAACGTCAAGGACAAGTGGAGGTGATGGATGGAGAACAGGAGGAACTGAGAAGGTCACAGCGGAGAGCAAGGCCAGTAGAGAGACTGACCTACGACGTCCTGGGACAGCCATCGTACCAGCCTTGGACTGCAGACGTAAGACCTGTCTTACTCCCTACCCCTGTGCCGCTAACTCAAAACTATATGCCATTCCACTACCTCACCCAACCTCAGTCCCATGGTTATAATTGGTACACTCTCATGCATTAAGTCACCCTAGAACATGAAATGTCGGGAGACATTTATTTGAAGTGGGGGAAAGTGTAGAGGGTTGGAAATAGTTAATAGTTATGTAAGAGGTGCTAAAAAGACATTTGGATAAGAAAATTTAAAAAAAACAGGCACCCCTACAATTTTATTTTATTCTTTAATTGTTTTATTTTTCTACAATGCATTTGTAATCCACCCGGTTCCATTATAACTCATGTGAGTTGAGTGCAGTTCCGTACGCCGACCAATAGATGGCACATGTCGCACAGTGATAGAGAGTAAACTCACGCACCGGAGGACGAAGAATAAACTCCTTTGTGTGAAAATAACGAAACGTGTTCTGCCTATTCTCTGTCACAGGTTGGAGAGTTAACTTCCACATGCACGTTGCCTCCTCCTGGGCCGTTACCCAGGGGAGCAACAAAAGCAACCTGGTGCCTCCATAACACCTCAGCAGATTCACAGCTGATCACCTCCATGCCACGCCCCATTGATACAGTAATTAATCCAAAAGGAGCCCCGACCAAGTACTGAGTGTGTACATGGACATACTGTTCAGTCGGTCCACATTTGTATTAAAAAACTATCTTTTATAATTATTAATTTTATGTAATATTCTAATTTTTTGAGAAACTGAATTTGGGGTTTTCATGGGCTGTAAAAGCCATGATCATTAAAATAAAACACTTGAAATATATCACTCTCTGTGTAATGAATCTATATATGGGTTTCACTTTCTGAAATGAGTGACAAAAAATATTGAACTTTTTCATGATATTCTAATTTTTTGAGATGTATCTCTGTGTGTGTGTGTGTGTGTAAATATAAAATTGTGTACAAGTTTATGTAGCTTAAAGTTTGAACTTGTTTTTGAAGTACTCATTGTTATAGTTCTGTACCTTTGTAACCCTTTTGTTAGAGCTAGAGTCTGATCAGTATTCTGCTAGTTTTAACTGTTGGGCTATATGCATTTTATTCAGATCTTTTAATCAGCCTATTCACATGTTTAATATAGTTCTGAATACAAACTCATTAAATGTTTAGTTGTGTATTACCTGTAAAGAACAGTCATGTATTAGCAGTAAAACATATTTTATTCTTTTTAAAACTGTTTAGAAAAAAATCACACCCAATAAAAAATATTTACAAAAAACATAACTTAAGTGTTCCCTTGATCTTCTTTCATTTACAAATACATACACACAAATAATTTACACATTTGCATTCTTCAGTGCAAATATAATTCACACATTCAGGAATTAAAATGTTGCTTAGCTGCACTTATACCTCCTTTACACAGTGGTGGAGATCATTAAGAGATCTGGCCAATTTTTGATATCAGTGATCTTCAGTGTTCTCCACTGTCACCATGGCCTCCTCAAAGTTTTGACTCAGTCCAAAACGCACAAGGATCTCTTAAACAATCTCAAAGACCAAAAAATTGGCACAATTTCTCAATGATCTCTGTGTTGTGTAATGGGGCCCTTACCATTTAGCTGTCTGAAAATATATACAGTATCCATATACAGTGGTGTGAAAAAGTGTTTGCCCCCTTCCTGGTTTCTCATTTTTTTGTATGTTTGTCACACTTAAATGTTTCAGATCATCGAACAAATTTAAATATTAGACAAAGATAACACCAGTAAACACAAAATGCACTTTTTCAGTGAAAGTGTTTATTATTAAGGGAAAAAAATTCAAACCTACATGGCCCTGTGTGGAAAAAGTGATTGCCCCCTTAACCTAATAACTGATTGGGCCACCCTTAGCAGCAACAACTGCAATCAAGCGTTTGTGATAACTGGCAATGAGTCTTTTACAGCGCTGTGGAGGAATTTTGGCCTACCCATCTTTGTAGAATTGTTGTAATTCAGACACATTGTGGAGGGTTTTCGAGTATGAACTGCCTTTTAAAGGTCATGCCACAGCATCTCAATCAGATTCAGGTCAGAACTTTGACTAGGCCACTCCAAAGTCTTCATTTCATTTTTGTTAAGCCATTCAGAGGTGGACTTGCTGGTGTGTTTTGGACCATTGTCCTGTTGCAGAACCCAAGTGCGCTTCAGCTTGAGGTCACGAACAGATGATCGGACATTCTCCTTCAGTCCACAGAGTATTTTCCCAAAAGTCTTAGGGATCATCAAGATATTTTCTGGCAAAACTGAGATGATCCTTTGTTCTTTTTGCTCAGCAATGGTTTTTGTCTCGGAACTCTGCCATACAGGCCATTTTTGCCCAGTTTCTTTCTTATGGTGGAGTCATGAACACTGACCTTAACTGAGTCAAGTGAGGCCTGCAGTTCTTTGGATGTTATTGTGGGGTATTTTGTGACCCCTTGGATGAGTCGTCGCTGCTCTCTTGGGGTAATTTTGGTCAGCCAGCCACTCCTGGGAAGGTTCACCGCTGTTCCATGCATTCGCCATTTGTGGATAATGGTTCTCACTGTGGTTCATTGGAGTCCCAAAGCTTTAGACAAGGCTTTACAACCTTTTCCAGACTGATAGATCTCAAATACCTTTGTACTGCCTCTGCTGATTGGACAGTCAGCTAAACTCCTTCCTCACATCAAGACTCTGATGACACAGCTCTCGGTCCACAGGTTTAATGATACAGGGAAAGGTGAAACTGTAACATACAGTACAAGTCATAATCACTCTTTAACCGTTGTACAGATATTACAACAAAAATATATGAACTCAGCTTCTAGTACAAATCATGTTTTATCTTCACACAAATTATATGAATTACTTTGCTTTTTAACTCAAATACAATATGAAATTATGTTAACTCCCGTTGCTATAATGAATTGTTTTCCCTTTAAATTATTTGTCAGTGTCCTTTAACTGATCTAATGGCTATTGCTAACATAAATCACGGGAGACTATTTTTAGCATTTAAAGTCATCAAACTTAACATAACCTCAAACAAATTATCCAGAAATGCACACAAACAATAACACAAATTAATACATACCCATGATGCTACCAAAGGCAGAGGATGTATGTGACTGCTGCTGAAGTTAACTGACGACGGTAAACACGCATAACTTTCTTCTCAATTCTCTGACCGACTTCCTGTTTACAGTTAGTTGGAGCCGTTAGCTGTGGACTATGCCGATTCTAAGGTGAAACCAACACAATATTACAACACAATATTCAACATTAATTAAGAATATAAATAATATTCCACCTTAACTTTTAACATTAAATAACTATCAGAACAACTTTCTCATTTGTTCCTGAATTTCTTTGGATCACAGCATGATGTCTAGTTTTTGAGGATCTTTTAGTCTACTTCACTTTGTCAGGCAGGTCCTATTTAAGTGATTGAGAATAGGTGTGGCAGTAATCAGGCCTGGGTATTGCTAGAGAAATTGAACTCAGCTTTCCAAAGATGTGATAAACCACAGTTAATTTATGTTTTAACGGGAGGGGGGCAATCACTTTTTCACACAGGGCCATGTAGGTTTGGATGTTTTTTTACCCTCAATAATAAACACCTTCATTTAAAAGCTGCATTTTGTGTTTACTTGTGTTATCTTTGTCTAATATTTAAATTTGTTTTGATGAAACATGGGGGCAGCGCGGTAGCGGAGTGGTTAGCACTGCGGCAGCACAGCAACTCACCCTTGGCCGGGGGATCCTGGGTTCAATCCCAGCCACTGACCAACAGTGTTCTGTGTGGAGTTTGCATGTTCTCCCTGTGTCTGCGTGGGTTTACTCCGGGATTTCTCTGGTTTCCTCCCACATGCCAAAAACATGCAAGTTAGGTTAATTGGCCTCAAACTGGGGATTCTAAATTGTCCTTAGGTATGACTGTGAGAGTGAATGGTTTGTCTGTCTCTCTGTGTTGGCCCTGCGATGGACTGGGGATTTGTCCAGGGTGTACCCTGCCTCTCACCCGAAGATGCTGGGATAGGCTCCAGCCACCCCCGCAACCCGAAAAGGATTAAGCGGAAGATGGATGGATGGATCTGAAATATTTAAGTGTGACATACAAAAAAATGAGAAATCAGGAAGGGGGCAAACACTTTTTCACACCACTGTAGTTGGGCTCACCAACGCACAGCTCTGATCACACAGGTTTAAACAGCACTTTATTCACCATGGGGAAAGCGAAAGTGACAAATGTAGAGAAGGTGGAGTAAAAGAAAATGTTGAGCACATCTGATTACACTGTCATAAATACGGAAATGAAAGAGAGAATGGAAAATGAAGTTCGAGAGGCTGGTAGGGAATGGGATTTGACTGGGATTCTGGGAACAGATGGAGATGGAGAGGCAATAAGAATCACGAGAAAGGCTCTTTTCTCTTTTTCAAATAACACAGGATTAAGTCATTGAATTTAGGGGTCGGGCTCAGATGACATAATGTTACACACTCTTGTACAGTAGGTGGCGGTATGCACCTTCCACTTGTTTGCTATCCACCAGTAACCAAGAGAAGAAGAAGAAGAAGAAGAAGAATTTGGAACAAAGTTTAAGGTGGTGGACAATAAGCGACTTTCGCATCTCGGCTTACGTAAAGCATCATGGAAACGTGGCTACCAAACATGCTCTATCGATACATTTAATTTATGGAAAGTTCCTGATTTACAAGCATATTGTATGCTTAGGGATCTTCCCGGTTGTACCCGCAAACACAAGGATGAACTAGTTGCGCTTGCATTCGCAGCCACGTTGCAGAAATTGGCCAAAATGGCCCCCCTGTATGTACGCTGACATAGAAGATTTTTTGTGTCAAAGGACCAAGCACCCTTACTTGCGAGACTCTGAAATGACTACAAAGACGGTAAGCGAGTGGTTTGACAGCTCAACTTTGGTTTTGTCATTTTGAGTAAATTTCACTACAAGGCATTGCCTGCTTACTTAGATCTATAGGTCGACACTACTATAGTTTTAAGTACCACACGTTTTCAGTGATTTGCAATTTTATTTTATACCAGCCTACTTACCAATGGCCTTAATTACATGTGTGTGTAGATCAAGCTTCATTACCAATATACAAAGAACTATATCCTAGATCCAGGCCTGCCTGTCCGTACCTACTACTTCAGGGTTTAGACTCGTGTCAGTTAGGCTAGAACTTGAACAATACACAACACTATTTAATTATGTTATAATATAGGCTTACTGCTTTAATCCTACAATTACGTCCGTCCGGATCCTTCAGCTCCGTGGGGAATGTAAGATAAGATAAGCCTTTATTAGTCCCACAACGGGGAAATTCCAGGATTGCAACAGCACAGGGATAGCAACACTCAGAGCAACAATCAGAAGGCAAGAAAAAAAAAAAGCAAGCAAGCAAGAGCAGCTAATATACATATGTGCGGCGGCATGAAAAAATAAGCAGCGATGCTGTGGTTTTAAGGAAGTTTATTATATCATACCGCTGTCACGGGCTCCGCTCCCGGCGCTGTGCATGCGCGCCGGGAGCGAGCCCAAGCGGCTCTCAGCAGAAGGAGGGACACAAAGTCTGTGTCCAGCAGCAGCAGTTGCAGAAGTGGGAATGAGAGAGCGAGAGAGAGTTTGCGTTACAGAGTTGCAGCATATATACTCGACCACAACAATACATCAAAAGGGCATACCCCAGCAGTTGGTATGATCAAAGAGATAACAGAACAGGCATAAGACATTTGCATTTGAGAGACATATTGATCTCAGTCCCTAGGTCACAGTGAGGACAGGACGCATGAGCACAATGCATGAAAGGCAACATTAACATCACAGAAGTGAGCCAGACGAAACGAGTCTGCCTGTAGACATTAATACACATTTCACTGTTCTGTTATTTGCTCTAGCCGAGCGCTGTGTTTGACCAGTCTGTTTGTGGGGGTTACACCAAAGCACATCTACATATTGATCTCAGCCTCCAGGTCACAGTAAGGACAGAACGCATGAACACTATACATGAATGGCACATTACATCACAATACATGCATGGCACATTGCATCACGATACATGAATGGCACATTACATCTCAGTAGTGCAGCGGAAAAAAACAAGGAGTGCGAGCTGACTGTCTAGTGTTCTGTCTCTGTGTTGTGGGGGGTTGAATCAACCCGCTACACTGCTCCCCCCCCCCAGAGGGCACGGTAGGGGACCGTGGCCTCGATGTTGCAGTTTGGGCAGCGAGCAGGGAAAAGCTCTGTGCAGGAGGAGGGGGAGGGGGGGTAGTACATGCTGACCGGGCGCGGGAAAATCGTTTGAGTCGCGCCAAAAGTGTTTGCTGCTCCGCGATGTCCCGTCTGAACATGCGGAGATCAGAAGAAGAAAAAAAATTGTCTCTGACTCCTCCCGTGGCCATGAAGAAAAGCAGGAGCGGCTGTAAGAAAAAAAAAGAAACAAAAGCAGAGGGACTGGCGTGTTGGCTTTAGGTGCAGGAGCAGCCCCAAAGCCCCCCGGGAACAGCTGACGGCTGAATTCCCCTTGTGTGCCGTGGCTAAGACCATAAAATCCAGTGAACAAGCTGCGGGCCTCAGGTGTACAAGCAAGCCTGAAGGGCCAGTGTGCGGCAGAAGGAAGGCGGTCAGTGAAGCCATTATTGCCCCGTGCGTGGTGTGCCGTCCTCGTAACTCCCCGGTGCGTGCGCGGGGGTTCCGTGCTTGGGTGGGCCGCTGGAGTGACGAGTCAGGGTGCAGAATCTTGGTGGAGAGCGGCACAGACGGCGCCAATAAAATCCAGGTTGAGCTGTGGCTGCAGATCAGCCATGGTGCGTTGGAGCGGTGAGAGGAAATAGACGATCTTTTGTCCCTCAGGCTCGTGCAGATGCGTTGGAGCGGTGGGAGGGAATAGACGATCTCTGTTCCTCAGGCTCGGGTAGATGAGAAGGCTCGCTGAGCGGGAGGAGTAGCGGTGGGAGGGAAAAAACGTTCTGTGTCCCTCGGCTGGTCCAGCGTGGACGTCCCGATCTCAGGCGAGGGTCGCGCCATGACGTCTTCTGCAGTTTTCCCGGTCGTGGGTGATGTCCGGAGAACGGCTCGCCTGTGTTGGCTCCGCGTCGAGGTCTCCCTGAAGCCAAAGGGAGAGCAGCCCGTCAGGCTGCTGTGTTCGCTGGCAGCGTGTTTTTTTCAGCGTCGGGTCACCAGTGCGGCGGCATGAAAAAATAAGCAGCGATGCTGTGGTTTAAAGGAAGTTTATTATATCATACCGCCATCACGGGCTCCGCTCCCGGCGCCGTGCATGCGCGCCTGGAGCGAGCCCAAGCGGCTCTCAGCAGAAGGAGGGACACAAAGTCTGTGTCCAGCAGCAGCAGTTGCAGAAGTGGGAATGAGAGAGCGAGAGAGAGTTTGCGTTACAGAGTTGCAGCATATATACTCGACCACAACAATACATCAAAAGGACATACCCCAGCAGTTGGTATGTTCAAAGAGATAACAGAACAGGCATAAGACATTTGCATTTGAGAGACACATTGATCTCAGTCCCTAGGTCACAGTGAGGACAGGACGCATGAGCACAATGCATGAAAGGCAACATTAACATCACAGAAGTGAGCCAGACAAAACGAGTCTGCCTGTAGACATTAATACACATTTCACTGTTCTGTTATTTGCTCTAGCCGAGCGCTGTGTTTGACCAGTCTGTTTGTGGGGGTTACACCAAAGCACATCTACATATGATCTCAGCCTCCAGGTCACAGTAAGGACAGAACGCATGAACACTATACATGAATGGCACATTACATCACAATACATGCGTGGCACATTGCATCACAATACATGAATGGCACATTACATCTCAGTAGTGCAGCGGAAAAAACCAAGGAGTGCGAGCTGACTGTCTAGTGTTCTGTCTCTGTGTTGTGGGGGGTTGAATCAGCCCGCTATAATATGTACATATTACTATAAATATATATATATATACACACAGACACATAGTGTAGAGCATTGTAGCTGGATGGGATAAATATATGAGTATATAAACACACAGTACGGAGCATTGCAGCTAGATGGAATAAATATGTAAATATATAAACACAGTGCGGAGCAATGTAGCTAGATGGAATAATATGTAGATATATAAACACAGTACGGAGCATTGCAGCTAGGTGGAAAAAATATGTAAATATATAAACACACAGTGCGGAGCAATGTAGCTAGATGGAATAATATGTAGATATATAAACACACAGTGCGGAGCATTGTAGCTAGATGGAATGAATATATAGATATATAAATATAAACATAAACATAAACACACCCAGTGCGGAGCATTGTAGCTAGATGGAATAAATATGTAAATGTATAAACACACACAGTGCAGAGCATTGTTGCTAGATGGGATGAAACAGCACAACCGTCTACTTAGTTATCCTACATGGTATGATTATGTGCCCGTACATATTCTCACCCTCCGTAGCTACCGGTATTTTCCTAGTTGTATGCCGGAGGGGACCATTGTGTAAGTCTATTGCATCTTTTGCATTCAAAAAACTATTAGGTTGTTACGTCTTTTTGCTATCTCTGCAAGCAGCCCTGCTTAGGTTGTACAGTCTGACAGCCGTTGGTAGGAAGGACCTGCGAAACCTCTCGGTTGTGCACCTGGGATGATGAAGTCTGCTGCTAAATGAGCTCCTCAGTGCATTCAGTATGTCCTGCATAGGGTGGAACTCGGACTCCAGCAGAGATGACAGTTTAGCCACCGTCCTTCTCTCTCCTATCTCCTCCACCGGATCAAGGCGCTGCCCCAGGACGGAGCTAGCTTTCTTGATCAGTTTGTTCAGTCTCTTCCTATCGGCTGCAGTAATGCCACTGCCCCAGCAGACCACTCCAAAAGTGATGGCTGATGCCACCACCGTGTCATAGAATGTCTTCAGCAGCGCCCCTTGTACACCAAAAGACCTGAGTCTCCTCAGTAGGAACAGCCTGCGCTGTCCCTTCTTGTAGAGTGCATCAGTATTGTGTGACCAGTCTAGTTTATTGTTCAGATGAACACCCAGGTACTTGTAGGATGTCACCATCTCAATGTCTGTTCCCTGTATATTTACTGGTGCTGTGAGGGGTTGTCCTTGCCTGCGGCAGTCCACCACCAGCTCCTTAGTTTTCCTCGCGTTGATCTGGAGGCAGTTCCGATGGCACCAGTCCACGAAGTCCTGGATAAGCCCTCTGTACTCAGCTTCATCTCCATTGGAGATGAGGCCAACGATCGCAGAGTCATCAGAGAACTTCTGTAGATGGCAGTGTGTTGTGTTGTGTGAGAAGTCCACAGTATAAAGAGTGAACAGGAAGGGAGCCAACACCGTTCCCTGGGGGGGCCCCCGTGCTACTGATGATTGTGTCGGACACACAGTCCCGGGTTCTCACAAACTGAGGCCGGTTCGTGAGGTAGTCCAGGATCCATGATGACAAGTGCTGGTCCACCCCTGCGCGCAGCAGCTTGTCCTTCAGGATCATCGGTTGGATGGTGTTGAAAGCACTGGAGAAGTCAAAGAACATGATCCTCACCACATTCCCGGGCTTCTCCAGGTGGGACAGAGAA
Organism: Pholidichthys leucotaenia; assembly: GCA_020510985.1. NCBI lineage: Eukaryota > Metazoa > Chordata > Actinopteri > Cichliformes > Pholidichthyidae > Pholidichthys > Pholidichthys leucotaenia. The sequence goes on from CM035846.1 coordinate 202,110,029, forward strand.
CGGTGAAGGAGGAAGATCACCGCATCCTCCACCCCAATGCCCTGCTGGTAGGCGAACTGGAGTGGATCCATCGCTGGTTCCACCAGGGGGCGGAGGTGAGCAAGGAGCAGTCTCTCCAGGGTCTTCATCAAGTGGGACGTCAAGGCCACCGGTCTGTAGCTGTTCAGGTCTTTGGGGTGGGAAGTTTTTGGTACAGGTACCACACAAGATGTTTTCCACAGCTGTGGTACCCTCCCCAGCTTCAGGCTCAGGTTGAAGATGTACGTCACAATCCCACACAGCTGGTCTGCACAGGACTTGAGGAGCTTTGCGCTGATGCCGTCCGGTCCCGACGCCTTCCTCGCCTTGATCTTCCTCAGCTCCGTCCTCACCTGGGTCCTGGTCAGGGTCAGGATGGGGGGCTGTGTGTTGGGAGTGGGGGGGTGTTGTTGGAGTGGGGAGTGGGCAGCAGGACTTGATGTCTTTACAGGCAGCAGTGGTTGTTGTGCAGTCAGGGGGGAGGGCGGTTGGTCAAAACTATTGAAAAACAAATTCAGATTGTTCGCCCACTCCCTGCCCCCAGTGGCCTGGGGGGAGGTATTCTGGAGCCCAGAGATGGTTTTGAGGTTTCTCCAGACCCTGCTGATGTCACTCTGTTGCAGCTTGTCCTCCATCTTCCTCCTGAAGCTGTCCTTGCCTTCTCTGATCTTTCTCCTCAGCTCCCTCTGTACGGACTTCAGCATCTCCCTGTTCCCCGACCTGAAGATCTTCTTCTTCTCTCTCAGAAGTGTTTTAATCTCAGGGTTGATCCAAGGTTTGTTGTTTGAGCAACACCGTATGGTCTTGGTGGGAACGGATTTGTCCGCACAGAAGCTGAGGTAGCCCGTGAAGGTGTGAATGAGGCCATCGATGTCCTCACCATGTGGATCGCAGAGCTGCTTCCAGGCGGTGGCTTCAAAACAGCCCTTTAGAGTGTCCATTGCCTCCTCAGACCATAACATCACTGTGCGCATGGCCGGGGGTTGTCTGTGCACTAGGGGTTTGTACACCAGCCGGAGATGAACCAAGTTGTGATCCAATCTCCTGAGTTGGGGGAGTTGTGATGAGGTGTACGCCTCCTTAGTGTTTGCGTAGAATAAGTCCAGTGTTTTATTGTCTCTAGTGTGGCATGTGACATACTGGGTAAACGTGGGTAGAATGGGAGACAGTGAAACATGGTTGAAATCACCTGAGATGAGGAGAAGAGCATCTGGGTGTTCTGTCTGCAGCCTGCTGGTTACTGAATGGATGACGTCACGCGCTGTCCCAGCGTTCGCCGTCGGATTTGCATAAACAACAATGCAGATCACGTGTGAGTGTTCTCTCGGGAGATATGTAGGCCGCATGCTAACAGCTAGCAACTCAATGTCTTTGCTGCAGTGACGTTGTTTAACAGTGATATGTCCCGGTCTGCACCAGTTGTTGTTAACATACATTATCACTCCACCGCCCCTTGCTTTGCCACTGTCTGGTGTTCGGTCTGCCCTTATTATGTGGAAGCCCTCCAGCTCAATGTTAGCATCTGCTGCTAGTTCAGTTAGCCACGTCTCAGTAAACAAAAGGAGAGAGCACTCCCGGTATGTGCTATCGTAACGGCAGATAGCCGCTAGCTCATCTACCTTTCCCAGTATAGAGCGTACATTCCCCATAATAACGGATGGGAAGGTGGGTCTGTACCTTATACTCCTTGTCCGCCATCTAACACCAGCCCGACAACCACGTCGTTTTCGCCTTATTTCTCTCGGTACGTCGAGTTTTTTCGTCAGCACCGAGTGGCGATTAAGTGCAAGCAGCTGTTCCCTGCTGTACCGTCTCCTGCTGTAAACAGTGGCTCTGTCCGCCGGCTCGGGAGGCATTTTGGGGCGATCTGTGTGTCCGTGATGTATAAAGTGTGTAAAAAAAGAAAGAAAAAAACTCAGAATTGAACCGCTGTTGCAAAAAGCAGCCGACTCGTGTGGCGCCGGAAGTTGTTTTTTTTTTTTTTTTTGTATGTATGTATGTATGTATGTTTTTTTATGTATATAGCGTGAATGGCAGCAGACATGTACACACGCTCGTCCCAAAGTTGCACACATGTATGCTGCAAGTTTGCTTTTTCCACCACTCTAGATGATACATGCCGTTCCCATACTTCACTACAGCACAGTGTGCACCTGGCATAACAGAGATTTAAAGCTTAAAGCAGACTTTAAGCAGCAATTGTTCAGGTGTGACAGTACTGTTTGTAAACAAAAGCAAGCTGGCTACCGAAATGTTTGGTAGTCCTGAACTTTGAACTCACATAGTCCGCACATGCGCACTCGTAATGCGAAAGTCGCTTATTTAGAGTCCTCAACAGGCAGTCTAGGGAATGCAGGGGTATCTTGGTGGACACTGTGACTTGTTGCTGCAACAGGAGGGCACTGATATGACAAAGGTGAACCATGTGGCACAGGTCCAAACCTTGAATCAACCAGTGAAAGCTCAGAAAAGTAAGGCAACACTGAGGATAGCAGGGGTTGAGGTCTGAGATGTTTTAGTCTTTCCCCAAGGGCAAACACTGAAGGGCCAGGAAGGACTTCTGAAACAGAATAAGTACAAAAGAAGCCTTATAAATTCGTCATTGATTATCTTGCAAGTTTAAACTTGCAAACAAATAAATTAAGTTAATTTCTCCATGATAGTGGTTGATAGTAGCAGTGTAACAGATGAATACTGATCTGTGGGCTATATAGATAATACTCTCCGCACACTCTGCCATCCATGTTCCATAGAAGAGTGGCAAATTTTAATGATCGTAATGATTAAAATTTGTATTATTTTTAAACCAGTAATGCTGAAAACTTGGGGCCTCTAAACCATAAATTTTGTGATCCATTACTCCCCTAATCAATAATACAATACAAAAAATAATGGCCACCACCTGTATGAGCTTGGTACAGTATTGATTTCCACAGGGTCTTGGTAGATGGTTTAGGCTTCCTTACAACCAGGTCCTGAACAGGTTCTGCACAGATGCCCTGAAATCATACACACATCAACCATGACATCACAGACTTCTTACAAAAATATTAAACAATTATAATTTTTTTTTAAATACAAAATATTGCATTAATTACCTTTGTCCATGGTCGATGCCATGTTTGCAAAGTGCTTGTGCAGGCCACAGCTGATAGAACTGCCTTCACCTGCATCATGCTGTAATGGGCACTCAAACAGCAAGGCAACAAGATGGTTGCACAGGACTTTGCCTGCAGCACAGGTGCATGATGTTCCATTCAGCTGAATGGGATCTGTGCCAGTATACAAAACAATCTAGAGTAAAGACATAAACAAATGTCACTCACAATTTTTTAAACGGTAAAAATAAATTAACCAGCCATTTTGGATGAAAAAATAAATATAAAATTAACCAAACATGAATATATGAACATCAAAGTCCAGCTTCATTTTGAGTCAGAGTAAATCTGCAACAGCACTAACATTTATAACCCCTTACACTCAACACAGCTGCTTCAACATAAGTATGGTATTGAAAGCTATACATCTACCATTAACATTTTAATATTTTAACTAGAAAAGCACTCGGAGAGTGCAGACCTCCGCCAAGCGCCACAGTTCTCCCCATACAGTGTTTGTGTGTACGTTGTCAGATTCCTTGACCATGAAAACATCTGAGTAGCAATTGGATTCACAATGATAGGATTAGTGGTTCAGTAGTAAAAGTATTACCTCCTTGGCGGAGGTAATAAACTGAAGTGTTGGTGTTGTGTCCATGTCCTGCATCTGCAAACTCCCAGGCTGGGGGCGTTGCAATTGAATGAATGAATGAATTAATCTTTATTTCGAATAGATTAAGAGTACAGGTTAAAAGAAAGTGAATAATATAACAAAGGGGGTAATAAAATCCAACAAGGTCAAATTAGACAATAGCTCCTCTGATTATACAGTTCAACATAAGTTATCCGAAATATGTGATGGCTGAATCCGCAGCTTATATTGGCCACCCATGTTCCATCCAAGAATTCAAAAGAAAAAACAAAAGAAGTCATGACACAACTGCGTACAACCCACAGGCCAATGGGTTATGTGAGCGTTTTAGATCACTGAAAGCAGCACTGAGGGCTTCACTGACGGATGCCAATTAGGTAGACGGGTTGGCGTGGGTTTTATTCAAAATTCAAACGTTTATTTCAAACTCAGGGTTCATATTAAATGCAGAACTAAAAGGAGTAGAAAATAAATAAATAAAAGTAGATACAGATCAGCAGACAGTCGGCGGTCTTGTAACAACAATAACATACAATATTGGACTCAGTATAAAATGGAACGCCACCACTTCCAAATGCTGGAGTGAAGTGTGAGTGACGAGTTGACAATTGCTGATATAAGATGATTGTTACATGGCAGCAACCTTCTCATCAAACTGTAAACATTGTTACGTATCAACTCGCCAAAAGACGGAATGTTCACAGACACAAACATCTTGCTTGCACTCGACCTTCGTGGTACATCTAATCTTTATCTTTATTGGGGCTGCGCTCCGCGGCCAAAGATGACTTGGAAACTTCCCCAGCAGAGAGCTTCTTTTTGCGGAGCTACTATGGCTGACCGGGGAATTTCTGCCAAATAATCCAGCGGCGGACAGCTGGCCGTCTGAGCTTTTGCAGCGTTGCGCAAACACAGGCACACAGCACGCTGCCGAGCAGCTCGTTTTTGCGCAGCGCCTATGGCTGGCCGGGGAATTTCTGCCAAATAATCCGGCGGCGGACAGCTGCCCGTCTCAGCTTTTGCAGCGTCGCGCAAACACAGACACGGTGGCGGGCCCAGCCCACCAGTGTTTTCCGCGTGCTTTTGTGCGTAAAACGTTGAAGAACGCGGAGTTTATGTTGGTCAGACACGATGACCAGCGCCCTCCATTGCGCCTGCGCACATGTTGAAAATAGCCGTATGTCACAGTTTTAAAGAATGCTTTAAAAAATTCCTGTATCCAGACGGTGATCCGGATCATCCCCAAAATTTAATCAGTTCTTCCTTGTACCATTTCCAACAACGCCTGAAAGTTTCATGGAAATCCGTCCAAGACTTTTTGAGTTATCTTGCTAACCAACAGACAAACAGACAGACAGACAGACAGACAAACACACAGACAAACCCCGGCAAAAACATTACCTCCTCCTGGCCTTTTCGGCCTGGCGGAGGTAATTATAAATGAATATTAGTTACACATTGTTGGGTGTGTAATAACTACAGCTGATAAATGACTAATAAAAATATCTCAAACCAAAAAGTGGAAGGGGTTAAAAAAAAACCTTTACGTTTAGTCCTTGTCTTATTATAAAAACCTGTAAATGAGTGCAGGACTTCTCTCTTCGTCATCGACTGGTGACACCTGTATCTGACTACATTCCCCCTGACTAGACCATTAGAAACTGATAGAAAAGTACAATCATTATAAATAAGACTGTGTGACTTTTAAAAAGGCTGAATGTATATTTTGACAAATACAGTCACATCAAAACAAATTTCAAAGTCAAGACAGTGAGCTAAGACGAGCAGATACTCGCTAGTGCTAAATCAGCATAGCATTACTATAAATCAACCACTTACCCTCATAGTCGTGCTGTGATGGGTTTTAGTGTGATATGCGGCGTGATGGCGCAGCTGGCTGGTGACATCGTCACACCGACATATATAGGGGAGCGTCTGCCATTAGAGGCTTTCTTGCCTGGACGACTCTGCATGTAACTGCATGTAGTGTATTGCTGGCAGTTCCTTAATAAAGTCCAGTTCCAGTGCAGCATCCTCGTCCATCTCTTTAATGCTAGGTTTGTGGACATAACATTTGGGGATGGAGGATTAAATCATAGAGGTGTGCGTAACACCGCTGCAGCCTTTCCTTCAGCTCCCGGGAGAACCACCAGTTCTGTGGCCACGTTGGCCGGAAGCGTCCAAAGCGTATGTTACAGCACTGGACCTGGGGAAGCTAGAGAAGGTGAGGACACAAGCACTACTTGTCCACTACCTAGGCATAGAGGGCCAAAGGATTCTCCACACGCTCGGCGCGATGGATTCGTATGAGGAAGTTGTAGAGCTGCTATCTCACTATTTCACCACGCTGGACAGCATGACAGTATGACGGATTCACTTTCACCAGAGACACCAAAGAGTTGGTGAGCCAATTCAACAGTTCGTCGCTGACCTAAGGCAGTTAGCTAGTGTGTGCCGTTTTGGGCCGTCGGAGGATGAGATGGTGCGGGACTAATTGGCTGAACACACATGTAATGCTGGGCTACAAGCTAGGTTATTAATGGCGCCTACTGACTTGACGCTAGCTAGAGCAGTGGAGCTAGCACTCCAGTTGTAAGTTGCGGAAAAGTTATCCTCGGAGCTAAATTGGCGGCAGATGTAGAAGATGCCCGAACAGTTGACATCGGCGAATGCAGTGGACTCGGAGGATGAAGGGAGCATGGCAGAAGATTATGAGGCTAATGTGGTGAGCCAGAGGTCTGCTCAGAGAGGCCCCATCTGTGGGGGTTGTGGGTCCCCGACGCACCAGAGCAAAGCGCGAGTGTGCCCGGCAAGAGGAAAGCGGTGCAGCAAGTGTGGGCACATGAACCATTTCGCCAGGGTATCCTGATCTTCAGCGCTGTGGAGCCCGCCAGGTAAGCCAGTCCGCCTGCCAACAACGACCATCCACTTGGTGAGTCCCAATGCCAATGGTTATTCCTATTGTATGGTGGAACTGGACGGTGTAGCTTTACCACTCCTGCTCAACACAGCGGTGGTGTGGTTGATGCTGAACTGGGCCATGGTGAAAAAGTTTTTTCCACATCACAGAATCAGGAAGAACCCAACGCCACTGTACGGATACGGTGGTAACAGACTGTGCAATGTCAGAACTGTGGAGTTAACTGCTCGCTACAAGTCCAAAACTGTGCACAACTTCACGTTCCAGGTAGCAGCGCATGGCGACAACATTATGGGATGTGATCTTTTCTACGGACTGGGTTTCGCCATTAATAATAATAATAATAATGCATCAGATTTATATGGTGCTTTATCATAGACACTCAAAGATGCTTTACAAATAGATACATTATTCATTCACTCCAGACAGACAATGGTAGTGGCAAGCTACTACTGTAGCCACAGCTGCCCTGGGGCAGGCTGACGGAAACGTGGCTGCCAATCTGCGCCAACGGCCTCTCCAGTCACTACTGAACATATACACATTCATACCCAGTGTTATGAACACTTGAGGCAAGGTGGGTAAAGTGTCTTGCCCAGGGACTCAACGGTAGGATATGTGGGGAGAGCGGGATTCGAACCGCCAACCATCCAGCTATTGGACGACCTGCTCTACCTTCTGAGCCACTGCCGCCCACAATTACGGACAACGCTGGGTTTGAATGGTCCGGGTGTGGCTGTTGGAGCTCGCCGGACCCGGTGGACTACGTCGTGGTGTGGGATGAGGTACCTACGGACGGTACCAACACCGAAGCACACACCTCATGCTCTCAGGAGGAGAGCTGCTCAGTGGAGGAACTGGATGGCTTCAGTACCTGTGCTCAACCGGCTGCAGTGGGGGTGACTGAGCTGATGGGTGAGTCCATTCCGACGAGCGACACCAGGGAGGCACCGGACACCTTCAGTGCCCATGTTGAGTTTCAGCTGGCAATGAGTGAGGGGTCTGCTGCGACAACGGTGACTGCTGAACCACCAGTGTAACGAAGGCGCCAGGTCGAATGAGAGCACAGAGCTGCCGAAAGCACAGCGGCACATCAAGCCAAGCAAGGTACCACTCCAGGTCATGGACTGGGTTTGGGTTTGTGCGACGAAAGACCAGGGCGATGACTGGCCAGGCTCCAGCCGGTGAAACAACAAGCCCGAGGATTGTGGCAAAGCTGGGGGTGGCATGTTTCCAGCTGATGGATGGCTCGGTTCTACATGCAAACCAGCTGCGGAGTATCCAGGTGAATGCTCACAACGACGTGGTGACGAGTGTAACGGAGTCGAAAATGCACCTTAAACATTCCTTTTCTCAGTCATGTTTTCCTTTATATTATTGTGAATTTTATTTACTTGAGTGCTTTTATTTTGGCGGTACACTGCCCACATCCGCTCTTCCCGTACCTCCGAGGCTCCGGTAGTTCCTCCTTTCCCCCACAGTACCGCGTTGCCTTGCTGGGGGAGCCTGTGTGGGATCGAGGTACAGACGAAGAGTGATGTGTATTGTTTTATTTCTCCAACAGGAGCAAATAAATTGTGGGAAACATCAGCCTGGTGTCATCGTGATCCATATGCCGCCCACACGTATACACTAGTGTCCCCGATCACAGCCGTTTAAGGGTGCCCAAAAAGGGGACCCGTTACACTGGTGACGTGACCCTTGGATCTTCAGATCAGCTCGACGCCGGTCACCGTGGATGTGCATTACCAACTTAGGTCTACGCTGGGACATATATGTGGTCAGATATATAAAGGACTGTTGAGACGCATTTTAACTGATTACCCACAGTACATTTATGGTATTTGAAGTCTTAGTAATAATTGTGATCCTGTACTGTAATTTATGTCACTTTACTTTGGAGTTATTCACAACGCAAGTACATTTCACTGTGTAAAGTAGTACTATCAACCAAAAAAGACATGGATAATTATACAACACCTGTTTTGCCAAAAGGAAGAGGTGTTTGGTGCGGTGATATTGCTAATAGTAGAGATGTGGGACATTCCAAATTCATGAACAGTGGTGGGGATACAGGGTTAGGTCAGAGCCCAGGTTGTATTCCTGTTAGTGAGTTCATGGGTGAAGGTCCTCATGTTTCCACACCCTGCAGTAATGTTGATGCCATTGAACAACTTACAGATATGGTAGGGCAGCTTGGTGCTCAAATTGGTGGGTCTATAGTTGCTAAGTTAATGTCTGCTGGTGTTGTGAATATGACCAATGACAACCAGACTTCTCCTACTGATCGAACTGCACATTGTGATGTTACCAAATATGACCCCCCACACGTGACTGTCCATGTTAAGTCAGACAGAGAACTACCCACATTTAGAGGTGACAGTACTGACAAATATTCAGTTCAGGACTGGATTGACTTGTCTAAGACTGACCTTAAAAAGAGAGAGATTCCTGTGTGTGAGCAAGCAGGAGAAATAATGAGTCATTTACTGGGCAAAGCCAGAGATGTTGTGAAAGTTGCCCTGCGTAGTGACCTGGAGCTAGATGCTAAAAAGAAACCTGAGATAATCTATGATGTTCTTCTCCATTACTTCTGTGATGCCTCCTCATGTCTTCTGCTCGCAGACTTTTGTGCAACTCTGCCCAGGCACAGAGAAAACCCAGTGGACTACTGGATAAGGCTGAACAAAGCAGCAGACCTGGCTCTCGAGGGCCTGCGTAGACAAGGCAAGCAGACTGAGGACATGAGCAAAGAGGTTGCTATCATGTTCGCCAAAAATTGTCCTGATCCTGATCTGTCTTGCACCTTGAAGTGGAAACCACCTCATGAATGGACCTCACGTGATGTTCAGTTGAGAATTGACGATTATCAGAGAGAGGTTAGAGCTAGTGCCAGAGCACCTGATGGTCCACAGCTAATGATTCACACAGCCACTGTAACACCTGACAGACCCAGGTTGCCATCTTCAGCCATGACCATGCCAGAACAGTGCCACACCCCAGTCATTCCCTCTTCACTTCCTCAAACCCGACAGTTTACATGTCAGGGTCCCTGTCATGGCGGCCTCTGGGCCGTCATCTCTCTCATCAGTTCCAGCTGCGCACAGACCGGCAGGTGCTAATCAGCGGCTGTTAAAAGCCAGTGTTGCTGACAGCCCGGCATGGAGTCGTCTGTCTTCCTCGTCAGAGCATGAGCCAGAACTTCGTTCTCAAGTTCAGTCAAGAACGTCTCGTCAGGATCTGCCACGTAAGAAAACAATCTGCTATTCAACTCCTTGCCTTTACCCCCGTGCACAAGTGGACCTCCCAGGCGGCGGACCAACTTCCCCAGCCGACGGGGCGTTGCCACCTCTATCACGTAGCTCCTCGCTACCACCGCAGCTACGGGTACGTCTAACACCACAACTACAGGAACTGTTAGTATTACAGCTACAGGAGCTGTCATCATCACGGTCACTGGTATCACCACCACCTCAGCTACGAGAACAATCATCATCACAGCAACAGGTGCATTCACCATCACAGCTACGAGCACATTCACCACCACGCTGCACGGCCGCTGGAAGTCAGCAGAACGTTACCTGTGGAACGTCCAAGTAAGCCTCACCATCCACAGTTACTCGCTAGTGCTGAACAGCTGTAATTGTTTCTGCTTGTGTGTTACAGGGTTGCCAGGTCATCATCCGGACTGCTCAGTTCCAGTGACCAAACTTCAATACTTGCACTCACACATGCACTACACTCCCTCACTTTACAATAAAAGAATAATTGTCTATATCTACTCGTGTCAGTGTCTGTTTCCTGGGTCCAAAACATGTCAGTACGACTCCGTCCCGTTGACCCAGCGGACAGTACACTGCCACGCAAACTAAACACACTTAGCGCTCGGGTAAGATATGTTATCACACCAACAGACAGTAATTCTCAACCAACTGACTCAAATAAACAGTCGGCTGGATCGTCTGGAGGGACACCAGACGTTCTCCCCGACCGCTAGTGTTTCAGCCCCTGCAGGCTTAGCGTCAGGTCAAATTAACACCTCATCGACCCCTCGCCTCACCCCTGTTCCCACTCCTGCCCGGTTCAGCGGGAAACTCGGGGAAGCCCAAGGGTTCATTTTACAATGTGAATCAGTTTTTCTCCACGTTCCGGGAGACTTCGCCATAGACTCAAGTAAAATTGGTTATATCATCAATTTGTTGGGGGGAAGAGCTTTAGATTGGGCATATTCCGTAATGGCTAAACCAAGCTACCCCATGTTAACTTACCAGGAGTTTGTGGCAGAGTTCATGTCGGTGTTTGATCATACGGATAGGGGTGAGGTGTTGACAGAACGGCTGTTGAGTCTGCAGCAGGGTAACAGATCAGCTGCTGATTACGCTATTGACTTCCGGGTCCTGGCCGCAGAGATTGGGTGGGGGGAGCCGTCACTTTGTGGTATCTTCCTTCGCAGTCTCAACGACGAGTTAAAGGATGAATTGGCGGCACGGGACAAACCGGACAACTTACGTGAATTAATTGCCCTTACTGTAAGCCTAGATAGTAGATTAAGGGAGCAGGCGACCGAACGGCGAGCTACTTCTCGTTCAGTTAAACCCCGCCCCCGCATCACTAGCTCTCCTCTGCTCGCTCTACCCGCGTCAAAGGAATCCCCGGATCAAGAGGCTATGGTGATAGGACAGTCTAAAGTGTCAGCGGCTGAGAGACAGTGCCGCAGGGATCTTGGCCTTTGTTTCTACTGTGGGAAAGAGTCACATGGGGTTTTTGGAATGCCCCAGTCGGTTAAAAGGGAAGGTCCGTGGATCGCAGTAGGGGGATTCATGGACAAGAACTTAGAAAAACCCCTCACTAGTTGCTGTATACCCATCAGATTGATCTACGCACATACAGAACACTCCACATTGGCATTAATAGACTCAGGAGCTGAGCAGAATTTTGTTTCCAGGGACCTGGCAACCCGGATGGGCCTCAGCTGTCAAGACTCTGGATCCCCCTGTCAATCTCATCACCCTGTCCAAGGCATCACTGACCACCGTCGCCTATCAGACGGCCCCAGTTTCTGTGATTGTGTCAGGTAACCACAGGGAGGTGATTAGGTTCCTGGTTCTGCCCGTCTCTTCCTCGCCCGTCATCCTGGGGTACCCCTGGCTTCGGCTGCATAATCCCACCATTGACTGGCAAGCGGGGAGTATTTCAGCGTGGAGTACATTCTGTTTGAGTGCCTGCCTCCAATCTGCGGCGTGCGCCCCATCTGTCAAGGTGCCTCCACCCTCTACGTCACCACCGGGCCTGTCCAAGGTACCAGAGGTTTACCATGACTTGGGGTTAGTTTTCAGCAAGTCTCGGGCGTTGTCTCTACCCCCCCCCCCATCGCCCTTACGACTGTGCAATAAATCTGAAGGCTGGGGCCCCTCTTCCTGCTAGCCGCCTGTACAGCCTATCAGCCCCGTAGCGCGAGGCCATGGACACTTACATTAAGGAATCCCTGGCCTCTGGAATCATCCGCCCGTCGTCTTCGGCTGTGGGTTCCGGTTTCTTCTTCGTTGGGAAGAAGGACGGCTCTTTACGCCCCTGCATCGACTTCCGGGGCCTCAACGAAATTACAGTAAAGGACAAGTACACTCTGCCCTTGATGAACACAGCCTTTGACTCCCTCCAGGGGGCATCCTGGTTTACCAAACTGGATCTCAGGAATGCTTATCACCTGGTGCGCATTAGAGAAGGTGACGAGTGGAAGACGGCTTTCCGGACCCCAAGCGGGCACTTCGAGTACCTGGTAATGCCGTTTGGGTTAACCAACGCTCCGGCCGTCTTCCAGCGATTAATAAACGATGTTTTGCGGGATTTCCTTAACTCGTTTGTATTTGTATATCTCGATGACATACTTATCTTCTCTCGCACGTTAGAAGAGCACCAGGTGCATGTCCGCAAAGTGCTACAGTGCCTCCTGGAGAACCAACTGTTCGTCAAGGCAGAAAAGTGTGAGTTCCATACTGACCAGACCTCTTTCCTAGGGTTCATCATAGCCCGGAACCAGGTGCTCCCCGACCCGGCCAAGGTCAAGGCAGTAGTGGATTGGCCCGCACCAACCTCTAGGAAGCAGCTTCAGGGATTCTTGGGCTTTGCTAATTTCTATCGGAGGTTTGTGCCCAATTTTGGAAATATTGCTCGGCCTCTGACTGCGCTCACCTCCCCAAAGACCCCGTTTTGCTGGAGTGAGGAGGCAGCCAGGGCGTTTAAGAAATTGAAGGAGGAGTTTGCTTCTGCCCATGTCCTAACCCAGGTGGACCCGAAGCTACAGTGCTTGGTGGAGGTGGACGCCTCTGATTCGGGGGTGGGAGCGGTGCTCTCTCAACGTTCTCCTGAAGACGGTAAGATCCGCCCATGTGCTTACTTTTCTCATCGCCTGTCACCAGCGGAGAGGAATTATAGCATAGGAGACAGGGAGCTGCTGGCAGTGAAGCTCGCCTTGGAGGAATGGAGACACTGGCTGGAGGGGGCTGCTCAGCCGTTCGTGGTATGGACCGATCACCGTAACCTGGAGTATCTCAGGACGGCGAAGCGCCTGAACGCACGCCAGGCTCGTTGGTCCCTTTTCTTCGGCCGGTTTAATTTTTCCATCACTTATCGGCCGGGAAGCAAGAACGGTAAGCCGGACGCCCTCTCGCAGCAGTTCGACGCACCATCCTCTGAGGATCAGGAAACTCCCATCCTACTGCCCTCCTGTGTCGTGGGCGCCCTGTCCTGGGGTATTTGCAAGACAGTTCGTAGAGCACTGAAGACGGAGCCAGACCCGGGGGGGGGGGGGGGGTCCCCCGGGCCGCCTGTTTGTTCCATGCTCTATTCGTGGTCAAGTGATTGAGTGGGGTCACGCCTCCAAGTTGGCTTGTCATCCGGGGGTGGGTCGGACTGTGGACCTTCTCCAGAGGACCTTCTGGTGGCTAGGGCTGCGGAAGGACGTTGTGAGTTACATCCGGGCTTGCGCTCAGTGCACCACTGGGAAAACGACATCATCCCCCCCGGCGGGCCTGCTACATCCGCTGCCGGTCCCTTCCCGCCCTTGGTCCCATGTTGCCATGGATTTTGTGACTGGTTTGCCCCCCTCAGATAGCTTCACCACAGTCTTGACTCTAGTGGACCGTTTCTTGAAGGTAGCCCACTTTGTGCCCCTTCGGGGTTTGCCTTCGGCTCAGGAAACAGCGGACCTCCTTGTCCAGCATGTGGTCCGTCTCCACGGCATCCCCGCCGACATAGTGTCAGACCGGGGACCACAGTTCATCTCTCAGGTCTGGAAAGTGTTCTGCGCAGCGCTGGGAGCCACAGCTAGCCTCTCCTCAGGTTATCATCCTCAGAGTAATGGCCAGTGTGAGCGGGCTAACCAGGAGCTTGAGGCCGCGCTGCGTTGTGTCATCTCCTCCTGTTCATCCTCCTGGAGCAGGCATCTTCCTTGGATAGAGTACGCACATAACGCCACGATCTCTACGGCTACGGGCGTCTCTCCTTTCAAGGCATCATTTGGTTTTGATCCACCACTGTTTCCAGAGGAGGAGAAGGAGGTAGCGGTTCCATCTGTCCAAGCCCACATTAAGCGCTGTCGGCAAGTTTGGCTCATCGCCCGCCGAGCCCTTTTAAGGACCACTGAACGCAACATCCAGGTGGCCAACCGGCATAGGAGACCCGCCCCGGACTACAAGGTGGGTCAGAAGGTTTGGTTGTCTACCCGGAATATTGGTGTACTGGCTGAGAAGCGCAAACTTACTAAGCGCTTCATTGGTCCTTACACCATCTCTCGAATTGTCAATCCTGTGTCTGTGCGCTTGTCTCTCCCCTCTTCCATGCACATCTGCCCCACCTTTCATGTCTCCCAGGTTAAACCGTACATCTCTGATCCCCTGTGCCCGCCTCCCGCGGCCCCCGCCCCCCCGAGGATGATCGATGGCCATCCGGCCTGGGGGGTGACTGCCATCCTGGACGTTCGCAGGCGAGGTCGTGGTCTTCAGTATTTGGTGGACTGGGAGGGCTTTGGACCGGAGGATCGTTCTTGGATTCGCCCAGCGTTGATCCTGGATAAGCAGTTGATCCGCGATTTCCATCGGGCGAATCCAGGTAGAATTGGGCAGGTGCCTGGAGGCACTGCTAGAGGGGGGAGTACTGTCATGGCGGCCTCTGGGCCGTCATCTCTCTCATCAGTTCCAGCTGCGCACAGACCGGCAGGTGCTAATCAGCGGCTGTTAAAAGCCAGTGTTGCTGACAGCCCGGCACGGAGTCGTCTGTCTTCCTCGTCAGAGCATGAGCCAGAACTTCGTTCTCAAGTTCAGTCAAGAACGTCTCGTCAGGATCTGCCACGTAAGAAAACAATCTGCTATTCAACTCCTTGCCTTTACCCCTGTGCACAAGTGGACCTCCCAGGCGGCGGACCAACTTCCCCAGCCAACGGGGCGTTGCCACCTCTATCACGTAGCTCCTCGCTACCACCGCAGCTACGGGTACGTCTAACACCACAACTACAGAAACTGTTATTATTACAGCTACAGGAGCTGTCATCATCACGGTCACTGGTATCACCACCACCTCAGCTACGAGAACAATCATCATCACAGCGACAGGTGCATTCACCATCACAGCTACGAGCACATTCACCACCACGCTGCACGGCCGCTGGAAGTCAGCAGAACGTTACCTGTGGAACGTCCAAGTAAGCCTCACCATCCACAATTACTCGCTAGTGCTGAACAGCTGTAATTGTTTCTGCTTGTGTGTTACAGGGTTGCCAGGT
Source organism: Pholidichthys leucotaenia (assembly GCA_020510985.1). NCBI lineage: Eukaryota > Metazoa > Chordata > Actinopteri > Cichliformes > Pholidichthyidae > Pholidichthys > Pholidichthys leucotaenia. Next base: position 202,125,493 of record CM035846.1, read on the forward strand.
CACCATCCGGACTGCTCAGTTCCAGTGATCAAACTTCAATACTTGCACTCACACACGCACTACACTCCCTCACTTTACAATAAAAGAATAACTGTCTATATCTACTCGTGTCAGTGTCTGTTTCCTGGGTCCAGAACATGTCAGTCCCTCTCCATTCCCCATCTCTGCCCCTACCCCAAAACCCCTCAACTCAGATTGTGCTAGTGTGCCGGTTGTTGCTCAAAATCTCCAACAGTCAGAGGAGAGGCTCCTTGGTCGCATGGTTAACATGTTTCAGGAAATGATGGAGAAGTTGCAGCAGTGTACAATTCCTCACCCGACTGAGAGCAACAGATTTAAACGTGCCCCTCGTCAGAGACGCCCCAGAGAAGCAACTTGTAAGGTCTGTAATGACACACGTCACTCCACCATTTCACATTGCATGTCTGAGAAACTGTGTTTTACCTGTCTTTCCCCTGGTCATACCAGACTGGCCTGTCCCAACAACAACTGTCAGCCTCCTTCTCAGTCTCAGGGAAACTAACTGACCTGTACTTGGAGGGAGGCAGTGCAGGTCTCACCTCAAGCTCCCACTGCAGTGACACATCTGATGCTGAGTCGATTTTTGCATCGGTGAGAAGCTCATGCGATGATGTAGTTGTTGTGTATCAGAACATTCACATAACTGGCAATAGTTCCAGCCTTTTCTACACACCAGTGGCTTTTGGTGGTGCAGTGATAATTGATGGCATGCTGGACAGTGGCTCCATGGCCTGCAGTATCAACGAGGATGCAGAGAAGAAACTGAGAACTGCTGGAGTGATAACAAATCAGAACCAGATTGATGTGAATGTGATGCTGGTTGGGTGTGGTGGACAGCGTGTCAGGCCAAAGAGTGCTTTTGACATTGTGATGGAGGTGTATATGCTGGTCCCCACTCTGGTTGTCTGTGGTCAGCATGATGAGTTGATTATTGGTACCAATGTCATAAAGCACATCCTACACCATTCAAAACAATGCAAGTCCTATTGGAAAACAGTGTCTGGCCCCTGCCCAACTGCAGAACCGGAAGCTGAGCAGTTCTTGTCTATGCTCACTGGTTTGAACCCCTGGAAAGGAAATGACATTCCTGACAAAGTTGGTACTGTCAGATGTAACTCAGCCACCTACCTTGAACCTGGGCGTGAGTACCTTGTTTGGGGTAAATTGCCTAAAGACACTGTTGTATCTCCAGGCAGTACAGTCATGACAGAGCCCACATCTTCTCGTTCAGCTCCTAGGGGTGTCCTAGTAGCTAAGATTGTAACTCCTATGTGGGGTGACAGGTGGGTCCCGCTCAAACTTATCAACACGTCCAGCAAGCCTGTGTTGTTACGGCGCAATGCAAAGCTAGCTGACGTCTACACATGTGTAGCCCTTGAAGACATGGACGCAGCTGAGCAGTCTAGTGTACCAGTGACCTGCTATACACAGTCTACAACAGCATGTGATGCCGGTATGGAGTCTGTAAAAGAAAAACTCAAGTCAGTGGGGCTTTGTGACATAGACATTAATTCATGCCAAGTGTCAGAGGACTGCAAAAAGAGAATGGCTGACTTGGTACTTCAGTACGAGGATGTCTTTTCACGCCACCACCTAGACTGCGGAGAAGCTAAGGGCTTTGTACACCGCATACATTTATCTGATAATAAACCATTCAGACTCCCATACAGGCGTGTACCCCCTAGTCAGTATCAGAAATTAAGCCAGGTGCTGAATGAAATGGAGGAAAAAGACATTATCAGGAAATCAACTAGCGAGTATGCATCTCCTTTGGTTCTTGTATGGAAAAAGAATGGCGACCTCCACATCTGCACGGATTTTCGCTGGCTGAATAAGAGGACTCTCAAAGACGCTCACCCTCTCCCTCACCAGGCAATAGATTGTCTGGCAGCACTGGGAGGTAACTGCCTCTTCAGCACAGTGGATTTAACGTCCGGCTTCTACAACATGCCGCTTCATGAGGATGACAGGAAGTATTCTGCTTTTACCACTCCGATGGGCTTATATGAGTACAATCGCCTGCCCCAGGGATTATGCAATAGTCCTGCTAGTTTTATGCGCATGATGACTGCCATTTTTGGTGACCAGAATTACTTGACTTTGTTGTGCTATTTGGATGATCTACTGATTTTTGCATCTGATGAGGAGAGTGCATTGCAGCGCCTTGAGCTGGTGTTCAGCAGGCTGCGTAGGCACAACCTGAAGTTGGCACCCAAAAAGTGTTTTTTCCTCAGGAGATCTGTGAGGTTTCTTGGTCACGTAATTGATGAGAATGGTGTTTCAACCGACCCTAGTAAGGTTGAAAACATCGCAAAAATGACTTGTGCTGACCTTATAGACACTGATGGTGTGACACTGTCCCAAAAAAGACTTAGATCCTTCTTAGGGATGGTTAATTACTATCAGCATTTTGTGCCAGGATATTCTGCCATTGCCAAGCCATTGTTCAGCCTGTTGAAAGGTGGAAAATTTAAAGGCAGATGTAAGAAAACCAAGATGGCTTGCAGAAAGCTTTACGCTTCTGACTGGACCCAAGAGCACATACATGCCTTTCAAAGTCTCAAATCTGCACTTGTTAACACTGTGGTCTTGGCTCATCCTAACTTTGACCGTCCCTTCATGCTTTCAACTGATGCATCTCTGGATGGGATAGGTGCCGTTCTGTCCCAAGTCCAGGAAGGTGAAAGTCATGCCAGACCTATTGCTTTTGCCAGTAAGTCACTGACACAGTCTCAGAAAAACTACCCAGCGCACCCGAGTGGTATTTCTGGCTTTGAAATGGTCCATCACTGACAAGTTTAGTCATTGGCTAAAGGGTCACAAATTCACTGTTTGGACTGACAACAATCCTTTGACTCACATATTGACAAAGCCCAAGTTAGACTGTTGTGAGCAACGCTGGGTAGCCAAGTTGGCTGCGTATGACTTTGACATAAAGTATGTTCCAGGGCGGCAGAACATTGTGGCTGATGCATTAAGCCGTGTGCCTTTTGTCAAGGAAAATATTGGTCACAGACTGTTCAATGAGCCATATGTGAAACTCCTTAGTGAAGTCAAAAATGTGTCTACTGCCTCTGTTCAGGATGCTTTTCGTTCATCCAGTGGTCACGTGGATGCGATGTGTGACAATGCTCATACCTCCCGGGTACACACTCGTCTTTGTTGTGATTGTGAATTCAGAAGAAGTGTCTGCTGTGATGCAATCACACATTGAGTGGGATGCTGGTCCGAGGGCCCGGGCAATTGAAGCCTTGCAGTTTTTGCCCCAGTTAATCCCACCAGGTCAAGACCCGTTGCCTGCCTATTCTGAAAAGGCTTTGCGTGACAAACAGTTGGAGGATGGAACTCTTTCTCGCATCCTGTTTTATGTTGAAAGACATCGGAGACCCTCAAGGAGAGAAAGGGTGAAAGAATCATTTTCAATGATTAAATATCTGAAACACTGGGATAAGCTATCTGTGAGCAATGGTGTTCTGTACAGAGTTTCAAGAGACCAGAGAACCAAGTCCAAACGGCTTCAGTATGTTGTCCCAGACTCACCTAAGGATGAGGTCTTGAAAGGCGTGCATGATGATGCTGGTCATCAAGCCCAGTCGCGAACCCTCAGTTTATCCAGACAGAGATTTTTCTGGCTGACCCTTGAGAGAGTTGTTAGAGACCATGTCAGACACTGCCAGCGTTGTGTCCTCAGCAAGTCAGCTGAACCTGAGGGACGAGCTCCCTTGGAGAGCATCTTGTCATCTAGACCGCTGGAGCTGGTCTGCATTGACTTTTGGTCAGCTGAAGACTCTAGGAACAAGTCTATTGATGTCCTAGTGATAACAGATCACTTTACCAGGATGGCTCAGACCTTTCCTTGTAAGGATCAAACAGCTAAGTAAGTGGCAAATGTTCTGTGGAACAAGCACTTTTGTGTCTTTGGATTCCCAGAAAGAATCCACAGTGACCAAGGTCGTAATTTTGAAAGTCAATTTATCAGTGAACTCCTCAAAGTGTCCGGTGTCAGGAAATCTCACACTACCCCTTACCACCCAATGGGAAATGGGAGTGTCGAACGGTTTAACAGGACACTGGGTGGGATGATTCGTGCACTGTCCCCTGAGGTGAAAGCTAACTGGCCACGATGGTTGCAGACTTTGACATTTATGTACAACTGTACAGCCCATGAGACGACTGGCTTTCCTCCTTTTTACCTCATGTATGGCCGTGTGCCCCGGTTGCCAGTAGATGTCATGTTTCGTTCTGTTCTTCGCGATGCTGATGTAACCAGTTATGACAAGTATGTGGCAACTCTCACCTGTGAGCTAAAAGAAGCAATGATGGTTGCTCAGGACCATGCTGCTAAGGAGCAACACAGACATGCTAATCTTTACAACAGGAAAGTGACAGGATCCAAGATTGAGATTGGTGACAGGGTGCTTTTGGCCAACAGAAAGGAGAGAGGCAAAAAGAAAACTGCTGATAAGTGGGAATCAACTGTTTACACTGTAATGGATGTGAACCCGCAGACCCATACATACAGAATTTGTGACACTCTTACTGGACGGACAAAAGTGGTCCACAGGAATCTGTTGATGCTGGTAAATTTTCTTCCTGTGGTGGATGTGTGCGATGTGTCCAACCATGGTTCATCCACCTTACTTCCAGAAACCTTAGCTACAGACATTGGTGATGAGGGAGATACATCTGTGGACCTCTTCGAGGGAGAGAGTGAGGCTGGTACAGGTGATCCGTCTTCATGTGGAGAGACACGTGAACCATTAGTTGATCCAGAACCTGTTGACTCTGAAAGGAGAACTGTTGAGTGGATCACGCAGCTCACTGAACCATCTGTGTCACAGGTAGACGTTTCTGATGTGACAAGTGTGTCCTCTGACCCCCAGAACTCTTCAGTTGCACCTGTTGCTCAAGATCATGTAGATGTAGATCATCCCATATCCTCTGACTCTAGACCTGTGACTACAGCTGCTACTGATACTCATGGTGGACAAACACTTGACAGTCAACTAGTTTCTGTTCCTGACTCTGAGAGACAGACAGACACTCCCCTTGTTCGCTGTACTGTTGACCAGACGTCATGTACACATTGTGACCGTCCCAATGCACAATCTCAAATCAGGTCAAGATTTGGTCGCCTGATTAGACCTGTAAATAGACTAGTGCAGACAATGTCCAGGCAAGATGTAATTCAGGACAAGTTCAATGTTAAGGCTGTTTGTAGGTCTGTGTTTCAGACCCTGACTGACTAATTGTTACATGAGTGGACTATCCTTTTGTGGATTTGACCTTGAATTCTAGTGATCAGCTATTTTATTTTATTTTATTATACATGAGCTTTTACTACACTAATAGTTGGGGTTTTTGGTGGGGTGTACAAGGCACTCCATTACCAGTGGTTGGGTTGAGAGATAAGCGCTGCTCTCATGCCACTTCGTCCTTGTGTGGGACACTCTTTCAGATGGTGTTCTTTAACTAACCCCGGGTGTTTTGTTTATTGTCATGAGTTCTGTGTAGCTGTGGCTCAAGTTTGATAAAATTCAGTGGGGTGGGTGTAACGGAGTCAAAAATGCACCTTAAACATTCCTTTTCTCAGTCATGTTTTCCTTTATATTATTGTGAATTTTATTTACTTGAGTGCTTTTATTTTGGCGGTACACTGCCCACATCCGCTCTTCCCGTACCTCCGAGGCTCCGGTAGTTCCTCCTTTCCCCCACAGTACCGCGTTGCTTTGCTGGGGGAGCCTGTGTGGGATCGAGGTACAGACGAAGAGTGATGTGTATTGTTTTATTTCTCCAACAGGAGCAAATAAATTGTGGGAAACATCAGTCTGGTGTCATCGTGATCCATGTGCTGCCCACACGTATACACTAGTGTCCCTGATCACAGCCGTTTAAGGGTGCCCAAAAAGGGGACCCGTTACACGAGGCTGCGCAGGAGTCAGTGAAGGTGGTGTTGAATCTGGACTCCTGTGTTATGAAAATCGGCCCTTGTCCTGGGGGTCAGTCGCCACCAGGGGCACGTCCACCACTGGACTGCCACAGGGCCCCCCCGGTAGACCCACCCTTATCATAGGAGACTATGAAGAAGAAAAGTAGGACTGTTTAGTTTGGAGCACGGCTGGACACATCAAAGTGGCAGAATACGCCACTTGGCCATGTGGGGTCTTGTGGTAGTCCACCCACAGGCCCTAGTTTAGTTGTTGTTCAATGTGTTTATCGTTTTTAGCTGAGTGTGTTTATTGGGGTTTCTGTTTTACCAAATTGGGGAGGGTCTTAATTGGATGTGTTTTGTGTTTTGTAAAGGGGGGGAGGAATGTTGTGATGGATTTTAATGTGATATGCGGTGTGATGACGCAGCCGGCTGGTGATGTCATCACACCGACATATATACGGGAGCGTCGGCCATTAGAGGCTCTCTTGCCCGGATGACTCCATATGTAACTGCATGTAGTGTATTGTTGGTAGTTCCTTAATAATGCCCAGTTCCAGTGTAGCATCCTCGTCATTCTCTTTAATGCCAGGTTTGTGGACATAACAAGTTGTATATAAAATTTTCAAAGAAAAACATGTATCCTCGATCTAGTTTGGAGTGCACTACCGGGAATGCTGTTCAACTAAACGGACCACATCTGTGGATAACAATTTTGGTAAATTGTTCAGTGAACTTGTAAATTCCAGAACACTACCTCCTTTCTCCGTTTTAGCAGAAGTGAAGTAACACAACAAATGCTGTACCAGAAGTACGTAATGTGGGCATGAAAAAGGCATATAGGCTCCTTTCAGTGTGAAGAAGCAGTGGCTCTACTCTGAGTCTCTCCCAGATAACTGAACTCCTTACCCTATCTCTAAGGGTGAGTCCAACAACTCAACGGAGAAAGCTCATTTCAGCTGCTTATATCTGCGATCTCATTCTGTCAGTCATTACCCAAAGTTCATGACCATAGGTGAAGGTATAATAGAGCGATAAATCAACAGCTTTGCCTTTGAGCTCAGCTCCCTCTTCACCACAACAGACCGGTACAGCGTCCGCATCACTGCAGATGCTGCTCCGGTCCATCTGTCAATCTCCTGCTCCATTTTCCCCTCCCTTGTAGATAAGATACTTGAACTCCTCCACTTGGAGCAGGACCTCATCCCCAACCCAGAGAGGATAATCCACCCTTTACCAGCTTTAACATCATAGACTCAGATTTGGAGGTACTGATTCTCAGCCACTTAACACTCAGTAGCATACCATCTCAGTAAGACCAGTAAGTCGTTGGTTGATAATGCTAACAGAACATCATCATCTGCAAACAGCAGAGATGAAATCCTGTGGTCACCTAACATGACACCCTCCATTCCTTGGCTGCGCCTAGAAATCCTGTCCATAAATATTATGAACTGGATCGGTGACAAAGGGCAGCCCTGGTAGAGTCCAACTGTCATTGGGAACAAGTTTGATTGCTTGTTGACAATATGAACCAAAATTCTCGTAGCAGTCATATAGAGACCGGATAGCTTGTAGCAATGAGCCCAATACCCCATACTCCCAAAGCAGGCAGGTCAAATGCTTTCTAACCAAGTCCACAAAACATATGTAGACTGGTTGGGCAAACTCCCACGAACCCTCTAGGATCCTTGAGAGGGTGAAGAGTTGGTCCAAGGTGCCACGACCAGGACCAAAACCACATTGCTCCTCCTGAATCCGAGGTTCGACCAATGGCTGGACTCTCCTCTCCAGTACCTTGGCATAGCCCTTCCCAGGAAGGCTGAAGAGTGTGATTCCTCTAAAGTTGGAACACACCCTCCAGTCTCCCTTCTTGAAGAGGGGAACCACCACCCCAGTTTGCCATGCCAAAGGTACTGCCCCCAACTTTGACACAATGTTGCAGAGCCATGTCAACCAGGATAGCACCACAGCATCCAGAGCCTTGAGGTAATCTCATCCACCCCTGGGGCCCTGCCATCAAACAGTTTTTTAACCAATTGGTGGTCTCAGCCCCTGTGATAGGCAAGTCATCCCCCTTGTCCTCAGGCTCTGCTTCCACTATGGAAGACGTGTCAGTGGGATCAAGGAGATCCTCGAAGTATTCATTCTACCATCCGACAATATCCCCAGTTGAAGTCAGAAGCTCTCCATCCACACCACACACAGTGTGGACATGGAGTTGCTTCCCCCTTCTGAGTTTCTGGACAGTTTTCCAGAATGTCTTCGAGGCTGACTGAAAGTCCTGCTCCATGGCCTCACCATCGGATCCAACTCACCACAAGGTAGTGATCAGTCGACAGCTCTGTACCTCTCTTCACTCGAGTGTCCAAGCCATATGGTCACAGGTCTGATGACACAAAAACAATCCATCATTGACCTGCAACCTAGGGTGTCCTGGTGCCAGGTGCAAATATGGACACCCTTATGCTTGAACATGGTGTTCGTTATGGACAAACTGTGATTAGCACAGAAGTCCAATAACTGAACACCACTCGGGCTGAAGTCCCCCAGTAGGATAATGAAGTGTCTAAGAGAAGCACTTTCTAGCACCCCAGTCAGAGACTCCAAAAAGGGTGAGTACTCTGTAGCATCATTTGGCGCATAGGCACAAATGACGGTCAGGACCCATTTCCCAGCCCAAAGGTGCAGAGAAACAACCCTTTTGTCCACTAAGGAGAACCCAAACATAGAGAAGGACAGGCAGGGGGATACAAGAATACCCACCCCTGCATGCCACCTCACCCAGGACAACGCCACAAAAAGCCAAACTTCAACCCCTCTCCAGGAGAATGGTTCCAGAACCCAAGCTGTGTGTTGAGGTGATCCCAACTATATCTAGCCAGTAACTCTCAACCTTGTGCACAACCTCCAGCTCCTTCCCTGCAAGAGAGGTGACCGTTCCACATTCCAAAAGCCAGTTTAGTAAGTCGGGGATTGGACCACCAAGGTCTCTGCTCTCAACTGTCACATAGCAGATCAAAACAGTATTTTAAGGAAAAAAGTCAAGAGTATTTTGAGAAAAAAGTCTAAGGGGCAGATTTACTAATGTGCTGCGCCATCTCAAAACCGTTTTTTCAATTCAATTCAATTCAACTTTATTTTTGACGTTAAAAAACTACTGTTGAGATTTACTAAAGGCGCAGGGCAAAATTAGCGGTGGAAAGGCATGGACTATGTTAATTTTGCCCCTGGCCGCATTACATATATATTTGTGGGAATTGTCATGTCAACGCGCAAATTTGAGGGAGGGGAGTATTTAAATGACTGGCGCAAGGTGATTTACTAAAGTTTGTGGTTGTCAGTCTCCTGGTAAATGCGCCAGTATTTAGCATCCAAAAAAAGCATGTCTCAATTTATCTGCACCTGATGACTGCAATCGCTGGTGCCTAGACACCGGCGAGAACCAAGCGCGTGGCCAGAGAGAGAGAAGCTTCTCCCTGCACGTGACTTTATTTGGCATGACAGAACAGATTAATATGAACAGAAACGATCTCACATAGATCAGTGTTGTGCCAGAGGATGTTTTAAAATTTCATTTTATATATAGCCTAATCACTTTATCACTCTATTAAAGCAAGAAATCTGTGTGTGTGTCACGTTTGTAGGACATCATAGGACAGCCTATGATCTCTGCCTGAACACCATAGGACGTCCTATGAACTCAGGCATCATAGGACTCGCAATGCTGTCATAAAGATATGTCTATATGACGGCACACAGACAAATGTCTATGATGTCATATAGACCATCACTCACGATGCCTGTGTCTTTATGATGTCATATGGCTCATAGACAAATGTGTCTTTATGATGTCATATAGACCATCGCTCACGATGCCTAATGTGTCTTTATGATGTCATATAGCTCAAAATTGGCAAGGTGAATAAGTCACAGGGCCAGTCTTTACAGCGCGTTTTGTGTTTTCTGCACAACAGATTTCTGCAGCCGTGGCCAATTCTACGTTGCCGCGAGCAGAGTTGCCAGATCAAGCAGTCTTTGTATTGTTGCTCAAGATGAAGAAACTAAGCAAAAGCATCGCTTTCTCAGCAATGTCGTTTTTAAAGAGGCGCTGACACTAAAAATGTGTAACCTTGAAGAATGCCAGTCTACAGTACAGATGTGTAAAATGCCAAGCAAAGCGATGATTTTCTCCAGGTGCTCCGGTTTCTTGGTTTCTACAGGCATGCACGGGCATTCCTGAACAGGGTCGAAAGCCACTTTTTGCTCAAATTATTTTCTTGATCCTGCCCATGAACTGGAATTACGACGCACCTATCCCTCAACCACTGGTCTGAACAAAGAAGAAGACCCACCAGATGGAGAGCAATAGAATGAGGAGAACTGCTGCACGTCAGAAAAGATGCCATGAACATGAAACACCTCAGGGTTCCAGCAGTACACCGCAGGCATGACTGTGAACAACACAGCCGTCTGAGACAGGAGGAGACCCTTCAGCAACGGGCATGCAGAAATACTTGCCTATACTTGGTTTCTACGGGCATGGACGGGTATGCATGGGTATGTACTAGTAATAATAATAATAACAATAATTTATTTAATTTATAACACACTTTACATCTTGGGGCAAAATCTCTATGCAAATAGGATTAAGAACAAGAATAAAAGCAAACATTAAGTACATACAGTGACACACCAGGACATCCCTGGTGAGAATTGGTTCTCAAAAATTTTACCTGGTAAAATAAAGGTCAAATAAATAAAATAAAAAAAGTGAAAAAGCTTTCCTAAACAATGAATTTGTATCCATAAAATAGAACAGCCCTTCCTTCCTGGAGTGAACAAAAGGAGCTCAGATCCACATATGTCCCCCGAAATTGCAAAATCGTAGTAACTCAATGACAGCGGTCTCTGCTGTGGCTGTCCAAGGAATAAGTGAAATTGTGTGTGTTTAATTTTATTATGTTCCAGACTTCAGAAAACACAAAATGCACATACAGTATTTATGAAAAGTCATGGACTGGGAGACCTGTAGATTTTAAAACAAAGTTATTCACATGACAGTTCTTGTGTTAATAAAATAAACACGTTGGTCAATAATCAATTTATTCATGAGTAGTCCTTAATTTATACATACTAGTACATACCTGTGCATACCCATCCATGCCCGTTGAAACCGAGTCTAAGCAAGTATTTCTGCATGCCCGTTGCTGAAGGGTCTCCTCCTATCTCAGACGGCTGTGCTGTTCACAGCCATGCCTGCGGCGTACTGCTCATACCTGAGGTGTTTCTGCTTCTTCTTCTTCTTCTTCTCTCGGTTACTGGCGGATAGCAAACAACTGAAAGGTGCATACCGCCACCTACTGTACAAGAGTGTGTAGCATTATGTCATCTGAGCCTGACCCCTAAATTCTATGACTTAATCCTGTGTTATTTTAAAAAGAGAAAAGAGCCCTCCTTGTGATTGTTATTGCCTTTTTTTTTTTTTTTTTTTTTTTTTTTTTTCTCTCGGCGCCACACGAGTCGGCTGCCTTTTGCAACAGCGGCTCGATTCCGAGTCTTTTTCCCTTCCTCTCTCTTTTGATCCGTCTTTTTTTTTCACCCCACTTATATCACGGACACACAGATCGTCCTAAATGTCTCCTGAGCCGGTGGACGGAGCCACTGTTTATAGCAGGATACGATACAGCAGAGAACAGCTGCTAGCATTCAACCGCCACCCGGTCCCATTGGAAAAACTCGACATACCGAGAGAACTGAGGCGAAAACGCCGCGGCTGCCGGGCTGGAGTAAGGCGGAGGACAAAAAATATAAGGTACAGACCCTCCCTTCCATCTGTTGTCATGGGAAATGTACGGTCGATACTGGGAAAGTTAGATGAGCTAGCGGCTATCTCCCGTTATGATAGCACATACCGGGAGTGCTCTCTCCTTTTGTTTACTGAGACGTGGCTAACTGAACTAGCAGCAGATGCTAACATTGAGCTGGAGGGTTTTCACATGATACGAGCTGACCGAACACCAGACAGTGGCAAGGCTAGGGGCGGTGGAGTGATAATGTATGTTAACAACAACTGGTGCAGACCGGGACATATCACTGTTAAACAACGACACTGCAGCAAAGACATTGAGTTGCTAGCTGTTAGCATGAGGCCTACATATCTCCCGAGAGAACACTCACACGTGATCTGCATTGTTGTTTATGCATATCCGACGGCGAACGCTGGGACAGCACGTGACGTCATCCATTCAGTAACCAGCAGGCTGCAGACAGAACACCCAGATGCTCTTCTCCTCATCTCAGGCGATTTCAACCATGTTTCACTGTCTCCCATTCTACCCACGTTCACCCAGTATGTCACATGCCACACTAGAGACAATAAAACACTGGATTTATTCTACGCAAACACTAAGGAGGCGTACACCTCATCACAACTCCCCCCACTCGGGAGATCGGATCACAACTTGGTTCATCTCCGGCCGGTGTACAAACCCCTAGTGCACAGACAACCTCCGGCCATGCACACTGTGGAGTTATGGTCTGAGGAGACAATGGACACCCTAAAGGGCTGTTTTGAAGCCACTGCCTGGAAGCAGCTCTGCGATCCACATGGTGAGGACATCGATGGCCTCATTCACACCTTCACGGGCTACCTCAGCTTCTGTGTGGACAAATCCGTTCCCACCAAGACCATACGGCGTCACTCAAACAACAAACCCTGGATCAACCCTGAGATAAAAACACTTCTGAGAGAGAAGAAGAGGATCTTCAGGTCAGGGAACAGGGAGATGCTGAAGTCCGTACAGAGGGAGCTGAGGAGAAAGATCAGAGAAGGCAAGGACAGCTTCAGGAAGAAGATGGAGGACAAGCTGCAACAGAGCGACATCAGCGGGGTCTGGAGAAACCTCAAAACCATCTCGGGGCTCCAGAATACCTCCCCCCAGGCCACAGGGGGCAGGGAGTGGGCGAACAACCTGAATCTGTTTTTCAATAGATTTGACCAACCGCCCTCCCCCCTGACTGCACAACAACCACTGCTGCCTCTAAAGAAATCAAGTCCTGCTGCCCACTCCCCACTCCACCAACACCCCCCCACTCCCAACACACAGCCCCCCATCCTGACCCTGACCAGGACCCAGGTGAGGACGGAGCTGAGGAAGATCAAGGCGAGGAAGGCGCCGGGACCGGACGGCATCAGCGCAAAGCTCCTCAAGTCCTGTGCAGACCAGCTGTGTGGGATTGTGACGTATATCTTCAACATGAGCCTGAAACTGGGGAGGGTACCACAGCTGTAGAAAACATCTTGTGTGGTACCTGTACCAAAAACTTCCCACCCCAAAGACCTGAACAGCTACAGACCGGTGGCCTTGACGTCCCACTTGATGAAGACCCTGGAGAGACTGCTCCTTGCTCACCTCCGCCCCCTGGTGGAACCAGCGATGGATCCACTCCAGTTCGCCTACCAGCATGGCATTGGGGTGGAGGATGCGGTGATCTTCCTCCTTCACCGTTCTCTGTCCCACCTGGAGAAGCCCGGGAATATGGTGAGGATCATGTTCTTTGACTTCTCCAGTGCTTTCAACACCATCCAACCGATGATCCTGAAGGACAAGCTGCTGCGCGCAGGGGTGGACCAGCACCTGTCATCATGGATCCTGGACTACCTCACGAACCGGCCTCAGTTTGTGAGAACCCGGGACTGTGTGTCCGACACGATCATCAGTAGCACGGGGGCCCCCCCAGGGAACGGTGCTGGCTCCCTTCCTGTTCACTCTTTATACTGCGGACTTCTCACACAACACAACACACTGCCATCTACAGAAGTTCTCTGATGACTCTGCGATCGTTGGCCTCATCTCCAATGGAGATGAAGCTGAGTACAGAGGGCTTATCCAGGACTTCGTGGACTGGTGCCATCGGAACTGCCTCCAGATCAACGCGAGGAAAACTAAGGAGCTGGTGGTGGACTGCCGCAGGCATGGGCAGCCCCTCACAGTACCAGTAAATATACAGGGAACAGACATCGAGATGGTGACATCCTATAAGTACCTGGGTATTCATCTGAACAATAAACTAGACTGGTCACACAATACTGATGCACTCTACAAGAAGGGACAGCGCAGGCTGTTCCTGCTGAGGAGACTCAGGTCTTTTGGTGTACAAGGGGCGCTGCTGAAGTCATTCTATGACACGGTGGTGGCATCAGCCATCACTTTTGGAGTGGTCTGCTGGGGCAGTGGCATTACTGCAGCCGATAGGAAGAGACTGAACAAACTGATTAAGAAAGCTAGCTCTGTCCTGGGGCAGCGCCTTGATCCGATGGAGGAGATAGGAGAGAGAAGGACGGTGGCTAAACTGTCATCTCTGCTGGAGTCCGAGTTCCACCCTATGCAGGACATACTGAATGCACTGAGGAGCTCATTTAGCAGCAGACTACATCATCCCAGGTGCACAACCGAGAGGTTTCGTAGGTCCTTCCTACCAACGGCTGTCAGACTGTACAACCTAAGCAGGGCTGCTCGCAGAGATAGCAAAAAGACGTAACAAACTAATAGTTTTTTTGAATGCAAAAGATGCAATAGACTTACACAATGGTCCCCTCCGGCATACAACTAGGAACTTACCGGTCGCTATGGAGGGTGAGAATATGTATGGGCACATAATCATACCATGTAGGATAACTAAGTAGACGGTTATGCTGTTTCATTCCATCTAGCAACAATGCTCTGCACTGTGTGTGTTTATATATTTACATATTTATTCCATCTAGCTACAATGCTCAGCACTGGGTGTGTTTATATATTTATATATCTACATATTATTCCATCTAGCTACATTGCTCCGCACTGTGTGTGTTTATATACTTGCATATTTATTCCACCTAGCTGCAATGCTCCGTACTGTGGGTGTTTATATATTTACATATTTATTCCATCTAGCTACAATGCTCTGCACTGTGTGTTCATATATTCATATATTTATTCCATCCAGCTACAATGCTCTGCACTGTGTGTCTGTGTGTGTGTGTATATATATATATTTTATAGTAATACGTACATATGTATATTAGCTGCTCTTGCTTGCTTGTTTTTTTTTTTTGTTTTTTTTTTTTTCTTGCCTTCTGATTGTTGCTCTGAGTGTTGCTATCCCTGTGCTGTTGCAATCCTGGAATTTCCCCGTTGTGGGACTAATAAAGGCTTATCTTATCTTATCTACATCTGTTCCCAGAATCCCAGCTAAATCCCATTCCCTACTGGCTACTCGAACTTCATTTTCCATTATCTGTCTTTCATTTCCGTATTTGTGACAGTGTAATAAGATGTGCTCGACATTTTCTTTTACTCCACATTCTCTACATTTGTCACTTTTACTTTTCCCCATGGTGAATAAAGTGCCATTTAAACATGTGTGATCCAGTCTGAGTCTTGCCATAATGATGTCTTCCCTCCTTTTGGTTGTTATGAAATTCTTTATTGCAATAGATTTTTGTATTTTGTAATACGATCTACCTTTATGATCTCCATCCCATCTTTTTTGCCATAGCTCAGTTCCTTTTTTCTTGATTACTGCTTTCCCTTCACCTTTTCCAAGAGACAATGGTATGGTTATTTCTTTTCCAAGAGCACTTTTTGCTAATTTGTCTGCACAGTCATTCCCTTTCAACCCTTCATGTGCAGGAACCCAACAAAACTGAACTTCTCCACCACCCCTGTGTACCCTAAATAAACTGATATAGTTCAATCACCAAGTCTTCCCTTGTAGATTTTAGTGTCTGTATGGTTTTTAGCGCTACAAGTAGTCCGTGCACACCACCACCCAGTTCGGTCTGACCTCCTCCACCCACTGCAAAGCAATAATTATTGCCACCATCTGTGCTGTAAACACGGATATATTGTTGGAGAGTCTTTGCGATGGTCACTTTAAATTCTGGGATGTATACTCCAACTCCAACAGAGCCCTCTTTATTCTTTGAACCGTCAGTATAGAGCTGCAAGAAGTTACAGTAGTTGTTCCTGAGGTAAATGCTTGTTTTAACACCAAGTTCACGCATATGTCAATCCTTTTTCCTCATTAGCAGACTAGCGTCTACTTCTATTCCCGGAAACAGTCAAGGGGGAACATTGCTCACTGGACTGGTGTTTGCTATATCAATAGTGTGCAGCCCATACATTCTGGTCCTTCTTTCAATTGTCCACCCAAACCCATGTCCCTGGAAATTAGAGTATTCCCAGCAGTCTTGTAGTGTTGTTTTTGAAATATTTGCTTCGTCACTTCCTTTCAGCTTGACCCAGTATGATAATGCAAGTTTATTGCTTCTCAAATCCAGTGGCATTTCTCCTGCTTCTATTAAAACTGCATTGTTTGGTGTTGTTTTGATGGCTCCACTGCACAGGCAAAGCACTCTATGCTGCATTTTGTCTATTTTTTCCAGAGTCGTCTTTGCCGCTGCTCCATAACTCATGCATCCGTAGTCCATTGTCAATCGCATTAGTGCTCTGTAAATGTCAATTAATGCCCGTTTATCTACACCCCATTTGTGTCCAGCTACAGCTTTTATGAGATTAATGACTTTTTTTTTATTTTGTCTCCAGATTTTCAACATGAACTCTCCATGTGTATGCACTATCAAACCACATTCCTAGATATTTGAACTCACTGACTTTCTCTATTGGTTGATTATATAATGTTAATGGTTCTGTACCAGTTCTGCGTTTTTTCTGTGAAAGTCGTATAATAGGTTTTACTGTTTGAAAATTTAAATCCCCACTCATATGACCACTTTACCACTTTCTCCATTGTTTTCCTGATGTTTTTGAACACAGATTTATCATTTCTTCCCCTTGTCCATATGGTTCCATCATCTGCATACAGTGCTGTTTTGATGGATCCCTCTTGATTCTCAAACGTGTCATTGATCATTATATTGAATAAAAAAGGGCTTATCACACTCCCCTGAGGAACACCGTTTTCTATTTCAAAGTCATTAGAAACTTCTGATCCTACTTTAACCCTCATTGTCCTGCGTTTCATCTTCGTGGCATCTTTTCTGACGTGCAGCAGTTCTCCTCACTGTATTGCTCTCTATCTGGTAGGTCTTCTTCTTTTTCTAATGTATTTACTGTATTTTTCTAAAGTCTGCTGCTAATAAAATCTATGCAGCAACATTTTTACTCATGAATGTTCTGCAGTGGTGCGTATGTGCTTATAGGAACCCGTTCAATCTGTTCAATTAATTTTCATGCATTTTTCAAGGAAAATCCGCATTTGGTGTGAAACGGCCTGAAGGTCAGCCAGCTATTGCAGCTATATATCAGGCCAGCTATTGCATCAAAAATCTTCTTCTTCTTTTAGATTTTATTGGCGGTTGGCAACAAGCTTACAGGTGCACTACCACCTCGTACTTCACTCTATATCATCACTCTATCCGGTCAGGAGCTGTAGTCCTTCTATCATCATTGCTGTGTCCAATCGAACCTCAACTCTATCTTCGGACATCACTCATCTTCATCTCCTCGTACTTTACTCTATATCATCACTTCACTCTATATAATCACTCTATACATCTTGTCGGCCACCCAGGCCAGTCTCAGTCCCACCTCATCCATAATGCAATGCAGCATAACTGATAAAGATTTCCAGATGTACTGCTTCAAATGGGTGTGGTTTAAAGTGCTGTGTCCTATTCGTAATCGTGTGATGAGTATCTCTTCTTTGGTGAGTGATGGTCTATGTGACATCATAAAGACATCAAGGCAAGCATCGTGAGTGATGGTCTATATGAAATCATAAAGACACATTAGTCTATGCATCATGAGTGATGGTCTATATGACATCATAAAGACACATTTGTCTATATGACGGCATCGCGAGTCCTATGTTGCCTGATATCATAGGAGCATCATAGGACATCATGCAGACATCATAGGCTGGCCTATGATGTGCTATGATCGTGACACACAGACAGACACACACACACACACAGATTTCTTGAATTTATAGATAAGCAAAGGAGTCTGCCATGTGAAATGAAAATCAAAACTTTAATATACTACGAACGAAAATAAACTATTTTATTGGGGTTTGCACTTAAACAAAAGCTTTTTAAAAAGCTTTAAAAAAACTATATTTTGCTCCTCCGAACTGGCTGAGCCTGTGGTGATGACCTTCTCCCTCAGTTGTGCCTGTGTGCAATTTTGTGGTGCTCTTGGTGGATGGATGATCATTATTGATATGAAGTGACTGCGTCTGTGTTCATAGTTTTGCGTGTTGATAGTAGATCACTGGCAAAAATTGGCCACTCCGTTAGGTGCTCTGTCTAATTTGCGCACTCGCTAATTTGCACCACCTTAGTAAATCTGCCCCTAAATGCTGAGAAAAAGTTGAAATTTTAAGAAAAAAGTTGAAATTGTTATGATCTGAGCATGGTCAGGGACCATGCCCACGCTTAATGTTCATTCTGGTCTTTGTTTTTCCTTATTATTTTTATCTTTTTTTTTAAGTGTCCTTTGTGGTCCCCCAGTTGTCTGTTGTTGCATGTAGCCCTGTACTCATCCCCTGTTGTTGTTTTGTGGTTGCCTTTTGTAATTTGGTGATAATGATTATTGTTTGCATTGTGTGTCTTCTGTGTTTCACCTGGTCCGCTGTGCTCATTCCATTTTATCTTTATTGTCATTATTGTGGTCTATTGTGTAGATTTGTTTACTGTTGTCTCCAGTTCCTCATGTTGCTGTGTCTGTAGCCACTCTCCCTCATGTGTGCATTGTTCAGTCCTTGATTGTCTCGCAGCAGCCCCATGTTCCCCTGATTATCTTGCTCCCTATAGACAGTGGCAAAAAAAGTCTACACACTGAAATGCCAGGTTTTTGTGATGTAAAAACATGAGACTGAGATAAATCATTTCAAAACTTTTTCTGCCATTAATGTGACCAATAACCTGTACAACCCAACTGAAAAACAAACTGAAATCTTTTAAGAGGAAAAATAAACAATAACCTGGTTGCATAAATATGCACACCCTGTTATAGCTGGGGATGTGGCTGAGTTCAGAATTAACCAATCACATTCAAACTTATGTTAAATGGGAGTCAGCACACACCTGCCACCATTTAGTGTGCCTCTGATTAACCCCAAATAAAGTTCAGCTGTTCTAGTAGGCTTTTCCTGACATTTTTGTAGTCACATCTTACAGCACAAGCCATGGTCTGTAGAGAGCTTCTAAAGCAGGAGTGTCAAACTCATTTTACGCGGGGGCCACATATCGCCGGATTTAATGTCAGGTGGGCCAGACCAGTAAAATAGTAGCAAAACAACCTAATGGCAACTCAAAATTTAGTACAAAGAAGTACAAGTATATTGTAAAATGTTTACATTTATTGAACCATTGATCTTTTACAAAACATGAACAACCTGAATAAGTTGGAGTAATGACCCCAGTTACATGGCCTTCATCGGATCATTCTGTTTACATGGCCACTTGAATAATGAGTTAATTGCAAAAATCCAATCAAAACCGTTTTTTTTGTGTATATGTAAACATGATCATTGACCATGTTTACATGAATAAACCAGTTATAATTGGATTTCTGGAGTTTCAATACAGATTAAGACCCTTAATCAATTTTTGGCAGGCAAAATACAGAATTATTGTCCTTTGAGACTATTTCACAAGTGCAAGAGAGCAAGTTACAGTATTCTAGTCACAATTTAATCCTGAACCAAATAAAATAATTTTTAAAGTATGCAAACTGTTTCAATCAACGTTAAGACCTTTAGTCAATTTTTGGCAGGTGAAATAACATATTTAGAAGCTATAACAGCCCTTTGAGACTATTCACAAGTTGGACAGAGCATGTTAGAATCTTCACAATTCAACCTTGAAGAAGCAAATCAAGTAATTTTTTGGCAGATAAAATGTTCGAATCAAATTTACCTACTGTTCTTATTAAAGACAAAAATAGAAAGGCAATGTTTTTTCCTTCTTTACATGTTTCGACTGTGCACTGCAGCCACGAAGGCTGCAGTCTTTAATAAGAACAAAAGGTAAATAATTTTAAGAAGACAAAATGAACCAACTTGAGTTGTTTGAATTCAGATTGGGAGCCTTAATGAATTTTTGGCAGATGAAGCATACATTTTATGGATTCTTACAATATATAATTATAGGAGGTAAATAATGCACAAGCGCTAGTATTCATGGGAAAGGAAACCTTTATTGACTTTTACATCGTGATACACAGATTTTGTTAATTTCAGCACAGTTTTCTTAACATATAAGGAAAATCATTTAAAGCTGCTACAGGATAACATGTCATATCTGATTATTCTAACACAAAATTCATGGGGCTAAAATTAGGACTAATCCCTCACCTCATAAAATATTCATAGACATACCTTCACTAATTGCATGGACAAAAAGTTACGTCCGCTTTGCTTAACAGCAAGTCAGCCTCAGAATCAGAAGAGAAATGGCTTGAGCCAAGCGAGGCATGCTCACGAGCTGATCAGTTTCTGGTGGCCTATCACTTTTTGGCAAGACACCGCAGCTTCCCTTGTTTTGAACATGTTCAAAAAATTTTGTGACAAGAAAAACTGGTTCCGATCGTAAAAACATCCAGTAAACAGCAGTGAACTGACCCCCCCCCCCTACCCCGCTGAGCTGCGAGACACAGGGGTAAATGTATCTTTAAAGAACAGTTAATAAATACAGCAGATACCATGACATTTGAATGAATGAATGAATGAATGAATCTTTATTTTGGATAGATTAAAAGTAAAGATTAAAAGAAAGGAACAGAATAATATAACAAAGGGGAAAAACAAACAAAAAAAAATCTTACAAAGTCAAATTAAACAATAACTCCTCTGATTATACAGTTCAACATAAGTTATCCGAAATGAGTGATGGCTGAAGCCGCAGCTTATATTGCCCACCCATATTCCATCCAAGAATTCAAAAGAAAAACAAAACAAGAGCAATTACAATTCAGAACAAAGCTAAGACAAAATGTGATAAAAAACGAAGCAACAACACAACACAGACTGAATATGACAATCCTTACGTGATTTTACATGTCATCTTGTATTTATGTTTGGAGTATTTCTTCCTTTAGTTTTTGTTTAAATTGTCCAAGCGTTGTACATGATTTTAATTCAGGTCCAAAAGCATTCCACAATCTGACTCACAGTCAGTCACAGTCAGTCACACAGACACAGTGTTGCTTGGTGGTAGTTCTCACTGAAGGTTTTTGAAATATACTGTACATTTTCCTCTGAAATGATATTGTTTCTCCCTTATTTGGAACAACTTTTGGATATTTGCAGGCAGTGATAGATTCTTCACTGTAAACACTATTACTGCAGTTTTAAAGTCAACTAGATCTTTCAACTTGAGAGCTTTTAATTTAAGAAAAAGTGGGTTTGTTGGTTCCCTGTAAGCAGCTTTTTTATTATTCTAATAGCTCTCTTCTGAAGCATAAAGATTGGATATATGTTTGTTTTATATGTATTAAGATAAGATAAGATAAGATAAGATAAGCCTTTATTAGTCCCACAATGGGGAAATTCCAGGATTGCAACAGCACAGGGATAGCAACACTCAGAGCAACAATCAGAAGGCAAGAAAAAAAACAAGCAAGCAAGAGCAGCTAATATACATATGTACATATTACTATAAAATATATATATACACACACACACAGTATTACCCCATACTTCAGTACAATATGTCATGTATGGGAGTATTAATGAGTGATTCAAAGTATATAATGTGGGCTGATTCAGCAAATATTTCACTCTGCGTAGTATTGTAATTGATTTAGATATTTTACCTTTAATATAATTAATATGTGACTTCCAACACAGTTTATTATCAATTTATTACTCCAAGAAATTTAGTTTTGGATACCCTTTCAATCTCTGCACCATTTACACTGAGTTTAGATACTAAGTTGTTGTGATGGTTGTTAAAAACTGTAAATTTTGTCTTACTTAAATTGAGCGTTAATTTGTTCGAATCAAACCACAGTTTAAGCTTTCCTAATTCCTTTCCGAGTGTATCCAAAAGTTGTTCCAAATTGCTTCCACTGCATAATAAATTAGTGTCATCGGCAAAACAATATTAAATCCATTTTTTCCGAAACTTTACATATATCATTTATATACATATTGAATAACAGTGGCCCCAAAACTGAACCCTGTGGGACTCCACAAGTAACCTTCAGTAACTGAGTTTTTGTTACCAACACATACATACTGATATCTATTCTTTAAGAAACTACATAACCAGGACAGTGCTACCCCCCTAATACCACAATTTTGTAGTTTCTTTAATAATAAATTATGATCCACTGTATCAAATGCTTTTTTAAGATCCAGGAAAACCCCAACTGAATACTCTTTATTTTCAACAGCAGTTGATATTTTTTCTATAAATTCCATTAGAGCAAATGCAGCTTTCCTCTTGTGTCTGAACCCATATTGCTGCTCACATAATAAATTATTCTTCATTATGAAATTGTCAATTCTCTCACAGAATATTTTTTCAAGTATCTTGGAAAATTGCAGCGATAGTGAAATTAGTCTATAGTTTGAAAATTCCCCTCTGTCACCTGTTTTGTATATCGGAATTACTTTAGCTATTTTCATTGCATTGGGAAATATACAGTACCTGTTTGGAGAGACAGGTTACAAATATACGTCAGTGGCTTCACTAAGCATTCAGTGATAGTTTTGACTAAGAGCATGTCAATACCATCACAATCCGTAGATGTTTTACTTTTTAAACGATTTAACAATTTCAATGACCTCTCTCTCGTCTGTGTTCTTTATGAAAATGGAGTCTTTTATAGCAATGTTTTTGCTTATTGTATCACCTGTAGGTGCCGTAATGGGTATTTCTCGAGCCAAATTAGGAACAATGTTAACAAAAAAGTAATTAAATTCATCTGCAGGTGAGACTGCATTCACACTCTGAGTCGTTTTATTATTTTTTTTAAAGTTTTATTATTATTATAATCGTTTTTATTTTTATTTTTTTTCAGTGTGTGCTGGATCCGGAATCCATAATAAAAGACTTGCTGCATATTTTTAGCGATGGGTGAGAAGGGATAATAACAGAGGCAGGTGGGAAAATTTGCCTTGGAGTCTTTCTGGAAGAAATCCTGTCCTCCCGACAGATTCCCTCAGTGTAAATTGGAGATCACTTTTGTGTCTGCTACTCTTGTGTGACCCCAAATGGACAAACTGGGAATAGCAGTTATTTTATTGAAAAAGTGCTGCTCGGGTATTCTATTATTTAATTTTCACACTTTTGCAAATGTTTAAGGAGGGTATTTGTGTCTTTTAACCCCACTCTTGTTCTATTGTTATGTTGAGGCGGCATGGAAAAATAAGCTGCAGTGCTGTGGTTTTAAGCAGGTTTTATTATATCATGTCGCCTTCACGGGATCCCCTCTCCGGTGCATAGTGGAGCAGCCCGGAGCGGGATCCCTAGGCTCTCAGAGAAAGAGAGGCGGACACGTGTGTCCACCTGTTGCAGGATCAGAGTGAGAGAGTAAGAGTAAGAGAAAGATTGCGTTACAGAGTTGCACCTTAAATACTTGATCATAACAATACATCAAAGAGACGTACCCCACAGTTTAGAATGATCAAAGGGACAACAGAACAGGCAGGAGGTATTTGCATTTGTAAGACATACATCACAATGGGCAGATTAGCTAGACCTCGCTCCAAGTGTCAGACAAAGAGGCTAACAAGCACATCTACATATTGATCTGAGTCTCTAGGTCACAGTAAGGGCAAAATGCATGAATACAAAGGATGAAAGGCATCGATTAACATCACATAGGTGAGACAGAAGAAACTCGTCTACCTGTAGACATTAATACACCAAAGCACATCTAAGATGCTCAGAAAAAGCATAGTAAGGACAAGCCATATGCACACTATATAGAATGGCGCATTACATCACAACACATGCATGTTTGCATCACAAATACATGAATGGCACATTGCTTCTCAGTAGTGTAGCAGGAAAACAGAGAAAAGAGGGCTGAGTGTCCTTAGTCTGTTGTGGGGTTAAAACGAACCGCCACACACGCTCCCCCCCAGAGGACGCGGCAGGGGTCGCGACCTCGATAATCCATCTGTGTGAGCGAGCTGTGGGAGAAGCTCGCTGCAGGCGGAGGGGGAGGGAGGGGAGGGGTAGTAAGTGCCGGCAGGAGCTGTGAAATCGTCCTGAGCCGCGCAAAAATTGCTTGTGGGTCCGCAATGTCGAAGGGCTGGTCCCGTTGAACGTGCAGCGGTCCACAAGAAGAAAAATTAGTCTCTGACTCCTCTCGTGGCCATGAAGAAAAGCAGGAGCGGCTGTAAGAGAGAAAGTAAACAAAGCAGGGGGACTGTTGGTTTTGGGTGCTGAAGCAACCCCAAAGCTCCCGGGAACAGCTGACGGCTGAAATCCCGTTGTGCCGTGGCTAAGACCATTAAAAAATCCAGTGGCGAGCTGCGTGCTTGCTTCAGGTGAACGAGCAACCCTGAAGGTTCTGAGGGCAGCGGCGGAGGACGATGGCGGTCTGTGGCGTGGCTGAGACTGTTAACAAATCCTTCCAGTATGCTGTATGCGTACCTCAGGTGAGCGAGCAGCCCTGAAAGGCAGCGGCGAAGGAGGAAGGCAGTCTGTGGAGCCATTACTTGTCCCATGCGTGATGCGCCGTCCTTGTAACTCCCCGATGCGTGCGCGGGGGTTCAGTGCGTGGGTGGGCCGCTGGAGTGGTGAGTCAGGGTGCAGAAACTTGGCGGAGATCAGCGCAGACGGCGCCAATAAAATCCAGGTTGAGCTGTTGCTGTAGATTTGGCCATGGTGCGTTGGAGCGTTGAGAGGAAATAGACGATCTTTAGTCCCTCAGGCCCGTGCAGAGGCGTTGGAGCGGCGGGAGGGAATAGACGATCTTTTGTTCCTCAGGCTCATGCAGCTGCGTTGGCGCGGTGTGAGGAAGTGGACGATCGTTGTCGCTCGTGCGGCCATGGTGCGTTCAGTTCCACGCGCTGCACTCCCCGTCGGCCCTGGAGGTTGCCGTCGTGGAGAGAGGACGAGGTGCGTGCGCTCTCAGTGAGAGCGGCCGGTCCAGCGTGGTTGTGCGGATCTCAGGCGACGGAGCATTCATGCCCGGGTGTTGCGTTCGCTGGCCGCTCGTTTTTTTCAGCGTCGGTTCGCCAGCGTGGCCATCCAAAACAGAAGGCTGCGTTGCACAAAACGTGTGCGTCTTCAAGGGGCCACCAACGCAGCTGTGTGGCTGTCCAGCTCGGAAGGTTGCTTTCGCACAAAACGTGTGCGTGTTGGAGGGGTCACCAGTGAGGCGGCATGGAAAAATAAGCTGCAGTGCTGTGGTTTTAAGCAGGTTTTATTATATCATGTCGCCTTCACGGGATCCCCTCTCCGGTGCATAGTGGAGCAGCCCGGAGCGGGATCCCTAGGCTCTCAGAGAAAGAGAGGCGGACACGTGTGTCCACCTGTTGCAGGATCAGAGTGAGAGAGTAAGAGTAAGAGAAAGATTGCGTTACAGAGTTGCACCTTAAATACTTGATCATAACAATACATCAAAGAGACGTACCCCACAGTTTAGAATGATCAAAGGGACAACAGAACAGGCAGGAGGTATTTGCATTTGTAAGACATACATCACAATGGGCAGATTAGCTAGACCTCGCTCCAAGTGTCAGACAAAGAGGCTAACAAGCACATCTACATATTGATCTGAGTCTCTAGGTCACAGTAAGGGCAAAATGCATGAATACAAAGGATGAAAGGCATCGATTAACATCACATAGGTGAGACAGAAGAAACTCGTCTACCTGTAGACATTAATACACCAAAGCACATCTAAGATGCTCAGAAAAAGCATAGTAAGGACAAGCCATATGCACACTATATAGAATGGCGCATTACATCACAACACATGCATGTTTGCATCACAAATACATGAATGGCACATTGCTTCTCAGTAGTGTAGCAGGAAAACAGAGAAAAGAGGGCTGAGTGTCCTTAGTCTGTTGTGGGGTTAAAACGAACCGCCACAATGTGATCCATACTGCTGGTTGACCTCCAATATTGTACTTGGCATCTTACTGCTATGTTCTTTATGTCTGTCTTTCCATCCTCCCTATCCCCTCATCCCCAGCCAGTCGCAGCAGACGACTGCCCCTCCCTGAGCCTGGTTCTGCTAGAGGTTTCTTCCTTCCAAATGGGAGTTTTTCCTCTCCACTGTCGCCTAGTGCTTGCTCATAGGGGATTGTCTGATTGCTGGGTCTTTCTGTGACTGTGTGATTTTTTTTATCTGCACTGTGGCGCCACGAGACGGCTTTTGTTGTGATGTGGCGCATTATAAATAAAGCTGAATTGAATTGAATTGAATATTTGTCACACTTCAGTGTTTCAGATCATCAAACAAATTTTAATGTCAGACAAAGATAACCTGAATAAAAACAAAATGCAGTTTTCAAATGATAATTTCATTTATTAAAGGGAAAAAATATCCAAACCTACCTGGCCCTATATGAAAAAGTAATTGCCCCACCCCACCCCCATGTCACATCATGAATTAACTGTGATTAACCACATTTTTGGAAAGCTGAGTTCAATTTCAGTATATCTACACCCAAGCCTGATTACTGTCAGACTTGTTGAATCAAGAAATCACTTAAATATAGCCTGTCTGACAACCTGAAGAAGGCTAAAAGATCTCAAAAAGCAACTCATCCCACTGTGATCTAAGGAAATTCAAGAACAGGTGAGAAACAAAACTCAGAACGTCTTAAGAACTGCAGGCCTCACTTGCCTCAGTTTGGACACTGGTCCATGATGGAATAATAAGAAAGAGACTGGGCAAAAACGGCATCCATGGGAGCGTTCCAAGATAAAAACTGCTGTTGG
Organism: Pholidichthys leucotaenia; assembly: GCA_020510985.1. Lineage (NCBI taxonomy): Eukaryota > Metazoa > Chordata > Actinopteri > Cichliformes > Pholidichthyidae > Pholidichthys > Pholidichthys leucotaenia. Next base: position 202,152,369 of record CM035846.1, read on the forward strand.
ACAAAAAGAACACAAAGACTCGTTTCACATTTGCCAGAAAAACATCTAGATGATCCTCAAGACTTTTGGGAAAATATTCTGGGGACTGACGAGACAAAAGATGAACTTTTTGGAAGACGTGTTCTGTTTTATCTGGCATAAAACTAACACAGAATTTCATAAAAAGAACATTGTATCAGCAGTCAAACATGGTGGTGGTCAGGGGCGAAAATCTCACTTCACTGTTGGGGGGACAATAAACAGGAAAATTTGAGAGCTTAATTTTTGAGAGGGACATAAAAAATGCCATTTTTGCTGTGTTGTCTGATACTTTTGCAAATGTCTTATATAATGATATTAGATAATTATGTCATTGTTCCTTATTAGTCCATATCCTGTCTGTCTACAGGTTTTTACACGATCAGCCAGCAATACCTAAAGTTGTATTGGGTGGTTGGTGTCAATTACACCATATATGATCTAACAAAATGTCTTTGCTCACCATGAACACTGGTTTGATCTCCACCACAACAGCTTTACAAGAATTTAAAGCTCAAAATAAGTTCTAAAACTAGAAGAGTTACTACATCAAACTATTCTTGAAAAATATGTTTACCAAAAATATGTTTATTAACAAGCAACAACAAAACAAAATCTCAATATGTCTTAAAACTAGGGCTGTCACTGAGCGGAGACGCGGGCAGTGAAGATGGCTGCTTAGGTGAGGAGCACCGCAGTGCAGACAGCCTTTTTTTTCTTCTACAAGGGCGTTTTTCTCTTGTTTCCTCAGCTGAAATTATTATTATTACTACACTTTACATCGAGACTGGATTTGTGGAGAACAGGATTAGTATGCCAACGCAACAGCAGAAAATTAATCTTCGCCCCAAAGCCGGTGCTAGCAAGGAAAATCTGGCTAGAGCTGGTGATACCACATCGAGCCCTCCTCCCTCTCCGCCACCTTCAACAGGTGCAGGTGTTGCCAAAGACCAAACGGCGGAGGACATCTCTAAGATCTTTGCACTGTTGAAGGAAATATCGGAGAGGCAAGACGCCAAACTCTACTCTATTGAAGCATCAATGAGGGCGGTGGACACCAAGCTAACGGAGTTAGCTACCCGGCTGGGAGATGTGGAGTCTCGCATCGCTTTTCTTGAGGATGCTAATACAGCTCTGGATGCTAATCCCCCCACAACCCAGACGCAGGTAGAAGATTTACTTTTGAAGCTGGTCGATTTAGAAAATAGATCACGCCGAAACAATCTACGCTTTGTCGGCTTTCCAGAAAATTGTGAAAAATCAGATGCCCTTACCTTCATGCGCAAAGCTATCCCACATCTGCTGAAAATGGAGTTCCCTGGAGGGCTGGAAATTGACCGTGCGCATCGGAGCCTCGCTGGACGCAGACCTGACGGGCAGCCGCCCAGGGCTATCCTGATTCGACTTCTGCGCTTCCAGGATAGGGAGCGTATTGTGGAGGCAGCACGCAGGATGGGAAAGCTGGATTGGAATGGTCATCACATCATGATTTTCCCGGATTATTCCAGACGAGTATCCGAGATGAGAGCGGCGTTCAAGCAGTGTAAACACCTGCTGCACCAGAAGAAGATTGCATTCTCTCTCAGGTACCCTGCAGTTCTCGTTGTGAAGTTGGCAAGTGGTAAACAGGAGTTCACTGACCCTAAAAAAGCATTGAACCTGATTCTTTCACTACCGTGAGACATTGATGAACAATGGTATGAATATATGCTATATGTTTATTTGTTATATATTTTTGACTGAGGATTTGATGCAGTATTAATGTAAGGTTCCTTTTTTTTGCCCACGCTATATTGTCTATAGGCATGAGGCTGCTGCGATGTTGCGGCTCTCCCTAAGTTTGTTGCACTGTTCACAGTCACGGTCCTAGAGTTTTTTATTTTCTTTTTTTTGGTTGGTGCGGTTTTTGTGCACCGATGGGTGACATTGGTTTCAGGTCACCGATTATGTTACTTTATGATTATGTGGTTTTCGGTTTTTTTTTTTTTTTTTTTTGTATTTTTAATTTTTATTGTGTTTGTCTTTTGCCCAGTGAGGGGGTTTTTGGTGGAGAATTGCTGGATATTTTGGATGGTAATATGTACCGTTTATGATGTCGGCTAATTGTCAGAGCTTTCTTAACCTCATTACTTGGAATGTTAAAGGCCTTAACCACCCAATTAAGAGGAAAAAAATTTTGGCGTTTATTAAATCAAAAAAAGTGGATGTAGCGTTGCTTCAAGAGACCCACCTCACTAAAACAGAATCTAAAAAACTCTGTCGGGACTGGGTGGGCCATGGGTTTGCGTCTTGTGGTAATAGCCAGAGCAGGGGGGTGGCAATCCTTATTCATAAACATTTGCAGTTCAAGTGTCTAAAAGAGGTTAGTGATGATGATGGACGACTCCTTATAATTCTTATAGAAATTCAGGGCCATAGGATGATACTCGCTAATGTTTATGCACCAAATATAGTTAATTGTGCATTTTTTGCACAATTGGAACACGAATTAAGCGAAATGGGTAATTATCCCATTTTAGTAGGCGGGGATTTTAATCAGGTCATGGACAACATTTTAGATCGGAGCACCCCCTCACAGCGTTCATCTAAATCTGGCTCTATATTGAAAGATATGTGCAATGCAATTGGTTTGGTAGATGTTTGGCGGCTTTTTAATCCGTCCACAAGGGATTACACTTTTTATTCCACTGTTCATAATGTCTTTTCCAGGATTGATTATTTTTTAATGTCAAAATTTTCTGTTTCTTCTGTAAATTCGAGCTTCATTGGTAGCATAATACTATCAGATCATGCCCCTGTTTTTCTACATATGATCCCGCCTTGTCAGTTGAAAAAAAATTCTAGATGGAGGCTAGAGGGTTAGTATTAATGAAAGCGCTTTGAGTGGTCTTTGTGACTAGAAAAGCGCTATATAAGTGCAGGTTAGTTAGTTAGTTAGTTAGTTAATTCAAGCTTTCTTTTTAATCCAGATTTTGTGTCCTCTTTGAAAGCAGAGATCTCCTTATATCTTGAGACAAACTGGGATTCTGCTCCCTCTGCCAGGGTTGCTTGAGAGGCCTTTAAGGCATTTATTAGGGGACATATTATTTAATATGCATCTTTTAAAAAGAAAACTAACATTGCTAAACAGATTGATTTGGAGAGGAGAATAGCTATATTAGAGACTTCATTCAAACAAGACACAAACTTAGTAAATTTGTCACCCCTTCTGAAGCTTAAGTATGAGCTGAATTCAATTCTAACACAAAAAGTTGAATTTTCCCTATTTCGTCTTAGGCACAAACAATTTGAGGAGGGGGATAAAGCTGGCAAAATGCTGGCTAGATATATTAAAATGAAAGAAGCTCAGTGTACTATATCTGCTATTAGGACACAGGATGGTACTCTGGTGTCAGACTTAAATGAAATTAATGGTGCTTTCAGAGAATTTTACACCTCGCTTTATTCTTCTGAAATGGAGGCTGGATCTCAAGAGATCTATGCATTTTTATCATCCCTATCTTTGCCCTCCTTAACGAAGGAACAAATAGACTTACTTGACGCCCCAATTACTAAAGAGGAAATTGTGAAAGTGATTAAGAGCTTCCCGACTGGAAAGGCACCGGGCCCTGACGGATTCACTGCAGAATTTTACAAGGCCTGTGTTGATGAGCTTTCTCCTTTACTTTTAGAAATGTTTGCGGAATCTTTTGAACAAGGCCGTTTGCCCCCTTCTTTAACAGAGGCTTTCATTTCGCTTATTTTAAAAAGCAATAAAGATCCGTTAGAATGTAAGAATTATAGACCAATTAGTCTTATAAACTGTGACTGTAAAATTCTCTCCAAAATTTTGGCATTAAGATTAGATAAAGTAATGATATCTCTTATAAATCCTGATCAGGTGGGTTTTATTCGTTCCAGGGGTGCGGCAGACAATATTAGGCGATTTATTGATATCATATGGTTAGTTCAAAATGATCCCTCACTTGCAGACCTCTCTCCAGTGGCAGCCCTCTCCCTGGATGCTGAAAAAGCATTTGACAGGGTTGAGTGGCAGTATCTCTTTGCAACTCTAGAGACTTTTGGTTTTGGTTCAAAGTTTCTTTCTTGGATTAAATTACTATATAATGAACCTAGAGCTTCAGTGACATCAAATCGAGTTACATCACAATCTTTTAGACTTTATAGGGGTACGCGCCAGGGCTCCCCTTTAAGTCCCTTGCTTTTTGCTTTGGCATTAGAACCATTAGCTGTTGCTATCCGCAAAGACGGCAATTTTCCAGGTATTCAGGTCCATGGCAGTACCCATAAGATAATGTTGTATGCTGATGATGCATTGGTACTGATTACACAACCTCAAAAATCAATTCCAGCTCTCCTTAAAATTATTAACCAATTTTCACGTTTGTCTGGTTATAGAGTTAACTGGATAAAATCAGAAATTCTCCCTCTAACATCTTATTGCCCTAAAACACTGTTTACATTTGGTCAAAATATAGGCTTCTCTTGGCCAAAATTAGGAATTAAATATCTTGGCATCCTGTTTCCTCACATTTTATCAGATCTGATTCAGATTAATTTTGAACCCTTGCTTGAAAAATTTAAAATAGACATAGAAAGGTGGTCACCTCTTTTTTTGTCTCTCTGGGGCAAGGTCAATGTTATTAAGATGATTTGTGCACCCCGATTTAATTACCTTCTGCAATCTCTTCCTCTTAGGATCCCAGTTGGTTATTTTCGACAATTTGATAGGTTGTGCAATAAGTTTTTATGGAATGGTAAGCGCCCTAGATTAAAGTTGAAAAGATTGCAGAAGTCTATAGATTCAGGAGGTTTGGGGGTCCCAAATTTGGTTTTATATCATTACGCTTTTAGTCTTAGACATTTGATTCATTGGGCTCTCCCCCCTGAGAGAGCTCCCCCTTGGTTTTATTTGGAGAGTTATTTGAGCAGCCCTCTTCCCCTAGTACATCTAATCACAATTAAACTGTCTCCTGAATTTCAGTCGCATCCTATTATATCCTTTTTACAATACGTTTGGAAGAGAGTTGCTTCTATACTAGAGTTTAGCTCTCATCTTCATTCTATGGCTTCTATTTGGCTTAACCCAAGTCTCCATATTGGAAAATCCCCATTTATGTGGAAAATCTGGGTGAAAAAGGACATCTTGATGTTAAAAGATCTATATGAAGGGGGAGCTCTCAAATCATTTGATGTTCTACGGGCACAGTATGGACTACCACAGAATCAGTTTTGGAAATATCTACAACTTCGACATCTGCTGTGTCAAGTCTTTGGATCTACAACTACCCCTCCTCCTGATGTAGATTGGCTCATCCAGGCTTTGAGTTCCTGTGGCAAAAGATCTAAGGCCTCAAATTTCTATTTAATGCTCCTTAAGAGCTCAAATAAAGATTCTACATTCCTTAAACACGTATGGGAAAAAGATCTGAATTCACAATTTACTGATGTTGAATGGGCAAATATTTTAAAGAATGGGAAGAAAGTGTCTAGGGAATTGAAAACCAGACTTGTTCAATTTAAAATTTTGAATCGATTTTACTGGACACCTCGTAAAATGTTGAGAGCGAATCTCACTCACTCTTCAAGCTGCTGGAGATGTCTACAGGGGGAGGGGACATTAATCCATATGATCTGGAGTTGTCCGGTAATACAGGACTTTTGGTTGCAGATCCATAGACATATTATGACAATTGTTAAGCAAGAAGTGCCATTTACTCAGAGACTTTTTGTCCTTGGGGATCCATCAATGATTCAGGACCCAATCTCTGATGCCGAGTGGATCCAGACTGCTTTGATGCTGGGCCGAAAGTTGATCACTTTTTACTGGAAATCTTCCTCTGCCCCACCCGTAGCTCAATGGCTCAGGGAGTTGGGCAAGCTTGCTGCACTAGAACGCCTTTCATATAAGCTTCTGGACGGGATGGACAGCTTCTATAATAAGTGGGGATCCTATCTTACCTTTATAGGTGTAGTAGATTAAGCTAATCATCTTAAGAGTATTAGGGTGGAAATGGAATGTTTTATCCTCTCACTGGGTATACTTGTTTTTTTTTTGTTTGTTTGTTTTTTTTGTGTTTGTTTGTCTCTGTTTTATTTTCTAAATTGAAAACCCAATAAAATTCAAATTACAAAAAAACTAGGGCTGTCAAACAATAACATTTTTTAATCTGATTAATCATAGTGATACTGTGGATTAATTTACAGTATTCATGATTAGTACCCATCCGTTATTACTTGTTTCTTTTTGTGGAGGCAAAAAGACTCATGACTGAAGAAATGAACAAATATAGACAAAAATGCATCAGTTGAGTTTATGTAAAACATGACGGAATTGCATCCCATCTGTCAAAACTATAACATATGACACTACAGCCAGGCTTGTAACCATTTGTGCATTTTTAGAAGTATCCATTATACATTTTTAGAAGTAAAAATTGTTATTACCTCTTGTATCTCTCCTCGAGTCCTGTGCAGACCAGCTGTGTGGGATTGTGGAGCACATCTTCAACCTGAGCCTGAAGCTGGGGAGGGTACCACAGTTGTGGAAAACATCTTGTGTGGTACCTGTACCAAAGACTTCCCACTCCAAAGATCTGAACAGCTACAGACCAGTGGCCTTGACGTCCCACATGATGAAGACCCTAGAGAGACTGCTCCTTGCTCACCTCCGCCCCCTGGTGGGACCAGCGATGGATCCACTCCAGTTCGCCTACCAGCATGGCATTGGGGTGGAGGATGCGGTGATCTTCCTCTTTCACTGTTCTCTGTCCCACCTGGAGAAGCCCGGGAATGCGGTGAAGATCATGTTCTTTGACTTCTCCAGTGCTTTCAACACCATCCAACCGATGATCCTGAAGGACAAGCTGCTGTGCGCAGGTGGTGGACCAGCACCTATCATCATGGATCCTGGACTACCTCACAAACTGGCCACAGTTTGTGAGAACCCAGGACTGTGTGTCCGACACGATCATCGGTAGCACGGGGGCCCCCCAGAGAACGGTTTTGACTCCCTTCCTGTTCACCCTTTATACTGCGGACTTCTCACACAACACAACACACTGCCATCTACAGAAGTTCTCTGATGACTCTGCGATCATTGGCCTCATCTCCAACGGAGATGAAGCTGAGTACAGAGGGCTTATCCAGGACTTTGTGGACTGGTGCCATTGGAACTGCCTCCAGATCAACGCGAGGAAAACTAAGGAGCTGGTGGTGGACTGCCGCAGGCAAAGACAACCCCTCACAGCACCAGTAAATATACAGGGAACAGACATCGAGATGGTGACATCCTACAAGTACCTGGGTGTTCATCTGAACAATAAACTAGACCGGTCACACAATACTGACGCACTCTACAAGAAGGGACAGCGCAGGCTGTTCCTACTGAGGAGACTCAGGTCTTTTGGTGTACAAGGGGCGCTGCTGAAGTCATTCTACGACACGGTGGTGGCATCAGTCATCACTTTTGGAGTGGTCTGCTGGGGCAGTGACGTTATAGCAGCCGATAGGAAGAAACTGAACAAACTGATCAAGAAAGCTAGCTCTGTCCTGGGGCAACGCTTTGACCCAGTGGATTAGATGGGAGAGAGAAGGATGGTGGCTAAACTGTCATCTCTGCTGGAGTCCGAGTTCCACCCTATGCAGGACATACTGAATGCACTGAGGAGCTCATTTAGCAGCAGACTACATCATCCTAGGTGCACAACCGAGAGGTTTCGCAGGTCCTTCCTACCTACGGCTGTCAGACTGTACAACCTAAGCAGGGCTGCTCGCAGCCCCTGTGCTGCGTTTTTGTTTTGTCATGAGTTGTGTTAATAAATTATTATTTTGTACCATATCCCTGCCTGCATCTGGGTCCTGTCTAAACCTAATCTGCCCGTCAAAGCAGATAATGTGACAGAAATAATATTTTGAGAAAAATGTTGAAATGTGGAGAAACTGTCCTTAAAACAATCAGATGTTTACATGAGATATTAAGTTTAATATGACGACAGAGGACTTCTATCTTGCTCTACTCACTGTAGTTGTCACTACAGTTTGACCACTTCAGAAAGGATGGAGAGGTATCTTGATGCACCTCTAACAGCCAACATAGTATGTGCACACACTGCACACGACAAGCTCACATGATATTTCTCTGACTTTTTTCCTTAAAATTTCAACTTCATTCTCGATATACAATTATTTTTTTTGATGTGATTTCATAGAAATCACCCCCTTGTAGAAATAGGAGCTTGCATGTAGGTGCACGATGTTCTGTTGCAGGTCAAGACAATTAACGGGAAGGATTTTGTTTCCAACAACAACAGCAAAATGATTAGCATGCAGCTATCTAGCTTACCATGTAATAGTAATCTTGGGCTTTGAATCTTGGAATTTCAATAAATGTGGTTTAAAACTGGAATTTGTAGAAGCTATATCATTAAAACCCAAACATCATCATCAGACTAACATCATCAGACATCAGAAAACATCATCAGACTAAACTTTTCTTGTTTTAGGTCATTTAGGATTATCCAAATTATTTCTATTTTTTAAATATTTTTTATATATGCCAAATAATTTTTTAGAGGATTTTTATCGCTTTCTCCTAAGTCGGAAGTTTACATGCATTTCTTTAGTAGTTGGTAGCATTGCCTTTAAATTGTATGAAACGTTTTGGTATCCTTCCACAAGCTTCTCACAATAATTTGCTGGAATTTTGACCCAATCCCCCTGACAGAACTGGTGTAACTGAGTCAGGTTTATAGGCCGCCTTTTTGGCACACGTCTTTTCAGCTCTGCCCACAATTTTTCAATGGGATTGAGATCAAGGCTTTGTGATGGCCACTCCAAAGCAAAGACTTTGGTGTCCTTAAGACACTTTGCAACTAATTTGGCGGTATGCTTGGGGTCATTGCCCATTTAGAAGACCCATTTCCACAAAAACTTTAAATTCCTAGCTGATATCTTGAGATGTTGCTTCAGTATTATCACATAATATTCTTTCCTCATGATGCCATCTATTTTGTGAAATGCACCAGTCCCTCCTGCAGCAAAACACCCTCACAACATGATGCTGCCACCCCTGTACTTCACAGCTGGGATGGTGTTCTCAGGCTTGTAAGCTTCCCCTTTTTCCTCTATATGTAACAGTGGTCATTATGTAAGACTCAATAAAAGCATTCCTACTTGGCTTGCCAAGTGGGTCAACCCTCTTGGTGACACAGGTAGAGTACCCGACTCGGGAGTTGGAAGGTTGTGCATTCGAACCGCTGGTTGAATGCCACCAGTTGAGCTTGGCTGTTCCCCTTGGTCACAACTGGCACTGGTTGGCTGGACTTGGTGGTGGCATACCAGTCCCATCCCTAGGTGCCACCAGTGTGCTGTTCCCGGAGGGGTGTGTGGTCAAAGCCCACACACCCAGTAGGACTCTCTGGTGGTAACATAGTCTGAAGGCTTAGTGTCACAAAGTGCATCTCTGACACTGGGAAGATGTCAACATTTAGGGGGGAATATGTAACAGTTGGGCTTGGCCCATCCCCTTGGTCATAATTATGGCCAAACAGTTCAATTTTAGTTTCACCAGACTACACAATGTGTCTCTAAAAATTAAGGTCTTTGTCCCTATGTGCATTTGCCAACTATAATCTGGCTTTGTAATGTTGCTTTTGGAGTTATGGGTTCTTCCTTGTTGAGTGGCCTTTCAGCCCATGTCAGTATAGGACTTGTTTCACTGTGGGTAATGACACTCTTTTACCAGCTTCAGCCAGCATCTTCACAAGGGTTTTTGCTTTTGTTCTGGGGTTGATGCATACATTTCACTAAAACATATTCATCTGTGGGGCACAGACCTCATCTCCTTCCTGAGCAGTATGATGGCTGGACATTGCCATGGTGTTTATACTTGTGTATAATTGTTTGAACAGATGAGGCATCTGGAAACCCAAGGATGACCCAGACTTGTGGAGGTCTACAATTCTCTTCCTGATATCTTGGCTGATTTCTTTTGATTTTCCCATGATGTCACACAAGAGAGTAGTGTGCTTGATTTGTGCCTTAAAATACATCTACAGGTGTACCTCCAATTAATTCAAATGTTGTCAGTTAACCTATCAGAAGCTTCAAAAGCCATGACATCATCATCTGGGCTTTCCCAAATAGTTTAAATGTATAGTAATCATGTATGTTGTTACATATGAGTTTTAGCATTAGTAGTAGTAAGATGGCGGCGGGGTTGGCTGGGGAATAGACTGGTGGTGGACTGCCTTTTCCAGTAGTGATGCCACCCGAAGTATAAAGGGCACGGGCAGAAGAGGCTTGTCCTCTTTGCGCCATCGAGCCCTGGACTACAGAGCACCGTACACTTGTTGTATGTATTATTTATTGTTATAAAAAAGTTACGTTCAGTGCACCTCTGCCCTGCTCATTATTGTAAGAAGTATGGACACAACATTTGGCGACGAGGAGAACACGGTGATGGAGCGTGCTGCTACCAGTTTTTGGTCATTCCTGGAGGCCCCAGGCGAGCCTCCCGTGTCTTGGCCTAGGTGGTTTGTGGCTTTCAATAATTACCTGGTGGCCCTTAACCTTGGCAAGCTCGAGAAGCTTTGCACGAGAGCGATATTGGTCCATAATTTGGGCATGGAGGGCCAACGGATCTTCGAGACACTAGGAGGAGCTGACAGTTTTGACGAGGCAGTGGAGCTAATGGCACACTATTTTCGCGCCCCAGAGAATGTTATTGTTCACTGCATCCAGTTTCGGCAGCGCCGCCAACAGGTGGGAGGGTTGGTGAAACGGTTCGTTTCGGATCTGCGTCACCTGGCGGGTGAGTGTCAATTTGGAGCCCTGCAGGATGAAATGATCCGGGACCAGCTGATGAAGCACGTGTGCTGTCCTGTGGCTCGGTCAAGACTCCTGACTTTTTCGGGTGAGCTAACGTTAGCCATTGCCATTGAAATTGCGCAACAGTTTCAGGCTGCAGAAACAATAATGAGGTACCTCAGTGGGAGGTCCACTCCAACATTAGACAAGCCTCATGTAAAAGCGCTGACGCTGGACCCCGAGAATGAAGACAACATCGAGGAAGGAGAGTACACCTATGTTGTCAAAATTAGGTCTGCTCCAGGTTCACCGAGATGTTACAGCTGTGGGTCCGCGAGACATAAGTACAAGTCCAGAGAGTGTCCGGTGAAGGGCAAGCACTGCAGGAGATGTGGTCTGCTGCACCATTTTGCCAGGGCCTGCAAGAATTTTGAGTGGAGGGACCGGAGACAGGAGGCCTTCCTGGGCCCTTCCATAAAGACTCTGATAGTGGTCCATGCTGTTTCCCCGGAGACGTACGGACGTGTGCACTGCACTGTGGAGATGGATGGCGTTGAAGTATCACTAGTGGTGGATACTGGTTCAGTGGCTTCGGTGCTGAATTTGGCTATGGTGAAGAGTCTGTTTCCCCACTATGTATGCACAAGGAGTCCATCCCCTTCTATGGCTATGGCTGGAATAAGCTCGATGTGGTGGGGGCAGTAGAATTAACGGCAAGGTACAAGTCACGGATCATGACGGACATTCGTGTGGTGGTGACCGGCAACATCATGGGGTGCGACATGTTTTATGGCTTGGGCTTTTACCATCACCAGTGATACCGGAGAGGAGTGGTCAGGTTGTGGTTTGTGGGACCAACCTGCTCTGGAGGTGGACGACGGTGAAGTATGGGACCATGACTGGCTTGGCCATGCAGGAGATGGAAGGGATGAACATCACGGGGCGCCTCCACGGGAGGGACCTGGTGCCAGAGTTCAAGTTGCCTTTGGTGTGGGAACTGAAAGGCACGATGGGACCCCCAGGTCAGTAGGTGGGACCAACCCAGCGGCGCTGAACAGCACTGGAGCAAGACCGATGGGTGCAGTTTTAAAACGCACCAAAAGACGTCTTTCAAAAAGGGCTTCAGGTCGGACTGAGAGATCGACCAGTCCCAAATGGGAGGCCCGCTCACAACATGGTGGTCCAAAGAGGAGCTCCCCTGTGTGTTGGTGACGTGGTTCGCCCAAGGGTTGAAGCTCGGTCGAGAGGGACCCATGCACATTGCGAGAAGAGTGATGACCAAGGGCGGCTACAGGTGATGGCGGCCTGGAGTGACTGCTATTTGGGCCTGTCCGATGAGACGTGGAGGCACCCCAACGAGGTGTGCCGCGTGGTGGAGAAGAGGAGACGGCGCAATTCTTCTCCAAAGGCCAAAAGGTGGAGGCGCTCTGGGTGGGACCCACCAGATGGCGATCCAAGGGGGGGGGGCCTTCCACTAGGTCTGTGATGTGGCTGGGGTGTATTTAATATGTGTGTTTTGAGTTCCGAACCCCATGTCATGGTGTGAATAGTTATGTTCTTATTGGGTTTGTGCCCCGGGAGAATCTTTTAAAACAAGTAAATTAGTGAAAGTGTTTGAATTAACTGTATGGTAAAAGTAAAGCGGAAATATATTACTAAGTAATTGTTATAGATTTGTTTTTTTTGTTTTTAAAGTGTGGTTTATGTTATGGCAATTTTCATGAATTGTAAAAGAAAAGGGGGGCTAAAGTGTTTATAAGTACATTGGATGTGATAATCACTGAGTTGATTACAGTAGGGGTAAATGGTGTGTAATTTTACAAAGGAGTAGAAATTTGAGTATACTGACTGATTGAGTGTGTATATTGTTAAAGTGATAATTATGGTCTTGAATACCCAACACTGTATTTTTGTGTATGATGTGCCCAAGTGTGGGGTGGGTGTGCTGAGGTGGGGGGCCGCCAATAGGGGGTTATTTAGGTTCTGTGTTACGTTGTTAATTGTTGTTGTATATACATGATTATTGTTCTGAGATTAATTTATTTAGAAACATGGCTTCTTTTCATTTGGACTGCTAGGGACAAGGTGGCAGAATAATCCACCTGGCCGTGTAGGGGGCGCTGGTAGTCTACCCAGCCCTCCAGCCTTGGTTGTGTGAATGGATAGGTTGCTTATTTATTTTTGTACATACTAGTGCATACCCGTGCATGCCTGTAGAAACCCATGCATGCCCATAGAGGGGATGCATTGGAACAGAATTCTTGCCAGTTACAGGACAGTTGGTTTAGCAACACAGCACCATGTGGCAATCACATGTGATGGCTTTCGTATGCAGCAAAACATAAAAAAATCACACAAAATATGCCCTGCCATCTGGGGCTGTTTGCCCCTGCTTGTTATTTCTTCTCCTGCCTGTCACTGTTCTGTGTTATGTTCTTCTTTCTCTTCTTCAGATTTGATTGGCAGTTGGCAACCAGCTTACAGGTGCATTACCGCAATGTCAAGACGTGTCAATAAGACAATGTCAGTCTTATGTCGGCCTTTTTATCTTCCTTGAGAGCTGAGCGTGATCATTTTAACAGCCGTCTATATTCCCCCTGATGCAAATACTAAAGCGGCCCTTAGTCATTTGTACAGTGTAATAAATAAACAGCAGCAGGCCTATCCCAAGGGTGTTCACATTATAGCTGGTGATTTTAATCAAGCATGCTTGAAAACTGTGCTGCCTAATTTCACACAGTATGTGAAATGTGCCACTAGGGCAGGGGTGTCCAACCAGGTGCCATGGAGAGCCAAGACCCTGCAGGTTTTACCTCCAACCAGTGTCTTCAACAGCAGATTTCTGTGAACTTCTTCCCACTGATTGCTGATAAGTGAAAACACCTGCTGAAGAGACTGGGTAGAAGAGAAAACCTGCAGGGTCTTGGCTCTCCATGGCACCTGGTTGGACACCCCTGCACTAGGGGAAAGAATTGTCTTGATTGGGTGTATTCAAACCTGAAGCATGCTTACAGAGCTCTGCCGTGTCCACATCTTGGCCTGTCAGACCATCTATCATTGCTCCTCATCCCAGCATACGCCCCCCCCCTCAGGAGAACTGCTAGACCTACGATAAAGAACATCACAACATGGCCTGAGGGAGCTCTTTCTCAGCTGCAGGACTGTTTTTCAAACACTCTATGGGATTTATTCAAGAATGAGGATCTGGAAATGTACACACAGACTGTATTACACTACATTATCTTCTGTATCAATCAGGTGACTGTGGAAAAACGCATCAGGGTTTTTCCTAACCAGAAGCCTTGGATGACAAAAGAAGTCCAGGCACTCCTCAGAGCTCGTGATACAGCCTTCAGGTCAGGGGATACAGATCTGTATAGCACTGCCTGGGCTAATCTGAAGAAAGGCATTAAGGAGGCTAAACAGACCTATAAGAAGAAAGTCGAGGACCATTTTTCTGATAATGATTCGAGACGAGTATGGCAAGGCTTTAACCATATCCCAAACTATAAGGGCAGCAGCATCATTTCCAGTGACATCAGCGCCTCACTGGCAGAAGAACTGAACTGCTTTTTTGCACAGTCTGAGGCAAATACACCTCACCCGGACCCACAGATGTTATTGAATGCCAGCTCTGATGTGCTTATCCTGCAGGATCATGAGGTGAGACAGACACTGAGAGCAGTTCACCCGAGAAAGGCTACTGGTCCCGATGGAGTGCCAGGAAAGGTGCTCAGAGCATGTGCAGATCAGCTATGCTCTGTTTTGACTGACATTTTTAACTTGTCTCTCAAGGAAGCCGTTGTTCCACAGTGTTTAAAATCTGCAGTCATTATTCCTGTACCAAAAAAACATACTATTAGCAGTCTGAATGACTATCGACCAGTAGCATTAACACCCATTGTTATGAAGTGCTTTGAGAAAATGGTATTGAAACATCTTTTGCCTAGTCTCCCCCCAGACTTTGATCGGCACCAGTTTGCCTACAGGCGGGGCAGATCCACTGAAGATGCTATTGCTATAGCTCTCCACTCGGCATTCAGCCATTTAGAAGACAAGGGGAGCTATGTAAGAATGTTGTTTGTTGACTATAGCTCGGCATTTAATACAATTATTCTCAACATTCTCATCACCAAATTGCTTCAGCTTGGTCTGCCTACTCACACTTGCAGCTGGATTAAGGACTTCCTAACAAACAGAACACAGACTGTTAGTCTCGGACCCCATTCCTCCTCTACAGTCATGCTTAACACAAGCTCGCCACAGGGCTGTGTGTTGAGCCCCACTTTGTATTCATTGTACACATATGACTGCATACCTGTTCATCCCACAAACATTATAGTGAAGTTTGCAGATGACACAACAGTAGTGGGGCTCATATCAGGAGGAGATGAGTCCGCATACAGAGATGAGGTCCAGAAACTGGTGAGATGGTGCTCAGATAATAATCTGCTACTGAATACAAAAAAAAACAAAAGAACTCATTGATTTTAGGAAGCATAGCAGTGAACCGCTTCCTCTATATATAGGCAAGGAGCGTGTGGAGAGGGTGGAGGCTTTTAAGTTTTTGGGTGTATCATATTTCTCATAACCTTACCTGGGCAGTTAACACCATAGCTACGATAAAAGAGGCTCAACAACGTCTACACTTTCTGAGGCTCCTCAAGAAGAATGGCCTGAATGCACAGTTGCTGGTTTTATGTTATCGTTCTACTATTGAGAGCATTCTGTCATATGGCATCACGGTTTGGTATGAGGGCTGTTCAGCCGCAGACCGCAAAGCCTTCCAGAGAGTGATCGAGACTGCGCAAAAAATCACTGGCTGTTCTCTCCCTTCTCTGGAAGAGATTTCCAGGTCTCGGTACCTCAACAGAGCTACTGCCATCATTAAAGACTGTGCTCATCCAGGCCATGACTTCTTTCACCTGCTCCCCTCGGGAAAGCGGTACAGATCCCATAAAATCTACCGGAGTGGTGGCTCAGTTGGTAGAGCATCTGCCCCACACCCGGGAAGCAGGGGTTCAAATCCCGGCCGGGTCATGCCGAAGACCATATAAAAGTGGAACTTCCTGCCGTCCAGCTTGGTGCTCAGCAATAATGGAATGGAGGAGGGAAATTTGTGGCGGCGCCTTGTATGGCAGCGGCCCTCTGATTCTACACTTGGGGTGTGTGTGTGATTAACACAGTAGATAGGTAAAACACAATCTCGTTCTACTGTACATGATTGGTTGTACAGTTGAATTACAATAAAGGGTGATTTAATTTAATTTAAAACCCGGACTACCAGGTTTAATCATAGTTTTTTCCCAGCAGCAATACGTATTTTGAATGGATTTATGTAACACGCACAGACTGCTGATATTTTTTATTTTAGGTTATTTTGTAGCAACAACCCTGTGTGCATAAGACCGGAGAGGTGGCTCAGTTGGTAGAGCATCCTCCCCACACCTGGGAGGCAAGGGTTCAAATCCCGGCCGGGTCATACCAAAGACCATATAAAAATGGTGCTTTCAGCCTTCTAGCGTGGTGCTCCGCATAATGGAACGGGGAAAGTAAAGTTACACACAGAGCTACCAGAGGACTGACCCCCCACTGTAGCTTTCACTACTTACAGTAGCTGTGTGGCCTAGGGTCAGAGAAATGGAGATAGGCGCCGCCTCATACAACAACATGGTGTGAAGGGAATTAACTAACTAACCCTGTGTGCATAAGCTGGTCTTTTGTATTTATCGCTCAGTATGTTTTTCATTATTGCTACGTACATATTGTATTCAACTTTTAGGTAATTTTGTTTCAAGCATTATTTATTGTTGTAATCATAAGAATGTTAAATGCATGAGTGAACTGTGAATGTGATAGTTTGTTTATAGTTTGTTTTTAGGGAGCAG
This sequence comes from Pholidichthys leucotaenia, assembly GCA_020510985.1. Lineage (NCBI taxonomy): Eukaryota > Metazoa > Chordata > Actinopteri > Cichliformes > Pholidichthyidae > Pholidichthys > Pholidichthys leucotaenia. The sequence continues at coordinate 202,169,084 of CM035846.1, forward strand.
CATCTCAATTTCGTTGCATTGTTCATTAACAATGGAATGACAATAAAGGCACTTTGACACTTTGACTTTGACTTGATTATCATCACTCTGTCTTTTTCTTACCTGTGTCTATACATATTTCTTGTAGGGAGTCATGTGCTCTGTCTATGTGCCGTCATATAGACATCATCTGGTGGGTCTTCTTCTTCTTCGTTCAGACCACTGAAGGGTCTCCTCCTGTCTCAGATGGCTGTGCTGTTCACAGTCATGCCTGTGGTGTACTGGTGGAACCTGAGGTGTTTCATGTTCACGGCATCCTTTCTGACGTGCAGCAGTTCTCATTCTATTGCTCTCCATCTGGTGGGTCTTCTTCATTCAGACCACTGGTTGAGGGATAGGTATGTCGTAATTTCAGTTCATGGGCACAATCCTGAAAAAGTGGCTTTCAACCCTGTTCAGGAAGGCCTGTGCATGCCTGTAGAAACCAAGAAACCGGAGCACACAGAGAAAATCAGCGCTTTGCTTGGCATTTCACACATTTGTAGTGTAGACTGGCATTCGTCAAGGTTTCACATTTGCCGTCATGTAGGCATGGCGAGTCGTCCTATGATGCCTGAGTTCATAGGACGCACTATGATGATGAGGCAGAGATCATAGGCCATCCTATGATGTCCTAGAAACATGCTTTAAAGTCTGTCATACCCTATGCTGGTGAAGGGTGTCCTCCTGTCTCAGACGGGTGCGATGTACTGCTGGAACCTCAGGTGTTTCATCTTCTTGACATCTTTTCTGACGTGCAGCAGTTGTTGTCATTCTATGTATTGCTCCCCATCTGGTGGGTCTTCTTCTTCTTCGTTGAGACCAGTGGTTGAGGGATAGGTGCGTCGTAATTCCAGTTCATGGACAGGATCATGAAAATAGATCTGAGCAAAAAGAGATCATAGGACATCCTATGATGTTCAGGCAGAGATTATAGGCTGTCCTATGATGTCCTATGAATGTGACAGACACACACAGAGCTTTCTAGCTTTTATAGAGTGTGACATCGTAAAGACACAGAGTGTGACATCGTAAAGACACATTTGTCTATGTGTCCTATGATGCCTTTGAGTTCAAAGACACATGGTCTATATAACATCATAAAGACACATTTGTCTGTGTCCTATGATGCCTGAGTTTGTGTGACATCATAAAGACACATAGTGTCCTATGATGCCTTGAGTTCATAGGACATCCTATGATGTCCTAGGAAGCGTGACACACACACAGATTTCTTGCTTTTATAGAGTGATGTTTTGTGATTAGAGTGTGAGTCGGTGATAAATTTGGGTGGACAAACCCGTGTGCTTGCAATTTTTTTTTTTTTTTGAAGTGGGGGGCAAGAATGTTACACATGAGTTTTAGCATTAATAGTAGTAAGATGGCGGCGGGGCTGGCCGGGGAATAGACAGGGGTGGCTGCCTTTTCCGGTAGTGACACCACCTGAGGTATAAAGGGCACGGACGGAAGAGGCTCGTCCTCTTTACGCTGTATAGCCCGGCACTACAGAGCACTGTACACCTGTTGTATGTATTTATTGTTATAATAAAGTTACGTTCAGTGCACCTCTGCCCTGCTCATTATTGTAAGAAGTATGGACACAACATATGTAAACTTCTGACTTTGAAGAAAGTAATAAAAAAAAAATATCTAAAAATTTAGTAAATATAACAATTATTTAGCAGATCAAAATAACTTCAGTAATCCTAACTGACCTAAAACAGGAAAAGTTTTGATTTAATGTCAGAGACAGTGACAAAAAAAGGTTATGTGTGTTTTTATACAGTGTATGTAAACTTCTGGTTTCAGCTGAATGTATGTCTTGTGATTTAATTTCTGCAAAATTAGCAAACATGGAGGAATTCTTTCCCATCCATCCGTCTTCTTCCACTTAATCCTTTTCGGGTCACGGGGGGGGGGGGGGGCTGGAGCCTATCCCAGCATCTTTGGGCGAGAGGCAGGGTACACCTTGGACAGATCGCCAGTCCATCGCAGGGCCAACACAGAGACAGACAACCATTCACTCTCACAGTCATGCCTAAGGACAATTTAGAATCCCCAGTTTTGATGCCAATTAACCTAACTTGCATGTTTTTGGCATGTGGGAGGAAACCGGAGAAATCCCGGAGTAAACCCACGCAGACACGGGGAGAACATGCAAACTCCACACAGATCCTGGATCGAACCCAGGATCCCCCAGCCAAGGGTGAGTTGTTGTGCAGCCGCAGTCTAACCATTCCGCCACCGTGCTGCCAAACAAATGAAAACACAGAAAGTTGGAGCCATTAAATTGTTCCCATTGTTCCCAACATAGGAATGCACAGTATTCAGATTTTTAGTTAATTAGTGATTTAATAAACATTTTCAACCATTTCAGTGGACCAAACACCAGAAAACTGTAGAAATATAAAGTATTAAGGGGCTGTGAAACTATAATCAAATGGCTAATAAATTATTTAAATCACTGCAAGAATATGAATGCACAACACAGAAGAGGAACTTCTGAGTGATTTTGTGGAAGGAGAGTAATTTTTGTAATTTGTTTTCTGAATAATAAAGTTTGCTTAAAAAAAGCAGAACAAATGAATTGTGTAAAAATGTTGCCCTCATGTGGTGAAAGATGCGCTTAACTATAACTTTCTTAATACTGCTAAGCAATTTCATACAGGATTTTGCAACTCAATTCTTGGAAGCTATGAGCCGGAGAGAAGTTATTTATACACTGAGTCCAAGGGTTTATAAAGATTTCATTGTTCATCTCTCTTTAATGACTAATCACTGAAATTCATTATGCTTGAAATATTAACAAGGTAATATCTAACATGTCATTACTCCTAGATTTAAAAACTCCTCTGTATCAAGTAATCCATGTTTAGATGAAAATATTTAAATACATCCTAATTAATGGTATCAACATGGCCCAGCCCGCCATTGTTTTCCCCACACATTCATCCCAAGAAGCTTGCAGAAGGCCGGTTTTGTTTTCGGCAGGCACGATGCACACCAAACCCTGGCACAGACGCCCACCATTGTTGGCTCCACAAGCTGGCGATCCTGCAGCAGAGACCTGCGCTCACGGAGCTGATGTGTTCCCCTCCCTTCCCCTTTCCCTCCACAGACTGATGTGCCCTCCAGTACACCTCACCAGCTGGACGGTTCTACTGGATCGGCAACCCCCAGCTACAGCCGCTATGGGCGCCGGCATGAGCCCAAAGGACAGGGGGTTAGAGCCCCTTCTGGGTGTTCGGGGGGGGGGGCTGTGTGGGGGCACAGTGTGGGGGTTTTCTCCACCCAGAGAGGCAGGGGGAAAGAGGAGGACAATGGACCGAATGAAGAGGTGTCACCGGGGGGTATCAGACGGGACTATGGTTCTATGCGCCCCCTGGGGAGAGTAGGAATGACCGGAGCAGTGGAGAGAAGAAAGGTGTGATAGCGGCGCTGGTGTATATTATGTTAATGTGCCATACATTCCTTTGTTAAACAACAGTGTATGATGGTCTGAAGCTCCTGGTTTCGATGCATGAGATGAAGGATAAAAGGGGAATGCACAGAGACCAGAGAGGCTGTAGCGCTCTTTTGCTGTTTCACTGTCTGCTGTTATGTTGTTGGAGAAAAAATAAAGCCTTGTGTCGTTCAGCTCATTGCCTCACCTATTCCTTTCTTCACAATGTCAAGTTTTTTTTTTCCACAATATCTTTATTGAACCTTTTTTTTAACAAACATGACACAAACAATCAAACACTAACACTAAAGTACTACAAAAAAAAAAAATGCACTAAAAACACCCACAACCACCAACAAAATCAAGTCTTCAACAATGCTCCTCTGTTTAGTCTAGACAATCCATTACATAAGTATACATATTATGTTCACCAGTTTGGAATTTACAAGGTCCACACACATCATTCACCTTCTTCTTCAAGAGTTATGTTTAAATTTTTTACATAATCAATAAAAGGTCTCCATATATTCTCAAACACAATTTCCCTTGATTTCAGTATATATGTTATTCTTTCTAATGGAAGGTTTGTTAACATCTGTCTTAACCACTGAGTCACATCTGGTCCATGAGTCTTTTTCCACAGTAGTGCAATACATTTTTTGGCATTAAGCAAACTGAGGTCTATGAATGTTCTTTCACTTTTATTAAAGTTATGCTTTTCTGGGTACAGACCCAACAAAAACAGTTTAGGATTCAATATGATTTGTTTTGAGATTATTTTTTCAATTGTTACCCTCACCTCTTCCAAAAACATTCTTATTATTCTACATTCCCATACACAATGAAATAGGGTTCCTTTACTTTCCATGCATTTTGTGCACGTATCTGGTATATTTTTGTTATATCTATTTAACTCCTCCGGTGTAACATACATCCGCATTAACCATTTGAAATGTATCAATTTAAGACGTACATTTATTGATTTGGTTTGAGCTTCTGTACAAGCCAATTCCCATTGTTCCTCTGAAATTTCAATTTGCAGATCTTCTTTCCAGTAGTTTAATCTTTTCTGTGAGTTTTCACTTGAGGATAGTGTCAATGAGTTGTAAAACTCTGAAATAATACCCTTTCTTTTACTATCTTTCATCAACATTTTTTCCAAGGATGAATAAATAGGTCGAGTGAGAGCTTTATTTTGATTTGATCGAATAAAGTTTCTAAGTTGAAGATATTTTAAAAAATGTGTTCTATTAAGATTAAATTTGATCCTCAGCTCTTCAAAAGACATTATGTTATCTGCACATGGCAAATATAAATCTTGAATCTTTTGAATCCCTTTTAAATTCCATACTTTAAATACAGCGTCCGCTCTCCCTGGTTTAAAATATTGATTACCCCATATTGGGCTAAATTGTGATAATAACTGTGGTTCTTTTAAATAGTTTTTAGCTTCACACCATATTTTGATCATATGCTTTACAAATGGATTTTTAACTTGTTTTTGTAATTTTTTTGCCGAATCTGAGTATATGAATATGGGAAGAGGTAAAGGCAAATTGTGTGATTCCATTTCAGTCCAGTGAGGGAGATCATTTAATGAAAAATAATATGTCATAGACCTCAGTTGTGCCGACCAATAATACAACATAAAATTTGGACATTTCAGGCCTCCACGATCAAATGGTAAATATAATAAAGACAGACGTAATCTAGCCCTCCTGTTGTTCCATATAAATTCCACTAACTTTTTTTTTAATTCTTGAGAATAAATCTAAAGGTGGTGGTAAGGGAATGTATTGAAATAAATAAAGTATTTTAGGTAAAATATTACTTTTAAGTATATTGATTCTCCCGATCATCGACATTGGTAGTGACATCCATCTCTGAATTAACTCATTGATATCTGTCATTAAGGCTCCATAGTTGACACTGGCGACTGATTCCAGCTTAGGCACAATTTGGATTCCTAAATATTTAAACTGATTTACAACGTTGAATTGATTTACCTCAGGGGCTGGGCAACTTCTCTGGGTCTCATTTAGCATCAGTATTGAAGATTTAGTTTTATTTATTTTATATCCTGATATTTCCCCAAAATTCTTCATTAAATTCAACAAGGTCGGAATTGATTTTTTTTAGATTCGACATAAACAAAATTATGTCATCGGCGTACAGGGAGATTTTATGTTCTGTTGGTCCAACTTTAATTCCATATATTTGTGAATGTAAACGTATCGCCATCGCTAAAGGTTCAATTGCCATAGTAAACAGCAAAGGTGAAAGTGGGCAGCCTTGTCGACATCCTCTATTGATTTTTATTAATTTTGAAATATTGTTATTTGTTAGGATTTCTGCTGTAGCATTATTGTATATTATCTGAACCCATTTTATGAAATTATTTCCAAGTCCAAACCTTTGTAAGACTTCAAAAAGAAAGGGCCATTCGACTCTATCAAAGGCCTTTTCGGCGTCCAGTGATAGGAGAGCTGTATCCGGTGCTTCTTTATTAGAATAAATAATATTAAATAGTCTTCTTACATTATGGAAGCCTTGTCTTCCCTTTATAAAGCCATTCTGATCTCGATTAATAATATTTGGTAAAATTTCTTGTATTCGTCTTGCTAAAATTTTACAGATTATCTTAAGGTCGGCATTTAATAGGCTTATTGGTCTCATATTTTCACATTTATTAGAGGGCTTACCTGGTTTTGACAACAGTATAATTAAGGCATTATTCATGTATGATGGTAAATTACTATTTTGAAATGCTTCTAAAACCATTTCCAAAAAAGGTTTTATTAATTTATTCTTAAATTTTTTATAAAGGTCAACTGGAAGACCATCTGGTCCAGCACTTTTTCCTGATTTCATATTATCAATGGCTAGCCCAACTTCTTCTTGACTAATTTTAGACTCCAATATCTCCCTGTTTTCATTTGGAATACACGGTATAGATAGTTCGTTCAAAAACCCATTTAGTTTTGTTAAATCAGATTCATTTTTGGTATCATATAATTTTTCATAGTAATCTCTAAAGGCTCTGTTAATTTCTAAAGGATCTATAACTACCTGTCCGTTACTTATAATACCGGTAATTGGTGTTTTCAATTCTAATTGTTCAATCTGCCATGCCATTAATTTTCCTGATTTTTAACCTTGTTCATAAAAAGATTGTTTCAATCTTAGAAGACTCGAGGCAGCTCTATTCGCTGATTTTTTGTCATATTCAGCTCTCAAAATCAGTAATTCATTCTCCAACCTTGGATCACTTCCTGCATACACTTTTTCCTGAAGACTTTTTATTTTATGTTCCAATTGGGCTCTCTCCTCTCGAGTCTTCTTAGATTTTGAACCTGTATAACTAATAATATGTCCCCTAATAAAAGCTTTGAAAGCCTCCCACTTTACACATGCTGATGTTTGTGTAGTATTGATGTCAAAGAACTCATCTATCTGTTTTTCTATGTACTTGACAAATTCCTCATCCTGAAGCCATCTATGCTGAAATTGCCATCTACCTGATTCCTTTGTCAATTTCTTATCTACATATATTAGACAGCAGGGTGCATGATCAGAAATCACGATGTTATCATAAAAGCAGTTTTGAATCTTGGACCTTAATTCTGTGGAAATCAAAAAATAATCAATACGTGAGAATGTCTTGTAGGTACTGGAATAACAAGAGTAGGCTTTAACTTGTGGTTTCATTTCTCTCCATATATCTAGCAATCTCAGTTCTTTCATAAAATGATTAATGGTCATCCTACATCCATTGTGCGTACAGTCCAGTCCTGTTGATCTATCTATACCGGGATTCAATGTACAATTAAAATCCCCTGCTATTATATGTTGCCCTGTAAGTGATGATAAGATAAGAAATAAATTAGCAAAGAACTTTTGATCATCTATATTGGGACCATATAAGTTCACCAAATTTATATTTTCTAATAGCAAAGATCCTTGAATGATTACATATCTTCCAAATTTGTCTCCAATTACATTTTTCACTTGAAAAGGGACTGATTTATGTATGAGAGTCATAACTCCCCTGGCTCGGGATGAAAATGATGAGGTGAAAACACTTCCTTGCCATCTACTCCTAATTCTTTTTACATCCTCCTCTATTAGATGAGTTTCTTGTAAAAACACAATTTTTGAACCCATGTCTTTTATTTTATTCATAACTTGTTTAAGTTTTTTTAAATTTTGTAGACCTCTGCAATTCCATGAAGTTAAATTAAGATTAACGCTTTGGTTTATGATCAATAGGGAGTTTGGGATTACCTTGCAGTGTAAACATGCTCAGAGAGGCAAAAAAATGAGTGGTTGAACATTCATCCTACAAACTACACACAAACAAATTCCCCCTTCCCACATTTGTGGCGAACCCCCCAAAATCAAAAGAAAAATTCCGTCTCCCGATATAGCCATCGACCGCTCCACAGCCACGGGGAACAGCCAAAGCCACTCCTTCTTCATCCTCCCAATCACCCTAACTCTACTGCTTTTAATGACGTAACATTAACTCTCCTCTGTAGTTTTCCAACTTAACTCCAAAATTTTTAGCAACTTTGTACATCATAGTTTGTTTTTTTTTTAATATATAATACAATCTATATTTTGTAAGCTTGCTATTTGCTTCAAGTCAGTCAGATGCCTGTGCAAATGCTTAAATATTCTACCTTATATTTTGTTTATGCTTAGCTCCCACCAGTCTCTTCTTGGATCTTCTTGATGAACTCCTGCGCCTCCTCTGGGGTCTTGAAGATGTGGGTTCTGCCCCCATACGTGGTCAACAGTCTTGCAGGATAGATTACACCATGACGAATCCCAAGGTTGCGCAGCTCCTTACGTACGGGATCAAACTGCTTCCTCAATTGTTGGATTCCCGTGGCCAAATCTGGGTAGAACCGCACCTGCTGGTCCTGGTGTTTAATCTCTCCTTTAGCTCGTGCAGCATTGAAGATCTTCATCCTGTCTCTGTTGCTGAGAAACTTCATAATTAAGGTCCTCGGTGGTCCCTTATCTCTCCGTGGGCCAATACGGTGTGCGCTTTCCAGAACGACTGCTGATTGCAGTTCCGCGCTGCCCAGCGCCTCCGGAATCCACTTTTCCAGAAAGGAACATGAGTCCCGACCTTCGGATTCCTCCGGTAGACCCACCAGCCTCAAGTTGTTCCGTCTCGACCGGGATTCCAAATCCAGGATATTATCTTCCAGACATTTTTTTTTTTCCAAAGTGCGCACCTTTAATTGGAGACAAGTGACGTCATCTTCAGCACTAGCGACACGAAGCTCCACCTGCGCCATTCGTTCTACACAGTCACCCAATTCCTTTCTCATTCCTTCCAACGCTGCCATAATCCCATCAAATCTAGAGGAAAAGTCCGCTCTCATTGAACTCATGGCCGCCAGCACCGCACCTGTGTCGCTTCCCGCAGATACCGCACCGCTGTTAGCTTCCTCCGCCATATTTGGAGCATTATCTGCTGCATCACAGACCTGAAAGTCCGTTAATTTGGACTGTTTCGGCGGCTCGCTTTTTCCTCTACCTGGTTTTCCAGCCTTAGGCTTCACCGACATATCCTCGCCCAAACGCTGGGATACGTTCTGTCCCAAATAAGAGAGTTATTTGCCGATTTTTTCTCCAGAAGCAGAGCAGAGTGAGACGTGTCCTTCTCACGTGGCAGCCATAACCGGAAGTCCCCACAATGTCAAGTTAATCTCATATAATGTTACTGTTGTTTATGACTTGTAGATCCCACAAAACCAGAGGATTATAACAGCAACAAAACATGCATAGCCACTTATGTGACCGTAGCAGTACACCACTTGCAAGTAGATCGGTCCTGAGCCAGGCTAATCAGATCAGGTAGAAGGTGCATTGAGGCAACTTGTGATATCCACGTTCGACATGGGCAGTCCCAGGGATGGTGCCAGCCATTCAGCCAAGATCCATTTGGCCAGGAACTCGTTTCCTAAACAAGTGATGTGGCCAAAAATCCGTAGTTCCTCTTGTGATGGGGATGCCAACTCGCACATACACCTCATCACTCGTGACATGGTGGTATCATCAAATACCTAAGATATTTCAGAGGCAGTTTCAATGGTAAGCATTGAGGTGATGATGTGGCTGATATGCACATAAGTGCTGTGGGCCAGCTGAACATAAGATAAGATAAGATAAGCCTTTATTAGTCCCACAATGGGGAAATTCCAGGATTGCAACAGCACAGGGATAGCAACACTCAGAGCAACAATCAGAAGGCAAGAGAAAAAACAAGAGCAGCAAGTATACATATGTACATATAAATATAAATAAATATATATATATATATATATATATAGAGAGAGAGAGACACACACACACAATGCGGAGCATTGTAGCTAGATGGGATAGATATATAAATATATAAACAGTGCAGAGCATTGTAGCTGGATGGAATAAATATATGAGTATATAAACACAGTGTGGAGCATTGTAGCTAGATGGAATAGATATATGAATATATAAACACACAGTGCGGAGCATTATAGCTAGATGGAATAAATATGTAAATATATAAACTCACACAGTGTGGAGCATTGTTGCTAGATAGAGTAAATACTGTATATAAATATATACACTACCGTTCAAAAGTTTGGGGTCACCCAGACAATTATTTTGTGTTTTCCATGAAAAGTCACATTTATTTACCACCATGAGTTGTAAAATGAATAGAAAATATAGTCAAGACACTGACAAGGTTAGAAATAATGATTTGTATTTGAAATAATAATTTTTTCCTTCAAACTTTGCTTTCGTCAAAGAATCTTCCATTTGCAGCAATTACAACATTGCAGACCTAACATGATTGCACAAGGGTTTTGTAATCATCCATTAGCCTTCTGACGCAATGAGCAAACACATTGTACCATTAGAACACTGGAGTGATAATTGCTGGAAATGGGCCTCTATACACCTATGTAGATATTGCACCAAAAACCAGACATTTGCAGCTATAATAGTCATTTACCACATTAGCAATGTATAGAGTGTATTTCTGATTAGTTTAAAGTTATCTTCATTGAAAAAAAGTGCTTTTCTTTCAAAAATAAGGAAATTTCTAAGTGACCCCAAACTTTTGAACGGTAGTGTATATAAACACACACAGTGCGGAGCATTGTAGCTAGATGGAATGAAACAGCACAACCGTCTGCTTAGTTATCCTACATGGTATGATTATGTACCCATACATATTCTCACCCTCCATAGCGACCGGTGTTTTCCTAGTTGTATACCGGAGGGGACCATTGTGTAAGTCTACTGCATCTTTTGCATTCAATACTATTAGGTCGTCATGTCTTTTTGCTATCTCTGCGAGCAGCCCTACTTTGGTTGTACAGTCTGACAGCCGTTGGTAGGAAGGACCTGCGAAACCTCTCGGATGTGCACCTAGGGTGATGTAGTCTGCTGCTAAATGAGCTCCTCAGTGCATTCAGTATGTCCTGCATAGGGTGGAACTCGGACTCCAGCAGAGATGACAGTTTAGCCACCATTCTTCTCTCTCCTATCTCCTCCACTGGGTCAAGGCGCTGCCCCAGGACAGAGCTAGCTTTCTTGATCAGTTTGTTCAGTCGCTTCCTATCGGCTGCTGTAATGCCACTGCCCCAGCAGACCACTCCAAAAGTGATGGCTGATGCCACCACCGTGTCATAAAATGTCTTCAGCAGTGCCCCTTGTACACCAAAAGACCTGAGTCTCCTCAGTAGGAACAGCCTGCGCTGTCCCTTCTTGTAGAGTGTGTCAGTATTGTGTGACCAGTCTAGTTTATTGTTCAGATGAACACCCAGGTACTTATAGGATGTCATCATCTCGATGTCTGTTCCCTGTATATTTACTGGTGCTGTGAGGGGTTGTCCTTGCCTGCGGCAGTCCACCGCCAGCTCCTTAGTTTTCCTCGCGTTGATCTGGAGGCAGTTCCGATGGCACCAGTCCACGAAGTCCCGGATAAGCCCTCTGTATTCAGCTTCATCTCTGTTGGAGATGAGGCCAACGATCGCAGAGTCATCAGAGAACTTCTGTAGATGGCAGTGTGTTGTGTTGTGTGAGAAGTCCGCAGTATAAAGGGTGAACAGGAAGGGAGCCAAAACCGTTCCCTGGGGGGTTACGATCATACCTGATGAGCTCAGGCTCTGACGAGCAGATGCAGGAGATCTTGGAGCTAAGGTAGACAAAGTCTATTACCACTTCAAGCTCCTTGTTGTTAGCCCCACTGAACAGTGATGGTGGTGGTAGGAAGTTGGACAGTGACTGATTTTTGCTCTTTGCCCAGCTGACAGTGAGGCCCAGGGGTGAAGCTTTGTCTGTCAGCACCTCCAGTGTGCCAGCGATGATGTCAATAAAAGTCGGTGTAGTGGGAATGAGGGTCAGCTCTAAGATTAGGACAACGATCTATTATATTGTTGAGCCGGTAGTCAACTGCAACAATGAGCAATTTTGGCACAGTGACGCATCGCATCCAGAGGTGGTAAGAGCCACCCTTGTAGCACACCCTGGACTGCATTAGTGTAGAGATCTTTGCTGGAATTGTGCACTCCCTATAACCTGAAAGTGCTTGGTACTTGGTTCCAGCATTGTCAGTTACACTAGACCACCTGGTATTGTAACACTGGCACCACAGCCAAGCCCACTGATCACATTCTCATCAGCAGCTACTGGAAAATTGCTTCTAACTGCCGACTCCCGAGTGTTCCAGAGTGCCAAGTTAGGCCAAACCAACTGTCGCCTTTGCCCTGCCACCCTCCATCTGCAGCTCTGCCGTTCTGTCTCCTCTGATCACCCTCCACACAATAACAAGCTCTACAATATAAATATACCCACCACTATGCCATAGAGGTCAAGAAACTGATGTGCTGCCCTTGCTGTTCCGGTGAACACTGAAGATACCTGGAAGCAACTTACCACCACCCTGACCTCTGCAGCTGCCAACATCCTTGCCATCTGGCACCAGTGGAAGCAGCCATGGATTTGTGGGATCATTAGGACAAAATAAAAACACTTTTAAAAAGACTTGAAGATGACAAATTTTACATCACGCTGACTTTGTGGAAGTGGACATGCCACCATAAATCCAACTTAACCGGAGAATAAGTTGGTCTTACAATCTCACTGTGTCAACAGTCATGTCAATCTTGTGGTTTTTATGGATCTTGAAAAATTATGTTTCAGAAAGATCAATTTATTGGTCTGCTTCAAGTAAAGAAGACAACTATGGAGATTGCTGAGACTACAAAATTTGGGTTAAGAACTCTCAAACACATTAACTACATAATTTTTTCACCACGGTCTTGTATTGATTATGGGAGAGTAGATAACGTTGATGGTTGCACCTCTTTCAGGTTTCGTTAATCAGTGGAAATGAAAGATGTTACTTTGCTTAAGTTTACTGAATCAATGCCATGGCAAACGTGTTGTAATCACAAATAAAGGCATCCTATGAAATTTTAAAGTGTGCAACTTTTTTGACAAACAATGTAAGGCAAATATTGAAACACCAATTGACATATCACTGCATTATCAATGCATGCCATTGGACAGTTGCAGAAAACCAGATAAAAACAGGAAAAAAAAAGTCCTTTGTCAAGCGTAAAACCTAGAGCCATCTTACTGTGAGATGACAGCAGAATTGAAGTTAAATTAAATTACACCTTAAAAAGCTTCTGTTCTTTGCTCAGTGGGACCCAAGCTTTAGTTTCTACTTAGAGCGAATACAAGTAAAACTAGAAAAGCACTCGGAGAGCGCAGACCTCCGCCAAGTGCCACAGTTCCCCCCATACATTGTTTGTGTGTACGTTTTCAGATTCCTTGACCATGAAAACATATGACTAGCAATTGGATTCACAATGATAGGATTAGTGGTTCAGTAGTTATTCACGAAAATCGCATTTTCCGTAATGGGGTTTTCGCCACAGTTCCCCCCATACAGTGTTTGTGTGTACGTTTTCAGATTCCTTGACCATGAAAACATATGACAAGCAATTGGATTGACAATGATAGGATTAGTGGTTCAGTAGTTATTCACGAAAATGGCATTTTGCGTAATGGCGGTTTTCTTGTGGACGGTGATCCGGATCACCACCAAAATCTAACCATCTGTAGGATACGCCATTTCTGACAATCTGAAAATTTCATGAAAATCCGTCCATAACTTTTTGAGTTATCTTGCTAACAAACAAACAAACAAACAGACAAAAACAGACAAACCAACGCCGATGATCACATAACCTCCTTGGCGGAGGTAAAAAAAAAAAGAATCCTTTAAAAAAATTCCTGGATCCAGACGGTGATCCAGATCACCACCAAAATCTAATCATCTGTAGGATACCCCATTTCTGACAATCTGAAAATTTCATGAAAATCTGTCCAAAAAAAAAAAAGAATCCTTTAAAAAATTCCTGGATCCAGACCATGATCTGGATCACCACCAAAATCTAATCATCTGTAGGATACCCCATTTCTGACAATCTGTGAAAATTTTATGAAAATCCGTCGATAACTTTTTGAGTTATCTTGCTAACAGACAAACAAACAGACAAACAGACAGACAAACCAACGCCGATGATCACATAACCTCCTTGGCGGAGGTAATAAATTTGATCACAAAATAAAACAAAAATTATACAAATAAGCAAAAAATATTAAATAATGAAAATATTTTCATGCAGTTAAAGTTCCTAACATATTAATCCATCCCAGGAGAAATATCTGTTGAGCAAATAGCCTAAAAACTGATTATTAATTCATCTCCCCTGAGCTTCACTTTCAGGCTTCTCCCCTATTACATTTGTTTCTATTTGTATTTATGGAACGTCACTAACAGGGCTCTGTATGAACAAGTGAGAGTCTTAACAATGTGTGAGTGTTCCCTGTGCGTGTTTGCGCTTGTGTACCCAACATGTAGAACTAGGAACTTGTGCAATCCTTCAAAACCACCTGTACTCCTATGCTTCCTTTTTATTGCAAAAGAGGTGAGTCAGAATATGTTAAAAAAAAAAAAGGCCTGGGGACTCACTTTAAAGAAAGTTACACTGGGACACCATTCTGCAGTGAAGAGTAAGTGTTTATTTAAAAAAAAAATGACAGTGTATTTGCGTTACACTTGGGGAAATTCCATATGATGATCCTATATCGAAACATACTGTACTCCTGAAGACAGAAGGAAGGAGGGAGGATCTCTCTCTCTCTCTCTCTCTCTCTCTCTCTCTCTCTCTCTCTCTCTCAGAAACCACAGCATGTTAATGCCTGTGAAGCAGAGCAGGATTCCACGTGTTATAAACTGAGCTGAAGAAAGCACCGTCAGAGCTGGACAGCAGTGGGACATTTGAATCACATTAAGACTGGTATCACATCCCAGAAAGGTCAGTGACAGAGGAAACCTCTCGCACTTTTTTCACTTCTTGACATTTGTCACATTTCTGTTTCCTGTACTTTTTGTGTAAATCTTAGAAAATAATTTGTTGAATTTCAATAAATTTATTTCAAATGATTCTAACTTTAATGATGTTCGACTTCAGGGGCTGATATCTCATTTCGCTGTTGCGGGGGCATATTCTGAATCATATCACCATAACGACAATGGCACAATGAGTAAGGATGCAAATGTATAAATCTCAACAGAATAAACAGATATTCTGGAAAATCTGTGTAGACAATTTCTCATCTGTAGGTTGCACTATTAACAGGTTTTTTTAAAATACGTTTTATCATTTAAGTATAAAAGTTTACCTTTCTATCTCTAAATTTTAAAAAAATGATAGGAGCTGTAATGACATAGACCAAAATATAAAAAATGCCAAACCATATTGTTTTACATCTATGCTTAGCATATGTGCTTCAAATTCATTTTATTCAAGTTATGTAAAATAACACTGAAAAGTTTATGATATTGGGGGAACAATTTTCTGCCCCTCTGTCTCGCTTTGATTTACAGCTACAGTACGTCTGACTTGCTATTACTGTAAAATTTTTACTTTTACTGTAAAGTCAAGTTTCTGGTAAAAAAAAAAAATAATAATAATTTGTGTTAAATTTTAACCATGTTCAAAATTGACTGGACTGATACTCTTCCTGTTTCAGTTTTCTAGGTCCTTCCACTTCCTTCCTATCTATTTCAAAACTGTATACAATATTTTTGTGATCAAATCTCTTTTTTAATGCACAAGGTTGAGTGTCCACAGATGGTGCTTTTTCCCACTGCAAGTGCTCTGGACCATTTTTCAGAGTGTATGAGCACTCTGAAAAACAGTCTGCACCAGGGCTGGACTGGGACAAAAAAAAAAAAATCGGCCCTGGCATTTTTGGTCCAGGCGGCCCACCGTGATCAGTCAAACAACGTCAGCACAGATGGTCCAGTTAAATATTTGCAAGTATTGTGCCATTCCCCACAGCAACGGTAAAGCTGAGTAGTCGGCTATATGCAGAACAGGGCAGTAGAATAATTAGTCAGTTGATCACATTATTTCCTGTTTAAAAGATGCCTAACTAGGAATAGTTTCATAATATAAAGCTTCTCCCCTTACAACAATCACGGATGTGCAGAGACATTTTGAACAGCTAAAGTAACAGCACCCTCCCACTCTGACTCCTGTAACTTGAGTCTTCTAATATTAGAAGCTTTGTTAATGGCTTCATGTCCACTTCAAACAATCTGTTAAGGAGCAACATTCAACCATCACACTTAATGGTCTAACAGAGGTCAGAATTATCCCACTTTTGCCTTTGACAAGTGAATCCTTGTGGTTTTGGAGAAAGAAACCCAGTCACAGGGGGTACACAAGCCAGTGTACTCCTCGTTGCCGGTCCCAAGCCTGGGTAAATGGGAAGGTTGTGCCAGGAAGGGCAATCAACATACAGTTAGGCCCAAAAATATTTGGACAGTGACACAAGTTTTGTTATTTTAGCTGTTTACGAAAACATATTCAGGATACAATATAATCAATATGGTGTGCAGACTCTCAGCTGTAATTTGAGAGTATTCACATCCAAATTGGAGCAAGGGTTTAGGAATTACAGCTCATTAATACGTAGCTGCCTCTTTTTCAAGGGACCAAAAGTAATTGGACAATTGACTCAGAAGGCTGCAAAAAAAAAAAAAAAACAAGGTTGCATGGGCTCTTCCCTCGTTAACCTGTCATCAATTAAGCAGTTAAAAGGTCTGGAGTTGATTCCAGGTGTGGCGTTTGCATTTGGAAGCTGTTGCTGTGAACACACAACATGCGGTCAAAGGAGCTCTCAATGGAGGTGAAACAGACCATCCTGAGGCTGAAAAAAAGAAGAAATCCATCAGAGAGATAGCAGAAATGTTAGGAGTGGCCAAATCAACAGTTTGGTACATTCTGAGAAAAAAAGAGTGCACTGGTGAGCTTGGGAGCTCAAAAAGGCCTAGACGTCCACGGAAGACAACAGTGGTGGATGATCGCAGAATCCTTTCACAACCCCTTCACAACATCCACTCAAGTGAAGAACACTCTCCAGGAAGTAGGTGTTTCAGTATCTAAGTCTACCATAAAGAGAAGACTTCATGAGAGTAAATACAAAGGATTCTCCACAAGGTGCAAACCATGAATCAGCCTCAAAAATAGAAAGGCCAGAATTGACTTTGCCAAAAAACACCTGAAGAAGCCAGCCCAGTTCTGGAACAGCATTCTTTGGACAGATGAGACTAAGATCAACCTGTACCAGAATGATGGGAAGAAGAAAGTTTGGAGAAGAATTGGAATAGCTCATGATCCAAAGCACTACATCTTCTAAAACATGGTGGAGGCAGTGTGATGGCATGGGCATGCATGGCTTCCAGTGACACTGGGTCACTTGTGTTTATTGATGATGTGACAAAAGACAGAAGCAGCCGGATGAATTCTGAAGTGTATAGGGATATACTTTTTGCTCAGATTCAGTCAAATGCAGCAAAGTTGATTGGACGGCGCTTCACCAATGATCCAAAACATACTGCAAAAGCAACCCAGGAGTTTTTTAAAGCAAAGAAGTAGAATATTCTGCAATGGCCGAGTCAATCACCAGATCTCAACTCAATCGAGCATGCATTTCACTTGCTCAAGACAAAACTTAAGGCAGAAAGACCCACAAACAAGCAACAACTGAAGACAGCTGCAGTAAAGGCCTGGCAAAGCATCACAAAGGAGGAAACCCAGCGTTTGGTGATGTCCATGGGTTCCAGACTTCAGGCAGTCATTGCCTGCAAAGGATTCTCAACAAAATATTGAAAAGTAACATTTTACTTAGGGTTATGTTTATTTGTCCAATTACTTTTGAGCCCCTGAAATGAGGAGCGTTCGTATAAAAATAGCTACAATTCCTACATGTTTAATCATATATTTTTGTTCAACCCCTTGAATTAAACCTTAAAGTCTGCACTTCAATTCCGTTGCAGTTGTTTCATTTCAAATCCAATGTGGTGGCATGCAGAGCCCAAATCATGAAGATTGTGTCACTGTCCAAATATTTCTGGGCCTAACTGTAAAACCTTTTACCAAATCAAACATGCGGCTCATGACAAATGAGACTTTCATACCAGATCGGTTGAGCCCCAGGTTAACAACGACCACGATCGGTGCTGTTAACTGACAGGGGGCTATTGGAAATTGGGCTACCGTTGGTCGAAGATTGAGGAGGAGGAGAGGGGGAAGGCGTGTTAGGAGGGACAGAGAGAAAAGGAAAGATAGAAGTGTGGAGGTGAGAGTAGGGACATTAAATATAGGGACTATGACTGGTAAAGGCAGAGAGTTGGCTGATATGATAGTGAGAAGAAAGGTAGATATATACTATGTGTTCAAGAAACCAGATGGAAGGGAAGCAAGGCTAGGAGCACTGGAGGTGGATTTAAACTGTTCTACCATGGTGTAGATAGGAAGAGAAATGGAGTAGGAGTAATCTTGAAGGAAGAGTATATGAAGAGAGATGCCACGAAGTAGGTGGCAATGCCTTAACCGTTATGTGTTGCAGGCCACAAGGGCCAATTCCGTCCTTGTCAAGGGGAGTGCTAACCTTCTCTCCTTCCATACAACACAGAGTGTTCAGGATGTAAAGAGGGAATCAAGACAGAAACATGAGTTTGAAGCCAGAAGTCAAAGGTGTGATGCTGAATGTTGTCAGTGCATATGCCCCACAAGTTGGATGTCAGGTAGAAGAGAAAGAGGAATTCTGGAGTAAGTTGGATGAAGTGGAGAGTGTTCCCAGGGGGAAAGAGTGGTGATTGGAGCAGACTTTAATGGACATAGGTGAAGGGAGCAGAGGTGATGAGGAGGTCCTAGGAAGGTATGGTCTAAAGGAGAGAAATGTGGAAGGACAGATGGTTGTGGATTTTGCTAAAAGGGTGGAAATGGCTGTGGTGAACACATACTTCAAGAAGAGAGAGGAACATAGGGTGATTTACAAGAGTGGAGGAAGGTGCACACAGGTGGACTATATCTTAGGCAGAAGGAGAAATCTGAAAGAGATAGGAGACTGCAAGGCGGTGGAAGGGGAGAATGTAGTGAGACAGCATCGGATGGTAGTCTGTAGGATGACTTTGGAAAGCAAGAACAGGAAGAGAGTGAAGGCAGAGCCAAAGATTATGTGGGAGGAGTTGCAGAAGGAAGAAGGTTGCACAGAGTTCAGGAAGGAGTTGATACAGGCTCTGGGTGGTAGGGAAGAATTACCAGATGACTGGGAAAGTACAGCAAAAGTATTGAGGGAAACGGGTAGAAAGGTATGTGGTGTATCCAGTGGACAAAGGAAGGAAGACAAGGAGACTTGGTGGTGGAATGAGGAGATACAGGAAGGTATTCAAAGGAAGAGGTTAGCAAAGAAAAAGTGGGATAGTCAGGGAGATGAAGAAAGTAGACAGGAGTATTTGGAATCAAGGCACATGGCAAAGAGAGAGGCGGCAAAGGCAAAAGAAAAGGCATATGGTGAGTTGTATGAGACACTAAACACTAAGGAAGGAGAAAAAGGACTTGTATCGATTGGCTAGACAGAGAGATCGAGCTGGAAAGGATGTACAGCAGGTTAGGCTGAGTAAGGACAGAAATGGTAATGTATTAACAAATGACAAGAGTGTGTTGAGAAGGTGGAAGGAGTACTTTGAAGAGCTGATGAATAAAGAAAATGAAAGAGAGAGAGAGATGGATGGATGAAGGCAAGATAGTGAACAAGGAAGTCCTGAGGGTTAGCAAGGCAGAAGTGAGGGCAGCTTTCAAGATAATGAAGAATGGAAAGGCAGTTAGTCCAGATGACATACCTGTGGAGGTATGGAGATGTTTAGGACAGATGGCAGTGGATTTTTGGAGAGTGAAAGGATGCCTGAGGAGTGGAGAAGTGTTTTGGTACAATTTTCAAGAACAAAGGTGATGCTCAGAGCTGTAGTAACTAAAGAGGTATAAAGTTGATCAGCCACACTTTGAAGCTATTGGAAAGAGTTGTTGAAACCAGGTTAAGAGGAGAGGTGACAATCAGTGAGCAGCAGTACGGTTTCATGCCAAGAAAGAGTACTACAGATGCAATGTTTGCTTTAAGAGTGTTGAGGGAGAAGTATAGAGAAGGTCAGAAGGAGTTTCACTATGGCTTTGTGGATCTAGAGAAAGTATATGATAGGGTGCCAAGACAGGAAGTGTGGAAGGAAGTCAAGAGTGGCACAGAAGTATGTGAGGGTGGTACAGGACATGTATGAGGACAGCCAGACGGTGGTGAGATGTGTTGTAGGAGTGATGGATGGATTCAAGGTGGGGGTAGGATTACATCAGGGATTGGCTCTGAGCCCCTCCTTGTTTGCCATGGTGATGGAAAGGCTGACAGATGAGGTCAGGCAGGGGTCTCCATGGACCATGATGACATGAGACGACAGTGATTTGTATTGAGAGTAGGGAGCAGGTGGAAGAGAACCTGGAGAGGTGGAGGTATGCTCTGGAGAGAAGAGGAATGAAAGTCAGCAGAAGCAAGACAGAATACATGAGTATGAATGAGAGGGAGGCAGGTGCAACGGTGAAGATGGAAGAAGTACAAGTAGTGAAAGTAGATGAGTTTAAATACCTGGGGTCAACTATCCAAAGCAATGAAAAATGCACAAGAGAGATGAAAAAGAGTGTGCAGGCAGGGTGGAGTGGGAGGAGACAAGTGTCAGGTGTGATTTGTGACAGAAGGGTAGCAGCAAGAGTGAAAGGGAAGCTTTAAAAGACAGTAATGAGACCTGCTATGATGTATAGTTTGGAGATGGTGGTGCTGACAAAATGACAGGAGGTGGAGCTGAAGGTGGCAGAGTTGAAGATGCTAAGATTCTCATTGGGAGTGACAAGGAGGGACAAGATTATCGTCGTCGGCCTTCGTCG
Organism: Pholidichthys leucotaenia; assembly: GCA_020510985.1. Lineage (NCBI taxonomy): Eukaryota > Metazoa > Chordata > Actinopteri > Cichliformes > Pholidichthyidae > Pholidichthys > Pholidichthys leucotaenia. Next base: position 202,189,907 of record CM035846.1, read on the forward strand.
GTCTATGATGACCATGGAAGAGAATCCTAAACGTCTACTCTGCTGGAACAGCACCGCCTGTGGCTGAACAGGCCGATGCGCGAATGGCAGTCCCTGTCACACAGGTCGCACTTGTGGGTAGTCTCCGTGCTGCTGGGTCTGTGGCGGTTCTTCCTGCGGGTTCTTTTTTCATCTGCTGCAGCAGTCAGTCTCTCTTCACCCACCTTGAGCTGTCTGGTCAGGGTGCCTCTCCATTTGGAGTGGTCCGTTGCAAGGTCCTCCCAGCACTCTGTGTTGATCTCCAGGGTCTTCATGTCTCTCTTGCAGATGTCTCTAAAGCGCAGCTGTGGGCGGCCAACGTCTCTCCTGCCAGTCGCCAGTTCTCCGTAGAGGACGTCTTTGGGGATTCTGCAATCCTCCATACGGTGAACGTGGCCTAGCCAGCGGAGCCTGCGCTGCCTGAGTAGAGTGAACATGGAGGGAAGGCCGGCGCGGGACAGAACTTCTGTGTTGGGCACTTTGTCCTGCCAGGATATGTCCAGGATGTGGCGAATGCAGCGCAAGTGGAAGGAGTTCAGTCTCTTTTCCTGCCGGGCGTATGTTGTCCACTTCTCACTCCCATAGAGCAGTGTGCTGATGACGCAGGCGTTGTACACTGCCATCTTTGTCTTGACAGAGAGTCTGGGATTCTCCCACACTCGTGTAGTGAGACGAGCGAGTGTGAAGGCTGATTTTCCAATCCTCTTGTCAATCTCTGTATCAAGGGAGAGGTTGTTGCTGATCGTGGACCCCAGGTACGTGAACTGATTCACGACCTCCAGCTCGTAGTCGTCGATGGTGATGGTTGGTGATGCTTCCGTGCCTTGCGCCAAGACGTTAGTCTTCTTCAGGCTGATGGTAAGCCCGAAGTCCTTGCATGCCTGGGAGAAGCGGTCCATCAGGGTCTGAAGCTCCTGCTGTGTGTGGGTTGCGACTGCAGCGTCGTCTGCGAACAGCATGTCTCTGATTAGAGCCTCGCGTACTTTGGTTCTGGCTTTCTGGCGGGCGAGGTTGAAAAGCCTGCCGTCAGATCTTGTGTGCAGGTAGATTCCCTCTGTTGCTGTGCTGAAGGCATACCTCAGGAGCATAGCAAAGAAAATCCCAAAGAGGGTTGGCACAAGTACACAGCCCTGTTTCACTCCGCTGCATATGTTGAATGGCTCTGAGACGTTGCCGTCATGCTGCACTATCCCCTGCATGTTGGTGTGAAACGATTCGATGAGGCTTTGCAACTTTGGTGGGCATCCTATCTTTGGCAGGATCTTGAAAAGGCCCTCTCTGCTGACCAGATCGAACGCTTTGGTGAGGTCGATGAAGGCGACGTACAGGGGCATGTTCTGTTCTCTGCATTTCTCCTGGAGTTGGCCGATGGAGAATATCATGTCTACCGTCGATCGCTCAGCGCGGAAGCCACACTGAGACTCGGGGTAGACACGTTCGGCAAGCTTCTGTAGACGAACGAGAACAACTCGTGCGTAGACTTTGCCAACAACGCTGAGGAGGGAGATGCCCCTGTAGTTGTTGCAGTCGCTTCTCTCCCCTTTGTTTTTGTAGAGGGTGATGATCTTGGCGTCCCTCATGTCCTGTGGTACGGCACCTTCCTTCCAGCACTGGCAGAGGACGTCATGCAATGGCAGCAGCAGGGCGATCTTGCAGTGCTTGATCAGGTCAGGGGGTATGCCGTCGTTGCCGGGTGCCTTGCCAGCGGCCAAGCTATCAATGGCCTTGCTGAGTTCGTCGATGGTTGGCTCGGCGTCAAGTTCGTCCATGGATGGCAGGCAGTCGATGGCATCAAGGGCTGACGGTGTCACAGTGTTCTGTCTGGAGTAGAGGTCGGAGTAGTGTTCCACCCATCTCTCCATCTGCTTGTTCTTTTCTGTGATCATCTCCCCAGTGGAGGATTTGAGGGGGGCCGTCTTGCTCTGAGCCGGACCAAGTGCTTTCTTGATGCCATCGTACATACCACAGATGTTCCCTGTTATGGCAGCGGTTTGAATGTCTTGGCTGAGCTGAGTCCAGTATTCGTTGGCACAGCGCCGAGCAGTCTGCTGAACTTTGCCTCTCGCAGCCCTGAGAATCTGGAGATTCTTCTCGTTTGGGTACTTCTTGTACTCAGCATGTGCTGAGCGCTTGGCTTCAATGACAGGGGTCATCTCGGTCAACTTCGCATCAAACCAGTCCTGTGACTTCAAGGTCTTCCTCCCAAAGGTAGCCAAGGCTGTGCGATGGATGGTGTTTCGCAGCTCTTCCCACTTCTGCTTTGCAGATTCTCCTTCTTGTGGTACACCAAGTTCCTTCTCAAAGGTGGAGGCAAACTGCTCAACAGGTTCTGGTTGGACCATCTTGCTGGTGTCAATCCGTGCCTTTCTAGGCTGTCTAGCACGATGGAATTTCTTCAGCTGCAGCTTGACCTTGCAACACACCAATGAATGGTCTGTGTCACAATCTGCACTCTGGAACGAACGGGTGATTAGCACGTTCTTCAGTGAGGTGCGCCTAGTCAGGATCAAGTCCAGCTGGTGCCAGTGCTTTGAGCACAGATGTCGCCAGGAAACCTTGTGTTGGGGCTTGGTCTTGAAGAATGAGTTTGTGATGCACAGATCATGATATGCGCAGAACTCGAGCAGCTGCTGTCCATTGTCGTTCATTCTGCCCACGCCAAATGGTCCAAGACAGGAGGGCCAGGAGTCGTGGTCAGCACCCACTCTGGCCAATTGAAGTCTCCAAGGAGAATGAGTTGTTCAGAGTTGGGGATGATCCTGACAGTTGTTGCGAGATTCTCGTAGAACTCGTCTTTTGCCTCTGGTGTGGCTGTCAGTGTTGGGGCATACACACTGACGAGGGTGACTGAGCCTTGAGTGGTGTTGAGGCGGAGGGTGAGGAGTCGTGCAGAGCCATTGCTGCCCGGTTCCACCATCTTCAGCAAGGTGTTCTTCACTGCGAAGCCCACTCCGTGTTCCCTGTGTTCGTCACTGCCCTTTCCCTGCCAGTAGAATGTGTAGTCCTTCTCTCTCAGTGTGCCTGCGTCAGCCAACCATGTTTCCTGGAGAGTGGCGATATCCACTCCCAGTCTCTTCTGCTCATTATTGATGATGGAAGTCTTCCTAGTGTCGTTGATGTCCTTGAGATTAGCAGCGAGTCCTGTCATCATAGTGCGGACGTTCCAAGTTCCCAGTTTTAGAGTTGGTCTCTTGTTTTTTTGTCTTGCCTGGTGCGAAGGTTCTCAGCCTGCTGTTCAGACTTCTCCTCATCCCCATGCACCCAATGAGGAAAGCAAGCTGTGGCGGGACAACACCTTATTGGCTGGGGGCTGCCCAGCTTGAGGCGGGTGGTAGCTGTCCAGTGAGATCCGATGATCCCTCCCACCGTCGGGAACAACCCCTGGCGCCGCGCTCTACGCCAGTTGAGCAGTGGCTTATAACCGGTAACTGTCATTCCCCGTGTTTTGTCTATGCTAAAGGCGAAGCTGGAGTGTCCTCTCCAGTGATCCGGTGTTCTACCTTCCAGCATTGGGCGTTGGTAGGATTCAAGCCTGGGCAGGAAGCTATGGAGGACAAGATGTTGCCCATGCAGCATGTCCCCCCTCTCCACGTCACTAATTAATCCAAAGGAACAGCAGGGCTGCTACAGTTTGGCACCAGCGCCGTTGCAGGAGCTGCTAGAACGATGTTGAGCACAACAGAGAACTGCCTTAGGGGCTCCGACTCCAGATTTTTCCTCAGGGTTGACTCCCGAAGCATTTCCCGTGACCGGGTGTGCCGCAAGGCAGCGGAGGTTTGAAATCAGGGTTTACCTTCCCCCAGATGGGCTACCTTCCCAGGTTGACGAGCCACCATCTACCCGAAGCATCTGGTTTTAAGGCGCCAGAGATCCGCCCTCGCCCCTTCTCCTATTAGTAAAAGCAGTTCCGCCGGGCTTAGAGACTAAACCACACAGGCAGGCTAGGAGTTGGACTTAGTTGTCAGAGGCTTTTCTCATCAAATCGTTTCACACCAACATGCAGTTCTCCGTAGAGGACGTGTTTGGGGATTCTGCCATCCTCCATACGGTGAACGTGGCCTAGCCAGCGGAGCCTGCGCTGACTGAGTAGAGTGAACATGGAGGGAAGACCAGCGCGGGACAGAACCTCTGCGTTGGGCACTTTGTCCTGCCAGGATGTGGGACAAGATTAGAAATGAGTATATCAGAGGGACAGCTCAGGTTGAGCGGTTTGGAGACAAAGTAAGAGAGGCAAGGCTGAGATGGTTTGGACATGTGCAGAGGAGGGATAGTGGATATATTGGACAAAGGATGTTGAAGATGGAGCTGCCAGGCAGGAGGAAAAGAGGACGACCACAGAGAAGATTCATGGATGTAGTGAAGGAGGACATGGAGATGGTTGGTGTTACAGAGGAAGATGCAAGGGATAGGGTGAGATGGAAGCAGATGATCTGCTATGGCAACCCCTAAAGGGAGCAGCCAAAAGAAAGAAAGAAAGAAAGAAAGAAAGAAAGAAAGAAAGAAAGAAAGAAAGAAAATTGTACACAAGTAAAACTAGGTTATCTTTATACTGTATATTACAGTGATCCCTCACTTATCGCGGTTAATGGGTTCCAGAACCGACCGCGAAAAGTGAAAAACCGCGAAGTAGCGTCACCCCAATGACGTCATCCATAAACAATACGTACGTTCATTCTCTCACTCTCTCTCTCTCATATGATACGTGTGTGTGTGTACGTGTACATACATACGTAGATGTAAACAAAGTGTACATAAATATGTTTTTAGAACTCTTTTATTCTTATAACAAGATACGTAACTCAAGATGAAAGTGATTTACTGCACAGGTTAATGAGAGCTTTACTGCTCCTCAGGTGACGCCTCATCGTGAGGTGCTGGAGGCGCAGGATCAGCGAGGGCAGCTTCCGATAGAGCTGAAGCTGCAGGAGGCGGCGTAGTGCCTCAACGGGAAGACTATTTCGCACAAAATGGCACAAGAGAACAGCAAAAAGTTCCACGCGGCGAGACTAAGTAACACGAGCGATAAAAAGCAATGAATGCGGTCTTTCTTCCCTTCATAGGTGCTTGGCAGGGAGAGGAGGTGGGTGAGACGTCTCGGCCAATCAGCTTGCGGGGTGAAACGTCTCGGCCAATCAGCTTGCGAGATTTCCGAGCCCAGCCAACACGACAACAGCGAACAGAGAGTTGTGCTGCTCTCCGTGTTGACACGTGATGGTCTAATGTAGTCTCCCTGCCTTCTGCTAGCGCCCGCCCATTATTTCTCAATTTTGAATTTTTGATGAATATTTTTGAAAAATCTGCGATGCACTGAGGGCGCGAAAGGTGAAGCGCGAAGTAGCGAGGGATCACTGTATTACTCAAATATACATAAGAGTAATTACCCCAAAATAGCAAGAAGTTACTGGGGCTGCACGGTGGCGCAGTGGTTAGCACTGCGGCAGCACAGTTTACCCTTGGCCGGGGGATTGTGGGGATCGTGGGATCGTGGGTTCGATCCCAGCCCCCGACCAACAGTGATCTGTGTGGAGTTTGCATGTTCTCCCCGTGTTGCGTGGGTTTACTCCGGGATTTCTCCGGTTTCCTCCCACATGCCAAAAACATGCATGTTAGGTTAATTGGCTGTTCTAAATTGTCCCTAGATATCTGTTTCCTATAGGCCCTTAGAATAGAGGGTTAGTATTAATGAAAGCGCTTTGAGTGGTCTTTGTGACTAGAAAAGCGCTATATAAGTGCAGGTTAGTTAGTTAGTTAGTTAGTTAGTTAGATCTGACTTTAGTCTGGACAGTTTGAGATTCTTCTTCTCAGTTTATGGCAGTTTTACTCTAAATTTACTACCTTTTCCTTGTAAATTTGGAAGATTTTTTTCCTACTTAAATCAACCTTTTCTCATAATTTGTGTCTAGTGCTAATTTAGGGGGTTTTTTTCTTGTACGTTTGAGACTTTACTCTCAAACTTGTGAGGTTTTGCCTCATAAATTAAAAATCAAAATTAAAATGAGCAAAGATGGAGTATTTTCTATTACTAGTGCATACCCGTGCATGCCCTTAGAAACCTGTGCATGCCCGTAGAGGGGGTGCATTGGAACAGAATTCCTGCCAGTTACAGGACAGTTGGTATAGCAACACAGCACTAAGTGGTAATCACATGTGATGGCTTTTGTATGCAGCAAAACATAAAAATCACACAAAATATGCCCTGCCATCTGGGGCTGTTTTCCCCTGCTTGTTATTTCTTCTCCTACCTGTCACTGTTCTGTGTTATGTTGCTTACCTGTGTCTATATACTGTATATGTCTTGTACAGAGTCATGTGCCATCATATAGACATCATCTGGTGGGTCTTCTTCTTCTTCAGACCACTGAAGGGTCTCCTGTCTCAGTCGGCTGTGTTGTTCACAGTCATGCCTGCGGCGTACTGGTGGAACCTGAGGTGTTTCATGTTCACGGCATCCTTTCTGACGTGCAGCAGTTCTCCTCATTCTATTGCTCTCCATCTGGTGGGTCTTCTTCTTCTTCGTTCAGACCACTGGTTGAGGGATAGGTGCGTCGTAATTCCAGTTCATGCGCACGATCCTGAAAAAGTGACTTTTGACCCTGTTCAGCAAGGCCCGTGCATGCATGTAGAAACCAAGAAACTGGAGCACCCGGAGAAAATCAGCGCTTTGCTTTGCATTTTACACATTTGTAGTGTAGACTGGCATTTGTCAAGGTTACACATTTGCCGTCATATAGGCATGGCAAGTCGCCCTATGATGCCTGAGTTCATAGGACGCACTATAATGATGAGGCAGAGATCATAGGCCATCCTATGATGTCCTAGAAACATACTTTAAAGTCTGTCGTATCCTATGCTGGTGAAGGGTGTCCTGTCTCAAGACGGGTGCGATGTACTGCTGGAACCTCAGGTGTTTCATCTTCATGGCATCTTTTCTGACGTGCAGCAGTTGTCATTCTATGTACTGTATTGCTCCCCATCTGGTGGGTCTTCTTCGTTGAGACTGCTGGTTGAGGGATAGGTGTAGCCTTGATATATATGACATCGTAAAGACATGTTGCCTGATGTCTGTCACTGTATATGACATCATAAAGACACGAAGGCAGACTTGATGTATGTGACATCATAAAGACACATTTGTCTATGTGCCGTCATATACAGTAGGTATCACGAGTCCTATGATGCCTGAGTTCATGGTCTATATGACATCATAAATACACATTTGTCTGTGTCCTATGATGCCTGAGTTCAAAGACACATGGTCTATATGACATCATAAAGACACATTTGTCTATGTGTCCTATGATGCCTAAGTTCATAGGACGTCCTATGATGTTCAGGCAGAGATCATAGGCCGTCCTATGATGTCCTCTGAATGTGACACACACACGCACACACACAGAGATTTCTTGCTTTTATAGAGTGATATTATATAGTCTTATCACTAGCCTATTTTCTAACCCCCACCACAGGTGAAAACCTCATGTATTTTGAAACCTAAATGTTTGCAGGTATACATCACAGTCTTACTGAATAAATTCAGACAGACGCAAAAACTATTCATAGCCTTGCAGAATATTCATGCTGAGGCTGGCGTCATAACATTATGAGATATTAAGGTGTGTATTACCTGTAGAAGAGCTGCAGCAGCCTCCTGTCCTCTCACTTTTCCTGCTGTTGGGATCGGGAGGGCCTGGGGTGATGTAATCTGATGTTGCATTCAACTACACTCAGAAGTTTGACTTTATATCGGAATTAGTAGGTTAAAACAAAGTTGCTGGCTTTGTCTGGAGCTTTTTGAACTGACTAATATGTCCTTTATTTTAATACATTTAGTGGCATCTATTTCCATTTTTTATTTTTTCCCCTAGTCTTTTCAACTCCACTTCAATGCTTTTATTTGTCCATTTTCATCCAACACTTCTGCTGCCACACAACTTCTTCCACACTAAACTCAGCTCTGAAAGGGGTCGGTGCTGGGAAGGAAGGTGTGGGGGTGTGCCTTAAGAGATTTGATGGAGCAGTTCAGTGTCAGTAATAAAAATAAAGGAATGGGCTGCTGTCAGTACTTCAAAGGCCGGTGTGCAGCGGTCCTTCAAGCGTGGTTACATAATTATATTGATGACATGCACCAGCCCACTTGCACGTGGGCCCACCGATATGCCAGATGGCCAGTCTGCACCTTGTGTGCTAGCAATAGCTCAACCTGTCACTCACAGCATGGCATTTCATCATTTCACATGCAGACTCTCAACATATACATTATACACCAACAAACTGGTAAGAATACACATCTGTCTAACCTTTTGTTTTGAAATATTGGTCAATGTATCATTTTAGCCAAACTCTGGCTGGTTGGTTAGAGAGGAGTCCTGTTAACAAGTGATGCAGCATTCCAAAAGTTGAACTTTTTTCAATTCTCTTGCTCTCTGGGTCCAGCAACAAAACACTGAAAGCCCAGAGTATTTTTGTTGAGGGGCTGAATATTTTAAACTCTTGACTCCATTGAAAATGAACAGGAAATAGGTGCTTCAAGTAGAAAAAAAAATGTATGTGAACATGTATCCTTTCTCCTTGTGTGACGTAAGAGTGGTTGACTCAGATTCTTTGTTACTCATTCTCTCTTATCCAGCTATCAAGGGAAAATAAACAGCTGAAGTTACTGGTACCAGAGAAAGGAAATTGATACTTAATCAGGAAATAGGGACTTGGTGTTTTGTTCTATCAAGATATGGATTCCTTCTAAACATATAACTTTCTTTTTCCATCACTTGTTCTGTTGTCTCCCTGTCCAAGCTATGTTTTGGATATTATGTATTTTACTACAGAGTGCATAATTAACTTGAACCCTGTAATGTGACTTCTGTACTTCTGGTCTCCATGTGAAAACACAGCGAGGGGAACTCAATGAAGAAAAACAAACTAGAAAGAAAAATATCAGCTTGAATCAAAGAGTATACAAAAACGTCTCTGGCATGTTTAAGCATGCTCCATCTGAGTTTGAGCCACACTGTTGGCTTATATGTCAGATTGTGTAAATATTTTAGAGGCCACGTCAGAGTGAGAGACATCCCTTTATTTCAGCACTGTACTGAAATACAGCAAACATGTCTGTAAATTGTTATTTGAGCACTTAAGTCTTCAAGTCTTCGAGTTGCAAATCCAAGTCAAGTTTCAAGTCTCAGAGCTCAGGTCCAAGGTAAAGCTTAAGCCACTTTAATATCTGAGGAATCTAAAATATGTACCACATTATCCTTTATCTACTAGCATTTAGTAACAGAACTGGTCAGCAGTTGGATATGATTACTTCAAACAGACTGATGCAGTAATGCAGTAAAAACACAGTGAAAGTTTCTCTTATAGATTTAACATCTGCATTTTTCCAAAAATTGGCAGTTCTTTTCTTGAGAAACAGTCATGTTTGATGGATCCAATTATCTGTGTTGTTTTAATGGTGAAAATGACCTGATTTTTATTGCTCAAGGAAATTCAGTATTTTGAATGTTTTTAACAAAAACATTAAAAATAAAAGACTGTTCACAAGTCACAAGTCAAATCCCTTGTCTTTTGAGCCCAAGTCCATGTCAAGTCTTAAGTCCTTGTGTATGTGACTTAAGTAAGTGTGGACTTGAGTCAAAGTCTCAGACTCAAGTCCCCATCTCTGATAGGCATGCCAAAAAGTTGCATACTACTGTATTTTTTTATATAATTTTCTGAGGCTATAAGCAGGATGTATAGCTCTCCATTTAAAGGAAAATGTCAGCAAATTTAATACAAACCTGATTCATGGAATTAATACAAACACTGCAGTAGGATTACAGTAGTACTTTAATTACTCTCAGTTTCACACACTTTCATAAACCAGCATGGAATTATTTGCCTTCAACATATTCATTCATTCATTCATATTCGCCATCAAATATTGTAACAAAAAATATAAACCACCACATTTCATATTTCATTTAGTTTATTTTGCAGTATAACTAATTCTTCTTTCTCGTTTTCCAATAAATTTTCAGGTGAAACTTGAGAGAGAGCTGTTATTTTGATTTCCCCTTTTTTTCTAGATTTACAGTGGTGTGAAAAAGTGTTTACCCCCTTCCTGATTTCTCGTTTTTTGTATGTTTGTCACACTTACGGTAAATGTTTCAGATCATTAAACAAATTTAAATATAAGACAAAGATATCACAAGTAAACACAAAATGCAGTTTTTAAATGAAGGTGTTTATTATTAAGGGGAAAAAACCCCAAACCTACATGGCTTTGTGTGAAAAAGTGATTGCCCCTCCTGTTAAAACATAAATTAACTGTGGTTTATCACATCTTTGAAAAGCTGAGTTCAATTTCTCTAGACACACCCAATCCCGATTACTGCCACACCTGTTCTCAATCAAGAAATCACTTAAATAGGACCTGCCTGACAAAGTGAAGTAGACCAAAAGATCCTCAAAAGCTAGACATCATGCTGTGATCCAAAGAAATTCATGAACAAATAAGAAACAAAGGAATTGAGATCTATCAGTCTAGAAAAGGTTATAAAGCAATTTTTAATGCTTTGGGACTTCAGCAAACCACAGTGAGAGCCATTATCCACAAATGGCAAAAACATAGAACAGTGGTGAACCTTCCCAGGAGTGGCTGGCCAACCAAAATTACCCCAAGAGCGCAGCAACGACTCATTCAAGAGGTTACAAAAGACCCCACAACAACATCCAAAGAGCCGCAGGTCTCACTTGCCTCAGTTAAGGTCAGTGTTCATGACTCCACCATAAGAAAGAGACTGGGCAAGAATGGCCTGCATGGCAGAGTTCCAAGATGAAAACCACTGCTGAGCAAAAAGAACATAAAGGATCATCTCAGTTTTGCCAGAAACATCTTGATGATCCCCAAGACTTTTGGGAAGATACTCTGTGGACTGACAAGACAAAAGTTGAACTTTCTGGAATGTGTGTGTCCCATTACATCTGGCGTAAAAGTAACACATTTCAGAAAAGGAACATCATACCAACAGTAAACTATAGTGGTGGTAGTGTGATGGTCTGGGGCTGTTTTGCTGCTTCAGGACCCGGAAGTCTTGCTGTGGTAAATGGAACCATGAATTCTGCAGTCTACCAAAAAATCTTGAAGGAGAATGTCCAGACATCTGTTCGTGACCTCAAGCTGAAGCACACTTGGGTTCTGCAGCAGGACAATGATCCAAAACACACCAGCAAGTCCACCTCTGAATGGCTTAAGAAAACAAAATGAAGAGACTTCCGGTCTGGACACCATGGTGATAGCAGCTTAACGCTGAAGCTCCCAGACCCGATCCAGGAAAATACCTTGAAAATCAGATTTAACGGATTTTTGGAAGAGTGAAAATCAAAAGACAAAGTCATTATGCCTAAAGGAAAACAGAAGAGATCGACATTTACCAGGCCAAGACACGCATCGGCCGGAGAATCTGACCCGGAGGACATCCATTCAGAAGAGGAGGAGCTGAATGAAGCTAGCAACAAGGTTAGCTTAAAAATGGTACTTCAAGAATTAAGACAATTTCGCCGAGAGTGTTGGGCCGAATTTCATGAAATTAAAGACGAAATAAAAAGGACAAACAGCAGAGTGGACCAGGCTGAGGACCGAATCACGGAAGCAGAGGAAAGAATAAAAGGGCTGGAAGAAACCATGCTGGATTTACTTAAACGACAGTCAAGACTGGAGGCTAAGCTAACCGACCAAGAAGGAAGACTAAGAAGAGACAACATAAGAATTCATGGACTGAAAGAAGGAGTCGAGGACGGTTTCACCACAATGGCTGCATGCGTGGAATCCATACTGAGAGAGAAGTTGGAAATTCCCCAATCCACCGACTTGAAGATAGAAAGGGCACACCGTACATTAGCCCCAAGGCCATCAGCGGAAGCGCCCCCACGATCGGTGGTGGTAAAGTTCTCCAACTCCAGAATAAAAGAAGAGGTTGTAAGACTGGCTTGGCAGAAAAAAGGATTTATGCACCAAGAGAGAAAAGTTTTTGTGGAGCACGACTACGCCCCAGAGGTCCTTAAAAAGTGTCGGGAATACAACAACGCTAAAAACGTACTTCGAGAGAAGAAACTGCGCTTTCAAACTCCATTTCCAGCGAAGCTGTGGGTTTTTTACGGAGATGAGACGTGTCTCTACAACTCGGTGGAAGAAGCAACCACAGATATGGGCTGCACGGTGGCGCAGTGGTTAGCACTGCGGCAGCACAGTTTACCCTTGGCCGGGGGATTGTGGGGATCGTGGGATCGTGGGTTCGATCCCAGCCCCCGACCAACAGTGATCTGTGTGGAGTTTGCATGTTCTCCCCGTGTTGCGTGGGTTTACTCCGGGATTTCTCCGGTTTCCTCCCACATGCCAAAAACATGCATGTTAGGTTAATTGGCTGTTCTAAATTGTCCCTAGATATCTGTTTCCTATAGGCCCTTAGAATAGAGGGTTAGTATTAATGAAAGCGCTTTGAGTGGTCTTTGTGACTAGAAAAGCGCTATATAAGTGCAGGTTAGTTAGTTAGTTAGTTAGATATGGCGAGAAGAGGGCTCCCGGTAACGGAGTATAAACCCGCAGCAGACCCGATCGAAAGAATCAAGGCTCAAACGTGGTGCACACAGAGACCCTCAAAACCCACGAGCCAGCAGCGGGAAACCCAGCGCCAGAGCTATTAGGAAAAACTGAGCGTTTACAGGAGGGAATAACGATATTTTTAGTCAATCTGCGCATCCAACCCTCCTCCTACAAGGTAACAAACATTAAAGGAGATGCAGAATCAGCAAATATGAAGTGGTAAAACATTTCATGGAACAGACATAATATTAGAAACAAATAAGTCTTTTAAAAAAAAAACAAACAAAAAAAAACTTGTTAAAATAGAAATGTGACAATGAACCACATGATTTCTCCACACTAACAAATACTGTATTAACGTGACTGTTTGCTGTGATGGTAGTGGGAGGTTGCACACAATTTCATAGAGTATAGGCATAAAAAAAAAAATAAAATCATTACAAGTTCGGATTGGGATCTGAAATTCACGTTAAAAACATGGGACAACTTACAGGGGTAAGAGAGGGCCCTCAGCATGTAACGGAGTTTGAGGAATTTCCCTCAGAGCCAACGCACCATCAAGGCTCTTCTAAGGTCACTAAAAAGACCTCAGCTCAGGAAGATCTTTTGTCAGTTTTTTGTTTTAAAGTTTTATATACTATGTTCTTAATGTTTTTTATGTTCTTAATGTTCTTTCAGTTTCTAAGTAGCGTAAAAGAGGGCCACCACACTGTTATACTAAATAAGACAACACAATGGAGAAACAGGGTGTAACCAAAATAATCTCATAATGTAAAAGGGATCCTGAATCCAGTTAAAAGATCCAAGATTTTAGGCAAAATGAAAAAAGACAAAGCAGGAATAATATTTTTACAGGAAACCCACCTAACAGACGTGGAGCACACTAAACTTAATAGACAAGGATTTAATAGGATCTCTTCATCTTCATATAAGTCAGGGAGGAGGAGGGGGGTAGCGACAATTGATCTCAACCAAAATTATATTTGAAAAAAAATCAGAACACAAAGATAAAGAAGGGAGATTCAGCATGGTACTTGGTCGGCTAGAGGGAGAAGATATCACCCTGCTGAATGCATATGCACCTCCAGGGGCTAACTGGAAATTTTATAAAAATGTATTTTTACCTAATGATAACTAAAGCCCAAGGTTTAGTGATATGTGGTGGAGACTTCAATCTAAGACTGAATCCATACTGGGATGCATCAGGTAATTCTCCACATCAAAATAACACTCAAAGTAGAAAAACTCGGATGCTACTAAAAGAAATAGGAATCTGTGACGTGTGGAGGGAATTCAACCCCAGTGTAAAAGACTATACATTTTACTCAGCACCACATTCATCATACTCAAGGATTGACTATTTTTTTTATGTTTAATAGCGACATTGGAAGAGTAAAACCATGTAAAATAGGACTGATGGATCTCTCTGACCACAGTCCGATCTATATGGACTTAAGTATCCAAAAATACACAAATAATACATTTTCTTGGAGGTTAAATTCAAATGTGCTAAAAGGACCACTCAAAGATGAATTGAAATCAGATACTCTCAGATACTTGGAAGAAAATGATAATGGAGAAGTATCCCCTTTAATACTGTGGAACGCATGCAAAGCTGTAATAAGGGGAAAGATTATCGCAAAACTGGCAATCCAAAAGAAACTGAGACAAGAAAAACTAATCACATTAGAGTCAGAACTTAAGAACCTAGAAAAAGAGCACAAAGACAACACTCATTCTAATGACTCGCTCAAAATTAAGGAAATTAAAAAACAAATAAATGAGATCTACACAATAGAAATCCAGAAGAAACTTACATTTCTGAAACAAAAATACTATGAAACAGGTAGCAAATCGGCAAAATTACTAGCCTATAAATTGAGGAAACAACAAACGGAGAGAGCAATCTACAAAATCATAGACCCAGTATCAAATGAAATAAAATTTAGATTTCAGGAAATTCTTAAAAGCTTCGAGAACTACTACAAGAACTTGTACTCCCTCAAAAAACATAAAAACGCATCCAAAGCCTTCCTAAACACATTAAACCTTCCCCAACTTACTGAATCACAAAATAAAACACTATTGTCAGAAATACAACCTAAAGAATTAGAAAAAGCAATTATGAAACTTAAAGCTAACAAATCCCCAGGAGCAGATGGCTTTACAGCAGAGTGGTACAAAACCTTTAAACAGCAACTATCTCCTCTCCTCCTGAAAACATTTAACTACGTCCTCCACACAGGGGAAATCCCCCCCTCCTGGAGAGAAGGGGTCATTGCAGTCATACCTAAACCTGAAAAGGATAAACTAGACTGCTCCAATTACAGACCAATCAGTGTGTTAAATCAGGACTATAAGCTTTTTACCACTATCCTTGCCAAAAGATTAGAAAATATACTGACAGACTTAATTCATTTAGACCAAACTGGTTTTATATGACAAAGACAGACACAAGATAACATTAGACACACTTTACACATAATTCATCATATAAAAAATATTATTTAAATGTAGCCATATTGGGATTAGATGCTGAAAAAGCATTTGATTCGGTTGACTGGTCTTTCCTATATAGAATCTTATCCAGTTTCAATTTTCATAACAACTTCATTAGAACTATCCAGGCATTATATAAAAAACCAACAGCTAAAATAAGGATTAACGGTAAATTATCTTTTGAACTGGAAAGAGGATGTCGTCAGGGCTGCCCCTTGTCTCCACTGCTCTTTGCAATCTTCATAGAACCTCTGAGCCAATGGATAAGACAGAATCAAAAAATTCAAGGTATTACACTTGGTCAGAAGGAACATAAAATAGCACTCTTTGCCGATGACATTTTAATATACCTGGGGTAGCCGGACACCTCTTTTCCAGAACTAATCTCAGTTTTTTCAGAGTATGGAGATTTATCGGGGTACAAATTAAACATGCATAAAACCCAAATTTTGACATTCAACTATGACCCAAATCAATATTTACTAAGCAAACTCAAAACTAACTGGGAGATGGAATCTATGAAATATCTGGGGAAAAAAACAAAACAAAATGAAGACTTTGGAGTGGCCTAGTCAAAGTACTGACCTGAATCCGATTGAGATGCTGTGGCATGACCTTAAAAAGGCTGTTCATGCTCAAAAACCCTCCAATATGGCTGAATTATAACAATTCTGCAAAGATGAGTGGGCCAAAATTCCTCCACAGTGCCATAAAAGACTCATTGCCAGTTATTGTAAACACTTGATTGCAGTTGTTGCTGCTAAGGGTGACCCAACCAGTTATTTGGTTTAGGGGGTAATCACTTTTTCACACAGGGCCATGTAGGTTTGGATTTTTCTCCCTTAATAATAAACACCTTTATTTAAAAACTGCATTTTGTGTTTACTTGTGTTATCTTTGTCTAATATTTAAATTTGTTTGATGATCTGAAACATTTAAGTGTGACAAACATACAAAAAAAAAATGAGAAATCAGGAAGGGGCAAACACTTTTTCACACCACTGTACATAGAGCGGAACTATAATCTCTTAACAATTGGCTCACTTTAAATTTAAAAAGCTCCTAATTTTTGCAGAAACATTTGTTGAAAAGGGCTTTCTTCCAAAAACATTTTATTAGTTTGTGAACTTTTGTGATTACTACCTCATGTTTTAGAATTGCGTTATTTAGTTTCCAATATGAGCCTCTAAAGACACAGTCTGGTTTGAAACGAATTTGAAGTGATATGTGTTATGTCTGAAACTGGAGTCAAGGAAGAGAGCAATAGTGTAGCTGAACAGACGTTTATTATAACACAGGGCGCAGTGCACCTGACCACACATACAACCGCTGGCACAGGTAAAGGCGGACGAGATCGCCGCCCTTCCTGCAGCCCTTCTTATGCGCACGGGGTTGGCAGAACCAGAACATGGAGCCACCACCCTGTGCCACACAAATAAGAGCTCCAAACACAATACAACATATGAACAATAAATAACTACACAACATCCCCCCCCCGGTAGAAAATCCAAAACACACATACAATCAGCCCACCCCCAATATGGAACCCGAATCATCCACTAAACAAAACTAAAATCACAAAAAGGGGCCTATGGCATTCACACAAAAAAACTAAAATTAGGGGAGATGGGTAGACTGCCGTCCTACCCCCCACACGGTGAGGCGGGTTATTCTGCCGCCCATGATATATAAAAGTCCCGTTAAAAAATAAAAAATTACTGCCGTGTCTCCTACTAAAAACAAAACACCAAAACAATCACAGAACTATAAATACATGTTAACAACTAACAACAAATACACATCCATGGCTCGGTGAGGATGACCCGTGCCCCCCTCCCCAAGACCCTTCATCATTCAGTCTACCCCTGGAGGTAGCTCGCTTCCCGGGCCACAGCTGGTCGCCGCAGTCCAGATGTGCCTTCTCCTCCCCACCTCTGAGCGCTCCAGTCATCTGGGGCTGTGCCCAACTGCCTTCTTTGGGGCACGCCATAACTCATTAGGATGGTGCCATGAGCCATCTGACAGCAGAAGGTAGCCATTGTGCTGCTCGCCCGTCACCTTCAGCCAGCCCTGGTACTGCTCCATCTTCCGCTTTTCTCTCACCCGCCTGGACCTCGCCTCTGCCCGAGCCCGAACCCAGTCCGCGACTCCAAGCGGGGCCCTGCACAGCCTGTGGTGTCTCCACCTGGCACTCGCTCTCCCACTGCCACTCGGTCCTGCCCCGACTGCTTGTAAATCCACTGCGGACCCTGCCAATGTGGCCCCGTGTTCACCGGCCTGCCATGGCCGTGCTCTGGAAACACCTGGGACCTTTTGGGCATCGCTCCTCACCACAGGCTCTACCCCGTGTCGCCCGGTACCCTCATCCAGGGCGACTCGGACATTGGCACCGGGGACCACCCACAGCGACCCTGAGAGCGACAAGGCCTGTCCACTTTCTGGAGTGCAAAGCAATTGTTCATCCCATACAGCGTTGTCCCTAACTCTCGGAACTGATCGGTCCCACAGTCTGCAGCCCGACCATTCTTCCCCAGCGCTGCTCCTGATGGAAAACCTGAGGCCATAAAACAGGTTGCAGCCCATGATGTTTGTGCTGTGGGCTGTCATGACAAGCTTTACATCAGCCATCTCTGCCGACTTCTACTGAGCTGTCAGTCTGACAGTACCCACCATGGCCAACTGTCCTCCTCCATAGCTGCAAAGCTGCGCTGAGTCACCTCGAATTCTGTAGTGGGGAAAACATTCTCTAACCATAGCCCAGTTCAGCAGCGAACTCTCCATCCCCGTGTTGATCAGCATCGGTACTGGTACTCGGTCCAACTCTACCATGCAATGTGTGCGTCCACTAGTACTCGGGGACACAGTATGAATCACCGTTGGGGCGGGAGGAGTTGAGCTCTTGCACAGGCTATCTTGTTCCACTGACTGGCACACCCTCACAAAATGATGTAGACGGCCACAATTGCCCCAGTGCTTTCCTCTTGCCGCACACTCTCTGGCCTTGTAGCAGTGTTTCGTGGACCTGCAGCCCATACGCCTGGGCTTCCCCAGGGCAGACCTCATCTGTACAGCGTTGGCCCTCTCCGCATCATCCTCAACACTCTGACATGAATACCCCTTTCAGGGCATTAATGAGGTGCCAGAAGCCAGCAGTAAGTTTGTCTATTTATTTAACAAAGAATAAAGTAAAGAGCCACATGGGGAAAAACACATACATAAAACTTGAACACAAAATAATAAACACTGACATCGAATGTGAGCGTGTAGCGAGGACGGAATCTAACGCTATTGAACACACACTTACACAAGCCGAAGCAAAGATGAATCAGAGGGAAAACTGAAGCCGGGGTTAGGGACTCCAGTCCTGGAACACAAATGTAGATCACAGCGAGGAGTAAGCCTCAGCAGCTTCCTTAAATACTGAGAACAAACCACCAAACAGGAAAAGGGAATGTAATTAACGGAATTGAGATCAGCTGTGACAGCGCCGGCCCAGCTTTGACAACCGGAAGTCCGGCCAAGATGCTGTCACAATAAAAGCCCTGAAAGGCAATAATAATAACACTGAAATAATACGAGGGAAAAGGGAAAATACCGAGTACCCCGAGCACGGATGTGCTCAGTGCTCGGATCACCACAGTACCCCCCGTTCAAAGGACGCATTCCAGGCGTCTAACGTAACATCCAAGGAGCCCCCCCCCCCCCCCACAACCAGAAGGCTACCAGGACCGACCCAGGGAGGGTGGCAGGGGAAACTGGACAGGAGGGAGAGAACCAAAAAACAAAAAATGTCTACAGCGACACCCAGAGGAGAAAAAAACAAAACAAAAACACAAGGAACGGATAACAACAAGAGACAAACAAAATGATGGGGCTTAAATACAGAAATGACCAAAATTAGAAGAACAAGTGAAAATAAAAGTGCTGATACACTTCAATCAGAAGAAAACTCAGGGAATACTGAATAAGAAACAAAAATATATGTATAGTACTGCTTGGTACACAGAATAGGGAAAACAAAAATACAGGTGCACTTCACCTTGGAAAATACTCAACCACCACGGAGTTAACAAAGAAAAATATATACACAGTGCACACGGCAATCCAAGTAAAGAAAAGAGAAATCCCATGAATAAAGCATAAGAAAACACAACTAAAGGAATACCGGCAGGCAGAGAGCGAAGAAAAAAATGGCAGTTCAGGCGGTCTACCCGCATCCAGATTCCACATAAAAAAAAAAACAGTTCAGGTGGCTTACCCAAGTCCCAGACCCAGGGAAACAGTACCTCAGGTGGCCGGCCCAAGTTGCCGAACCAACGAAGTAGTCTTTCGGGCAGCCGATCCAGGACGCAGAACCAGCGAAACAGTCTTTCAGGTGGCCGACCCGCATCCTTAGACCACCAGGACTGGAGGGGGGAGCTCGGAGGCGGCTTCCCTACCGAGAGGCACAGCAAGGGGAAGCCAAAACAAATAAGGGAGACCCCAGTGGCGTCCAGTGAAGGAGAATAGGGGGGAAGACGAGGAACCAGACCGGTGTCAGGCGGAAGGGGACCTGCAGCTCCCTCACCGACTTTGAACCGGACTGGCACAGCACCCTCGGTGGACCCGGACTGGGCCTGCACAGCACCCACTGTGGACCCGAATTGGGCCAGTGCAGCACCCACGGTGGACCCGGATTGGGCCAGCGCAGCACCTGGGATGACCTCCAAACACGAACCTAGAGCCTCAATGACAATGACCGTTGCTGACTCATCTCTGGTGACCCTGGAAGAAGGCTCGGACAGACAGGGAGAACAGGGGTCAGGATCACAGGCTGTGGCAGAGCCTGGCAAGACAAGCTCGGATGCAGTGGTCGGATGCACCCGGATCTTCTCCCCAAGACACAGGCAAGAATGCTCCAGAACAGAAAGCAAGAAGACAAAATAGAGCACTTGCCTGATCTCGGGCTCCACCGCCATCCAGGACTCCGACAATCCGGGCTGGACGATCTGGAGGTCCATTGCTGGTCCTGACTCGACTGCAGTGGGCTCCGCAGCCGGCATGATGGTCTCCACAGTCCGGGAACCCCCTGGCACTGAAACCCACACCGACGGCCCGCACGGCGTGGTGGCAGGGGAACCGTAGCCTGCTGGGGCCGACTGCTGCTCCATGGAGACCCGGGGACGCTTAATCATCGGCCCAGGCTCCAAATGATGGTCAGCCCTCCTCTCCTGCCCATGACGCGGCTGCAGGGCCGGAACCATGCTCTCCAGGCCCACAGGCTCCTCCTCCGTCCGACAATCTACTCCTGGCACTGGGGGACACTCGGACAGAAGGGGAGAAAACACAGAGTTAGCAGGTTCAATGTTTATGGCTGCAGCAGGTGGTGGGAGCTCAGAGGACTCAGATAAGGCAATTCATTATACTGAGACTTAGAACGAAAAAACACTTGCCTGTTTTCCCGGGGAAGATGGTGACTGCTGCAGCGGGCTTGGTTCTCCCCTTTCCCCTAAGGATGGTGACAGAGGGCCCCACAGGAAGACGAGGAGGAGCCGCTCCCACAGGATTGATGACGGGCGCAGCTGAAGGGAGCGCCGAGGAGGAGGGAGGAGCAGCCAAGACAGTCCAGAAACAAGGAGCTGACGGAACAGCAGGGACAGATGACCCTGAGGCTGAGGCTGCTGTCTTTCCCTTCCGTCATGACGTGGGGAAAACAGCTGGCTGGGAGGCGGAGTTACCTTGGCAGCCCAGGACAGGATCTGGACGGGAACCTCGTGGAGGGACGGTGACGGGCGGAACCAGAGAAGGACTCACTGGGTGCACAGCAGCTGAAGGGTGCGCCGAGGAGGAGGGAGGAGCAGCCGGAGTAGCCCAGGTACGTGGAGCTGACGGAATAGCGGAACAAGATGACCCTGAGGCTGGAGCTGCTGTCTTCACCCTTTGATGTGGCACGGGGGTTGCAGCTGACTGGGGGGCATAGTTCCTCTGGCGGCCCGGGACGGGAACCTCGTGGAGGACTGGCCCGATCAGGAGACTTCTGGACCGAATTCTCCATCAGCTCGCAGTTCCTCTGCCGCAGAGCCACCAACGCCAACACTCTCTCCTTACCCTCAGGAAACGAGGTCAGGTGATAGCTCTTTAAAGCCCTCTGCACAAGGTCCAGGTACCGGTGTGTGGTATCGGAGGGGATCAACTGACAGGTGTTGGACAGGAGGTCATCAACCTCCATTAGGTACTCGATACAATAGTCCATTTCTCCGACTAACACTGGCACCCGGAGAAGGGGAAAAAACTCAAGCCTGAAAACAAACTTACTGTGACTGACACCTCTTTTGGCTGTGATCTACTGACATGAATGCCCCTTTCAGGGCATTAATGAGGTGCCAGAAGCCAGCAGTAAGTTTGTCTGTTTATTTAACAAAGAATAAAGTAAAGAGCCACGTGGGGCAAAGCACATACATAAAACTAGAACACAAAATAATAAACACTGACATCGAATGTGAGCGTGTAGCAAGGACGGAACCTAACGCTATTGGACACACACTTAACACAAGCCGAAGCGAAGATGAATCAGAGGGAAGACTGAAGCCGGGGTTAGGGACTCCAGTCCTGGAACACAAATGTAGATCACAGTGAGGAGTAAGCCTCAGCTGCTTCCTTAAATACTGAGCACAAACCACCAAACAGGAAAAGGGAATGTAATTAACGGAACTGAGATCAGCTGTGACAGCGCCGGCCCGGCTTTGACAACCGGAAGTCTAGCCGAGACACTATCACAATAAAAGCCCTGAAAGGCAATAATAATAACATTGAAATAATACAAGGGAAAAGGGAAAATACCAAGTACCCCAAGCGCGAATGAGCTCAGCGCTCGGATCATCACACACTCCCATCGCTGTCCGGGTCCACTAATTGTGTGGCCATGGAGAATCCCAACTCTTGTGGTGACAGACGCTCATGTCGCTCCCGAGTTAGCTCATCCGAGCTGCCTCCAGCTGGAAAGCCAACTCGATGGCCTTAACCAGCGTCAACTCACCCGGAAATGTGAGCAGCTTAGACCAGACCGCAGCACAGTTGGTGTGTTCCGCCAACTGGTTGCGAACCATTTCTTCCTCCAACAGTCTGAACCGACACTCAGCGGCTAGCTGCCTCAAGTCCGATACAAACCGTTGGATGGGTTCGCCAACCTGTTGGCGGCGCTGTCAGAACTTAATCCTCCGGACGATGACGTTGTCCGGCGCCCTGAAATGATGCGCCATTAACTTGACCACTTCTTTGTAGTTGTCCACGTCACCAAGCATGCCTAAAATCCTCTGGCCCTCCATTCCCAGGTTGTGCACAAGCAATGCATGCACCCTCAGCTTCTCCATCCTTCGCAGGTCCAATGCCACCATATACATTTTAAAGAATTCGTACCACCGAGGCCACGGCACAGGCGGCTCACCCGGGAGCTCCAAGAACGGCCGAATTGATGCTCCACATGCTTCCATGGCTTTTCTTCTCATCGCCAAATGTTATGTCTGGAACTGGAGTCAAGGAGGAGAGCAATAGTGGAGCTGAGCAGACGTTTATTATAACACAGGGCGCAGTGCACTTGACCACACATACGACCGCTGGCAGAGGTAAAGGCAGAAGAGACCACCCCCCTACCTACAGCCCTTCTTATGCGCATGGGGTTGGTGGAACTGGAACATTGAGCCACCACCCCGTGTCACGCAAATAAGAAGTCCAAACACAGTACACCATATGAACAATAAATAACTACACAACAATATGGCCCTGTGGTCTGTTAGTGGGGTTATTATTATATTAACAGAAATGTTATTTTTGTCTAGACAGCCAGAAACTAGCCAGTAGTCTATGTGAGGCATAGAGGTACAGTACAAGCTTTATTACATCATGTAAAGGCTTTCACATTAGAATTAAGTTCTCTCCATATGTCTATTAAATTGAACTTTTGCATGAGCATCTGTAAATTAGAGGCTAAAAAAATTCATATTACTTGGAGGCCATCTGTCAGAGGAACCGTCTAAGATGTTGTTGAAATTACCACCCACTAAAAAAATCAAGTCTGGGTATTTATTTAGACAATAAAGGAAACGGGATTCTAGTCCATCAAATAATTTGTTTTCAGGTTTAGAATTATAATCATAGATGTTGGCAAGAAAGACAATGATATTATTGACATTTAGAATTAATAACAAGTAGTGGCCTTTAGGGTCACTATCTGAATGTAAAACATTGACTTTAAAATTATCTTTTAAGACTGTAACCCCCGCAGATCTTTCTGTACCATGTGAGAACCAAATGTTATTCCCCCACTGGGCCTTACAAAATGAAGAGTCATTTGCTGTTGAGTGAGATTCCTGAAAAAAAATGAAAATCAGTTTTCTGCTGCTTTGCAAATAAAAATAAAGTTTTATGCTTAACATTTTCTCTTAGTCCCTCAGCATTAAGTGAAAAAAACAGATAAAGACACTGTAAAGAATAAGCAAAGTGAACAGTTTTCAACCCTCTACTTAAATCCAACACAGGAATTAACGTAATAGTAAATCTCCCATGTTTCAGAACATTAAACCATTTTGCCTATAAAAAATTATATGCAATGAGTAGTGAGTGTAAATATTAAAAAAGTTATGTTACTTTAGTACATTACGAGGGACATGAGGTGATCATCAGTGTAGGATGGGTGTCAGTAGAAGACAGCGATAGTTGAATCTCTTCCCTTTATTATCACATGAACTCCTGCGAAGTACGCTCTTTTTCCTTCTTTTTCTGCAGCGTCTGTTGTGTGGAGAGTGTGGTGTGTGCGTGGCCCCTAGGGCTTGCCATAGCCACCCTGGTTGTGATCTCAGGTGGGCTGTGGCACTAGTATATATTCTGTGGTTCCCTCAATTAAGTGGGAGTTTGCTGCATGGCATAAGAAGACTCCAGTCTCTGATTTCAGACATAACATTCTGGTGATGAGGAGAAACCATGGAGGCACATGGGCAACCTTCATGTCTACCACAGTTTCTGGAGTATCCGGGAGAGCCAGCAATCCTGTGGCCGGACTGGGTGGCCATGCTTGGGGGATACGTTGCAGAGCTGGGCCTGGGTAGACTCGACAGAGACCAAGGACGAGCACCCCTGGTCCACTGTCTCGGCATGGAGGGTTGGAGAATTCTCTGCATGTTGGGAGAGACGGAGGCTTATGCGAATACTATCGGGCGGCTGGCTGGATATTCTGCCAAACATACAAAGGACAAGAAGCTGTGGGTAGTGAAGCTGTTGGCGTCAAAAGGAGCTAGGCTAACATGTCCCCCCCCTTTTCCCTCCACAGATTGACCTGCCCTCCCGTACACCTTGCCAGCAGGGGGTTTCGACCAGGTCGGTGACCTCCTGCTCCAGCCACTATGGGTGCCGGCTCAAGCCCAAAGGACGGGGGGGTTAGTGCCCTTTCTGGGTGGCAGGTCTCTACTGAAGGAACACCAACTTGCAGAGCCACCGATGGTGGGCGTCCACGCCGGGGAGCTCGGGCCAACACCACCTGCTCATCTACCAACACAAAAGCGGGCTTCAGCATGTCAATGCAGACGGTCTCCCTATGCTCCCCCAAGTCTAACACAAAATGCTTTGCTCCAGGTTCCAGCACCCTGAACAGTCCATCATACGGTGGGCGCAGCAGGGTCCGGTGCGCATCGTGCCTGACAAAAACAAAACTGGCGTTCTGCAAGCTTTTCGGGACAAAGGTGCGGGGAAAACAATGGTGGGCTGGGCCCGGCACGTTAAAAGTGTCTGTACTGTACAAAAATTGTGAGGGCGGCTCAGCCCCGGGCGCGGGGTTTTTCAGTAAAAACTCCCCGGAGATCCGCAGCACCTGAGAAGAAATGAGTTCTGACGGGGAGGCTGCCAGATCCTCCTTAGGTGCAGAGCGCAACCCTAAAAGAACCCAGGGCGGGCGGTCTACCCAATTTGCATCCGTAAGCAAAACTCTGAGCGCTGCTTAAGTGACTTATGAAAACGCTCGTATAACCCGTTGGCCTGGGGGTTGTACTCGGTAGTGCGGTGAATTTTGACCCCCAGGCTCTGGGCCATTGCAGACCAGAGTTCTGAAACAAATTGCGGACCCCTGTCGGAAGTGATGTCTGACGGGGATCCGAACCATGCAACCCAAGCCAACGAAAAAGCGCGAGCCACTTCCGTGGACGTGGTGGAAACCAGCAGGACCACTTCAGGCCATCGTGTGGTGCAGTCCATGATTGTCAAAAGGTGCGTGAAACCTAGGGACGGCGGGAGGGGTCCCACCAAATCCACGTGGACATGGTTGAACCTCCTGGCCGGGATTTGGAATGGTTCGAGGGGGGCTCTGGTGTGCTTGTGCACTTTGGCCCGCTGGCACATGATGCAAGCTGCCACCCACTCTTTCACGTCTTTGCGCAAGTGTGGCCAGACAAATTTCGCCCCCACCAGTTTAACTGAAGCGCTCACGCCTGGATGCAAAAGGGAGTGGACTAACTCAAAAATGCGGCGGCACCAAGAGTTCGGAACCACCTTGCGCGGGCGACCGGTAGAGATGTCGCAGAGTAAGGGAGGGCACCCTTCTCGTGCCACCCTGCTCTCCAGCTTTAACCCAGTAGGCGCAGACTGGAGCACGCAAATGTCCACGGCCCTGGCTTGCTCCACGGCCATGGCAGGGAAATCTATTCCCACGTAGACTGGGGAGACTAATGAGCATGACAGGCAATCAGCCACAACGTTGAGCTTACCGGCAACGTGTTGAATGTCGGTCATAAACTCCAAGATCGAGCCCAAATGACGTTGCTGCCGGTCCAACCATGGTTCTGAGACCTTAACATCGTGTACATCAGCGGCTTATGGTCAACGAACGTGGTGAACTCGTGCCCCTCTAGCCAAAACTGGAAATCGCGTTGCCAGGTGGAGAGCAAACAATTCTCTGTCGAACATGCTGTATTTGCGTTCGTTGTCGCGCAAAGTTTGGCTGAAAAAATGCGAGTGGCTGCCATGAACCAGAGACGTACTGCTCCACCACTGCCCCTATGGCAACGTCAGACGCGTCTGTAGTGAGCGCCATCCAAATGCTTTGCTAGCCCTCCCGACGGGTCCGGGAGGGCTAGCAAAGCGGCATCCTATGCTTTCACAGATCCTATCGCCTATCTGTGAAAGCCTGGACTCGCTCAGGAGTCCAGTCGATGTTTTCCATGGGCTTCTTTTTCTCAATCGTGGCACACAACGGCTGCATCAAGTGGGCTGCCCGGAGGAGGAAACGGTTATAAAAATTGACCATTCCCAAAAACTCCTGTAGGGCCCTCACGGTCTGCAGACGCAGAAAGTCCGACATGGTGCGCACCTTATCCGGTAGCAGAATTGTGCCCTCTGGCCAAATACAGTGGCCCAAAAAATCAATCACTGGCACACCGAACTGGCACTTCACCGGGTTCACTATAAGCCCGTGTGCTTCCAATTTCTGGAAAACCGTCTTGAGATGGGCGATGTGCTCTTCCTCAGACGCGCTAGCTACCAGAATGTCGTCTAAGTAGACAAAAACGAAGGACAAGTCACAGAGCACTGTGTCCATCACTCTCTGGAAGGTCTGCACCGTGCCTTTTAGTCCGAACGGCATGCGAAAAAACTCGAAAAGGCCAAAAGGAGTTACTACCACTGTTTTTGGAACGTCTTCCTTGCACACTGGGACCTGGTAGTAACCACGGACCAAATCCCCTTTCAAAAAATCGTGTCCCTGCCAGGTGCACGGAAAAATCCTGGATGTGCAGGATGGGATTCCATTCGCGTTCCGTGGTGTTGTTCAAGCGCTGGAAATCGCCGCACGGTCACCACGACCCGTCGGCCTGAGGCACCATGTGTAGCGGGGATGCCCACGGGCTGTTGGAGTGCCTGACGATGCCC
Organism: Pholidichthys leucotaenia; assembly: GCA_020510985.1. Lineage (NCBI taxonomy): Eukaryota > Metazoa > Chordata > Actinopteri > Cichliformes > Pholidichthyidae > Pholidichthys > Pholidichthys leucotaenia. The sequence continues at coordinate 202,216,887 of CM035846.1, forward strand.
AGCTGCTCCAAGTTGGCAAACTCCTTACACGCTGGCCAGTTTAGCTGCGTCCAGGCGCCGAGGTCGTGCGAACACCGGCGGGCCTTTTGTGGTTATAAAATGCTCAACCCTGTGTTTGGTTACCGTAGTCGAAAAAGTCAGGATCGTGAGTGCTGGGAACTGTGCAAGTAAATGCTGGTACTTACCTCCTGGAGCTATAACGTTAGCCAGTGTTGTTGACCCAGCTCCCCGAGCTGTGCAAGGCAGGGAGGTGAAAGAAACAGCGTCCACTAAACGTCTGTTGGCAACATCAACTAATAACCCATAAGCACATAAAAAATCTGCACCTAAGATTGGGGAGGGGGGGACATGCAGCTACCACAAAGTCGCACTTAAAATTGCACCCATGCAAACATATCGTCAGTGTCTGTTCGCCAAACGTCCTGATGGTGGATCCGTTGGCGGCTGTGAGCTCAGGACCGCTGCCTCCCGCTGACCTGTCTGTGCTGACCAGCAGGATGAGGCTCTTCTGAGAGCCGGAGTCCACCAAAAACCGTCTCCCCGAACATGTGTCCGTGATATAAAGCAGGTTGCTCCTGTTGTCAGCAGCTGCAGCTGCTGCTGACTGCTGGTCGTGCCATCTTCCCGGCTTCTTGAACTGACATGACGGCAGGCAGCGTTGGGCATTTGAGCCAAAGCAGTGATAATAGAAACAGATCGCCCCGTTCCTGTGTCTCTTGGTGTCCATCCCAGTTACTAACCACGGCTCCTCGATTTTGCTGGAGACCCTCATGGATGCCGGTGCCACTGCCTGCACGCTGAGAGCTCTGATTGCCAAAATGATGCGGTCCGCTTCCTGCGCCAGGGCGCGGTAGTCTTTAGTAACCAGCCACGGCGAGTTGGCCAGGATTGCCCTCTCTGCAGCAGGTAAGTTCAATTCAATTCAATTCAATTCAACTTTATTTATATAGCGCCATTTCACAACAACAGTCATCTCATAGCACTATCAACTGTAGGGAGGACCCCCACAGTTGCAGAAAGACCCCAGCAATCAGGCGATCCCCTGTGAGCAAGCACTTGGCGACGGTGGAGAGGAAAAACTCCCTTTTAACAGGAAGAAACCTCCAGCAGAACCAGGCTCAGGGAGGGGCAGTCATCTGCTGCGACTGGCTGGGGGGTGAGGGGACAGAGAAGAAGAAAAGAACAGACATGTAGAGAGCAAACAGCACGATGGGGACTCAATCTATGGGAGAGAACAAACAAATGTTAATGACCAGCAAAAAAAAAATATTTCATAGAGAGTGAGGAAAGGAGTGAGGCCCAGTGCATTACTGGAGGTCCCCCGGCTGACTAAACCTATTAGCAGCATAACTAAGGGAGGGTTCAGAAACACATGATCCCTCCCTAATTGTAGGCTATATCAAAAAGGTAGGTTTTAGCCCTATTCTTAAAAACAGAGATCGAGTCTGACTCCCGAATCCAGATTGGCAGCTGATTCCACAGGAGAGGAGCTTGATAACTGAAGGCTCTGCCTCCCATTGTACTTTTGGAGATTCTAGGTATTACAAGTAAACCTGCATTTTGGGAGCGTAGTGCTCTGTTAGGATGATACGGTAGTATCAGATCTTTTAAATAAAAAGGAGCCTGATTGTTTAGAGCTTTGTAAGTAAGAAGAAGGATTTTAAACTTAATTCTAAACTCTATGGGAAGCCAATGAAGGGAGGCCAGAACCGGAGAGATATGATCTCTCTTTCTAGTACCTGTTAAAACTCTTGCTGCAGCATTTTGGATCAGCTGAAGACTTTTTAAAGATGTTTTAGGACAGCCTGATAATAAAGAATTACAATAATCTAATCTCGAGCTAACAAAAGCGTGGATCAGCTTCTCAGCATCACTCTGAGACAAGATGCTCCTAATCTTGGCAATATTACGCAAATGATAGAAGGCAGTCTTAGAAACAAATTTAATATGTGAATTGAAGGACAAATCCTGATCAAAAATAACTCCAAGGTTCCTCACAGAGCTATTAAGAGAAAGAGTAACTGCATCCAAACTGAAAGTTTGATTTGGAAAGGAATTTCTAAGGTTTTTTGGACCAACAAGAATGACTTCAGTCTTATCTGAATTTAATAGCAGGAAATTACAAGTCATCCAAACTTTGATTTCCTTAAGACAGGCTTCTAACTTGGCTAATTGATTAGTATCATCTGGCTTCATTGACAGGTATAATTGTGTGTCATCTGCATAACAGTGAAAATGTATACAGTGCTTTCTAATAATGTTGCCTAACGGAAGCATATATAAACTAAAAAGAGTAGGGCCAAGCACAGATCCCTGTGGAACTCCATGACTAAGCTTTGAGCTGAGAGAAAACTCATCATTTACATGAACAAACTGGAACCTATCAGATAAATAAGATCTAAACCACTGCAACGAAGTTCCATTAAGTCCAACATAGTGTTCTAATCTATCAAGTAGAATATTATGATCAATAGTATCAAAAGCTGCACTAAGATCTAAAAGGACAAGTACAGAAACTAGTCCATTATCAGATGCAATGAGGAGGTCGTTAGTGACCTTCGCTAAGGCTGTTTCAGTGCTATGATGGATTCTAAACCCAGATTGAAACTCCTCAAATAAACCATTTCCCTGCAGGTGGTCAAATAATTGCGTAGCAACAACTCTTTCTAAGATTTTTGAAATGAAAGGGAGATTAGAGATTGGTCTATAGTTAGCTAAAGCTCCTGGATCTAGCGTTGGCTTTTTGAGTAAGGGTTTAATTACAGCCGTTTTAAAAGCCTGCGGTACATGGCCTAAAGTTAATGAAGAATTGATTATATGAAGAATAAAGCTACCAATAAGTGGGAAGACTTCTTTAAATAACCTGGTAGGAATAGGGTCTAAAAGACAAGTTGAAGGTTTGGATGAGGAAACTATTTTGTCTAACTCACAAAGGTCGATTGGAGTAAACTCATCAAGACAGACATCAATAGAAGGAGTTGTAGTAGTTACAGTATTTAAGTTAACTGTGGGAAGAATCTGATTGATTTTATCTCTGATGGATGAAATTTTATTATTGAAAAAGTTCATAAAGTCCTGACTAGTAAGCTCTAAGGGGATGCTAGGATTGACAGAGTCCTGACTCTTTGTCAACCTGGCTACAGTACTGAAAAGAAACCTGGGATTATTCTTGTTCTCTTCTATTAATGCAGAGTAATAACTCGTTCTAGCTTTTCTAAGAGATTTTTTGTAAATTAAAAGATGATTTCTCCAAGCTAAATAGATTTCATCTAAATTAGTAGAGCGCCATTTTCTTTCTAATTGACGAGTCTTCTGTTTTAAGCTACGAGTTTCTGTGTTGAACCAAGGAGTTAAAAATCTCTGATTAGACTTTTTCTTTTTTAAGGGGGCCACCAAGTCTAGAGCCTGATGCAGAGAAGCTGAAACACTATCCACCATGTTATCAATTACAGAAGGAGCAAGCTGTCTATAGCTTATTTCCGTTGTGTTGACACATGGCATAGAGGAAACAATCTGCATAAATTTGGAAACAGCATCATCTGAGAGGCATCTACTGTGATAATATTTTTCTTTAGGAGCCAAATAGTCAGAAATAGTAAAATCAAAGGTTAACAGACAATGGTCTGACAGTACAGGGTTATGAGGAGACACTACAAGATTTTCTATTTCTATGCCATATGTCAGAACAAGGTCCAATGTATGGTGGAGGTAATGAGTAGAATTTCCTACTTTCTGAGAAAACCCAATCGAGTCTAATATTGAATTAAAAGCCACATTAAGGCAGTCACTATCTACATCCACATGTATATTAAAGTCCCCTACTATAATTATTCTATCAGATTTCAGCACTAAATCAGCTAAGAAATCAGGAAATTCGGATAAAAATTCTGAATAGGTTGATGGTGGACGATAAACTATGGCAAATAAAATTGGGTTTAACCTGGAATTGCTAAAGTGCCCAACACTGAGGACCAGGCCCTCAAAGGAATTATAACATGTTTTTTGCTTTACATTAACTAGTAATTTGGAATGGTAAATTGATGCTACTCCTCCTCCACGACCAGAACTTCTGGGATTTTGACAGTTTAAATAACCAGAGGGAGTTGATTCATTTAAACCAACATAATCCTCTTGTCCTAACCAAGTCTCTGTAAGGGAAATTAAATCAATCTGATGATCAATTAACAGATCATGGACTAACAGAGACTTGGGAGTTAAGAGACCTAATATTTAATAAACCACATTTAATTTTTAAATTATGAGGAGGAACAGAGGCCAAATCATTCAATTTAGAGGCTTTATGTTTAATTTGAGTTTTACCAATATTTTGCTTTATCACTTTGGGATGCTTATACATTATATTTTTATTTACTTTGGAGGGAGCAGACAACGATTCTCTGATGGGGAAGACAGGGGCTAAGCTGAGGGGTGGCGGATGAAGAGGAGCTGCAGAGAGGCGTGTAAGACTGCGACTCTGCTTCCTGGTCCCAACTCTGAGTAGTCACGGTTTTGGAAATTTGGATAAAAAAGATGCCATATTGTTAGATAAATGAGAAGCACCATCCAAAGTGGGATGAATGCTGTCTCGTCTCATAAGACCAGGTTTTCCCCAAAAAGAGCTCCAATTGTCAATGTAGCCCACGTCATTTTTAGGACACCACACAGACAGCCAGCGGTTCAAGGATGACGAGCGACTAAACATGTCATCACTGGTCAGATTGGGGAGGGGCCCAGAGAATACTACAGTGGCAGACATCGTTTTTGCAAACTCACACACCGATTCTATATTAAGTTTCGTGACTTCCGACTGCCGGAGACGGATGTCATTAATGCCGGCGTGAATAACAATTGTGGAATATTTACAGTTACTTTTAGCCAGCATTTTCAAATTTGACTCGATGTCGCCTGCTCTGGCCCCAGGAATGCATGTGACTATGGCCGATGGAGTCTCTAGGTTCACGTTTCTGACTACAGAGTCGCCAATGATCAGAGTTTTTTCCTCAGCGGGTGTGTCGCTGAGCGGGGAAAAACGATTAGAAACGTGAACAGGTTGGTGGTGAACCGGGGCTTTGCGACTAGGCTTCCTTCTCACCGTCACCCACCCAGTCTCCTCGCTGCTGAGGAGAGCCGGGGAACCGCTGACAGTGGGACCTACGCTAGCTAGCTCCACTGCAGCTAATGGGCGTCCATCGAGATTAACTGGCGCAGACGGTGTTTCAATGCAGCGGAGCCGGGATTCCAAATCAGACAACCTCGCCTCGAGCGCCTCAAAAAGACAACATTTATTACATTTACCGTTATCACTAAAAGAGGCAGAGGTGTAGCTAAACATCTGACAGAGAGAGCACACCAGAGGAGAGGAAAGAGAGGTAGTAGCCATAACTAGTGGCTCGAGAGCTGGAGAGCAAACCACACAGGCAGACAGCAAAACAGGAAGTGACGATACGTTACCACAAGGAAGTGACGATCCTGCCCACTTGTTCCTGAGGAACAAGTGGGCGATCAGGAAAGATTTGTCGTCCTTCCGTCCTTAACATGCTCTCCATGAGCTCCACGGCTGATCAATCACCTAACTCTGGACATGTTAAGAGTCTCTCTGCCCTCTCACTGTCAGACAGGGTATAGTGCTAGAGTAGCATCCGCTTGAGCGCTTCATATACCCCTTGGACTGGCAGCTCCTGGAGCAGGCTCGTTACCTGTTGTGTGGCGCGCGCATCCAGCGCAGCGACCATATAGTAATATTTCGTGTAGTACGTTGTGATCCCGCGGAGTGTGTCTACGTGCAAGAACCACGCGGTCAGACTGAAGCCAGATGTCTGGGAGCTTGACTGTGACAGCGCATGCAGCACTGGTCCTCTCCCTCTGGGTTGTCTCCAGGGAGGAGTTCAGCCTGTTCTCCATGGCACATCTTTGGGTCACCAATGTGGAAGAAGGAAGCAGACGAGGCAGTGAGCAAGCCGACACATGAACTTTTTTCCTCTTCCAACATCAAGTACATTAAAACTCTGTCTGGGTCTCTGAGCACCTTCTTTTTATAACCTTTAATTCTGTGCCTTGAGACCCAGGGAGCCCAACCACAATCCATTCAGTGGAACAAAGACATGCATGGTGTAACCCTCACTAACACCTACTCACTTTAGGTGTAGTACCCTTTTTGGTAGTGTTGTGTTATGGCAACATAGTTACCGTAAATTTTCTACCTGGACAACAGGGATAATTGGGCCAGGTCAAGTAGACCCTAGATTCGTAGTAGCCTGGAGGGCGTAACAACAGATGACACTTACACACAGTGTATGAACTTGCAACTATGTATATTTTTCAAGTTGTACACTTAATAAAAAAAACACATAACACTTGTCACAATAATAAGAAAAATTAAAATAAAATGCCCCAGAATATATTTACAGTATACGTATACAGTTCTTGGTATCAGTCCAGGTGACTAGTTGGGTCACTTTTACCAGTCACTGGGATTCGGGATTCGGCTTGCCATCCAGATCTGGAGAATCCACAGTCCTCTGAATCCAGCACAAAAACCTGACCAAGCTAGGTGACACGTGCATCAATGGGATTCCTGCGCTCAACGGCGTCAACAGCCTTTGGATCCCAATCAATCTCAAGTTTTGTCCAAGCAAAGGTGCTATTGGCATGTTAGCTCATCGTCTCCGTGAGGAATCGCGTTCTCTCGGTCGTGTCTCGGCAGTGTCTGACAGCGTTCTGCATATTACACACAGACCGAGCGAGGGAACGTGTGACCCCATTGGCTGGCGTGACCCCACTGGCTGTTGCTGCCAAACAAACAACGCAGCCATTTGTTGCTCAGTATACCAAATGAAAATATCGGGAACGTTATCAAAACTTTCCAGAAAATGTTCCTAACTATTTATGAACATATTTTATGAACTTATATTGTATTTATATACTCATCTTCAAAATATCTATTCCCATTGTGAAATGAGTGTCCCCCCTTCTTAAAGCGGTATCGACATTCATAATTCCATCCACGTTTTTAACACTGGGTTACACTATCCCCCCTTAGAATCATGCAAGTCCCTTTGCATGGGATTAACTAGATAGTAAAGACAAGGGAACCAGTGTTCATGGGAATAATCTTAGGATCTGTCTCTGTTAAGGCTCTGGTAAAAGCCAGGTTTAGTCCTTGAAACAGGAACTGGGCAACAGTTGTTAGAGGATTTCCCAACTGACTATACTGTAGTCTTTCTGGCTGGGAGGTTGTCCTCGCAGAGCGTCTCACAGTATTTGGGATCTCTTTTTCAGGTTCTTTTTCTTCCACAGGTTCATCACAGGTACTTTTATCAGGTAAGTTGGTTTCACTTTCAATTCCATTCTCATTATTCGATGGTTCCACATTTGTTTCAGTTTCCTCCAGGTTTCCATCATTCGGTAAGTTGTCACATCCAGGTGAATTGACATTTTCTATTTGGTTGTCATTCTCAGGTAAGTGAGTTTCAGCAGGAATGTCTCCTTTAAAGAATGTCTTTGGATTGGGAATTTCATAAACTCTAGTGAGCTTTATGGGCATTTGGATGGGTTCTTGTCTGTACCAACAGACATCTTCATTTTCCGGTTCTGAATTCTCACATTCCTCACTTTGTTCAGGTGATTGTCTTGTCTTAGGTTTTCGGACACGTTTTGGTTGGACAGGTTCTTCTTCAACAGGGGCAAGAAAACCACAGGGAAACAAGAGGTCGCAGTGAACGGTGCGAACAGGACCATCTTTTGTCTCAGGTTTTATAGTGTAAACAGGCAAGTCACCTGCTTGGTTCACCACAATGTGGATTTCAGCTTCCCACCTGTCTGCTAGTTTGTGCTTTCCTCTGCGGTGGATTGCACGTACCAAAACTCTGTCGCCTGGTTCTAGTTTGGAGGGTTTCACTCGGCTATCAAATCTTGTTTTGTTTCTTTCAGCCATCTTGTTAGCATTTTCTGTTGCTAGTTTGTAGCTTTCTTGTAGAGTTGTCCTCAGTTTTTCAATGTACTGGGAATATGACTTGAAACTTTTGTTGTGAAACGGAAGCCCAAATGCAAGGTTGATGGGCAATCTCGGCTGACAACCGAACATTAACTCATACAGGGCAAAACCAGTAGTGTCATTCTTCATACAATTGTACGCATGTACAAGTGGTTTTATATAGTTGTGCCAATGAGATTTGTTCTTTTCCTCCAGAGTGCCCAGCATGCTCAATAACATTCTATTGAAACGTTCTACCGGGTTACCTCTGGGGTGATAGGGTGTCGTCCGGATTTTACAAATGCCCATGATTTTGCAAAGTTCTTTTATGATATGGGACTCAAAATCGGGACCCTGATCACTATGTAACCGTTCGGGTATCCCGTAGTGGACTATAAAGTTGTCCCAAAGTGCCTTTGCAATGGTCTGAGCTTTCTGATTGCTGGTAGGGATGACTATAGCGTATTTCGTGAAATGATCAGTTAACCCCTTGCACTCTGGTCAATTTCCCTAAAAACGCCAAAAAATAACGTGCCCAAAGTAAATCAAATCTGTTCTTCAACCCTTTGCAGCATCTTCATGGGGTTGGTCTCATTTAAAAGAAAACACTTTGAATTTTTTGGCAAAACAGTCATAATCTCTCTAAGTGCTCCGGCCACTGAGTAACAGTCATCTAAACATACTGAACTTGAAGAAAATAAATTTGGCCTGGGTGTTTTTTTTGGATACAAATGCTTGCAAATAACACACAGCTTCAGATCCGGGCTGGAAAATGCAACAGAAATGTAGAACCAAGTGTTATCCAGCTGAGGTCAAAATTTTGTAACAATACCACAAAAAATGAATATATTACACAGCTTTGTTCTCAGGTTGTTCCCAGGCGTTTTTGAACTGTGCCAAATTGTGCCAAATGGCACAGTTTGGAAAAACGTCTGTAACTTTTGAATGATTCAATATAGAAGCTTCATCTTGGGCTCTAATGAAAGGTGACACTCAGGGCTATGTGTGTGTGTGGGGGGGGGGGTTGTCCCCCCCCCACCCGCTACAGAGGACAGACATCGCCCGTTGCGCTGCGGTCACGGTGTGCCGCGGTCTACGACGCACAGCTGTAATTTACCGATTGGTCAAAAGTCATTTTTGATTACAATTTTCAGGGATAAAGAATAATTTAGCTTATAACACTTACCTGTTCACAACAGCAGTGTAGCTGGCGAACTTCTCTTCCTCACTGTCAGACGAACATGAAGCTGGTCTGCTTGTTACGGACTTGTGGTTCTGGTCTAGTGACCCGGTCAAACCATAATTCCATTATTGCGGTTTTGCGCTTCCATGATTGTGGTTTTGGTGAATGATTTTTCAAAACAAATAAGAACAGTAGTTAGAAAAAAAGACTGGCGAATGCCTATGTGTCACCCAGCCTTACACAAAACAGCTTTTGAACTTCTGTGCTTCAACTGGCTGGCTGTATTCACAGCCGTTGGTAAGCGGGTCCTTCTTGCTAGGTTTTCAGTCATTGGTTCTTCAAGGTTTCAGAAACCCAATTCAAGGCTCTTATTAGTCGAATGAGAGGTCAATCACATCTAAACCAATCAAAGCACTCCTCTGGCTTTCTGTTCGCAGCTGTGTCTGTAGTGGAAGAACGGAAATGCAGGTGGGGTTTTTTTCAGTGCCTCCTAGGACGCACAGTGTGCATACTCGGACGCCCTTGTGCGTCCTAGGACGCAGAGACGTGCCCGCCCGCGGTACACCGAAGTGCAACAGGTTAACACGAGCACATCCTTTGTGTTGCTTTGATAGGGCTCAATGGACAGGAAATCCATACAGACACGTTCGAGCGGTCGGGTGGACTTGATATTGACAAGCAGAGCAGCTCGTTCTGGAGCGGTTTTACGTCTTACGCAGCGATTACATGTCTTGATCTTCTTTTCAATATCTGCCGCCATGAGAAGCCAATAGAACCTTGTTCTGGTGAGATCCAAAGTACGCTCTGTGCCTAAATGGCCCATGTCACAGTGGAGGCTTTGAAAGACTGAATCGCGGCACTGTTCAGGTAAGACAAGCTGGTAAGTAACATTTCCTCTGTCTTGACGAGTGCGGCAGAGGATGTTATTGCACATTTCAAGTCGACTGAGCTCTCGGAGTAACAAGTTGATGTCGGGAAGTTCAGTGTGTACAGTTGGAACTTTTAGCCCAGTTTCAATTTGTGCAATCACTTCTCTTAAACAGGGGTCAGTTCTTTGTTCATTTTTGATCTGTTCAGGAGTCATGTGGAGTACAACTGGAAGACCACCACAGCCATCTTCATCTGCGTAGTCATCTGGAATGGCGGCTACAGAGAGGGCTAATGAGTGAACCAAAGGGAAGGTGTTGTCTGGAGAACTACAGACAAGGTGTTTTTCACATATAGCAGACACTACCTCGGAACTTAAACTGCTTTCAGGAAGAGACAAGTGAGTTTGAGTGAACTGCTGTATGCAGCCAAGCTCCTTTTGGGACACTGTGTCATTAAGTAACTCGCCATGTGGCCGTCTAGAGAGGCCGTCTGCATCTGAGTTAAGCTTGCCTGCTCTGTATTGGAGCTTAAAGTTAAAAGTCGACAGAGCAGCTAGCCACCTATAACTCATGGCATCCATCTTAGCAGTAGTCAAAATGTACATCAGGGGGTTACTGTCTGTAACAGGAGTCAGGGACAGTAGTCACCTGGGAACCTGTATCTAACAAACAGCTCACAGTACAGCCATTCACTTTCACTTGTGCTGTACTTTTTGTACCAATTAGACCATTAGGAAAGTTAAAAGAGTCTGTTTTGGAGTGTGACTTCAGTTTAGCACGTGTCTTGAATGGAGCTTTTGGTTTGGGACGGGTCATCTCTGAACTAGCCTCTGTTTGTCCCGCAACAGGGGTAGACTTCAGTTTTAAAGAGGATTTGGGGTTCTGACTGTCCCAAATCTGTCATGACCCAAGCACTAGGTCTTGGTGCTCGGGTTATTCTTGTCAGGGTTTGATAGCGGCATTATTATTCTAGCTCTCCGAGCTCTTATTGTGATAGTGCTCGGGGAGGCTTCCGCTCAGCTGTCAAACCCTGAACAGCTGTGCTGCATTTGTGGTCGTTAGTGCTAGGACTATTTCTACCCTCGCTGGCGATCACATCCTTGCAGCAGTGTCTGTTCGCACTCCGTCACGTTACGGAAGCTTTGGATTAATTCCTACCACGTCTGCATTTGGTTTGACCGTCGTTCCCCTGGACCGGTGAGTGTGCTGTGTAGCCTTGCCCCTCCCGGTGAGAATTGATCTCTGTGTGTCTCTGCCTTAGTAGCCGGTGTAATTATTATTTCACCAACCTTGCCTGTCTGTGCTGACCATCTCCTCCTCTGGACCTGTAGTGAGCTGTATAGCCCTATGCCTCCTGTTGTGTTAAGACTGTGTCATTGTCTCAGCAGCCTGTGTTGTACCTTTTCACCGTAAATAAAACTCTCACTGAACTCACTGGTGACTGTGTGGCGTCTTATGGTGGCTCGCGAGAGCCACCCATGACAGTACACTGCTGCCAAAATGGCATTTACGGTGATGCCAACCCGAGACGCAATTCACCAGTGAGTTTGAGTTTTTTGGACAGTTGCTGTTTCCGTCTGGGTACTGTGTGTGTGGGAGGAATGCCGTCGCGGAGGGTCCGCGCTGGGAGTCTGTGCCACGAGTTGACAGGCGTCCTGGAAGTCGTGGATGAGATGCTCATCTTCACTTCCCTGCTGGGCTACCATCACGGCATACATTGGTACCTAGACGCTGCTGAAGACGTTCTTCGTCATCTCTCTCCCCACTACACCGACCACCCGGAAGTCGACGCGAGGAGGGAGGATATCGCCGCGCAACGCGAGATATTCCTGATGCTGGAGGAGGAACGCGGCATGAAGCAGGAGAAGAGGCACTCCTGCTCTTGGCCTATGGATCCTGATCCCGTCCTTGATCCAGTCCTGGAGTTCGCACCATCTGGGAGCCGGCAGAGGCGTCGGCGTCACGGCCGAGCATGTCTTCAGCAAGCTCCTGCTCCGGATCCAGTTCCGGGCTGCCGGAATGATCCGCTCAATCAGCCAGCTGCTGAGAGTGAGCTGAGTCCTGTGCCGGTGAGCTCCGTCCATGGGTCCTGTGTTACCATCCAGCGAGCGAGGGAAGGAGCAACGTCCTCTTCAGCTGGCACCATCTTACCTTCAGGAGACAGGCAAGTTCAATTTCACTTTCCTAGTCATTATGGTGATCTGTCTTGTCTGACTCCTGGGGGTGAAGCTCGGGGTTCACAGCTCCCCGAGTTTCCTTCTCCAGCTGAAGCCAGTTATACTGAACCTGCTGCCACTGTGCTTCCTCCTGCGGAGCGGTCCTCGACGTCAGTCCCACGCCGTCGAACGAGGGGGAGGCCTGCGGCTCTGGGAGATATCCCGGCCCTGCAGCCTTGTGTTGGACAGAGGAGGAGAACGGACTGCGGTGAGGAGCCAGAGCCGACGAGTGAGCGTCCCCAGGGTTCCTCAGAGATGCAGCCCGAGTCAGCAGGTCAAGGGTCCTCTGCCCCCATGCCATACAGGTTATTGGCGTGGATGCCAGCGCGAGAGGATCCAGCTGCAGAGGCCATCAGGCCGGCTGTGGAACCCGACGCAGCCGAGTGGGAGCCCGACGACGAGCGTCTGTCTGAACCTGGATCGACAAAGTCCTGGACGGCTCCAGAGCCCGAGTGCAGGCAAGTGCTCTTCCTTGTTTTCCTTTATGGTGTGTTAGAGCATTTTTGCCTGCCTCATGGGGAGGCGAGCGAGGGGCAGCCGTCTGCTGCACCCGAGCTCGTCTCGCTGGGCTCTGGCGCTGCCGGTGGAACTGATCCCGGTCCTCTCTTGTTCTCTGAGCCTCTCCACAGCGTTACCAGTCTGGAATCTGTTAAGGTCACGGGACTGGAGGTCCCAGGTTCGGGGATGGAGGTCGTCGCCGGTGCAATGCCGACCCAGTCAGGGTCCGACGCGTGGGCTGTGGTGACCCAGTCGGGGTCCGACGCTTGGGCCGAGGTGACCCAGTCGGGGTCCGATGCGTGGACCGAGGTGACCCAGTCGGGGTCCGACGCGGGTGCAGCGGTGACCCAGTCGGGGTCCAACGTGGGTGCAGCGGTGACCCAATCGGGGTCCGTCCTGACCCAGTCGGGGTCCGACGTGTGGGCCGAGGAGACCCAGTCGGGGTCCAATGCGGATGCAGCTATGACCCAATCGGGGTCCGACAGGGTCCAGGGGGGGTCCAGCGCAGGTGCAGCTGCAACCCAATCAGGGTTCGGTTTGACCCAATCGGGGTCCGACGCGGGTGCAGCTGCGACCCAATCAGGGTTCGAGTTGACCCAATTGGGGTCCGACATGGGTGCAGCTATGACCCAGTCGGGGTCCGACAAGGTCCAGTGGGGGTCCAGCGCAGGTGCGGCTGCGACCCAATCAGGGTTCGAGGGGGTCCAAGTTCTTGGTTGTTCCCCTCTCAGGAGCCACCAGCTGGGGGCCGTTGGAGGTGTTTGTCTGGCAGTCTGGCGCTCGCGTGTTTGGTCTTCATTAGGCGGGCAGCGGTATGCAATTCCTCCACGGTCCTGGTAGTTGTGGGATGCGGGTCGGCCACCCGAGGAACTGCTTTGTGCGTTCGGCGTCTTGGGTTGGTCGCCCGATAAACTGTGGTTGCTACTGGGTGACCTGGTTCGGCCACCAGAGGACTTGTTTCTGGGGGCCTGGGACTGGGGCAGGCCGCCTGACCATGTACTGTTTTGTGGGGCTATCCGTGGGCCATCGGAGGCAGGGAGGTCGCCGGAGCTCTGCCTGGGGGACGTTGGATCTCCGCCGATCATCTTTTGTTTTGGCCCATACGGTGTCTGGTTATGTCAGGTTATGTTAAGCAATTTTAGATTGCCTCATGAGTTTTTGTATCCATAGTCTGGTTAGGTTATGTAAAGTTATTTTGTTTGCCTCATGTGGGGTTGTAGTCCTTAGTCTGGGTTTTTTTTTTTACTTGTTTTGTCCTCCCCTCTTCCTTTGAGGGGCTATGGCCGTGTTTTGTTTTTTGTTTTGTTCCCCTCTTCTTCTTGAGGGGCCATAGTATGGTGTTCTCGTTCATAGTTTCCAGGTGTTTACATGTATTTCTGGTTTCGTGTGTGTTTGTTTCTTCCATAGTCATGGTGTGTTAGCACGTATTTCTTGTGGGGGTTTTTTTCTCTCATAGTTGCCATGTGTGCATTTATTTTTTGTCTTTCTTTCATAGCTACCATGTGTTAGTATGCATTTTTTGCTCTTAGTCTTCATGTGTTTGTATTTACGTCTTGTTTTGTTCCCATAGTTATCTTGTGTTTGCATTTTGTTTTGTTTCCATAGTTACCGTCATGTAATTTTTTCCTTTTTTGCCATGGTTATGTGTTTGCATTTATTTCTTGTTTTGTTCCTATAGTTACTGTGTGTTGAGAGTTTTTTTTGGGGGGGGCAGGTTATGTACACTGGGGTTAGACGGGTTGTCTGTGGCCTCGGTGGGAAGATTTTCAGGGTCAAGTGTTTTTTGCTTTGTATGATTGTGTTCTCCTTGTTTTGTAGTCAGGTCTTGTTTTGTTTTTTCTTCTTTCGTCATTGTTCTGGGGGGAAATAGGATGGATATGTCAAGTGATGTATTCGTTTCTTTTCCTGTTTAGGGTGTTAGGTTTTGTTGGCTCCCTCCTTGCCTGTTCCTCAATCCACTTGCCCTGTGGTTGGGGGGGGGGGGGGGGCAGGTGTTACTAGATGTTCAGAGCCCGTCAAGTGAGGGGGGGCTACTGTCATGACCCGAGCACTAGGTCTTGGTGCTCGGGTTATTCTTGTCAGGGTTTGATAGCGGCATTATTATTCTAGCTCTCCGAGCTCTTATTGTGATAGTGCTCGGGGAGGCTTCCGCTCAGCTATCAAACCCTGAACAGCTGTGCTGCATTTGTGGTCGTTAGTGCTAGGACTATTTCTACCCTTGCTGGCGATCACATCCTTGCAGCAGTGTCTGTTCGCACTTCATCACGTTACGGAAGCTTTGGATTAATTCCTACCACGTCTGCATTTGGTTTGACCGTCGTTCCCCTGGACCGGTGAGTGTGCTGTGTAGCCTTGCCCCTCCCGGTGAGAATTGATCTCTGTGTGTCTCTGCCTTAGCAGCCGGTGTAATTATTATTTCACCAACCTTGCCTGTCTGTGCTGACCGTCTCCTCCTCTGGACCTGTAGTGAGCTGTATAGCCCTATGCCTCCTGTTGTGTTAAGACTAAGTGTCATTGTCTCAGCAGCCTGTGTTGTACCTTTTCACCGTAAATAAAACTCTCACTGAACTCATTGGTGACTGTGTGGCGTCTTATGGTGGCTCGCGAGAGCCACCCATGACAAAATCTGTCTTTTTACTCTTAGTTCTTTGCGTTTTGCAGCTACAAGTGCAGGGTTTGGCTCTGACTCACAAGTGGTTACAATATGCCCATTTTCGCCACAGCGGAAGCAATACCATGGTTTGGGCCTAGTATTGGGACGGCTGGACGAAGGTAAGTTTTCAGGTTTGGCATGGTCAGGTTTTTTATTTCCAGACTTCTTAGTTGGGTCTTTCTTCAGTGGTGCTTGTTTCTTTTGTTTCACGACAGCAGCTAATTGGCTCTTTAGATCAGCGACTTGCGTTTTCAGTTCTTTCAGACTGTCAAATTCTGCTTCATTATTTGTACTTGTTTCAGTGACTGTTTGTTCGTAGGAGGCTGCTTTTGGTTTTGTGGCACCCAAGTGTTTTTTCATGCATGTGTTTTTAACTTCTTGTCTGTTTTCAGCAGTGCGAAGGTGAAGCAATAACTCTGCATAAGCAGGTGGATGTTTATCTTTTAGTTCCAGCTGTAGTTCCTTTAGCAGATTATCATCCCAACAGCCTCTGTTAAACTGCTTGAAAAGCTGTTTGTCCACTTCCTGTGGCTCTAGACCACCTCTACGCACTGCGAGATTGAGCGCCACCTGCAAACGATGCAGTTATGCAGAGGGTTTTTCTCCATAATCTTGGAAAGTGTTCATGAATCGCACAAGCAGTTCCTCACCATCTTCAACAGTTCCAAAAGCTGAATTCAACAGCTTAAGATAGTCGGCAGAGGTGGCTTCAGACCCAAGAGGGCAAATAATATCAGATGCAGGAGCAAGAAGACTTTCCAGGATCTTGTGAGATTTTTCCAAGTCAGACAAAGAAGGATCTTCCATCATCAAGTCAACATGTGAACGCCATGCTTCATAATCAGCTTCATTATACGGTCTTGGCGTTTTGCCAGAGAAAGCTCTGATTCTCAAAGAGGAATGGGCGTTTAACAGTTTCTCTGCATTTTTAATGACATGCTTGACTACGATTTTCTGAACCTCGGGTGGGTTAAAATTAGCTGGACTCAACATTTGAGGTGTCAAGTTTGGTCTAAGAGGGCTTTGGAAGAGTGCTTGAGTGGTTTTAGGGGTGCGAGGCACTTCAACTTGGAGTGGAGGAGAGACTCCACTTTGTGTGGGTTCTACAGTAAGGACAGCAAGATCAACGTCAGCAGGGACCGTTTCAGCTGTCTCAGCAGCTTCAATAGACTTCCCTATTGTGGACATGACCTCCCACAACACCTCTTCAAAACCTTTTCCACTTAGCTTAGCTAAACCACTCAGGTTGCTAAGATAAGCCTCAGTAACACTGCCCCCTACAGTTTTAGTGTAGACATCAGTTAGAGCTTGAATGCAGTATTTAACCCCAGGATCGTCAGTGGATGGAAAGGAGCACGGCAACATAGGTGCTAATGCTTCAGTGGTTAATCCAGTCTCGAACTCTACAATATGACTTTTGTCAAAGTCAGATGAGTTATCATTAATGCTAAGCACCCTACGGATAGTGCCATGTTGCTCTAGAAACTCAAAAACGTCTGTGTCTCTCTCTTTATCAACAACACCACTGACAATGACTGCATTAGGAATTTTAACACCATGTTTTTCCACAAAATTTATTTTGATAGTATATAAACTATTTAGTCAGGGGTCAAAACAGAATCCACATCTGTTGTGCAACGCTCCAGGCTCCTGGCTGCGCTCGCCAGATTTTTGTGTAACCCTCACTAACACCTACTCACTTTAGGTGTAGTACCCTTTTTGGTAGTGTTGTGTTATGGCAATGTAGTTACCGTAACTTTTCTACCTGGACAACAGGGGTAATTGGGCCAGGTCAAGTAGACCCTAGAATCGTAGGAGCCTGGAGGGCATAACAACAGATGACACTTACACACGGTGTATGAACTTGCAACTATGTATATTTTTCAAGTTGTGTACTATTTACAGACATGTACACTTAATAAAAAAAAACACACAACACTTGTCACAATAATAAGAAAAATAAAAATAAAATGCCCCAGAATATATTTACAGTATATACAGTTCTTGGTATCAGTCCAGGTGACTAGTTGGGTCACTTACCAGTCACTAGGATTCGGGCTTCAGCTCGCCATCCAGATCTGGAGAATCCACAGTCCTCTGAATCCAGCACAAAAACCTGACCAAGCTAGGTGACACGTGCATCAATGGGATTCCCGCGCTCAACGGCGTCAACAGCCTTTGGATCCCAATCAATCTCAAGTTTTGTCCAAGCAAAGGCTGCTATTAGCACGTTAGCTCATCGTCTCCGTGAGGAATCACGTTCTCTCGGTCGTGTCTCGGCAGTGTCTGACAGCGTTCTGCATATTACACACAGACCGAGCGAGGGAATGCGTGACCCCATTGGCTGGCATGATCCCATTGGCTGTTGCTGCCAAACAAATGATGCAGCCATTTGTTGCTCAGTATACCAAATGAAAATATCGGGAACGTTATCAAAACTTTCCAGAAAATGTTCCTAACTATTTATGAACATATTGTATGAACTTATATTGTATTTATATACTCATCTTCAAAATATCTATTCCCATTGTGAAATGAGTGTCCCCCCTTCTTCTTAAAGCGGTATCGACATTCATAATTCCATCCACGTTTTTAACACTGGGTTACAATGGCACATTAACATCACATAACGCCAGTACCGCTTCTCACACCCTCTCCTCCTCCAGCGGCTCTGGTGCCTCCTGACCTCCCCGGGGGGCGTATAGTCCTTTCTGTCCCGTCCGAGACCCCCCGGTACCACTTCCTCCTTTAATCCATTGTTCCCTCTTCCCCCATCTTCCAACTCTGGGTGGAGAATCCCCCAACAGTGCCACCACACTTTAACTAAACTAAAATAATGTTTAAGAATGAACTATATGGTAAAGCATTGTTAGATGAATAAGGATTCCAGTGGGGGTGAATAGAATTTATAGAAAATAGCAATCAAAATCAGCCAGATCCAGGTGACCAGTCTGTCACCTCCTCCCCCTGAAGCGAGCTGTGTCCTGGTTATGTCATGCTGAGTATCATGCTGTGTTTTGGACATGTTTAATCTTATTTGTATGTTGATTGTTATACTATTGCATGTTTATAAATGTGGTTGTTGTTGATAATTATGGTTATTTGGCGTGGTGGTGGAGTGGTTAGCACTGCGGCAGCACAGCAACTCACCCTTGGCCGGGGGATCCTGGGTTCAATCCCAGCCCCCGACCAACAGTGATCTGTGTGGAGTTTGCATGTTCTCCCCGTGCCTGCGTGGGTTTACTCCGGGATTTCTCCGGTTTCCTCCCACATGCCAAAAACATGCAAGTTAGGTTAATTGACAGTCGTCTGTGGACGACGCAGTCAACCTGGCCCTCCACTCCATTCTGCAGCACCTGGACTCCCCGGGAACCTACGTCAGGATCCTGTTTGTGGACTTCAGCTCTGCATTCAATACCATCCGCCCCGCTCTGCTCCAGGACAAGCTGTCCCTGCTCAACGTGCCTGACTCCCTCTGCAGGTGGATCACCGACTTCCTGACGGACCGGAGGCAGCATGTGCGGCTGGGAAAGACTGTCTCAGACTCTGTTAGCATCAGCACCGGATCACCCCAGGGCTGTGTACTTTCCCCCCTGCTCTTCTCCCTGTACACCAACTCCTGCACCTCCAGCCACCAGTCTGTCCAGCTGATTAAGTTTGCGGACGACACCACCCTCATCGGGCTCATCTCCAACGGCGACGAGTCCGTCTACAGGAGAGAGGTGGCCCAGCTGGCGTCCTGGTGCAGCCACAACAACCTGCAGCTGAACGCTTTGAAGACAGTGGAGATGATCGTGGACTTCAGAAAAGTCACAGCCCCTCTGCCCCCACTTACCCTCGCAGACTCTCCCATCACCACTGCGGATTCCTTCCGCTTCCTGGGCACCACCATCACCCGGGACCTCAAATGGGAGCCGACCATCAGCTCCCTCATCAAAAAGGCCCAGCAGAGGATGTTCTTCCTGCGGCAGCTGAGGAAGCTCAAGCTACCCACCAAGATGTTGGTGCAGTTCTACACAACCATCATCAAGTCCATCGTCACCACCTCCATCACCGTGTGGTACGCAGGAGCCACCGCCAGGGACAGACTAAGACTGTAGTAGTAGTAGATTAGTGACAGGGCGCGTTGTGCGCGCTGCTGAGAAGGTGATCGGCTGCAAGCTCCCATCCCTCCAGGACCTGTACATCTCCAGGACCCGGAGGCATGCAGGTCGGATCATAGCCGACCCTTCACACCCTGGACACGCACTGTTTGCCTCCCTCCCCTCAGGCAGAAGACTTCGGTCCATTCAGACTAAAACCTCCCACTACATGAACAGCTTCTTCCCCTCTGCCATCAGACTGCTGAACACTAAGTGACTTATTAGACTCTCGTGCACTATGTACAGCAGCTCAACCGGACTCATGACAATTATCACTGTTTTCTTTTTGCACTACCGACTGCACTATGTGGAACTCCACAATATCTGCTGCTTGTTAATATATTTAAAAATTGCATAGATTAGTATTACTTATTCATATTCTACCTTTTATTGCATGCGTAGTTTTTTATTTTTATCTTTAGTGCTACTCCATGTTTAATGTTGCAGCATTGCACCAAAACAAATTCCTAGTTTGTGTACTACATGAACAATGGCAATAAATCTCATTCTGATTCTGATTCTGAAACTGGGGATTCTAAATTGTCCTTAGGTATGACTGTGAGAGTGAATGGTTGTCTGTCTCTCTGTGTTGGCCCTGCGATGGACTGGCGATCTGTCCAGGGTGTACCCTGCCTCTCGCCCAAAGATGCTGGGATAAGCTCCAGCCCACCCCCCACCCCCCGCGACCCGAAAAGGATTAAGCGGAAGAAGATGAATGAATGGAGTGTAGTGTTTTCTTGTTTCTTTTTATATGCATGTTTTTGAATGATTGAACACAGCTGGACACCATTAGTGGGAAACTCAGGCATGGACTGACAGCCTGAACCAGCCAATTGACTGCTACAGGCTGCCCACATGGCCAAATGGGAATACAGGGTCGGGCTTTCCCATTTCCTATATAAGCAGGGAGAGACCTGCATAGAGAGTAGTGACTGCCAAATGAGGCTTTCTGGAGGACTTGAGGTGTTTCATCAAAATGGTTCACATAGACAAGGTCATGTGGGATTTCATTTTCTCTACCAGGCCATCTAGTGGACAAAATGTATACAACATGCTGATTTTTACAAGGGTATTGTTGATTTAGTGTGTATTTTTTCAATTTCAATGAATGTGCTATCTTTTAAGAAATATCAGTGATCATAAGGGAAAAAAGAAATAATAAAACTGGGGTGACTCCAGTGAATGTGTCTGTGTTACTTCATGTGCTTTTACTACTTATCCATTTTTATTAAGAAATAATAAATTTTCAACAGTCTTATACTGTCCCAGTATATTCAACTCTGGTCTCATTCTCATGCAGGGTACAATAGCAATAGTGCCTCAGCATAATGATGTATAATAATGATCCAAGTTCTTTGAAACTCAAGAGACATTTCACCTTGCAAATAAAAATGAAATTAAAAGAACAACAAAGCCGGGATTTGAACCCAGGTCTCCCACTTGCAAAACAGATGTACTACTGCTAAGCCATCACTTCAACTGCAATAAATAGCCACTATTTGTCAAAAATACAGCAATGGGAGAAACAAGCTCAAACTGTTCCCAAATGGGTTTCTGGGTCCGTGTTTTTGGTGCTGGCTCCATCTGAAAATTGGCTGTGACAAATCCCTTAAACAGTCAAACATGACATAACAAAATGTGAGGGACGGGAACGGCTTCCTGACCCAGTCACGTGGTTCGACGTCAACACATACGTCACGAGTCACGCCTCAAAACATGCCTTGACAAATATTTCCTGGATAAGATCAGATCACCAGTGCCTGCCTTCCCATCACTAATAGAGAGAGTCCTTCTTCTGAACTGAGGCCCACAATCTTCCCAGGCGGCTGGAGAGTCTGCAGCAGCTTCCAGGCAGTTCCAGTGTGATGGGGTCAGAAGTGTATTGGAGGCCTTGGGTGTGGTGGGGCAGGAGCTTCTGCCCAAAGCTGTAAGTTTTTTCAATCCGATACACTATTATTGTCGTTGGAGGTTTGAGTAGAACTGACACCTTTGTGTGAAGAATAGACTGCTGGCCACTTGCCTTTCTTCTAGGTGTGGGTGAGGAAGACTCCTGGATGTGTGGGCCTGACTGGTGTGGATTCTGTCAAGGATATTGAAGGACAAGGCCTGGATTGTGACAGCAAGCCTCTGGGACTGATAAGAACGTTTTAATGACTTTTGCCTTTTTAAAGGCTGCCTCATTTTTAAGGTCACATTGGCAATATTTGTGATTTTTATCTTATTTTGTCTTGTGTAATAAATGTTTGTGCTTGCAACCTTGGTGTCTGATGGTTACTAAGTACTGCTCACCCTCATAGTAGGAACCTAAAAGGGATTTGTTTTATTGGAGGTTAATAAGAGAGTTAATTAATTCTGTTCCACTAATTGGGTAACCTCCATACCCCTTCACAGTTACAGTGATCAGCTTGGACCTGCCTAGCACACTAGTGCTAACAGTTCACTGTAGAATCACATCAAAAATACATCCATCCATCATCTTCCGCTTAATCCTTTTCGGGTCGCGGGGGGGCTGGAGCCTATCCCAGCATCTTTGGGCGAGAGGCAGGGTACACCCTGGACAGATCGCCAGTCCATCGCAGGGCCAACACAGAAAGACAGACAACCATTCACTCTCACAGTCATACCTAAGGACAATTTAGAATCCCCAGTTTGATGCCAATTAACCTAACTTGCATGTTTTTGGCATGTGGGAGGAAACCGGAGAAATCCCAGAGTAAACCCACGCAGGCACGGGGAGAACATGCAAACTCCACACAGATCACTGTTGGTCGGGGCCTGGGATCGAACCCAGGATCCCCCGGCCAAGGGTGAGTTGCTGTGCTGCCGTAGTGCTAACCACTCCACCACCGCGCTGCCTATCAAATACAGTATTATAAAATAAGCCAGAATGACGCAAGATATATTATTGACTGTGGATTAGTGAACCAGGTGGAAACAGGGATGTCTATTAGGGTAACTATAATCTGAAGAAATTAACAGTGTAAACCACGCTTGTGTGTGCTTCCTTGTACTACTGTTAGCTCAGAGGCTAATAAATTTAGCTCCCTGCCCATATACAGTACATGACAGACAGCTACTGGCCAGCAATAGCAGATCGATATCACAGGTGCTCTGGGCTGGGTTTACCATTTCTTGATGTACAAGAAAATTCCCATTAGACTCAAAATGGCTTGTTTAGAGAAAAACAAGAAAAAGGTTGTGTTGTGATATTTTTTTCAATAATCATGTGACCAATAGACACATTTCAGATGGTTAAAACCTACAAACACACCATTTTTCAGTCAATGAGACCTTAATGTGAAAAATATCTTTAAAATTTAAAACCATATGTGTAATTCATGATAAAATTCGATCAATGTTTTATTACACTGACATAAAACTGGATAAATATTAAACATGTCACAGCTTGTCTTGAAATTCTTGAAGTTGTGTTTTGATGGTAATTAAGAAAAAATAGCAAACAGCAGCTACAGATGAATCTGACTATCCACACTTTTCAGAATTTGACTAATCACTTATTAAAAATGTTGTTGATCTTGTGAAACTGCTAAAACCCAAGGGTGAATCATTACTTTGCCTCTTCTCCCTAGGATTAAGATGAATTCCAGCTTGACCCGACTCATCAATGACACAAACCCTGAGGATGTGAGTGTTGTGAGTAATGACTACTCCACAACTACAGGAGCCTTCATCCTTAGTTTGGTCTTCCTCCTGGGTGTCCCCGGCAACCTCTTTATTGTCTGGAGTATTCTGGCACACATCAAATGCCGCTCCGTCACAACCCTTCTTATCCTCAACTTGGCGTGTGCTGATGGGTTCCTCATGGCTCTCACCATCTTTTTCATCATCTACCTGGCCAAACAAACATGGATCTTTGGCGAATTCATGTGCAAAGGGCTTTTCTACCTGTGCAACTCCAACATGTATGCCTCCATTTTCCTGATCACACTAATGAGTGTGCACAGGCTGATGGCTGTGGTGTTTCCACACACACTTGCCCATAGGGTCACAAGGAAAGTTGTGAAGAGGATGATTGCATTCACGTGGGTGTTGGTGATGGTCATTTCTGTCCCCTCATTAGTATTTCGAAATGTGAGAGAAGACAATGATGAAAAGAACAAAACTAGACTTGTGTGTGCACCCAACCACACCTTATCTCGAGAGGTGAGTTAAATGTGGGTCTGGTTGTCTTGGGGCTTGTTGGCCTCAGGATATTTGTGCTCTGTGGGGGCTGGTGGTGCTGTCTTGCTTGCTCGGGGTTTCTGGGGGGAGGGGGGTGTTGTTGCTGTGACCTGCCACCCTCTTTGTATGTTTCCTGGCAAACCAATCACACACACACTTACTTAGCACATGCTCTCATACACACGTACACACATACAGTGGTGTGAAAAAGTGTTTGCCCTCTTCCTGATTTATCATTTTTTTGTATGTTTGTCACACTTAAATGTTTCAGATCCATCCATCCATCTTCTTCCGCTTAATCCTTTTCGGGTCGTGGGGGGGCTGGAGCCTATCCCAGCATCTTTGGGCGAGAGGCAGGGTACACCCTGGACAGATCGCCAGTCCATCGCAGGGCCAACACAGAGAGACAGACAACCATTCACTCTCACAGTCATACCTAAGGACAATTTAGAATCCCCAGTTTTGATGCCAATTAACCTAACTTGCATGTTTTTGGCATGTGGGAGGAAACCGGAGAAATCCCGGAGTAAACCCACGCAGGCACGGGGAGAACATGCAAACTCCACACAGATCACTGTTGGTCAGGGGCTGGGATTGAACCCAGGATCCCCCGGCCAAGACTGAGTTGCTGTGCTGCCGCAGTGCTAACCACTCCGCCACCGCGCTGCCCATTGTTTCAGATCATCAAACAAATTTAAAAAATTAGACAAAGATAACACAAGTAAACACAAAATACAGTTTTTAAATAAAGGTGTTTATTATTTAGGGGTAAAAACCCAAACCTACAAGGCCCTGTATGAAAAAGTGACTGCCCCCTAAACCTAGTAACTGGTTGGACCACCCTTAGCAGCAACAACTGCAATTAAGCATTTGTGATAACTGGCAATGAGTCTTATACAACGCTGTGAAAGAATTTTGGTCCACTGATCTTTACAGAATTCTTGTAATTCAGCCACATTGGAGGGTTTTTGAGCATGA
This sequence comes from Pholidichthys leucotaenia, assembly GCA_020510985.1. Classification (NCBI taxonomy): domain Eukaryota; kingdom Metazoa; phylum Chordata; class Actinopteri; order Cichliformes; family Pholidichthyidae; genus Pholidichthys; species Pholidichthys leucotaenia. The sequence continues at coordinate 202,241,580 of CM035846.1, forward strand.
ACCGCCTTTTTAAGGTCATGCCACAGGATCTCAACCGGATTCAGGTCAGGACTTTGAGTCACTCCAAAGTCTTCATTTTGTTTTTCTTAAGCCATTCAGAGGTGGACTTGCTGGTGTGTTTTGGATCATTGTCCTGCTGCAGAACCCAAGTGCGCTTCAGCTTGAGGTCACGAACAGATGACCGGACATTCTCTCTCAGGATTCTCTGGTAGACAGCAGAATTCATGGTTCCATTTACCACAGCAAATCTACCAGGTCCTGAAGCTGTCATGATGCTGAGCATGGTGAGCTCACCGTGCTCATGCTTTCAGGTTTATTGCTGAATATTTCCTGTAGTTCCTCATTTCAGTGTGCCAGCTATTTCTGTTTATGCAGTTCATATTCTTAGTCTTGTTATTTGCACTCTGTCATGTACATTAAGCATCCTCGACCATTTAGTGTTCAGCATTATTATTATCCATCTGGTTGGCATGAGTTCCTCACCTTTTCCTCCAGTCCCCTTTTGTAATATTGATTTTAGTTTTCCGGTTGGCGCTCTTATTTTGACAATGTGCTTTGTTGACTTCCTGTAGTAGTTCAGGGTCTTGCACAGCTGTCATCATTCTGGGATTAATGTGTAGCCGAATTTTATCTAAACACTTAGAAAGGTCCTGGAATAAAATAATCAATCGGCTCTGTGAGGTGAATCTTCCTTTTATTGTTGCAACAATAAAAGAAGTAAGTCAGAAAACAGCTTTAAGATCAGAAATACAGCTCTGCTCTCTCTCAGGCAGAGAGAAGAACTCACACATATTTATATCTTCCAGGCTACCGAAAAAAAGGAAAAAGCACAAAGCACTCTGTGCTACTGAGGAATATCTCACAGGTGGGGGCCAAGGTCAACCATCAGCAGGAGAAGGAGTGAGAATCTGAATACCTAAGCGGGTTACTGTGACATACAAGTTTTATCTTGGGACACAAAGCATCATAAAATCATCAAGCAGCTTGTAATAAAACAGTTCATATATGGATAAAGTTATAGTCATATGTTGTAACACACACTTATGAAACATATGATCTCAACAGATAAGTTCAGAGTCATTATAGAACATGTGATCTCAACAGATAAATGCATAATCAGTGAATTTCTATTACAAATGTCTCCTCGCTCATGTGGCCCACAGCTGTTATCAATTGTTATCAATTCCTCCTTGCCTTATTTAAGCGGCTGCTTCATGGCTGACCGGCACAGCACCCTTCTCAGCATTTGGACGTAAGTTCCATGCTATTATCCTTCTCTGTTGTGTTATGTGTGTTCCACATTAATCCTCTGTTTAATCCTGCGTGTGTCCCATACTCATTTTGGGTAGTCCTGACGTGCGCTCCACGTCTCCCTGGTGTTTCCACACGCCTTAGCTCTAGAGCTATTTTGCACTATTCATCCTCTCCTCCCTGCCTGGCTTCAAACCGCTGTAAGTGTTCATGCGCTTGTTGTATTTTGTATTTTTGTTGTTTATTAAACTCACCAGCAGCTCACAGTTCAGCGCCTGGACTTTCTTTCCTGCCTTGGAGGGGCCACTTTATGACAGAAGCAGCAAAACAGCCCCAGAGCATCACACTACCACCACCATATTTTACTGGTGGTATGATGTTCCTTTTCTGAAATGCTGTGTTACTTTTACGCCGGATGTAATGGGACACACACCTTCCAAAAAGTTCAACTTTTGTCTCGTCAGTCCACAGAGTATTTTCCCAAAAGTCTTGGGGATCATCAGGATGTTTTCTGGCAACACTGAGACGAGCCTTTATGTTCTTATTGCTCAGCAGTGGTTTTCGTCTTGGAACTCTGCCATGCATGCCATTCTTGCCCAGTCTCTTTCTTATGGTAGAGTCATGAACACTGACCTTAACTGAGGCAAGTGAGACCTGTGGTTCTTTGGATGTTGTTGTGGGGTCTTTTGTGACCTCTTGGATGAGTCGTCGCTGCGCTCTTGGGGTAATTTTGGTCGGCCGGCCACTCCCAGGAAGGTTCACCACTGTTCCATGTTTTCACCATTTGTGGATAATGGCTCTCACTGTGGTTCACTGAAGTCCCAAAGCTTTAGAAATGGCTTTATAACCTTTTCCAGACTGATAGATCTCAATTACTTTATTTCTCATTTGTTCCTGAATTTCTTTGGATCACAGCATGATGCCTAGCTTTTGAGGATCCTTTGGTCTACTTCACTTTGTCAAGCAGGTCCTATTGATTTCTTGATTGAGAACAGGTGTGGCAGTAATCAGGCCTGGGTGTGACTAGAGAAATTGAACTCAGCTTTCCAAAGATGTGATAAACCACAGTTAATTTATGTTTTAACAGGGGGGCAATCCCTTTTTCACACAGGGCCATGTAGGTTTGGGTTTTTTTACCCTTAATAATAAACACCTTAATTTAAAAACTTCATTTTGTGTTTACTTGTGTTATCTTTGTCTAATATTTAAATTTGATGATCTGAAACATAGGGCGGCGCGGTAGCGGAGTGGTTAGCACTGCGGCAGCACAGCAACTCACCCTTGGCCGGGGGATCCTGGGTTTGATCCCAGCCCCCGACCAACAGTGATCTGTGTGGAGTTTGCATGTTCTCCCCGTGTCTGCATGGGTTTATTCCGGGATTTCTCCAGTTTCCTCCCACATGCCAAAAACATGCAAGTAAGGTTAATTGGCATCAAAACTGGGGATTTTAAATTGTCCTTAGGTATGACTGTGAGAGTGAATGGTTGTCTGTCTCTCTGTGTTGGCCCTGCGACGGACTGGCGATCTGTCCAGGGTGTTCCCTGCCTCTCGCCCAAAGATGCTGGGATAGGCTCCAGCACTCCCGCGACCCGAAAAGGATTAAGCAGAAGAAGATGAATGAATGAATGAATGAATGATCTGAAACATTTAAGTGTGACAAACATACAAAAAATGAGAAATTAGAAAGGGGGCAAACATTTTTTCACACTACTGTATGTCTCTCCTTCAACAGGTGCAGATACCAGACTCATGATGAGACCTTTTCAGTAGAAGAAACAGTTTGTCTTCTGTTTATTTAATTATGTTAGTCTGTTTGTCTTCTCTATTTGTTCCTCTCTCTTTTCTTTCCCCTCCCCACCCCTCCTTTCCCCATTCCCCCCCGTCGGGTCCTTCATGGGTAAAACAATTTAAAATAAAGTATTAAAAGTTATTAGGCATTTATAAATATTATACAGTACATATATATTTACTGTATAAAGCTCCTTTTGGCACAATAAGGGAAGCAGATTTCTGTTCTGCTGTGGCGGCATGAAATAATAAGCGGCGAACTGAGGGTTTTTGAGGGAGTTTATTAATCATACCGCCATCACGAGAACTCACTCCAGCGCCGTGCATGCGCGCCGGAGCAAGCCCGGAGGCTCTCCTCAGCAGATACAGGCAATGCGTGTAGTCAGAAGTGGTGGTCAGAGAGAGAGTGAGCATGAGATATTCAGTCACTTATATACCCAGTTACAGACAATATATGAAAGGCATGGGACATTTGCATCACAGTCAGAGCAGGAAGCATGAACATTTGCATACATATCGACAGCAAGACTGGCAGGAAGGAGCTAGACAAAGAGCGGCTGCCTATTGATATCAATACACACATCTCATTGTTCTGCTAATTGCCCCAGCTGAGCGCTCTGCTTGTCCCAGTCTGTTGTGGGGGTCACCCACACTGCTAACCTAACTGCTTGACAGGACAAGGGAAAAAAAAAAAAAAAATGTGTGGTCTGGTTTTGTTTGATTAGATTCTACCATATATTCTTTGATCTGTCAAATCACTTCTAAACTAAGTGGTGGATCCATAACAGTCAAAAGATACATTCACGTTATGACTGCTCAAACGCTGCACATCATCTGTGCAGTGACTCAAATTGCGCTTTTTTACCTCCGCCAAAGGGGGAGGTTATGTGATCATCGGCGTTGGTTTGTCTGTTTGTTTGTTTGTTTGTTTGTCTGTTAGCAAGATAACTCAAAAATTTGTTTGTCTGTTTGTCTGTTTGTCTGTTTGTTTGTCTGTTAGCAAGATAACTCAAAAAGTTATGGACGGATTTTCGTGAAATTTTCACAGATTGTCAGAAATGGCGTATCCTACAGATGATTACATTTTGGTGGTGATCCGGATCACCGTCCACAAGAAAACCGCCATTACGGAAAATGCCATTTTCGTGAATAGCTACTAAACCACTAATCCTATCATTGTCAATCCAATTGTTGTGAATCCAGTTGCTAGTCATATGTTTTCATGGTCAAGGAATCTGAAAGCCTACACACAAACACTGTATGGGGCGAACTGTGGCGCTAAACTGCCATTACGGAAAATGCCATTTTCGTCAATAACTACTGAACCACTAATCCTATCATTGTCAATCCAATTGCTAGTCATATATTTTCAAGGTCAAGGAATCTGAAAACGTACACACAAACACTGTATGGGGGGAACTGTGGCCGCTATTACGGAAAAGGCCATTTTCAAGAATAACTACTGAACCACTCATCCTATCATTGTGAATCCAATTGCTAGTCATATGTTTTCATGGTCAAGGAATCTGAAAACGTACACATAAACACTGTATGGGGGGAACTGTGGCGCTAAACCGCCATTACGGAAAATGCCATTTTCGTCAATAACTACTGAACCACTACTCCTATCATTGTCAAATTGTTTGTCCGTCTGGATACAGGAATTTTTTAAAGCATTTTTTAACACTGTGACATATGGCCATTTTCAACATGTGCGCAGGCGCAATGGAGGGCGCTGGTCGGCGTGTCTGCAACACAAACTCCGCGTTCTTCAACGTTTTACGCACAAAAGCACGCAGAAAACACTGGTGGCCTGGGCCCTCCAGCGTGCCTGTGTTTGCGCGCAGCTGCAAAACCTGACACGGGCAGCTGTCCGCCGCCGCATTCTTTGGCAGACATTCCCCAGCCAGCCATAGGCACTGCGCATTTGCCAGAAATTCACCGGCCAGCCATAGGCGCTGCGCAAAAACCAGCTCTCTGCCGGGGAAGCTTCTAAATTCTCGTTTGCCGCGGAGCGCAACCCCAATATAATATAATATAAAACCCACGCCAAGCTGTCTACCCAATCTGCATCCGTCAGTGGAGGAGATGGACACAACAGCAACACTTCAGTTTATTACCTCCGCCAAGGAGGCAATGCTTTTACTACTGAACCACTATCACTATCACATTGATTGTCATTGATTAATTCTCTATGTTTATTGCACTGTCCCTGTCAAATAAACAAATAATCATTGTGAATCCAATTGCTAGTCATATGTTTACATGCTCAAGGATTCTGAAAACGTACACACAAACACTGTATGGGGGAAACTGTGGCGCTTGGCGGAGGTCTGCGCTCTCCGAGTGCTTTTCTAGTTCTCTAATGTGACAGATTTGTTGTGGTTGTTTTTTAAGTCCATCTGAACCCCTAAATCTTATCAAAAATCCAATCTTGGAGAAAAAAGGAATTGAATAATATTTTTTGTAATATTACTGTGGCCAAAGACATATGGATGATTTCTATTTAGGAACATGCATGGGAGATCTACAAGTTAGTTAAGAACTTGTGTGGAGACCGTTTCTATGACTGTGCTAACGTGACCAACTGAAAAAACTGGTGGCATTTAACAGGAATTTCACCCACCACCTCCTACTGCTGCCTAGATTCTGATCTACTCACACTTTAAGCCCTCTGCCTTCTGAATCAGGACTGTTAGTCAAGAACAGCAATGCCACTGATGATCAACAATGCCAGTGCTGTAGCAGGTAGAAAGACTGGTGAAACTGGATAGAAATTGAAGTCACAACCTCACATTTTAGTGTCTAAAAATCTACAGTACTTGCAATGAAATAATATATTCCACTATGATAAAATTCTAAAGAGGAAACATTGTGAAAATTTCTGTTTTTGTGCATCTATTTGGGTATCTGTAGTTAGTAACAGGAAAACTCAAAAACACACCCCTGTCACTATTTTAAGGTTTATCTTGGTATCAGTATATCTCACTAAATAAATTATGTTGATTTAGCTCTGGTTATGATGTAAGAAACGGAGATCATTGAGATGACACTGCCCTCTCAGCTTCATCTCCACATATTTCAGTGGAGGTGGGAGTATCCCACTGAGCATCTAAAAAATACACTAACAGTGCTACTATGGAGCTAGCTTAGCAAGCACAGTTTTTATTGTTATTTTCTTTAAATTCCATTAGATGTCTCTTTTTCTACCTGGTTCACAAATTCACAGTTAGTAGTATATTTTGCATCATTATTATTTGCATATATTTTGCATAATTTTTTATATTTTTATCACGATAGTATGTCGATTGAACCTAGGGCTGGGTGGTATAGCTTTTAACATGTATTGCAATACATTTAGGGCTTTATCTTGATACACGACATACAGTGGTGTGAAAAAGTGTTTGCCTCCTTCCTGATTTCTCATTTTTTGTATGTTTGTCACACTTACAGTGCATCTGGAAAGTATTCACAGCGCTTCACTTTTTCCACATTTTGTTATGCTACAGCCTTATTCCAAAAAGGATTAAATTCATTTTTTTCCTCAAAATTCTACACACAATACCCCATAATGACAAAATGAAAAAAGTTTTTTTTTTTTTAGATTTTTGCAAATTTATTAAAAATAAAAACTAGGAAGGTCTATGCCAAGGTACTGGAGAGGAGAGTCTGGCCGTTGGTCGAACCTCGGATTTAGGATGAGCAATGAGGAGCAATGTGGTTTTTGTCCTGGCCGTGGCACATCAGGCCAACTCTTTACCCTCTCGAGAATCCTCGAGGGTTCGTGGGAGTTTGCCCAACCAGTTTACATGTGTTTTGTGGACTTGGTGAAGGCATTCGACCGCGTCCCTCATGGAAGGGGGTGCTTCAGGAGTATGGGGTATCGGGCTTGTTGTTACGAGCTATCTGGTCTCTATATGACCATAGTGAGAGTTTGGTTCATATTGCCAACGCTCAGTCAGGCTCATTCCCAGTGAGAGTTGGACTCTGCCAGGGCTGCCCTTTGCCACCGATCCTGTTCATAATTTTTATGGACAGGATTTCTAGGCACAGCCAGGGAATGGAGGGTGTCATATTTGGTGACCACAGGATCTCATCTCTGTTGTTTCCAGATGATGTTGTCCTGTTGGCTTCATCCAGCAATGACCTACAGCTCTTGCTGGGATGGTTTGATTACCTCCGCCAGGAGGTAATGTTTTTGCCGGGGTTTGTCTGTTTGTCTGTTTGTCTGTTGGTTAGCAAGATAACTCAAAAAGTTTTGGACGGATTTCAATGAAACTTTCAGGTGTTGTTGGAAATGGTACAAGGAAGAACTCATTAAATTTTGGGGATGATCCAGATCACCGTCCAGAAGAAAACCGCCATTACGGAAAATAAGATAAGATAAGATAAGATAAGCCTTTATTAGTCCCACAACGGGGAAATTCCAGGATTGCAACAGCACAGGGATAGCAACACTCAGAGCAACAATCAGAAGGCAAGAAAAAACAAGCAAGCAAGAGCAGCTAATATACATATGTACATATTACTATAAAATATATATATACACACACACACACACACAGACACGCAGTGCAGAGCATTGTAGCTGGATGGAATAAATATATGAATATATGAACACACAGTGCAGAGCATTGTAGCTAGATGGAATAAATATGTAAATATATAAACACCCACAGTATGGAGCATTGCAGCTAGGTGGAATAAATATGCAAGTATATAAACACACACAGTGCGGAGCAATGTAGCTAGATGGAATAATATGTAGATATATAAAAACACAGTGCGGAGCATTGTAGCTAGATGGAATAAATATATAGATATATAAATATAAACACACCCAGTGCAGAGCATTGTAGCTAGATGGAATAAATATGTAAATATATAAACACACACAGTGCAGAGCATTGTTGCTAGGTGGGATGAAACAGCATAACCGTCTATTTAGTTATCCTACATGGTATGATTATGTGCCCATACATATTCTCACCCTCCATAGCGACCGGTATGTTCCTAGTTGTATGCCGGAGAGGACCATTGTGTAAGTCTATTGCATCTTTTGCATTCAAAAAAAAAAAAAAAAAAAAAAAAAACTATTAGTTTGTTACGTCTTTTTGCTATCTCTGCGAGCAGCCCTGCTTAGGTTGTACAGTCTGACAGCCGTTGGTAGGAAGGACCTACGAAACCTCTCGGTTGTGCACCTGGGATGATGTAGTCTGCTGCTAAATGAGCTCCTCAGTGCATCCAGTATGTCCTGCATAGGGTGGAACTCGGACTCCAGCAGAGATGACAGTTTAGCCACCGTCCTTCTCTCTCCTATCTCCTCCATCGGATCAAGGCGTTGCCCCAGGACAGAGCTAGCTTTCTTAATCAGTTTGTTCAGTCTCTTCCTATCGGCTGCAGTAATGCCACTGCCCCAGCAGACCACTCCAAAAGTGATGGCTGATGCCACCACCGTGTCATAGAATGACTTCAGCAGCGCCCCTTGTACACCAAAAGACCTGAGTCTCCTCAGCAGGAACAGCCTGCGCTGTCCCTTCTTGTAGAGTGCGTCAGTATTGTGTGACCAGTCTAGTTTATTGTTCAGATGAATACCCAGGTACTTGTAGGATGTCACCATCTCGATGTCTGTTCCCTGTATATTTACTGGTGCTGTGAGGGGCTGCCCATGCCTGCGGCAGTCCACCACCAGCTCCTTAGTTTTCCTCGCGTTGATCTGGAGGCAGTTCCGATGGCACCAGTCCACAAAGTCCTGGATAAGCCCTCTGTACTCAGCTTCATCTCCGCTGGAGATGAGACCAACGATCGCAGAGTCATCAGAGAACTTCTGTAGATGGCAATGTGTTGTGTTGTGTGAGAAGTCCGCAGTATAAAGAGTGAACAAGAAGGGAGCCAGCACCGTTCCCTGGGGGGCCCCCGTGCTACTGATGATCGTGCCGGAAACACAGTCCCGGGTTCTCACAAACTGAGGCCGGTTCGTGAGGTAGTCCAGGATCCATGATGACAGGTGCTGGTCCACCCCTGCGCGCAGCAGCTTGTCCTTCAGGATCATCGGTTGGATGGTGTTGAAAGCACTGGAGAAGTCAAAGAACATGATCCTCACCATATTCCCGGGCTTCTCCAGGTGGGACAGAGAACGGTGAAGGAGGAAGATCACCGCATCCTCCACCCCAATGCCATGCTGGTAGGCGAACTGGAGTGGATCCATCGCTGGTTCCACCAGGGGGCGGAGATGAGCAAGGAGCAGTCTCTCCAGGGTCTTCATCAAGTGGGACGTCAAGGCCACCGGTCTGAAGCTGTTCAGGTCTTTGGGGTGGGAAGTTTTTGGTACAGGTACCACACAAGATGTTTTCCACAGCTGTGGTACCCTCCCCAGTTTCAGGCTCATGTTGAAGATATACGTCACAATCCCACACAGCTGGTCTGCACAGGACTTGAGGAGCTTTGCGCTGATGCCGTCCGGTCCCGACGCCTTCCTCGCCTTGATCTTCCTCAGCTCCGTCCTCACCTGGGTCTTGGTCAGGGTCAGGATGGGGGGCTGTGTGTTGGGAGTGGGGGGGGGGGGGTGTCGGTGGAGTGGGGAGTGGGTAGCAGGACTTGATTTCTTAGAGGCAGCAGTGGTTGTTGTGCAGACAGGGGGGAGGGCGGTTGGTCAAATCTATTGAAAAACAGATTCAGGTTGTTCGCCCACTCCCTGCCCCCCGTGGCCTGGGGGGAGGTATTCTGGAGCCCCGAAATGCCATTTTCGTGAATAACTGCTGAACCACTAATCCTATCATTGTCAGTCCAATTGCTAGTCATATGTGTTCATGGTCAAGGAATCTGAAAACGTACACACAAACACTGTATGGGGGGAACTGTGGCCGCCATTACGGAAAATGCCATTTTCGTGAATAACCACTGAACCACTAATCCTATCATTGTCAATCCAATTGCTAGTCATATGTTTTCATGGTCAAGGAATCTGAAAACGTACACACAAACACTGTATGGGGGGAACTGTGGCCGCCATTACGGAAAATGCCATTTTCGTGAATAACTACTGAACCACTAATCCTATCATTGTCAATCCAATTGCTAGTGTGGGTGACCCCCACAGCCTACGGACAAGCAGAGCGCTCAGCTGGGGCAATTAGCAGAACAATGAGATGTGTGTATTGAGATCAATAGGCAGCCTCTCTTTGTCTAGTTCAGGCGCCAGTATCCTCTTGATATGTGTGATTCAAATGCAGGTGTTCATGGCTTCCTGCTCTGTATTGTGATGCTAATGTGCCTTTCATGTATTGTCTGTAACTGGGTATTTAAACTGCATCACTCTGTAACTCACTCTCTCTCTGACCACTGCTTCTGACGACACGCATTCTGTGTCTCCTCACGAGAGCCTGAGAGCTCGCTCTGGTGCGCCTGCACGGCGCTGGGGTGAGTTCTGTGATGGCGGTATGATTAATAAACTACCTCAAAAACTCTCAGTTCGCTGCTTATTATTTCATGCCGCCACATTGGTGACCCCGAGAAAGCACACGCTTTGTGCAACGCAACCTTCTGGTCTGGACAGCCAAACTGGTGACCCGACGACAACGAACGCAGCACCCGGCTGTGATTCTCCGACGACAAGCGAACGCAGCAGCCTGACGCAAATGGACTGCCCTCCCTTCTGCTACAGGGAGACCTCGACGCAGAGCCACCACCAGTTGAAACTCTCCAGAGATCACCCACGACCGGAAAAGCTGCAGAAAGCTTCATGGTGAGATCTGCACGCCTGAGATCTGCCCATCCACGCTGGGACCGGCCGCTCTCACAGCTCCTCCATACGAGAGCGCATGCACCTCGTCCTCTCTCCACGATGGCGACCTCCAGGGCCAACGGAGAACGCAGCGCGTGGACCTGAACGCACCATGACCGAACTACAGCAACAACCTGAACAGGGATGACCATCAGCGCCGACTACGCTGATCTCCAGCAAGCTCCCTGACCCTAACTCAGCTGCAACATGCCAACTTTATGCAGATGATGCAGTTATTTACACAGCTGCCAAGACTCCAGCACAGGCTGCAGATGTACTGTCTACAAGTATGGTTGATGTCCAAGAGTGGCTCCTCAAGAACCATCTATTGCTGAACCTTCAGAAAACAGTCTCAATGTGCTTTTCAATCAAAAAATGTAACCTGCAACATTTTAAAGTTAATATACATGATCATGACATCAGTTTAGCTACAGAATTCAAATACCTTGGCATTGTACTAGATCCTCAACTCAAATTTAATCTTCATATAAAGAAAATTTCAAAAACAGTAAAAAAAAATCTGAACTGCTTTAAATTAATTAGATATTACATACCTTACGAAGCAGCTGCACTGTATATGCATTCTATGGTTTTTTCTCATATATCATACTGTTTGACAGTCTGGGCTCAAGCAGCCCCTTCCACAATAAGACATATAGGTTCATTATATAATCAAACCCTAAAAATCTTGGACAAAAAGCCCATTAGGTGGCATCACTGTAATGTTTTAAAAAAAATACAACCTATTGAGTTTTGAGAGCTTCATTGACCTCTGTCTTCTGAAATTAACGTTCAAATGTTTCCATAAATCAGCACCCGAGCCACTTGCTGGTTTCGTCCAAAGACAGGACAGCAGCAGAGCCACCAGGAGTTCTGTTAACAATAACTGTAAAATATTCCACCGCAGAACCACATTTGGACAAACAGCTTTCTCTATAAAGGGCAGTCACATCTGGAACACAATGCCAAATGAAATTAAAATAATAACGGACTTTAAAACATTCACTAAAAATGTTAAAAACTGGCTGAAAAATAGACTTCCGGTCTGGACGCCATGGCAACTGCAGCTTAACACTGAAGCTCTCAGACTCAATCCAGGATAACACCTTGAAAATCAAACTTAACGGATTTTTGGAGGAGTGAAAATCAAAAGACAAAATCATCATGTCTAAAGGAAAACAGAAGAAACTGAAATTCTCCAGGCTAGGACACGTATCGGCCGGAGAATCTGAACTGGAAGATCCCCGTTCAGAAGACGAGGAGCTGGTGATAGCTAACAAAAGGGTTAGCCTGAAATCACTATTTGAGGAACTACGACGATTTCGCCGAGATGTTACGGCCGAATTTCGGGAATTCAGAGAAGAATTGAAAAGGACAAACAGCAGAGTGGACCAGGCCGAGAACCGAATCTTGGTAACAGAGGATCGAATAAAAGTGCTCGAAGATTCTGTGCTGGACCTACGCAAAAGACAAGCAGCTATAGAGGCTAAGCTAACCGACCAAGAAGGAAAACAAAGAAGAGACAACATAAGAATTCATGGTCTGATAGAAGGAACCGAAAATGGTTTTAACTCAATGGCAGAATGCGTGGAATCCTTACTAAGAGAGAAATTGGATATTCCACAAACCACCGACTTGAAGATAGAAAAGGCACATCGTTCATTAGCCGCTAGGCCGGCGGCGGAAGCGCCCCCACGTTCGGTGTTGGTAAGATTTTCCAATTTCAAAATAAAACAAGAGGTTGTAAGACTGGCCTGGCAGAAAAAAGGATTTATGCACCAGGAGAGAAAAGTCTACGTGGAACACGATTACGCCCCGGAGGTCCTTAAAAAGCGCAGGGAATACAATGACGCGAAAAAGGTGTTAAGAGAGAAGAAATTGCGCTTTCAGACACCATTTCCTGCGAAGTTAAGGGTCTTCTACGGCGATGAAACGTGTCTCTATAATTCGGCGGAAGAAGCAACAGCTGACATGGCGAGAAGAGGGCTCCCGGTAACGGTGTTTAAACCCGCAGCAGACCCGAGTGAGAAGATCAAAGCGCAAACATGGACAACACAAAGACCCTCAAAATCCACGGACCAGCAGCGGGAAACCCAGCACCAGAGCGTCGCGGATAAACTATCCGTTTTCAGGTTGGAATAGCGACCTTTTTTTTTTTTTTTTTCCTTTCTCTTGAATCAATCCGCACATCCAACCCCCCTCATACAAGGTAACAAACATTAAAGGAGATGCATATTCAGCATGTGGTAAAACATTTCATGGAACAATTATATTATTTGAAACAAATAAGTCTTTGTAATAAAAAAAAAAAAACTTGTTAAAATAGAAATGTGACAATAATCCACATGTTCTCCTCATACTAACAAATACTGTTTTTGCGTGAATGTTTGATGTGATGGGGGTGGGAGGGTGCACACAATTTCACAGGGTTTAGGCATAAAAGGAAAAAAAAAAAAAAATCATTACAAGTTTGGATTGGGTTCTGAAACTCACGTTAAAAGCATGGGACTACTTTCAGTGGTAAGAGAGGGCCCTCAACACGTAACAGAGTTTGAGGAATTTCCCTCAGAGCCTTCACTCCATCAAGGCTCTTACAGGGTCTTTAAAAAGACCTCAGCTCAGGAAGTTCTTTTGACAGTTTTTTGTTTTAAAGTTTTTTACACTATGTTCTTAATGTTTTTCTTGTTTTTAATGTTCTTTCAGTTTCTGAGTAGCACAAAAGAGGGCCACCACACAGTTATACTAAACAAAACAACACAATGGAGAAACAGGGTGTAACCAAAATAATTTCATATAATGTAAAAGGAATCCTGAATCCAGTTAAAAGATCCAAGATTCTAGGCAAAATGAAAAAAGACAAAGCAGGAATAATACTTTTACAAGAAACCCACCTAACAGACGTGGAACACAATAAACTCAGTAGACAAGGGTTTAAAATGATCTCTTCATCTTCATATAAATCAGGGAGGAGGAGGGGAGTAGCGACATTGATATCAACCAAAATTACATTTGAAAAAAAATCAGAACACAAAGATAAAGAAGGGAGATACAGTTTGGTAACTGGGCGGCTAGAGGGAGAAGATATCACCCTGCTGAATGTGTATGCTCCCCCAGGGGCTAACTGGAAATTTTATAAAAATGTATTCGACCTAATGATAACTAAAGCTCAAGGTTTAGTGATATGTGGTGGGGACTTCAATCTTAGACTGAATCCATACTGGGATGCTTCTGGTAATTCCCCACATCAAAATAACACCCAAAACAGGAAGACTCGGATGCTACTAAAAGAAATGGGAGTCTGTGATGTGTGGAGGGAACTCAACCCCAGTGTAAAAGACTATACATTTTACTCAACTCCACATTCATCTTACTCAAGGATTGACTATTTTTTTATGTTTAATAGAGACATTGGTAGAGTAAAAACATGTAAAATAGGACTGATGGATCTCTCCGACCACAGTCCGATCTACATGGACTTAAATATCCAAAAATACACAAATAATACATTTTCTTGGAGGTTAAATTCAAATGTCCTGAAAGGACCATTGAAAGATGAATTGGAGTCAGATATTCTCAGATATTTGGAAGATAACGATAATGGAGAAGTATCCCCTTTAATACTGTGGGATGCATGTAAAGCTGTAATAAGAGGAAAGATTATTGCAAAACTGGCAACCCAAAAGAAACTAAGACAAGAAAAACTATCCACATTAGAATCAGAACTTAGGAACCTAGAAAAAGAACACAAAGGCAACACTCATTCTACTGACTCGCTCAAGATTAAGGAAATTAAAAACCAAATAAATGAGATCTACACAATAGAAATCCAGAAGAAACTTACATTTCTGAAACAAAAATACTATGAAGCAGGCAGTAAATCGGCAAAATTGCTAGCCTATAAATTGAGGAAACATCAAACAGAAAGAGCAATCTACAAAATCAGAGACCCAGTATCAAAGGAAATAAAATTCAGAATTCAGGATATTCTTAAAAACTTCGAGAATTACTATAAGAACTTATACTCCCACAAAAAACATAAAAACGCATCCGAGGCATTCCTAAACACATTAAACCTTCCCCAACTTACGGAGTCACAAAATAAAACACTACTGTCAGAAATACATCCTAAAGAATTGGAAAAAGCAATTATGAAACTTAAAGCTAACAAATCCCCAGGAGCTGATGGCTATACAGCAGAGTGGTACAAAACCTTTAAACAGCAACTATCTCCTCTCCTCCTGAAAACATTTAATTATGTCCTCCACACAGGGGAAATCCCCCCCTCCTGGAGAGAAGGGGTCATTGCAGTTATACCTAAACCTGAAAAGGATAAACTAGAGTGCTCCAACTACAGACCAATCAGTGTACTAAATCAGGACTATAAGCTTTTTACCATTATCCTTGCCAAAAGGTTAGAGAATATACTGACAGACCTAATTCATTTAGACCAAACAGGTTTTATAAGACAAAGACAGACACAAGACAACATTCGACGCACTTTACACATAATTCATCATATAAAAAAATATAACTTAAATGCAGTCATATTAGGATTAGATGCTGAAAAAGCATTCGATTCGGTTGACTGGTCTTTTCTATACAGAATCTTATCCAGTTTCAATTTTCATAACAACTTCATTAGAACTATACAGGCATTATATAAAAAACCAACAGCTAAAATAAGGATTAACGGTAATTTATCATCATCTTTTGAACTGGAAAGAGGATGTCGTCAGGGCTGCCCCCTGTCTCCACTGCTCTTTGCAATCTTCATAGAACCTCTGAGCCAATGGATAAGACAAAACCAAAAAATTCAAGGTATTACACTTGGTCAGAAGGAACATAAAATAGCACTCTTTGCTGATGACATTTTAATATACCTAGGGCAGCCGGACACTTCTTTACCAGAACTAACCTCAGTTTTTTCAGAGTATGGAGATTTATCGGGGTACAAATTAAATATGCATAAAACCCAAGTTTTAACATTCAACTATGACCCAAATCATTATTCACTAAGCAAACTCAAAACTAACTGGGAGTCGGAATCTATGAAATATCTGGGGGTCAATATCCCGAAACAACTCAACAAAATTATATCACTAAACTATGATCCACTGGTGACAAAAATAAAATCTGACCTAGCAAGATGGAATATGATACCATTCTTGGGTATTGCACAAAGAATTGAAGCAGTCAAAATGAATATACTTCCACGTCTTCTATACCTTTTCCAAACAATACCGGTAGAACCTCCCAAAAAAACATGGCAGGAGCTGGACAGAAGGATCTCAAGATTCATATGGCAGGGCAAGAGACCTAGAATCAGATATAGAACCCTACAGCTAAACAAAGACAAAGGTGGGCTCGCGCTGCCAAATATCAGGGACTACTTTAAAGCCGCACAAATTAAAACTTTAGTAGAGATATGTAACCCAGTCTACTCTGCACAATGGAAGGAGATCGAATGCCAAATAACAAGTGACATCCCCCTACAGGCGATAATAGGGAACGATGTCTTACCTAAGCTTTTGAATAACACTAACCCGTGGATAGAGACCCCGCTAAAAATTTGGTTTAAGATAGTCAGAGAGAATCAAACTAAAGAGCCCTATCGACTTCTGCAATGGATCGCCTATGATCAGGACTTTACTCCTAATAAAACAGACACCAGATTTAAAAAGTGGAAGGAGAAGGGGCTGATAAAATATTACGATTTTTTTAAAGGGCAAATCTTAAGAAGTTTTGAAGATTTGAAAAAACAAGGCCTAATAAATCAAGACCTTTACAGGTTCTTCCAGCTTAGACACCACATAAACAATATACTTAAAAAGGAGGATTTGGAAAGGGCCCAGTCAGGTGTTCTGAAGGTCTTCTTAATGGCATATAAAGGGATCCCAGGGATCAGATACATTTCTAAAATATACCAAGGTCTTCAAGACTTAAAAGGAGACAACACATCTTATATAAAAGAGAGATGGGAAAAAGAGGGGAATTTCACTTTACATCTGGAAATATGGGAAAAGCTAAATAAACAGCAACGGAAAAGTACCTCATCCCTGCAGTGGAGAGAATTTGGATGGAAAAACTTGGCAAGATTTTTCAGAACACCTGCACAAATCAAATTTACCCATAAGGGATTGAACTGTTGGCGCTTGTGTGGTGAAAAGACTGCAAATCATTTTCATGTGTTTTGGTCATGCCCAGTTATCCACCAATATTGGACCAATGTACAGACAATATTGGGGAAAATATTCAAAATTACAGTTCCCTTTTCTTTTGTAACTTTGTATTTGGGTTTACTACCGGACTCACTGGAAAGACGAGGAGAAAAATACTTATTCAATGTTTTAATATTGGCAAGCAAAAAAGCTCTAACTAAAAAATGGATGTTGAAGGACTGTCCTACACCTGAAGATTGGACTAACGTGATCCAAGACATTTACTCGATGGAAAAGTTGACATTCGCACTGAGACAGGACATGGATGGGTTCATGAACTTTTGGCAACCCTGGACCGCATATGTGTCTTCCATTAGATCTAATCTTTGACAAATACCATTTCAATAATGGTTCCGCTCTTTGTTCCAACACTACTCAGATGCTCTTTTATCTTTATTTACTTACTTTTTCTTTTTGTTTGTTTTTTACTGGTTTGTTTGTTTTTTTTATTTGTTTTTTGTTTGTTTTTTTTCTCTTTAATTTCACTTTTTCTTTCACTTTAAAAAAAAAAAAAAAATAAGGGGTGTTGTAAGAATTAATCTTCCAATGTTGTCAGATATCAGAAAATAAGGGAACATGTGATGAAAATGTAAACACTGCATTGCTGTAACGACCTGTATACCCTTTACAAAAACTTAAATAAAAAAAAAAAAAAAACTGGCTGAAAAATAAACAAGAATGTACTCATGTATGAATTAATTGTCTGCAAAGTGAGAGTGAATGAAGGGAAGGAATAAATGTGTTTGTTTATAGTGAGTGACGGAGGGAGGAAGGCCTGAAATAGGCAAATGTGAGTTATGTTATATGTGTTAAATGTGAGTCAGGCTGTTATATTTGTGTATTTATAATATTTATAATATTTATGTTAAATGTGAGTCAGGCTGTTACATTTGTGTATTTATAATATTTATAATATTTATAATTGTGTATTTATAATTTTTCTGCATTGATGTATGTGGTTATTGTGTATATTTTTTATCTTGATTCTTTTTTCTAAAGCCCATCCAGGGACAAGAGTTGCGAATTAGCTAATAGCTATACACTCTATGTGCAACACATCAGATTGATTGTCTTTGATTAATTGTCTATGTTTATTGCACTGTCCCTGTCAAATAAACTAATCTACTACTACTACTACAGCGGTCCTGCCATGCACCGAACCCCGCACGCACACAGGGGGGTTATGAGGACAGCGCACCACGCACGGGACAATACCGGCTCCACACAGACCGCCGTCGTCCTTCGCCGCTGCACACAGAACCTTCAGGGCTGCTCACACACCTGAAGCACGCACGCAGCTCGCTCACAGGATTTTGTATGGGTCTCAGCCACGGCACACAAAGGGAATTCAGTAGTGATGTTCGATACCACTGATTTCCTTTTCGATCTGATACTGAGTAAAATTCAGGCTGGTATCGGCGATACTGATACCGATATTTTTTGCGACTACACCTAATATGTCTTTTAAATCTAAAAAAACGCATGACGCACTTACCCAGGCGGAAGAAAAAGTAGTCCCACCAACCGCGTGTCACTTAGACAACATCTCAATAGTTTAGTTACTTTTCACCGTGTTTCTGTTAAGGATATATATATATATGTATACTCGCTGCTCTTGTTTTTCTCTTGCCTTCTGATTATTGCTCTGAGTGTTGCTATCCCTGTGCTGTTGCAATCCTGGAATTTCCCCATTGTGGGACTAATAAAGGCTTATCTTATCTTATCTTATCTTATCTTATACCTTACCTCAAATGACTTAAGTATCAAAAGTATCGATATTTTGATTTGAATATCGATTTTAGAGCATAAAGATCCGGTATCGGAGGTATCGATATTTCAGGATCGATCCGCACATCACTAGAATTCAGCCGTCAGCTGTCCCCGAGGGCTTTAGGGCTGCGCGCGCGCACCTAAAGCCAACACGCCAAGTCCCTCACACAGCTGCAGCTCCTTTTGTTCTTCATAGCCGCGAGAGGAGTCAGAGACAAATTTTTCTTCGCACAGCCGCTGTGGACCTCCGCCACGTGGCGTTCAACGGGTCAGCCCCTCAACATCGCGGATCCAAAGGCAATTTTTGCGTGGCCCAAACAATTTCGCCGTCCTGGGCGGGCACTTGCTACCCCCACCTCCTTCCCTCCACCTCCTCGGCACAGAGCCTTCCCCGCAGCTCGCTTCCAAAGCCGGACTATCGAGGCCTCAGCTTCCCGCTGAGCCCTCTGGGGGGGAGTACTGTGGGTGACCCCCACAGCCTACGGACAAGCAGAGCGCTCAGCTGGGGCAATTAGCAGAACAATGAGATGTGTGTATTGAGATCAATAGGCAGCCTCTCTTTGTCTAGTTCAGGCGCCAGTATCCTCTTGATATGTGTGACTCAAATGCAGGTGTTCATGGCTTCCTGCTCTGTATTGTGATGCTAATGTGCCTTTCATGTATTGTCTGTAACTGGGTATTTAAACTGCATCGCTCTGTAACTCACTCTCTCTCTGACCACTGCTTCTGACAACACGCATTCTGTGTCTCCTCACGAGAGCCTGAGAGCTCGCTCTGGTGCGCCTCACAGCGCTGGGGTGAGTTCTGTGATGGTGGTATGATTAATAAACTCCCTCAAAAACTCTCAGTTCGCCGCTTATTATTTCATGCCGCCACAGCTAGTCATATGTTTTCGTGGTCAAGGAATCTGAAAACGTACACACAAACACTGTATGGGCGGAACTGTGGCCGCCATTACAGAAAATGTCATTTTCGTGAATAACTACTGAACCACTAATCCTATCATTGTCAATCCAATTGCTAGTCATATGTTTTCATGGTCAAGGAATCTGAAAACGTACACACAGACACTGTTTGGGGGAACTGTGGCGCTTGGCGGAGGTCTGCGCTCTCCGAGTGCTTTTCTAGTTTTTTTTTTTAATTTTGTATACTTTATTGATCCCCAGAGGGGAAATTGAGGGTATCCACCTGGATGGATGAAGCAGCCACGGTACGGCACGATCCCTTAACCATTCACACACACACATTCACACCTAGGGCCACTTTAGAGTCTCCAGTTAACCTAACCTGCATGTTTTTGGCCTGTGGGAGGAAACCGAAGAAATCCCGGAGTAAACCCATGCAGATACGGGGAAACATGCAAACTCCACACAGATCACTGTTGGTCAGGGGCTGGGATTGAACCAGGGATCCCATGGCCAAGGGTGAGTTGCTGTGCTGCTGCAGTGCTAACCACTGCGCCACCGTACTGTCCACCATACCGTTTGCCGCTGAGTGTGAAGTGGCTGGGATGAGAATCAGCACCTCCAAGTCCGAGTCCATGGTCCTCAGCCGGAAAAAGGTGGATTGTCCTCTCCGGGTTGGGGACAAGCTCCTGCTCCAAGTGGAGGAGTCTTATTCATGAATGAGGGAAGAATGGAGCGAGAGCTTGACAGACGGATCGGAGCAGCATCTGCAGTGATAAGGATGTTGTACCGGTCTGTTGTGGCGAAGAGTGGAGCTGAGCTTTAAGGCAAAGCTGTCAATTTACCGGTCAATCACGTTCCTACTCTCACCAATGGTCATGAGCTTTGAATAATAACCGAAATAATGAGATCGTGGCTACAAGCAGCTGAAATGAGCTTTCTTCATAGGATTGCTGGACTCACCCTTAGAGACAGGGTGAGGAGCTTAGTCATCCAGGAGAGGCTCAAGAGTAGAACCGCTGCTCCTCCACATTGAAAGGAGCCAGTTGAGGTGGTTTGGGCATCTGATCAGGATGCCTCCTGGACGCCTCCCACTTGAGGTGTTTTGGGCACGTCCCATTGGGAGGAGACCCCAGGGCAGACCCAGGACTCGCTGGAGAGACTAAGTCTCCCAGCTGGCCTGGGAACGTCTTAGTATCTTCTCTGAAGGGCTGGAGCAGGTAGCTGGGGAGAGGGAAGTCTGGGTTTCTCTGCTTGAACTGCTGCTGCCGCAACCCGGACCTCCGGAAAAGTGGTAGAAGATGGATGGATGGATTGAAAAAAAACTAAGAAATCACATGTACATAAGTATTCACAGCCTTTGCCATGAAGCTCAAAATTGAGCTCAGGTGCATCCTGTTTCCACTGATCATCCTTGAGATGTTTCTACAGCTTAAATTGGAGTCCACCTGTGGTGAATTCAGCTGATTGGACATGATTTGGAAAGGCAGACACCTGTCTATATAAGGTCCCACAGTTGACAGTGCATGTCAGAGCACAAACCAAGCATGAAGTCAAAGGACTTGTCTATAGACCTCCGAGACAGGACTGTCTCGAGGCACAAATCTGGGGAAGGGTACAGAAAAATTTCTCCTGCTTTGAAGGTTCCAATGAGCACAGTATCCTCCATCATCCATAAATGGAAGACGTTTGGAACCACGAGGACTCTTCCTAGAGCTGGCCAGCTGTCTAAACTGAGCGATCGGGGGAGAAGGGCCTTAGTCAGGGAGGAGACCAAGAACCTGATGGTCACTCTGTCAGAGCTCCAGTGTTCCTCTGTGGAGAGAGAAGAACCTTCCAGAAGGACAACCATCTCTGCAGCAATCCACCAATCAGACCTGTATGATAGAGTGGCCAAATGGAAACCACTCCTTAGTAAAAGGCACATGGCAGCCCACCTGGAGTTTGCCAAAAGGCACCTGAAGGACTCTCAGACCATGAGAAACAAAATTCTCTGGTCTGATGAGACAAAAATTGAGCTCTTTGGCGTGAATGCCAGGCGTCATGTTTGGATGAAACCAGGCACCACTCATAACCATGCCAATGGTGGTGGCAGCATCATGCTGTGGGGATGTTTTTCGGCGGCAGGAACTGGGAGACTAGTCAGGATAGAGGGAAAGATGAATGCAGCAATGTACAGAGACATCCTGGATGAAAACCTGCTCCAGAGTGCTCTTGACTTCAGACTGGGGCGACGGTTCATCTTTCAGTAGGACAACAACCTTAAGCACACAGCCAAGATATCAAAGGAGTGGCTTCAGGACAACTCTGTGAATGTCATTTAAGGGCCTTTTCCATTAGCCCCGCTTAGCCCAACACGGGACAGCTCAGCCCGCTTTGTAACTCTTTCCACTAGCCCCAACACGGTTTAACAACCGCGATTTTTGTCCCCGCTCAAGGGCAGGGTACAACCGTGCTGAGTCGTACCGTGTTGTGACGTCAAAAGACTGGTCGCTGCTGATTGGTCAGGTCGTAACGTCACGAAAGCGACCGTCTTCTGATGAATCTACACACGACCGCCATTTGCAATATTTCACGGACTAACTCGGTCACGGAGTAAATACGATATTAATACAGACAGCGTTGTAGGTTTTGCGGAACTCTACACCATGGTCCAACGAAGAGGTGCGGAGTTTTCTCTGCTTGGTGGCAGATCCACAGTGAGGAGTGACCCACACAGATACAGATGGCAGCCCAGCATAGAACCGGACTACGGACAAACTGAAGACGAACGTGAGAGAACCATCGATGGTGAGTGATTTGTAATAATGTGCATCTGTTCGCTTATTTATCCTGTTGGTGGTAAGCTCACTTTTTTGAGCCATACAGTTCTGTTCTGTGCTGGCTAACGAGTTTTAGCTAACGATTTTTAGCTAGTAGCTAGCTAGTACCAACTGCTGATTCGCGCTTGTTTTCTCCTAAGTATTCGCTTGTGAGGGCAAAACGATGAAATATGTTAATCCTGGTTAAAGTCCTGGTTTGTGTACGTGCTGCACTTTGGTGCTGCGCATTAAATTGTGTGCAATTTAATGCTAGAATGTGTTTCCACATGCCAGGGGTTAGCCTCCCTGTTTATATTGTGGATACTGGTGAAATGAACCACAGGAGCCGAAATCTTGTCATATTAAAATTGCTTTTTCAAACCAGTGATTTATAAAGTCATTCATATAATTTTCTAAAGCGTCAGAATAGACCCACACACCTATTCTGTGGATCCTGCAGTGCTTGTCAGGGAAACGAAGCATTTTTGTCACATCCCACCACTGACTTTCACAGGTGTATTTCCCTAATACAGGTACATCTCCAAAAATTAGAATGTCATGAAAAACTTCAATATTTTTTGTCACTCATTTCAGAAAGAGAAATCCGTATATTATATCGATTCATTACACAGACAGTGATATATTTCAAGCGTTTATTTATTTTAATTTTGATGATTATGGCTTACAGCCCCTGAAAACCCCAAATTCAATTTGGCAAAAAATTAGAATATTACATAAAATTAACTTTAAAAAATAGTTTTTAAATATAAATGTTGGCCGCTGAGGTGTTGGTTAATATGGGCTGTGGCCGTAATCATCAATATTAAAATAAACACTTTCAATATATCACTGTCCCTGTAATAAATCTATATATGGGTTTCACTTTCTGAAATGAGTGAAAAAAATATTGAATTTTTTCATGGTATTCTAATTTTTGAGATGTGCCTGTATAAGTGTTGAACTTGCTTGAAACTAACCACCATCCATTTCTGTCGTTCATCTAGGCAAGAGGAAATCAGCCTCCCCACAACCTACCTCGCCACTGTGGAACGTACTGAAATCCTTTGCTTTTATAGGTAAAGTGTCAAAACCAAAGTAGCACAATTTCCACTTAATATAAAAGGGGCTGAACTGAGATTTATTTGATTGTGTGAATATGGCACGTCAACTGTAAAATAAACCGCTTGTTAATGTATTTATTTTTTTGTCAGATCACTTGTGTGATCCTTTGTGAGTTATGTTCATAACTGTATGTTTTGGTGAATGTGAGATGTTCAGTCGTCAATATAATTTACTTTATATGTGTAGTTTATAGTCTATCATCAATAAACTCATGCAGTAACAGGACACATTACAAATATTTGAGACTCATTGTAGTGCTTCCTTTTATATTTTAGCAATGCTAGTACAAAACACCGCCCACACATGAGGCCAGGGCAACAAAAGACACTTTTACAGACAAGACAAACTTTTATTGATAAAAACTTCATATTTTGACTGAGCGACTCCATACTCGGTGATGCACACCTTCAGTTAAAGTACTATATTCCATTCAAGTGAATGTATTAATTCATTCTGATTGCTGAGGCCACAGTAAAAACAGATGATTTTAAATGTAACGCAGCCCTTGTAAAATCTACCGAAGCACAGCTACATGAAAATTGTGGTTAAATACAACAACGAAGTACTTTATTGTCACATTCAAATTGTAATCCCTCCTGTTTTGTTTTTCTTTTGAATTCTTGGATGAAATATGGTGGGCAATATAAGCTGCAGCTTCAGCCATCACCCATTTCAGATAACCTATGTTGAACTGTATAATCAGAGGAGTTATTGTTTAATTTGACCTTGTTAGATTTTTTTCCCCTTTGTTATATTATTCTATTTTCTTTTAATCTTTACTTTTAATCAATCCGAAATAAAGATTCATTCATTAATTCACATTTCACCACTGGCTTTTAGCAACAAGTGTATTTCCCAAATATGTTTTAAACTTGCTTTAATTAACCACCACCCATTTGTCTTTTGTCTAGGCAAGAGGGAAACTGTCCACCCCAACTGGACCTTGCCTCACTATTTACAGAGATGCAGGCTGAAGATCTGCTGAACCAGGACCAGTACGAGGGGCCGATCCAGTTGCTTCTCAGTGAGGCAGCGTGGCTGCCGTGTGTGACCATTCCAGTTTTTTTTTTTACAGTTTGAATTTTGCACATTCTGAATAATCTGGAATTTGCTGCTGATTGTAATAAACAATTTAGTGACTTATGTGTTTGCATCATGATTTTCTATTTTGTCTGTTAAGACACCGGTGGGAAAAGAGTCAACTGTACAAAGGATTTATTGGTGACCTTGAAAATAATGGCTCATTTTTAAGAAAAAAGTAACCAAAACAATTATTTTATTAACTGAAGACTGTATTGTTGGATGTGCCACCGCAGAAGACCCTGCATACTTTAGTGACAGTACCAGTATATGGAGGAATTCTGGGTCATATTAGCATCTGCTCTTCATCATAGTGGGTTTGGGCAGGGGTGTCTAATCATGTGCCATGGAGGGCCAAGACCCTGCAGGCTTTACCTCCAACCAGTGTCTTCAACAGCAGATTCCACTGAACTTCTTCCACTGACTGATCAGTGAGAACACCCGCTGAAGAGACTGGGTAGAAGAGAGAACCTGCAGGGTCTTGGCCCCCCATGACACATGATTGGAAGCCCCCAGATTAGGTTTAATGGGATTTAACATTTTAACACAAACTGCTTTATGGTTCATAATTCTGTTGACAGACTTACACCAAACCAAAAGTGATTTCTCAAACTGCTGGATTATTCTTAGCTTTTCCAATCTTTCAGTATTTAATTTATGCCACATGGTAGTAACCTTCACATATAAAAAAGAGACATCTGCAAAAACTTCAGAGGTTTATTGTCAGTGCAGTTCTCAGTGCAATACTACATGAATGCATGTCTAGTACATTGTTGATGCAGAGAATATATATTTCTACAGTACATGTATCTAGTAAATCAAGTATTTTCCATGTAACCTTGTGACTGCATTATTTTAATTGCTTTTAATCCTAGATCAAGTTTGTTTTGGCCTAAAATGCATCATAACTGTCAAATATATCTTATTATACCTAACTCAGTACTGTTTACTTTTTTAATATATTGTAACGTGCTGCTCGACATGGCAACATCCCACCGGGAGATTCGAACTCACGCCTCCCGCTCCGGAGTCCCGCACTCTACCTGTGTCGCCAATAGGGTCAACCCACGTAGGGTGCTCATATTGAGTTCGCTACACTACTCCCCTCTGGTTCTCGACATCGTCCCAATGTCAGCGCCCCATTACTGCTTTGGACAGGAGATCCCACTTCTGACACCAATGTAACGTGCTGCTCGACATGGGAACGTCCCACCGGGAGATTCGAACTCACGCCTCCCGCTCCGGAGTCCCGCACTCTACCTGTGTCGCCAATAGGGTCAACCCACTTGGCAAGCCAAGTAGGGTGCTCATATTGAGTTCGCTACAATATATTTTGTGGCTAATATAGTTATTAACATGGCGATCAAGTTGTGTCAGCTGATCATTTTTTTCTATGACACCACCTCAGACTCTGCTGCAGAAGCAGGTACGTCCATGATGTCTCAACGGTCTCTCCATGATTTTCACGCAGATCAGAGCAATTTGTTGTACAGGAAATAAACGTTTCTACAGACATTCTTAAGTTCTATAACCACTGATCATTTGTGAAGCTGTGCTGACATCAGTGACAGGCTGATGACATCCGTGACAGGCTGTGCTGAACGCCCAGACCGAATGAAGCGGTAATTTCCCCACAACAGAGCCATCTGAAACACACACAGCGTACATATTTTAGTACCTAACAGCGATAACTTGCAGACATTAAAGTGTAGTACGACGTACTTATAGCAAACTAGCATTAGCAACATTAGCTTACCGTCATATATGACCCAGTTTGTATCCTCACATCTTTGGCTCTCCCAGAAGCTGCAGAACTATTCCAGAGTGTTTCATCTCGCTGCCTGTACCCTTGTCTGGCGGTCCTTTTTTGGCATTTACGGTGAAAAAGCCACAGACCGAGGAGTCGCCTTTTACAGCTGCATGTATTTATGTTTTGCTTGGGTCGCGTGTTTTACGTCACGGGAATGTGGCGCCGCCTCGCTGTTATAGAAATCCCACCCACCCCAGCTTAACACGGTTGTAATGGAGACAAAAGCGAGCCGAACCGTGTCGAAGTGAATCGAGACGTGCTGAGGTGTGCTGGGCTAGTGGAAAAGTGCCTTAAGTGTCCCAGCCAGAGCCCAGACTTGAATCCAATTGAACATCTCTGGAGAGATCTGAAAATGGCTGTGCACTGAAGCTTTCCACCCAACCTGATGGAGCTTGAGAGGTGCTGCAAAGAGGAATGGGTGAAACTGCCAAAGATAGGTGTACCAAGCTTGTGGCATCATAGTCAAAAAGACTTGAGGCTGTAATTGCTGCCAAATGTGCATCAACAAAGTATTGAGCAAAGTGTCATGGGTGGCTCTCGCGAGCCACCATAAGACGCCACACAGTCACCAGTGAGTTCAGTGAGTTTTATTTACGGTGAGAAGATACAACACAGGCTGCTGAAACAATGACACTTAGTCTTAACACAACAAGAGGCATAGGGCTATACAGCTCACTACAGGTCCAGAGGATGAGACGGTCAAGTACAGACAGACGAAGTTGGTGATAATAATTACACCGGCTGCTAAGGCAGAGACACACAGAGATCGATACACACTGGGAGGGGTAAGGCTATACAGCACACTTACTAGTCCAGGGGCACGACGGTCAAACCAAGAGCAGACGTGGTAGGAATAAATCCTAAGCATCCGTAGCGTGACGGAGAGTTAACAGACACTGCTGCACCGATGCGGCCGCCAGCCCGGGTTAAAGTAGCCAGAGCGCTAACGACCACAAATGCAGCACAGCTGTTGAGGGTTTGACAGCTGAGCGGAAGCCTCCCCGAGCACTATCACAATAAGAGCTCGGAGAGCTAGGATAATAACGCCGCTATCAAACCCTGACAAGAATAACCCGAGCACCAAGACCTAGTGCTCGGGTCATGACACAAAGGCTGTGAATACTTATGTACATGTGATTTCTTAGGGGGGGGGGGGGGGGGTTATAAATTTGCAAAAATCTCAAAAACTTTTTTCATGTTATCATTATGGGGTATTGTGTGTACAATTTTGAGGGAAGAATGAATTTAATCACTTTTGGAATAAGGCTGTAACATAATAAAATGTGGAAAAAGTGAAGCGCTGTGAATACTTTCTGGATGCACTGTAAATGTTTCAAATCATCAAACAAATTTAAATATTAGACAAAGATAACACAAGTAAACACAAAATGCAGTTTTTAAATGAAGGTGTTTATTATTAAGGGTAAAAAAAATCCAAACCTACATGGCCCTGTGTTAAAAAGTGATTACCCCCTAAACCTAATAACTGGTTGGGCCATCCTTAAGTGGCCCAACCTATTTAAGTGATTTCTTGATTAAGAACAGGCGTGGCAGTAATCAGGCCTGGGTGTGGCTAGAGAAATTGAACTCAGCTTTCCAAAGATGTGACAAACCACAGTTAATTTATGTTTTAACGGATTGGGGGGGGGGTCACTTTTTCACACGGGGCCATGTAGGTTTGGATTTTTTTTCCCTTAATGATTTTGAGATACTCTGTGAACCATTGTATGCGTAATTGTTATTTAAAACCTTTGCATAAAATGACACCAGCATAACAGAAACAAACCCTTGTATTGCATTTTTTAAATTGCATGCAAAAATCCCATCCAATCCATCTTTAGTTATAAAACATTTTAAAAACAACCACAGCTGACACAAAAGTGCTGTACATTAAAACATAAGACTAAAAACCATAAAATACAACTAAAAAATACAATGCAGCACAAATACATAGTAATCATAGAATAAAAACAACAAAAGCAAGTGAAATCAATGTCTCAAACTGGGTCAAAAGCCAAAGTATAAAAATGGCCTTACTGTATTGATATGTGAAGTTCCTATAGAGTCACCACTAGAGGGCAGTATGACCCCGGCCATGACCTGACTATAAAAGGAGATGTACTAGAGCCACTGTGTGGTTAGTTGTTAGTTGCAGTTGAAGTGACAAGTAAAAAGTCCTAACTGACACCCGGTGTGTGCGCCTCGTCATTACATGTTCCAGGAGAACATTACAAGGTTCCAGGAGAACATTACATGGTACCAGGATAAAACTACGAACCGACGACGAAGATGAACGCTCTTCGACAGCCGGACGAGTTAAAGTTGACCGGTAACGTCAACGAGAACTGGAAAGCATTCAAACAAAGTTTTGAACTTTATTCGCTAGCTATCGGTCTCCGTGACGAGGAGAGGAAAATAGCATTACTGCTAACAGTAGCAGGGCGAGCGGCGCTAAATGTGTTTAACACATTCGTCTTCACGGAAGAAGAAAAAGGCAACTTCGACGCCGTGATGAAGAAATTTGACGATTATTGCACACCGAGAAAGAATGAAACGTACGAGAGGTATGTGTTCAGAAAAAGACTTCAGAAAGAGTCAAGAGTCCATCGAGCTGTATGTCACAGACCTACGGTTGAAATGTCAGTCATGCAACTTTGGAACATTGAGTGAGTCAATGATACGGGACCAAATTGTAATTGGGGTCCAAGACAACAAATTGCGGATGCAATTACTGAAAGAGACTAACTTAACGCTGGAGAAAGCGATACAGATTTGCCAAGCGTCTGAGAGTACAAAGGCACAATTAAAGACTTTTAGCAGCAAGGAAAAAGAGACTGCTGAGGTCGATGCAGTGCGGCGCGCGAAGCCGAAAGGAACGTTGCATGCAAGAAAAAGGGAGGCAAACCCAGAGCGCGCGCGCGGGAACTGTGAGCGGTGTGGAAGGCAACATGCGCCGAAGCAGTGTCCAGCATTCGGGAAGGAATGTCGCAAGTGTGGCGGAAAAAATCACTTCGCAAAGACCTGCTTCTCGAAGAAGAGGGTGCAACTCGTGGAGAAAAAGAGCGACAGCGAAGAGGATCAGTTTTACGTGGACGCCATCGAGACAGAGACGAGCGCTGACGAATGGATAGTGTGCCTGGAGATGAATGGCACGGACATGTCACTGAAGCTCGACACAGGTGCGCAGGTAAACATCCTGCCAATGAAAGATTTTAAAAGACTGAAAAACAAACCGAAAATAAGAGATAAAAAGATTAATCTGAGAACATATGATGATAAGCCAATACCCACTAAGGGAATGTGCAGGGTTACACTGTCAAACAAAGATAAGACAGTGAATGCATTGTTTGTACTTGTTGATGGAAATAGACAAGCAATTTTGGGTTTAAAAACATGCGATCAGCTAGGTCTGATCAAAAGAGTGAATGCCATTGATACAGACAAGGTGACAGCACGAGAAAATACAGAGGCTACAACAAGTAAGCATAAAAACACTGACTGGGTGAAAGAATACAAAGAGGTGTTCAAAGGAATAGGCCGCCTACCAGGCAAACAAAAAATTAGGCTGAAAGAGAATGCAGAGCCAGTCATACATGCAGCAAGAAAAGTGCCAATAGCTCTTAAAAAGAGGCTGAGGGAAACACTAGACTCACTGATAGCAGACGGAGTGGTCAGAAAAATAGAAGAACCAACTGAATGGGTTAACTCACTAGTTATAGTGGAGAAGCCAAATGGAGATTTGAGATTGTGCATAGATCCAAAAGATCTAAATAAAGTAATACAGCGGGAGCATTACAGGCTACCAACAAAATCTGACATAACCAGCACAATGAGTGGAGCAAACTACTTCACAAAATTAGATGCCAAATCTGGGTTTTACCAAATAGTGCTCGATGAGGAAAGCGCTAAATTGTGCACATTTAATACGCCATTCGGAAGGCATTGCTTTCTACGAATGCCGTTCGGGATTAGCTCAGCCCCTGAAATTTTCCATAGAACTGTGCAGCAATTGTTTGACGGAATAGAAGGGGTGGGAGTTTTTCTTGATGATGTGGTAGTCTGGGGAAAAACGAAAGAGGAGCACGACGAAAGGTTGGCAAGAGTTCTCACACAGGCGCAAAAGTCAGGTATGAAACTGAATAAGAGTAAGTGCCAATTCGGGGTACGGGAGATTACATACCTGGGAGAGAAATTACCTGGGGCAGGCGTGCAACCAGATCCGGAAAAAGTGCGGGCCATAGCAGAGCTGCCAGTACCGCAGGACAAAAATGACTTGCAAAGAGCCTTAGGGCTAGTCAATTACATGGGGAAATTTATCCCAAATTTATCAGCTAACACAATAGCTCTTAGAAGCTTGTTAGAGACCAATACAATGTGGAAGTGGATGGCAGAGCATGCCAGAGAATGGGAGTGGCTCAAAAGCAGTCTAATAAAGGAGCCAGTGTTAAAATTCTATGATCAGGACAAACTGCTAAAAGTGTCCACAGATGCGTCCAAAGCCGGCCTAGGAGCTGTGCTATTGCAAAAACATGACACAGAGTGGTATCCAGTCGCATACGCATCGCGCACCATGACAAGCGCAGAAAAAAATTACGCGCAAATAGAGAAAGAGACTCTAGGTGCAGTGTTTGGATGTGAGAAGTTTCATGAATATGTGTATGGAAGGTCAGTAATACTAGAAACAGACCACAAACCACTGATTGCGATCTCACAGAAGCCACTGGGTGACGCACCACCGCGCATCCAGCGTCTAATGTTAAGATTACAGAAATATGACTTGAAATTTGAGTTTACACCAGGCAAGCAACTAATTGTAGCCGATGCGCTGAGTAGGGCTAGCTTGAGCAACACCAGCAGCACAACAGAGGAAGCTGTGCAAATACATGTAGACTCTATTAAGGCACACATGCCAGTGTCAGATGCAAAATGGACGAAGATAGTGAAAGAAACACAAAAGGATGAGAAACTAAAAAGAGTAATGGAACAGATACATCAGCCAGGACAGGTTATGATTGACAAGCCTTACCAACACTTTAAAGGTGAACTGTCTGTGTTAGATGGGGTTCTGTTAAAAGGTACAAGGATAGTCATACCTACCTCCATGAGATCAGAAATGGTTAAATTAGTGCATGAGGGGCATTTGGGTATTGAAAAGTGCAAAAGACGTGCACGTGATGTTTTGTATTGGCCCAACATGCACAAGGACATTGAGGCATATGTGCAGCGCTGTGACACTTGCCAGCGCCACAGGTATCAACAGCCAAAGGAGCCTATGAGGCCCCATGAGAAGCCTCAAGGGCCATGGAGAAAAGTGGGCATGGATCTATTTCAGCTTAAGGGCAAGGACTATCTGTTAGTCATGGACTATCATTCCACCTACCCAGAGTTTGCAGGGTTGAGTGACACAACAGCAGAAAAGGTGATTGCACATACAAAGACAATGTTCGCACGCCATGGAATTCCAATGACTGTTGTAAGTGATAACGGACCACAATTCACGAGTCAGTGCTTCAAAGACTTTGCAGACACATATGGGTTCAAGCACGTGACCTCAAGCCCTCTGTACCCACAGTCGAATGGGTTAGCAGAGAAAGGGGTGCAAATTGTGAAGCGCATACTGAAAAAGGCTGCAGACAATGCAGAAGACCCACATCTGGCGATCCTGAATTACCGAGCATCACCACTGGAGAATGGACTGTCCCCAGCAGAAATGCTCATGAACAGAAAACTCAGAACGCGACTTCCATCAGCATCTCAGGTGATGGAAAAGAGAGATGTGAGGCGTGATGAGAGGCAAACTGAACTGTACAACAGAACAGCACGACCTCTGAGACCACTTGCACATGAGGACATTGTGCGAGTGAGATGTGATGGAGAATGGGGACCGCTGGCAAAAGTGGTTAAAGAAACAACTCCCAGATCATATGAAGTCATCACAGAGCATGGGAAAACAATGAGGCGAAACCGACGTCACTTACTGAAAGTGCCTCAGACAAAAATGAGAGTCACAGACAGTGAAACAAGCGACATGCTAATTTCCAGCCAAACCGAACAACCAGAAATGGCTGAGAACCAGAACATAGAGACAGACACTAACGAACAGACTGAGGTGACACAAAGGAGATGCTCACAAAGGCAAATTGTGAAACCGAAAAGATTGAGGAAATGTAAGGAGTACTGAGATGAATGAAAAAAAAAAAATGTGTTGATGTTGAATTGTAAACAGAGAAAAAAATGTGTTGATGTTGAATTGTAAACAGAGAAAAAAATTGAACTTGTGATTCAGTGTACAAGGTTGAAAGAAATGTAAATAGAAATGGAGTTTATTTTGTATATTGAAATTTGAGAAAAAGTTTATAGTTGGACATGACCTTTACTAGAAAAAAAAGGGAGATGTATTGATATGTGAAGTTCCTATAGAGTCACCACTAGAGGGCAGTATGACCCCGGCCATGACCTGACTATAAAAGGAGATGTACTAGAGCCACTGTGTGGTTAGTTGTTAGTTGCAGTTGAAGTGACAAGTAAAAAGTCCTAACTGACACCCGGTGTGTGCACCTCGTCATTACATGTTCCAGGAGAACATTACAAGGTTCCAGGAGAACATTACACTTACGATGAGTTTTAAAACTGGACAGAGAAAGGGCATGACTGATGGACAAAGGCAGATTGTTCCACTGTTCAGGGGCAGCAACAGGGAAAGCTCTGTCCCCTCTGAGCTTCCTCTTCGATTCTGGTATCTCCAGGAGCAGCTGATCAGCTGACCTGAGAGACCGAGCAGGGGTGTAAGGATGAAAGAGCCCAGAGAGGTAAGGTAGGGCAAGGCCATTTAATGATTTAAAAACAAATAAAAGAGTTTTAAAATTAACCCTAAAGTGTACAGGCAGCCAGTGGAGGGAAGCTAAAATAGGTGTAATGTGGTCCCTCTTACATGTTCCAGTTAAAAGATGTGCAGCAGCATTTTGAACCAACTGGAGACGTGAGAGGGAAGACTGGCTAACTCCAAAATAAAGTGTGTTACAGTAATTCAGCCAAGATATAATGAAGGCATGGATTACGGTTTCAAAGTGCTGGCTTAAAAGAATGGGTTTCACCTTTGCCAGCTGCCTCAAATGAAAAAAGTTGGATTTGACTACAGTATCAATTTGACAGTTTAATGTAAAAATCACTGTCCATCTTAAAACCTAAATTAACAACAGTTGTCTTCACAAACTATGCCAAGGGGCCCAAGTCGGGGAGGGGGGGCGCTCACAGGAGCCACTGGGTTAAAAAACCATCAGCAAAAAGGGGGGATAAAACCAAGTTAAATTTAGCAAACTTTATTGAAACAGTAAGACAGCCCCACTCATAAATCTGCAATAAATGAGGATAAATAATGATAGGCCTTCCTATTCACTTGATTCTTGAAGACAACAATAAAAACAAACAAAAAGGACCCAAAACAATAAAAAGTGCATTAAGCAAGAATTCTAGAGAAAGATATTTCAAAACCATATAAATTAAAGTGCACTTTTTTCTGTTTGGTCATGTTTTTAACAATAGGAGCCATGTCTTTGCCATTATAATTTGTGACTGCAGTGGTGATCTTTTTCCATTTGCACTTTTGTTATATAGGATTAATTTTTCAAAGGAAGAAGCCACAGTCATTTGCGTTGGAAATCCTTGGTTCCTTTAATGTTATTTTTTGTGGGGGCTTCCTGGGATTTTGACAAGTGGATTTTAATGCATTCTCCATATTGTAGTGGATGACATCTCAAGTGGTGAAACAAATTAGTGGTACTGTTACCTTTAAAGACAATGGTTCTGCAACATATTTTGCAGAAAACTGTCTTTTGTTCAGTGCCTTCCTTCTGAATTCTGAATCACTGCCAGACAATGGAGCCAGTGCTTTCACTCCTTGGAATTATTTCGTTCAAGTTTGCTTTCCACTGCAGCCAGTGTGTGTTTTTCTTTACCTTGTTTCCTCCCTCTCCCCGCGCTCTGCCAGTGTTGCCAGATTGTGCATCAAAAACAAAACAAAAACACAAAAACGGGCTCAAAAGAAGCAGTTTCCAAAGGAAAAAAAAATGCAGAAAAAAATAGACCTGGCAACGACCGTTACAAAACGTGACTGCGGTGGGAGTCACTGAGCTGAAGTGCAGCTGTGTGAGAGGACTTCAGACAGATAAATAAATGAGATGAGATGAGATTCAACTTTATTGTCATTACACATGTATGAATACAAGGTAACGAAACGTTTACATTGCCACGACAATTTCTGCTCGATATCCGTGATAAAGGCATTTTATGTATTGTGCATAGTAGAATGTATCAATATAATGAATGTATTTGGTGTGTTGCCCAGCACTAATTGAACTATTAGCATTATCTTGGCTAGGTGGTCAAAGCTGGTCTCTACTGCTCACCTTGGAGCTCACCTCATTGACGAAATATAGCCCATTGTGTCAGAGTGGACATTTTGGACGGAAAATGTATAGCAGTGAAACTGAAAAAAAAAACAAAAACAAAACATGAACACAGACTTGGTCAACAGTTATTGTTGATTGCTAAAACTTTCCAAGACATTATGCAATTCATACAGGAGGACACAATTCCTGGTCACACATTACTGTAATAGTGACTGGTAATTCATGTAACTGTTAGTTTAGAATGAGACACTGATTTCCATCTACGTAATATTCACACACTTTAGATTGTAGTGACAAAAGTTACTAACACAGGTAACTGAAACTTTGCATAATGTTAACCCGGGGTGTGTCATTCAAAATACAGAAAAAAATGCACCCAGCCATACACAGTGTAAAATAAGGGTAATGGCTAATATATAAGTTAAAACTAGTGGCCTTGGTTACTATGAAATGCAAAAAAGACTGCAGTTGTAAATGGAAGTTTGAATCAAAAAGTTTTAGTGAAAAAAAAATGTATATGAGTTTTGATTTTTTTTCTGTACAGATTTAAAAGCCAAAAATTCATTTTTGAATTTAATATTGTTTGTGTAAGATGCAGTCTTTGAAAATTTTGTTTAATTTTTCTCTGTTATCCACTGTCTGCCTAGACATCCATATTTCAAGGGAATCAATACTCCTCCAAGGCAATTTCCCCAGTGGTCACCAGACTCACTCAGTTGGGTCTGTATCCAGGTTGAGCTCAAGGTCAATGTCAAAGGTTTGGAGATCTGGGCATACATACACACGTGGACAAAATAGTTGGTACCCTTCTGTTAATGAAAGAAAAACCCACAATGGTCACAGAAATAACTTGAATCTGACAAAAGTGGTAATAAATAAAAATTCTATGAAAATTAACCAATGAAAATCAGACAATGCTTTTGAATTGTGGTTCAACAGAATTATTTAAAAAAAAACAAACTCATGAAACAGGCCTGGACAAAAATGATGGTACCCTTAACTTAACCCCTTGCACTCCGGTCAATTTTCCTAAAAACGCCAAAAAAAAAATGTGCCCAAAGTAAATCGAAAGCTGTTCTTCAACCCTTTGCAGCATCTTCATGGGGTTGGTCTCATTTAAAAGAAAACACTTTGAATTTTTTGGCAAAAAAAAACATGATCTCTCTAAGTGCTCCGGCCACTGAGGTACAGTCATCTAAACATAGTGAACTTGAAGAAAATAAATTTGGCCTGGGTGGTTTTTTTGGATACAAATGCTTGCAAATAACACACAGCTTCAGATCCGGGCTGGAAAATGCAACAGAAATGTAGAACCAAGTGTTATCCAGCTGAGGTCCAAATTTTGTAACAATACCACAAAAAATGAATATTTTACACAGCTTTGTTCTCAGGCGTTTTAGAACTGTGCCAAATTGTGCCAAATGGCACAGTTTGGAAAAACGTCTGTAACTTTTGAATGATTCAATGTAGAAGCTTCATTTAGGGCTCTAATGAAAGGTCACATTCAGGGCTGTGTCTGTGTGTGTGTGTGGGGGGGGTTGTCCACCCCCCCGCTACAGAGGACAGAGATCCGCCCTCGCTACATGACGGAATACACTCGGATAAGGCATGTTTCCACAGCACCGCTGTCACTGCGGATCCCCCCACCCCCCCCGCTACAGAATCGTAGTGGTGGGGGGGCATTCACGGTCCGGAGGCAGCGAACGAACCGTGTAACGCGGCGCACGCACTTCGGACATCGTGCGCCGCACAGTTGTAATTTACCGATCGGTCAAAAGTCATTTTTGATTACAATTTTCAGGGATAAAAAATAATTTGGCTTATAAAACCTTACCTCTTCACTGCCACATTGTCCTGGCCAACTTCTCTTCCTCACTGTCAGACGAACCGACGCTGGTCCGCTCGTTCTGGTCTCACGACCCGGTCAAAACATAATTCCATGATTGCGGGTTTGGCGAATGATTTACGACCTTCGTCGTCGGCCTCCGTCGGCCTGTGATGACCATATAAGAGAATCCTAAACACTCTGCTGGAATTAAAAAAAAATAAATAAACCACTGCCTGTGGCTGCTGAAGCAGTCTCTCTTCACCCAGCTTTAGACAAAACAGCTCAGCGAACTTCTGTGCTTCAGTTGGCTCACAGCTGTTGGGAGGCGGGTCCTTCTGGCTAGGTTTTCATTCATTGGTTCTTCAAGGTTTCAGAAACCCAATTCAAGGCTCTTATTAGTCGAATGAGAGGTCAATCAGATGAACTAATCTGTTCGCTGCTGTGTCTGCAGCTTTTATTTTCAGTGCGCACTTGGACGCCATACACCACCTTCATCAAAATCTCCATGATGCGTCCTAGAGCGCACGAGAGCGCCCTCATGCGCTCTCGTGCGCTCTAGGATGCAGAGACTTGCCCACCCGTGGGACAACGGAGCGCAAGAGGTTAATATTTTGTTGCACAATCTTTTGAGGCAATCACTGCAATCAAACCATTTCTGTAACTGTCAATGAGACTTCTGCACCTCTCAGCAGGTATTTTGGCCCACTCCTCATGAGCAAACTGCTCCAGTTGTCTCAGGTTTGAAGGGTGCCTTCTCCAGACGGCATGTTTCAGCTCCTTCCACAAATGTTCAATAGGATGATCAGGGCTCATAGAAGGCTACTTTAGAATAGTCCAATGTTTGGCTCTTAGCCATTCTTGGGTGTTTTTAGCTGTGTGTTTTGGGTCATTATCCTGTTGCAAGACCCATGACCTGCAACTGAGACCAAGCTGTCTGACACTGAGTAGCACATTTCTCTCTAGAATACCTTGATAGTCTTGAGATTTCATTGTACCCTGCATAGATTCAAGACACCCTGTGCCACATGCAGCAAAGCAGCCCCAGAACATAACAGAACCTCCTCCATGTTTCACAGTAGGGACAGTGTTCTTTTCTTGGTATGCTTCATTTTTGCGTCTGTGAACATAGAGCTGATGTGCCTTGCCAAAAAGTTCAAGTTTTGTCTCGTCTGTCCATAGGACATTCTCCCAGAAGCTTTGTGGCTTGTCAACATACAGTTTGGCAAATTCCAGTCTGGCTTTTTTATCATTTGTTTTCAACAGTGGTGTCTGCCTTGGTTGTCTCCCATGAAGTCCACTTTGGCTCAAACAACGACGGATGGTGCGATCTGACACTGCTGTAGCAGTGTCTCCTCCTGCGGCCATGTCCAGGGAAGTTGGCTACAGTCCCATGGATCTTAAATTTCTGAATAATATGTGCAACTGTAGTCACAGGAACATCAAGCTGCTTGGAGATGGTTTTATAGCCTTTTCCTTTAACATGCTTGTCTATAATTTTCTTTCTAATCTCCTGAGACAACTCTCTCCTTTGCTTCCTCTGGTCCATGTTTAGTGTGGTACACACCATGTCAGCAAACAGCACAGTGACTACTTGTCACCCTTTAAATAGGCCGACTGACTGATTACAAGTTTGTAGACACCTGTGATGTTAATTAAGAGGACACATCTAGGTTGAACATGTCCCTATGGTCACATTATTTTATCTTTTCTAGGGGTACCATCATTTTTGTCCAGGCCTGTTTCATGAGTTTGTTTTTTAAAGTAATTCTGTTGAACCACAATTCAAAAGCAATGTCTGATTTTCACTGGTTAATTTTCATAGAATTTTTATTTATTACCACTTTTGTCAGATTCAAGTTATTTCTGTGATCATTGTGGATTTTTCTTTCATTAATAGAGGGGTACCAACAATTTTGTCCACGGCTGTATATGATTTCACAGACAGCACTCCACAGTCTCCTAATACATACACCTTAGGTTTAGGGCAAATAAGAAATAGCCTTTTTATGACACTTTTTATGGTCTTAGAACATACAGTGTATCCAGAAAGTATTCACAGCAACAGCACTTAACGCTTTCCACATTTTGTTATCTTACAGCCTTATTCCAAAAGGGGTTAAATTCATTTTTCCTCAAAGTTCTACTCACAATTCCCCATAGTGACAAAGTGAAAACATTTTTTGAAATTTTTGCAAATTTATTAAAACTAAAGAATGAAAATATAACTTGTACATAAGGATTCTCAGCCTTTGCCATGACACTCAAAATTGAGCTCAGGTGCATCCTGTTTCCACTCATCATCCTTGAGATGTTTCTACAACTTGACTGGAGTCCACCTGTGGTAAATTCAGTTGACTGGATATGATTTGAGAAGGCACACACCTGTCTATATAAGGTCCCACAGCACAAACCAAGGAACTGTCTGTAGTCCTACGGTATGAGACATAATTGTATTGAGCCACAGATCTGCAGTATTAAATTTCCCAGTGAGCACAGTGGCCTCCATCATCCGTAAATGGAAGAACTTTGGACCCACCAGGACTCTTCCTAGAGCTGGCTGCCCAGCCAAACTGAGTGATCGGGGAAGAAGGGCCTTAGGAAAGTGAACAAGAACCCAATGGTCACTCTGACAGAGCTCCAGCATTTCTCTGTGCAGAGAGGTTGTCCTTCCAGAAGGACAGCCATCTCTGCAGCAATCCACCAATCAGGCCTGTATGGTAGAGCAGCCAGATGGAAAGCACCCAGTAAAAGGCACGTACAGCCTACCTGGAGTTTGCTAAAAGGCACCTGAAGGACTCTCAGACCATGAGAAACAAAATTCTCTGGTCTGATGAAACAAAGATTGAACTCTTTGGCCTGAATGCCGTCATGTCTGGAGGAAAGCAGGCACAGCTCATCACCTGGCCAATACCATCCCTACAGTGAAGCATGGTGGTCACAGCGTCATGCTGTGGGGATGTTTTTCAGCAACAGGAACTGAGAGACTAGTCAGAATTGAGGGAAAGATAAATGCAGCAATGTACAGAGAGATCCTTGATGAGAACCTGCTCCACTCTGGACCTCAGACTTGGACAAGGGCTCATCTTCCAACAGGACAACGACCCTATAAGCACACAGCCAAACTGACAAAGGAGTGGCTATGGGACAACTCTGTGAATGTCCTTGAGTGACCCAGCCAGAGCCTAGACTTGAACACGATTGAACATCTCTTGAGAGATCAGAAAATGGCTGTGCACCGCTGCTCCCCCTCCTACCTGATGAAGCTTGAGAGGTCCTGCAAAGAAGAATGGGAGAAACTCCCCAAAAACAGGTGTCAGTCTTGTAGCATAATACTGAAAAAGACTTGAGGCTGTAATTACTGCCAAAGGTACTTCCAACAATGTATTGAGCAGAGGCTGTGAATACTTATGTACACATTATATTTTCATTCTTTATTTTAATAACTTTGCAAAAATTTTTTTTTTCACTTTGTCATTATGGGGTGTTGTGAGTAGAATTTTGAGAGAAAAATGAATTTAATCCATTTTGGAAGAAGGCTGTAACATAAAATACGGAAAGAGTGAAGTGTTGTGATTGCTTTCTGGATGCACTGTAAATATAGAACACATCGATGGCCGAAAAACAAAACCTCCTACCTGAAAAATGCACTTAGGCATTAGTGCCTTGCAAAGTGCAGATAAGAGGTGGTGCTGTTAACACATAATATAGTAATATAGTCCAAAATGGTGTATTATGTACTGGGTATCCTTAAAAAATAGCATTCTGCAAGAAAACAAAAAGGTTTTTTTTAGTTTTCTCAAAAAAGTGCATTTTTCAGATAGGTTTTGCATTTCGGCCATCGATATAGCAGTGTACCTTCATACAGCACTTCTAACAAGGAGCTGAGGCTTTCAGACCAAGTACGTAGACCCAACTCAGGGTCCATTCGAAATGTTGCAAAATTTTAAACTGAATAAGCCTCACCCTCAGATCATGACATTGTACACAAATTACCACAAATCTTAGTCTGTTCCTGTTCATCATAAATAATCCCAAAGTCTCTTTGGCCAATTTTAAGGCTAAAATATCTTTATCTCCCCTATATTCCATCAGCAACCTATAATATTTATCAAACTTATCTGCTGACTTAGGAGAGCATGAATTTGATCCAAAAGTCTTTTGCAATACATGATGTAGTTGAAGAGATCTCCAAAACTGAGTTTTAGGTAAATCAAATGGCTGTCTTAGGACATTGAATGGTTTCAGTATATTGGTGTTGTACAAGCTATCAAATGTAAGGATCCTTCTATCAACCAAGTCTCTCCAAATGTTTTTTGTCTAATTAATATTAAACCTGGGGTTTGCTCAGATGTTAGTCACCCTTGTTAAGCGAGGATCAAACTCAATCCATAATGAAATACAGTATTACTCCATGTTTTGAATATGTTACAATATTGTGGAGAGTGCAAATAAAGGAACCAGACTTGCACAGCAGACAAACTTTATTTCTCTCTCTCACTTCATTCTTACACAGAAAAAGAATATCTCAATACACCAGGGTCTCTCCTTTTATATCACTCCATTCCTTCCCCCTGCTGCCTGAAATCTTGCATCACAATACGTTCACATATCCACCCCTTACTGTCCCCGCAGCTACTCCTTCCTGCTGCATTACCATAACTTCTCCCATTACAATACGTACTGTCCTCCTCCGTTTAATCCCCCACGCTCTACCGGCAGAGGGACTATTCCCCTCCCCTCTGCTTCCAGTCTGAGATGAATATCCCAGCGTGGGTTCCCTACACCATTACTGGATAAGCCTATGCATGTTTTCCTCATACAACATGATCCACAGATTCCACAGAAATTCTTTAAATATAACATTGAGTTATTTAAAATAATTTGCTAGGATCCTTAATGAGAGAGACTAAAGCAAGTAATTACAGTGCTCTCTAATTACTCTACCCCATATCATGGGGTAAAGTAGAAGGCATACTTGGCATTGATCGGCAAACCAGCCCGCAGAATGATGATGGACAAAATTGACTTCTTGCAACTTCTGGACATGAAATTTCAGAAGGAGCACCCCAAGGTTGCGAAGTGGCCAAGTGGGAAACATTGATGATGATGATAATGAAAAGTAAAACTAACAGCCTTTCATAAAAAGATGGTCTGGAGCTGCTTTGCTGCTCCAGGACCTGGATGACTTGCCATTATTGATGCAACCATGAATTCTGCTCTCTACCAGAATCATCCTGAAGAAGAATGTCCAGTCATCAGTTCATGGCCTCAAGCTCAAGCCCTCCAGTGTGGCTGAATTAAAAACAATTCTGCAAAGAAGAGTGGGCCAAAATTCCTCAACAGTGATGTAAAAGACTCATTGCCAGTTACCACAAATGCTCAATTGCAATTGTTGCCACCAAGGGTGACACAACCAGTTATTAGGTTTAGGGGGCAATTACTTTTTCCACACAGGGCCGGGTAGGTTTGTATAGCTTTTTTCCGCTTAATAAATGAAATCATCGTTTAAAAACTGCATTTTGTATTTACTTGGGTTATCTTTGTTATACTGAAACTTGTTTGATGATCTGAAACATTTGTGTGACAAATATAGATAGATAGATAGATAGATAGATAGATAGATAGATAGGTAGGTAGGTAGGTAGGTAGGTAGGTAGGTGGACGGACGGACGGACGGACGGACGGACGGACGGACGGACGGACGGACGGACGGACGGACGGACTGACTTTATTGATCCCAAACTGGGAAATTACAGTGTACCAGCAGCATAACAGTAGAGAACTAAACGACAGAAACACACGCATGACAGACAAAGGGATTACCCATGGAAATTAAAACTAACACGACTATAAAACCTATATACATCATAGCATATGCTTAGCTTAAATATGCAAAAATCTAAGAACTAAGTAAGGGAGCAAATACTTTTTCACAGCACTGTAACCCTATGGGCACAGTTCATTTTGATAACATTGTAGAAGCATGCTCAAATAACGAGGCTGAGTTTCAGTCATAAAACCAGCTTTATTTGATAGAACACAGCTTCTAGCATTCTCAAAGCAGGAAAGAGAAAGAATCATACTTCAACCCCCTTTTATACATTTCCAGCATCAGAATTCAAGTCACATGGTGTCTTCAGTCAACATACAGTTACAAAGCATCCCTTTGAAGCTTCACCATTGTCTCTCATTTCCTGATGAACCGGAATACCCTCCGGGGCGTCTTCTGTGGGACAAAGAGACAAATCTCACACTTCCTTGTTACCTCCTGTAGATTTGAGTCCTCAGTCCTTGCAGACGTGACACCCCACAATACACATTCAGTCCTGTCTCTGTGGCAGCGTGAGCCCACAATGTGTGTCGGCCACAACATTAAGTTTACCCCAAAGAAGCAGTCATAAAAGATTGTAGTGTGGAGAGAGGAATAATCAGGTGAGGCGGTTCCGGAGCAGAGCAGACTTTATTAATTTCTCTCTCTCACAATTCACCAGAATCACAAACATCAAAAAGAATACAGGTCGCAGGCACCTCTCCTTTTTATATCATACCACTCGCTCAGTCACCTGTGGTGCTGTATTAACATGAAAGCCTTTTCCATTCCCATTCTTCTTGTCACTGTTCATATCAACCCACCAACCCCCGCATCAACACACCAACCCCCCATGACCATTCCGTCTGAGTGGAAAGATACTGAGTAGATTCCCACACCGCTCCCCCCAGAAACTCAGACTGAGCCTTAACCCTCATGTCCTTTGGGCTTCAGCCTACGTCCGTAGCGGCTGTAATGGGGGGCTGCAGCTCCGAGGTGCTGCTGTGCCGGTGGGGGGCTCTTGGGGGTGCGTCTGTCTGTGGGGGGACATTGGGAGGGGTGGGAAACATAGTTAGCATGCCCTTATGACTGATCTGATGAGTCATGTACCTGGGGAGTTCTCAGTGGGGGTCGTCCGTGCCGAGGAGCTTGGACCAACACCACCTGCTTGTCTGCTAAAACGAAAGCGGGCTTAAGCCTGTCTATACAGACTGTTTCCCTGCGTCCCCCCAAGTCTAACACAAAATGTTTCTCCCCAGGTTCCAGCACTCAGAACAGGCCATCGTAGGGCAGGCGC
Source organism: Pholidichthys leucotaenia (assembly GCA_020510985.1). Lineage (NCBI taxonomy): Eukaryota > Metazoa > Chordata > Actinopteri > Cichliformes > Pholidichthyidae > Pholidichthys > Pholidichthys leucotaenia. The sequence continues at coordinate 202,285,451 of CM035846.1, forward strand.
AAGGGGGTCTGGTGGGCATCGTCCCTGACAAATACGAACGCCGCGTCCTTCAAGACCTTTGGCACAAAAGCGCGTGGAAAACAGTGGTGGACTGGACCAGGTACCGTCCCTGCCACTGCGCTATGTGGTGAAAGCGGGGATGGATCGGTGTTTGGCGCGGGGCTGTCCGGCAAAAATTCCCCGGGGAGCCGCAGTGGCTGGGAAAAAAACAGCTCTGCTGGGGAGGCTGCCAAATCCTCCTTCAGTGCTGAACACAACCCTAATAGAACCCACGGCAACCTGTCTGACCAATTTGCATCCGTAAGCGAAGCCCTGAGCGCTGCTTTAAGCAATCTATGGAAACCCTCACATAACCCATTGGCCTGGGGGTTGTACGCGGCCGTGCGATGAAGTGTGACGCCCAGGCTCCGGGCCATGGTGGACCAGAGGTCGGAAACAAACTGCGGGCCCCGATCGGACGTGATATCCGAAGGGGCGCTGAAACATGCCACCCTTGTCATCAAAAAAGCGTGTGCAACTTCTGCGGACGTGGTGGAAGCTAGCAGGACTGCTTCGGACCAGCGCGTGGTGCAGTCCATCACCGTCAGGAGGTGCGTGAACCCCTGCGATGGCAGGAGGGGGCCCACGAGGTCCATGTGAACGTGGTCGAACCGCTTAGCCGGGATATGGAACGGCTCCAAGGGGGCCTTTGTGTGCCTGTGCACTTTGGCTCGTTGGCACGCTACGCAGGCTGCAGCCCAGTTTCACCTGTTTGCGCAGGCTCAGCCAGACGAACTTTGCTCCCACCATTTTGACTGACGCGTACACTCCTGGGTGCACCAGGGAGTGAACCAACTCAAAAATGCGGCGGCGCCAAGCATGTGGGACCACCAGGTGCAGGTGGCCCGTGGAGACATCACAGATTAGGGGGGGGGGGGGGGCCCGTCCTGCAGTACTCTGCTCTCCAGCCTTAACCCTGTTGGTCCAGAGTGGAGCGCGCAAACGTCCGCATCGCCGATCTGCTCAGCGGCCATGGCCGTGTAATCTATCCCCACGTAGACTGGGGCCACTAATGCGCGTGAGAGGCAGTCCGCCACCACATTAAGTTTACCAGCCACATGCTGAATGTCGGTCGTATACTCTGAGATCGCGGCCAGCTGTCTCTGCTGCCGGGCCGACCATGGTTCCAAAACCTTGGCCATCGCGTATGTTAATAGCTTGTGGTCCACAAACACAGTGAAGGTGCGCCCTTCCAGCCAGAACTGGAAGTGGCGTAAGGCCAGGTGGAGAGCCAGTAACTCTCTGTCGAACGTGCTGTATTTACACTCACTGTCGCGCAAAGACCTGATAAAAAAGGTGAGCGGCTGCCAAGAACCGGTGACGAGCTGGTCCACGACAGCCCCTATGGCCACGTCCGAGGCATCGGTAGTGAGCGCTATCCGAGCTGCTGGGTCCAGGTCTGCCAGCAGTGCGGCGTTCGCCAGGGCTGTTTTAACCTCGGAAAACGCCTGCTCTCGCTCAGGAGTCCAGTCAACTCTGTCCTCAGGTTTCCATTTCTTAAGTGCGGCTTACAACGGCTGCATGAGCTGGGCTACGCGGGGGAGGAAACGGTTATAAAAGTTAACCATCCCCAAAAACTCCTGCAGCGCCCTGACCGTCTGAGGCCAGGGAAAATCTGCCACCGCGCGCACTTTGTCCGGTAAGGGTATCGCGCCCTCTGGTGAGATGCGGTGGCCCAAAAAATCGATTCCTGTCACCCTGAATTGGCGCTTCGCCGGGTTGATTATTAATCCATGCTCCCCCAACCTCTGGTAAACTGTCCTGAGGTGGGCTACATGTTTGTCCTCGGACACGCTGGCCACCAGGATGTCGTCCAGGTAGATGAACACAAACGGCAGATTGCACAACACCGCATCCATCATGTGTTGGAATGTCTGCGCCGCGCCTGTTAACCTGAAAGGCATGCGTAAAAACTCAAAAAGACCAAACAGGGTTATTACCACCATCTTAGGTATGTCCTCAGCGTGCACCGGCACCTAGTGGTAACCGCGGACCAGGTCTATCTTGGAAAAAATGAGTGCCCCGGTGAGGTGAATGGAAAAATCCTGAATATGGGGGAATCGGGTAGCGGTTGTGCACTGTGGCGTTGTTCAATCTGCGGAAATCTCTGCACGGTCACCACAATCCCTCGGCTTTAGGAACCATATTTAGCGGGGATGCCCATGGGCTGTTTGAGCGTCTGATGATGCCCAACTTTTCCAAGTTGGCAAACTCCTTGTGTGCTATGGCCAGTTTAGTTGCGTCCAGACGCCGAGGTCGTGCGAAAACGGGCGGCCCCATGGTGTAATGAAGTGCTCCACCCTGTGTTTAGTGACGGTCACCGTAAAGGTCGGGACCGTGAGTGCTGGGAACTGTGTGAGTAGTGTGTGGAACTTACCCCCTGGAGCTGTGACGTTGGCTAGTGTTGTGGACCCAGCTCCTCTAGCTGTACAGGGGTGAGAATCAAAAGACATTGTGTTAATCAGGTGTCTGTTAGCCACATTGACTAGTAGACCGTGTGCACACAAAAAATCAGCGCCCAAAATGGGGAAGCTGCATGCCGCTATGACAAATGTCCATTGGTATGTACGGTCATGCAAGGATACAGTCAGTGTCCTCTCACCAAAAGTCTTAATGTCTGAGCCGTTTGCGGCCATCAGCTTGGGGCCACTAGTTCCTGCCAGCCGGTCTGTGTAAGACGGTAGGATGAGACTCTTTTGGGAGCCGGAGTCCACGAGGAATTGTCTCCCTGAGCGTGAGTCTGTTACATAGAGCAGCTTGGTCGCTTCACCTGCGGTTGCAGCTGCTACTGACTGCCGGCCCTGGCGTTTCCCAAGCACTTGAATTGGCATGGTGGCACACATCGGCGTGCGTCCTCTCCAAAACCGTGGTGGTAGAAGCAGAGTGTGTCTCTCCGGTGCTTCTTGGCTTCCGCTGCAGCCACCGTCGTTTGCTCCTCGCCCCCGCTGGCCGTCTCGCTGGGTTCCAACACCGCTGCGGTCACTGCGAGGGCTCTGGTGGTGAGGATAATCTGATCTGACTCTTGCGCTAGTGCCCGGTAGTTGCACGTGCGACCAGCAGCGGCGAATTGGCAAGGACCGCCCTGGCCGCCATCGGGAGGTTCCGGAGGAAAAGGTGGGCAAAGAGGAAATGCCCATCATCTGTGCCCATCAACACCAACATTTTCTCCATTAACTCGACCGCCAACCCGTCTCCCAACTCGGAGTGCGTCAGGAGCCTTTCCGCTCTCTCGCAGTCTGAGAGCGTATAGCGCCGGGTCAGCACGGTTTTGAGAGCCTTATCTTTGTCGTGGGCTGGGGGCCATTGGAGCAGGCTCACCACCTGCTGAGTTGTGCATGTGTCCAGTGCTGCAACCACGTAGTAGTATCTGGTGTCATCCGCCGTTATTCCCCGGAGCGCAAACTGGGCCTTGGTGTGGAGGAACCAAGACTTCAGGTCGTGTAGCCAAAAGTCTGGGAGCTTGACCGAAATGGCGCACGCGTTGCCAGCACCTCCAGTCCGGGTCGTCTCCGGGGTGTTTGCCTCAAGTTCCACTGTGCGTCAAGGGTCGCCAGTGTGGAGAGAGGAATAATCAGGCGAGGCGGTTCCGGAGCAGAGCAGACTTTATTAATTTCTCTCTCTCACAATTCACCAGAATCACAAACATCAAAAAGACTACAGGTCGCAGGCACATCTCCTTTTTATATCATACCACCCGCTCAGTCACCTGTGGTGCTGCATTAACATGAAAGCCTTTTCCATTCCCATTCTTTTTGTCACTCTTCACATCAACCCACCAACCCCCGCATCAACACACCAACCCCCCATGACCATTCCGTCTAAGTGGAAAGATACTGAGTGGATTCCCACAGTAGCAACTGTACCTAATAAAACTTTTGGAAACTTGAGTTTTAGTTACAGTTTAATTTGTGGTGATTAAAATTAACTACTGTGCTGTTCACCAAATTTCTTGTGAGGACTCCAGTCTTATTTCTTTCTATAAACAAACAACTTTTGTTTTGCCCTGTAATTGTCTTTTACAAATACACTTTGCTATAGAGGTTAAGAAACTTTTAATAATGTTTGTCCTTTTGTGTTTAGCTGAGGTTCCACTATACCTTGGAGACAGTGGCAGGATTCATCATTCCTTACGCCATCATTATAACCAGCTATGTCCTCATTTTGAGACGCTTGAGGCAGACCAAGTTCCACAGAAACATTCACAGTGAGAAGCTCATCTTGGCGATTGTGGTGACGTTTGGCTTGTTCTGGCTGCCATATCATGTGGTCAACATGATACAGGTGTGAGGCCCTCTACATACCGTAAACTTAATGACATCTGTTCACATTTCAATTAGATTTTTTTTGACATGCTAATTCATACTTTGTATATTTGGTCTCCCCAAGGTGGCAACAGAGTGGTACCCAGATGGTTCACTTACTAAAGACCGGTGAGTAAAAAATACTTTTTTTAAAGAACCATTTTCACCAATCATCTAAATGCTCATTTTATACATTGTCACTTGCAATGCTATGTATGGTGTTGTGTGTCTTTGTGTTTGTTTCTTTCAACTTTTACCCTGAACCTGTGGCCCCCAAGAGGCCAGTTCATGAATTTACTGTATTGTTAAAAGTAAATTAAATGTATTGTATGGAACAATTATAAACTCTGGTTGTAGTGACACCTTTCAAGCAGAGCCCCAATTGCTCCAATCATGTCTGAGATTTAGTGGTCAGATTCCCCACATAGTTAAAGCTGACATTCATGAACTGAGTAAATGAGACTGGAGTTCATTTAGCAATCATTAGGTGTCACTAAAACCAGAGTTTCCAAAGGTTCCACCCAACATTTAAAGCTCCCAAGAATGAAACTTAACTTTACCTAGGCTTTTCCCCCATTAAGTTTCTGTTACGATTTAAAATGTCCCATCTGCCTACAGCTTGGATCGCATTGCAAAGTCCACCCGTGCAGTGGCATCCGCGTTGGCTTTCATCAGCAGCTGTGCCAACCCCATCCTCTACACCTTTGCTGGAAAGTCCTACATAAGGCAGAATGGTGTCTCTTTTATGGCTAAGCTCTTTGAGGGCACAGCTTCTGATTTGGGAACCAGTGCTAGCTTTACAAACACCACCGGACTTTCAAATTCACAGAAAAAATGAACTGTAAGCTTTGAATGGACTTTGTACATAAAACAGAAAGTGTATGGCATTGTGTAGAACATGTTTAATAATTGTAGTATAATTGTGTAATTGTTTGAGACAGATCAAATCAGTTTCTTTTATACAAAGTTTGACTGAAGGACAAACTTTTAACTGCATTTCAGCTGCTGAAATTGGGCCATTTGAACAATAGTGAGGGGTTCCTGCCAAAGTTGGATTTGTGAATGCTGATAAAAGAACATTTTGGTAGTGATCTTTAAAGCAACACAATGTCATTTTCCTATTCCTGGTGCAGGAAAACTGCAACTGGCACGTTTTACAGCCTGAGTCTTTTTTTTTTTTACTTAAGTCCCACCCTATGATTGACTAACAGGACTAACGTGCTAGTTAGAGTTTTTCAGCACTCATCACTCCTTCCTGAAAAGTAAAGTTACTGTAGTGCTGTTACAGGTGATACAGGCCCCTGCTGGCTATGCTGGATGCAGAGGCTGTGTTAGATTATCTTGTCATCTGTCATTTGGACAAACAGGGTTGTAAAAATTCAGTTTATTTGGTTCATCCACAGGAGACAAGACAACGAGCAAAAGAGACAAAAAATACAGACAAGATAACCGAAAGGGTGTAGGCTGACGCTATAGAGCTTATTTGGTGCCTGCCCCGTTTACAGTACTTATAATAATCAACATATTAGAAATTTACTTGAATTTGTCATAATCTGAAACTCATAATGTATATTACCTATCATTTTAATTTTCACCTAATCAGATGCCAAATAGCTTTTGTTTTATTTGTTCACATGTTCAGCTGTAATCATAAACCTACAGAATATAGCATATACAGTGGGGTAAAAAAGTATTTAGTCAGCCACCAATTGTGCAAGTTCTACCACTTAAAAGATGAGAGAGGTCTCCAATTTTCATCATAGGTATACCTCAACTATGAGAGAAAAAATGAGAAAAAAAAAATCCAGAAAATCACATTGAAGGATTTTTAAAGAATTTATTTGCAAATTATGGTGGACAATAAGTATTTGGTCAATAACAAAAGTTCATCTCAATACTTTGTTATATGCCCTTTGTTGGCAATGACAGTGGTCAAACATTTTCTGTCAGTCTTCACAAGGTTTTCACACACTGTTGCTGGTATTTTGGCCCATTCCTCCATGCAGATCTCCTCTAGAGCAATGATGTTTTGGGGCTGTCGCTGGGCAACACGGACTTTCAACTCCCTCCAAAGATTTTCTATGGGGTTGAGATCTGGAGACTGGTTAGGCCACTCCAGGACCTTGAAATGCTTCTTACGAAGCCACTCCTTCATTGCCCGGGTGGTGTGTTTGGGATCATTGTCATGCTGAAAGACCCAGCCACGTTTCATCTTCAATACCCTTGCTGATGGAAGGAGGTTTTCACTCAAAATCTCATGATACATGGCCCCATTCATTCTTTCCTTTACACGGATCAGTCGTCCTGGTCCCTTTGCAGAAAAACAGCCCCAAAGCATGATGTTTCCACCGCCATCCTTCACAGTAGGTATGGTGTTCTTTCTCCTCCAAACACGACAAGTTGAGTTTTTACCAAAAAGTTCTATTTTGGTTTCATCTGACCATATGACATTCTCCCAATCCTCTTCTGGATCATCCAAATGCTCTCTAGCAAACTTCAGACGGGCCTGGACATGTACTGGCTTAAGCAGGGGGACACGTCTGGCACTGCAGGATTTGAGTCCCTAATGGCATAGTGTGTTACTGATGGTAGCCTTTGTTACTTTGGTCCCAGCTCTCTGCAGGTCATTCACTAGGTCCCCCCGTGTGGTTCTGGGATTTTTGCTCACCGTTCTCGTGATCATTTTGACCCCATTGGGTGAGATCTTGCGTGGATCCCCAGATCGAGGGAGATTATCAGTGGTCTTGTATGTCTTCCATTTTCTAATAATTGCTCCCACAGTTGATTTCTTCACACCAAGCTGCTTACCTATTGCAGATTCAGTCTTCCCAGCCTGGTGCAGGTCTACAATTTTGTTTCTGGTGTCCTTTGACAGCTCTTTGGTCTTGGCCATAGTGAAGTTTGGAGTCTGACTGTTTGAGGTTGTGGACAGGTGTCTTTTATACTGATAACGAGTTCAAACAGGTGCCATTAATACAGGTAACGAGTGGAGGACAGAGGAGCCTGTTAAAGAAGAAGTTACAGGTCTGTGAGAGCCAGAAATCTTGCTTGTTTGTAGGTGACCAAATACTTATTTTCCACCATAACTTGCAAATAAATTCTTTAAAAATCCTTCAATGTGATTTTCTGGATTTTTTTTTCTCATTTTGTCTCTCATAGTTGAGGTATACCTATGATGAAAATTGGAGACCTCTCTCATCTTTTAAGTGGTAGAACTTGCACAATTGGTGGCTGACTAAATACTTTTTTGCCCCACTGTAGATTATACATTTATTTACTTATCAACTGAATTGACAAACAGACTGGTGAGACAATACCAGATTGTCATGAATCGCCCATTTCACGGGCGAAAGTAGGACACCAAACACTCTCTGTGAGTTTGCACATTTATTAACATAAAAACAGACAAGAATGTTAACATACAAAAACTAAATCATGAAGTGCAAGTACAAAGACAAACGCTGGAGGAGAGTGGGGCTCGATGTCCAGAGGGACGGAAGCCAGGGAACGCCTGGCCAGGGGCGGAATCCAGCCGGAGTTCTCCCAAAGGCAGTAGGGCTCACGGCTGGAAATAAGGGGCAGACATACCTGGACGGAGCTCTCCTACTCTCCTCAACAGCTGGACCCAAACTGCTCTGCTCCTGAGGATGGGTACACGTGGTAGAAGCACACGACAAGAACTTTTATGCAGTACATAATCAGTCACAGGTGTGGACGCATGAGTGGAGAAAATAACAGAATGAATAACAGGTGTGCAGCTCTGACCAGTTTGACCGCTGGAAGCTACACAGCGCTGTCAAAATAAAACACAACCGGAACCATAACAACACAACCCCAACATGTGACCAGAACTACAAATGCACAATGACAATAACTGGACAAAATAACAATGGAACAGAGAGAAAAAGACTGAACTAAACTAAAGGCTGGGCATGGTACCCATCCGTGCCCCAGGATCATCATCATCATCATGTTGCCCCCCTCCCAAGGGGTGGGACCCAGACACCCCAGGGCAACACCAAAAGAAAAACGACCCCCCCCCCCACACACACACACAGAAAACACTCCCAACAAGAAAAACAACCCACCCTGGGGGGGGGGAGGGGGAACCGAGGCACAGAGGGACCGAGACAAAATGAACAATAACCAAACAAAACCCAAGAGAAAACATTCATGAGCCACAACCTGAACACTATGGTGGCCCAGACTCCAGGGACCTCGGATGGAGACTAAGGCAGTTCGGGCGGCCTACCAGAATCCCAAAACCACCGGAGCATAAGGCAGAACACTGCTGGCTGCCCAGAGTAACAGAACCACCTGATCGAATAGCGAAACCCGTCAGGTGGCCTCCCAGAGTACATGAGCCACCAGTCCGCCAAGCACAACACATCCCCCCAGGCAGCAGCAGCTGAAACCCATGCTCCCAGCAACTTGTCTGGTCACCAGCATTGGGAATGTGGGACCGGCACTGCAGCAGATTGGCCCTCAACAATAACTGCTGGCCAACAGTGGGGCCCGGCAATGGTGGTGGTCGACCAGCGAGGAGGCCAGACAAGGGAAGAGGCTGTGCCGTGGGGGCCTCCGGCGAGGACGGGGAGTCCCTGATGACCTTGGGTTGCAGCGCAGCACCCACAGCGGCCCCGGACCGGGGCGCAGCACCCACAGCAGCCCCAGGCTAGGATGATGTACCCACGGCGGCCCCGGGCTGGGGTGTAGCACCCACAGCGGCCCCGGGCTGGGACATAGCACCGACAGCGGCCTCGGGCTGAGGCGTAGCATCTATGGTGGCCTCGAGCTGGGGCGTAGCACCCATGGCGGCCCCGGGCTGGGGCGTAGCACCCACAGTGGCCCCGAGCTGGGGAGTAATACCCATGGCAGCCCCGGACTTGGGCGTAGCCCCCACGGCAGCCCTGTACCGGAGCATGGTACCCACGATGGCCAGGCTGGTCCGCAAGAGCACCAGGCCAAGGAGGCGGTCAAACAATGGGGTCCCAGGCTGAGGTAGTGCACCCACGGTGGCCCCGGGCCAGGGCATGGCTGCACCCATGGAGGCCCCGGACTGGGGCATAGCTGCACCCACAGAGGCCCCGGACTGGGGCGTAGCTGCACTCATGGAGACCTCGAACAGAGGGGGAGCAGCACCCACGGAGGCCTCGAACAGAGAGGGAGCAGCACCCACAGAGAACTCAAATGGAGGGGGGGCAGCACCCACGGAGGCCTCGAACAGAGGGGGAGCAGCACCCACAAGAGAGCTCGAATGGAGGGAGAACAGCACCCACGGAAACCTCAGGAAAAGACTCGGACAAAACACAGACAACCACTGGGTCAGAGTCACCGGCAGCAGTGGAGCTTGATGAGGAGAGCTCAGGTGCAGCTGACGACTGCACCTGGACCTCCCCACCAAGAGCCAGGCAAGACCTCTCTAGGACAGAGAAAGTGAAAACAAGAAAGAGCACTTGCCTGAGCTCGAGCTCCACCGCCGTCCAGGACTCCGGTGATCCTGGCTGGGACGTCTCGGCTCTCCCTTCCTGGGTGTCCACACCCGGTATGGCCACCTCAGACGGGGGGGGGGGGGGTCTCAGTCCTCTCCGTCTGGACGTACACTCTGAACACGACCACCTCAGATAGGGAGGAAAGAAAAAACACCGGAACAAGGTTGCCGGCAGCGGTGGAGCTCGATGAGGAGAATCCAAAAGCAGAGGACATCTGCAGCTGCTTCTCCTCACCACGAGCCAGACAAGAGTTCTCTAGATCTGTGGATATTTGAACAGAACAGAGTACTTGTCTGGACTTGAGCTCCACCACCTCCCATCCCGGACATGGCTGCAGAGCAGGAACAGGAACTCCTAGGACCACTGGTTCCTCCGTCGTCCGGTGGCTCCTACCCCAGAGCGACGGATCCTCAGAAGCCACACAAAAACACACGGGAAAGGGAGGCGAGGATGAGTTAACAGCAGCAGGTGGTGAGGACTCACCTAAAATTGGCTGCTGTAGCTGAGCCTCATCACCAGGAATAACGCAAGGTATATCATTATGAGGCAAAAAGGAATGACAACCCAGCTGCCTTATTTCCTGGCGCCTGATGGTTCCTGCCGCTGAGGTAGGACCAGACTAGGCTCTTCTGTCCACCATCAATGTTGCCTGGGAAGGAGGCGGAGACCTGGGTCTCTGACGACGGAGGTGGGATGCCGGAGCTAGGGGGTGGAGAGGAGCCGATGATGCTGAGGTCCGGGAATGCCCTTTCGCTGACACAGACCCTCGATTCATGGACGGAGCTCCTCCCGCGATACTCTTGCTGCAGATCCTCCAACAGAAAAACTCTCTCCCTTCCTTCGGCATGCAGTATGAGCCGAGGGTGATGCTGCACAGCCAACTCTGCCAGACTTAAGTTTCTCAAAGTGTCTTTTGGGGTAGAAGATGCGCGTGCATCGGCGATGAGTCCGTCCACTTCCTGGGGTGCAGCGCAGAGCTCCCACCCAAACCTCCGTGAAAACTGTCTTTCAAGGATGGTAAGAGAAAAAGAAAAGGTAATCATGGGAAAAATAAAAAAAAATTGCAAAACTCACAGAGGCTGGTGTCCAAGTGTTCGTGTCCTTCTGTCATGAATTGCCCGTTCCACGGGCGAAAGTAGGACACCAAACACTCTCTGTGAGTTTGCACATTTATACACATACAAAAACTAAATCATGAAGTGCAAGTACAAAGACAAACGCTGGAGGAGAGTGGGGCTCGATGTCCAGGGGGACGGAAGCCAGGGAATGCCTGGCCAGGGGCCAGAACGGAGCTCTCCCTGTCCTCAACAGCTGGAGCCAAACACACTCAGGACAAACTGCTCTGCTCCTGAGGAAGGGTACACATGGTAGAAGGACACAACAAACCCCAGAGGTTTGTCGTGCCCTTATATGCAGTACATAATCAGTCACAGGTGTGGACGCAGGAGTGGAGAAAATAACAGAATGAATAAGAGGTGTGTATCTCCGACCAGTTTGACAGCCGGAAGCTTCATAGCGCTGTCAAAATAAAATATAACCGGAACCATAACAACACAACCCCAACATGTGAACATAACTACAAATGCATAATGACAATAACTGGACAAAATAACAATGGAACAAACAGACAGAAAAAGACTGAACTATGAAAAAATGAATCTTTATTTTGGATAGATTAAAAGTAGAGATTAAAAAAGAAACAATAATATAACAAAGGGGAAAGAAAATCCAACAAGGTCAAATTAGACAATAACTCCTCTGATTACACAGTTCAACATGTTATCCGAAATGGGTGATGGCTGAAGCCGCAGCTTATATTGCCCACCCATATTCCATCCAAGAATTCAAAAGAAAAGCAAAACAAGAGCGATTACAATTCAGAACAAAGCTAAGACAAAATGTGACAAAAAAAACTAAGCAACAACACAGACTGGATATGACAATCCTTATGTGATTTTACATGTCATTTTGTATATATGTTTGGAGTATTTCTTCCTTTAGTTTTTGTTTAAATTGTCCAAGCGTTGTACATGATTTTAATTCAGGTCCAAAATCGTTCCATAATCTGACTCCTTGCACTGAAACACAGTGTTGCTTGGTGGTAGTTCTCACTGAAGGTTTTTGAAATATACATGTTCCTCTGAAATGATATTGTTTCTCCCTTATTTGGAACAACTTTTGGATATTTGCGGGCAGTGATAGATTCTTCACTTTAAACATTATTACTGCAGTTTTAAAGTCAACCAGATCTTTCAACTTGAGAGCTTTGAATTTAAGAAAAAGTGGGTTTGTTGGTTCCCCGTAAGCTGCTTTGTTGATTATTCTAATAGCTCTCTTCTGAAGCATAAAGACTGGATATATGTTTGTTTTATATGTATTTCCCCATACTTCAGTACAATATGTCATGCATGGGAGTATTAATGAATGATACAAGGTATATAGTGTGGGTTGATTCAGCAAATATTTCACTCTGTGTAGTATTGCAATTGATTTGGATATTTTACCTTTAATATAATTAATATGTGACTTCCAACACAGTTTATTATCAATTATTACTCCAAGAAATTTAGTTTCGGATACCATTTCAATCTCTACACCATTTACACTGAGTTTAGATACTAAGTTGTTGTGATGGTTGTTAAAAACTATAAATTTTGTCTTACTTAAATTGAGCGTTAATTTGTTTGAATCAAACCACAGTTTAAGCTTTCCTAATTCCTTTCCGAGTGTATCCAAAAGTTGTTCCAAATTGCTTCCACTGCATAATAAATTAGTGTCATCGGCAAACAATATTAAATCCATTTTTTCCGAAACTTTACATATATCATTTATATACATATTGAATAACAATGGCCCAAAGCTGAACCCTGTGGGACTCCACAAGTAACTTTCAGTAACTGTGAGTTTTTGTTACCAACACATACATACTGATATCTATTCTTTAAGTAACTACATAACCAGGACAGTGCTACCCCCCCCCCAAATACCACAATTTTGTAGTTTCTTTAATAATAAATTATGATCCACTGTATCAAATGCTTTTTTAAGATCCAGGAATACCCCAACTGAATACTCTTTATTTTCAACGGCAGTTGATATTTTTTCTATAAATTCCATTAGAGCAAATGCAGCTGTCCTCTTGTGTCCGAACCCATATTGCTGCTCACACAATAAATTATTCTTCAGTATGAAGTTGTCAATTCTCTCATAGAATATTTTTTCAAGTATCTTGGAAAATTGCGGCAATAGTGAAATTGGTCTATAGTTTGAGAATTCCCCTCTGTCGCCGGTCTTGTATATCGGAATTACTTTAGCTATTTTCATTGCATTGGGAAATATACCTGTTTGGAGAGACAGGTTACAGATATACGTCAGTGGTTTCACTAAGCATTCAATAATAGTTTTGACTAAGAGCATGTCAATACCATCACAGTCCGTAGATGTTTTACTTTTAAACGAATTAACAATTTCAATGACCTCTCTCTCGTCTGTGTTCTTTATGAAAATGGAATCTTTTATAGCAGTGTTTTTGCTTATTGTATCACCTGTGGGTGCCGTAATGGGTATTTCTCAAGCCAAATTAGGACCAATGTTAACAAAAAAGTTATTAAATTCATCTGCAGGTGAAGCTGCATTCACATTCTGAGTCGTTTTATTATTTTTTGAAAAATTGGTTGGGTAGCTTGTATTTCTGTTTTTATTCCCAAGAATATTGTTAAGTATTGTCCATGTATTTTTAATATTGTCTCTGTTTTTCTCCAGTTCTTTACTGTAATAGTCTCTTTTACTGCATCTTATTATATATGTTAACTTATTTTTGTATGTTTTATACCGCTGCTCTGCTTCTTTTGTCCTTTTCTTTAGGAAAGCTTTATATAATAAATTTTTCTTTTTACACACCTTTTGTAATCCTTTGGTTAACCATGGCTTATCAACAAATTTATGTTTAAGCTTTTTCCTTCCTAATGGACAATTTTTTTCATAAAGAGTGGTTACAGTGTTTATAAATGTGTCATAGGCTTCATTTACATCCGATACATAGACTTTAATTTAAACTAAACTAAAGACAAGCACGGCACCCACCCGTGCCCCAGGATCATGACACAGATAATCACTATTTAATATTTGCTACAGTGGAAAGGTGGGAATTACAAGTTAAAAGTTACAATAGATCATGCCCAGTGTAATCTGTCATGACATACAGCCTTCAGATTTTTCTGTCGCCGCTAAAATTGTTGGGTCATTGGTCCATTTCCAACCTCTCATGATTTTTAAATCAAAACCTATAGATAATTTTTTGAATTATAGCACTAACAGAGGTGGGTAGTAACTAGTGACATTTACTGTGGCACATGTACTGAAGTACCTGTTTTGGGTTTTTTTTACAGATTGTACATTTGAGTGTAGTTTTAATTCAGGACACTTTTTACTCTTGAGTAAACTTTTGAAGAAAAACTGTACTTTTATTCAAGTATGTCTGGTTGTATGCTTTGAGTAACTTTTGATTTTACTATGTTTGCCTATTTGGTTTCAAAGTGTCATACACTTGAATGTGCCCAGCCCGTTTGGGCTTACAAAACACTATATACATACAGTAACAAAAAACAAACAACAACAAAACAATAACTAGAAAAGCACTCATAGAGCGCATACCTCCGCCAAGGCTGCTTCCGTTTCCCATGGATCACCTCCAAAATGTAATGGGTTTGTGTGTAGGCCTATAGCCAGTTGTGGTGAAAATTGCATCAAAGTCTGTCCATCAGTTTTGGAGTATTGTTGCTAACACACTGTGAGAAGATAAGCGCCTTGGCTGAGGTATGCATTCCCAGATCATCACCAAAATGTAATGGGTTCCTCTGTAGACCAAGAACCACCTCTGGTGAAAATTTCATCCAAATCCATACAGTAGTTTTTGTGTAATCCTGCTGCACAAATACAAACAAAGCCCTTGGTGGAGGTATGCACTCTCAGATCATCACCAAAATCTAATCATCTGTTCCCCATGCCATTACACACCTTTCCTGAAAATTTCGTCAAAATCCATTCATAACTTTTTGAGCTATGTTGGTAACAGACAAACAAACCCTGGTAAAAACATTACCTCCTTGGCGGAGGTAATAATGTACTACCATAATACTGGAGGAACAACACCCTGCAGCTTAAAACTTACAGATAGAACTAAATACACTGCCTGGCCAAAGAAAAAAAAAAAGTCACTGCCTAGGTAAGAGCCTCCCATTGGTCAGGTCTAGGTTCAGCAATGATATGTGCTCAAAGAATGGGATCAGCTGACAACGTGAATATACTGAATGACCAGGTTATTCCAACAGTGGATTTTTTTCTTCCCTGATGACATGGGCATATTCCAAGATGACAATGTCCGGATTCTGTTATGTACAGTATGGTAAAATACCTTGATAAAGGATGAGGGCAGATGGCTGGATGAACATAGCTTTATTGAACGTTGGTAAAACAGAAGACACACAGTAGGCACCAGGCAGAGGGCACCGGTCAAAGAGGCCAATATGGATGCCCCCTGGTATTTATAGGGCAGTTCAGTGGCGGAACAGGAAGTGCCCGTCACTACACCGCACTTCACAATAAGGTGCTAAATCCCAACACCACATTTCCTCCCCCCCTTAGAAAAGTCCAAAACCACACACACAATCAAAACCCTCCCCTATTTGGGACCTGAATCACGCACTCACATAACGAAAACAGATCAACTAAAATGGCCTAACTCATTCACACAACGGAACCTAAAATAAGGCTGATGGGTGGACTACTGTGCAGCCCACACCGCATGGTGAATTATTGTGCCACCTGATAAACTAAAGAAAAAGTCTATTATTAACTAAAATCACTGCCGTGTTCCTA
Organism: Pholidichthys leucotaenia; assembly: GCA_020510985.1. NCBI lineage: Eukaryota > Metazoa > Chordata > Actinopteri > Cichliformes > Pholidichthyidae > Pholidichthys > Pholidichthys leucotaenia. The sequence continues at coordinate 202,301,160 of CM035846.1, forward strand.
AACTAAATAAAATACACAAAACAATCACATTTTACTACATACATATACAAAAGAACATCAGAACTATTAACATATAAATTTACAGCACTGTTCCTTGGGCAGGAGGAGCAGAACCGGCATGGGGGGGCGGGGGCAGCCCCTCAGCAAGTGCGCCCCTGGAAGCAGCAGGCCCCCGGGATGATGGCTGATTTCCTGGACGAAAGCGCCGTTCTACCTCACCACTGACTCCCGTTCTTGTCTGGCCCCATCACCTGAAGCCTCTTCCTGGACACGCCGAAGCTGACTGGCGTGCCTCACTGAGCCATCGGACAGCTTGAAGTATGCTGCGTCTACCTTAGCCACTATGCACAAACACTCCTGATGTTTCGCTGGAACATCTGGCCCATCTTTGCTGTGGACGTTCCTCTCCTCGAACCCGAACCAAGTCCATAACCCTCAGGGGGGCTTGGCTCGGCCTGACATGGTGCTGCTGAGCACACGGTTTTCCTGTGCTCGTTGGGCTGGCCCCAACCTCTTCTGAAGCTGTCGTAGCAGTCACCATCGTAGCTGCAGATCCTCCATCCCTCTGCAGCCAAGCTCCGGAGGAATCTGGGACTAGCACACTGGTGTCACTCGCCGGCGCAGGTGCCTCGCTGCCATGCTCGGTACCCCCCTCTACCATTTCCCGAGCGCTGGCACTGAGACCCTCCTGCACCAAACCTGAGTGAGACTGGTCCTGCTTGACCGCCGTGGTGGACGAACACAGCTTTATTGAACATTGGAAGAACAGCAGACACACGGTAAGCACCAGGCAGAGGGCACCGGTCAAAGAGACCGCAATATGGATGCCCCCTGGTATTTATAGGGCGGTGCAGTGGTGGAACAGGAAGTGCCCGCCACCACACCGCACTTCATAATAAGGTGCTAAATCCCAACACCACAGATTCATCGGGCTCAAATTATAAAAGAGTGGTTCAGGGAACATGAAACATCATTTTCAGACATCTATTGTCCATCACAGAGTCTAGACCTTAACCCCACTGAGAATCTTTGGGATGTGCTGGAGAAGACTTTACACAGTGGTCCAACACTCCCATCATCAATACAAGATCTTAGCGATAAATGAATGCAACTCTGGATGGAAATAAATGTTCTGACATTGCAGCTTATTGAAACGATGCCACAACAAGTGCATGCCATAATCAAAGCTAAAGACAGTCCAACGAAATATTATATGACTTTTTTGGGGGCCAGGCAGTGTATATTCAGGTAGTCATCTGACCTCATTCTTTGGGCACATAACGTTGCTGAACCTAGACCTGACCAACTGCAGCAACCCCAGATCATAGCACTGCCCCACAGACTTGTATGGTAGGCACTAGGCATGATGGTGCATCACATCATCTGCCTCTCTTCTTACCCTGATGTGCCCATCACTCTGGAACATGGTAAATCTGGACTCATCAGATCACATGACCTTCTCCCACTGCTCCAGAGTCAAATCATTATTTCTGTGACCATTGTGGGTTTTTCTTTCATTAACAGAGGGGTACCAACAATTTTGTTTACGTGTGTAACTTGAATCTGACAAAAGTGGTAATAAATAAAAAGTCTATGAAAATTAACCAATGAAAATCAGACAATGCTTTTGAATTGTGGTTCAACAGAATTATTTTAAAAAACAAACTCATGAAACATTCCTGGACAAAAATGATGGTGCCCTTAACTTAATATTTTGTTGCACAATCTTTTGAGGCAATCACTGCAATCAAACCATTTCTGTAACTGTCAATGAGACTTCTGCACCTGTCAGCAGGTATTTTGGCCCACTCCTCATGAGCAAACTGCTCCAGTTGTCTCAGGTTTGAAGGGTGCCTTCTCCAGACGGCATGTTTCAGCTCCTTCCACAAATGTTCAATATGATTTAGATCAGGGCTCATAGAAGGCCACTTTAGAATAGTCCAGTGTTTGGCTCTTAGCCATTCTTGGGTGTTTTTAGCTGTGTGTTTTGGGTCATTATCCTGTTGCAAGACCCATGACCTGCGACTGAGACCAAGCTGTCTGACACTGGGCAGCACATTTCTCTCTAGAATACCTTGATAGTCTTGAGATTTCATTGTACCCTGCACAGATTCAAGACACCCTGTGCCACATGCAGAAAAGTAGCCCCAGAACATAACAGAACCTCCTCCATGTTTCACAGTAGGGACAGTGTTCTTTTCTTGGTATGCTTCAGTTTTGCGTCTGCAAACATAGGGCTGATGTGCCTTGCCAGAAAGTTCCAGTTTTGTCTCGTCTGTCCATAGGACATTCTCCCAGAAGCTTTGTGGCTTGTCAACATGCAGTTTGGCAAATTCCAGTCTGGCTTTTTTATGATTTGTTTTTAACAGTGGTGTCCTCCTTGGTCATCTCCCATGAAGTCCACTTTGGCTCAAACAACGACGGATGGTACGATCTGACACTGATGTACCTTGACCTTGGAGTTCACCATGAATGTGTTTAGAGGTTGTTCTGGGCTCTTTTGTTACCATTCATATTATCCGTCTCCTCCTGCGGCCACGTCCAGGGAAGTTGGCTACAGTCCCGTGGATTTTAAACTTCTGAATTTGTGCAACTGTAGTCACAGGAACATCAAGCTGCTTGGAGATGGTCTTATAGCCTTTACCTTTAACATGCTTGTCTATAATTTTCTTTCTAATCTCCTGAGACAACTCTCTCCTTTGTTTCCTCTGGTCCATGTTTAGTGTGGTACACATCATGTCGCCAAACAGCACAGTGACTACTTGTCACCCTTTAAATAGGCCGACTGACTGATTACAAGTTTGTAGACACCTGTGATGTTAATTAGAGGACACATCTTGGTTGAACATGTCCCTATGCTGAGAAAGATCAAGGCGAGGAAGGTGTCGGGACCGGACGGCATCAGCGCAAAACTCCTCAAGTCCTGTGCAGATCAGCTATGTGGGATTGTGGAGCACATCTTCAACCTGAGCCTGAAGCTGGGGAGGGTACCACAGTTGTGGAAAACATCTTGTGTGGTACCTGTACCAAAGACCTCCCGCCCCAAAAACCTGAACAGCTACAGACCAGTGGCCCTGACGTCCCACATGATGAAGACCCTGGAGAGACTGCTCCTTGCTCACCTCCGCCCCCTGGTGGGACCAGCGATGGATCCACTCCAGTTCGCCTACCAGCATGGCATTGGGGTGGAGGATGCAGTGATCTTCCTCCTTCACCGTTCCCTGTCCCACCTGGAGAAGCCCGGGGATGCGGTGAGGATCATGTTCTTTGACTTCTCCAGTGCTTTCAACACCATCCAACCGATGATCCTGAAGGACAAGCTGCTGTGCGCTGGGGTGGACCAGCACCTGTTATCATGGATCCTGGACTACCTCACTAACTGGCCACAGTTTGTGAGAACCCGGGACTGTGTGTCTGACACGATCATCGGTAGCACGGGGGCCTCCCAGGGAACGGTTTTGGCTCCCTTCCTGTTTACCCTTTATACTGCGGACTTCTCACACAACACAACACACTGCCATCTACAGAAGTTCTCTGATGACTCTGCAATTGTTGGCCTCATCTCCAGCGGAGATGAAGCTGAGTACAGAGGACTTATCCAGGACTTCGTGGACTGGTGCCATCGGAACTGCCTCCAGATCAACGCAAGGAAAACTAAGGAGCTGGTGGTGGACTTCCGCAGGCAAGGACAACCCCTCACAGCACCAGTAAACATACAGGGAACAGACATCGAGATGGTGACATCCTACAAGTACCTGGGTGTTCATCTGAACAATAAACTAGACTGGTCACACAATACTGACGCACTCTACAAGAAGGGACAGCGCAGGCTGTTCCTACTGAGGAGACTCAGGTTTTTTGGTGTACAAGGGGTGCTGCTGAAGACATTCTATGACACGGTGGTGGCATCAGCCATCACTTTTGGAGTGGTCTGCTGGGGCAGTGGCATTACAGCAGCCGATAGGAAGAGACTGAACAAACTGATCAAGAAAGCTAGCTCTGTCCTGGGGCAGCGCCCTGACCCAGTGGAGGAGATAAGAGAGAGAAGGATGGTGGCTAAACTGTCATCTCTGTTGGAGTCCGAGTCCCACCCTATGCAGGACATACTGAACGCACTGAGGAGTTCTTTTAGCAGCAGACTACATCATCCTAGGTGCGCAACCGAGAGGTTCCGCAGGTCCTTCCTACCTACGGCAGTCAGAATGTATAACCTAAGCAGGGCTGCTCGCAGAGATAGCAAAAAAGCGTGACGACCTAATAGTATTGAATGCAAAAGACGCAATAGACTTACACAACGGTCCCCTCCAGTATACAACTAGAACAATATCAGTCACTACGGAGGGTGACAATATGTATGGGTACATATTCATACTATGTAGGATAACTAAGTAGACGGTTATGCTGTTTATTCCATCTCGCTACAATGCTCCGCACTTTGTATACAGTATATATTTATATATTGATGTGTATGTATGTATATCCACTGCTCTTATTTATATCTTCTGTATCTTCTTAATTATTGCTCTGTGTGTTGCTATCCCTGTGCTGTTGCAATCCTGGAATTTCCCCATTGTGGGACTAATAAAGGCTTATTTTATCTTATGGTCACATTATTTTCAATCTTTTCTAGGGGTACCATCATTTTTGTCCAGGCCTGTTTCATGAGTGTTTTTTTAAAGTAATTCTGTTGAACCCCAATTCAAAAGCATTGTCTGATTTTCAATGGTTAATTTTCATAGAATTTTTATTTATTACCACTTTTGTCAGGTTCAAGTTATTTCTGTGACCATTGTGGGTTTTTCTTTCATTAACAGAGGGGTACCAACAATTTTGTTCATGTGTGTAAGAGCAAATGCAAAGAAGTACAGAAAATGCCTCTAACAACAGAGGATTAGAGGATATTGCAAATCGTGCAGTGAGAAGAGAAAGGGTATTTTAGAGACAGAAGATTTTCTGGCTCAGGATGACTGGCTTGTCAGCCGATTTAGGTTTCCATGCACAGTCCTAGTGGAACGTGCCTGTGCGGTCCCATATATCACCCTGTCTTCAAGGATTCATTACAACTCAGTGATTTGAATAAGTGACTTTCTTTTTTTGCTAATTAAACTACAGTTTCACAGCATTCTACCAAGCCCCCAATTGCCTCTGTGTGTGTAGTAGTTATGTCAATAAACACGTTAAGTTTGAAATGCAAGTCTCACCTGTTCCCCGGCGCACTTCATTTAGTAGTGTGTGTAATCCATGTAAGTTGTATATAACTATAAAGGATGAGATTTGCATTTTGGACATAAAATATGTACTTGTCTAATATGATCTGCTTTCAACTGACAGGTGACCATGGCTACCCACTAAATAGGTTCATATTGTCTTATTTTCGTGACGGTTTTCCTTTAATTCAACGAGCTGATCCACCCGGCTGGTCACAAATTGAGTAGTGACTGAGTCATCATTAAAAATAATATTGTATAAAAGATACAACATACATTCAAAAACAATAGGATGACACAAGAAAGTGCGCAGTTATTTCCATTGTGGTCCCTAAAAGAGATCACAACTTGTCTCATACCTGTAAACTTCTGCTTTGAAATCTGGCACCATAACCACTGAGCTATACACACTCCAAATCACAGCGATCAGCTGACGCTTCTGAGGATGACTGCAGACGTTGGTCTGAATATGCCAATGTTAAATAAACTTCTCCTTCTTTTCCGTCTGAATAAATGAAACAATAAACTAATTTTATAAGGCTGTGAGCAGGCTACTGAATTACCTGTATCCAGCGCTAATGCCAGAGGACAATGTGCCAAACAAAATGCTTTTACATGCCTCATTCAGAAGCACCTCCAACTCGCATTCCGTGAAATTCCATTAAATCCATTATTTTTGATTGTGGATACAGGAGAATCAAATGTCCTGGGCTTGTATTTATCTATTTGCATATTCAAATGGTGCGTGTCAAGGGAGGAGTCTGGTATTTCCTCACGTGTGTTCAATTTCATGTAGATCAGTATGTACAGTGGGGCAAAAAAGTATTTAGTCAGCCACCAATTGTGCAAGTCCTCCCGCTTAAAAGATGAGAGAGGTCTCCAATTTTCATCATAGGTATACCTCAACTATGAGACACAAAATGAGAAAAAAAAATCCAGAAAATGACATTGAAGGATTTTTAATGAATTAATTGGTAAATTCCTTGGTAAAATAAGTATTTGGTCAATAACAAAAGTTCATCTCAGTACTTTGTTATATACCCTTTGTTGGCAATGACAGAGGTCAAACGTTTTCTGTAAGTCTTCACAAGGTTTTCACACACTGTTGCTGGTATTTTGGCCCATTCCTCCACGCAGATCTCTTTAGAGCAGTGATGTTTTGGGGCTGTCGCTGGGCAACACGGACTTTCAACTTCCTCCAAAGATTTTCTATGGGGTTGAGATCTGGAGACTGACTAGGCCATTCCAGGACCTTGAAATGCTTCTTACGAAGCCACTCCTTCGTTGCCCGGGCAGTGTGTTTGGGATCATTGTCATGCCGAAAGACCCAGCCATGTTTCATCTTCAATGTCCTTGCTGATGGAATGAGGTTTTCACTCAAAATCTCATGATACATGGCCCCATTCATTCTTTCCTTTACACAGATCAGTCGTCCTGGTCCCTTTGCAGAAAAACAGCCCCAAAGCATGATGTTTCCACCCCCATGCTTCACAGTAGGTATGGTGTTCTTTCTCCTCCAAACACAACAAGTTGAGTTTTTACCAAAAAGTTCTATTTTGGTTTCATCTGACCATATGACATTCTCCTAATCCTCTTCTGGATCATTCAAATGCTCTGTAGCAAACTTCAGACGGGCCTGGACATGTACTGGCTTAAGCAGGGGGACACATCTGCACTGCAGGATTTGAGTCCCTGGCGGCGTAGTGTGTTACTGATGGCAGCCTTTGTTACTTTGGTCCCAGCTCTCTGCAGGTCATTCACTAGGTCCCCCCGTGTGGTTCTGGGATTTTTGCTTACCGTTCTCATGATCATTTTGACCCCATGGGGTGAGATCTTGCGTGGAGCCCCAGATCAAGGGAGATTATCAGTGGTCTTGTATGTCTTCCATTTTCTAATAATTGCTCCCACAGTTGATTTCTTCACACCAAGCTGCTTACCTATTGCAGATTCAGTCTTCCCAGCCTGGTGCAGGTCTACAATTTTGTTTCTGGTGTCCTTTGACAGCTCTTTGGTCTTGGCCATAGTGGAGTTTGGAGTCTGACTGTTTGAGTTTGTGGACAGGCGTCTTTTATACTGATAACGAGTTCAAACAGGTGCCATTAGTACAGGTAATGAGTGGAGGACAGAGGAGCCTCTTAAAGAAGAAGTTACAGGTCTGTGAGAGCCAGAAATCTTGCTTGTTTGTAGGTGACCAAATACTTATTTTACCGAGTAATTTACCAATTAATTCATTAAAAATCCTTCAATGTAATTTTCTGGATTTTTTTTTTTCTCATTTTGTCTCTCATAGTTGAGGTATGCCTATGATGAAAATTGGAGACCTCTCTCATCTTTTAAGTGGGAGAACTTGCACAATTGGTGGCTGACTAAATACTTTTTTGCCCCACTGTATAAAGGAAATGTGCTTGGATTCCTGTGTATGGATGGTTTCATACTGTACATCTGGATTTTTTTTTTTTTTTTTGCTTACGGTGTTTTCTTTTTTTTTCCACAATATCTTTATTGAACCTTTTTTTTTTTTAACAAACATGATACAAACAATCAAACACTAACACTAAAGTACTACAAAAAAAAAAAAATGCACTAAAAACACCAACAACCACCAACAAAATCAAGTCTTCAACAATGCTCCTCTGTTTAGTCTAGACAATCCAATACATAAGTATACATATTATGTTCACCAGTTTGGAATTTACAAGGTCCACACACATCATTCACCTTCTTCTTCAAGAGTTATGTTTAAATTTTTTACATAATCAATAAAAGGTCTCCATATATTCTCAAACACAATTTCCTTTGATTTCAGTATATATGTTATTCTTTCTAATGGAAGGTTTGTTAACATCTGTCTTAACCACTGAGTCACATCTGGTCTATGAGTCTTTTTCCATAATAGTGCAATACATTTTTTGGCATTAAGCAAACTGAGGTCTATGAATGTTCTTTCACTTTTATTAAAATTATGCTTTTCTGGGTACAGACCCAACAAAAACAGTTTAGGATTCAATATGATTTGTTTTGAGATTATTTTTTCAATTGTTATCCTCACCTCTTCCCAAAACATTCTTATTAATCTACATTCCCATAAACAATGAAATAGGGTTCCTTTACTTTCCATGCATTTTGTGCATGTATCTGGTATATTTTTGTTGTATCTATTTAACTCCTCCGGTGTAACATACATCCGCATTAACCATTTGAAATGTATCAATTTAAGGCGTGCATTTATTGATTTGGTTTGAGCTTCTGTACAAGCCAATTCCCATTGTTCCTCTGAAATTTCAATTTGCAGATCTTCTTTCCAGTAGTTTAATCTTTTCAGTGAATTTTCACTTGAAGATAGTGTCAATGAGTTATAAAACTCTGAAATAATACCCTTTCTTTTACTATCTTTCATCATCATTTTTTCCAAGGATGAATAAATAGGTCGAGTGAGAGCTTTATTTTGATTTGATCGAATAAAGTTTCTAAGTTGAAGATATTTAAAAAAATGTGATCTATTGAGATTAAATTTGATCCTCAGCTCTTCAAAAGACATTATGTTGTCTGCACATGGCAAATATAAATCCTGAATCTTTTGTATCCCTTTTAAATTCCATACTTTAAATACAGCGTCCGCTCTCCCTGGTTTAAAATATTGATTACCCCATATTGGACTAAATTGTGACAATAACTGTGGTTCTTTTAAATAGTTTTTAGCTTCACACCATATTTTGATCATATGCTTTACAAATGGATTTTTAACTTGTTTTTGTAATTTTTTTGCCGAATCTGAGTATATGAATATGGGAAGAGGTAAAGGTAAATTGTATGATTCCATTTCAGTCCAGTGAGGGAGATCATTTGATGAAAAATAATATGTCATAGACCTCAGTTGTGCCGACCAATAATACAACATAAAATTTGGACATTTCAGACCTCCACGATCAAATGGTAAATATAATAAAGACAAACGTAATCTAGCCCTCCTGTTGTTCCATATAAATTCCACTAACTTTTTTTTTATTCTTGAGAATAGATCTAAAGGTGGTGATAAGGGAATGTATTGAAATAAATAAAGTATTTTAGGTAAAATATTACTTTTAAGTATATTGATTCTCCCGATCATCGACATTGGTAGTGACATCCATCTCTGAGTTAACTCATTGATATCTGACATTAAGGCTTCATAGTTGACACTGGCGACTGATTCTAGCTTAGGCATAATTTGGATTCCTAAATATTTAAACTGATTTACAACATTGAATTGATTTACCTCAGGGGCTGGGTAATTTCTCTGGGTCTCATTTAGCATTAATATTGAAGATTTAGTTTTATTTATTTTATATCCTGATATTTCCCCAAAATTCTTTATTAAATTCAACAAGGTTGGAATTGATTTTTTTAGATTCGACATAAACAAAATTATATCATCGGCGTACAGGGAGATTTTATGTTCTGTTGGTCCAACTTTAATTCCATATATTTGTGAATGTAAACGTATCGCTATCGCTAAAGGTTCAATTGCCATAGTAAACAGTAAAGGTGAAAGTGGACAGCCTTGTCGACATCCTCTATTGATTTTTATTGGTTTTGAAATATTGTTATTTGTTAGGATTTCTGCTATAGCATTATTGTATATTATTTGAACCCATTTTATGAAATTATTTCCAAGTCCAAACCTTTGTAGGACTTCAAAAAGAAAGGGCCATTCAACTCTATCAAAGGCCTTTTCGGCGTCCAATGATAGGAGAGCTGTATCCGGTGCTTCTTTATTAAAATAAATAATATTAAATAGTCTTCTTACATTATGGAAGCCTTGTCTACCCTTTATAAAGCCATTCTGATCTCGATTAATAATATTTGGTAAAATTTCTTGTATTCGTCTTGCTAAAATTTTACAGATTATCTTAAGGTCGGCGTTTAATAGGCTTATTGGTCTCATATTTTCACATTTATTAGAGGGCTTACCTGGTTTTGGCAGCAGTATAATTAAGGCATTATTTATGTATGATGGTAAATTATTATTTTGAAATGCTTCTAAAACCATTTCCAAAAAAGGTTTTATTAATTTATTCTTAAATTTTTTATAAAGGTCAACTGGAAGACCATCTGGTCCTGCACTTTTTCCTGATTTCATATTATCAATGGCTAGCCCAACTTCTTCTTGACTAATTTTAGACTCCAATATCTCCCTGTTTTCATTTGGAATACACGGTATAGATAGTTTGTTCAAAAACCCATTTAGTTTTGTTAAATCAGGTTCATTTTTGGTATCATATAATTTTTCATAGTAATCTCTAAAGGCTCTATTAATTTCTAAAGGATCTATAACTACCTGTCCATTACTTATAATACTGGTTATTGGTGTTTTACTTTCCAATTGTTTAATCTGCCATGCTAATAATTTTCCTGATTTTTCACCTTGTTCATAAAAAGATTGTTTCAATCTTAGAAGACTCGAGGCAGCTCTATTCGCTGATTTTTTGTCGTATTCAGCTCTCAAAATCAGTAATTCATTCTCCAACCTTGGATCTCTTCCTGCATACACTTTTTCCTGAAGACTTTTTATTTTATGTTCCAATTTAGCTCTCTCCTCTCGAGTCTTCTTAGATTTTGATCCTGTATAACTAATAATATGTCCCCTAATAAAAGCTTTGAAAGCCTCCCACTTTACACATGCTGATGTTTGTGTAGTATTGATGTCAAAGAACTCGTCTATCTGTTTTTCTATATACTTGACAAATTCCTCATCCTGAAGCCATTTATGCTGAAATTGCCATCTGCCTGATTCCTTTGTCAATTTTTTATCTACATATATTAGACAACAGGGTGCATGATCAGAGATCACGATGTTATCATAAAAGCAGTTTTGAATCTTGGACCTTAATTCTGTGGAAATCAAAAAATAATCAATACGTGAGAATGTCTTGTAGGTACTGGAATAACAAGAATAGGCTTTAACTTGTGGTTTCATTTCTCTCCATATATCTAACAATCTCAATTCTTTCATAAAATGATTAATAGTCATCCTACATCCAATGTGCGTACAATCCAGTCCTGTTGATCTATCCACACCTGGATTCAATGTACAATTAAAATCCCCTGCTATTATATGTTGCCCTGTAAGTGATGATAAGATGAGAAATAAATTAGCAAAGAACTTCTGATCATCTATATTGGGACCATATAAGTTCACAAGATTTATATTTTCTAATAGCAAAGAACCTTGAATGATTACATATCTTCCAAATTTGTCTCCAATTACATTTTTCACTTGAAAAGGAACTGATTTATGTATGAGAGTCATAACTCCCCTGGCTCGGGATGAAAATGAAGAGGTGAATACACTTCCCTGCCATCTACTCCTAATTCTTTTAACATCCTCCTCTATCAGATGAGTTTCTTGTAAAAACACAATTCTTGAACCCATGTCCTTTAATTTATTCATAACTTGTTTAAGTTTTTTTAAATTTTGTAGACCTCTGCAATTCCATGAAGTTAAATTAAGATTAACACTTTGGTCCATGATCAATAGAGAGTTTAGGATTACCTTGCAGTGTAAACATGCTCATACAGAGAAGCAAAAACATGAGTGGTTGAACATTCATCCTACAAACTACACACAAACAAATTTCCCCTTCCCACACTTGTGGCAAACCCCCCAAAATCAAAAGAAAAATTCTGTCTCCCGATATAGCCATCGACCGTTCCACACCCACGGGGAACAGCCTAAGCCACTCCTTCTTCATCCTCCCAATCACCCTAACTCTACTGCTTTTAATGACGTAACATTAACTCTCCTCTGTAGTTTTCCGACTTAACTCCAAAATTTTTAACAACTTTGTACATCATAGTTTGTTTTTTTTTGTTTGTTTTGTTTTTGTTTTGTTTTTTTAATATATAATACAATCTATATTTTGTAAACTTACTATTTACTTCAAGTCAGTCAGATGCCTGTGCAAATGCTTAATTATTCTACCTTATATTTTGTTCATGCTTAGCTCCCACCAGTCTCTTCTTCTTCTTTGATCTTCTTGATGAACTCCTGTGCCTCCTCTGGGGTCTTGAAGATGTGGGTTCTGCCCTCATACGTGGTCAGCAGTCTCGCAGGATAGATTACACCATGACGAATCCCAAGGTTGCGCAGCTCCTTACGTACGGGATCAAACTGCTTCCTCAATTGCTGGATTCCTGTGGCCAAATCTGGGTAGAACCGCACCTGCTGGTCCTGGTGTTTAATCTCTCCTTTAGCACGTGCAGCGTTGAAGATCTTCATCCTGTCTCTGTTGCTAAGAAACTTCATAATTAAGGTCCTCGGCAGTCCCTTATCTCTCCGTGGGCCAATACGATGTGCTTTTTCCAGAACCACTGCTGATTGCAACTCCTCGCTGCCCAGCACCTCCGGAATCCACTTTTCCAGAAAGGAACATACGTCCCGACCTTCTGATTCCTCTGGAAGACCCACCAGCCTCAAATTATTCTGTCTCGACCGAGATTCCAAATCCAAAATATTATCTTCCAGAGATTTATTTTTTTTTTCAAAGTGCGCACCTTTAATTGAAGACGGGTGACGTCATCTTCAGCACTAGCGAGACGGAGCTCCATCTGCGCCGTTCGTTCTACACAGTCACCCAATTCCTTTCTTATTCCTTCCAACGCTGTCATAATCCCATCAAATCTAGAGGAAAAGTCCGCTCTCATTGAACTCATGGCAGCCATCAGCGCATCTGCGCCTCCCCGCGCAGACATCGCACCGTTGCCAGCCTCCTCCGCCATATATGGAGTTTTGTTTGCTGCGTCACAGACCTGAAAGTCCGTTAATTTGGACTGTTTCGGCGGCTCGCTTTTTCCTTTTCCTGGTTTTCCAGCCTTAGGCTTCGCCGACATATCCTCGCCCAAATGCTGAGATACGTTCTGTCCCAAATGAGAGAGTTATTTGCCGATTTTTTTTCTCCAGGAGCAGAGCAGAGCGAGACACGTCCGTCCTACGTGGCAGCCATAACCGGAAGTCTACGGTGTTTTCTTGATTTAAACATACATCATTGTTGCGCTTGTTAGTCTTAACCTCCAGTTCTTTTATATAAAGGCTAAATGACCAGACAGAGAGGTGAAATATAGTTCCACTTGTTTTACTAACGCTGAGATATGGTACAGGTGCAGCACTGGAACACAGCTCTCACGATGTATCACAAGAGAGTGCTCTCCAAAAAGTGGGCCCTGTGGCACACATATTTGAGATGCTTAGGCTGCATATGTATATTACTGTTACCTCACGTCTTAGAAGGAACAATAAGTCTGGGCCTCCTGGGGATAACAGGAGGGGGTGAAATGTGTCTTTAGAAATGGCCTTGAAAAGACTTCCTGACCACCAGGGTTTTAGGTGGAGAAGAGAAGACCTGGGGGGTGATGTATTGGGTCTGGGGATTAAATGACAATGTGACTCTGTACTTTGATGTCCCAGGTATAAAAAGGGGAGATGTGGGAGGATGGTTCTCTTTTCTGTTTGAGAGGATGTTGGAGACACGTGAATGTTAATAAACCTGAAATGAGAAATAAATTCAGCCTCATCTTTTCACGCTCTCCACACTGGTGACCTTAAGACGTACAATGAGCAGAAGCAATTCCCCCAAACCAGACTCGCCAGGGACCAGTCGAGTAAACGCAGTCTCAGTCAAACTACCAGAATTCTGGCAGGACAACCCGGACTCATGGTTCCTCTTGGCCGAAGCTCAGTTCGCTCTCGGGGGAATAACAGCAGATGACACAAAGTTCTACCACGTCATCGCCAAACTCAACAGCCGCACAGCTCGACATGTGCAGAGCCTGGTGCAGCGAAGCCACCCGCTGGTGACAAATACGGCGGGTTGAAGGCTGCGCTCATTCAGCGTTTCACTCCCTCAGCCCAGGAGAGAGCAGAGAGACTCCTGGCCCTGCACGACTTGGGAGAAAGCACGCCTGTCGACCTGATGGAAGACATGCTGAGGCTGAGAGGCTCAGACGACAACAGTTTCCTCTTCACTCACATCTTCCTGAGAACTCTACCGTCAGAGACGAGGGCGACCCTGGCGGGCTCCCGGTTTGTGACCCAGCGGGACTTCCGCGCGCTGGCCCAGGAGGCACAGCGGATTCTCAACGCCAGCAGACGGCACACAGCCACCGCAGCAGCGACAGACCTCGGCGCGATGGCCGGGAATGGCAGGGGGCCAGAGGCGGCGGAGGCAGACCCACCGACAACGGCGGCGGTGAAGACCAAACATTGCGGAGGAGACGACCTCTGTTTTTGCCATCGCTGCTTCGCAGAGGGGGCATGCAAGTGTATACCACCGTGTCAGTTCAAGAGCTCGGGAAAACGCCTGAGTCGGGAGTCGGTAGCAGCCGTGGCCCTCGGTGAACAGAACAAGCTGCTCTACCTGACAGATGCGCGTTCTGGGAGGCAATTCCTCGTGGACACAGGCTCCCAAGTGAGTTTCATCATGCCAACCTATGCTGACCGGCTGGCAGGCCCCGGGAGTCACAGAGCATCAGCGGCAAACGGTTCGAGCATTAAGACCTTCGGTGAAAGGACTCTGCTTCTGTCCCTGCACGGCCGTACATATGAATGGACTTTTATTATAGCTGCAGTGAGTTTCAACATGTTAGGTGCTGATTTTCTGTGCTCACATGGGCTGTTGGTTGATCTTCCTAATAGACGCTTGGTTAATGCACTCTCGTTTTACTCTATCCCCTGTGCAGCTCGAGTGACCCCGCCCACAGCACAAGCCAACGTCGCTACGGCAGGCGGTAAGTTCCACACTCTCCTCATTCAGTTTCCAGCACTCACGGTTCCTACGTTTTCAGCAGCCGTCGCTAAACACGGAGTGGAGCATTTTATTACTACCGCTGGTCCCCCCGTTTTTGCAAAAGCTCGGCGCTTGGATGCAGCTAAACTGACCATAGTGCGCAAGGAGTTCGCCAACCTTGAAAGGTTGGGCATCATCCGGCGTTCGAAGAGCCCATGGGCTTCCCCGCTCCACATGGTCCCTAAAGCTGATGGCTCGTGGCGACCTTGCGGTGATTTCCGCAGGTTGAACAACGCTACAGCGCACGACCGCTACCCAATCCCCCATATTCAGGATTTTTCTGTTCATCTGGCGGGGGCGCGCATTTTTTCTAAAATAGACTTGGTCCGCGGGTACCATCAAGTCCCAGTACGCGCTGAGGACATTTCCAAAACAGTGGTAATAACTCCGTTTGGCCTTTTTGAGTTTTTGCGCATGCCGTTTGGGCTTAAAGGCGCCGCGTAGACGTTCCAGCGCATGATGGACACGGTGTTACGCAATCTCCCTTTTGTGTTCGTCTACCTGGCCAACATTTTGGCAGCCAGCGCGTCCGAAGAGGAACACGAAAAGCACATCACGACAGTTTTCCGGAGGTTGGGAGAGCACGGGTTAATAATCAACCCAGCGAAGTGTCAGTTCGGGGTGGCGCAGATTGATTTTTTGGGGCACCGCGTCTCCCCAGATGGAGCAGTTCCGCTGCCGGACAAAGTGCGCGCAGTAACAAATTTTCCCCAGCCACAAACAGTCAAAGCATTACAGGAGTTTTTGGGAATGGTGAATTTTTATAACCGTTTCCTCCCCCGCACAGCACAGCTCATCAACCATTGTATGCCGCGCTTAAAAAACAAAAACCCTCAAGTGCAATAGAATGGTCCCCGGAGCGGGAGCGCGCATTCTCGGAGGTCAAAAAAGCCCTGGCAGACGCTGCATTGTTGGCTCATCCAGACCCAACGGCCCGCATAGCGCTCACTACTGATGCGTCAGATGTGGCCATAGGGGCGGTAGTAGAGCAGTATGTTGCCGGGGCTTGGCAGCCGCTTGCCTTTTTCAGCAGGACCTTGCGCGATGACGAGTGAAAATACAGCACGTTCGACAGGGAGTTGTTAGCGCTCCACTTAGCCATTCGCCACTTCCAGTTCTGGCTGGAAGGTCGTCGTTTCACCGCGTTCGTCGACCACAAGCCGCTCACTTTCGCGATGGCCAAGGTTTCGGAGCCGTGGTCGGGCCGGCAGCAGAGGCAGCTGGCTGCAATTTCAGAGTTTACTACTGATATTCAACACGTAGCGGGTAAACTTAATGTAGTGGCAGACTGCCTCTCGTGCGCCGTAACCGCTCCAGTCCGCGCAGGGGTAGATTATACTGCCATGGCCGCGGAGCAAAATAGCGGCGCGGAAGCATACACGGCCCCAGTCCACGTGGGAATAGATTATGCAGCCATGGCCGCGGATCAGGGTAGCGATGTGGACGTGTGCGTGCTCCAGTCTGGACCAACAGGGTTAAGGCTGGAGAGCAGGAGGCTGCAAGATGGTATGCCCCCCCTAATCTGCGATGTCTCTACCGGACGACCGCGTCCGGTGGTGCCGACCGCGTGGCGCCGCCGTGTTTTTGACTCGATTCACTCTTTGGCGCACCCGGGGGTGCGCGCGTCGGTCAAAATGGTAGGAGAGAAGTTTGTGTGGCCGAGCCTGCGCAAGCACGTTAAAGAATGGGCAAGAGCCTGCATGGCTTGCCAGCGAGCCAAAATACACAAACACACTAAAGCCCCCTTAGAGCCGTTTCACATCCCGGCCAAGAGGTTCGATCATGTGCATGTCGACCTCGTAGGCCCCCTACCGCCGTCACAGGGGTGCACGCATCTTTTGACAATAGTGGACCGCACCACACGTTGGCCTGAAGTGGTCCCACTGGCCTCAACCACAGCCGAGGAGGTGGCGCGCGCGTTTTTAACGGCTTGGGTAGCGCGTTTTTGGGTCCCGTCGGATATTACGTCCGACAGGGGGCCTCAATTTGTTTCTGAGCTTTGGTCAGCGATGGCCCGCAGCCTGGGGGTAACAATCCACCGCACTACCGCGTACCACCCCCAGGCTAATGGTTTATGCAAACGTTTCCATAGGTCATTGAAAGCAGCCCTCAGAGCGTCGCTTACGGATGCAAATTGGGTAAACAGACTACCATGGGTTTTATTGGGGTTGCGTTCTGCACCTAAAGAGGACTTAAAAGCCTCCCCAGCTGAGTTGGTGTTTGCGCAACCGCTCCGGCTGCCTGGGGAGTTTCTTCCAGATAATCCTGCGCCAGAGTGCCCCCCTGCTCAGCAGTCACTGAGCGAGCACGCTTCCTGGCCCTGTTCATCACACTTTTCCGCGTGTTTTTGTACCTAAGTCTTTAAAAAACGCCGAGTTTGTTTTTGTCAGGCACGAGGCTCAGCGCCCAACCCTGCGACCACCTTATGATGGCCCATTTAGAGTGCTGGAAACAGGTGATAAGCATTTTTTGCTAGATTTAGGGGGCAGGAGGGAAACTATTAGCATAGACAGACTCAAACCTGCTTTTGTGATGGCTGATGAAGCTGTGCAAGTGGTGAGGGCTCCTCAACGCAGCAGACCTCCCAGGGAGCATGCCCCAGAGCCCCGACAGGGATTGACTAACAGCTCTCATCCTCAAATAGCAGATTCACAGCAGGATGGCGCCGCGGGAGCGGCAAAGCCCGCTTACAGCAAGTTCGGAAGACGGTTGAAGCCCGAACAGCATATGGACTGATGTTTGTGATTTTATCATGATGTGCAGACTATGTTGTATTGTTTCATCTTCGACGTTTGGGGGGGGGGGGGGGTCATGTGGCACACATATTTGAGATGCTTAGGCTGCATATGTATATTACTGTTACCTCACGTCTTAGAAGGAACAATAAGTCTGGGCCTCCTGGGGATAACAGGAGGGGGTGAAATGTGTCTTTAGAAATGGCCTTGAAAAGACTTCCTGACCACCAGGGTTTTAGGTGGAGAAGAGAAGACCTGGGGGGTGATGTATTGGGTCTGGGGATTAAATGACAATGTGACTCTGTACTTTGATGTCCCAGGTATAAAAAGGGGAGATGTGGGAGGATGGTTCTCTTTTCTGTTTGAGAGGATGTTGGAGACACGTGAATGTTAATAAACCTGAAATGAGAAATAAATTCAGCCTCATCTTTTCACGTTCCCCACAGGCCCGACAGTTAACTATGCCGCACCCTCACGCAGGAGGTGGGCAGACCTCACCTATCAGTATTTTCCACTATGTGTCAGTTCGCCTGTGAGCAAAACCGATTCTAACTGGTTGGGCTGTTGAGTCACTGGGTGTAATCTAAGGCTGCAGTGTAGCATGAGAAGCAAGCAGGAACAGTTTGTGCAACATGATTAACTGTTGAGAATAGCAACTTTATAAGAAAAACAAGTGCGTCATAGAATTTTATCAACAATTCCCCCTGATGAGGTGTCCTTATGGGGCACCTCACTACATCAGCTACAAGCAGTTTATACTTATCTGTGGTTTTTGCATCTCCCCCTGTTGAGATGGGCTCAAACCCATCTCATAACCCTAATCTAATCCTGTGTATCGTGTGCCTAAGTGCTATATGTACAGTATATTGTTGAGTCTAGCATACCTTAAACCCCAGTTCTTTGATACGACGGCCAAATAACCAGGCTGAGAGATGAAATACATTTTCACTGGATTTACTGAAAGTGAGATATGGAATTACAACAGCGCTGGGACACACCTCTTAGGCAATTCCTCGAGAGTGTGCCACCCCAAAATGGAGCCCTATGGTTTTTATAGCCTGACCACCCCCCTCATGCAAGAGGGAGGGGTTTTTACCTCATTGTATCTGCAACATATTTTAAACTTACGTGTCAGCTCAGCTGTGTACAGAGCTGATTCTATGTGATTTCAACAAATGAATTATGGGGTGTAGGCTAAACTCTGCAGTGTAGCGTGTAAAGCAAGCAGATAAAGAAGTGTGTGTGTGTGAGAGAGAGAGAGAGAGAGAGAGAGAGAGAGAGAGAGAGAAATCAAGTCAATTTATCAACAATTTCCCCTGATGAGGCGTCCCATCAGGGCACCTCACTAACTATCTATCTATCTATCTATCTATCTATCTATCTATCTATCTATCTATCCATTCATCTAAACCTACGTTTTTGCATCTCCTGTTGAGATGGGTCTAAAACCCATCTCATAACCCTAGTCTACTCCCTATGTGTATAGTGTTTCTAAGTTCTATATGTGCGCGATGTCCTCCTTCCGGCATTCGTATAGACCTGCCCCCCTCAGGTCGCCATCTCTCCAGAGGACATCGGGTGTGGTGCAGACATCATGAGTTAATATAGCTAACAATCCTATATGTGTAAAATATATTCAAAACTAAACTATCCTCATCTATGCATAGATATGAATATATGTGAAAATGCGTACATGCATACATATATATACATATATATCGTATATATCATATATATCATATATATATACTGTGTATATATATATATATCATATATATATACTGTGTATATATATATATATATATATATATATATATATATATATATATATCATATATACATATATATCATATATATCGTATATATATATATGTATGCATATACGAATACATTCATATACATGCATCTATTCTTTCATTAATCATTTATCACAGAGGAAACCTGTGGGGCAGCAGCAATGCAAAGCAAGATCTAACACCATGTGAATGGACATTGTAGACCCTATCGTAGGCCCTAAACTATCTCATCGGTGTCTTCTGGATCCCCATCAGTCGTGGCACAACCTCGTCATCGTCTTGGCAATAGGTGGGCAGGTGGGTCCCCTTGCTATGGAGGCAGTCCTTGGAAGAGACCACTAAAATAGATCTTTTATTTTTTATTCTTTTAATTTTATTTATTTTATTCTTTTAATTATGGGAATACAACAACATCCACAAAAACTAAGATCAATAAACTAATAATTATACTTATAAGGGCTCCTTGAATTATTTTTCCCCATTTGCCAAATATATATTATTAAACCAACTATCTACAAAATTATCAATGCCAGATTTAGCTTTATTTAGCCTTTAGCTCTTATAAAGATTTTCATTTTTTCTAAAATTTAAGCTATATTTTAAAGATATGCAACTTATGGATTTTATAACTATTTTAGTAAATTGATTAATTTTGTAATTATCTAAGCTAGAGATGCAAAAGGTTTCTTTTTCTAAACATTAATTGTGCTATATGATAATCAACCAGATCCCGCAATTTCAATAACTTTTAATGTGTAAACAATAAATTAGTATGTTCAAAATACCCGACTTTGTGTATAACATGGACAGCCCTTTTTGTAATGTTAGCAATAAATTAAGTATACTTTTATAATTGTTACCCCAGGCCTCTATACAATAGGTCAAGTAGGGAAGTATCAATGAGCAATACAAGATATAAAGTGATTTGTCTTAATTTTATTTATGATTGCAATATTTTTGCAACTACTTTTATCATCTAATATTACCTTGTAATAGAAATTCACTAATTATGCATTTATCTGTTAAAATCACATTTTATAAGTGTGTGTGTGGGTGTGTTACAACATATAACTAACTTTTATCCATATATGAACTGTTTTAATATGCTATATTAACAAGCTGTTTGATATGCCTATTATATTTTGTGTTCCAAGATAAATTTCCGTCCTCATATGGTTCTCTCATTACTCCAAACATTCCAGTGTGGTAATCATTCTTTAAAGGCCTGTTATGTCTTTAAACTCATAGCATGCACTGGCAATGTTTGCATATTTTCCTCTTCCTTCCCCCTCTTGTCTGCTCCTAATGCCCAACAAATGTTGTCCCTGAGGAGCAGCCAAATGGGGCAGAGGTTGTAAATTTTTGAAAAAATGTGTCAGTTGTGTCCACTTTTGACCCCACCACCACTTTTACATTTCCTATTTTGTGTGTACATCTCATATCCATATAATTCAAAATTTATATCTTTTTCTTCATTAATCCATATTTCACTTATTGTAATAATCCTAAATGGGGTGTTAAATTGAGTTAAAACTCCTTAATACTATCCTAGTTTGCATAGAGACTCCTACTATTAATATGTATTATTGTCAATGTCTGATCCAAATTCATAATTCCATCTAATTGTTGATCATAATAAGCACACTTATTGTTAATATGATTAAAATAGTTATTGTCTGGGTCAATATCTCCTAAAATGTCTCACAGACATTTTCACGCAGTTTCATTTATATTTTTCTCTTCATTATCATTGTCTGTGTGGTGTCCTGCAAACAACGTGGGCTACATTGACGATTGGAGCTCATTTTGGGGAGCTCATCTTAAATAAAAATATAATGTATAAGCATCCCAAAGTGATTAAACGAAAACTGGTAAAACTCAAATTAAACATGAAGCCTCTAAATTGAATGATTTGGCCTTTCTTCCTCCACATAATTTAAAATTAAATATGGTTTATTAAATATTAGGTCTTTAACTCCTAAGTCTCTGTTAGTCCATGATCTGTTAATTGATCATCAGATTGATTTAATATTCCTTACAGAGACTTGGTTAGGGCAAGAGGATTATGTTGGGTTAAATGAATCAACTCCCTCTTGTTATTTAAACTGTCAAAATCCCAGAAGTTCTGATTGTGGAGGAGGAGCAACAACAATTTACCATTCCAAATTACTAGTTAATGTAAAGCAAAAAACATGTTATAATTCCTTTGAGGGCCTAGTCCTTAGTATTGGGCACTTTAGCAATTTTAGGCTAAACCCAATTTTATTTGCCATAGTTTATCGTCCTCCATCAACCTACTCAGAATTTTTATCCAAATTTGCTGAATCCTTAGCTAATTTAGTGCTGAAATCAGATAATATAATTATAGTAGGGGACTTTAATATACATGTAGATGTAGATAGTGATTGCCTTAATGTGGCACTTAATTCAACATTAGACTCGATGGGGTTTTCTCAGAAAGTAGGAAATTCTACTCATTATCTCCACCATACGTTGGACCTTGTTGTGATATATGGCATAGAAATAAAAATCTGGTAGTGTCTCCTCATAACCTTGTACTGTCAGACCATTGTCTGTTAACCTTTAATTTTACTATTTCTGACTATTTGGCTCCTAAAGAAAAATATTACTACAGTAGATGCCTCTCAGATGATGTTGTTACCAAATTTATGCAATTGTTTCCTCTATGTCATGTGTCAACACAACGGAAATAAGCTATAGACAGCTTGCTCCTTCTGTAATTGATAGCATGGTAGATAGTGTTACAGCTTCTCTGCATCAGACTCTAGACTTTGTGGCCCCCTTAAAGAAAACGTCTAATCAAAGATTTCTAACTCCTTAGTTCAACACAAAAACTTGTAGCTTAAAACAGAAAACTCATCAATTAGAAAGAAAATGGTGTGACACTGATTTAGATGAAATCTATTTAGCTTGGAGAAATCATCTTTTAATTTATAAAAATCTCTTAGAAAAGCTAGGGCGAGTTATTATTCTGCATTAATAGAAGAGAACAAGAATAATCCCAGGTTTCTTTTCAGCACTGTAACCAGGCTGTCAGGACTCTGTTGCCTGATTGCTGGGGTCTTTCTGCAACTATGGGGGTTCCCCCTATAGTTGAAAGTGCTATGAGATGATTGTTGTTATGAAATAGCGCTACATAAATAAAGTTGAACTGAATTAAATTGAATTCATTATTGATCGTCTATTGATAATTTTATGTACTATCTATTTTTCTGAAGATTGCTAATTATTTTGCTAATTAATTTCTTCGATACCCCCTTTTTTGATGCATGGAGATGCACATGCAGCAAAGTTACAGGGTATTTGCTTGATTCTTTTACTGAAAGAAAGTGTGTTAACACTTTTAATTTAGATGAAAATTTGTGGGTAGTACAGCTCCTTCAAAATGAGATTTCAATAATCATGGCTTCTTTTGTGATGTCTCTTGAACTAATTTACAAATTCCATTTAAGAAAAACAAAATAGCTATCTGTGCATTTTTGATATGCTTCAGCATTGATAAGATCAGTTTGTCCAGTTGAACACAGATAGGTTGAATTTGAATAAATGAATAAAGATTGTGTCACACTCTTTCAGTCAATGGAAAGGTGGACATTTTGCCTAATTAGAATTTGGTTTAATTTTGTACAAGGTATGCCTCATTTTATATGTTCCTTGGTAAATTATGGGGTGGAATGTAGTTCACCCTAACCCAACTTGGCCACGGCCGAATCAGGAAAACACATTCCTCATTACTGTCACATTTCTGAAATATGATGTTGTCACACCATTATGTGGTGAGTAACATCAAATGTATCCTGCAGTGCAAAATCATATAAAATCATATAAACATTAATTTGTAAAGTCAGAGTCATTTAAATCAGTATACCTTATGTCATTTACAATGTCATACAAAGTCATACTTAGCTTCAAAAAATGCTTATCAATTTAAGGCATCTTTTCTCCTGTGGTCAGTCAATGTCAATGCCAGTTATTATTTTTATTATTTTATTACATATTGCATATGTCACCAAAGATTTATTAAATTAAAAGGTAATTGATAGGATATTTTCAGGTTTCACTGATTATTCTATATGATTTTAATGCTGTATTATTCTATTTTATATTATAATTGTATCTGGTGCATATAATGAGCCAATGTCTGATTCGCTGTGTTTTTCCATTGTGAGATTAGGTTGAACAAGATTGTAAATAATGACGAAGGTTTCATTGTTTTATCATACCAAGCTGTACTGTACCGTATGCCTGTAGTTAGGGTGACCAGGTCATGCAGCAGAATGTTCAGTGCTGACCATAGATTAGAAGCTCCAAATGGCGGCTCCAGCCAGTCTAGCTTAGATAAGGTCAGGGCCTTGAACACATGTTAGGGAGTTGGTGTTAACAGGCTCTGAGGCAGTAATGATGATGTTATGATTCCTCGTTAATTTGGCAAATCTAATTCCTGGTGAAAGCTAATATATATATAGTGGCAACCTGGGGAGTGCATAATGGCTTACCACCTTAGACAGGAACAAAGGACGCAAAGTTAACCTTTTGTGTGTGAGAAGTTTCTAGATGCCCTAGTAAGATAACAGGGAGGTGTCAAGGATGAATGGACTGACTGCAGTCGGACGGGGAGATTATCTTTTGTGTGTGAGAAGAGTCTAGACGGGGATTATCTTTTGTGTGTGAGAAGAGTCTAGAAGGATGTCATGTTATTTAAGGGAAGAGTTCCTACTTGTATGCCATTCTGTCTATGCTCCTTGTGTGAGTCGTGTAATAAACCGCTTGAACCAAATCAGCCTCATTATTTACACACTCCACAATATATATATATATATATATATATATATATATTTATTTATTTTTTATTTTATTTTATTTTTTTTTTGGAATGCTTTTCCCTTTCCTTTTGAAAAACAAAGAATAAGGAATAGGAGAAAAACCTTTAAATCACACCTAAAGCTTCCACAATTTGAATGTGAGTTCGCTACTCCCAACAAGTATTCACTAAATATTCTATGAATCAATTAAGGTTTTACCAATTGACATGGGTAATCACTTAGTTTAAAATTATATTCAAACAAAACAATATCCTGTATTAAAAGTCTTAGACCAGTGTTGCATTTTAGAATAAATAACTGTAGATATAAACCTAATCTCTGTTTTCAAAAATTTATGACACAAAATCACAGTCTGTGGCCTGTATTTTTTTAAGGCTGATTCTGTCTATTCTTATCTAGGTCAAAATGACACAGCTCACTAATCAGTCTTCTTGTGGTATGTTCATAAATTTACCATCTCCCAATAATAAAACTTCATCCTCATCTTGCTATTTTCTCCAGGAGGGAAAAAGTCAGGCCTAAGGTTGAAATGTAAATAAGATTGCATATATCATTTATTAAAAGGTAAGTATAGTATTATTTAAACAAAGCAACAATATAACATACAATTACCAAGACCTTTGTTTGATAATCCGTAGCCAAATTATATGCACAAACACATTAATTATCAATCTCTTTTGAACCCCTATGCTTTAAATCATGTGATATAGGGCATACATAAAGCCTTCAGTGATTAGGCATTATTAAGTGACATCATAATATTGTAATATTCAATTAATTTCATCATTGTCATGCTGGTACCATTGATTAAGATGTAAACACTTATACTTAACTTAATATCCTATGGGCCGGCCTGTAGTCACGTTGTCACACGTCAGTCCTTCTTCCTGTAAAGTGCACTATTATGCTTCAGTCAAAGAAAAAAGGTCAGTAATATGTCAAAAATTGCTTTAAAAAATATGTAAATAATTTATCACGTATGCAACATTAGTTAAAACCCCACAAAGTTAGATTGAAAAGGTAAAAACCCAAAACTTTGTAAAAATACCCATATTTAGATTACTCCGCTCCCACATTGTCTGCTTTCCCTTTTTTCTAGAACAAGCTCACACACACACACACACACACACAAACACACACACACACACAAATACAGAATTGCTTATCTCCTCCTATCTCCACAAGATCGAAGTAGGAACCTTCCAAAAAGACAAAACAACCAAACTGCAGCTGCCTCTATCTAAGACTCACACACACACACAAAAAATAAAATAACTGTTTCTCATTGTCCATTTTAATGTTATCCAGTTCTGTTGCATTTAATCCGACCGTCTTTAAATATTATAGTCTAGTATCAATATCTTATAACATAGAATAAAGTTATTATTATTATTTTATTTATTTCCACTTCCTCACGACAATATTGCCTCACACATCACTGTGTTTTGTACTACAATTAGTTTAGTTATATAATTATATATCACCTATGAACCGATCGTCCCGATCGGTTAACTTAAAACTTATGCGTTTAATTCACACACAGTAGGTCCCTATCTAATGCGGTAAGACCAACTATTTTTTAGAAACAAGCTCGTTGCAATTTCTCTGGGAGTTTCAACCTTTTTTGGTCTGAGCTAAATATGCTAGGGGTGCCACCTCTACTTTTTGAAATCAAGCAATGATTCCAAGGGGTTAAAACCTTTTGGCAAAGCTATGCATCAGCCGAGTAACACTCCTTTTTCGGCAACCCTATATCAGTTGCCTTGGGGTTAAAACCTTTTACCCGGACTATGCAATGTGTAACGGGGCAACACTTCTTTTTCGATTGCCCTATTTCAGCCACCCCGGGGTTTAAACCTCTTGCCCAAGCAACAAACGCAAACAGGGTAACCCTACTTTTCAGTGACCTCAAATAAATACTTGTCACTGCGGGGTTTAAACCGATTACCCAATCAACAAACGCAAACCGGGTAACTCTACTTTTCAGTGACCTCAAATAAATACTTGTCACTGTGGGGTTTAAACCAATTACCGAAGCTCTCATATCATGAATTCAAGACCATATCTCAGTTTCATTCCACAAATAAAATCACATGTGCATGAGTATTTAATCTTTACAGAAAGGGCTGTCCCCGAAGGGACAGGCAGAAATTTATTGAAAAAGGTTTTCTGCTCACCTGTTATCATGTTGCGGCCGCCAGTCTGTAGAGAAAAAATCCTCACACCGTTTACAAAACTAAAACTAAAATTTAGCCTCGTAACCGGGCGGAAACATCAAATTGTTGAGTCTAGCATACCTTAAACCCCAGTTCTTTGATAAGATGGCCAGATAACCAGGCTGAGAGATGAAGTACATTTTCTCTGGATTTACTGAAAGTGAGATATAGAATTACAACACCGCTGGGACACACCTCTTAGGCAATTCCTCGAAAGAGTGTGCCACCCCAAAATGGAGCCCTATGGTTTTTATAGCCTGACCACCCCCCTCATGCAAGAGGGAGGGTTTTTTACCTCATTGTATCTATAACATACTTTAAACTTACATGTCAGCTCAACTGTGTACAGAGCTGATTCTATCTGATTTCAACAAATGAATTATGGGGTGTAGGCTAAACTCTGCAGTGTAGCATGTAAAGCAAGCAGATAAAGAAGTGTGTGAGAGAGAGAGACAGAGAAATCAAGTCAATTTATCAACAATCTGATGTCCCCTTCCAGCAGTCACGTGGGCCTGCCCCCATCAGGTCGCCTTTTCTCCGATGGACATCAGGTGTAGAGCAAACATCATGGATTAATTCAGTTAACATTGCTGTGTGTGTAGTATCACTAAAAGCTCATTACCTTCTAATACCTAGCCTGCGCAGATAAACAACCTAAAGCAAATGGAAACCTGTGGAGCAGAAGCACAGCAAAGCAAATCTAACACAATGTAAGTGTAAATTGTAGACCCTGTTGTAGATTCTAAACTATCTCTGTTTCGTCTTCCTCATCTTCATCCAGAGTCAGCCTTGGCACCCCCCTTGGCCACCCTCGCAGTCAGTATGCAGGTGGGCAGCTTCGTAGATGCCTTGGTATGGTGGAGGATCCTTGCTCTGCTGAGATAGTTCTTTCAACAAGTCGTTTTATCAATAGAATACAGCAACATCCACAAAAGACAAAGATCAATGTTGCAACAACTATGTTTACAAGAATGATTTTTCCCCATTTGCCCATTTCCCCATGATTGTCATTGCCAGATTGAGCGTGTAGTTCGTCCGAAAAGTCTCTTAGTTTGTTTAGGGTTTTGGTTAATGACCCGTCGGGGCCGGTATTGTCGGGGATCACAGTGCAGCCGGAGTCCCCAAACAGGGCTATTACACACCCCAACAGGGCTGACAACCAGATTTTCATTTTTTCTGCGATTTAAGCTATACTTTATAATCGTATAATTTTATGAAAAATATGCAACTTATGGATTTTATAACTATTTTAGTAAGTTATAAATGTTCTTTTGAATTTCGAAAGTTTTATGAAGTGTATGTTTATGTTATATGTCTTTTTGCATCTGATTAGAATTTTAGTGTTATGAAGGTAATGAATCACGGACTTCTGCCAATGTCTGAGTTCCTGGAGGCATTGGACACTTGATACAGTGGGACTTGTGCCAATACCTACTCAGTTTTGTTTCAGTTTCGTCTAAATAGACACGGAGTGCATGCAATGTTGAGTCGTGAACCTTATATGGGCCAACAAAGCGAGGGGCACTCCAAATCCTCGTGAAGTTCTTCTTGTAGACGTAGTCACCAAGAGCGATGGTAGGCGGATCAGGTCCTTGGGATTCTCGAAGGAGATCGTCCTGTTGGAGGGGCATAAAAAACTGGACAGCTAAATGCAACCATTCAACATAATCAGAAAGTTCTTGTTCTTGTAGGTCCAAATCTGGTGTGGACCCTGACTGTAAATCGGCTGTCAAAGGGCAGGGCATCTTTCTGCTTGTCAGCAGCTCATGTGGCGTAAGGCCACTGCGTGAAGGGCTCTGTCTGATCAAAAAGAAAGCCAAAGGAAGTGCCTTGACCCAGGTCAAACCAGAGTCAGCACATATCAACGTAGTTTTCAATGTTTGATTCATACGCTCCACTAAACCTTGAGAAGCGGCATGGTAGGAGCATCCAAGAGCCCTGCGAATGCCAAAGTAACTTTCCACCTCAAATAACTGTTCAGAGGTGATGTGGGTGCCATTATTGGATCTAATCACTGCTGGCACACCAAATCTGGGAATGAGGTCATAAACTAGCCAGTCAGTGACCACTTGAGATGTAGTAACTTTGCATGGTTTTGCTTCTACCCAACGGGTAAAGGAGTCTACCGCGACCAACACGTATCGGTACCCTTGTACTCTATGTTCTGGACCCATATCTACAAAATCAATCACAACTTCGGCCCAGGGATATGGAGGGACAGGAAAAGCACCCATCCCTAACTTCATGGTTGGTCGCAGGTTGTATTCTGTACAAATGGAACAAGTATTTACATAATATTTACAAATGTCAGCAAGGTGTGGGTGCCACCAGCGCCGAGAAATCTGATCATGTAGGTTATTGTGTCGTCTGTGACCTACAGAGTGAGTTTCCTTGCACAGCAAAAGAAGCAAAGCTGCTGAAGCAGCGATCTTACCTGTATGGGAGCGCCAAATGCCCTCCTGATCCTTGCGCGCTCCCTCAGTGAGCCAAGCCTAACATTCATGGGGGGGGGGGGGGGGGGGGCGCCTGATCTTGCATACCTCTCAACTCCTCAAGAGTGGAGCACCTGAGCTGAGTGTCCTGAACTTGTGTAAGCTGTAGGGCTGCCTGTGTGAGAAGGGATTTAGTGGGATAACCAGCAACCAGTTTGGCAGTGGCATCTATTGCGTCAATGCCCTTGGCTGTAACAGTGTCCATTTTGGAGTGTCCTGCACACTTAATAATAGCGACTCTCTTGGGCAGAGTCAAAGCATGTTTTAAGCGTTTTGCCAAGTCATGGTGTTTGATGTTCTTACCAGTGGTAGTCTTAAAGTCGGTGTTGATCCAAAACTTAATGTGGTGTAATGCTGCCGTGCATGCATAGGCCGAGTCTGTATACGCTGAAATTTCTCTTCCTTCGTATAGTTCACAAGCACAGACCAGAGCAATCAGTTCCATAGATTGAGCAGAACCACCTGAGACAATAGCAGACTCGGCCGTGACAAACTCATCGTTACAGTGTTCCACAATGGCATAAGAAGCAACGATAGAACCATTAGCAGCATGGCTATGGCCGTCAGTAAAGACCTGGAATGAATGAGAGATGGGTTCTGTAACAACGTTGGGGAAGACAGAAAGCTCTTAAGTAACAACTTCCACACAACAGCGAGGAGAGCCACGGTTAAAAGGAGAAATCATACTGGAGTTAGAGGCCTGAAATTTTATGTGGAGTTGATTGAGGACAGACAAGAGTTTAGAGCGTCTGAGGCCGCTCAAGGTGAAACACACACTGTCAAGATAGGAAGCCACAGAATGAGAGGTGTGCACAACTGTAGGGAAACCCCGGGTGGTGTGAGCAGTGCCCTTGACAGCCAAAGAGATAGCACACACAGCTCGAGTGCAAGATGGGTGGCCAAGCTCAGTGGGGTCAAGCGCCTTGCTATAGTAGCACAGGACCACTCTGCCAAGATTTGATCGCTGCCACAGCACAGTGGAAGCAAATCATCCCTTTTCAATAACATCAAGATGAAATGGTTTGGATTGGTCAGGATAAGTCAAGGAGGCAGATGAGTGCAAGGCAACTTTAATCTCCTGGAAAGCTTTCTCAGCTTCCTCAGTCTAGATTAAAGGAGCAGAGAGATTGGTATGGCCAGCTTCAGACATGAGTTTTCTTAATGGGGCGACCGTGATTGAGAAGTCTTGAACATATGCGGGCATGCGGACTTCTCACACAACACACTGCCATCTACAGAAGTTCTCCGACAATTCTGTGATCGTCGGCCTCATCTCCAACGGAGATGAAGCTGAGTACAGAGGACTTATCCAGGACTTCGTGGACTGGTGCCATCGGAACTGCCTCCAGATCAACGCGAGGAAAACTAAGGAGCTGGTGGTGGACTGCCGCAGGCAAGGACAACCCCTCACAGCACCAGTAAACATACAGGGAACAGACATTGAGATGGTGACATCCTACAAGTACCTTGGTGTTCAACTGAACAATAAACTAGAATGGTCACACAATACCGACGCACTCTACAAGAAGGGACAGCGCAGGCTGTTCCTACTGAGGAGGCTCGGGTCTTTTGGTGTACAAGGGGCGCTGCTGAAGACATTCTACGACACGGTGGTGGCATCAGCCATCACTTTTGGAGTGGTCTGCTGGGGCAGTGGCGTTACAGCAGCCGACTGGAAGAGATTGAACAAACTGATCAAGAAAGCTAGATCTGTCCTGGGGCAACGCCTTGACCCAGTGGAGGAGATAGGAGAGAGAAGGATGGTGGCTAAACTGTCATCTCTGCTGGAGTCCGAGTCCCACCCTATGCAGGACATATTGAACGCACTGAGGAGCTCATTTAGCAGTAGACTACATCATCCTAGGTGCGCAACCGAGAGGTTTCGCAGGTCCTTCCTACCTACGGCCATCAGACTGTATAACCTAAGCAGGGCTGCTCGCAGAGATAGCAAAAAAAAAAACGTGACGACCTAATAGTATTGAATGCAAAAGACGCAACAGACTTACACAAATGGTCCCCTCCAGTATACAACTAGGACAATATCAGTCGCTACAGAGGGTGACAATATGTATGGGTACATATTCATACTATGTAGGTTAACTAAGTAGACGGTTATGCTGTTTATTCCATCTTGTTACAATGCTCCGCACTTTGTATATATATATTTATGTGTATGTATGTATATCCACTGCTCTTATTTATATTTTCCGTATCTTCTTAATTATTGCTCTGAGTGTTGCTATCCCTGTGCTGTTGCAATCCTGGAATTTCCCCATTGTGGGACCAATAAAGGCTTATCTTATCTTATCTTGTCGACTGTAATTGGCCATGCCAAGGAATTGCATCATCTGATGAAAAGTTTGTTGCTTAGAATGGTTCAATATGGAGGACTTGTCAGATTGGGAGAGGGAGACAGAATGGTGAGACAGAA
The DNA here is from genome assembly GCA_020510985.1 of Pholidichthys leucotaenia. Lineage (NCBI taxonomy): Eukaryota > Metazoa > Chordata > Actinopteri > Cichliformes > Pholidichthyidae > Pholidichthys > Pholidichthys leucotaenia. Next base: position 202,332,702 of record CM035846.1, read on the forward strand.
TTCTGCCTAAAAAGTGTACATGAGATCGGCAGCATTGAGAGCTTCTGACGAGAGACACGGAAACCAGATTTAGCTAGAAAGCACAAGAGGTCACGTGTCAGAACAGTTGCATCATGCTCAGTTTCTGCAGCGAGCAATAGATCGTCAACATACAGACGTGGACAAAATTGTTGGTACCCCTCTGTTAATGAAAGAAAAACCCACAGTGGTCACAGAAATAACTTGAATCTGACGTAAGTGGTAATAAATAAAAATTCTATGAAAATTAACCAATGAAAATCAGACAATGCTTTTGAATTGTGGTTCAACAGAATTATTTTAAAAAACAAACTCATGAAACAGGCCTGGACAAAAATGATGGTACCTATGGCTGTGTAGTTGTGCATGCACATGTTGGACATTGATTTAACCTCACGATGAAGGAGAGCCGGACCCCCTGTGGTGGACAGAAGATTTCCTGACCTCTGAAGGAGAGCCGGACCCCCTGTGGGGGACAGAAGACTTCCTGACCTCTGAGGTTCAAATATGGGTGTGAACAGATGGCTTTCTGACCTCTAAGGCTCGAGAGGAGAGAGGGGGGAAGTTATGTAAATAAAAGGTTGATGTAGGGGAATAAATTGATGTAGGGGGATAAAGGGAAATTCTTTGATGTGAGATGCTTTGATGTGAGATTGTTTAAAGGTGAGGACTGAGGTGTGTGTCTCCCTCTTGTTTCTCTGCTCAGGGATGAGAGCAGACTGTGGGAATGTAGCTTGAAATAAACTGGAATTAAATGCAACTCTGTTTCGTTATTCAAGGCTCCCCACATTGGTGACTAACGACGTTGAGAATGACCGGAGAAGGTCTCAGGGTCCCGGACTCACCAAGTCCAGAGCTGGCGAACGCTGTGGCCGTCAAGCTGCCAGATTTCTGGCGGGATAACCCACGGTCGTGGTTCCTACAAGCGGAGTCGCAGTTCGCTCTCGCAGGAGTAACGGTGGATGACACTAAATTCCACCATGTCATCGCTAAACTGGATAACAGCACAGCTCGGCGTGTGCAGAGTTTGGTGGAGCAGCCACCAGCGACCGGCAGGTACGACAAGCTGAAATCCACCCTCATTAAGTTTTTCACCCCCTCGGCCGAAGTGAGGGCGAGGAGGATCCTGTCTTTGCTAGACCAGGGAGGATACAGGCCGAGCGCCCTGATGGAGGAGATGATACAGCTGAGAGGGTTGGACAAGGATGATTTCCTTTTCCAGTTCATCTTCCTCTCCACCCTCCCGACGCATGCGAGAAGCACGCTGGCTGGCAAGAAATGTCACACCCCGGAGGAGTTCCGGGAGCTGGCCCAGGAAGCAGATGGGATTCTGGACGCCTGCGGCGGGCAAGCAACCACAGCGGCAACCCACGACAGCGGGGAGCCAGAGGCGACAGACCCAGGCTGGCCGACGACGGCGGCAGCACGGCCGCGACGAGGTGGAGCCATTGGGCCGGCGGCAGAGGCGCGGCCCCGACGCAGCGGAGGAGAGGATCTCTGCTTTTACCATCAGAGGTTCGCTGAGAGGGCACGCAGGTGTGTGCCACCCTGCAACTTCAGGAGTTCGGGAAACGGCAAGACCGAGAGTCGTTAGCAGCTTCGACTCTCGGGGAAGGCAACAAGCTGCTCTACATCGCGGATGCGCGCTCCGGACGAGAGTTCCTCATAGACACCGGAGCCCAAGTGAGCTTCATCACCCCAACATACGCGGACCGGGTGGCTGGACCCCACGGTAGCGGAGCTACGGCGGCAAATGGCTCGAGCATCAACACCTACGGGAGAAGGACCTTGCCTTTATGCTTACATGGCCGCACATATGAATGGACTTTTGTAATAGCGGCGGTGAGTTTCAACATGTTGGGTGCGGATTTTTTGTGTTCACACAATCTGTTAGTTGATCTTGCTAATAGACGGCTGGTAAATGCACTCTCTTTTTACTCTCTCCCCTGTTCAGCTCGAGTGTCCCCGCCACCAGCACAGACCCACGTCGCTACAGCAGGTGGTAAGTTTCACACACTCCTCACCCAATTTCCAGCGCTCACTGTGCCCACTTTTTCAGCGGCAGTCGCGAAGCACGGAGTGAAACATTTTATACCTACATCTGGTCCTCCCGTGTTTGCAAAAGCTCGGCGCTTGGATGCAGTTAAGCTTGCCATTGCGCGCGAGGAGTTCGCCAGCCTAGAGAGGCTGGGCATCGTTCGTAGGTCAAAAAGCCCGTGGGCTTCACCGCTGCACATGGTACCGAAAGCCGATGGCTCCTGGAGACCGTGCGGTGATTACCGCAGGCTAAACAATGCTACGGCGCACGATCGTTATCCCATCCCGCACATTCAGGATTTTTCGGTGCACCTGGCGGGTGTGTGCGTTTTTTCAAAGATTGATCTGGTTCGCGGCTATCATCAAGTCCCAGTCCAGCCGGAGGACATTCCTAAAGCAGCGGTGATAACCCCGTTCGGACTTTTCGAGTTTTTACGCATGCCGTTTGGTCTCAAAGGGGCGGCGCAAACGTTTCAGCGGATGATGGATGCCGTGTTACGCGATCTCCCTTTCGTGTTTGTGTACCTCGACGACATTTTGGTCGCGAGTACTTCAGAGGACGAACACGAAAAGCACCTCACAGCAGTTTTTAGGAGGCTGGGAGAGCACGGCTTAATAGTTAATGCAACAAAGTGCCAGTTCGGCGTCGAGCAGATCGATTTTTTGGGTCACCGCGTATCCCCAGAGGGAGCGGTTCCGTTACCAGATACAGTACGCGCGGTAGCGGATTTTCCCCGGCCACAAACGGTCAAATCACTACAGGAATTCTTGGGAATGGTGAATTTTTACAACCGATTCCTGCCCCACGCAGCTCAAATCATGCAACCATTATATGCCGCGTTCAAAAAACAAAAACCAACCCAGGCGGTTGAATGGTCCCCGGAGCGGGAGCGCGCGTTCACAGAGGCTAAAAAAGCCTTGGCTGACGCTGCGCTCCTGGCCCATCCAGACCCGGCAGCACGTATCGCGCTGACGACAGACGCTTCAGATGTAGCCATAGGGGCCGTTATTGAGCAACAGGTCGCCGGAGTTTGGCAGCCTTTGGCTTTCTTTAGCAAATCCTTAAGCGCGGCTGAGCGAAAATACAGCACGTTCGACAGAGAACTGTTGGCGCTGCATTTGGCTGTTCGTCATTTCCAGTTCTGGCTGGAAGGACGGTGCTTCACCGCTTATGTAGACCACAAGCCGCTCACATACGCCATGGCTAAAATTTCAGAACCGTGGTCTGGCAGGCAGCAGAGGCAGCTGGCCGCGATCTCGGAATTTACCACTGACATTAGGCACATTGCGGGCAAATTCAATGTTGTAGCAGACTGTCTTTCGCGCGCGTTCACGACGCTGCCACGCGCAGAGGCAGAACGGGCCACCGTGACCGCGCCGCAGGAGAGCGGCACGGTGGCGCGCGCAGCCCCGGTGCACGTGGGTATAGATTATGCAGCCATGGCAGCGGACCAGGGGGCAGATGCAGACGTGTGCGCGCTCCAGTCTGGACCAACAGGGTTAAGGCTGGAGAGCAAGTGTTTACAAACCGGTATGCCCCCCCGATCTGCGACGTGTCGACGGGGCGCCCGCGTCCGGTGGTTCCGGCCACGTGGCGCCGCCGTGTTTTTGACTCGGTCCACTCGCTGGCGCACCCGGGGGTGCGCGCGTCGGTGAAAATAGTGGCAGAAAAGTTTGTTTGGCCGGGCCTGCGCAAGCACGTGAAGGAATGGGCGAAAGCCTGCATTTCCTGTCAACGGGCCAAAATTCACAAGCACACAAGGGCCCCGTTAGAACTGTTTCGCATTCCAGCCAGAAGGTTCGACCATGTACACGTCGACCTTGTGGGCCCCCTACCGGCATCGCAGGGGTTCACGCATCTTTTGACAATGGTGGACCGGACCACACGTTGGCCGGAAGTGGTCCCGCTTGCGACGACCACGGCCGCGGAGGTGGCTCGCGTTTTTTTAACGGCTTGGGTGGCGCGCTTCGGGGTTCCGTCGGACATTACGTCCGATAGAGGACCTCAATTCATCTCTGAGCTGTGGTCAGCGATGGCCAACGGCTTAGGAGCCAAAATTCACCGCACTACGGCTTACCACCCTCAGGCTAATGGTTTATGCGAGCGTTTTCATAGGTCTTTGAAGGCAGCACTCAGAGCGTCGCTCACGGATGCAGATTGGGTAAATAAACTGCCATGGGTTTTATTAGGGTTGCGTTCTGCACCCAAAGAGGACTTAGACGCCTCCCCAGCGGAGCTGGTATTCGCACAAACTCTTAGGCTGCCAGGCGAGTTTTTACCAGAGCACCCGGAGCCGCCACCTCTCCCTGCTCTAGGACCGTTAGTTCGCACGGGAACAGACACGCTTCCGGGTCCGGTTCATCACGCTTTTCCACGAGTTTTCGTCCCCAGGGCTTTGAAAAATGCCGATTTCGTTTTTGTCAGGCGCGAAGCCCTAAAAGCAACGCTCAAACCTCCTTACGAAGGGCCATTTCGAGTGCTGGAGGCAGGCGATAAGCAATTTGTGCTAGATTTGGGAGACAGAAAAGAGACAGTCAGTATTGACAGACTAAAACCTGCTTTTGTCATGAAGGACGGATCTGTGCCGGTCGCAGTGGCGCCTCGACGAGGCAGGCCCCCGCAAGGGGCACATAACCACTCTCTCCCTCAGTCAACAGAGCCGAAGCAGGACGGCGCCGCAGGCAAGGCGGGGCCAACTCACAGCAGATTCGGCAGACGGTTGAAGCCCAAGCGGCGCACAGACTGAATGTTTGTATTGATTATACAGTAGCCAGTAATATGTTATTGAATTTTAGGGAATAGTCCTTTCTTCATCGTTTGGGGGGGGGGTTATATGGCTGTGTAGTTGTGCATGCACATGTTGGACATTGATTTAACCTCACGATGAAGGAGAGCCGGACCCCCTGTGGTGGACAGAAGATTTCCTGACCTCTGAAGGAGAGCCGGACCCCCTGTGGGGGACAGAAGACTTCCTGACCTCTGAGGTTCAAATATGGGTGTGAACAGATGGCTTCCTGACCTCTAAGGCTCGAGAGGAGAGAGGGGGGAAGTTATGTAAATAAAAGGTTGATGTAGGGGAATAAATTGATGTAGGGGGATAAAGGGAAATTCTTTGATGTGAGATGCTTTGATGTGAGATTGTTTAAAGGTGAGGACTGAGGTGTGTGTCTCCCTCTTGTTTCTCTGCTCAGGGATGAGAGCAGACTGTGGGAATGTAGCTTGAAATAAACTGGAATTAAATGCAACTCAGTTTCGTTATTCAAGGCTCCCCACAGTACCCCTAGAAAAGATTGAAAATAATGTGACCATAGGGACATGTTCAACCAAGATGTGTCCTCTAATTAACATCACAGGTGTCTACAAACTTGTAATCAGTCAGTCGGCCTATTTAAAGGGTGACAAGTAGTCACTGTGCTGTTTGGTGACATGGTGTGTACCACATTAAACATGGACAAGAGGAAGCAAAGGAGAAAGTTGTCTCAGGAGATTAGAAAGAAAATTATAGACAAGCATGTTAAAGGTAAAGGCTATAAGACCATCTCCAAGCAGCTTGATGTTCCTGTGACTACAGTTGCACATATTATTCAGAAATTTAAAATCCACGGGACTGTAGCCAACCTCCCTGGATGTGGCCACAGGAGGAGACGGATAATACGAATGGTAACAAAAGAGCCCAGAACAACCTCTAAACACATTCATGGTGAACTCCAAGGTCAAGGTACATCAGTGTCAGATCGCACCATCCGTCGTTGTTTGAGCCAAAGTGGACTTCATGGGAGATGACCAAGGAGGACACCACTGTTGAAAACAAATCATAAAAAAGCCAGACTGGAATTTGCCAAACTGCATGTTAACAAGCCACAAAGCTTCTGGGAGAATGTCCCTGGACAGACAAGACAAAACTGGAACTTTCTGGCAAGGCACATCAGCTCTGTGTTCGCAGACACAAAAATGAAGCATACCAAGAAAAGAACACTGTCCCTACTGTGAAACATGGAGGAGGTTCGGTTATTTTCTGGGGCTGCTTTGCTGCATCTGGCACAGGGTGTCTTGAATCTGTGCAGGGTACAATGAAATCTCAAGACTATCAAGGTATTCTAGAGAGTAATGTGCTGCCCAGTGTCAGACAGCTTGGTCTCAGTCGCAGGTCATGGGTCTTGCAACAGGATAATGACCCAAAACACACAGCTAAAAACACCCAAGAATGGCTAAGAGCGAAACATTGGACTATTCTAAAGTAGCCTTCTATGAGCCCTGATCTAAATCCTATTGAACATCTATGGAAGGAGCTGAAACATGACGTCTGGAGAAGGCACCCTTCAAACCTGAGACAACTGGAGCAGTTTGCTCATGAGGAGTGGGCCAAAATACCTGCTGAGAGGTGCAGAAGTCTCATTGACAGTAACAGAAATCATTTGATTGCAGTGATTGCCTCAAAAGGTTGTGTAACAAAATATTAAGTTAAGGGTACCATCATTTTTGTTCAGGCCTGTTTCATGTGTTTGTTTTTTAAAATAATTCTGTTGAACCACAATTCAAAAGCATTGTCTGATTTTCAATGGTTAATTTTCATAGAATTTTTATTTATTACCACTTTTGTCAGATTCAAGTTATTTCTGTGACTATTGTGGGTTTTTCTTTCATTAACAGAGGGGTACCAACAATTTTGTCCACGTCTGTACATGTAGATAGTGATTGCCTTAATATGGCATTTAATTCAATATTAGACTCGATGGGGTTTTCTCAGAAAGTAGGAAATTCTACCCATTACCTCCACCATACGTTGGACCTTGTTCTGACATATGGCATAGAAATAGAAAATCTGGTAGTGTCTCCTCATGACCCTGTATTGTCAGACCATTATCTGTTAACCATTTGTCAACACAACAGAAATAAGCTATAGACAGCTTGCTCCTTCTGTAATTGATAGCATGGTAGATAAGTGTTACAGCTTCTCTTCATCAGACTCTAGACTTGGTGGCACTTTAAAAAAGAAAATGTCTAATCAGAGATTTCTAACCCCTTGGGTCAACACAGAAACTCGTAGCTTAAAACAGAAGACTCAATTAGAAAGAAAATGGCACTCCACTAATTTAGATGAAATCTTTTTAGCTTGGAGAAATCATCTTTTAATTTATAAAAAATCTCTTAGAAAAGCTAGAACGAGTTATTATTCTGCATTAATAGAAGACAACAAGAATAATCCTAGGTTTCTTTTCAGCACTGTAGCCAAGCTGACAAAGAGTCAGGACTCTGTCAATCCTTGCATTCCCTTAGAGCTTACTAGTCAGGACTATGAACTTTTACAACAATAAAATTTTATCTATCAGAGATAAAATCAATCAGATTCTTCCCACTGTTAACTTAAATACAGTAACTACTACAACTCCTTCAATTGATACCTGTTTGGATGAGTTTACTCCAATTGACCTTTTAGAGTTAGACAAAATAATTTCCTCATCCACGCCTTCAACTTGTCTTTTAGACCCTATTCCTGACAGGTTATTTAAAGAAGTCTTTGTAGCGGTTTGATTCAACCCCCACAACACACAGACAGAACACAGAGACAGTCAGCTCTCACTCCTGGGTTTTTTCCGCTGCATGCTGCGTTTACAGCCATGAGGTTAAATTGTCATCCATGCATTGTGTTCATGCATCCTGTCTGTACCTCTGATATGCAAATGCCCAGATTAACTGCTGTGAATGTCTTTGATCTATTGTTTGAGTTGAGTATATAAGCTGCACTGTGCTGTAAATCTGCCTCTCACTCTCACTCACACACTTCAACCTCTGCTGCAGACACACACTCTGTGTCTTCTTCTCTGAGAGCCGTGGGCTCGCTCTCGGCGCTCATGCACGGCGCCGGGAGCGGAGCTTGTGACGGCGGTATGATAATAAAACTCTACTTGAAACCTCCAACAACGCCGCTTTATTTCATGCCGCCGCACTGGTGACCCGACGCTGAAACGAACACGCTGCCAGCGAACGCAACACCCGGCGGTGATTCTCCGACGACAAGCGAACGCAACAGCTCCCTTCTGCTTCAGGGAGATTTCGACGCAGAGTTTCCAGGTGAAACTCTCCGGAGACCACCCACGACCGGGAAAGCCGCAGCAAACTTCATGGTGAGATCTGCACGCCTAGATCGGCACATCCACGCTGGACCAGCCGCGCTCGCAGCTCCTCCACATCGAGAGCGCATGTACCTCGTCCTTTCTCCGCGACGGCGACTCCCACGGCCGACGGAGCACACGTGGACCTGAACGCACCATGACCGAGCGAGTGACAGAGCGTCTACTTCCCTGCACCGCTCCAACACACTGAACAGGGATGATTAAGCTCCCTGACCCTGGTTCTCCTCTCCAGCTGGCCCACCCATCACGGAACCCCAGCACACGCACCGGGGAGTTACGAGGACGGCGCACCACGCACGGGACACATACGGCTTTTCTGACCGCCTTCCTTCTGCTGCACACTGGCCCTTCAAGCTTGCTCGTTCACCTGAGGCACGCAGCTTACTCACTGGATTTTATGGTCTTAGCCACGGCACACAAGGGGAATTCAGCTGTCTGCGGTTCCCGAGGCTTTAGGGTTACGCCTGAACCAAAAGTCAACACGCCAGTCCCTCTGCTCTCATTACAGCCGCCACGCAGCCTCGTCTTTTCTTCATGGCTGCTATTAATCCTTGCAGGACTTAATCGCGGGAGGAGCCAGTGACAAATTTTTCTTCTTCTGATCTCTGCATGTTCAGACGGGACATCGCGGAGCAGCAAACACTTTTGGCGCGACTCAAACGATTTTCCCGCGCCCGGTCAGCATGTACTACCCCCCCCCCCCTCCTGCACAGAGCTTTTCCCTGCTCGCTGCCCAGACTGCAACATCGAGGTCACGGTCCCCTACCGTTCCCTCTGGGGGGGGAGCAGTGTAGCGGTTTGATTCAACCCCCACAACACACAGACAGAACACAGAGACAGTCAGCTCGCACTCCTGGGTTTTTTCCGCTGCATGCTGCGTTTACAGCCGTGAGGTTAAATTGTCATCCATGCATTGTGTTCATGCATCCTGTCTGTACCTCTGATATGCAAATGCCCAGATTAACTGCTGTGAATGTCTTTGATCTATTGTTTGAGTTGAGTATATAAGCTGCACTGTGCTGTAAATCTGCCTCTCACTCTCACTCACACACTTCAACCTCTGCTGCAGACACGCACTCTGTGTCTTCTTCTCTGAGAGCCGTGGGCTCGCTCTCGGCGCTCATGCACGGCGCCGGGAGCGGAGCTTGTGATGGTGGTATGATAATAAAACTCTACTTGAAACCTCCAACAACGCCGCTTTATTTCATGCCGCCGCAGTCTTCCCACTTATTGGTAGCTTTATTCTTCAAATAATCAATTTTTCATTAACTTTAGGCCATGTAACTTTAGGCCATGTGATCAAATCCCTTCCGGCGCCACACAAGAAGTCTGCCTTTTTGCAACAGCGGATCAATTTCTTCCTATTTCTATTTACTATCTGGCTTCTCTTGCTAATCTTTCTGATCCGGCGACACCTTATACATCGGACGGACACACGGATCGCCCAAATGTCTCCTGAGCCGGCAGACGGAGCCACTGTTTTTAGCAGGATACGTTACAGCAGAGACCAGCTGTTAGCACTTAACCGGACCAAGATGCTAGCGCAAGACTTCGACATACCGGGTGAAATAAGACAGAAACAACGTGGATGCCGTGCTGGAGCAAGACGGCGGGCGAGAAATATAAGGTACAGACCCGTCCTTCCATCCGTTATTATGGGGAACGTTTGATCGCTACTCAATAAGACAGATGAGCTAGCGGCCATGTCCCACTATGAGAGCGTCTTCAGAGAGATTATCATGATGTTGTTTACTGAGACGTGGCTAACAGAACTAGCAACAGATGCTAACATCGAACTGGAGGGTTTCCACGCAATACGGGCAGACCGGACACCAGACAGTGGGAAAGCAAGGGGCGGAGGAGTGATAATGTATGTCAATAACAACTGGTGCAGACCGGGACATATCATGGTTAAACAACATCACTGCAGCAAAGACGTTGAGTTGCTAGCTGTTAGCATGCGGCCTACCTATCTCCCGAGGGAATACTCACACGTCATCTGCATTGTTATTTATGCAAATCCAACGGCGAATGTGGGGACAGCACGTGACGCCATTCACTCAGTAACTGGCAGGCTGCTGACAGAACACCCAAATGCTCTTCTCCTCATCTCAGGCGATTTCAACCATGTTTCACTGTCTCCCATTCTACCCACGTTCACCCAGTATGTCACATGCCACACTAGAGACAATAAAACACTGGACTTATTCTATGCTAACACTAAGGAGGTGTACACCTCATCACCACTCCCTTCACTCGGGAGATTGGATCATGACTTGGTCATCCCTGCCGGTGTACAAACCCCTAGTATAGTACACAGACAACCTCCGGTCATACGCACGGTGAAGATATGGTCTGAAGAGCAATGGACGCTTTAAAGGACTGTCTTGAAACCACTGCCTGGGAGCAGCTCTGCGATCCACATGGTGAGGACAATCACGGATGACATCAACTTCTGTGTGGACAACACCGTACCCACCAAGACCACACGGTGTTGCTCGAACAGCAAACCCTGGATCAACCCTGAGATAAAAACACTTCTGAGGGAGAAGAAGAGGCTCTTCAGGTCGGGGAACAGGGAGATGCTGAAGTCCATACAGAGGGAGCTGAGGAGGAAGATCAGAAAAGGCAAGGACAGCTTCAGGAGGGAGATGGAGGACAAGATGCAACAGAGCAACATCAGCGGGGTCTGGAGAAACCTCAAAACCATCTCTGGGCTCCAGAATACCTCCTCCCAGGCCACGGGGGGCAGGGAGTGGGCGAACAATCTGAACCTGTTTTTTAATAGGTTTGACCAACCGCCCTCCCCCCCCCCCCGACTGCACACCAACCACTGCTGCCCTCTAAGTCATCGAGACCTGCTGTCCACACCCCCACTCCACCAACACCCTCCCCTCCCACTCCCAGCACACACACACCCACGCTGACCCTCACTAAGACCCAGGTGAGGATGGAGCTGAGGAAGATCAAGGCGAGGAAGGCCTCGGGACCGGACGGCATCAGCATGAAGCTCCTCAAGTCATGCACAGACCAGCTGTGTGGGATTGTGGAGCACATCTTCAACCTGAGCCTGAAGCTGGGGAGGGTACCACAGTTGTGGAAAACATCTTGTGTGGTACCTGTACCAAAGATTTCCCACCCAAAGACCTGAACAGCTACAGACCAGTGGCCCTGACGTCTCACATGATGAAGATCCTGGAAAGACTGCTCCTTGCTCACCTCCACCCCCTGGTGGGACCAGCGATGGATCCACTCCAGTTCGCCTACTAGCATGGCATTGGGGTGGAGGATGCAGTGATCTTCCTCCTTCACCGTTGCTGCTGTGCGCAGGGGTGGACCAGCACCTGTCATCATGGATCCTGGACGACCTCACAAACTGACCACAGTTTGTGAGAACCCGGGATTGTGTGTCGGACACGATCATCGGCAGCACGGGGGCCCCCCAGGGAATGCTTAAATGTGGTCTTATATTTAAAGTTAGAAGTAAGTACAAATGCATTTATAGTTTACCTTTTTAATCTGCTGCTGCATCACATGTGTAATCATGTTCAATACTGTTTTGATTCAGTGTCACACTTCATTGAGAAACAGAAAATGTCACTTCTGTGGCGGGTTGACTCAACCCCCCCACAACACACAGGACAGTCAGCTCTTTTCTCTTGGTTTTCCTCGCTGCACTACTGAGATGTAATGTGCCATTCATGTGTTGTGATTGCAATGTGCCCTGCATGTATTGTGATGCAATGTGCCCTGCATGTATCGTGATGTAATGTGCCATTCATGTATAGTGTTCATGCGTCCTGTCCTTGCTGTGACCCTAGAGACAGTTCAATATGTAGATGTGCCTTGTAACCTCTTTGTTCCGCAAGCTGGAGCAGAGGCTGCATCTGCCTATTGTTATGTAGGTCTTACAAATGCAATGTCTCATGCCTGTTCTGCAGTCCCTTTGATCAGACCAACTGCTGTGAATCTGCTTTGATGTAGTGTTTGAGTTGGGTACAATACTGCACAGGTCTGTAACTCATCCTCTCGCTGACTCCTTCAACTGCTGCTGCAGACACGCAATTTATGTCTCTCTCTGAGAGCTGAGGATCCCGCTCCAGCCTGCACACACTTGGGCCGGAGCGGGGATCCTGTGACGGCGGTGTGATATAATAAACTCTACTTAAAACTCAACAACGCCGCTTTTATTTCATGCGCCGCACTGGTGACCCAACGCTGAAACGAACACGCTGCTGGCGAACGACAGCACCCGGCGACAAGCGAACGCAACAGTCCCTTCTGCTTCAGGGAGATTTCGACGCAGGAATTACCAGGTGAAACTCTCCGGAGACCACCCACGACCGGGAAAGCCGCAGCGAACTCATGGTGAGATCTGCACGCCTAGATCGGCACTACACGGCTGGACCAGCCGTGCTCGCTAGCTCAACTCACATGAGGCAGCGCCATTCCACCTCGTCCTTTCTCCGCGACGGTGACTCCCATGGCCGACGGAGCACTCGTGGAACCTGAACGCACCATGACCGAGGCGAAGTGACAAGAGCGTCTACTTCCCTTCACCGCTCCACACATTGAACAGTGATGATATAAGCTCCACTAACCCTGTCTCCTCTCCAGCTGGCCAACACACTCATGGAGAGTTACGCGGAACGGCGACACCACGCACGGATGGCATATGGCTCTACAGACCCCCATCCTCCTTCGCCGCTGCACACAGAGCCTTCAGAGCTGCCCTCACACCTGAAGCACGCACGCAGCATGCACGAAGGATTTGTCAATGGTCTCAGCCACGGCGCACATGGGGAATTCAGCGGTTTTGCGGTTCCCGACGGCTTTTAAGGTTGTGCCAGCACCTAAAGTCAACACGCCAGTTCCCCTGCTTTTATGTTTCTCTTACAGCCGCTCCTGCTTTTCTTCACGGCCACTATTAATCCTTGCAGGACTTAATCGCGGGAGGAGCCAGTGACTAATTTTTCTTCTTGTGGACCTCTGCACGTTCAACGGGACAGCCCCTCGACGTCGCGGAGCAGCAAGCAATTTTTGCGCGGCTCGGACGATTTCACCGCTCCTGCCAGCACACACTACCCCTCCCCTCCCTCCACCTCCGCCTGCAGCGAGCTTCTCCCACAGCTCGCTCCCATAGATGAATTATCGAGGTCTCGGCCCCCTGCCGTGCCCTCTGGGGGGGAAGCGTGTGTGGCGGGTTGACTCAACCCCCCCACAACACACAGGACAGTCAGCTCTTTTCTCTTGGTTTTCCCCGCTGCACTACTGAGATGTAATGTGCCATTCATGTGTTGTGATGCAATGTGCCCTGCATGTATCGTGATGTAATGTGCCATTCATGTATAGTGTTCATGCGTCCTGTCCTTGCTGTGACCTAGAGACAGTTCAATATGTAGATGTGCCTTGTAACCTCTTTGTTCCGCAAGCTGGAGCAGAGGCTGCATCTGCCTATTGTTATGTAGGTCTTACAAATGCAAATGTCTCATGCCTGTTCTGTAGTCCCTTTGATCAGACCAACTGCTGTGAATCTGCTTTGATGTATTGTTTGAGTTGGGTACAAATACTGCACAGGTTCTGTAACTCATCCTCTCGCTGACTCACTTCAACTGCTGCTGCAGACACGCACTTTGTGTCTCTTCTCTGAGAGCCTGAGGATCCCGCTCCAGACTGCACCACTATGGGCCGGTGAGCTGGGGGATCCTGCGACGGTGGTGTGAACTAATAAACTCTACTTAAAACCTCCAACCAACGTCCGCTTTATTATCCCATGCCGCCGCAACTTCCCATATTTACATGCCTGTGTCTAACTACTCTATATCACTTATGTACAAGGTCAACGTACTTCTTTCACATCTAATTGTGCAATTTTTTCTTCTGGGCTCCCAAAGACCTGGAGCCGTTCTGTAGGCCTTCCTCTTCTCTGATTTTCTGTGGGCAAGCAGTGCCTGCTTAACTGCAATTCATTCATGATAAAAAAGTTGCAATTAGTATATTTTAACCCTATGAACTCTTGTGAATGCCGGCAGTGCAGGGTCAGTCTTGCGTCCTTAGCGCGTCTCAGTGTGCACCTAGAAAACAAAAAGTTGTAGTTGTCCGGTCTTCCAGTACATACACATGCCTTGTTACAACTCTGAGAAAAAAGCATGTGTAATATATTCATTTTTTGTGGTGTAAGAGAATGTGCTCAAGGATGAGGCTGAGTTTATTTCTCAGGTTCAGCTTTATTGTCAGAACACATACTCTAGCAATCTCTCAACAGAAAAGAGACTGATCAATGAAACATCACACTCTTATATTCCATGGAGCATCGAAACCTAAGTCACATGGTGCTTTAGCAAACATACAGTCACATGGTACTTAATCCCAGTCACAATGCAACTCTATGGTCTTTCACCATTGTCTCTTATTCTTTGATGATCCGGAAATCCCTCTGGGGCATCTTCTCAGAGACAAAGGCCAAATCTCACACCTCCTCGTTATTCCTGCAGACCTCTGCAGATCCAGACCTTCTTTGTCCCGCGAGACGTGAAGCAACCAATACCATACAGCAATACATTTGTGGAAAATATGAACCCAACATATGTGCCACATAACCCCCCCCCCCCCCCAAACGTCTACTAAGGGACAACAATAATCAGAGATGCATGACAGAAAACATTACCACATATCAAAAATCAATCCACAATTGCCTAGGTCTTAACCTCCTGCCATATCTGCTGTAAGCCGGCTTGGTTCCTTCTGCAGCGTCTTCCTGCCACCTGTGGATCAGAACTGTTAGCACATCTCTGTGGGGGCTCTGAGAATGCCTTCTCGGCGGCTGCCACGGCGGGGGGCCCTCGCCAACTGCACATGTTCATCAGCCAGAACAAAGCGGTTTGAGTCTGTTTATGCAAATCAACTCCTTTCTGCCTCCTAATCTAGCAAAAAATGCTTCTCCCCTGTTTCCAACACTCTGAAAGGCCAGTCATAAGGCGGCCGCAAACCTGGGCGTTGAGCATCATGTCTAACAAAAACAAACTCCGCATTTTTTAAAGCCTTCGGCACAAAAACGCATGGAAAACTGTGATGAACTGGGCCCGGAAGGGTGTTTGATCCGTGCCGCTCTGCAACAGCTGAGCGGGGGAGGGGGGGGGCAATTTGGCACAGGATTGTCGGGAAGGAATTCCCCCTGGCAACGGAGGGGTTGTGCAAAAACTAATTCAGCTGGGGAGGCCTGCAAATCCTCCTTAGGTGCAGAATGCAACACCAATAAAACCCATGGAAGTTTATCCACCCAATTTGTATCCGTAAGAGACGCTCTGAGGGCTGCTTTCAATGACCTATGAAAGCGTTCGCACAAACCGTTAGCCTGGGGGTTATACGCCAGTAGTGCGGTGAATCTTCACCCCTAGGCTGTGGGCCATCGATGACCAGAGTTCGGAAACCAAATTGGGGACCTCTGTCGGACGTTATGTCCGACGGAACTCCAAAAGGCGCAACCAAGCTGTTAAAAACGCACGTGCAACTTCTTCTGCTGTAGTTGACGCCAGAGGAACCACTTCTGGCCAACGCATGGTGCGGTCTACCATCGTCAAAAGGTGTGTGCACCCCTGCGACAACGGAAGAGGACCCACCAAGTCAACATGCACATGATCAAAACGCTTAGCCGGAATGTGAAAAAGGCTCCAAAGGAGCTCTAGTGTGCTTGTGTATTTTGGCTCGCTGACACGATACGCAGGCTGTGCCCTTCCTTAGACCTGTTTGCGCAACCCGGGCCAAACAAGTTCTCCCCCACCATTCTTAATCGCATAGGCGCAACCCCTGCGTGCGCCAGATAATGGATCGAGGTCAAAAACGCTGGGGTGGCGCCACGCAGCTGGTACCACGGGCGAGGCGCCCCGTGGAGACATCGCAGATTAGGGGGGGCATACCTATTTGCTGCACCCTGTGCTCCAGCCTTAACCCTGTTGGTCCAGACTGGAGCGCGCGCACATCCGCGTCGCTAACCTGCTCCGTGGCCATGGCTGCATAATCTAAACCCACACGGACAGGGCTGCGTGCGCTTCCGCACACAAACCACTGGCCCGGCAGCCACGGCTGCCAAGTCTGCCCCCACGGGGCCTGGCGCTGCTACCGCACGTGAAAGACAGTCTGCCACTACATTATGTTTGCCCGCGAGATGCTGAATATCGGTGATGAACTCCGATATCGCGGCCAGCTGTCTTTGCTGCCGGTCCCGACCAAGGCTCTGAAATCTTGGCCATCGCAAACGTTAGCGGCTTGTGGTCCACAAACGCGGTGAAATGGCGCCCCTCCAGCCAGAACTGGAAATGGCGGATGGCCAAATGCAGGGCCAAAAGCTCCCTGTCGAACGCGCTGTATTTTCACTTGTTATCGCGCAAGGTTTTGCTGAAAAATGCGAGCGGCTGCCAGCTCCCTGCTACAAAACTGTTCAACGACCGCCCCCTCACGCTAAATCGGAAGCGTCCGTGGTGAGCACTATGCGGGCCGTTGGCACTGGGTGTACTAACAAAACTGCGTTTGCCAGGGCTGATTTGACTTGGGAGAATGCGCGCTCCCGCTCCGGGGACCATTCGATTTTACTTGTGGGTTTTTGTTTTTTCAGTGCCGCGTACAATGGTTGCATGAGCTGCGCTGCGCTTGGGAGGAAACGGTTATAAAAATTAACCATTCCCAAAAATTCCTGCAATGCTTTTGACCGTCTGAGGTTGGGGAAAGTTTGTTATTGCGCGTACTTTATCGGGCAGAGGGACTGCTCCTTCTGGTGAAACACGATGCCCCAAAAAATCAATTTGCGCCACCCCAAACTGACACTTCACTGGGTTAATTATTAACCCGTGCTCTGCCAGCCTCCGAAAAACCGCTGTGAGGTGGCTTTCATGTTCGTCTTCGGACGTGCTGGCTACCAAAATGTCATCCAAGTAGACGAACACAAAAGGGAGGTTGCGTAAAACTGCATCCATCATGCGCTAGAAAGTCTGCGCAGCACCCTTGAGTCCAAACGGCATGCGCAAAAACTCGAAAAGCCCAAAAGGAGTTATTACCACTGTTTTGGGTATATCCTGAAGTGCATTGGGACTTGATGGTACCTGCGCCACCAAATCTATTTAGAAAAAATGCGCGCCCCCGCCAAATGAACCGAAAAATCTTGGATGTGCGGAATCGGGTAGCGGTCATGTGCTGAAGCGTTATTCAACCTGCGGAAATTACCGCAAGGCCGCCACGAGCCATCAGCCTTTGGGACCATGTGTACGGTGAAGCCCAGGGGCTTTTAGAGCGTCTACTGATGCCCAGCTTTTCCAGGATGGCGAATTCCTCGCACGCTATGGCCAGTTTTAGCTGAGTCCAAGCGCCGAGCCTTTGCAAAACGGGGATCCCGGTGGTAGTGATAAAATGTTCCACCCCATGTTTAGCCACTGACGCCGAAAACGTTGGGACTGTGAGTGCTGGGAACTGAGTGAGTAGTGCTTGGAACTTACCACCCGCAGCTGTGAAGTTGGCCTGTGCAGTAGGCGGGACCACCCGGGCTGTGCAGGAAATAGAGTGGAAAGACAGTGCATTAACTAGACGTCTATTAGCAAGATCAACCAACAAACCATGTGAGCACAAAAAATCAGCACCTAAGATGTTAAAACTGACTGCGCTATGACGAAAGTCCATTCGAATGCCCGGCCGTGAAAAGACAGGGGGAGGGTCTTCTCCCCGAAGGTTTTGATCGTCGAGCCGTTCGCCGCCGACACCAGGGAGTCCGCTGGAAGGCGCCAGCGGTCAGCGTAGGAAGGTGTGATCAAACTCAGCTGGGGAGCCTGTGTCCACAAGGAACTGCCTCCCTGATCGCGCCGTCCGTCAGGTTGAGCAGCTTGTTCTTCACGCCGAGAGCCGCACCTGCTCACGACTCCCGGTCCTGGCGTTTCCGAGCGCTTGAATGGCACAGTGGAATGCACTTGCGTGCCCTCTCGGCGTAACAGCGATGGTTAAAAGCACGAGGGCGTCGCCCGCTCCGTGTCTCTGGCCTCCGCCGCTGTGACGTCAGCAAATCTGGTGCTGCAGGCCTCAGGCCCCTGCCGTCTCCAGGCGTTGCGCTCAGCTCCGCTGCTGCCGTCGTGGCTGTGTGTCGCCTATGGGCGTCGACGAGTCGCTGTGCCTCCTGGTCCAGCTCGTGGTAATCTCGGTGGGCCAGCAGCTGTGAACTGGCCAGGGTAACTCTCACCGCTGACGGTAGCGTCCTGAGGAAAAGATGGGCGAAGATAAAGCCATCATCTTCGTCGGCTCTCAAACTCAGCATCTTTGCCATCAGGTCTGCAGGCCTGTCTGCCTCGCCTTCAGTCAACACCAGGAGCCTCTCTGCTCGCTCTCCCAGCGAGGGGGTGAAAGCACGGATGAGAGCGGCTTTCAATACGCCATACTTGTCGTCGTCTGGTGGGTGGTTAGTCAGGCTCTCCACCCGCTGGGCTGTGAGGCTGTCCAGCTTTGCGACTACATGGTAGAATTTCGTGGCATCCGCCGAAATTCCCCGAAGATGGAACTGTGCCTCGACAGTGTTAAACCAGGAGCACGGGCTATGCTGCCAGAAATCAGGCAGCTGGACTGCGGTAGCTGCATTAGCCTGGCTGGCTCCTGAAGAGTCCGGTGCGGGAAGGTCGTCACCGGCCATAATTTGTCGTAGGGCCACCAGTGTAGAGAATGTGCTCAAGGATGAGGCTGAGTTTATTTCTCAGGTTCAGCTTTATTGTCAGAACACATACTCTAGCAATCTCTCAACAAGAAAAGAGACTGACCAATGAAACATCACACTCTTATACTCCTGGAGCATCGAAACCTAAGTCACATGGTGCTTTAGCAAACATACAGTCACATGGTACTTAATCCCAGTCACAATGCAACTCTTTGGTCTTTCACCATTGTCTCTTATTCTTTGATGATCCGGAAATCCCTCTGGGGCATCTTCTCTGAGACAAAGGCCAAATCTCACACCTCTTCGTTATCTCCTGCAGACCTCTGCAGATCCAGACCTTCTTTGTCCCGCGAGACGTGAAGCACCCAATACACATACAGCAATACATTTGTGGAAAATATGAACCCAACATATGTGCCACAGTGGTATTTTTACAAAATTTTGACATGAGCTTGAAAACACTTGGTTCTACATTTCTGTTGTGTTTTCCAGCCAGTATCTGACAGCTGTATGTTATTTGCAAGCATATGTATCTAAAAAAACACCCAGGCGAACTTTCTTGTTACTCAGTGGCAGGAGCACTTAGAGCGATTATGACTGTTTTGCCAAAAAAATCAGAGTATTTTCTTTTAAATGAGACTAACCCCATGAAGATGCTGCAAAGGGTTGAAGAACAGCTTTTGATTTACTTTGGGCATGATATTTTTAGGCATTTTTAGGGAAGTTGAACAGAGTTCAACAGGCTAACATTTGAAAGATAATCTAAGAAAGTAAGTAAAACCTAAAAGATGTTTAATATTTTTATGCAGTGACCATAAAGAAATTATGTTTACTAATAAAAGCAAAGATATCTTAGGAAAGGCAACCCATCACCACCCATGACAAAAAAAACTTACACATGCATTATGTAACTCCTCCTAGTGAAACAAAAAATGATAAATTATATTCAAAATTCTTAGATTGCATTTCAAATTGTGAGGAAAATATGTAATAACATAACAATCGATAATCAGCATTCAAATGCAATTAGTGTTTCGAAACAGGCATAACATCACAACTTACACATGCTATTTCATAACAAATTCATTACGCGAAAATTCTCAAGTACATTACTTATAACGAGAAAAAAATCTTACCTCGGAATGTGTGTTTCCGATCACTAATTGCTGTAATCGGGGCCGACTGTGATGAACTTTGATTGACTGGCATCTGAATTTGACCGTGTCCATCGATCGTTTTGAATGCAGCATGAGCGAGTAGTTCGATCTCCTGTAGCCACAATTTTGAGATGTTTCTGTTTTGAACAGTGCTCAACTAAGGCAACACAACTACGAGATCCATAAACTGTGCCCTTCAGAGGAAAAGTGGGCTATCCCACAAAACCATTATTTTGAGAAATGAGCTCTAAAGTTGAAATATTCTCAAAAAATCAGTGTGCCTATATCATTAAAAAGTTACCCCCTAACTTTAGAGCTCATTTTCTCAAAATAATGGTTTTGTGGGATAGCCCACTTTACCTCTGAAGGGCACAACTCAAGAAATCGTTGCAATAAACACACTGGGCTTTCCCTGGTACTTCGCATTTCGCTATGAAGTCGGCCATTTTTTCCAACCACAACTTCGGTATTTTTACCGATCTTTACAGTCATTGACACAGTTTTTTCGAGCCATTCCCAACGAAACTTGTTCCTTATCCCTTTGTCGATTTCTAAAATTCTTGCTTTGTTGTCTTTCGTGAGTTTTAGGTTCACCATTTTCACGAAATCGGGAAACTCAGTTGATTGAACTGATTGAACTGTCCGCCATTTGCATTTCGCTCCGCGTGTTGGATATGACAAAGGAAATCTAACAAAATCACTGATTGGTTGCTTCAATAAGTATCAGCCAATCAGTGGCCTTGTAAAATTACATTACTGATCTCGCTGGGTAGCGCGTTATGCGTGGTGGATTTTAGCAGCCGATCGAAAATACAACTCGCCGCTCATAACATACCTCCCCCCCCCCAAAAAAAAAAAAAAAAAAAATTCTCCTCGAATTTAGGACGATTCACGAGAATGACCCTAGACATGATCAAATCCAAGGAATTCCGCGGATCCGCGGAGGATTCTCATCCCTGTAAAGTATAAAAAGGATGCACTACAATGGGTCTCAAATATCTGTAATGTGTCCTGTTACTGCATTAGTTTATTGATGATAGACTATAAAATAAACATATAAACTAAATTATATTGATGACTGAACAACTCTCATTCCCCAAAAGATACAGTTATGAACATAACTCACAAAGGATCACACAAGTGATCTGACAAAAAAATAAATACATTAACAAGCGGTTTATTTTACAGTTGATGTGCCAGTCATTTTCAATTATTCTGTAATTAATATTCACACAATCAAATAAATCTCAGTTCCGTCCCTTTTATATTAAGTGGAAATTGTGCTACTTTGGTTTTGACACTTTACCTATAAAAGCAAAGGATTTCAGTACTTTCCACAGTGACGAGATCCGTTGTGGGGCTGCTGCTTTTCCTTTCCTCCTGCCTAGACGAACGACAGAAATGGATGGTGGTTAGTTAAAGCAAGTTCAGCACTTATACAGGCACATCTCAAAAATTACAATATCATGAAAAAGTTAAATATTTTTGCCACTCATTTCAGAAAGTGAAAACCCATATATAGATTCATTACATGGACAGTGATATATTCCAAGTGTTTATTTTAATTTTGATGATTATGGCTACAGCCCATATTAACCAACACCTCAGCGGCCAATATTTCCATTTAAAAACTTAATTTCTATTAAAATAAATAAATGCTTTAAATATATCATTGTCTGTGTAATGAATCTATATACTGTATTTTTTGGACTATAAGGTGCACTTAAAATCCTTTAATTTTCTCAAAAATCGACAGTGCGCTTTATAATCCGGTGTGCCTTATGTATTAATTCTGGTTGTGCTTACTGACCTCGAACCGATTTTATGTGGTACACGGCGCTCAAAAATCTGTCAAAAATGTTTTAGTACGACTTTGGTAAGCTACGAAGCCGAACCACTTGATGGATTGTCGGAGCATTACAGTAGTCAGGAGCCTCGCGGAGTAATATGTGCTTCAACATAATGGCCGGATGGCTTTTTCCACAAATCTCCATCCCTATTGATCTGACACTCCATGCGCGCCCATCTCACCGATACTGTCAAAACCCAAGTGAAGCAAACTAATTCGGAGCTTGCCATAATTCCGGGTGGATTAACCAAAGAACTCCAACTGCTATATTGGTGTCAACAGGTCGTTCAAAGTTAAATTGCTAGCGAGTTACGCCACTATCTGCCAATGGATCGTGGATCGAAACTGCTCCTGTTTAGCTGTAATTAATATTCAAAAATGATATTTTCGGGGTGAAAGAATTCAAGCGTCCCGGCATTTGTTTGCATTGTTTACTTCTCGGGGCTGCCGCTGGAGAGCAAGCCGTATCGATTACTGAGCGATTATCCTGGTGATGTAAACAGCCACGGACTAAAAATGTTCCGCCTGCTCATGGAACAGGTCATTCACACTCGCAGACAATTGCTCTATATGTGTCTATAATGACTATAGATAGGATTTTCTTTCCATGCACGCAAAAAAAAAATTAAAAAAAAAATTCCCAGATCCGACTACCTCGCGAGGTAGTCGATACCAAAAGCGATGGTGTATAGAACACGTATATTAGGATTTGTATGTGAAATTTCGGCATCGAAACTGCTCCCGTTTTAGCTGTAAACAGGAGCAGTAAATACGGCTGTAAATACGTATTTACAGCCGTAAATACGTATTTATACTCGATACGGCTCGCTCTCCAGCGGAGAGCGAGCCGTATCGAGTACCGAGCGACTACCGAGCCAGTATTCTGGCCAATATGGCGATGTAAACAGCCACGGACTAAAAACATTCCGCCTGCTCATGGAACAGGTCATTCACATTCGCAGACAATCGCACTATATGTGTCTATAATGACTATAAATAGGATTTTCTTTCCATGCACGCAAAAATTTTTTTTTTCCCGGCTCCGACTACCTCGCTTTAATGCGCCTTATAATCCAGTGCGCCTTATGTATGAAAATAGACCATCATACACACCGTTCATTGATAGTGCGCCTTATAATCCGGTGCGCCTTATAGTCCCAAAAATACGGTAATATACGGATTTCACTTTCTGAATGAGTGACAAAAAATATTGAATTTTTTCATGACATTCTAATTTTTGGAGATGTACCTGTATTAGGGAAATACACTTATGAAAGTCAGCGGTGGGATGTGACAAAAATGCTTCGTTTCCCTGACAAGCACCGCAGGATCCACTCTGTACATGTACAAGTACATTATCAATCCAGGGATTTATGGTGGAACAGCTAACACTGTTCCAACACTTTTTATGGAAAATCCACAGAATAGGTGTGTGGGTCTATTCTGACGCTTTAGAAAATTATACGAATCACTTTATAAATCACTAGTTTGAAAATGCACCTGTATATGTTGAGATTTCGGATCCTGGGGTCCACTTGACCTGCATCCACAATATAAACACTGAGGAAGGCTAAACCCTGGCATGTGGAAACAGATTCTAGGAAGAAATTACACAAATTAATGCACAGCACCAAAGTGCAGCACGTACACAAACCAGGACTTTAACCAGGATTACATACACTACCGTTCAAAAAGTTTGGGGTCACCCAGACAATTTTGTGTTTTCCGTGAAAAGTCACACTTTTATTTACCCACCATGAGTTGTAAAATGAATAGAAAATATAGTCAAGAAATTGACAAGGTTAGAAATAATGGATTTGTATTTGAAATAATAATTTTTCCTTCAAACTTTGCTTTCGTCAAAGAATCCTCCATTTGCAGCAATTACAGCATTGCAGACCTTTGGCATTCTAGCTGTTAATTTGTTGAGGTAATCTGGAGAAATTTCACCCCACGCTTCTAGAAGCCCCTCCCACAAGTTGGATTGGCTGGATGGGCACTTCTTGCGTACCATACGGTCAAGCTGCTCCCACAACAGCTCAATGGAGTTTAGATCTGGTGACCTGCGCTGGCCACTCCATTACAGATAGATTACCAGCTGCCTGCTTCTTCTCTAAATAGTTCTTGCACAATTTGGAGGTGTGCTTTTGGTCATTGTCCTGTTGTAGGATGAAATTGGCTCCAATCAAGCACTGTCCATAGGGGTATGGCATGGCATTGCAAAATGGAGTGATGGCCTTCCTTATTCAAATCCCTTTACTCCTGAACAAATCTCCCACCTTACCAACACCAAAGCAACCCCAGACCATCACGTTACCCCCACCTTGCTTGACAGATGGCGTCAGGCACTCTTCCAGCATCTTTCAGTTGTTCTCTGTGTGATCCAAACACCTCAAACTTCGATTCGTCCGTCCATAACACTTTTTTTCCATTCTTCCTCTGTCCAATGTCTGTGTTCTTTGCCCATATTAATCTTTTTCTTTTATTGGCCAGTCTCAGATATGGCTTTTTCTTTGCCACTCTGCCCTGAAGGCCAGCATCCCGGAGTCGCCTCTTCACTGTAGATGTTGACACTGGCGTTTTTGCGGGTACTATTTAATGAAGCTGCCAGTTGAGGACCTGTGAGGCGTCTATTTCTCAAACTAGAGACTCTAATGTACTTATCTTCTTGCTCAGTTGTGGCAGGCGGGGCCTCCCACTTCTCTTCTGCTCTACTTTTAGAGACTGTTTGCGCTGTTCTCTGAAGGGAGTAGTACACACCGTTGTAGGAAATCTTCAGTTTCTTGGCAATTTCTCACATGGAATAGCCTTCATTTCTAAGAACAAGGATAGAACTGTCGAGTTTCACATGAAAGTTCTCTTTTTCTGGCCATTTTGAGCATTTAATCGACCCCACAAATGTGATGCTCCAGATACTCAACCTACTCAAAGGAAGGTCAGTTTTATAGCTTCTCTAACCAGCTAAACTGTTTTTAGCTGTGCTAACATGATTGCACAAGGGTTTTCTAATCATCCATTAGCCTTCTGACACAAATGAGCAAAACACCACTGTACCATCAGAACACGGGAGTGATAGTTGCTGGAAATGGGTCTCTATACACCTATGTAGAGATTGCACCAAAAACCAGACCATTAGCAGCTAGAATAGTCCAAGTTACCACATTAGCAATGTACAGAGTGTATTTCTGATTATTTAAAGTGATCTTCTTGAAAAAAACAGTGATTTTCTTTCAAAAATATGGAAATTTCTAAGTGACCCCAAACCTTTTGAACGGTAGTGGTATTTCATTGTTTTGCTCTCACAAGCGAATACTTAGGACAAAACAAGCACGAATCAGCAGAGTTTGGCTACTAGCTAGGTAGCTACTAGCTAACACTCATTAGCCAGCACAGGACGCGCTGTATGCTCAAAAAAAAGTGAGCTTACCACCAACAGGATAAATAAGCAAATAGATGCACATTATTTACAAATCACTCACCATCGATGGTTCTCTTACGTTCGTCTTCAGCCTTGTCCGCAGTCCGGTTCTATGCTGGGCTGCATCTGTATCGGTGCGGGTCGCTCCTCTCACTGTGGAACTGCCACCAAGCAGAGAAAACCCCGCTCCTCTTCGTTGGACCACGGTGTAGATTTCCGCAAAACCTACAACGCTGTCTGTATTAATATCGTATTTACTCGGTGACTGAGTTAGTCCCGTGAAATATTGCAAATGGCGGTCGTGTAGAATTCCACTGAAGACAGACGCTTTCGTGACGTTACGCCCTGACCAATCAGTGGCTCGCAGTCTGTTGACGTCACATCTCGGCTCGACTCAGCACGGTTGTACTCTGGCCTCGAACAGGCACGGAAATAGCACCTGTTATACCAGTGCTGGGTACAGTGGAAAGGGCAAGAAAGCGAGTCCGAGTCGAAGTGAGTAGGGCTGAGTAGGTACTAGTGGAAAAGGGCCTTTTATTAGTGAAGGTCATTAATGATCTCCTTATTGCATCTGATAATGGACTTGTTTCTGTTCTGTCCTTTTAGACCTTAGTGCAGCTTTTGATACTATCGATCATAATATTCTACTTGATAGATTAGAACACTATTGGTGCTTTTTCACTAGTACCCAGTCGGCTCTCCTCGACTCTACTCAGTTTGGTTCGGTTGTGTTTCCATTGCTAGCTGGTATGCCTGGGGTGGGTGGGATTTTTTTACAGCAAGGCGGCGCCACACTCTTGTGACGTAAAACACGCGACCCAAGCAAAACATAACATTGCTGCTGTACAAGGTGACTCCTCAGTCTCTGGCTTTTTGTCACCGTAAAGGCCAAAAAGGACCACCAGACAAGGGTACAGGCAGCGAGACGAAACACTCTGGAAAAGTACTGGAGCGTCTGGGAAGCCATAGTGCCGAAGACGTGAGGATATGAACTACATCATATATGACTGTAAGCTAATGATTGCTAATGCTAGATTGCTTTAAGTACGTCGTACTACCTGTAATGGTCTGCAAGTTATCGCTATTAGGTACTAAAATATGTGTGCTGTGTGTGTTTCAGATGCTCTGTGTGGGAAAATTACCACTTCAGTGGGTCTGCCGTTCAACACAGCCTCTCACTGATGTCACCCCAGCTTCAAAAACGCTCAGGTTATAGAGCTTAAGCATGTCTGTAGAAACGTTTAGCTTCCTGTGCAACAAATTGCTCTGATCTGTGTGAAAATCATGGAGACTGTTGAGACATCATGGGATGTACCTGCTCCAGCTGCACTGAGTCTGCGGTGGTGTCATGGCAAAAAATGATCAGCTGACAACTTGATCACTGGTTATATTAGCCACCAAATATATATTCAAAAGGTAAACAGTACTGAGTTTAGGTATAATAAGATATATTTAACAATTATGATGCATTTTAGGCCAAAACAAACTTGATCTAGGATTAAAAGCAATTAAAATAATGCAGTTACAAGGTTACATGGGGAAATACTTTATTTACAAGACACATGTACTGTAAAAATACATATTCTCTGCATCAAAAATGTACTATACATGTATTCATGTAGTATTGCACTGAGAATACTGGGAATTGCACTGACAATAAACCTTTGAAATTTTTGCAGATGTCTCTTGTTTTATATGTGAAGGTTACCACCAAGTGACATTCATTCATCTTCTTCCGCTTAATCCTTTTTTGG
Source organism: Pholidichthys leucotaenia (assembly GCA_020510985.1). Classification (NCBI taxonomy): domain Eukaryota; kingdom Metazoa; phylum Chordata; class Actinopteri; order Cichliformes; family Pholidichthyidae; genus Pholidichthys; species Pholidichthys leucotaenia. Next base: position 202,359,751 of record CM035846.1, read on the forward strand.
GTCGCGGGGGGTCTGGAGCCTATCCCAGCATCTTTGGACGAGAGGCAGGGTACACCCTGGACAGATTGCCAGTCCATCGCAGGGCCAACACAGAGAGACAGACAGCCATTCACTCTCACAGTCATACCTAAGGACAATTTAAAATCCCCAGTTTTGATGCCAATTAACCTAACTTGCATGTTTTTGGCATGTGGGAGGAAACTGGAGAAATCCCGGAGTAAACCCACGCAGACATAGGAAGAACATGCAAACTCCACACAGATCACTGTTGGTCGGGGGCTGGGATTGAACCCAGGATCCCCCGGCCAGGGGTGAGTTGCTGTGATGCCGCAGTGCTAACCACTCCGCCACCGCGCCGCCCACCAAGTGACATAAATACTAAAAAGATTGGAAAAGGACTTCCGGTTATGGCTGCCACGTAGGACGGACGTGTCTCGCTCTGCTCTGCTCCTGGAGAAAAAAAATCGGCAAATAACTCTCTCATTTGGGACAGAACGTATCTCAGCATTTGGGCGAGGATATGTCGGCGAAGCCTAAGGCTGGAAAACCAGGAAAAGGAAAAAGCGAGCCGCCGAAACAGTCCAAATTAACGGACTTTTCAGGTCTGTGACGCAGCAAACAAACTCCATATATGGCGGAGGAGGCTGGCAACGGTGCGATATCTGCGCGGGGAGGCGCAGATGCGCTGATGGCTGCCATGAGTTCAATGAGAGCGGACTTTTCCTCTAGATTTGATGGGATTATGACAGCGTTGGAAGGAATAAGAAAGGAATTGGGTGACTGTGTAGAACGAACGGGCGCAGATGGAGCTCCGTCGCTAGTGCTGAAGATGACGTCACCCGTCTTCAATTAAGGTGCGCACTTTGGGAAAAAAAAATAAATCTCTGGAAGATAATATTTTGGATTTGGAATCTCGGTCGAGACAGAATAATTTGAGGCTGGTGGGTCTTCCAGAGGAATCAGAAGGTCGGGACGTATGTTCCTTTCTGGAAAAGGTGGATTCCGGAGGTGCTGGGCAGCGAGGAGTTGCAATCAGCAGTGGTTCTGGAAAAAGCACATCGTATTGGCCCACGGAGAGATAAGGGACCGCCGAGGACCTTAATTATGAAGTTTCTTAGCAACAGAGACAGGATGAAGATCTTCAACGCTGCACGTGCTAAAGGAGAGATTTAAACACCAGGACCAGCAGGTGCGGTTTCTACCCAGATTTGGCCACAGGAATCCAGCAATTGAGGGAAACAGTTTGATCCCGTACGTAAGGAGCTGCGCAACCTTGGATTCGTCATGGTGTATCTATCCTGCGAGACTGCTGACCACGTATGAGGGCAGAACCCACATCTTCAAGACCCCAGAGGAGGCGCAGGAGTTCATCAAGAAGATCAAAGAAGAAGAAGAGACTGGTGGGGAGCTAAGCATGAACAAAATATAAGGTAGAATAATTAAGAATTTGCACAGGCATCTGACTGACTTGAAGTAAATAGTAAGTTTACAAAATATAGATTGTATTATATATTAAAAAAACTAAACAAAAACAAAACAAACAAAAAAAAAAAAACTATGATGTACAAAGTTGTTAAAAATTTTGGAGTTAAGTTGGAAAACTACAGAGGAGAGTTAATGTTACGTCATTAAAAGCAGTAGAGTTGGGGTGATTGGGAGGATGAAGAAGGAGTGGCTTAGGCTGTTCCCCGTGGTGTGGAACGTCGATGGCTATATCGGGAGACAGAATTTTTCTTTTGATTTTGGGGGGTTTGCCACAAGTGTGGGAAGGGGAAATTTGTTTGTGTGTAGTTTGTAGGATGAATGTTCAACCACTCATGTTTTTGCTTCTCTGTATGAGCATGTTACACTGCAAGGTAATCCCAAACTCTCTATTGATCATGGACCAAAGTGTTAATCTTAATTTAACTTCATGGAATTGCAGAGGTCTACAAAATTTAAAAAAACTTAACAAGTTATGAATAAATAAAGGACATGGGTTCAAGAATTGTGTTTTTACAAGAAACTCATCTGATAGAGGAGGATGTTAAAAGAATTAGGAGTAGATGGCAGGGAAGTGTATTCACCTCTTCATTTTCATCCCGAGCCAGGGGAGTTATGACTCTCATACATAATTCAGTTCCTTTTCAAGTGAAAAATGTAATTGGAGACAAATTTGGACAGATATGTAATCATTCTAAGGTTCTTTGCTATTAGAAAATATAAATCTTGTGAACTTATATGGTCCCAATATAGATGATCAGAAGTTCTTTGCTAATTTATTTCTCATCTTATCATCACTTACAGGGCAACATATAATAGCAGGGGATTTTAATTGTACATTGAATCCAGGTGTGGATAGATCAACAGGACTGGATTGTACGCACATTGGATGTAGGATGACTAGTAATCATTTTTATGAAGAATTGAGATTGTTAGATATATGGAGAGAAATGAAACCACAAGTTAAAGCCTATTCTTGTTATTCCAGTACCTACAAGACATTCTCACGTATTGATTATTTTTTGATTTCCACAGAATTAAGGTCCAGGATTCAAAACTGCTTTTATGATAACATCGTGATCTCTGATCATGCACCCTGTTGTCTAATATATGTAGATATAAAAAATTGACAAAGGAATCAGGTAGATGGCAATTTCAGCATAAATGGCTCCAGGATGAGGAATTTGTCAAGTATATAGAAAAACAGATAGACGAGTTCTTTGACATCAATACTACACAAACATCAGCATGTGTAAAGTGGGAGGCTTTCAAAGCTTTTATTAGGGGACATATTATTAGTTATACAGGATCAAAATCTAAGAAGACTCGAGAGGAGAGAGCCCAATTGGAACATAAAATAAAAAGTCTTCAGGAAAAAAGTGTATGCAGGAAGTGACCCAAGGTTGGAGAATGAATTACTGATTTTGAGAGCTGAATACGACAAAAAATCAGCGAATAGAGCTGCCTCGAGTCTTCTAAGATTGAAACAATCTTTTTATGAACAAGGTGAAAAATCAGGAAAATTATTAGCATGGCAGATTAAACAATTAGAAATTAAAACACCAATTACCAGTATTATAAGTAAAGGACAGGTAGTTATAGATCCTTTAGAAATTAATAGAGCCTTTAGAGATTACTATGAAAAATTATATGATACCAAAAATGAACCTGATTTAACAAAACTAAATGGGTTTTTGAACGAACTATCTATACCGTGTATTCCAAATGAAAACAGGGAGATATTGGAGTCTAAAATTAGTCAAGAAGAAGTTGGGCTAGCCATTGATAATATGAAATCAGGAAAAAGTGCAGGACCAGATGGTCTTCCAGCTGACCTTTATAAAAAATTTAAGAATAAATTAATAAAACCTTTTTTGGAAATGGTTTTAGAAGCATTTCAAAATAATAATTTACCATCATACATAAATAATGCCTTAATTATACTGCTGCCAAAACCAGGTAAGCCCTCTAATAAATGTGAAAATATGAGACCAATAAGCCTATTAAACGCCGACCTTAAGATAATCTGTAAAATTTTAGCAAGACGAATACAAGAAATTTTACCAAATATTATTAATCGAGATCAGAATGGCTTTATAAAGGGTAGACAAGGCTTCCATAATGTAAGAAGACTATTTAATATTATTTATTTTAATAAAGAAGCACCGGATACAGCTCTCCTATCATTGGACGCCGAAAAGGCCTTTGATAGAGTTGAATGGCCCTTTCTTTTTGAAGTCCTACAAAGGTTTGGACTTGGAAATAATTTCATAAAATGGGTTCAAATAATATACAATAATGCTACAGCAGAAATCCTAACAAATAACAATATTTCAAAACCAATAAAAATCAATAGAGGATGTCGACAAGGCTGTCCACTTTCACCTTTACTGTTTACTATGGCAATTGAACCTTTAGCGATAGCGATACGTTTACATTCACAAATATATGGAATTAAAGTTGGACCAACAGAACATAAAATCTCCCTGTACGCCGATGATATAATTTTGTTTATGTCGAATCTAAAAAAATCAATTCCAACCTTGTTGAATTTAATAAAGAATTTTGGGGAAATATCAGGATATAAAATAAATAAAACTAAATCTTCAATATTAATGCTAAATGAGACCCAGAGAAATTACCCAGCCCCTGAGGTAAATCAATTCAATGTTGTAAATCAGTTTAAATATTTAGGAATCCAAATTATGCCTAAGCTAGAATCAGTCGCCAGCGTCAACTATGAAGCCTTAATGTCAGATATCAATGAGTTAACTCAGAGATGGATGTCACTACCAATGTCGATGATCAGGAGAATCAATATACTTAAAAGTAATATTTTACCTAAAATACTTTATTTATTTCAATACATTCCCTTATCACCACCTTTAGATCTATTCTCAAGAATAAAAAAAAGTTAGTGGAATTTATATGGAACAACAGGAGGGCTAGATTACGTTTGTCTTTATTATATTTACCATTTGATCGTGGAGGTCTGAAATGTCCAAATTTTATGTTGTATTATTGGTCGGCACAACTGAGGTCTATGACATATTATTTTTCATCAAATGATCTCCCTCACTGGACTGAAATGGAATCATACAATTTACCTTTACCTCTTCCCATATTCATATACTCAGATTCGGCAAAAAAATTACAAAAACAAGTTAAAAATCCATTGTAAAGCACATGATCAAAATATGGTGTGAAGCTAAAAACTATTTAAAAGAACCACAGTTATTGTCACAATTTAGTCCAATATGGGGTAATCAATATTTTAAACCAGGGAGAGCGGACGCTGTATTTAAAGTATGGAATTTAAAAGGGATACAAAAGATTCAGGATTTATATTTGCCATGTGCAGACAACATAATGTCTTTTGAAGAGCTGAGGATCAAATTTAATCTCAATAGAACACATTTTTTTAAATATCTTCAACTTAGAAACTTTATTCGATCAAATCAAAATAAAGCTCTCACTCGACTTATTTATTCATCCTTGGAAAAAATGATGATGAAATATAGTAAAAGAAAGGGTATTATTTCAGAGTTTTATAACTCATTGACACTATCTTCAAGTGAAAATTCACTGAAAAGATTAAACTACTGGAAAGAAGATCTGCAAATTGAAATTTCAGAGGAACAATGGGAATTGGCTTGTACAGAAGCTCAAACCAAATCAATAAATGCACGCCTTAAATTGATACATTTCAAATGGTTAATGCGGATGTATGTTACACCAGAGGAGTTAAATAGATACAACAAAAATATACCAGATACATGCACAAAATGCATGGAAAGTAAAGGAACCCTATTTCATTGTTTATGGGAATGTAGATTAATAAGAATGTTTTGGGAAGAGGTGAGGGTAACAATTGAAAAAATAATCTCAAAACAAATCATATTGAATCCTAAACTGTTTTTGTTGGGTCTGTACCCAGAAAAGCATAATTTTAATAAAAGTGAAAGAACATTCATAGACCTCAGTTTGCTTAATGCCAAAAAATGTATTGCACTATTATGGAAAAAGACTCATAGACCAGATGTGACTCAGTGGTTAAGACAGATGTTAACAAACCTTCCATTAGAAAGAATAACATATATACTGAAATCAAAGGAAATTGTGTTTGAGAATATATGGAGACCTTTTATTGATTATGTAAAAAATTTAAACATAACTCTTGAAGAAGAAGGTGAATGATGTGTGTGGACCTTGTAAATTCCAAACTGGTGAACATAATATGTATACTTATGTATTGGATTGTCTAGACTAAACAGAGGAGCATTGTTGAAGACTTGATTTTGTTGGTGTTTTTAGTGCATTTTTTTTTTTGTAGTACTTTAGTGTTAGTGTTTGTTTGTATCATGTTTGTTAAAAAAAAAAAAAGGTTCAATAAAGATATTGTGGAAAAAAAAAAAAAAGATTGGAAAAGCTAATAACAATCCAGCAGTTTGAGAAATCACTTTTGGTTTAGTGCAAGTCTGTCAACAGAATTATGAACCATAAAGACATTTTGTGTTAAAATGTTAAATCCCATTAAACCCTAACCCACAGGTGTCCAATCATGTGCCATGGAGGGCCAAGACCCTGCAGGTTCTCTCTTCTACCCAGTCTCTTCAGCAGGTGTTTTCACTGATCAGCAGTCAGTGGGAAGAAATTCAGTGTAATCTGCTGTTGAAGACACTGTTTGGAGGTAAAGCCTGCAGGGTCTTGGCCCTCCATGGCACGATTGGACACCCCTGCCCAAACCCATTATGATAAAGTACAGATGCTAATATGGCCCAGAATTCCTCCATATACTGGTACTGTCCCTAAAGTGTGGAGGGTCTTCTGCGGTGGCATATCCAACAATACAGTCTTCAGTAAATAAAAGTTTTGGTAACTTTTTCTTAAAAATGAGCCATTATTTTCAACATCACTGATAAATGGTTTGTACTGCTGACTCTTTTCCCACTGGTGTCTTAACAGACAAAATAGAAAATCATGATGCAAACACATAAGTCACTAAATTGTTTATTACAATCAGCAGCAAATTCCAGATTATTCAGAATGTGCAAAATTCAAACTAAAAAAAAACAAAACAAAAAAACAAAAAACAAATGGGTCACACACGCCGGCCACGCTGCCTCACTGAGAAGCAGCTGGGATGTGCCGCTCAAGCTGGTCCCAGTTCAGCAGATCTTCAGCCTGCACCTCTGTAAATAGTGACGCAAGGTCCGGTTTGGGGTGGATCATTGTCCTCTTGCTTAGACAAAAGACAGAAATGGGTGGTGGTTAATTAATGCAAGTTTAAAATATACTTGGGAAAGACACTTGTTGCTAAAAGCCAGTAGTGGAATGTGACAAAAAAGTACTTCGTTTTTGTATTTAACCACAATTTTCATGTAGCTGCGCTTCAGTAAAGTAGATTTTACAAGGGCTGGGTTATGTTTAAAATCATTTGTTTTTACTGGCCTCAGCAATCAGAATGAATTATTACATTCAGTTGAATGGAATCTAGTACTTTAACTGAGGATGTGCATCACCGAGTATGGAGTCACTCAGCCAAAATATGGAATTTTTATCAATAAAAGTTTAGCCACCGCTCTGTCACCGCTGTGTCTCTTCTTACCCTGGCTTCAAGTGTGGGCGGTGTTTTGTACTTGTATTGCTAAAATATAAAAGGATGCACTACAATGGGTCTCAAATATTTATCATGTGTCCTGTTACTGCATGAGGTTATTGATGATAGACTAGTGGTTAGCACTGCGGCAGCACAGCAACTCACCCTTGGCCGGGGGATCCTGGGTTCGATCCCAGCCCCCGACCAACAGTGATCTGTGTGGAGTTTGCATGTTCTCCCCGTGTCTGCGTGGGTTTACTCCGGGATTTCTCCAGTTTCCTCCCACATGCCAAAAACATGCAAGTTTTGCAAGAGTGCAGCACCTCCATTGGCTCCCCATCAAACACCGCATTGACTATAAAATCATCCTTCTCACTTACAAAGCCCTCCATGGCCTCGCCCCCCCACACTTGGCTGCACTCCTCTCCGTTCATATACCATCCAGAACTCTTAGATCATCAAATACCATCAATCTCATTGTCCCTTCTGCACGTATGACCACCATGGGCCTTCGATCATTCAGCTGCACCGCCCCCCGCTTCTGGAACTCCCTCCCACCGGACCTCAGGAATTTAAATTCACTCTCCACCTTCAAATCCCATCTCAAGACTTTTTTGTTTACTAAGGCTTATTCTGTGTGATTTCCTGTCCTTGTGATGTGTTTTTAAGATAAGATAAGATAAGATAAGCCTTTATTAGTCCCACAACGGGGAAATTCCAGGATTGCAACAGCACAGGGATAGCAACACTCAGAGCAACAATCAGAAGGCAAGAAAAAAACAAGCAAACAAGAGCAGCTAATATACATATGTACGTATTACTATAAAATATATATATATACACACACACACACAGACACACAGTGCAGAGCATTGTAGCTGGATGGAATAAATATATGAATATATGAACACACAGTGCAGAGCATTGTAGCTAGATGGAATAAATATGTAAATATATAAACACCCACAGTACGGAGCATTGCAGCTAGGTGGAATAAATATGCAAGTATATAAACACACACAGTGCGGAGCAATGTAGCTAGATGGAATAATATGTAGATATATAAATATATAAACACACCCAGTGCTGCGCATTGTAGCTAGATGGAATAAATATGTAAATATATAAACACACACAGTGCAGAGCATTGTTGCTAGATGGAATGAAACAGCATAACCGTCTACTTAGTTATCCTACATGGTATGATTATGTGCCCATACATATTCTCACCCTCCATAGCGACCGGTATGTTCCTAGTTGTATGCCGGAGGGGACCATTGTGTAAGTCTATTGCATCTTTTGCATTCAAAAAACTATTAGTTTGTTACGTCTTTTTGCTATCTCTGCGAGCAGCCCTGCTTAGGTTGTACAGTCTGACAGCCGTTGGTAGGAAGGACCTACGAAACCTCTCGGTTGTGCACCTGGGATGATGTAGTCTGCTGCTAAATGAGCTCCTCAGTGCATTCAGTATGTCCTGCATAGGGTGGAACTCGGACTCCAGCAGAGATGACAGTTTAGCCACCGTCCTTCTCTCTCCTATCTCCTCCATCGGATCAAGGCGCTGCCCCAGGACAGAGCTAGCTTTCTTAATCAGTTTGTTCAGTCTCTTCCTATCGGCTGCAGTAATGCCACTGCCCCAGCAGACCACTCCAAAAGTGATGGCTGATGCCACCACCGTGTCATAGAATGACTTCAGCAGCGCCCCTTGTACACCAAAAGACCTGAGTCTCCTCAGCAGGAACAGCCTGCGCTGTCCCTTCTTGTAGAGTGCATCAGTATTGTGTGACCAGTCTAGTTTATTGTTCAGATGAATACCCAGGTACTTATAGGATGTCACCATCTCGATGTCTGTTCCCTGTATATTTACTGGTACTGTGAGGGGCTGCCCATGCCTGCGGCAGTCCACCACCAGCTCCTTAGTTTTCCTCGCGTTGATCTGGAGGCAGTTCCGATGGCACCAGTCCACGAAGTCCTGGATAAGCCCTCTGTACTCAGCTTCATCTCCATTGGAGATGAGGCCAACGATCGCAGAGTCATCAGAGAACTTCTGTAGATGGCAGTGTGTTGTGTTGTGTGAGAAGTCCGCAGTATAAAGAGTGAACAGGAAGGGAGCCAGCACCGTTCCCTGGGGGGCCCCCGTGCTACTGATGATCGTGTCGGACACACAGTCCCGGGTTCTCACAAACTGAGGCCGGTTCGTGACGTAGTCCAGGATCCATGATGACAGGTGCTGGTCCACCCCTGCGCGCAGCAGCTTGTCCTTCAGGATCATCGGTTGGATGGTGTTGAAAGCACTGGAGAAGTCAAAGAACATGATCCTCACCATATTCCCGGGCTTCTCCAGGTGGGACAGAGAACGGTGAAGGAGGAAGATCACCGCATCCTCCACCCCAATGCCATGCTGGTAGGCGAACTGGAGTGGATCCATCGCTGGTTCCACCAGGGGGCGGAGGTGAGCAAGGAGCAGTCTCTCCAGGGTCTTCATCAAGTGGGACGTCAAGGCCACCGGTCTGTAGCTGTTCAGGTCTTTGGGGTGGGAAGTTTTTGGTACAGGTACCACACAAGATGTTTTCCACAGCTGTGGTACCCTCCCCAGTTTCAGGCTCATGTTGAAGATATACGTCACAATCCCACACAGCTGGTCTGCACAGGACTTGAGGAGCTTTGCGCTGATGCCGTCCGGTCCCGGCGCCTTCCTCGCCTTGATCTTCCTCAGCTCCGTCCTCACCTGGGTCCTGGTCAGGGTCAGGATGGGGGGCTGTGTGTTGGGAGTGGGGGGGTGTTGGTGGAGTGGGGAGTGGGCAGCAGGACTTGATTTCTTTAGAGGCAGCAGTGGTTGTTGTGCAGTCAGGGGGGAGGGCGGTTGGTCAAATCTATCAGGCTGTACCCTGGCCTCTAGTCGGTACTAAAAAAGTACTAATGGAAAAGGCTACAAACCGAACAGAGTAGAGCCGATTAGGTACTAGTGGAAAAGGGCCATAAGTTGAATTTTAATGGAACTTCTTTGCAGTGGTTTAGATCTTATTTATCTGATAGGTTCCTGTTTGTTCATGTCAATAATAAGTTTTCCTTCAACTCAAAGCTCAGTCATGGAGTTCCACAGGGATCTGTGCTAGGCCCTTACTGTTTTTAGTTTATATATGCTTCCCTTAGGCAACATTATTAGAAAGCACTGTATACATTTCCATTGTTACGCAGATGACACACAATTATACCTGTCAACGAAGCCAGATGATAGTAATCAATTAGCCAAGTTAGAAGCCTGTCTTAAGGAAATCAAAGCTTGGATGACTTGCAATTTCCTGCTATTAAATTCAGATAAGACTGAAGTCATTCTCGTTGGTCCAAAAAACCTTAGAAATACCTTTCCAAATCAAACTTTTAGTTTGGATGCAACTACTCTCTCTTAATAGACAGCCGGGGGACCTCCAATAATGCACTGGGCTTCACTCCTTTCTTCACTCTCAATTTTTTTTTTTTTTTTTTGCTGGTCATTAACATCCGTTTGTTCTCTCCCATAGATTTGAGTCCGTTTTTCCTCTCCACCGGCACCAAGCGCTTGCTCACAAGGGATCGCCTGATTGCTGGGGTCTTTCTGCAACTGTGGGGATTTCCCCTACAGTTGAAAGTGCTACGAGATGACTGTTGTTATGAAATGGTGCTGTATAAATAAAGTTGAATTGAATTGGTGTTGAAGTGGGAGTTACAGTAGGCAAAAATGGGTTTGTTGGTTCAGTAGGTGGTATTCCCTCATTTGGAGGTGATGTTTTGAAGGCCTGATCTAATTTGGCAGAGCGGTAATTTTGCTTTCAAGATACTTTTGCGCTATTTCATTAGCTTGGATTAAAGCATCTAGTTCTGTATTTGGCGCAATTGGGGCAAGCATGGTTTGATCGGCTGTAAAGTAAAATGGGGAATCACTTACTGTTCGTAACAAATACTTGAATCCATAGTGTGGATAATATCCTTCACCTTTACTAAGGTTTTCGTTGTCACGGTGGGTGTGAGGGCCTGGGTGGTTGTGTGCATATTGCCCTATCTGAAAATCTAATTTCCTCTTGGGTGTTACGTGTGTTTCTGGACTAGTCGACGATGAGCATGACCTATGTGTGTGGTGAGAATTGTGGACACTACGAGATCGGCGAGAATTTCCACTATGTGCTCCGGACAGTTGTTCTTCCCCTTCTTCCTCAGTGGTGCGTCTACTTACCCCATGACACAGTTTTCCCTCCTCGTCTAGTCAAACTTCGGGACATCCTTGTCCCGTTTGCCACTCCTGACTTACCCACATTTCCTCCATCAGAGTTACTTACGCTAACTTCTTCAGACAAACTGTCCTCCTTAATCTCATTCTTTCCGTCAACTCCATCACAACCTGGTTCCTGTATAATTTTATTCAAAAGCAGCTCTGTGAGGTGAGTGATTTGTCCCTGCATTTGTAACATCGTTACATTTTTTTCACACTTCCTCAAAATGTTCCTGTGTCGTAGGTGTCAATTCACAGTCCCAAGTTCCTCCTTTTACATGTAACAATGGAGCTTGTATTCCTCCCTGTGACTGAGTATCCTGCATCTGTTGCAGTAAACGGCTAGATTCTGTATAAGGACTGGGCGTATTTGGTGGCACCACAGATTCTGAGGGATAGGGGGAAGGCCTATCACAGACTTCACTTCCAGTTTTCTCAGGACTGATATGTTTGTGTATGATTGGATTCTTACCCGTTTCTCCACGATCTACGGATTTCTCACTCTCCTCCAGTAGTGCCTGGACCGTCACGGTGCCTGTTTAAAAAGGGATTCAGTGAAATAACGTTGTGTTAATGCCAATCTATCTTGTATAATGATTTTTGCCTCACATTTCTTGCTCTTCCTAAGGAGACCAGCCTTTTTCTCCTCTTCGGCCGCCTGTTCTTGTTGCTTGTGCAATCTATTTATATATGTGGCTTTGTCTGCTTTGAGTGGTAGGGGATCTTCCAAGTGGCCAAATATGCCGTCTCTTTGTAGCCACTTTACCCAAGTTTTAAATTGTTTGCGCTCCTCTTCCAATTTTTCGCGGCGCACTGTAGCATTTAACACTTCATCCATTTGTTTCATTGCATATCCCAGAGTACCCAGAGGGTAATCAGAGCTGTGTTTCTCATCTTCCATTTTATTTTTGTTCGCCTCCTCTACCATTTTATGAATTTTTAGATTTTATATATTTTACTATAATTAGTTTAGTTATTTTATTATATATCTATGTTTAATGGTAATGTTTAGAAAGCTTGGGATCAGTTCGCCAAGGTCTCTGCCTTTGACCGCAACCTAATCCACATAGCACTGGACCCCCATGATCCCTCCTGCAGGTGGTGATCCCACTGGAGGGCAGACCCATGTAACTCCTTCGGGCTGAGCCTGACCGGGTCCCATGGGTGGAAACCCGGCCACCAGATGCTAGCCATCGAGCCTCTCCCCCAGGCCTGGCTCCAGGGTGGGGCCCTGGTAACCCCATACCTGGCGGGGTACACTGAATCCTTGATATAGAATTTATCATGAGATTCTGCTGGATCGTTCTTAGTCTGGCCCTTCACCCAGGACCAGTTTTTCTTGGGTGACCCTATCAGAGGCAAATTGCCCCGGACAACATAGCTCCTGGGATCACTGGGGCACGTAAACCCCCCACCACGATAAGGTGACGATACATGAGGGGGCAATGCAACATTGCGTGGAGGTTGGGGGCAGTGCCTTTGGCATGGCAAACCGGGGTGGTGGTTCCTCTCTTCAAAAAAGGGGACCGGAGGGTGTGCTCCAACTTTAGAGGGATCACACTCCTCAGCCTCCCTGGGAAGGTCTATGCCAAGGTACTGGAGAGGAGAATCCGGCCATTGGTCGAACCTTGGATTCAGGAGGAGCAATGCAGTTTTCGTCCTGGCCATGGCACATCGGGCCAGCTCTTTACCCTCTCGAGAATTCTTGAGGGTTTGTGGGAGTTTGTCCAACCAGTTTACATGTGTTTTGTGGACTTGGAGAAGGCATTTGACCGTGTCCCTCGTGGTTTTTTGTGGGGGGTGCTTCGGGAGTATGGGGTATCGGGCTTGCATCACTGTTTTCTTTTTGCATTACCGACTGCACTATGTGGTACTCCACAATATCTGCTGCTCGCTAATATATTTAAAAATTGCTTGACTAGTAATACTCATTCATATTCTACATTTTATCGCATGTATAGTTTTTTATTTCTATCTTTATTTTTATCATGTTTAATGTTGCAGCATTGCACCGAGACAAATTCCTAGTTTGTGTACTACATGAACAATGGCAATAAATCTGATTCTGTTGTTACAAGCTATTTGGTCTCTGTACGACCATTGTGAGAGTTTGGTTCGTATTGCCAACACTCGGTCGGACTCATTCCCAGTGAGAGTTGGACTCCGCCAGGGCTGCCCTTTGTCACCGATCCTGTTCATAATTTTTATGGACAGGATTTCTAGGCGCAGCCAGGGAATGGAGGGTGTCATGCTTGGTGACCACAGGATCTCATCTCTGTTGTTTGCAGATGATGTTGTCCTGTTGGCTTCATCCAGCAATGACCTACAGCTCTTGCTGGGACGGTTTGCCGCTGAGTGTGAAGCAGCTGGGATGAGAATCAGCACCTCCAAGTCCGAGTCCATGGTCCTCAGCCGGAAAAAGGTGGATTGTCCTCTCTGGGTTGGGGACAGGCTCCTGCCCCAAGTGGAGGAGTTTAAGTATCTTGGGGTCTTATTCACGAGTGAGGGGAAAATGGAGCGAGAGATTGACAGACGGATCGGAGCAGCATCTGCAGTGATGCGGACATTGTACCGGTCTGTTGTGGTGAAGAGGGAGCTGAGTTCTAAGGCAAAGCTGTCGATTTACCAGTCAATCTACGTTCCTACTCTCACCTATGGTCACGAGCTTTGGGTAATGACCCAAAGAATGAGGAGATCGCGGATACAAGCAGCTGAAATGAGCTTTCTCTGTAGGATTGCTGGACTCACCCTCAGAGATAGGGTGAGGAGCTCAGTCATCCGGGAGAGGCTCAGAGTAGAACCGCTGCTCCTCCACATTGAAAGGAGTCAGTTGAGGTGGTATGGGCATCTGATTAGGATGCCTCCTGGACGCCTCTCACTTGAGGTGTTTCGGGCACGTCCCGCTGGGAGGAGACCCAGGACTTGGTGGAGAGACTATGTCTCCCAGCTGGTCTGGGAACGCCTTGGTATCCTCTCTGAAGAGCTGGAGCAGGTGGCTGGGGAGAGGGAAGTCTGGGCTTCTCTGCTTGAACTGCTGCCTCCGCGACCCGGACCTCCGGAAAAGCGCTAGAAGATGGATGGATGGATGTTTAATGGTAATTTATCTAATGCTTATTTCACACACAGCAGGATTTTTCCACAGTAAATTCTTTGCGTTAAGACAAACTCTACTTTTAGAAACGCGCCCGTTGCAATTCTCTAGGGGTTAAAACCTTTTGGTCTGAGCTAATTATGCTCGGGGTGCCAACTCTACTTTTAGGAATTAAGCAATAATTCCAAGGGGTTAAAACCTTTTGGCTAAGCTATGCGTAACAGGGTAACACTACTTTTTCTGTGGCCCTATTTCAGCCACCCCGGGGTTTAAACCTATTACCCAAGCTATCTCCAACTCTACTTTTAGGGACAGTATTAACTGACTTAATTAACTGACTTATCCCACGGGGTTAAAACCATTTGGAGATTTCCTTATCTTTATCTTATATGTCAAACTCAGTAAACATTAATTAAAACAACATATCATAAATCTAGGACCATATCTCAGGTTCAGTCCACAAATAAACTCACACGTACACGAGTATTTAATCTCTACAGAAAGGTCTCTCCCCGAAGGGACAGGCAGAAGTTTGTTGATGAAGGTTTCTGCCTGCCTTTTAGGGTTTTGCGGCCACCAAACTGTAGAGAAAAATCCTCCCGCCGTCTACAAAACTAAAATTTAGCCTCGTAACCGGGCGGAAACACCAAATTGTTGCGCTTGTTAGTCTTAACCTCCAGTTCTTTTATATGAAGGCTAAATGACCAGACAGAGAGGCGAAATATAGTTCCACTTGTTTTACTAATGCTGAGATATGGTACAGGTACAGCGCTGGAGCACAGCTCTCATGACATATCAGAAGAGAGTGCTACTCGAAAAGTGGGTCCTATAGTTTTTATAAAACTATGCCGCACCCTCACGCAGGAGGTGGGCAGCCCTCACATGTATCAGTATTTTCCACTATGTGTCAGTTCGCCTGTGAGCAAAACTGATTCTAACTGGCTTGGCTGTTGAGTCACTGGGTGTAATCTACGGCTGCAGTGTAGCATGAGAAGCTAGCAGCAACAGTTTGTGCAACATGATTAACTGTTGAGAATAGCAACTTTATAAGAAAAACAAGTGTGTCATAGAATTTTATCAACATCATCTTTCAGTAGGAAATCCACGCAAGTTTTTGTACATGAGGCCCCAGGTCCTTCATCTGTTCTTTAACGTAAGGGAAAATAAAATGTAACAGATAAGTAGCACAATGGATGGATGGATTACTTGGATATTGATAAATAAATAAGGTTCATATAGATTTTATACATTTGAAGGAACTGTATTTCACACTGTTTTAATATTTTAAATAAGCCCATTCACACCTTACCTTATAAGCACCTGAGCACAGATTTTTTTCTTTTAATCCTGAAAATCAAAAAGCAAGTTTAGTTCTAACCTTTAAATACACAGACCTCACCAGACTGTTTCTACAGTCAAACCCATCAGTGCAGTGAAAGAATAATCATGAAGTTTCAGGTGAAACACGGACTCACATGCAACTCATCATCAAGGTTTGACTGGATAAGCAGTTTATTCTAAAAAGGTTTCCCTACAGCAGCAACAGTTACCTTTATGTGGGCTATCATCAGTGAGGGGTAGTAATGAATTAAGTTTACTCAAACTTTTCCCAAAATTATATTTTACAGAGTGGCTTTGTTTTGGAATACTTTTTACTATTATTTTAGTACATTTATGAAGGAAATCCTGTATTGTTATAACATTTGGTTGATGGATCTCTCAAAAGTAAAACAGAAACTTGTCTTTGACCAGTAGAAACATTGTTTAACAATCATTCTTGAGAAAATGGGACAGAAATGGCTTAAATATCTACATGTGCAAAGTTTGTATTTGACTTTCCTCAGGCCAACACTTCTAATAGAAAAACCTCCAAAACTATTTAATATAAAGTAACAAATGTATGAAAAAGTTGCAAATTATGCAAATATCCAAAAAAGTAACTTATTATCAGGTGTTGCAAAGTTATACATAAAAAAAAAAATCACAATTACGTGAAAAATTCACAAATGGATCAGAAAAAAGTTGAAAAATTATAGAAAAAGCTATAAATAAGGAAAAGTCACAAGTTTAATTAAAAAATTTTAAAAAAGCTGGGACTTTCCAAGAAAAAGTATTGCAAATTTATGAGAAAAAAATATCTTTAAAAAAAACAACAACTACAAACTACAATAAATACTGGCTACTCTGATAAACTGATCATTTTGGAAAATCAGTTGGAAATTAGTAATCCATACATCATATTATCACGAGGGTGCAAACAAAAGAACTTAACATTAAGAATTGTGAATGTCACAAAAAAAGATGAATACTTTAGTGAATTATATTACTAAATGATCAACGTTCATTTCATATTGTCTGGTTGGTTGTACTGCAGATTTATTGGCCTTTTGCCTCCAGTAATAATCAGTTAAATAAACGTCCTTAAAAACCACGAGGTCTGCTCTTTTTGGCGCTACTGAAGCTGTGAACCAACAATGAGCGGAAATAACCGCAACTAACAGCCACCTACACAAACCGCCTCTGTATAAACAACGCGCACACTCCGATGGAGAAAAAAACACAAGACATAGAAGTAAATGAGAATATTTACCATGAAAGAGGCTGTAGTTGGGTTTTTGTCTCGGCCAAAGCGCAAACGATCCGAACTCCACCAGCCCAACAAGGAAGAGACAGTTAACGAGCCTGCAACTCTAGTTCTCACCAAACCACGTGTCTCAGCCCACCACAGGCAACTTCCGGGGATGATTTCAGAACAACAGACCGAATAAAACAAAATAACTTAAACAGACATAAATGATAAATGTATGTACACCCTGCTTTATCTTCTCCTTCTTAGTTATGTTATGTTTTAGTCTTACTTTCAATGTTCTCTAACCATGTGATTTGTGTTCTTCACATATTGTCTATTGATTATTACTATATAAACTTGTTCTGATCCAATAAAGAATAAAAAAAACATAAATTATAAAGACAATTATTTGAATGTTAGATTACTATTTATTCTATTCCATTTTTTCTATTGGGATGAGTCATTATTATTTTATGTACGGAATGATTTTGTTCAGAAATCATTCATTCCACAAATAAGCAGGCTATCCATTAAAACAGAAGACTGCTGCACATGTAGTTTTGTTATAGCATTATGACAGTTCAGAATGACACAAGAATATTTTTAAGGAAATACCACCAAAATCAAATAATTTCTGCTCTATATTGGATTGGAATGTTTGTATGTATTTTGCGTTCTTATATCTTTGTTACATTTTTGTAAAATATGCTATCACCATCAGCTTTACTATTTTTTTTCTCCTATTACGTGCTCAGGTTTATGATTTACAAGTTTTATGCTCCTGTTATAATGTGCACTATCTAATTTTTATGGTGAAAAAAGTCGGACACTTGGACTTTTGCATGACATTATTACTGATGCTGTGGATGCATAATGTAGGGACAAAAGGAACACATACTGAATCATATTCTTCTCATAGAGTTCTCATAGTAACCTCGATTTTTATTAAAGAATCATATCTGCAAGACAGAATATACACATTTCAATGACCTGCTTTGGCCGTTTGTGTTTGTGTAATCCTTATACGAAAGACTACAACGGAACTGCCTCTGAACTACAAAATGACGTCACCCAAGTACGGAACGTTCAAAAGCAGCTACAATAAAACTTCGACGGAACTCTGAGGGGCAGTACAATTCGCTGCTGCATTTAGAGATTTAATTCAATCTGGGACGTGAACTGGCTGGCCATGAGGGTCTTGATTGGTAGGTACTTTTTATGTTAAAATTAAAATCCGATTAGTTTCTGAGTAAGGTCAGTGACACAAAGCTACCTGCTAGCTCTTAGCTAATATTGCAGCTATCCAAACTGTATGTGCAAATTTTAACGATTTACTACATTCGTTTATAAAACTGCAGTGTTAAGTGTTTGATTAAAGCTGTCAGTGTGCAGTGTGAACTGTAATATAAGCTTCTCATTACACCGGTTTGGAAACATGTTTAGTACGCATGCGCAGTTATTTTTATGCAATATTTTCTACTTTCTATTCCAGAAATACCTAAAATATAATTAGAGTGCAAAAAACATCTCTTTTGCCGTCATACCAAATATGATAATTTATGATATTGTAGAGCAATGAATTCATTTATGATTTTTGCCAGACTGACAAAGTGATAATTACCACTGTACCACTCACCAGCACTCTTGTACCACTCTCGAATCTAGCAAGGTGAGTAGATTCAAGATTCAAGATTTTTGTCAATGCGACTATACGTACAGGACTTCTTCTTTTGGCTGCTCCCTTTAGGGGTCACAACAGTGGATCATCTGTCTCCATCTCACCCTATCCCTTGCATCTTCCTCTGTAACACCAGCCCCTCACATCTCCTCCTTCACTACATCCATGAATCTTTTCTGTGGTCTTCCTTTTTTTCCCCTGCCTGGTAGCTCCATCTTCATCATCCTTTATCCAATATATCCACTATCCCTTCTCTGCACATGTCCAAACCATCTCAGCCTTGCTTCTCTTACTTTGTCTCCAAGCCACTCAACCTGAGCCGTCCCTCTGATACAGTATACTCATTTCTAATCTTGTCCCTCCTAGTCACTCCCAATGAAAATCTTAGCATCTTCAACTCTGCCACCTCCAGTTCCATCTCCTGTCTTTTTGTCAGTGCCACAGTCTCCAAACCATACATCATAGCAGGTCTCACCACCGTCTTGTAAATCTTCCCTTTCCCTCTTGCTGCTATCCTTCTGTCACAAATCACCTGACACTCGTCTCCACCCACTCCACCCTGCCTACACTCTCTTCTTCACCTCTCTTGTGCATTTTCCATTGCTTTGGATGGTTGACCCCAGGTATTTAAACTCATCTACTTTCACTACCTCTACTCCTTCCATCCTCACTGTTACACCTGCCTCCCTCTCATTCACACTCATGTATTCTGTCTTGCTTCAACTAACTTTCATTCCTCTTCTCTCCAGAGCATACCTCCACCTCTCCAGAATCTCTTTACCTGCTCCCTACTCTCACTACAGATCACAATGTCATCTGCAAACATCATGGTCCACGGAGACTCGTGCCTGACCTTGTCTATCAGCCTGTCCATCACCATAGCAAACAAGAAGGGGCTCAGAGTCAATCCTTCATGTAACCCCACCTTGAACTCATCTGTCACTCCTACAGCACACCTCACCACCGTCTTGCTGTCCCCATACCTGTCCTGCACCACCCTCACATACTTATGTGCCACTCCTGACTTTCTCATACAGTACCGCACTTCCTCTCTTGGCACCCTATCATATGCTTTCTCTAGAGCCATAAAGACACAGTGCATCTTCTTCTGACCTTCTCTATACTTCTCCATCAGTACTCTTAGAGCAAGCAATGCATCTGCAGTACTCTTTCTTGGCATGAAACCGTACTGCTGCTCACTAATTGTCACCTCTTCTCTTAACCTGGCTTCATCAACTCTTTCCCATATCTTCATAGTGTGACTGATCAACTTTATGCCTCTGTCGTTACTACAGCTCTGAGCATCACCTTTTTTCTTGAAAAATGGTACCAAAACACTTCTTTGCCACTCTTCCGGCAACCTCTCATTCTCCAAGATTATGTTAAACAATCTGGTTAAAAAGTCCACTGCCATCTCTCTTAAACATCTCCATACCTCCACAGGTATGTCATCTGGAACAACTGCCTTTCCATTCTTCATCCTCTTCAAAGCTGCCCTCACTTCTGCCTTGCTAGTCCTCAGGACTTCCTTGTTCACCATCTTTCCTTCGTTCTCTCTCTCTCATTTTCTTTATTCATCAGCTCTTCAAAGTACTCCTTCCACCTTCTCAACACACTCTCGTCATTTGTTAGGACATTACCATTTCTGTCCTTAATCAGCCTAACCTGCTGTACATCTTTTCCAGCTAGATCTCTCTGTCCAGCCAATCGATACAAGCCCTTTTCCCCTTCCTTAGTGTTAAGCCTCTCATACAACTCACTATTTTTTTTTTTTTGGACTTATTTTGTACCCGTAGGTAGATTTGTTCTGCAGTCCGGTGACAAGCCACCAGCTGCCGGTCGCTGCGTGCGCAAGCGCCCCTTAACTCCCTAACCTGCATGTTTTGGCATGTGGGAGGAAACCGGAGAAATCCCGGAGTAAACCCACGCAAACACGGGGAGAACATGCAAACTCCACACAGATCACTGTTGGCCGGGGGCAGGGATCGAACCCACGATCTCATGATCCCCGCGATCCCCCGGCCGAGGGTAAAACTGTGCTGCCGCGGTGCTAACCACTGCGCCACCGTGCAGCCCACTATATGCCTTTTCCTATGCCTTTGCCACATCTCTCTTTGCCATGCACCTAGATTCCAAATATTCCTGTCTTTCTTCATCTCTCTGACTAGCCCACTTTTTCTTTGCTAACTTCTTCCTTTGGATATTTTCCTGTACCTCCGTATTCCACCACCAAGTCCCCTTGTCTTCCTTCCTCTGTCCACTGGATACATCACATACCTTTCTACCCGTTTCCCTCAATACTTTTGCTGTACTTTCTCGGTCATCTGGTACTTCTTCCCTACCACCCAGCACCTGTGTCAACTACTTCATGAACTCTGTGCAACCTTCTTCCTTCTGTAACTTCCCACACTTAATCTTTGGCTCTGCCTTCACTCTCTTCCTCTTCTTGCTTTCCAAAGTCATTTTACAGACTGCCATCCAATGCTGTCTGGCTACATTCTCCCCTGCCACCACTTTGCAGTCTCCTGTTTCTTTCAGATTTCCCCATCTGCATAGGATGTAGTCCACCTGTGTGCGCCTTCCTCCACTCTTGTAAGTCACCCTATGTTCCTCTCTCTTCTTGAAGCATTTGTTCACCACAGCCATTTCCATCCTTTTAGCAAAATCCACAACCATCTGTCCTTCCACATTTCTCTCCTTAAGACCATACCTACCCTGAACCTCCTCATCACCTCTGTTCCCTTGACTTACATGCCCATTAAAGTCCGCTCCAGTCACCACTCTCTCTCCCACTGGGAACACTCTCTATCACTTCATCCAACTTACTCCAGAATTTCTCTTTCTCTTCTATATGGGGCATACGCACTGAGAACATTCAACATCACACCTTTGACTTCTAGCTTCAAACTCATGTTTCTGATTCCCTCTTTACATCCTGAACACTCTTCACATACTCTTCCTTCAAGATTACTCCTACTCCATTTCTCTTCCTATCTACACCATGGTAGAACAGTTTAAATCCCCCTCCAGTGCTCCTAGCCTTGCTTCCCTTCCATCTGGTTTCTTGAACACACAGTATATCTACCTTTCTTCTCTCCATCATATAAGCCAACTCCCTGCCTTTACCAGTCATAGTCCCTACATTTATCTATACGTACAGGACATGCAGGAGAATTGAAATGGCGAGTATAGATTCATCTCAGAGTCAAAAATCCTGTGTTTTAACTTAATTACATTAATTTCTAGAGTCGAGTAGAACATGTAATGATAACTGTTAATTACCGGTTCACTTGGAGTAAACAAACTTGAAGTCATCAGTAAAAAACAAACAAAAAATGAATTTTTAGAAATGTGAAAGATTGCCTAGCTAGTCTAATCATCACTTCTGACAAAATGAGCTAAAAATTATTGACTGTAACTGAGTACCAACCAAACCTACACTGCCCCCCCCCCCTCATGGATCACCATCTTATTATGGTGGAGGGGTTTTTACGTGCCCTAAAGATCTTAGGGGTATGTTGTCAGGGGCAACTTGCTCCTTGTAGGGTCTGTCCAGGCAAACGTCCTGGGTGAAGGGCAAGGCTAAGAGCGGTCCAGTGGATCCCCATGAAAAAGATAAAAGAAGGAAGTAGTGTAATATGGCCAGTAAGGGATTAACGGGGCTCTGCCCTGGAGACAGGCTGGGATCGGGTGCTGGATGACAAGCACCTGGTGGCTGTGTTTCTGCCAATGGGACCCGGCCAGGCTCAGCCTAAATGAGCCACATGGGCAGCAGTCTGGGCTTCTCTGCTTCGACTACTTCCCCCATGACCCGGATCCCCAGATAAGTGGTAGAAGATGGATGGATGGATGAATGAATTTCCAACTGTTGGTAACAACGTGTTGATCAGAAAAATGAAATTTTCATTTACACATTTTTAACTGTGCTCCTTTTGTCTTAACCATGTTTTTTTTAATTTAAATTAATTCTTCAGAGAAAGCATCTATCTTTCATTCATCTGAGTGTTTTGTGTGTGAATTTCTATATACCTTGTATTAAAGGAGGTGGAACTGGATTTGTGGGCCGCAAGCTGACCCACTTCCTCAGAGAGAAAGGTCATGAGGTCACAGTGATATCACGCAAGCCAGGACCAGGGAAGATAACATGGGTATGATCAAAAGTTTTTATAGAGTTTATATAAGAGAGCAATTAAGGAAAAACTCCTGATTCATCACCATGTCCAACATGACAGACTGGAAACAAACTGTGATGATGAGAAGGGATTAGTGACAATCACTATTTTTTTCCTCCTCTCTTCTCCTTCAGGGTGAGTTGGAGTCTCATGGCCTCCCTGAGTGTGAAGGTGCTGTAAACTTGGCTGGAGAGAATCTCATGAATCCGCTCCGATGGTGAGAAACAGTTATAAGATCCATACCAATCCACACACTCGAAGTAAAAGTTTCACTTATTTACTAGGATCTCAGGCAGCTGTCACATTTTTTTATTATTTTCTTTAAGGTGGAATGAGAGCTATAAAAAGGATTTGTTCTCCAGCCGTATTGACACAACAAAAGCTTTGTCTCAAGCTATTGCTGCTTCTCCCAGTCCTCCTCAATCTTGGGTGCTGGTTTCA
The DNA here is from genome assembly GCA_020510985.1 of Pholidichthys leucotaenia. Taxonomy (NCBI): domain Eukaryota; kingdom Metazoa; phylum Chordata; class Actinopteri; order Cichliformes; family Pholidichthyidae; genus Pholidichthys; species Pholidichthys leucotaenia. Next base: position 202,383,029 of record CM035846.1, read on the forward strand.
GGTGTTGGTAAGAGTTTATTATGTTGAATGTTGTAAAAGAGAGCATATGAAGAAATCGGGACATAAAATCTGGAGAACAAGCATCAGGATTTTGAACGGTTTTATGTTCACACTCACTATTATAGACCTACAGTTGAAACCATAAGTTTATATACACGGTATAAAAAGACACATAACCTTTCTTTCCTCACTGTCTGACATTAAATCAGACAAAGTATTTCCTGTTTTAAGTCAGTTAAGATTACCAAAATTATTTATTTGCTAAATGATTTTCATATGTGATCTGTTCACTTCCGCTTCTGAGAGAGAGCAGACGCTTTTCTTCCCTCTCCCTCCTAATCCTCTCCCTTCTGATCCCAGCTTGCAATGTCACTCTTCTCCTGGCTGAATCTTAATCCAAATGGAAATTATGGATCTGGAAAGCGACTTATATGCGATTGTCACCACTTTAAAAAGTAGAAGATCGGGTCAGGGGGAACCCAAGGGAGACTCATGGTATTGGAATTCATGTGTCTGTGTGATTCGACTGAGATTGAACTGATCACAGGATCTTCTGTTTGGCCCCTGGAGTTTTCCTAGTGTATCGAAATTATCTGGGTGAGCTAATCAAATGCGGACCCCGGCGTAGCTCCCTTAACAAATTCAACAATTCGTCCAGCTGGGGGGAGCACTGACTGTCAGCGGCAGGATTAACATGGAATTTACTATCTGGCATGCATTGAAGAGAGAACGAACTCTCTGGACATGTTTTACCTATGTTTCGGTAGGTGGATAACATCTGTGGATCGCTGAGTGCTCTCCAGAGAATGATCTAAAGTATGATTCAAGCCTGTTTGAAATTGAAGCACAGAATCAAAGAGAGAGAAATTTTTTATTCTCTGAGTGCACTGTGCAGATTTGACCTTGTGTTTTGGCGCCTTTGTTTACATTCCTCCTCGATGAAGATAACGCTGGGAAGTGGCTTATGTCTACCCATACATCAACAATCAGTTGTTGTCGTCAGCGGATTGGTCTCTCGAGGACATTGCCCATGTGCCTTCTGCAAGGAAGAGGAAAAGAGAGACAGACTCTGATCTCTGACTTGTTTATAAGTCACATGATTATAACATCTATCCACTGCCTGGAGGCGCCCTCTGCTGCTCACTAACAACTGTTACACTCACACTACACAATGACATGCAAATATACACACACTGCTCTCCCTCCCTCTGCTGTGTGATTGTATCTATCGTCTGCTAATGTGCATAGAGGGTTTTTTTCTGTGTAATCAAAATTTGGCTCATAAGCTTATATGAGCTTATACGAGCGTGATTCTGATAACTATGTTTTTTCTCTCTGCCTATTGTGTTTCCCCCCCCTCCCCCCTTTACCCTCACTGCAGACAGGCGCCTCTATGGCTGCCGTGTCATTGGATGCGCCTAATGTGCGCGCCCAATGTCAAGTCAAATTCCTTGTGTGTTTACTTGTAAATATACTTGGCAATAAAGCTGATTCTGATTCTGATTCTGACCTGTGCTGGCAAAATGAGTCTGAATGCGCACTGGGTAATTGCGAGCTACAGGCACGAGAAGTCATAAATTATGATTCTTTCTTTGTTTGCTGGCGGCAAGTCCCAGGAAACCCCCATCAGTGCCTGGTATCATTGTAAAGCTTGGAACTCCTACTTTCTAAAAATACACATTTTTGCGGAAGACGTAACTCAGGACCGACTGAACGTGAGTTTTCAACCAGCCAAAATATAAACAAAATCGGCTTACTGCTGGTCAGTTTTTGCCCAACTCCTACAAATTAAATATCATTTTGAAGGTCATTCAATACAGAATATGAAAATAACTATACCTCAGTTTTGAAAATTTCCTCATTGTGACTCATTTTGAGTTACAATGAGGCGCCCACCGTTGGCGAACGTCTTTGCTCATTCCGCTCCCAAATGCCGACTTTTCTCCTTTTTTGCATAGTTGTTCTTCTTTCTACAGTGCATGGAGGTCATGCCCTGCTAACATGGGACTGACAAACACTACTGGATATTGCCAAGTCAAGCAGCCACATGGAGTTTACTGGCTTTATACCACCCGACCTGCAATGCATTGTCCACCCCAGCGGTGACCATCAGCACCCCCAGGAAGGCCCTGAACCACCGAGCCCACGTGAGCATGCTGACCTGAAGAAAGCGTGCCAAAGGCGAGGCAAGAGAGGAGGGCTGCATGCTAGGCTAAAGGCTCGCTCCAGCCGGCCACTGCTACCCAGTCTCTTAATTGCAAACGTCCGGTCTGTGGAAAATAAGCTAGACGAACTAAGAGCAAGGATTGAAGACCAGCGAGAGACAAGAGAGTGTTGTGCCCTAATATTCTGTGAAACTTGGCTTTCAGACAGAGTCCCAGAGAGCACTATTCAGCTTCCCCAACCAGAAGCCCTGGATCAACAGTCAGGTACGTCAGATGCTGCGTGCTTACTCTCATGCATTTAAATCAGGCTGTGAGGTCAAGTACAAAGCTGCAAAGTATGGACTGAGGAAGGCTATAACAACAGCCAAGAGGCAGTACAGAGAAAAGCTGGACAGCCTCTACTCCACTCCTGACCCGGGGCGCATGTGGCAAGGCCTGCAACACATCAGACTACAAGAAGACCAACAGCAGCACCGCTAGCTTTACAGACAGCCTGCTGGATGATCTCAACATCTTTTACACCCGCTTCGAGACCATCAGCCACAGCACAGAGAAGAGACACACACTCACGCCACCCTCCCCCCCACCCTAAGAGTCTCACCAGACCAGGTAAACAAAGCACTAAGGAATATCAACCCCCGCAAGGCAGCAGGACCAGACAACATCCCTGGGTGGGCCCTCACAGCATGCGCTGTAGAGCTAACTGATGTTCTCACAGCAATCTTCAACCTCTCTCTCAACCAGAACATAGTCCCCTCCTGCTTCAAAACAACAACCACCATCCCCGTCCCCAAAAGGAGCCCGCCAACCTCTCTGAATGATTACAGACCGGTAGCACTCACTCCAATCATCATGAAGTGCTTTGAGAGAGTGGTGCTGCTCCTCATTCAGGACAGCATGCCTGGCACCATGGACCCCCTGCAGTACGCCTACCGGCCCAACAGGTCCACCTCAGATGCCATCGCCGTAGCACTCCATTATTCTCTCTCCCACCTGGAAGATAAAGACTCCTATATTAGGATGCTCTTTGTCGACTACAGCTTCTCCTTCAACACGGTCATCCCCCACAAACTCGGCGACAAACTCTTCACTCGGCCTGCACCCCACCCTCTGTGACTGGCTACTGGACTTTCTAACTGGCAGGCCCCAGTCTGTCAGGATGGGTAACAGGACCTCAGCCAGCATCATCACAGGTGTCCCCCAGGGTTGTGTTCTCAGCCCCATCCTCTACAGCCTCTTCACCCATGACTGTGTTGCCTCCCACAAGGACAACATCATCCTAAAGTTTGTGGATGGCACAGCAGTGATAGGATGCATCACTGGTGATGACGAAGCATCCTACAGGAGGGAGGTGGCCAACCTGGTGTCATGGTGTGAGGACAACAATCTCACCCTCAACACGGACAAGACAAAGGAAATGATAGTGGACATGAGGAAAGGGAGGAGGAGACCCCATCGGTCACTGTTCATCTGGAAGCTTGAGGTGGAGAGGGTGAGCAGCTTTAAATACCTTGGCATCCACATCAGCAAGGACCTTAAGTGGACACACAACACCACAGAGCTGGTCAAGAGAGCTCAACAGCGACTGTACTTTCTGAGGAGGCTGAAGAAGTTCGGCATGTCTTCCAGGATCCTCAATAATTTTTACAGCTGCATCATCGAGAGCATCCTGACCAATGGCATCACTGCATGGTATGGCAGCACCACTGGCCTGGAGCGCAAACGCCTGCAGAGTGGTGAAGACAGCGGAGATCATCAGGACTCCACTCCCCTCTCTGCAGAGCATCTACCACCGCAAAGTCCAAAAGATTGCTGACGCCATCCTCCGGGACCCCACCCATCCCCAACACAGACTGTTCACACTTCAACCCTCAGGCCGGAGGTACAAAAGTGTGAAATGCCAGCCAACCAGACTAAAAAACTTCTTCTTTCCCACTGCCATCAGACTCATGAACAGACAACAACTCCCAAAACTCTGTAACACAGCTTTGCATATAGGAACTCACACACCGGCTGCTAAATTTGCACACTGTTCACCTGTACAGTAGATATAGTATCACCTGTCTGATGTCCATATCATCTCTGCTGCTACTTATCAATTATTTGTAATTATACACTGCTTATTGCACATTGCTCATTTGCACACTATACATAGGTTCATGCCATCTCAGGTTCACATCATCTCTGATATCAATATACCACTATCACTTTAGTCATCCGGTGACTTTCATTTTCATTCCTCTACTGCCTAACTGTGTGTTGGTGCATGTGTCTTAGCATCCATCAGTACTAGGTTGAGTTACTGTGTTAGTGTGTCATGACCTATTAGAATTGTTGTTTCTGTACCTTTAACTTGGCATTAATTCAGAGAGCAAAGTAAGAATTTCATTGCTCAGGAAATGTAGCATTTCTTAACTGTGCACATGATAATAAAGCCTTTGAATCTTGAAGTTTGCCAGCATGGGTCACAAATTTGCTAAATAATTTGTTAGTTTGTTTTTTTCTTCAAAGTCAGAAGTTTACATACACTAATGTCAGAAAGAGAATTGTGGACCTCCACAAATCTGGTTCATCCTTGGGTACAATCTCCAGATGCCTGAAGGTGCCACATTCATCTGTTCAAACAATTATACACGACTTCCGGTCTGGACACCATGGTGATAGCAGCTTAACGCTGAAGCTCCAAGACCCCATCCGTGAAAATACCTTGAAAATCAGATTTAACGGATTTTTGGAAGAGTGAAAATCAAAAGACAAAGTCATTATGCCTAAAGGAAAGCAGAAGAGATCGACATTTGCCAGGCCAAGACGCGCATCGGCCGGAGAATCTGACCTGGAGGACATCCACTCGGAAACAGAGGAGCTGAATGAGGCTAGCAACACGGTTAGCTTAAAAACGATAATTCAAGAATTAAGAGAATTTCGCCGAGAGTGTTGGGCCGAATTTTGTGAAATTAAAGACGAAATAAAAAGGACAAACAGCAGAGTGGACCAGGCTGAGGACCGAATCATGGAAGCAGAGGAAAGAATAAAAGGGCTGGAAGAAACCGTGCTGGAACTACTCAAACGACAGTCAAGACTGGAGGCTAAGCTAACCGACCAAGAAGGAAGACTAAGAAGGGCCAACATAAGAATTCATGGTCTGAAAGAAGGAGTCGAGGACGGTTTCACCACAATGGCTGCATGCGTGGAATCCATACTGAGAGAGAAGTTGGAAATTCCCCAATCCACCGACTTGAAGATAGAAAGGGCGCACTGTTCATTAGCCCCAAGGCCGTCGGCGGAAGTGCCACCACGGTCGGTGGTGGTGAAGTTTTCCAACTTAAGAACAAAAGAAGAGGTTGTGAGACTGGCTTGGCAGAAAAAAGGATTTATGCACCAAGAAAGAAAAGTTTTTGTGGAGCATGACTACGCCCCGGAGGTCCTTAAAAAGCGTCGGGAATACAACGACGCTAAAAAGGTACTAAGAGAGAAGAAACTGCGCTTTCAAACTCCATTTCCGGCGAAGCTGAGGGTTTTTTACGGGGAAGAGACGTGTCTCTACAACTCGGCAGAAGAAGCAACCAGGGATATGGCGAGAAGAGGGCTCCTGGTAACGGTGTATAAACCCGCAGTAGACCCGATCGAAAGAATCAAGGCTCAAACGTGGTGCACACAGAGACCCTCAAAATCCACGGGCCAGCAGCGGGAAACCCAGCACCAGAGCTATAAGGAAAAACTGAGCGCTTTCAGGAGGGAATAACGATATTTTTAGTCAATCTGCGCATCCAACCCTCCTCCTACAAGGTAACAAACATTAAAGGAGATGCAGAATCAGCAAGTGGTAAAACATTTCATGGAACAGTCATAATATTAGAAACAAGTAAGTCTTTAAAAAAAAAAAAAAAAAACGAAAAAAAAAAAACTTGTTGAAATAGAAATGTGACAATGAACCACATGAACTCTCCACACTAACAAATACTGTATTAACATGATTGTTTGCTGTGATGGTGGTGGGAGGTTGCGCACAATTTCATAGGGTATAGGCATAAAAAAAAAAAAATCATTACAAGTTCGGATTGGGATCTGAAATCCACGTTAAAAACATGGGACAACTTACAGGGGTAAGAGAGGGCCCTCAACACGTAACAAGAGTTTGAGGAATTTCCCTCAGAGCCAACGCACCATCAAGGCTCTTCTGAGGTCGCTAAAAAGACCTCAGCTCAGGGAGACCTTTTGACAGTTTTTTGTTTTAAAGTTTTATATACTATGTTCTTAATGTTTTTTATGTTCTTAATGTTCTTTCAGTTTCTGAGTAGCATAAAAGAGGGCCACTACACTGTTATACTAAATAAGACAATACAATGGAGAAACAGGGTGTAACCAAAATAATCTCATATAATGTAAAAGGGATCCTGAATCCAGTTAAAAGATCCAAGATTCTTGGCAAAATGAAAAAAAGACAAAGCAGGAATAATATTTTTACAGGAAACCCACCTAACAGACTTGGAGCACAGTAAACTTAATAGACAAGGGTTTAAACTGATCTCTTCATCCTCATATAAGTCGGGGGGGGGGGGTAGTGACATTGATCTCAACCAAAATTATATTTGAAAAAAATTCAGAACACAAAGATAAAGAAGGAAGATTTAGCATGGTACTTGATTGACTAGAGGGAGAAGATATCACCCTGCTGAATGTATATGCACCTCCAGGGGCTAACTGGAAATTTTATAAAAATATATTTGACCTAATGATAACTAAAGTCAAAGGTTTAGTGATATGTGGTGGAGACTTCAATCTAAGACTGAACCCATACTGGGATGCATCAGGTAATTCTCCACATCAAAATAACACTCAAAGTAGAAAAACTCAGATGCTACTAAAAGAAATGGGAATCTGTGACGTGTGGAGGGAATTCAACCCCAGTGTAAAAGATTATACATTTTACTCAGCACCACATTCATCATACTCAAGGATTGACTATTTTTTTATGTTTAATAGAGACATTGGAAGAGTAAAAACATGTAAAATAGGACTGATGGATCTCTCTGACCACAGTCCGATCTATATGGACTTAAATATCCAAAAATACACAAATAGTACATTTTCTTGGAGGTTAAATTCAAATGTGCTGAAAGGACCACTGAAAGATGATTTGGAATCAGATATTTTCAGATATTTGGAAGAAAATGATAATGGAGAAGTATCCCCTTTAATGCTGTGGGACACATGCAAAGCTGTAATAAGGGGAAAGATTATCACAAAACTGGCAACCCAAAAGAAACTGAGACAAGAAAAACTAATCACATTAGAGTCAGAACTTATGAAACTAGAAAAAGAGCACAAAGACAACACTCATTCTAATGACTCGCTCAAAATTAAGGAAATTAAAAAACAAATAAACGAGATCTACACAATAGAAATCCAGAAGAAACTTACATTTCTGAAACAAAAATACTATGAAACAGGTAGCAAATCGGCAAAATTACTAGCCTACAAATTGAGGAAACAACAAACAGAGAGAGCAATCTACAAAATCAGAGACCCAGTATCAAAGGAAATAAAATTTAGAATTCAGGAAATTCTTAAAAGCTTCGAGAATTACTACAAGAACTTATACTCCCTCAAAAAACACAAAAACGCATCCGAAGCCTTCCTAAATACATTAAATCTTCCCCAACTTACTGAGTCACAAAATAAAACACTGTCAGAAATACAACCTAAAGAATTAGAAAAAGCAATTATGAAACTTAAAGCTAACAAATCCCCAGGAGCAGATGGCTATACAACAGAGTGGTACAAAACCTTTAAACAGCAACTATCTCCTCTCCTCCTGAAAACATTTAACTATGTCCTCCACACAGGGGAAATCCCCCCTCCTGGAGAGAAGGGGTCATTGCAGTCATACCTAAACCTGAAAAGGATAAACTAGACTGCTCCAATTACAGACCAAACAGTGTGTTAAATCAGGACTATAAACTTTTTACCGCTATCCTTGCCAAAAGGTTAGAAAATATACTGACAGACTTAATTCATTTAGACCAAACAGGTTTTATAAGACAAAGACAGACACAAGATAACATTAGACGCACTTTACACATAATTCATCATATAAAAAAATATAATTTAAATGCAGCCATATTGGGATTAGATGCTGAAAAAGCATTTGATTCAGTTGACTGGCCTTTCCTATATAGAATCTTATCCAGTTTCAATTTTCATAATAACTTCATTAGAACTATCCAGGCATTATATAAAAAACCAACAGCTAAAACAAGGATTAACGGTAAATTATCATCATCTTTTGAACTGGAAAGAGGATGTCGTCAGGGCTGCCCCTTGTCCCCACTGCTCTTTGCAATCTTCATAGAACCTCTGAGCCAATGGATAAGACACAATCAAAAAATTCAAGGTATTACACTTGGTCAGAAGGAACATAAAATAGCACTCTTTGCCGATGACATCTTAATATACCTGGGGCAGCCAGACACCTCTTTTCCAGAACTAATCTCAGTTTTTTCAGAGTATGGAGCGTTATCGGGGTACGAATTAAACATGCATAAAACCCAAATTTTAACATTCAATTATGACCCAAATCAATATTTACTAAGCAAACTCAAAACTAACTGGGAGATGGACTCTATGAAATATCTGGGGGCCAATATCCCGAAACAACTCAACAAAATTATAACACTAAACTATGATCCACTGATGGCAAAAATAAAATCTGATCTAGCAAGATGGAATATGATACCATTCTTGGGTACTGCACAAAGAATTGAAGCAGTCAAAATGAATATACGTCCACGTCTTCTATACCTTTTCCAAACAATACCGGTAGAACCTCCCAAAAAAACATGGCAAGAACTGGACAGAAGGATCTCAAGATTCATATGGCAGGGCAAGAGACCTAGAATCAAATATAGAACCCTACAGCTAAACAAAGACAAAGGTGGGCCTGCGCTGCCAAATATCAGGGACTGTTTTAAAGCCGCACAAATTAAAACTTTAGTAGAGATATGTAACCCAGTCTACACTGCACAATGGAAGGAGATGGAATGCCAAATAACAAGTGACATTCCCCTACAGGCGATAATAGGGAACAATGCCTTACCTAAACTTTTGAATAACACTAACCCGTGGATAGAGACCCCGCTAAAAATTTGGTTTAAGATAGTCAGAGAGAATCAAACTAAAGAACACTATCGATTATTGCAATGGATTTTCTATGATCAGGACTTTACTGCTAATAAAACAGACACTAGATTTAAAAAGTGGAAAAAGAATGGACTGATAAAATATTACGATTTTTTTAAAGGGCAAACTTTAAGAAGTTTTGAAGATTTGAAAAAACAAGGTCTAATAAATCAAGACCTTTACAGGTTCGTTCAGCTTAGACACCACATAAACAAAATACTTAAAAAGGAGGATTTGGAAAGGGCCCAGTCAGGTGTTCTGAAGGTTTTCTTAATGGCATATAAAGGGATCCCAGGGATCAGATACATTTCTAAAATATACCTTGGTCTTCAAGACTTAAAAGGAGACAACACATCATATATAAAAGAGAGATGGGAAAAAGAGGGGAATTTCACTTTACAACTGGAAATATGGGAAAGCTAAATAAACAACAATGGGAAAGTACTTCATCCTTGCAGTGGAGAGAATTTGGATGGAAAAATTTGGTAAGATTTTTCAGAACACCTGCACAAAACAAATTTACTCGTAAGGGGTTGAATTGTTGGCGCTTGTGTGGTGAAGAGACTGCAAATCATTTTCATGTGTTTTGGTCATGCCCAGTTATCCACCAATATTGGACCAATGTACAGACAATATTGGGGAAAATATTCAAAGTAACAGTTCCCTTTTCTTTTGTAACTTTGTATTTGGGTTTACTACCGGAATCACTGGAAAGATGAGGGGAAAAATACTTATTCACTGTTTTAATATTGGCAAGTAAAAAAGCTCTAACAAAAAAATGGATGTTGAAAGACTGTCCTACACCTGAAGATTGGATTAACGTGATTCAGGACATTTATTCGATGGAAAAGTTGACATTTGCACTGAGACAGGACATGGATGGGTTCTTGAACTTTTGGCAACCCTGGAATCAGATCTAATCTTTGACAAATACCATTTCAATAATGGCACCTCTCTTTGCTCCAACGCTACTCAGATGCTCTTTTATTTTTCTGCTCTTTTGGTTTTTTTTCTGTTTTTTTGTTGTTTTTGGTTCTTCTTTTAATTTCTCTTTTTCTTTCACTTAAAAAAAGGGTGTTGTAATAATTTTTTTCCAATGTTGTCAAAAAACAAAAAAAAGGGGGAACATGTGATGAAAATGTAAACAATGAATGCTGTAATGACATGTATACCCTTTACAAAAACTTAAATAAAAACAAAAAACAAAAACAATTATACACAAGTATAAATGCCATGGGAGTGTCCAGCCATCATACCGCTCAGAAAGGAGATGGATTCTGTGTCCAGGCGATGAATGTATTTTGGTGCGAAATGTGGGTATCAAACCCAGAACAAAAGCAAACGACCTTGTGAAGATGGCTGAAGCTGGTAAAAGTGTCATTATCCACAGTGAAATGAGTTCTGTACCGGCATAGGCTAAAAGGCCACTCAACAAGGGAGAAGCCATTACTCCAGAAGACATAAAAAAGTCAGATTACAGTTTGCAAATGCACACAGGGACAAAGACCTTACATGTCCTGTGGTCTGATGAAAATAAAATTGAACTGTTTGGCCATGATGTCCATTGTTACATTTGGAGGAAAAAGAGGGAAGCTTGCCAGCCTGAGAACACCATCCCAACTGTGGAGTACAGGGGTGGCAGTATCATATTGTGGGGGTGTTTTGCTGAGGGAGGGCCTGGTGCACTTCACAAAATAGATGGCATCATGAAAGAACATTATGTGGAAAAATTGAAGCAACATCTCAAGACATCAGCCAGGAAGTTAAAGCTTGGGCACAAATGAGTCTTCCAAATGGACAGTGACCTCAAGAATACCGCCAAATATGTTACAAAGTGGCTTAAGAACAACAAAGTCAGTATTTTGGAGTGACCATCACACAGCCAAGATCTCAGTAAAAAATTTGTGGGCAGAGCTGAAAAGATGTGTGTGAGCACAGCGGCCTACAAACCTGACTCAGTTACACCAGTTCTGTCAGGAGGAATGGGACAAAATTCTAGCAATCTGTTGTGAGAAGCTTGTGGAAGGCTACCCAAAACATTTGACCCAAGTCATACAGTTTAAAGGCAATGCTACCAAATACTAAAGAAAGTTTAGTCTGATTTACTGTCAGGCAGTGAGGAAAAAAAAAAAAAGGTTATATGTAATTTTATACAGTGTATGTAAACATCTGATTTCACTTGTATCTACACTACTCACAAAAAGTTGGGGATATCTGGCTTTTGGGTGAAGTTTATGGAAAATGTAAAAAGTTCACGCTACAGTGATATTAGATGATGAAAGTAGGGCATTTAAATAGAAACATGTAATGGTGATTTCCTCATCTCAAACAATTTAATGAAACAAAAGCCAACAGTGGTGGGTATACCACAACAAAAAATGTCAGTGTCTCAATAACTTGTCATGTGCTCTTGAGCATCAATTACAGCTTGACAACGACATCTCATGCTGTTCACAAGTTGACTTATTGTCTGCTGAGGCATGGCATTCCACTCTTCTTGAAGGGCGGCCCTCAGGTCATTGAGGTTGTGGGGTGTAGTGTTATGAGCCTCTACACGGCGACCCAGCTGATTCCATAGGTTTTCTATGGGATTCAGGTCTGGAGAAAGTGCAGGCTACTCCATTTCAGGTACCCCGGCCTCCAGCAGCTGTTTCCACATGGTTCGACCTCGATGAGCTGGAGCATTGTCGGCCATGAAGATGAAATTAGGCCTGTGTTGTTCATGCAGTGGCACAATGACTGGATTAATGATGTTATTAGATAGATAGATAGATAGTTTATTTCGAACAAAAAAAAATAACAAAAACAAACAAAGGGCAAATGCAATAAAGTAACAGTATACACTGTTCGAAAGGGAGAAGGAAGAAGTGAACACTTATTAATTCCATCTCCTCTTTTCCATAAATACACCCATGTGAATTTTATACAAATTACCACCTTTAAGACCCCAAGTAAACAATTTACTGTATTTTTTACAAATCAACATTAACACCCATCCATCCTAACATACATTGATGTCCATACATCAAAACCAGCCTCAAACAACACAGACATACACAGTGCTGTCCCACCCACCATTCCATAGTGTCCCATAATGTGCCAGAGTGAACATAATGAATCGTACATATAAATACTACCCTTCTAACATATATCCTTTCAGCAAATGGTGTTTATACCTCTTTTTGAATTGATTTCTGTTTGTACATAGTTTCAGTTCCGGCTCCAGACTGTTCCACGAACCCACCCCACAGACAGATATGCACATACTTTTCTTGGTTGTTCGTATCTTGGGTTTTGTAAAGTTTAAGTCTCCTCTCAAATTATGTTCATTGTCTCTTTTTTTAAATATTTTTTGTATATTAGTTGGGAGTTGATTATTAATTACCCTGTACATTACTTGTGCTGTCTTAAATTTAACTAAATCGATGAACTTTATGACATGTGACTTTAAAAACAACGAATTGGTGTGGTCTCAATATCCTACATTGTTTATTATCCTTATAGCTCTTTTTTGTAATGTGCATATTGACTGTAGGTTGGTCTTGTAGGTGTTTCCCCAGACTTCTACACAATAGTTAAGATAAGGTAAAAACAGTGAATTGTACAATAAGGCCAATGATTTATAGTCCAAGATGTGTCTTGTCTTCCCCAGTATGCCTATACATTTTGCTAACTTGGCCCGGATGTGACTGATGTGAGGTTTCCAGCAGATTTTATTGTCTAGCGTCACCCCCAGAAACTTATTTTCCTGTACTGTTTCTATTCTGGTATCATCTGTCATTACCATTATTTCATGATTTATTTTATAATTTCCAAACAACATAATCTTTGTTTTTTTTAGATTTAGAGAGAATTTATTTTTGTTGAACCACTGCGTTAATTTTTCCATTTCAGTTGTGACCACCTCTAAAACCTGCTGCAAATTCTCACCAGTGCAAAGGATATTTGTGTCATCTGCAAACAAAATAAATTTCAGAATTTTTGATACTTGGCATATGTCATTTATATACAAAATAAAGAGTTTGGGTCCCAAAACTGACCCCTGGGGCACACCACAAGTGATGTTCATGAAGGGTGATTTGTGCTCACCAATTTGTACAAATTGTTGTCTGTTATTTAAATAACTTTCCACCCAACTCAGTCCTACCCCTCTTATCCCATACCTTTCCAGTTTCCTTAGTAGTATTCTGTGGTCAGTGGTGTCAAAAGCTTTCTTTAAATCTATAAATACTCCTACAGCAACTTTTTTTTATCTATACAACTAGTAATTTCTTTTATAAGTTCGATCAGTGCCAAAGATGTAGATTTATCTGCTCTAAAACCATACTGGCTATCTGTAAGGAGGTTGTGTTTTTCAGTGAAATCATCCAGTCTCTTAGTGAAGATTTTTTCAAGTGTTTTGGAGAATTGTGAGAGTAAAGAGACTGGCCTGTAATTTGTGAAGCGATGACTGTCTCCTGTTTTGTATAGAGGTATTACTTTTGCTATTTTTATTTTGTCTGGAAATGTACCAGTTTGAAATGACAGGTTACAGATGTGGGTGAGTGGCTTAACAATTCCTTCAATTACTTTTTTCACTATTGTCATGTCAATTTCATTCCAGTCCATTGATTTTTTGTTCTTAAATTTACTCACAGTCTCGATAATTTCCTTTTCAGTAACTGCACCCAAAAAGATTGTGTTTGGATTTCTATCTTCTATTTCATTTACAGAACCACTGTAGTTTGTTTCTGGTGTCACTATTGATTTTGCTAATTCAGGACCAACGTTTACAAAAAATTTATTGAAACCACTGACCACATCTTCCATATTATTTATCAAATTGCCATTTTCAATAAAATATTCTGGATAATTTGCATTCTTAGGACGATTACTAATAATCCCATTGAGTACTTGCCATATTCCTCTTAAGTTATTTTTGTTATCCTCTAATATTCTGTTGTAATATTCTTTCTTACAGGTCCTTATTATATTTTTATATCTTTTATATTTGATCTCAGCTTCCATTGTTCTGCATTTAATGAATTGTTTATATAATGTATTCTTCTTTTTACATGCATTTATTAACCCCTTGGTGACCCAAGGAATATTTTTTTTTGTTGTCAGTCACTGTATTGTTTTATAGGACAGTTTTTATTGTACAATGATTGAAATATTTGTAAAAAATTATCATATGCTTTATTTATGTCATTTTCATCATAAACTATCTTCCAATCTTGTATTAATAATTCCTTTGTCAGTAAATACATTGATTCTTTGGTTCTTATTCTTTTATATTTAATATTTTTGGTATGCTTTTTCTTCCTATAATCACATTGATAGACAACAAAAATCGGCAGGTGGTCACTGATATCATTCAATAAAAGCCCACTCCTGATATTATTTTCCATAATGTTTGTGAATATGTTATCTATTAGTGTGGCACTGTGTGACGTGATTCTGCTAGGTCCGGTAATTGTTGGATGTAAGCCCATACTGTACATTGTGTTGATAAATTCTTCTGTCAAACTATGCTGTTTTGAGTTCATCAGATCTATACTGAAATCCCCACAGATGAACATAACTTTATGAGTTAGTTTTGCATACATTTTTTCCATCCAGTCCTTAAATAAGTCAGTGTTTGATCCAGGTGTTCTATATACGCAGCTCACCACTACATTCTTCACATTGTCCAGACAGATTTCTATTGTAATACATTCAAATAAATCATCCACAGTTACTGACAGATTTTCAACAACCTTGTATTTCAAGCTCTTGTCAACATAAATTGCAACTCCTCCTCCTTTTTTATTCAGGTAGTATCGGCTTGTCACTGTACCATTCACAAGGTGTAGGGCAGTTCTGTATTGACTAGACACACTTGCCAAGACTGTAACATGGTGACAACAGTGGCTGATGCATAACACTCTCCTTGACATCTTCAACATCATTGGTGGCCACCATTTCTGCTCAACGTGAATCGACTTTTATCAGAGAGCAGCAGTGAAGCCCACTGGCCCCTTGTCCGGCATAAATGCTCCCTGGCTCATGCAAACAATGACACTTGTGCCTGGTGCTGTGGTCAGGTACCCTTGCAGGTCGTCTAGCACGCAGACCACGTTGATGTAAACGTTTCGAACGGTCTGACGTGACACTTGGGTGCCTCTCACCTCCCTTAAATGTGCCTGGAGTTGAGTAGCATTCATCATCCGGTTCCGCAAGGCACTGTTCACAATGAAGCTGTCATCAGCGTGGGATGTGGCCAAAGGACATCCATTTTTATTCCTTTCTGTGACTCTTCCAGTCTCTCTATATCTTTGTTGCAACGTACTGATGACACTCTAAGCTCAGTGGCCACTTCCCTCTGAGAACATCCTGTTTGAAGCCTTGCAATGGCGAGGTACTGTTGATCAATTGGTAGGTGTCGTCTTGGTCTCATGATGTCAAAATGAACAGCATGATGAAGAGGACTGTTTAAATACCAATTCTAACTGAACCAGAAAATTTATTGGTCAATTCATGGTTCAAACACCTGTTGTGAATTTTGCCGTTAAGCACCTTGTTAGAGAACAGCAAGTTATGCAAAAAGTACTGAAACATTGAACAGTTGGACATGTGCATTTGAAAGGTTAGAGAAGGTCAAATTAAGTTCACCTGTAAAGGTTATAGTGCATTTTAGGTGCATCCTGAAATTTCACTCAAAAGTCAAATATCCCTAACTTTTTGTGAGTAGTTTATTCATGTGTCACCTAACAAGCAGCATAAGATCACTTACAGTAAAATGTGCATTCCAATTTCGTTCATTTCTTATCCAATTTTTTCATGTCCCCCAATGTTGTTTTTTTTTTAGAATATTTGTTTCAAATTTCTAAAGAAAACTAAACACCACATTAAAAATAAACCAATCAGCACCAACAAAATAACCAATAAGGAAAAGTCATAGTCAAAGTACCTTTGAAATATCCTTATCAGCCAGTTCATGATAGTATTGTTAAACTAGGGATGCACTGCCGTATTAGCGTAACATCGGTATTAGCCGATATTAACTTTGTTGACTGATACCAACCTATCGGCAACTAAAGTTCATCAATGGTCTGGCTGATATTCAACTGGTGTGTCCTAGTTGTGTGGCATAGATTTTGCCCTGAAACAGACAACAGTAGACTCCAGCTGCAAATTCAGAAATTACCCAGAACTGAAGTTTTAAATTATTTTGGTTTTAAATTATTTCCTTTTTCCCTGGTAAGAAAAAGGAATAGATGACAACAAAAACAAAATAAACAACTGGTATCAGCTATTGATCAACTTATTGTAAACATTGGTATTGCCCCAGAATTTCTCTGCTTTAGATGAAAATTAGTATCAGAAAACTTGATGGTCCATCATCACTCTATCAAAGCAAGAAATCTCTGTGTCTGTCTGTCTGTGTGTGTCTGTCACGTTTATAGGACATCATAGGACGGCCTATGATCTCTGCTTGATCATCATAGGACGTCCTATGAACTCAGGCATCATAGGACTCGCGATGCTGTCATAAAGGTATGATGTCTATATGACGTTATGATGTCATATAGACCATCACTCACAATGCCTAGACTAATGTGTCTTTATGATGTCATATGGCTCTTAAAATTGGCAAGGTGAATAAGTCATTGGTGTCTTCCTGAACAGGGTCGAAAGCCTCTTTTTGCTCAGCTCTATTTTCATGATCCTGTCCATGAGCTGGAATTATGACGCACCTATCCCTCAACCAGTGGTCTATGAGGACTCCCGATGCTGTCATAAAGATATGTCTGTATGATGGCACATAGACAGGGCACATGATATAGACATAGCACATCATACAACGCCCTATGACATCTGCATGATGTCCTGATGTCCTATGATGATCCAATGATATCAGGCAACATAGGACTCACAATGCCATCATATAATGATAATTACAATAATAATAATAATGATGCTGTTATAATAACAATAATAGCAACCCAGGATAATAACAATAAGGTGAAATACAGAAAATCCCAATTTAAAGCGAGGATGTGGGCTAGGACCCATGCCCTGGAGACAAGGAATATCATCACTCTATATACAGTATAATTCAAGAAGAAATCTCTGTCACAATGGCATGATGTCACGATCATAGGACTTGCCAAAACATCATAGGACTTGCAAAGAGATCAAAGGCAGGCTTCACTCCCGAGTGTAGGACTCGCTATGACATCATCAAAAATCAAAGGCAGACATTACTCATGATCATAGCACTCGCTATGACATTATCAAAGATCAAAGGCAGGCATCACAGATCAAAGGCAGGCATCAACAAACAAGTGGTGACGTCAGTCATCCAAGGCAGGTTTCACCATGGTTGCTGTTGCCATGGTAACAGTAACTTTCTACAGGCATGCAGAAATGTTTGCTTACACTTGCTTTCTATGGGCATGCACGGGTATGCACGGGCATGCACAGACAACAGTAGATGCCAGCTGTAAATTCAGAAATTACCCAGAACTGAAGATTTAAATTATTTCGGTTTTAACTTATTTCTTTTTTCCCTGGTAAGAAAAAGGAATAGATGACAACAAAAACAAAAGAAACAACCGGTATCAGCTATTGGTCAACTTATTATTGTAAACATTGGTATTGCCCCCAAATTTCTCTGCTTTAGATGAAAATTAGTCAGCATCAGAAAACTTGATGGGCCATTAGGTATAAAAGAAAGAAAAGAAAAAAAAATGCGGGAACGGACAGAAAAATACTAAACATTTTGATGTCTGATATTAAAATGTGCAGTATCACTTGAAGTTTACATACTAGCTCAGCTGACTGCTCCTTTCCTCCAGCACATTTCACTGCAGTATTCATCTGTGCTTATATATGACGAATAAAGCTGAACTGAGACTGCTGCATTTATTGTTGCATTTTTCTTGTTTTTTACCTGCAGCTTGTTACAAACCCAGTCTGACAGCTCAGTACACAGAGGACAGCGAATGGACACCGTTTGACCTCCTGTCAAAACTTGTCCAAGAGTGGGAGGCCGCAGCAGTTCTTCCTGAGAATGTGGCTAAAACTACCAAGCAATTTGTCATCCGACCTGGTATGTGCAAATTTGATACAGTATGTCACGATTACATTATTACGTTCAACACAAAGAAAGCAGAATTATTTTAAATTTGGTAGCTCCATACTTGGAATGCCTAAAATTGCTTGTCAGAAGTCGGTTTTTATTTTACAAGGGATCGTGATGCTAACGTTAGCTCTTTAAAAACGAGTTTAGAAAATGCCATGTCCTTACACATAGCAGGAAAAAGTTGACTTCAGATATTTTCTCAGCAAAAAGATTTTTTTCTCATGTTGCTGTATGAATAGACTGCAAGAGGCAGCACATTTCACCCACCAAGTTGTTGTGACAGTTATGTACCTACCATGTACAGTATGTGTATATTTGTATATATGATGTACGTACCATACACACGTGGACAAAATTGGTGGTACCCCTCTGTTAATGGAAAAAAAAAAAAACCCACAATGGTCACAGAAATAACTTGAATCTGGCAAAAGTGGTAATAAATAAAAATTCTATGAAAATTAACCAATGAAAATCAGACAATGCTTTTGAATTGTGGTTCAACAGAATTACTTTAATTGGCTGCACGGTGGCGCAGTGGTTAGCACTGCGGCAGCACAGTTTACCCTTGGCCGGGGGATTGTGGGGATCGTGGGATCGTGGGTTCGATCCCAGCCCCCGACCAACAGTGATCTGTGTGGAGTTTGCATGTTCTCCCCGTGTTGCGTGGGTTTACTCCGGGATTTCTCCGGTTTCCTCCCACATGCCAAAAACATGCATGTTAGGTTAATTGGCTGTTCTAAATTGTCCCTAGATATCTGTTTCCTATAGGCCCTTAGAATAGAGGGTTAGTGTGGGGAGACTTGAATAACGAAACCGAATTGTCTTTCATTCTAGTTTATTCAAGAAATCATTCCACTGTCTGCTCTCATTCTTGAGCAGCGAACAAAGAGAGTAAACACACCAAAGTTCTCTCATTTAAACATTCTGACATCAAACCATTTCCCTCGCGGGGGAAATCACACATCTCTCTCAAAATCTCTTTATTCACATTCATTAGCCTTTTATTTACATAACTCCCCCTTCTCTCTTCCCGAGCCTCAGTGGTCAGGAAGTCTTCTGTCCCCTGTCCTCCGCAGGGGGTCCAGGCTCTGTGGCTCCGCACCGCAGGGGGCTGGCTCTCCTTCATCGTGGTTAAATCACATATGCAGTGTCCAACATATACATGTCTCACAACACAGCCATATAACCCCCCCCAAACGATGAAGAACAGACTAATTCCTAAAATTAAATAGCACCTTACTCACTACTGAATAATCAACACCAACATTCAGTCTGTGCGCCGCTTGGGCTTCAGCCGTCTGCCGAATCTGCTGTGCGTTGGCCCCGCCTTGCCTGCGGTGCGTTTCTGCTTCGGCTCTGTTGACTGAGGGAGAGAGTGGTTAATTGCCCCCTGCGGGGGCCTGCCTCGTCGAGGCGCCACCGCGACCGGTACAGACACGTCCTTCATGACAAAAGCAGGTTTTAGTCTGTCAATACTGACTGTCTCTTTTCTGTCTCCAAAATCTAGCACAAATTGCTTATCACCTGCCTCCAGCACTCGAAATGGCCCTTCGTAAGGTGGTTTGAGCGTTGCTTTTAGGGCTTCGCGCCTGACAAAAACGAAATCGGCATTTTTCAAAGCCTTGGGGACGAAAACTCGTGGAAAAGCGTGATGAACCGGACCCGGGAGCGTGTCTGCCCCCGTGCCGACTAACGGTCCCAGAGCCGAGAGAGGTGGGGGCTCTGGGTGCTCTGGTAAAAACTCGCCCGGCAGCCTCAGGGTTTGTGCGAATACCAGCTCCGCTGGGGAGGCGTCTAAGTCCTCTTTAGGCGCAGAACGCAACCCTAATAAAACCCGTGGAAGTTTATTCACCCAATCTGCATCCGTGAGCGACGCTCTGAGTGCTGCCTTCAAAGACCTATGAAAACGCTCGCATAAACCATTGGCCTGAGGGTGGTAAGCCGTAGTGCGGTGAATTTTGGCTCCTAAGCCGTTGGCCATCGCTGACCACAGCTCAGAGATGAATTGCGGTCCTCTATCGGACGTAATGTCCGACGGAACCCCGAAACGCGCCACCCAAGCCGTTAAAAAAACGCGAGCCACCTCCGCGGCCGTGGTCGTCGCAAGTGGGACCACTTCCGGCCAACGTGTGGTGCGGTCCACCATTGTCAAAAGATACGTGAACCCCTGTGATGCCGGTAGGGGGCCCACAAGGTCGACGTGCACATGGTCGAACCTTCTGGCCGGAATGCGGAACGGTTCTAACGGGGCTCTTGTGTGCCTGTGAATTTTGGCCCGTTGACAGGAAATGCAGGTTCTTGCCCATTCCTTCACGTGCTTGCGCAGGCACGGCCAAACAAACTTTTCCGCCACTAGTTTCACCGACGCGCGCACCCCCGGGTGCGCCAGTGAGTGGACCGAGTCAAAAACACGGCGGCGCCACGTGGCCGGAACCACCGGACGCGGGCGCCCCGTCGACATGTCGCAGATCAGGGGGGGCATACCGGTTTGTAAACACTTGCTCTCCAGCCTCAACCCTGTTGGTCCAGACTGGAGCGCGCGCACGTCTGCGTCCGCCCCCTGGTCCGCTGCCATGGCTGCGTAATCTATACCCACGTGCACCGGGGCTGCGCGCGCCACCGTGCCGCTCTCCTGCGGCGCGGTCACGGTGGCCCGTTCTGCCTCTGCACGTGTTGGGGTCGTGAACGCGCGTGAGAGACAATCCGCTACTACATTGAATTTGCCCGCGACGTGCCTAATGTCAGTGGTAAATTCCGAGATTGCGGCCAGCTGCCTCTGCTGCCTGCCGGACCACGGGTCTGAAATTTTGGCCATGGCGTATGTGAGCGGCTTGTGGTCCACATAAGCGGTGAAGCACCGTCCTTCCAGCCAGAACTGGAAATGACGAATAGCCAAATGCAGCGCCAACAGTTCTCTGTCAAACGCGCTGTATTTTCGTTCAGCCGCGCTTAAAGGTTTGCTAAAGAAAGCCAAAGGCTGCCAAACTCCGGCTACCTGTTGCTCAATAACGGCCCCTATGGCTAAATCTGAAGCGTCTGTCGTCAGCGCGATACGTGCTGCAGGGTCTGGGTGGGCCAGGAGCGCAGCGTCAGCCAAGGCTTTTTTAACCTCTGTGAACGCGCGCTCCGGGGACCATTCGACCGCCTGGGTCGGTTTTTGTTTTTTGAGCGCGGCATATAACGGTTGCATGATTTGAGCTGCGTGGGGCAGGAATCGGTTATAAAAATTCACCATCCCCAAGAATTCCTGTAGTGATTTGACCGTTTGTGGACGGGGAAAATCCGCTACCGCACGTACTTTCTCTGGTAACGGAACCGCTCCCTCCGGGGAGACGCGGTGACCCAAAAAATCGATCCGCTCGACGCCGAACTGGCACTTGGCTGGGTTAACTATTAAGCCGTGCTCTCCCAGCCTCCTAAAAACTGCTGTGAGGTGCGTTTCGTGTTCGTCCTCTGAAGTACTCGCGACCAAAATGTCGTCGAGGTACACAAACACAAAAGGGAGATCGGGTAACACGGCATCCATCATCCGCTGAAATGTTTGCGCCGCCCCTTTGAGACCAAACGGCATGCGTAAAAATTCGAAAAGTCCGAACGGGGTTATTACCGCTGTTTTAGGAATGTCCTCCGGTTGGACCGGGACTTGGTGATAGCCGCGAACTAGATCAATCTTTGAAAAAATGCGCGCCCCCGCCAGGTGCACCGAAAAATCCTGAATGTGCGGGATGGGATAACGATCGTGCGCCGTAGCGTTGTTTAGCCTGCGGTAATCCCCGCACGGTCTCCAGGAGCCATCGGCTTTCGGTACCATGTGCAGCGGCGAAGCCCACGGGCTCTTCGACCTACGAACGATGCCCAGCCTCTCCAGGCTGGCGAACTCCTCGCGCGCAATGGCGAGCTTAACTGCATCCAAGCGCCGAGCTTTTGCAAACACGGGAGGACCAGAAGTGGGGATAAAGTGTTTCACCCCGTGCTTCGCGACCGTCGCTGAAAAAGTGGGCACAGTGAGCGCTGGAAATTGGGTGAGGAGTGTGTGAAACTTACCACCTGCTGTAGCGACGTGGGTCTGTACTGGTGGCGGGGACACTCGAGCTGAACAGGGGAGAGAGTAAAAAGAGAGTGCATTTACCAGCCGTCTATTAGCAAGATCAACTAACAGATTGTGTGAACACAAAAAATCCGCGCCCAACATGTTGAAACTCACCGCCGCTATCACAAAAGTCCATTCATATGTGCGGCCATGTAAGCATAAAGGCAAGGTCCTTCTCCCGTAGGTGTTGATGTTCGAGCCATTTGCCGCTGTAGCTCCGCTACCGTGGGGTCCAGCCACCCGGTCCGCGTATGTTGGGGTGATGAAGCTCACTTGTGCTCCGGTGTCGATGAGGAACTCTCGTCCGGAGCGCGCATCCGTGATGTAGAGCAGCTTGTTGCGTTCTCCGAGGGTCGAAGCTGCTAGCGACCCCCCGGTCTTGCCGTTTCCCGAACTCCTGAAGATGCAGGGCGGCACACACCTACGTGCCTTCTCTGCGAACCTCCGATGGTAAAAGCAGAGATCTTCTCCTCCGCTGTGTCGTGCCCGCGCCTCTGCCCCCGGGCTATTGGCTCCCCCTCGTCGCGGCCGTGTTGCCGCCGTCGTCGGCCAGTCTGGTTCTGCCGCCTCTGGCTCCCCGCTGTCTCGGGTCGTTGCTGTGGTTGCTTGCCCGCCGCAGGCGTCCAGGATCCCATCTGCCTCCTGGGCCAGCTCCCGGAACTCCTCCAGGGTGTGACACTTTTTGCCGGCCAGCGTGCTTCTCGCATGCGCCGGGAGGTTGGAGAGGAAGATGAACTGAAAAATGAAATCATCGTTGTCCAACCCTCTCAGCTGTATCATCTCCTCCATCAGGGCGCTCGGCCTGTGTCCACCTTGGTCTAGCAAAGACAGGATCCTCCTTGCCCTCACTTCAGCCGAGGGGGTGAAAAACTTGATGAGGGTGGATTTCAGCTTGCCGTACCTGTCGGTCGCGGGTGGCTGCTCCACCAAGCTTTGCACGCACCGAGCTGTGCTGTTGTCCAGTTTAGCGATGACATGGTGGAACTTAGTGTCATCCACCGTTACTCCTGCGAGCGCGAACTGCGACTCTGCTTGCAGAAACCACGACCGTGGGTTATCCTGCCAGAAATCAGGCAGCTTAACGGCCACTGCGCTCGCCAGCTCTGAGCGCTGTGAGTCCGGGACCCTGAGAATTTCTTCGTTCATTCTCAACGTCGTCAGTCATCAATGTGGGGAGACTTGAATAACGAAACCGAATTGTCTTTCATTCTAGTTTATTCAAGAAATCATTCCACTGTCTGCTCTCATTCTTGAGCAGCGAACAAAGAGAGTAAACACACCAAAGTTCTCTCATTTAAACATTCTGACATCAAACCATTTCCCTCGCGGGGGAAATCACACATCTCTCTCAAAATCTCTTTATTCACATTCATTAGCCTTTTATTTACATAACTCCCCCTTCTCTCTTCCCGAGCCTCAGTGGTCAGGAAGTCTTCTGTCCCCTGTCCTCCGCAGGGGGTCCAGGCTCTGTGGCTCCGCACCGCAGGGGGCTGGCTCTCCTTCATCATGGTTAAATCACATATGCAGTGTCCAACATATACATGTCTCACAACACAGCCATAGTTAGTATTAATGAAAGCGCTTTGAGTGGTCTTTGTGACTAGAAAAGCGCTATATAAGTGCAGGTTAGTTAGTTAGTTAGTTTAAAAACAAACTCATGAAACAGGCCTGGACAAAAATGATGGTACTCCTAGAAAAGATTGAAAATAATGTGACCATAGGGACATGTTCAACCAAGATGTGTCCTCTAATTAACATCACAGGTGTCTACAAACTTGTAATCAGTCAGTCGGCCTATTTAAAGGGTGACAAGTAGTCACTGTGCTGTTTGCTGACATGATGTGTACCACACTAAACATGGACCAGAGGAGGCAAAGGAGAGAGTTGTCTCAGGAGATTAAAAAGAAAATTATAGACAAGCATATTAAAGGTAAAGGCCATAAGACCATCTCCAAGCAGCTTGATGTTCCTGTGACTACAGTTGCACATATTCAGAAATTTAAGATCCACGGGACTGTAGCCAACCTCCCTGGACGTGGCCGCAGGAGGAGATGGATAATACGAATGGTAACAAAAGAGCCCAGAACAACCTCTAAACACATTCAAGGTGAACTCCAAGGTCAAGGTACATCAGTGTCAGATCGCACCATCCGTCGTTGTTTGAGCCAAAGTGGACTTCATGGGAGACAACCAAGGAGGACACCACTGTTGCAAACAAATCCTAAAAAAGCCAGACTGGAATTTGCCAAACTGCATGTTGACAAGCCACAAAGCTTCTGGGAAAATGTCCTATGGACAGACGAGACAAAACTGGAACTTTTTGGCAAGGCACATCAGCTCTATGTTCACAGACGCAAAACTGAAGCATACCAAGAAAAGAACACTGTCCCTACTGTGAAACATGGAGGTTCTGTTATGTTCTGGGGCTGCCTTGCTGCATCTGGAACAGGGTGTCTTGAATCTGTGCAGGGTACAATGACATCTCAAGACTATCAAGGTATTCTAGAGAGAAATGTGCTGCCTGAAGCGGATGATAAAATAAGCAGCGAAGTGAGAGTTTTAAATAGGTTTATTATCATGCCGCCATCACGGAGCTCGCTCCATGAGCGAGCCCGGAGGCTCTCCAGCAAAGTGTGCAGATGAGCAGTAGCAGAGTGAGAGAGAGAACATGGATTTCCGTGAGCTTATATACCCAGCTACAAACAATACATGAAAGGCATTCACAGCAGTAGGTATGGGCATTTGCATTTGAGAGACACACATAACAATAAGAAGATTGCTAGCCAGGATACGCCTCTGCTCCAGAGTTGCAGGACAAAAGAGGTTACAAGGTACATCTACATATTGTTATCGGTGTATAGACACAGTAAGGACAGGAAGCATGAACACAACGCATGAATGGCACATTAACATCACAGTAGTGAGCCGGAAAAAGCCAGAAGAAGCGGGGCTGCCTGTAGACATTAATACCCACATTGCTGTGCCTGTCCCAGTCTGTTGTGGGGGTTATCCCACATATCCCACACGCTCCCCCCCAGAGGGCTCGGCAGGCGGCCGAGGCCTCGATAGTCCGGCTTTGGCAGCAAGCAGGGAAAGTTCTGTGCAGGCGGAGGTGGAGGGGGGTGGGGGGTAGTAAATGCCGGCCCTGGACGGCGAAATCGTCTGGGCCGCGCAAAAATTGCTTGTGGATCCGCGATGTCGAGGGGCTGTACCGTTGAACGTGCGGAGATTCACAAGAAGAAAAATTAGTCACTGGCTCCTCTCGCGATTAAGTCCTGCAAGGATTAATAGTGGCCATGAAGAAAAAGGAAGCAGCGAGGATAAACAGCGGCCATGAAGAAAAACAGGGGCAGCTGTAAGAAAAAAACAAAAGCAAAGGGACTTGGCGTGTTGACTTTAGGTGCGGGCACAACCTTAAAGCCTTCGGGGACCGCAGACTGCTGAATTCCCATTGTGCGCCATGGCTAAGACCATAAGAAGATCCAGTGAGCAAGCTGTGTGCGTGCCTCAGGTGTACGAGCAACCCTGAAGGGCCTGTGTGCAGCGGCGAAGGAGGATGGGGGTCTGTAGAGCCGTATGCATCCTGTGCGTGGTGCGCCGTCCTCGTAACTCCCCGGTGCATGTGCCGGGGCTCTGTGCATGGGTGGGCCAGCTAGAGAGGAGAACCAGGGTCAGGGAGCTTAATCATCCCTGTTCATTGTGTTGGAGCGGTGAAAGAAAGTAGACGATCTTTGTCCCTCAAGCTCGTGTAGATGCGTTGGAGCGGTGAGAGGGAGGAGACGATCTTTGTCACTCGCTCGGCCATGGTGCGTTCAGGTCCACGCGCTGCATTCTCCTTCGGCCATGGAGGTCGCCGTCGCGGAGAGAGGACAAGGTGCGTGCAGAAGCTGTGAGAGCGGCCGGTCCAGCGTGGATGTGCCGATCTAGGCGTGCAGATCCCACCATGAAGTTTGCTGCGGCTTTCCCGGTCATGGGTGATGTCCGGAGAGTTCCCTGAAGCAGAAGGGAGCTGCTGCATTCGCTTGTCGTCGGAGCATCACCGCCGGGTGCTGTGTTCGCTGGCAGCATGTTCTTTTCAGCGTCGGGTCACCAGTGTAGCTGTCCAGACCAGAAGGTTGCGTCGCACAAAGCGTGTGCATTCTCAGGGTCACCAGCGTAACTGTCCAGACCAGAAGGTTGCGTCGCACATAACGTGTGCTTCCTCGGGGTCACCAGTGAAGCGGATGATAAAATAAGCAGCGAAGTGAGAATTTTAAATAGGTTTATTATCATGCCGCCATCACGGAGCTCACTCCATGAGCGAGTCCGGAGGCTCTCCAGCAAAGTGTGCAGATGAGCAGTAGCAGAGTGAGAGAGAGAACATGGATTTCCGTGAGCTTATATACCCAGCTACAAACAATACATGAAAGGCATTCACAGCAGTAGGTATGGGCATTTGCATTTGAGAGACACACATAACAATAAGGAGATTGCTAGCCAGGATACGCCTCTGCTCCAGGGTTGCAGGACAAAAGAGGTTACAAGGCACATCTACATACTGTTATCGGTGTATAGACACAGTAAGGACAGGAAGCATGAACACAACGCATGAATGGCACATTAACATCACAGTAGTGAGCCAGAAAAAGCCAGAAGAAGCGGGGCTGCCTGTAGACATTAATACCCACATTGCTGTGCCTGTCCCAGACTGTTGTGGGGGTTATCCCACATATCCCACACTGCCCAGTGTCAGACAGCTTGGTCTCAGTCGCAGGTCATGGGTCTTGCAACAGGATAATGACCCAAAACACACAGCTAAAAACACCCAAGAATGGCTAAGAGCGAAACACTGGACTTTTCTAAAGTGGCCTTCTATGAGCCCTGATCTAAATCCTATTGAACATCTGTGGAAGGAGCTGAAACATGGTGTCTGGAGAAGGCACCCTTCAAACCTGAGACAACTGGAGCAGTTTGCTCATGAGGAGTGGGCCAAAATACCTGCTGAGAGGTGCAGAAGTCTCATTGACAGTTACAGAAATCGTTTGACTGCAGTGATTGCCTCAAAAGGTTGTGCAACAAAATATTAAGTTAAGGGTACTATCATTTTTGTCCAGGCCTGTTTCATGAGTTTGTTTTTTAAAATAATTCTGTTGAACCACAATTCAAAAGCATTGTCTGATTTTCATTGGTTAATTTTCATAGAATTTTTATTTATTACCACTTTTGTCAGATTCAAGTTATTTCTGTGACCATTGTGGGTTTTTCGTCATTAACAGAGGGGTACCAACAATTTTGTCCACGTGTGTATATACACATGAGCTCTGATGATTGACACAGCCTTGCCAAATTCTGGCTTGAATATCAGATTTATTAGATCCTTATTTGCATTCCTATATAAACCTACTGTATATCATGTGGATGGTGCTATAAAGAGTCTTTATGGTGTTTACTACAATGGCCTGTAGTTCAGAACTTAAACCATTTAAACTTACAATTTTCTGCTAAACTAGTTAGAAAATGGTAGAAAAGTTAGTAAAAATTAATCTGATTATTAAAAAAAACAAAAACTAATGAACCTCATGAAAATTAAAAAGAATTCCTCAGGTCATAAGTGTAAGCGAGCCATGTAAAGCCTGTATTGTGGAGAGCGTGAAAAGATGAGGCTGAGTTTATTTCTCATTGCAGGTTTATTCACTTATCTCCAACATCCTCCAAACAAGAAAGAGACACATCCTCCCTCATCTGTCCTTTTTATACCCCGGACATCAAAGTACAGAGTCACATTGTCTTTAAATCCCAAGACACAATACATCATCCTCCAGGTCTTCTCCCCTCCACCTAAAACCACTGGTGGTCAGGAAATCCCTCAAGGCCATCTCCAAAGATCACATTTCACATGCTCCCGTTATCCCCAGGAGACCCAGACCTATTGTTCATTCTGAGACGTGAAGCAAGAGTAATATACATATGCAGCCTAAGCAACTCACATATGTGTCCCACATGACCCCCCCCCCCCCAAACGTCTAAGATGAAACAATACAACAGTGTCTGCATATCATGATAAAATCACAAACATCAGTCCACGTGCTGTTTGGGCTTCAATCGTCTTCCGAACTTGCTGTAAGCGGGCTTTACCACTCCTGCGGCGCCATCCTGCTGTGGATCTGCTATCTGAGGATGAGAACTGTTAGTCAATCCCTGTGGGAGCTCTGGGGAATGCTCCCTAGGAGGTCTGCCACGTCGAGGAGCCCTCGCCAACTGCACAGCTTCGTCAGCCATCACAAAAGCGGGTTTGAGTCTGTTTATGCCAATCATTTCCCTTCTGCCCCCCAAATCTAGCAAAAAGTGCTTATCACCCGTTTCCAGCACTCTAAATGGGCCATCATAAGGCGGTCGCAAGGTTGGGCGATGAGCATCGTGTCTGACAAAAACAAACTCCGCATTTTTTAAAGCCTTAGGTACAAAAACGCGCGGAAAACTGTGATGAACGGGGCCAGGAAGCGTGCTCGCTCCCGTGTCGCTCAATAACCGCTGAGCAGGGGGGGCACTCTGGCGCAGGATTATCTGGGAGAAACTCCCCGGGCAGCCGGAGTGGCTGCGCAAAAAACAATTCAGCTGGGGAGGCTTTTAAGTCCTCTTTAGGTGCAGAACGCAACCCCAATAAAACCCATGGTAGCCTGTTTACCCAATTTGCATCTGTAAGCGACGCTCTGAGGGCTGCTTTCAATGACCTATGGAAACGTTCCCATAAACCATTAGCCTGGGGGTGGTACGCGGTAGTGCGGTGGATCGTTACCCCCAGGCTGCGGGCCATCGCTGACCAAAGCTCGGAAACAAATTGAGGACCTCTGTCGGACGTAATATCCGACGGAACTCCAAAACGCGCTACCCAAGCCGTTAAAACGCGCGCGCCACCTCCTCGGCTGTGGTTGATGCCAGTGGGACCACTTCAGGCCAACGCGTGGTGCGGTCCACCATTGTCAAAAGATGTGTGCATCCCTGTGACGGCGGGAGGGGGCCTACGAGGTCGACATGCACATGATCGAACCTCTTAGCCGGGATGTGAAACGGCTCCAAGGGGGCTTTAGTGTGTTGGTGTATTCTGGCTCGCTGGCAAGCCATGCAGGCTCTTGCCCACTCCTTAACGTGCTTGCGCAGGCTCGGCCATACAAATTTCTCTCCTACCATTTTGACCGACGCGCGCACCCCCGGGTGTGCCAGAGAATGAATCGAGTCAAAAACGCGGCGGCGCCACGCGGCCGGCACCACGGGACGTAATCGTCCCATGGAGACATCACAGATTAAGGGGGGCGTACCACTTTGCAGCACCCTGTTCTCCAGTCTTAACCCTGTTGGTCCAGACTGGAGCGCGCACACGTCCGCGTCGCTAACCTGGTCCGCGGCCATGGGTGCATAATCTATCCCCACGCGGACCGGGGCCATGGGCACCTCTGCGCCGTTAGCCTGCTCCGTGGCCATGGCTGCATAATCTACCCCTACGCGGACTGGAGTAGTTATGGCGCGCGAGAGACAGTCTGCCACTACGTTTAGTTTACCCGCTACATGTTGAATATCGGTAGTAAACTCGGAGATTGCAGCCAGCTGCCTCTGCTGCCGGCCTGACCACGGCTCTGAAACCTTGGCCATCGCGAAAGTCAGCGGCTTGTGGTCCACGAACCCAGTGAAACGGCGTCCTTCCAGCCAGAACTGGAAGTGGCGAATGGCCAAGTGGAGCGCTAACAACTCCCTGTCAAACGCACTGTATTTTCGCTCGGTATCGCGCAAAGTCCTGCTGAAAAAAGCGAGCGGCTGCCAAGCCCCGGCAACCCGCTGCTCCACAACCGCCCCTATGGCCACATCTGACGCGTCAGTAGTAAGTGCAATGTGGGCCGTTGGGTCTGGGTGTGCTAACAACGCAGCGTTTGCCAAGGCTGTTTTGACTTCCGAGAATGCGCGCTCCCGCTCTGGAGACCATTCGATTTTATTTGTGGGTTTTTGTTTTTTAAGCGCGGCATACAGTGGTTGCATGAGCTGCGCTGCTCGGGGGAGGAAACGGTTATAAAAATTCACCATTCCCAAAAATTCCTGTAATGCTTTGACCGTTTGTGGCTGGGGAAAATTTGTTACTGCGCGCACTTTGTCCGGCAGCGGAACTGCTCCTTCTGGAGAGACGCGGTGCCCCAAAAAATCAATCTGCGTCACCCCAAACTGACACTTCGCTGGGTTGATTATTAACCCGTGCTCTCCCAACCTCCGGAAAACTGCCGTGAGGTGTTTTCGTGTTCCTCTTCGGACGCGCTGGCTACCAAAATGTCGTCCAGGTAGACGAACACGAAGGGGAGATCGCGCAACACCGCATCCATCATGCGTTGGAACGTCTGCGCAGCGCCTTTAAGCCCAAACGGCATGCGCAAAAACTCGAAAAGGCCAAACGGAGTTATTACCGCTGTTTTGGGTATGTCCTCAGCGCGTACTGGGACTTGATGGTACCCGCGGACCAAGTCTATTTTAGAAAAAATGCGCGCCCCCGCCAGATGAACGGAAAAATCTTGGATATGCGGGATTGGGTAGCGGTCGTGCGCTGTAGCGTTGTTCAACCTGCAGAAATCACCACAAGGTCACCACGAGCCGTCAGCCTTAGGGACCATGTGAAGCGGGGAAGCCCATGGGCTGTTCGAACGCCGAATGATGCCCAACTTTTCAAGGTTGGCGAACTCCTCGCGCGCTATGGTCAGTTTAGCTGCATCCAAGCGCCGAGCTTTTGCAAAAACGGGGGGACCGGCGGTAGTAATAAAATGTTCCATTCCGTGTTTAGCGACGGCTGCTGAAAATGTGGGAACCGTGAGTGCTGGAAACTGAGTGAGGAGTGTGTGGAACTTACCGCTTGCCGTAGCGACGTTGGCTTGTGCTGTGGGCGGGGTCACTCGGGCTGCACAGGGAATAGAGTAAAAAGAGAGTGCATTAACCAAGCGTCTATTGGGAAGATCAACCAACAACCCATGTGAGCACAGAAAATCAGCCCCTAACATGTTGAAGCTCACCGCAGCTACAGTGGGGTAAAAAAGTATTTAGTCAGCCACCAATTGTGCGAGTTCTCCCATTTAAAAGATGAGAGAGGTCTCCAATTTTCATCATAGGTATACCTCAACTATGAGAGACAAAATGAGAAGAAAAAAAAATCCAGAAAATCACATTGAAGGATTTTTAATGAATTAATTGGTAAATTCCTCGGTAAAATAAGTATTTGGTCAATAACAAAAGTTCATCTCAATACTTTGTTATATACCCTTTGTTGGCAATGACAGAGGTCAAACGTTTTCTGTCAGTTTTCACAAGGTTTTCACACACTGTTGCTGGCATTTTGGCCCATTCCTCCATGCAGATCTCCTCTAGAGCAGTGATGTTTTGGGGCTGTCGCTGGGCAACACAGACTTTCAACTCCCTCCAAAGATTTTCTATGGGGTTGAGATCTGGAGACTGGCTAGGCCACTCCAGGACCTTGAAATGCTTCTTACGAAGCCACTCCTTCATTGCCCGGGCGGTGTGTTTGGGATCATTGTCATGCTGAAAGACCCAGCCACGTTTCATCTTCAATGCCCTTGCTGGTGGAAGGAGGTTTTCACTCAAAATCTCACGATACATGGCCCCATTCATTCTTTCCTTTACATGGATCAGTCGTCCTGGTCCCCTTGCAGAAAAACAGCCCCAAAGTATGATGTTTCCACCCCCATGCTTCACAGTAGGTATGGTGTTCTTTCTCCTCCAAACACGACAAGTTGAGTTTTTACCAAAAAGTTCTATTTTGGTTTCATCTGACCATATGACATTCTCCCAATCCTCTTCTGGATCATCCAAATGCTCTCTAGCAAACTTCAGAGGGGCCTGGACATGTACTGGCTTAAGCAGGGGGACACGTCAGGCACTGCAGGATTTGAGTCCCTGGCGGCGTAGTGTGTTTCTGATGTAGCCTTTTTTACTTTGGTCCCAGCTCTCTGCAGGTCATTCACTAGGTCCCCCCGTGTGGTTCTGGGATTTTTGCTCACCGTTCTCGTGATAATTTTGACCCCACGGGGTGAGATCTTGAGTGGAGCCCTAGATCGAGGGAGATTATCAGTGGTCTTGTATGTCTTCCATTTTCTAATAATTGATCCCACAGTTGATTTCTTCACACCAAGCTGCTTACCTATTGCAGATTCAGTCTTCCTAGCCTGGTGCAGGTCTACAATGTTGTTTCTGGCGTCCTTTGACAGCTCTTTGGACTTGGCCATAGTGGAGTTTGGATTGTGACTGTTTGAGGTTGTGGACAGGTGTCTTTTATACTCATAATGAGTTCAAACAGGTGCCATTAATACAGGTAACAAGTGGAGGACAGAGGAGCCTCTTAAAGAAGAAGTTACAGGTCTGTGAGAGCCAAAAATCTTGCTTGTTTGTAGGTGACCAAATACTTATTTTACTGAGGAAATTACCAATTAATTCATTAAAAATCTTTCAATGTGATTTTCTGGATTTTTTTTCTTCTCATTTTGTCTCTCATAGTTGAGGTATACCTATGATGAAAATTGGAGACCTCTCTCATCTTTTAAGTGGGAGAACCTGCACAGTTGGTGGCTGACTAAATACTTTTTTACCCCACTGTATAATAAAAGTCCACTCAAATGTACGGCCTTGCAGGGACAGAACCAGTCTTCTCACCGAAGGTCTTAATGCTCGAGCCGTTCGCTGCCGATGCTCCGTGACTCCCGGGGCCTGCCAGCCGGTCAGCATAGGTTGGCATGATGAAACTCACTTGGGAGCCTGTGTCCACGAGGAATTGCCTCCTCAAACGCGCATCCGTCAAGTAGAGCAGCTTGTTCTGTTCACCGAGGGCCGCGGCTGCTACCGACCCCCGGCTCTGGCATTTCCCGAGCTCTTGAACTGACACGGTGGTATACACTTGCGTGCCCTCTCTGCAAAGCGGTGATGGTAGAAACAGAGGTCATCTCCTCCGCGATGTCTGGCCTTCATCGCCGCCGTTCCCGGTGGGTCTGCTGCCGCCGCCTCTGGCCCCCTGCCATCTCCGGTCGTCGCGTTGAGTCCTGTCGCTGCTGCAGTGGCCGCGCGCTGTCTGCTGGCATTGAGAATCCGCTGTGCCTCCTGGGCCAGCGCGCGGATGTCCCGCTGGGCCAACAACGGTGAACCGGCCAGGGTCGCTCTCGTGGCCAACGGTAGGGTTCTCAGGAAAATGTGGGTGAAGAGAAGGTCGTCGCCGTCTGAGCCCCTCAGCCTCAGCATGTTTTCCATCAGGTCGACGGGTGTGCTGTCTCCCAAGTCGTTCAGGGCCAGGAGTCTCCGCTCTTTCCTGGACTGAGGGAGTGAAGCGCTGGATGAGTGCTGCCTTCAGCCCGCCGTATTTGTCTTCGGCCGGTGGGCGCTGCACCAGGCTCTGCACATGTCGAGACGTGTGGTTGTCGAGCTTGGCGATAACGTGGTAGAATTTCGTGTCATCTGCCGTTATTCCCCGGAGAGCGAACTGAGCTTCAGCCAAGAGGAACCAGGAGTCCGGGTTGTCCTGCCAGAAATCTGGTAGCTTGACTGAGACTGCGTTCGCCTGGCTGGTTCCTGGCGAGTCTGGCTCGGTGGAATTTCTTTCGTCCATGATACGTCTTAAGGTCACCAGTGTGGAGAGCGTGAAAAGATGAGGCTGAGTTTATTTCTCATTGCAGGTTTATTCACGTATCTCCAACATCCTCCAAACAAGAAAGAGACACATCCTCCCACATCTGTCCTTTTTATACCCCGGACATCAAAGTACAGAGTCACATTGTCTTTAAATCCCAAGACACAATACATCATCCTCCAGGTCTTCTCCCCTCCACCTAAAACCACTGGTGGTCAGGAAATCCCTCAAGGCCATCTCCAAAGATCACATTTCACATGCTCCTGTTATCCCCAGGAGACCCAGACGTATTGTTCATTCTGAGACGTGAAGCAAGAGTAATATACATATGCAGCCTAAGCAACTCACATATGTGTCCCACAGTATTTTTTTTTTTTTTTTAGCAAAATCTGAGATTGTGTTTAAAAGGCTTAAATCTTAATTGCTTATACAGACATGCTAGTATTATCCTAGAAATGGTACTAAAAACATTTTGAGATATACTGGCACTGTTGTACAGAAACCAGATTTGAAGCATACTGAATACTTCGTTTAAGAATGGAAAAACTGCAGAAAACATCTTTAGCTACTTTTACAGTAATTTTTAGAAGTTAACTGAAAGTGAAATTGTGTGAATTATTCTGTAGTTGAATTTAAAATCAACACTGTACCAGCTTAGGTAAATTTAAAATAATTAGCATCACTATTTTAATAGAAGTAAACTAGTGATGGCTTTTTTTCCACTTTGGTTTTGGCAACTTTGAACAAGGTTGGGATATTTCTTACCAAAGATTTGATTTTGGGGGAGAGAAAAAAAAAAAAAAAAACTCTTGTGCATTGGCAACTTCTTTCTCTAAACCTTTCAACATTTTTCATGGAAGTTTCTTATTTTTGCTACTTTCTTTGGTTGAATTTGCAGCTTTCCTCATAAAGCTGTTTTTCCCCCTAGCAAGTTAGCATTTTTTCTAGTAAATTTTACAATTTGTGACTATTCTCTTGTAAACTTGGGATTGGTCCCTGGTAATTTATATCTTTTTAAAGTAATTTGGAGACCTTTACTCAGTTTTTTTTTTCCCTGTAAATTGATTTTTGTCACAGAGATTCACTAGTAATATGGGCTAAAGGACCACAGTCATGCTGCTTCAGAGCCGCACCTTCAGGCGGTGCGGTGGCGCAGGGGTTAGCACTGCACCAGCACAGCAACTCACCCTTGGCCATGGGATCCCTGGTTCGATCCCAGCCCCTGACCAATAGTGAGCTGTGTGGAGTTTGCATGTTCTCCCCGTATCTGCGTGGGTTTACTCCGGAATTTCTCCGGTTTCCTCCCGCAGGCCAAAAACATGCAAGTTAGGTTAATTGGAGACTCTAAAGTGGCCCTAGGTGTGAATGGTAAAGGGATAGCGCCGTACCGTGGCTGCTTCATCCATCCAGGTGGATACCCTCAATTTTCCCTCTGGGGAGCAATAAAGTATACAAAATTTAAAAAAAGCCACAGGCTACAGTCCTGTTTTAACTGAATGCAGGTATCATTAAGTGACTCCCTCCCTTCCTCCACCAGGAGCAGTGCTTGGTCGGGATGGTGGCGCCATGAAGCAAATGATGCTGCCCTTCTGGCTCGGCCTTGGGGGCACCCTGGGGTCTGGAAGACAGCCGTTCCCTTGGATCCATGTCTCTGACCTGGCCGGACTCATCGCCCACTCGCTTGAGCCTCCTGTCGACACTCCCTCCACACCACCACAAGTGTTCAACGGAGTTGCCCCTGCTCTTAACACCAACTACGAGTTCACTAAAGAACTGGGACAGGCCCTGAGGCGGCCCACTATCTTTCCTGTGCCTGGTTTTGTCATGAATGCCCTGATGGGCTCTGAGAGGGCTGTGGTCCTCACTCAAGGCCAGAAAGTAATACCAAAGAGGACTTTAGAGTCTGGATTTCAGTACAAATACCCAGACTTGAGGTCAGCTTTGAAGGAAATTGTTGGGAGTTAACAGATGTTGAAGAAATGTCCTTCAACTCAAAATTCTGTGATCGTATTTACTGTATTATAAAAATAAACTTATATGATGAATAACTAATATAAGGCAGTTAAAGAAACATGTTTTAAATCACACATTGTTTTTATCTGAGGCCTATCATTGCTTTTATTTTCACTTAATCTAAATAAAGTGAGTTTGTTCACACTGTGCCTGAAAATAAATCATAACACCCATGATATAATGGCACAGTTATCTTGTACTGTATACATTTAGGTATCAGATGGATGGTCTTTGATACAGAAATTAGCTTCCACAGTTTGTATGATACCTCAATCCAACAGAGATACTGATATGCATACAGTATATATATGTACACAAACACAAAAATGTATAACATCATTTTATCACACTTTTAAGAGACAGTTACAAGTCCTTTGCTGTAGAGTGACCCTTTCCAGGTTAGAAACCTGCATATTAAGATGGAAGCAATGTGGAAAAAATGGATTGAGGGGTTTCCTGGGGTCATGTGTTATTTAAGTGTGCTTTACATATGATGACTTTACTGTTTAGATGTGGGAGGTTAGAGATGAAAAAAAACAGTAATTTTAGAGGTAGTGTGGGAAATCCAAGTGACTTTGTTCCTGCTTGTACAGCAGTAAGAGAAGGTGAGGGGCAGCAAAAAGTGCTTTGTGTTTTAGGATGGCAAAATCTTCATTTGCATTGTTTGTGAATGCCAGTGGTGTGTGTGCCAAGCTCAGTTTGTTGTCCAAGGTGAGTCAAAGACACTTAAAGCTTTCCCACCAGGTAGTTTACTTTA
Organism: Pholidichthys leucotaenia; assembly: GCA_020510985.1. Classification (NCBI taxonomy): domain Eukaryota; kingdom Metazoa; phylum Chordata; class Actinopteri; order Cichliformes; family Pholidichthyidae; genus Pholidichthys; species Pholidichthys leucotaenia. Next base: position 202,419,977 of record CM035846.1, read on the forward strand.
TTAGCTGTGCTGTGTATACTGGAAGTGTTAATTACCAGTTCGTATGTTTTAGACACATTAACCTTTAAGTACATGTTCCAACACTATTGTGTGAGGTGAAAGATAGTCCTGGTAATCTAAAACAGAGCTGTTGTCACTAATAGATGCCAGTATGGCAATGTCATAGTATGAGGTATGTTGTAACTGGCAAAGGGCTGTTGTGTAGATGGAAAACAGGAATGGACTCAGGACACAACTTTGTGGGTCTCCAGTGTTGATATTTATAATAAACTGTTTAAAATGAACCTAAACTGGAGGTTGACGCGTTCAGATTTTCAGCTTAAAGTCTAATTAAAGTGCACCTTCATGACTCGTTGCTTACATTTCTTGAAAATGAGATATTTAAAATTTCAAGTTGTTTAGGCAAATTAATATAATTTAAACCTACAGTTACAGTAACTACACTGGAAGCAGCTTGGAAGCACAGGAATTCAGAAAATGTAGAAAAACATTTCAATTTTAAATTTTGATTTTCTGTTCGTCTTATTTTATACTTCCAGTAATGTATGTTTTGTATTCTGTTGAGGCCTTAACCTTGAAAATCATTGATTCAAAAATGATTGTTCTGTTGATTATTGTTGTATGTCTAGTTTAGAGTTACATGAGGTAAAAGGAAGTGGTTTTTCATATAAAATATTTATATATATGTAGACTCATCTACCCCAATCTGCACCAGTAAATCCCAGATCTCTGTCTAGAAAAAACACACCCAGTTTGTTGATGCTGAGACACCATACAGCAGTATATAGTACAGTTATAAACACAAGCTGGCAGCACAAGGATTCAGTACTGTAATGACTACAGTGAGTAAATGCTGTTTTTATGTGTAAGCTGTGGCTCCTGTGTTGGCGGGTAGATGTTTTAATTCAGTTTTATGGCTTTTCAGTAGTTTGAAAACTCCAAAGATCAAATTTTTCATGGTAAATCATCAATCTGAATCACTGTGGACGTCTTCTTCAGCTGTCTGAATGATGGGTAATTGATCTCCCCAGTCACTGCTCCGAGCACACCGGTACACATCTCTGATTCAAGACAAAAACAAACAATAATCAGAAATTACAGCAAATAACATACAAACTTTACAACAAAAGGCAAAATTCACTGACATGTAAATTTATCGCATGCCAAAGTACTTTATTGACTATTCTCTTTGCTGACAATCTAGTTTTTCATTCATTTAAAACAAGTTTCTTGTATTTGTATTTAAATAAAGCTCAATATCTAAGAAACTTGTTTTTTTAATGAAAAACAAACTAGGTTGCACTGACTTGTCTTTTGTGCGAGAAAACTGATGGATTATCATCAGGGATCGAGGGCAGGCAGCGCTGGGCGAGTGGTGACGTGCTTGCTTGCACTTGCTTTCTGTGGGTGTGCGTGGGCGTGCACAGGTATGCACTAGTTTTTTTAAAAAACTAATACGATTAGTATGTGCATTTTTTAAGTAATTAGTTTTTTGAAGAATTAAAACAAAAACCTAGATTGTGGTGGACTTTTGCCACGGTTGGTGCACTACACGAAGAGCAGAGATAAACAAACCTATCATCTGGCCAGTCATTGCAACAGATACTGGAGTCAGTTTGTCTTGGCCTGTCCTTGCCACTGATAATACCTCTATCTGCCAAGAATGTGCCACTAGTCCAGCAAAAGCTAGTGGTACTCAAATATTTTGCAAGCAGTTTCATGAAATGGTCAGTCAGAAAGCAACTCATACCGGCTCGGACGTCACCTGGGTTAACAAGGTCAGGAGTTCCTGGCAGCGGAAGGTGAAGGACAGAGCTGCGTGGAGGAATCTGATCAGACCTAAATGAAACAGTCATTGTCGCCCCATACAGACTGCTATGATGATGATGATGATCTCGTTAACATCTAATTAAAGTTAACCTGTACCACTGCATAACAAAAGTTAGTATGTTTAGAATTTTTTAAATTTTTATTGTCATACATTTGATGAGAGATTTCATATAATGTATCTTGTAAATACTAACATTTACCTTACTTATTTACATATAAGTTCATTTTCAATATTTAGGGCCTGTACGAAAAAGTGATAAAAAGGTGGCTGAATTGTATTATTTATGTGAACAACTACTGGAGGAAGTTAAAGGGAAAGTGTACGGTCTTTACAATTGAAAACAAGACCACTCTGAGGCGAGTGCAGTATCCCCCACCTCCATTTTCTTTGAAGATCTCAATATCTCACTGAAGAAGAGCAGTTTTCAACTTTTTCATATAATTATGAATCAAATTATGACAAGCCTATCACCCATGATATACAACAAAAACAGCTGTATACAACCCATAGCTGTAGGGCAGGATCCCAAGGTGAACCTGTGTAGTAAGTTTGGTAACCCTACAGGGCTTTACTCATTCTATAGTAAGAGGGCTTAGGGAAAGCCAACCTTGACCTTTCACCTTTTGACCCCAAACTCATAGTCAAAGGTCATGGTCTCAGGGTGAACCTGTGCACCAAGGTTGGTGACCGTAGCTTTACTTGTTCTATAGTAATAGTGCAAAGGGAATGTTAACTTTGACCTTTTGACCCCAAACCCACAGATGTAGGTCAGGGTCCCAAGGTGAACCTATGTAGCAAGTTTGGTGACCCCAGCTTTCTTTGTTGTTAAGATATAGTTTCTGACATTTTGACCTTGCGATCCTAAACCCACAGACACAGTTCAGGGGCTCAGGGTGAACCTGTGTACCAGGTTTGGTAAACCTAGCTTTCTTTGTTGTTGAGATATAGTGTCTATGACATTTTGACCTTGACCTTTGACCTTGCAATCCTAAACCCACAGTCAAAGTTCAGAGTCTCCGGGTGAACCTGTGTACCAAGTTTGGTGACCCTAGCTTTACTTGTTCTATTGTAATAGTGCAAATGGAGTTTTAACTTTGACCTTTGATCTTTTGATCCCAAACCCATAGTCAGAGGTCAGGGTCTCAGGGTGAACCTGTGTACCAAGTTTGGTGACCCTAGCATTACGTGTTCTACGCAGCGACCGGCAGCTGGTGGCTTGTCACCGGACTGCAGAACAAATCTACCTACGGGTACAAAATAAGTCAAAAAAAAAAAAAAAGGAATTCCAACCTTGACATTTGACTTTTTGCCCCAAAACAACCACAAAAAAATCATCCGACTAGAGCTAAATTGCAATATACACATCATCACTGTATATCAAACCCTGGTACCAACTTTCAAAACAATTGGAACAAAATTGTAGGAGGAGTTGATTTCACAAAAGTTTTGACAGACAGATGGACAGACGGACGGTCAGATTGCCCTGTGACATAATCCCCCTTTGGTCTTGTCTTCAACTGGTGGGGGATAACAAAACTGAAGGAGGACTTGATTTCACAAAAGTGGGACAGACAGACGGACCGCCCCATATCGTAATCCCACTTTGGGCAAAGACCAGCAGGGAATGACTGGATACTAGGGGTGTAACAGTACATGTATTTGTATTTGAATTTTTCGGTGCGGCACCTTCGGTTCGGTGCAGAGGCGTACCAAGGTTCCACACGGACCATGTTGAGTGACGGACATGAAGTGTAACTGCCTCGCGCCATACATGTAAACAGTGCATCTGTGGCTGCCCTACTAGCGAACATCGTGGCTGGCTGTATGGAGAAGCCAGAAATACGTGAACAGACAAAGGTAAGTGAATAAGACAAAAACAGCATCAGATATGCTTTTGGCAGTATGTTGAACTTGTTAACTCATTTGAAACGGCACTACACAAACGTGAATATTCATTGCAGCACAAAAAAAAAACCTAGCGCGGTACAAGCGCAGCTTCCAGCAGCATTTAGACAGCCTCTTGGGGCTTTTCAGATCGAGCCAAAGTAATAACAAATGCCTTTGGTATTTTTACAGCAGTGGATCTAAGGCCATATTCAGTTGTTGAGAACAGGTTTAAACACATGTTAAAGCTAACTGAGCCCCAGTACAAAGTTTCTTGTTGTGCCCTCTTCAGCCAGAAAATAATTCCATCCTTTTAAGAACAAGCTAAATCTGTTAACATTGCACTTTAGGCCAGCGTTTTTCAAGGGTGCCCTGGTATGTTCCTTCTTAATGGTTCAAAAAAATTGCAAATAATTTGCTGTTGTTGTGCATGGGTGCCTTCAGAACCTATACACAACAGTGACAAATTTGCATTTTTTTGACCAATTAACAAGTGAAATTAGATAATTAATTTTTCATAGAAACCTGAACATACCAGAGCACCCTGGTTAAAATCACTGCTTCAGGCAATAAGGAAAAAAATAATAATTCAGACTATTCAAACTTCTATTGTTGCACTTGTCTACATCATTCATTTACTAAAAAGAGAATTTATTTATTTTATTGTATACATTTTATTTATTGGAGAATTGACTGCTGGCAGTGTGCAGGGGGTTTTTTATTGTCAAAGCTGTTCCAGCTTGTACAAAAGATAAACAGTTTTATATTTTGCATTTTGTTTCCTTACTGTACCGAAAATGAACCGAACCGTCACCTTAAAACCAAGGTATACACCAAACCGTGATTTTAGCGTACCGTTACACCCCTACTGGATACAGTTTGTCACTTAATGAGAGAAAAGATACAGAGGGCTGGATATGGCCAAAAGAGTTGTTTGTTACAAGGGAAGAATGAAAGAGAATAAAAATACATTTACGATATGTAATATGCATAAAAGTGGAAGAGGACAGAAATGTTTTTTTTTTTAAAATCTTACTTCAACAGAAGACTGAGAATAAAATTTCCACTTTTCAAAAACTTAAGCTGCTAGAAGTGAGCTTGTATGTTTACCTGCTGTGTTTTTTCCTTGTCACCACTATGTGCTGTAGCTGTCCATCCAGGCAGCACATACGACAGTGGACGTGTCTGGTCCGCCGCAGCACCGGAGCGATCAGCCTGCCCCACTCCAATCCTTCTGTCTCTGGTACCGCTGATTTTGTCCGACTCAGAATCAGGTAACTGAACTTCTCCGTCTGATGATCATTGTGCTGAGAAAAAGGAGAAAAAAGTTTCAATGCATGATCAAAAATATTTTTTTAAGTATTACTTTAACACAGAAGGAATCAAGATTAAAAGGTGAGACAGGTATCAAAATGTGGAGATTTTTCTATTTCTATACCTTGTTCTGATCAACACACATGCTAATTAGATTTTTTTAAACCAGTAAATTACCAAGAGCAGACAATATGGTGAATATATGCTGCCACTTAGCACATATTTTGTTTTTATCCTATTGCATGCTTCAAAGATTCAAAGATTTTTATTTGTCAATACTTCTTTACGTACAGAACATACAGGAGAATTGAAATGCCATTTCTCTCTCTGCTAGTGGTGTGTGCAATATATAAGAAAAGAAGAAATAAGGATGAAAAACAACAACAGCAGTCTATGTACAGTAATGCTACCTGTAGTTCAAATGAAGATAAAAGATAAAACCCAGCAATGCTATATACAGAAAAAGTGGAGCCGTAATACCCGTAATTGCAAGTCCAATGTGGTAGTGTAGGTGCAGACAGTGACAGATTGGACTGCACGTGATCAATATTTCAATAACGGACAGACAGCAGCACGGCATTTGTGCAAATGGTTGCAGTAAAGTCCACAGACATACAGCAGCAGATGTATTACTGTTGGTGTACCAAGTCACTCTGTACAAACAGCTGAGGTAGTTTCAGCTGTGTGTCTCCTCTCCTAAAGTCGACCACAATCTCCTTGGTTTTTCCCACATTCAGGAAGAGATTATTGTCTTTACACCACTGGACCAGTTGGCTCACCTCATTTCTGTAGTTGGCCTTGTCACTGTTTGTGATGAGGCCCACCACAGTCGTGACGTCCGCAAACTTGATGTGGTTGGTGTTGTATGCTGATGTAGCTGAATTTTATCTAAACACTTTAAAAGGTCCTGGAGTAAAATAATCTATCGAATCTGTGAGGTGAATCTTCCTTTTTATTGCTGCAACAATAAAGAGGTAAGATCAGAAATACAGCTCTGCTCTCTCCTGAGGCGAGAGAGAAACACACACACTTTTATAGCTCTTTCACTGAGGTTACAAAAAAACACATAAGACACACTGTGCAGGCTTCAAGGCCATCGAACTGCCTTCCCATGGGAAAATGAACAGGGGAGGAGAGGGAGTGAGAGCATGAATACCTAAGCTGGTTACTGTGACGTATGAATTTTATCTTGGGACACAAAGTATTATAAAATCATCAAACAGCTTGTTAATATAGCACAATAAACAGTTCATATGTGGATAAAAGTTAGTCATATGTCGTAACACACGCTCATAAAACATATGATCTGAACAGATAAATGCATAATCATTATAAAACATGTGATCTCAACAGATAAATGCATAATCAGTGAATTTCCATTACACTGGTATGCAGTCATGGGTCAGCAGGGTGAAGAGCAGTGGGCTGAGCATGCACCCTTGTGGGGCCCCTGTGCCGTGTGATGGTCTTGGAGGTATTGCTGCCAACCTGCAGGTTCTGTGGCCTCCCTGTGAGAAAGTCCAGCACTCATTTACAGAGAGAGGCTTTGAATCCCAAGTGTCTGAGTTTTTGCATTAGGTGCTGGGGGATGATTGTGTTGAATGCTGAACTGAAGTCCAAGAACAGCATTTGCACATAGGAGTTCCTTGAGTCCAGGTGGGTGAGGGCTGGATAGAAAGCAGCAGAGATGGCATCTTCTGTGGATCTGTTTGACCTGTATGCAAGCTGAGATGGGTTGTGGGAGGGAGGGAGGGTGGACTTGATGTTCTGCATGACCAGCCGCTCGAATCACTTCATTATGATAGAGGTCAGTGCTACAGGCCGGTAATCGTTGTAGCTGGATGAGACAGGCTTCTTTGGGACTGGTATTATGATAGTAGTTTTGAAACATGTGGGGACAACAGCTTGACTCAGGGAGATGTTGCAAGATGTCGGCCAGGACATTCTTGAGCTCCTCCGCACAGTCCATCAGAACACAACCGGGTATGTTGTCTGGTCCAGCTGCCTTGCGTGGGTTGATCCTGGAGAGGGTCCTCTTCACGCTAGCCGGATCCAGACTTATAGCCTGCTCATCTGGAGGAGTAGTGGTCTTCTGTGCTGATGTGCTGGTTTGTGCTTCAAAGTGGCCAAAGAAGTCATTTAGGTTGTTAAGCAGTGTGATGTCACTCGCACAGGTCTGAGGTGGAGGTTTGTAGTTGGTGAGGGTCTGTATGCCACACCAGAGAGAACGTCCATCTCTGGTGTTGCTGAAGTGGCTGGATATTTTCTTGCTGTACTGTCGTTTTGCTTCCTTGATACCACAGAACAGGTTGGCTCTAGCTGTTGTTAATCCTGCAGTGCCACCAGCCCTGAAGGCTGCATCCCAAGCCCTCATGAGCCTGTGGACCTCTGCTGTCATCCATGGCTTCTGATTGGCATGAACAATGACTGTTTAGCAGTGAGTGACAGCATCAATGCATTTAACTATGTATGCTACAACAACCTCAGCGGACTCCTCTATGTTTGTGTGTCCACTGTGAGTGGCTGCATGTTTGAAAGTGTCCCAGTCTGTAGTGCTGAAGCAGTCTTTCAGAGCATCCGAGGCCCCCTCTGGCCACACACGTACCTGCTTTTTTGTTGGTCTGACTTGTGCATGCCCGAAGAAAGCAAGTATTCCTGTCTGAAACAGGTAGGCCAATTAGGCTTTACAGGCCCAAATGTAGGCTGTGTTTGCAAGTGGAATACAGAGGTGTAGCCTATATGTAGGCAATCACACATGTTAAGACTTTGACAAATACAAAAGGGACTGAACACCACTGAGATTTATTTGATTGTGTCTGAATATTAATTCCAGAATTATTGAGAATGAATGGGACATCCAATATTATCGACTGTTTAAGAACCCTAGTTTTATTTGTTTGTCAGATCACTTATTTGTGTGATCTTTTGACGTACATTCATAATAGTGTATCTTGCACTTTGGGGAATGGGAGTTGTTCAGTCATCATTATAATTGTTTTAGTTTATATGTGTAGTTTATAGTCTATCGTCAATAAACTCATGCAGTACTATAACAGGATACGTTTTCAAATATTTGAGACCCATTCTAGTGCATCCTTTTATACTTTAGGAGTATTATAAGTATAAAACACCGATATTATACACAGCAGAATGACCTGTTTGGCTGCAGCTGTTGCATCAGTGTTGCCCATTTGTCAGTAAACATTTAAATAAAAATGATTTATTTCATTATTTGAGCATTTTTGTGTCCAGTTTGGTGATGGTCGTCGCTTAGTCAAACCGTGCATGTGGCCGCATATGATATGCAGTTGATCTGGGCGTTCTGCTCCACAATCATGGTGGTAGTATTATTAACTTTTAATTTTTAGATAGCCGTGCAAACACATCGAGAGGACCACCATCACCGATGGCGAGTCACAGTCTTGCAAAGAGACTCCCGTCTACCACTGTCTGGGCGGGCTGGGCTTGCTTGCCTGCGAAGGACCGCATTCCACCCGCTGCTTCTCCAACACCAGTGCTCTTTAGGCAGACCCTGGTCCCTGCTGGCATTCCCCGAATTATCCTTTAGATGTATGCAATAACGGCAACATTATAGTATAATTTTTTTAAGCATTACATCTTCACTATTCTCTTTCCTGTCAAATTTGTCATTTTTCACTTCCTTTTTTTGTTTGTGAAGCACCGACTCTCTCTCTTAAATGGGATATTGCTTTCTATATGTGCTGTTTTTCCTTTAATATCTTCCTGCCTGCCTCAGCGACTACAGATGGAAATTAGTGAAAATGCTATAATCTGGTACAGCGCAGCTTTACCCTGTGTTTAATGGTTTTGGGTTTTTTTTCTGTACATGGTCCCTGACAAATAAACAATAAACTAAACTAAAGTAAGTGCTGTGGTGACTGACTGGTCGTGACGCTGCGTGTTATCCAATCAGCATGGAGTCAATCCCAAACCCCGCACACACTGAAGGGCATGAAGTGACAGAGCGGTGGCTAAACTTTTATTGATAAAAATTGCATAGTTTGACTGAGCGACTTCATACTCGGGGATGCACACCCCCGTAGCCTCAGCAAAGCACTTATAAAATCTGAGGCCAGTCTGACGAACGGTTCAAGAGATATGCGTGGAACAGATAGACAGACACACAGACAGACAGAGATGTCGTGCATTTATACTGTAGATAGATTCTACAAAGAAGTGTGTTCCAAAATTTCTCAGCAGCAATGTAAAGGACTCATTTCCAGTTATTGCAAATACTTGACTGGAGTTGTTGTCACCAAGGGTGGCACAACCTGTTATTTATTAGGTTTAGGGGGCAATTACTTTTTCACACAGGGCCATTTAGGTTTGGATAGCTTTTTTCCCCTTAATCAGTGAAATCATCATTTATAAACTGCATTTTGTAGTCACTCAGGTTATCTTTGAAATTTTCTTGATGATCTGAAATATTTAACTATGACAAATATGCAAAAATATAAGAATTCAGAAATGGGCAAATATTTTTTCACAGCACTGTACATTGAGAACTTGCAACTTAAAAAATATTAAAGCAATGCCAAAATTTATCTGTCTTATTTGTTAACATATTAACCTAATCAAATATTGAAAAAAGATTCAGGTGATGCTGGGTGGGGCCGGTGTCAGGTGAATGGCACTAATTTTGGCACTGCTGTTGCTAAAACTGTCCAAGTGCCTTACACAGGAAATGATCCTGAGCCGTGACTGGTCGGTGTCTGAGAAAATAAAGGAAACTGTCTCACCAGTAGAAGAAGAACGTAGCGTTATAAAACCTTTACAGGTTTACAAGTTTTATATCACCCACTGTAACATCTGCTCTGAAGACATTGTTGAAAAGTAGTCTTTTGGCTAACTGGCACATTTACAAAACTTTATTAATATGCACTGTCCCTGCTGAAAAAAAAAAACAATAAATAAAATAAATAAGACACTGCTTGATTGGAGTTTCTCTGGATGAATGATTAAAAGAAACCGCAGCTCTGTTTCAGGAAGGAAGCTAGCTTTATTCACAGAGACATTTTCCAATATAATGCATGGAATATTTACTCTTGTTTTAATTGAACAAAACCTTCACAGTAGGACACGGCTAATTACATGACCATAGAAAGATTTATTCTGGTCTGCTATATTATTTCAAGAGTGAAATTAATTCTGCACAAGAAAGCTGTGGAGCAGAGATGTTAAACATTTGCCTGTCAATCACAATTTGCCATTTTTTTAATCACTTGCTTTTGGAGGGAAGTTTCTATTTTGCACCATTTTACAGCATGTTACTTACAGTATGCTAAACGATGAATTATAGTTACTTTTTTCTAAGCACTTATTCAGACACACTTTATTCTATGCACCTAAGTACTGTATTTTTTTTTTTTTTGAATAGAGAACTGGTCACATGTGGACAATTTCAGGATAACCAAATAACCAAAACAGCCTGGACAGAGGAAAAAAGATGCAACTACTGGGACCTATAGTTATTAAACATAAAATTACCTTCAATATATAACATTTTTTAAACTACAATCAGAAGCCTCATTTATAACAATTATGCTGATCCCGATATACTGCATATCAGTAGCATTTTCTTTTAAACACTACTGGATCTAAACTTTTTGTGCATCCTTCACTTGAGAAGTGAAACTTCTCACAATATTGCAACAGTAAATAAATAAATAAAAATAGCATCAAATTTAAATTCTAGTGGTACATACATGTCGACAACCTCTTATTGGATTCATTTTTCCCAACAAAAACTGAGTTAAATTTACTTTGCTTTTACTACTCTTCATCTGACTTACATATATTATTTTCCATAATCAGAGAGGCATCGTTTCAATATTTAAACCGTTTTATTATATGAACCCCCTTAAGCTCAAATCTGGCTGCTACTGTTGAGACTTACCCCGGGCAGACGCAGAGGATGATACTGCTGCGTGAAGTTGCACGGAAAGGCGCGCTCACGGGCCAGTTTAGGACACATGAACTCATGAGGACACTACAAAACACCAATGTTGAGAATCTGCAGTCAGACCGTGACAGTGCGGGATGAATTTATGGCATCATGATGAGAGTTAAACCTACCGGAGCGAACACTGATGCTGGTCTGGAGTCATAAACAGTCTTTTCTTGTTTCTGGAGTCGGAGAAGCATCGGTTAAACTTGATGAACAATAATTTACACAACCACAGTTACACACACACACACGCAACAACGCTAACCGCTGCGTCATCAGCAGAGACGGAAACAGACACAGTCGACACACATTTATTACTGGAGCAGAAGTGCACATGCTTGTCTAAAAAAGAATTTGGGTAAAAGTAGTAGTACTGATTCAACTCCTTTACTCAAGTAAAAGCATTAAAGTGCAAGCTCAGAAATGTACTAAAGGTGGAAAGTAAAAAGTATCTCTTTAAGGACATTTACTGGGTGTTTAAAGATAGCTGATTAACATAATGTGTACACTATTAAACCGTTTTCACTTAAGAAAAACAAAAAATGAACATTAGCTTTGCTCTGATGTGAAAATTAGTTTTCAGCATCATATTCTGAAAGATTATGATCAACACAACAACAGGCTTCATGTCTAATTAGACGACAAATTTATCTCGTTTCGTCTCGTCTTCTTACACCTTTTGTGTCTCTGGTGTGTGACGTGCACTGATCAAGTGCTTTGGCTTTCTAGCTGTTACTGTCCCAACGTTCAGGCTAAAATTTGTTGCTGGGAGGCACGCCACTGCTTGTTGATTCAAAACAAGAACTTTCTTCAGGCACACTAAAAACTTAAGCAACAAGATAGTTTTGAAAATGTAAAGAGTAGGAACTAAAGATATTTGCTATTAAAATGTAGTGAATAAAAGTCAAAAGTTGTCAGAAAAATAAACACTCAAACTACAGATATCTGAAAATTCTAAAGAACAGTAAACAAAGTAATTGTGTGGCTTTACTTCCTGCCTCGAGTGTGTTGAAGTACCTTTAATAAAGCATCTCTGGCCTCCATAAGCATCTGATGGCCGTCTTTGGTCCCACTTTCCACCAAAACCTGGAATATAAAATGTGGACAATATTAACATCTGTTAAAATAAGAATTAAAATGTTATTAAAAATGGCATGAATGGTCATTGTTATTAAGTTATTTGTTAACCAGATAGGAGCTTGTCTTTCTCCACAGAGTGAACACCGCCTCGTCTCGATCTTTGGCGTTGAGAAGCTCCGACAGAGTAAAAGCTGCTACCACCAAGTCAAACTGGACCTGAACGCAGGAACGGGACAGTCAGGATTCCCCCGTGAGAAGATTAAATGCTTCAAAGTTTTAAGATGCAACTTAAATATTTGGAATCATTCAGCTCTGAAATTTCAACTTCTAAGGATTTTCACTCATTTTATTGTTTTCTATACAGAAACATTGGGTTTTCCATAAAAAAAAAAAAAAAATACATAACAATTCTAAATATCAAACGAAAACATAAAATCCTTAATTAAAATGATGATGATGAGGTTGTGAAACAATAACCAGAGACAACACACTCGATTGTTTTTGCTCTGAGTCTGAATTTCACCATGCGGCGAGTCTGACCACACCGGGCTTTACTGAGCTACATTTAGTCATTAGCAGGTCACACTGACGAGTTTCCACATCATGTTAACAGACATAAACGGGGGTCCCAGGCTCCAAATCATTTTCAGACAACCTAAAATAACATTTCCTGAACAGATTTTCTGAATTTATGTTTTTTTTTGTCAAGTTGTAACCTTTAAAATTCTGCAACCTGGACTTTTCATTCCGTCGGTGTGGGCCACATTTGATAGAAACTCATCTTCTTAAATCCAACTTCATCAGTATTTTGTCCAATTTTAAGCATTTCAAATATCTTGTCTCTTCATTCTTTTAAGGCTGTAGACTGGACTTTAACCTTTTTTCTTGTTATTGATAGTTTACTCACTATCAATAAGACCATCAGATTTCTGTCGTCTCTTTGATCTCGAAACAAAATGTGACTCAAACAAAGCTTTTCAAAATTTAAAAATATTTAAATTTGAAATATTTATCTGTGAAAAAGATTCATTTTTCCCTTTGATATGCACAAACAGGAATAAAAAGCACCTACTTATTTACCAATACAATTATTCATTCTCTTCTTTTCCTATTAATTATCATTGTTATTATGGAGCAGAATAGACACAAACATGTACTGAACACATTTTCTCTATTCTTTTTTGACAACACAACACACACAAACAGCAAGTATCAAAAGATGACAAAGAAAAACAAATCCACCTTCGTCACCAGGTTGGTGATACTCAAATAATATGAATATCATTAAATAATCTAATATTAACTCAATGTAAATCAAATTTTCTATACTTATCATACATCATGTAAGTAATTTTGAACCTTTTTGATTATTTTTTATGATCACGACTTAGCTCTTTGAATTAAAATTAGTGAATGACTGAAATATTCTATTTAATTAAATGCACTAGTAAAAACAATGTCCAGTCTTGAAGGCTCAACATCAGTACATTTAAGTTTAAATATTTTACAGCAATCAGAAAATCCAAATTGGAACGCCATCCACAAGCATTTGATCATAAAACAATAATAAACACACGGTTTGGGTTCATTTAAACCTGGTAGAGTCACACCGACAGTCTCCAAAGTGTTGGGAAACATACTAAACTCAAAATGTATGCATCATGTATGTACTATGTGTGTATATCATATAGATAAAAACATATAAAGCGCATGTAAAAGCTACTAAATGCTGTTTGTATTACTGGATGGATGTGGTTTCAGTTCCTATGGCACCACCATGTGTTCAACTGAAATACAAATTTGTTATGACTTTAACAAATAAAAATACTGTAGAACTACAAATGTTAATAAAGCTTTTTTCAGACTGAATGCAGGATATTTTTCATTGCTCAAACAGTTTAAAGTGAGGGGTCCTACCTTTGGAGAGACCGGGAGAAACCGTCTGAAATAGACGTGTTTGATGTGAGGCTCGGCTTGCTCATCATCCCCTGCCAAGCGGGGCATAAAAGTGCTCAGCTCCTCATTAAAATGAAGTATAGTTCACATTTAACACAAGTTCAGTAATCTGCGTTTTCACCTTTAAGAAGTCGCTCAGCCAAAATGTTCATTGGTCCCGAGCTGTCAACGCACACCATCTCCTTTAAAGAGTCTCCCCAGCAGGAGTGGGACGCCCTGGAGGAGCACAAAGAAAAAAAACTCAGTTTATAGTTTCATGCAGATTCAAATGTGTCAACATTGCACCTGGTAGGCTCACTAACCAGGCAACGGTTCCCAACCCTGAACCAAAATCCAGGAGAGAGTGGGGGGCAAACGAGGGATCCCTCTTCTTTATCTGAAAGGACAGAGGAAAATAAACACATAATGAGGAGAAAGACCAAACTCGCTGTTAATCTGAGGACAGTCGGTTTCAAGGGAGAGAAATTCAGATGGATTATATTAGACCATTAATGGACTAAAAGGGCTGCGGCACACGATAAAATCTGCACTAAGCTAAACTGTAAACCAAACAAAGACACTGTAGCGACAGCATCTGAAAGCTGGAGGAGTAAATGAACATATTAGGTCCTTTAATGGATGCAGATGTCTTCACTGAGCAAGAAAACTGAGGCAAACCTGCAGCTGCACAGCCGCACATGACTCCAGGGCTGTTTCCTGGTTTTTGGGGCCCTATGGAAGATTTTGTTTGCCCCCCCCCCCCCCCCACCACCACCACCACCAAGCACAAATCACATCTAGTACACCCTGCATAACACAAAATAAATTAACAGAATACCAGATATAAACAATGACTAAACACATTATGAAATACGCACACAAAAGAAAAAAGTTAATTATGCAGCTTAAGTGCTAAATTTTCCAACTAAATAAACTTAAACACCATTTTAAAAGCCAGAACAATATTTATAAAAAATTTCCTGTTACCTTCATGCTTATTTATCAATATACCAGCCCATAAATTATCCACAGAGCCCTCATCTTAATTTCTCCTGGTTTTCTTTTTTCTGTTATTGCTTTCTTTCTTTTATTTTTCTTTTGAAATGTGAACTTCGTTTTTCGGTGACATGTCGGCAACTTGACAGAAACTCGGCAAACACGTAAAGAGGAAGACCCGGAAGTGACCTTGTTATACCAGAAGTACTTGATTACCATGATACAGTTTGCTTGTCACTGCACTTTTGTTTTGTTTATATTTTACATTACATTTGTGAGCGCTACACTAAACCTACGAGGAGTTTAGCTGACACAAACGAAGACAGCTACAGCACTTTCAATTCTCTCAAAAATACTACAGCCTTCTGGTGAATGCAGGTGCAAAAAATGATGAGACAAAAAAGGCAAAGTTACGACAACAGTGTTTCCTTTTCAATAATAAACACAGATTTGTGAGAAAAAGGGGATAAATTCACAAGAAAAAAAGCAGCAAATTTAAGAGAAACATGGCTACAAATTTACAAAAACAATTTCAGATCTATAAAGAAAAATGTGGCACATTTAAAAGAAAATGTTGCTAAGTTACAACACAAAAAAGTGTAAATGTACAAGTGTGCAGATTTATGAGAAAAAAAATATCCATTTTATGAGAAAAAAGTTACCAATTGTATCTTCATTTTTAAATCTCAAATATGTTTTTCGGCTCTGTGTAGATTTCTGGGAGCACAAACTCCTCAAAATGACTCCCTCCACAGTAGAGAAAATTCCTTCTACACCAAACTACCTCATTGAGAGCTCTCCTCACTGCTGCGTAGCCACCAGCAAGCCGTGCTGCCATGTACACCACGCCAAGCTCCTCATCATACCTGAAACACAGAGTGAGCTGCAGATTCACCAGATAAAGCTTCAGCTAAAGCTCAAATTCACTGTTTATGGACTTTGGTTATCAGCTGATTCCCAATCCTACATTTTTATTTGTTAAAATAACAACCTGATGTGGGTTCTGTTTCTTGGTAAAGTTTATAAAATAGATTTCTGAAAATAACTTGGTAATGAAAACATTTTCACATCTGATAGAACAATATGTGCAGTCCATATAATGTATTACTTCAATTGAGTCCAGTGATAGGTTGTTCTTTTGAGTTCAGAAATAACTTTCTTCCTGATGCGATCCTCAAGTGCTTGTTCATCTATATCTGCAGGACAAAACACATCTGTTTACAGGTGCTGCATCATCTTTCATAATCAATCAACATATGTCATACGCCAGGGATGGGGAACTGGTGGCCTGTGGGCTGCATGCAGCCCGCCAGTCCATTTCCAAAAATCAATTATTTATTTATATCGCATTTGCCGTACTGTATTTGGAACCAAATTCTTAAGTGCAATTATAAAGTACGCCAGCAGAGGGAGCACTAATTGAAACCAAGGCGCCGCTCTGTGCAAGTGATCAAGGAGAGAGTGAGAGTAAGGAAGCCACAGGGAACAGTGCAACAGCAGAGAACGTGTTTTTAAGGTATGTTGCCTGCTAAGACTGCATTAATAGGCTGTAAACAGCAGTAAATGTACAAAGTAGGCTGCTTTTAAACAAGAATAAATACTGTAGGAGCTGTAGCATTTATTCTTGTTTGGCAGGTGAAGCCTCATGGAGCTCAGAGGCTTTTCTTCTAATTGTGCAAAAAAATATTCAAAGCTTTGACGTTTCTTTCTGAAGAGCGGACTGAAGCGCCGACAGTTTCAAATCCATGTCAGCAGTAAAAGTTCAGAGACTGTGGTCGTTGTAATCTGCTGATTTTTTTTGTTCATTTATACCAGTGGCTCTTAAACTTTTTTTATTACCCATTTTGGGGAGCCATTAACCAGCCCACCTATCCACAGCTATTTCTCTGCCCCTCCACACTCACAATGAATCCAAGAGCAAGCTAATGAATCCTTTTCTTCTTGGCTTTTTTGTGAATTATTGTCCGGAATTTCTCTTTGGTCATCATTTTGATGGAGAAAGCTTTAAAAATTAGGTCATGATATAATTTCATCCATCCAGCCATCTTCTACTGCTTAATCCTTTTCGGGCTGGGGGGGGACTGGAGCCTATCCCAGCATCTTTGGGCAAGAGGCAGGGTACACGCTGGACAGATCACCAGTCCATTGCAGGGCAGATATAATTTTATCAGTAATTTTAATTCTAATACGATAAAACACCGAGTAGTTTTTATTTACATTTGCATTTTCAGTTTTAATTGTGAAACTGTTGACTTTGCAGGAAATAATAACCCCCCCCCTTCCCCCCCACAGAAGGTCTACATGTAAATCTGGCCCTAGGGAAGTGAGGAAAAAATTTTGTAGCCCTCACTACCATGAAAGTTGCCCATCCCTGTTATACACGGTACCCTTTTTTTTATAGCTTTCATAAGTGACCCACCTCCAACCTTCTGCATGGCCTCCTCCCACAGTGTCTTCTCCACGCTCACAGCTTTCTTCCTCAAAGCCAAATCCTCAATGGCTCGTTTCCTGCTCCACAGGAAATATGTGAGTTTGTGAGCACGCTGGGGGAGATTGGTCACCTGAGCCCCTACAGAGGCAGAGAATGAACAGCGGCAAATATATTATTAACTTGTTTTAGGACTTTGGGGTTATAGTAGATTTAGTTGATAACATTTAGTAGATTTCAGTGTAGTGGCACAGATAAGAAAGCTTACCACGAATAATGGACTGAGCAGCCATCTGGAGCTTCTCGGGCAGTCGCAGTGTTTTCAGGTTTGTCACACCTGGGTGTCTCTTGTGTGGTTCCCCTTTGAGGAAGTCTACCTGCGGCTGCAGGTGTGCAGCTGCACTCATGCCCTGAAAGCAAAAGTTTAAAATCACAGACTTTTATGCACTTAACAGTTCAACTAATATAAGATTAAGCAGAATAATGCAGAGCCTAAAACACTGGGAAATGCCAGTACTGTACTGTGTTTATTCCTTTCCTTCTATTGATATGGTCAAGTGTGTTGATCTTTGTTTTGTCCAAATGCTTTAATGTTTATGCTTCATGTGATCGTATTTATAATGAACTTTAAAAAAAAAATCACTCCTGGAGGCTATGAATAGATTTAACTAGATCTTAAAAAAAACAAACAAAAAAAAACCAATCTGAGTTTCTGATATTTGTGTGTGACCTCTGAAGTTAATCGGCTGCTGATGCCTTCACTCACCCTGAACATCACCACAGCCGCCCTGTGACAGAGCACACGACCTTCGTAACTCCGCGGTATCATATTTTCTAAGTTTAAATAGTTTAAATTTTCGGTTTTCGTCCTAACATTCAAAGGCGTCACAGTCGGGAGCACGTTACATTTGCAAATCCCTCAGCAAAACAATCCGACCACTTTCTAAAGCGGAACATTCAGTCTGAAACTTTTGTTCCTCCCTGAAGCCGAGCTAACGCTTCAGACTACAAAGAGATTCACTCCTACTTTTATTTGCTGATGTTTCAAGATTACTAAAGTCTCAATCATATGATAATTAAGAAGATACATAAGCATAAATAAAACACGCATCTGTATTCTGAATTTATTTTACACGCTTAGACTAGCTGTTATCGTGTCTAACAGTGAAAAAACAATCGCTCGTGATGACGCATGAAGTGAATCCTCTTTGCTTTTTGAGGATCTTTGCTGCCGGTCAGGAACAGGAAACCGTGGTGGTGCAGAGAAAAAGTTTCCCGCCCTGCCTGTGTTTACTGTTGTGCTGGTCTGGCTCATCTTTGACAGGCAGTAACACTTTATAAACCAACATGAGGAGGACGAGAAATTCGGGAAATAAAAGTCAAAATGCAGCAAAAAACGAAGGAGGAGACACAAAAACAGGTTGGTGCTCGTTTTTAACGAAAAGGGACATTTGGGGGGAAAGACGTGTGTGTGTCCTCGCCACCGTAGCGAGGACATGTCTGGACAGGACAGAGAAGTGTTGGGACATTATGTTTATGATGCTTCACTTATGGCCCAAACAGACTTTTCATT
This sequence comes from Pholidichthys leucotaenia, assembly GCA_020510985.1. NCBI lineage: Eukaryota > Metazoa > Chordata > Actinopteri > Cichliformes > Pholidichthyidae > Pholidichthys > Pholidichthys leucotaenia. Next base: position 202,438,986 of record CM035846.1, read on the forward strand.
AGAATAACCTACAGCTTTCAGATCAATAACAGTGTCACGGGGAGCATTGGAGTTCATCCCCTCATGTTTTGTCCTAGACGGCAAATACCGATTAAAGGTAATGAGACACGGATGTAAGACTGAACATTTACAGTTAAAAAAATAAGAAAAATAGTAGCGTTATACCCATAGACTGTATAAATGGCGATACCCTATGTATCAGTTACTTAAGTATAAGTAAGAGTAGTATGAAAGTACCAACTATTCAAAAAAACGCCAGAATATTGAGTAACGACTTTATTCTCGTCCATTTGTGACATTTTTACCTCCGCCAAGGGAGGAGGTAATGTTTTCAGTGGCGTTGGTTGGGTTGTCTGTGACCAACGTAACTCAAGGTTATTAACGGGTTTTGATAAAATTTTCAGGAAAGGTGTGTCATGGCATGGGAAACAGATGATTAGATTTTGGTGATGATCTGAGAGTGCATACCTCCACCAAGGGCTTTGTTTGTATTTGTGCAGCAGGATTACACAAAAACTACAGGTTGGATTTGGGTGAAATTTTCACCAGAGGTGGTTCGTGGGCTAGAGAGGAACTCATTACATTTTGGTGAGGATCCGAGAATGCATACCTCCGCCAAGGCTCTTGTCTTCTCACAGAGCGTTGGCAATGATACTCCAAAACTGATGGACAGACTTTGATGTAATTTTCACCACAAGTGGCTCTGGGCCTACACACATTTTGGAGGTGATCCATGAGAGACAGAAGAAGCCTTGGCAGAGGTATGTGCTCTCTGAGTGTTTTTCTGTTTTTTTTTTTCTTTTAAATTTGTGACACTTCTCATAAATATATATATTTTTGTTGTAATTTTACTACTTCTTCCATGTAAACCGGTGACTTTTATGAATTAGCAAATTTTCTCACCAATTTGTGATTTCTCATGAAGTTTTTTTACCTTTTCATTTTAAATCAGTATTTTTTTCTGATAAATTAGTGACTTTTTCCTCATTCATTTGTCAGTATTTTCTAATAAATCTAATTTTTCTTATAAATATGAAAACTTATAAAACTTTTGTGATATAATCCAGATCATATAAAACAGAGACAGCAATGAATAAAATATTTCCTGATCCTGAATAAAAGAAAAATGATTTAATCTCTAATGGAAAAAAATGTGACTGATAAGTCAAAGAGTATGACCCAATGTATTTGAGTAAAAGTTTTTTTGTCATGAACCTGGGTTTGGTGGTTCCAAACCCAGTTCTGACCCATGGTTGGGTTTGCCCTATTTTCCATCAGGCGCTTCAGGGAGGTATTTGGGTCCTTCGCTCCCTGACAGCTCAGGCACGCCTCCTCCTCCTGTCAGTGCCATCAGCTGTGTCTCATTACGGGTGTTTCACACACACACACACACACACACACACACTTCATTCACTCCCATTCATATGTGCAGACACTCACTCATACACACATGGTGTCAATCAGGTTCAGCCCACGCACTCTCACACCGGCGGTTTCTTCCCTCGTTAGTATTATTATTACTTAAATGCGGTGTTAGAAGAGACCGTCGGAGCACTGAGCTTCATACACGGTAGCATGTTCCTCCGTGTATGTTTGCACCCACTACCTACGTTTACCTTCAACCTGACGTTGCCGTCTTCTCTAACATTTCAAGATTGTGTATTTCCTTTGTGTTAGCAGCTGACCCTGCCTCACCCACATCCTCCAGACAGCACGGACCGCCTTGGATCGCCACAGCCCATAAGTTATGTCTGCCTTCCTCTCTGTGCTGACAGATACGCTGTGGCACTAGGCATTCCCTCTCCCTGGGCTGCTGTGCATCCGGGTGGCATCCCTGTTTGTCTGGTGGCCTATATTGCAATCTTTTCTACTCTCTGTTCAAGTCGTGACTGTTATTGGATTTAATGTTTGGGATTTTGTTAATAAAGTGTACGTTCTACTCCTGCAATTGGGTTTTCCATTTCTTCCTCTGTGCGCTGTGTAATAGCGCACTGGGAATTATAACAGAATGCTCCTACCAGCCAGAAAAAACCCAGCAGAGTAGAGGTGCATTTTTTCTTTTTCTTTTCACCCCCCCCCCCAAAAAAAAATAACAACATCGTGGTCTAGACGGACGAGGAGCAGAGAACCTGGGACCTGCTGGAAGAGGCGCTTTTCTCCGCTCAGTGGCCGCAGTTCCCCGAGGACGTTCTGTGGGCACGGCTCGTCGCAGAGGACATCGAGCGGTGCCATCCTAATTGTCGGGTAATTCCGAGGGTGAACGCCATCCTCTCCGTCATTCTTCCACCACCAGACGTGGAGCCAGAGTGGGCCTCTCCGACATCGGAGCCAGCCACCCGCCAGAAGAAGCGTTCCCGGCGGAAGAAGACCTCCTCCTCCCGCGGTTCTCCCGCTCTTGCATCATCCCCTGGACCGGCGCCCACCCAATCCTTGGACGTTATGACAGAGGAGGAGAGACTGGGTCTGCTTGCCATGATAGACCGTCAGATCGAGGAGGAGCACAGCGAGAGGGAGGACCGAGGAAGCGCTTCCCCAGCTGTGACGGTTCTATCCTCCACGCCCTCTCAATCCACGGGCTTGATGATGGAGGAGGAGAGGTTGAACCTGCTCGCCGTAATCGACCGGCAGATCGAGGAGGAGGAGAGACTGGCCCTGCTCACTCTGCTCAACCGTCAGATCTACGAGGAACGCTGGGAGAGGAAACGAGACGCCTCGGAGGCCGCTGTGGACGTCCAGTGCCAGGAGAACAGGCAAGTTTTTCCTCATTTAACTTTCTCTATTGATGAACAATTTTGCCTGCCTCCTGGCGAGGAGACTCGGGATGTGCAGTCCCCTGAGTGCTCTGCCCCAGCGGCATATAGTGCTCCCTCACCTGACCTCACCAAACCTTTTTTGTGTGCCCCTACGAGCTTGCTGGCTCTGGAACCAGGTCGCTCGAAGGGAGAGGAACCGGAGGCCCAGGAGGGTCCAGCTCATGGGCCAGCAGTGAGGCCGCCCCCAGCCGCCACACTGGAGGAGCCGGAGCCGTGGAGGACAGCGCGGGGGGCACCAAGACTGCAATCTCCATCACACCTGCTGCGTAGGCCACCATGGTAGAGTCGTCTCCCGGACCTGACCTCCAGCCGACTGGTCCCGGAACTTTATTGTCAGAGTCCTGGACGACGGTGGAGCTCGAGCACAGGCAAGTAATCGCTCCTGTAGTTTTCCTGTCAATAGTTGAGAACTCTTGCCTGGCTCTTGGGGAGGAGAGTTGGGTGCAGCTCTCGGCTGCATCCGGACCCCCCTCACTGGGCTCTGCCGTTGCCGGCGACCCTAACTGTCTCCCCTCTCCCATCCTCTCCGAACTCCACTCTAGGGGTGCCAGAGAGGAGCCGCCGCAACCTGGGTGGTCTGCAGCTGACAGCGATGTGAGCCCAGCTGCCCCGGGAGAGGTCGACGTGGGTGTATCACCAGACGACCGGATGGAGCCCATGCACCCTAAGTCGCCAGAGTCCTGGACCGTGGTGGAACCTGAGTTCAGGCAGGTGTGCTCCATCATGTCAGTTATGTCTATGTCGATGTCACACTGCCTGACTCGTGGTGAGGAGGGCCCGGGGCAGCTTGCAGTAGCCCTCAGGGCCACCTCACTGGGTTCTGCCGCTGCCGGCAACCCTGACTCGGTTTCTTTCTCTCTCCCTCTGGGTTTGGAGCTCCAGGCCAGGGTCGCCGGAGAGCAGTCGATGCCTCCAGGGGCGCCGGGATCAGGGAGGAACCCTACCTCCCCTGTTGGGGAGACCATCGCGGGAGCAATGAGGTCCCCGATGGGAACCACCGCAGGTGCAACTGTGCTTCAGCTGGAGTCCACCCCGGGTGCAACTGTGCTTCAGCTGGAGTCCACCCCGGGTGCAGCAGAGCCCCAGCTGGAGTCCACCGCCGGAGCAGCAGAGCTCCACCTGGAGTCCAACGCCGGTGCGGCAGAGCTCCAGCCGGAGTTCACCGCCGGTGCAGGAGAGCTCCAGCCGGAGCCCACCACCGGTGCAGCAGAGCTCCAGCCGGAGCCCACCACCGGTGCAGCAGAGCTTCAGCCTCAACCACGTCGGTCGGCCACCCGAAAGACTTGGCTCTTGGGTCGGGTGGCCCAACGGTCCTGGCAGGCCACCTGACACTGTTCAGCAGGCCACCCGCTGAGCTTGGGACTTGGGCAGGCCACCCGATCAGCCATGCCGAGCACTGGGATGCTGGTCGGCCCCCTGAACTTTGGACTCCTGGGGCGGGGGGTGGGTGGGGCTGTTAGGAGGTTCACATTATTATCTTTGCATTTTATGTGTTGTGTTTTTTCATGTGTTGCTTCCCTCCTAACCTGTTTTCCCCCCACCTCCCACCCTGGGTAGTTATCTGTCTCTGGGGGGTGTTCCTTGGCTGTTTTTTTTTTTTTTTTTTTCCCCCTTCGGCTGGTGGTACTGGGGTGTCTGGACACACCCCTTGAGGGGGGCGCTCTGTCATGAACCTGGGTTTGGTGGTTCCAAACCCAGTTCTGACCCATGGTTGGTTTTGCCCTATTTTCCATCAGGCGCTTCAGGGAGCTATTTGGGTCCTTCGCCCCCTGACAGCTCGAGCACGCCTCCTCCTTCTGTCAGTGTCATCAGCTGTGTCTCATTACGGGTGTTTCACACACATGCACGCACACACTTCATTCACTCCCATTCATATGCACAGACACTCACTCATACACACATGGTGTCAATCAGGTTCAGCCCACGCATTTTCACACCGGCGGTTTCTTTCCTCATTGGTATTATTATTACTTAAACGCTGTGTTAGTAGGAAGAGACAGTCGGAGCACTGAGCTTCATACACGGTAGCGTGTTCCTCCGTGTATGTTTGTACCCACTACCTACGTTTACCTTCAACCTGACGTTGCCGTCTTCTCTAACATTTCAAGATTGTTTATTTCCTTTGTGTTAGCGGCTGACCCTGCCTCACCCCCATCCTCCAGACAGCACGGACCGCCTTGGATCGCCGCAGCCCGTGAAGTTATGTCTGCCTTTCTCTCTGTGCTGACAGATACGCTGCGGCACTAGGCATTCCCTGCCCCTGGGCTGCTGTGCGTCCGGGCGGTGTCCCTGTTTGTCTGGTGGCCTATATTGCAATCTTTTGTACTCTCTGTTCAAGTTGTGACTGTTGTTGGATTTATTGTTTGGGATTTTGTTAATAAAGTGTACGTTCTACTCCTGCAATTGGGTTTTCCATTTCTTCCTCCGTGTGCTGCGTAATAGTGCACGAGGAATTATAACTTTTTTTTTTTTTCAAAAAATACTCATGTAAGAGTAAAAAGTGTTGTGCAGTAAATTTTGTTACATTTTTGTGAAAAGGTTAACTGAGTACATGTATGTGAGTGAATGTAACTTGTAACAACTCACCACTGACAACATGAGTCTTAATTTTTGGCTTACAGAACAACATTTTCAGATGTATGTGTGCTAAGATCTCAAGATGGCGACCGGGATGGTCACACTTTTTCAGTGCTGAGACAAAGTCACTGATTTTGCCATTAAAAGTGGCTGGCCTGCAGCGATCGGCGCTCGTGGCGAACACGCACGGGCTGAATTGCCACCTCCGTTGGATTGCCCTTTAATCGCCTTTCTCCAGCGACTTCCTGCGCCTTCCTGAAGCGATTGCTAAGCTAACACTAGTTAGCTTAATGCTACCTGAAGCGATTGCTAAGCTAACGCTAGTTAGCTTAATGCTGGCGCCAGTCTCTAAAAATCTAACCTACAGCGATCGGATATACCTCCGGTGGATTACCCCTTTGATCGCTTTTATCCGGCCACTGTGAGTAAACTGACCAGCGATTCCAGCGCTTCCTTGTGATTCACTGATGTGCCCTACCTGAAGCGATTGATAAGCTAACGCTAGTTAGCTTAATGCTGGCGCCAGCCATTCCACCTAACACCAGCCTGAATCAAAGCCCAGCTGCGAGGCCCAGCGGAGATACTACCAGGCAGGCGGCTATTTGTTTGACGGGGCTCAGCAGAGATTTCACCCAGGCAGACGGCGGTAGGCGGCGGTGCCCAGCGGAGGACTTACCGTGACTGCAGCGGCGGTGTGCGACGAGACTACCCGAAGCGATTGCTAAGCTAACGCTAGTTAGCTTAATGCTGGCGCCAGTCATTCCACCTTACACCAGCCTGAATCGAAGCCCAGCTGCGAGGCCCAGCGGAGATACTACCAGGCAAGCGGCTATTTGTTGACGGGGCTCAGCAGAGATTTCACCCAGGCAGACAACGGTAGGTGGCGGTGCCTAGCGGAGGACTTACCGTGACCTCAGCGGAGCTCGGTGGCAGCGGCGGTGTGTGACGAGACTCGGTTGGAGGAGCGGGACGGGAGACCAGTTACGGCGACTATGAGCAACGAGACCAGCAACGGAAGGGGCTAGTTGGCTAGCTGAGGCCCAGCTGGATTCGAGGACGATCGGATCAGATTCTGGCGATATAAGCAGAATTTATTTTACTATCCACAGATTTTCTTTTTCCTTCTTTCCAAGAAAGACTGAAGATGGCGGCCACCGGATTAAAAAGTGGGCTGATGGGCACCACTAATAAGCCTTCTCTACTTCTCTACTTCCTCTTCGTTTTGTCTTTGTGTGTCTGGACCTGCAACAAGAAGGATTTTCCGACAAACTCAACCAAAGGTGAAGTTAAAAAGTTTTATCTGTATGGATTTGGGCTTGGACATCTCACCCTACACTCTATGTGGTCTTTAAAAGCCCTGAGCAAAAACTTCCAAATTAAGGCAAACATGGCTGTTAAGCAAAAATCACAATATGGCAGAGGATATACAGTTAAAGTTCTGTTAGTTCTGCTACTTCTGGCAGGAGATATTCACCTTAACCCTGGACCTGCCACTATTAAACAGCAGACCACTGGGTTAGCACAAAACCGAGCTGTACAAAAGCAAAAACAACATTTATTTTTCCAAACTGTTAATCATGCACGAGTTCTTTGGGACACCAAGGCTAAACCAAAGGGGATCCTCGGCGGACATTTAAACATACGGAGCATAATCCCCAAAAGAGATGAGATTTCGGTGTTGCTGTTGGACTCAAATCTGGACTACCTTTGTCTCTCAGAAAGCTGGCTACACAGTAACATAGACACTAATATGATCGATATTGTGGGCTACCAGTGTTTTAGAAAAGACAGGAAGGTAGGGAGGGGAGGAGGTGTTTTAATTTACATCAAAGACAAATATAAATGTCAACTGGTTGATTTGAATACTTCACTTGAATGTTTAGCTGTTAATGTATGTCTCTCTCCGGTAATGAATTTCAACATTGCAGTAGTGTACAACCCACCGTCACACAATTCTTCCTTTTATAATGAATTAAGTGATCTGGTTAAACAACTTGAGAAGAACAGAGAAACAATAATTCATGGTGACTTTAATATCAACTGGTCTGATAAAAAAGACAAACAAAAACTGAAAAGCCTCATGACTAAATTTAATTACCAGCAAATCATCAAAGGACCCACCAGGATAACCAAACAATCCAGAACACTTATTGACATGGTATTTACTAATAAACCAGAACGAATAACCAGAACCTATAATCTTGTAACTGGTCTCTCAGATCATAACATGGTTCTTGCTGTCAGGAAACTTACTAAAAAGCGACTACAGTATTTTGGGGGAGTCGATATTGACAAATCAAATTTTATTATCCCCAAATCAAAAAATGAGGAGTTTGAACATTACTTAGAGAATCAAAATTGGGAGCAGCTCATGTCAACATGTGAAGTAGATGATTGTTGTAATTTTATAACTGCAACAATCACAAAGTCTATAGAAAAATTTTCAAAGCAAATTAAAAGTAGACAACAGAAGATTAGCCTACCATGGTTAAATAATGAAATAAGAAAACTTATGAAGAGGCGAGACTATGCACTGAAAACATCACTAACCTCCAAACTACAAAATGATCACCTTGTGTACAGAAGTTTAAGAAATAAAGTGGTACATGAGCTGCGAAAATCAAAAATATCTTATTACAATAAACTGATAGATCATGCAAAGGGTAACAACAGTTCCCTATGGAGGCATTTAAATAACTTAACTAATAAAAAAAACGATCAGAAGGGGGTAAAGGAACTTAGAATCAATGGCAAGACCGTCAGTGACAAGGCTACTTTGGCAAATGAATTTAATTCACACTTTGTGGGCTCTGTGGAAGACTTAACAAAAATTTTTGTGCTGCCAAATGTGCTCAACAACACAAATTCCATACTTCCAACAGATACTTTTCACATCGATGAGGTAAATGAGAAGTTAATTGCTGGTATTGTTAAAACACTGTCAAACTCAAAAACTAATGATATCTACAATATGAGCACCTCCTTTCTCAAAATGCACAGCAAAATATTAATCAAACCACTGACTCATCTCATTAATCTCTCCATTAGGTCTAGTACATTTCCATCTGGCTGGAAAAAAGCTGTCGTCATACCAGTTCATAAATCAGGCAGTAAAGACGATATATGCAATTACCGCCCAATCTCTATCTTACCAGTCCTATCTAAGGTTCTTGAAAAAGTTGTAGCTACACAGCTGATAGACTACTTACAAGACAATCAACTTCTTCATCCACATCAATTTGGTTTTAGACCAGGATACTCTACAGAAACAGCAAATTGTTGCCTTATTGAAAACGTCAAACAGTCCTTGGACAGGGGTAATGTGGTAGGAGCTGTTTTTCTAGATCTCAAAAAGGCTTTCGATACTGTAAACCACAGTTTGCTTTTATCCAAAATGGTATCTTTTAACTTCTCCCCAAATACATTAGAATGGTTTGCATCTTATCTCCAGAATAGAGAACAGTGTGTAAAAGTTCACCAGGATAAATCCTCATTTTTAAACAACCGCATGGGTATCCCACAAGGGTCCATTCTTGGTCCTTTACTTTTCAGCATTTTTATTAATGACCTGCCGTTACACTGCTCAGCTGCAACATGCCAACTTTATGCAGATGATGCAGTTATTTACACAGCTGCCAAGACTCCAGCACAGGCTGCAGATGTACTGTCTACAAGTATGGTTGATGTCCAAGAGTGGCTCCTCAAGAACCATCTATTGCTGAACCTTCAGAAAACAGTCTCAATGTGCTTTTCAATCAAAAAATGTAACCTGCAACATTTTAAAGTTAATATACATGATCATGACATCAGTTTAGCTACAGAATTCAAATACCTTGGCATTGTACTAGATCCTCAACTCAAATTTAATCTTCATATAAAGAAAATTTCAAAAACAGTAAAAAAAAATCTGAACTGCTTTAAATTAATTAGATATTACATACCTTACGAAGCAGCTGCACTGTATATGCATTCTATGGTTTTTTCTCATATATCATACTGTTTGACAGTCTGGGCTCAAGCAGCCCCTTCCACAATAAGACATATAGGTTCATTATATAATCAAACCCTAAAAATCTTGGACAAAAAGCCCATTAGGTGGCATCACTGTAATGTTTTAAAAAAATACAACCTATTGAGTTTTGAGAGCTTCATTGACCTCTGTCTTCTGAAATTAACGTTCAAATGTTTCCATAAATCAGCACCCGAGCCACTTGCTGGTTTTGTCCAAAGACAGGACAGCAGCAGAGCCACCAGGAGTTCTGTTAACAATAACTGTAAAATATTCCACCGCAGAACCACATTTGGACAAACAGCTTTCTCTATAAAGGGCAGTCACATCTGGAACACAATGCCAAATGAAATTAAAATAATAACGGACTTTAAAACATTCACTAAAAATGTTAAAAACTGGCTGTAAAATAAACAAGAATGTACTCATGTATGAATTAATTGTCTGCAAAGTGAGAGTGAATGAAGGGAAGGAATAAATGTGTTTGTTTATAGTGAGTGACGGAGGGAGGAAGGCCTGAAATAGGCAAATGTGAGTTATGTTATATGTGTTAAATGTGAGTCAGGCTGTTATATTTGTGTATTTATAATATTTATAATATTTATGTTAAATGTGAGTCAGGCTGTTATATTTGTGTATTTATAATATTTATAATATTTATAATTGTGTATTTATAATTTTTCTGCATTGATGTATGTGGTTATTGTGTATATTTTTTATCTTGATTCTTTTTTCTAAAGCCCATCCAGGGACAAGAGTTGCAAATTAGCTAATAGCTATACACTCTATGTGCAACACATCAGATTGATTGTCTTTGATTAATTGTCTATGTTTATTGCACTGTCCCTGTCAAATAAACTAATCTACTACTAATTACATATGTACAGAGTGCTTCTGTATAGAATAGGTTCAGGTTCAGGTTACTTTATTTGTACCCGTAGGTAGACTTGTTTTGCAGTCTGGTGACATCCATATTTACAAGCCACTAATTACATTCAACATAGACACAAACACAGGCACACATCTTACAAAATAGGTAAATATAAAATATGTACAATATAATTTTTATAGCTTGTTCAACTCTTTGACAGCAGCAGGGACAAAGCTGTTTTTGTAGCGCTGGGTTTTGCTTTTTGGGACAGCAAACCTCCGTCTGGAGGGAAGAAGCTGAAAGTTGCAGTGCAAAGGGTGGGAGTCATCATTTAAAATCGAGTCAGCCATCCTCTGTACTTGTCTGGTGTACAGGGATGTCAGGCTCAGCTGTGACTCACCAAGCAAACGACTGGACCATCTAACTACCTGATCCAAGGATTTCCTCTGTTTTAGTTTTATCTGACCAAACCATGACATTAAAGAAAAGGATAAAACAGATTCAATAAAAGCCCGATAAAACATAGTCATTATGGTTCGGTCAACTTGGAAGCGTGCAAGTTTCCTCAAACAATGCAAATTTTGCTGACCCTTTTTGCACACCCTTTCACAGTTCACTTCAAAGTTTAATTTACTATCAATAATCGTCCCAAGATATTTGTACGATTGTACACATTCGGTGGTCTGGCCTTTTAGTATGGTGACTTTGTGCCTGGGAGTTTTCCTCCTAAAGTCAATAATCATATCTTTTGTTTTTGTTGTATTCAGCTGCAGGTAGGAATCCTCACACCAGTAAACAAAGTCATCAACTACTGGGCCGTGGCCACTCTCACCATCCTGGAGGAGACTGACAATGACTGAGTCATCAGCATACTTTATAATGTGTCTGTTGTCATGTCTGCTCCGACACATGTTTGTGTACAGGATGAAGAGTAGTGGTGACAACACACACCCCTGAGGAGAGCCAGTAGAAGAGCACTTTAGGTCAGACAATGTGCCATTGACCCTTACTCTCTGCGTCCTGTTGGTTAAGAAATCCAGAATCCAACCCACCAGATTATTGCTCAAATCAAATTGTTGCAGGAGCCTTTCAACTAAAATATGAGGTTGGATTGTATTAAAGGCAGAAGAAAAGTCCACAAATAAAAGCCTGGCGTGAGTCCCATTAAAATCCAGATGTTTAAAAAGCATGTTGAACAGAGTGACAGTGGCATCCTCCACTCCTCTGTGAGGCCTATAGGCAAACTGCAGAGGATCCAATGCATGCTCAGTCTGCCTTAGGACCTCACATCTGACCAGTTTTTCAAAAATTTTCATTAAAATTGAAGTCAAAGCAACTGGTCTAAAGTCATTTACCGTTTTAGGACAGCTGGATTTTGGAACGGGAACAACCACGGCATCTTTCCAGATCTTAGGCACATGTTGTGTCTGTAAGGACTTATTGAAAATGTAATGAAATATAGGACTCAGTTCATGTGCACAGGACTTTACCAGGCGCCCACATATATTATCAGGGCCCTGACTTTTGTTCATTTTTACAGCGCAGAACTCCCTTTTAACATCCTGCATCTCAATATTAAAGTGCTGATTGTCTTTTTTTTTTCCACAATATCTTTATTGAACCTTTTTTTTTTTAACAAACATGATACAAACAATCAAACACTAACGCTAAAGTACTACAAAAAAAAAAAAAAAATGCACTAAAAACACCAACAACCACCAACAAGATCAAGTCTTCAACAATGCTCCTCTGTTTAGTCTAGACAATCCAATACATAAGTATACATATTATGTTCACCAGTTTGGAATTTACAAGGTCCACACACATCATTCACCTTCTTCTTCAAGAGTTATGTTTAAATTTTTTACATAATCAATAAAAGGTCTCCATATATTCTCAAACACAATTTCCTTTGATTTCAGTATATATGTTATTCTTTCTAATGGAAGGTTTGTTAACATCTGTCTTAACCACTGAGTCACATCTGGTCTATGAGTCTTTTTCCATAATAGTGCAATACATTTTTTGGCATTAAGCAAACTGAGGTCTATGAATGTTCTTTCACTTTTATTAAAATTATGCTTTTCTGGGTACAGACCCAACAAAAACAGTTTAGGATTCAGTATGATTTGTTTTGAGATTATTTTTTCAATTGTTACCCTCACCTCTTCCCAAAACATTCTTATTAATCTACATTCCCATAAACAATGAAATAGGGTTCCTTTACTTTCCATGCATTTTGTGCATGTATCTGGTATATTTTTGTTATATCTATTTAACTCCTCCGGTGTAACATACATCCGCATTAACCATTTGAAATGTATCAATTTAAGGCGTGCATTTATTGATTTGGTTTGAGCTTCTGTACAAGCCAATTCCCATTGTTCCTCCGAAATTTCAATTTGCAGATCTTCTTTCCAGTAGTTTAATCTTTTCAGTGAATTTTCACTTGAAGATAGTGTCAATGAGTTATAAAACTCTGAAATAATACCCTTTCTTTTACTATCTTTCATCATCATTTTTTCCAAGGATGAATAAATAGGTCGAGTGAGAGCTTTATTTTGATTTGATCGAATAAAGTTTCTAAGTTGAAGATATTTTAAAAAATGTGTTCTATTGAGATTAAATTTGATCCTCAGCTCTTCAAAAGACATTATGTTGTCTGCACATGGCAAATATAAATCCTGAATCTTTTGTATCCCTTTTAAATTCCATACTTTAAATACAGCGTCCGCTCTCCCTGGTTTAAAATATTGATTACCCCATATTGGACTAAATTGTGACAATAACTGTGGTTCTTTTAAATAGTTTTTAGCTTCACACCATATTTTGATCATATGCTTTACAAATGGATTTTTAACTTGTTTTTGTAATTTTTTTGCCGAATCTGAGTATATGAATATGGGAAGAGGTAAAGGTAAATTGTATGATTCCATTTCAGTCCAGTGAGGGAGATCATTTGATGAAAAATAATATGTCATAGACCTCAGTTGTGCCGACCAATAATACAACATAAAATTTGGACATTTCAGACCTCCACGATCAAATGGTAAATATAATAAAGACAGACGTAATCTAGCCCTCCTGTTGTTCCATATAAATTCCACTAACTTTTTTTTTATTCTTGAGAATAGATCTAAAGGTGGTGATAAGGGAATGTATTGAAATAAATAAAGTATTTTAGGTAAAATATTACTTTTAAGTATATTGATTCTCCCGATCATCGACATTGGTAGTGACATCCATCTCTGAGTTAACTCATTGATATCTGACATTAAGGCTTCATAGTTGACGCTGGCGACTGATTCTAGCTTAGGCATAATTTGGATTCCTAAATATTTAAACTGATTTACAACATTGAATTGATTTGCCTCAGGGGCTGGGTAATTTCTCTGGGTCTCATTTAGCATTAATATTGAAGATTTAGTTTTATTTATTTTATATCCTGATATTTCCCCAAAATTCTTTATTAAATTCAACAAGGTTGGAATTGATTTTTTTAGATTCGACATAAACAAAATTATATCATCGGCGTACAGGGAGATTTTATGTTCTGTTGGTCCAACTTTAATTCCATATATTTGTGAATGTAAACGTATCGCTATCGCTAAAGGTTCAATTGCCATAGTAAACAGTAAAGGTGAAAGTGGACAGCCTTGTCGACATCCTCTATTGATTTTTATTGGTTTTGAAATATTGTTATTTGTTAGGATTTCTGCTGTAGCATTATTGTATATTATTTGAACCCATTTTATGAAATTATTTCCAAGTCCAAACCTTTGTAGGACTTCAAAAAGAAAGGGCCATTCAACTCTATCAAAGGCCTTTTCGGCGTCCAATGATAGGAGAGCTGTATCCGGTGCTTCTTTATTAAAATAAATAATATTAAATAGTCTTCTTACATTATGGAAGCCTTGTCTACCCTTTATAAAGCCATTCTGATCTCGATTAATAATATTTGGTAAAATTTCTTGTATTCGTCTTGCTAAAATTTTACAGATTATCTTAAGGTCGGCGTTTAATAGGCTTATTGGTCTCATATTTTCACATTTATTAGAGGGCTTACCTGGTTTTGGCAACAGTATAATTAAGGCATTATTTATGTATGATGGTAAATTATTATTTTGAAATGCTTCTAAAACCATTTCCAAAAAAGGTTTTATTAATTTATTCTTAAATTTTTTATAAAGGTCAACTGGAAGACCATCTGGTCCTGCACTTTTTCCTGATTTCATATTATCAATGGCTAGCCCAACTTCTTCTTGACTAATTTTAGACTCCAATATCTCCCTGTTTTCATTTGGTATACACGGTATAGATAGTTCGTTCAAAAACCCATTTAGTTTTGTTAAATCAGGTTCATTTTTGGTATCATATAATTTTTCATAGTAATCTCTAAAGGCTCTATTAATTTCTAAAGGATCTATAACTACCTGTCCTTTACTTATAATACTGGTAATTGGTGTTTTAATTTCCAATTGTTTAATCTGCCATGCTAATAATTTTCCTGATTTTTCACCTTGTTCATAAAAAGATTGTTTCAATCTTAGAAGACTCGAGGCAGCTCTATTCGCTGATTTTTTGTCGTATTCAGCTCTCAAAATCAGTAATTCATTCTCCAACCTTGGGTCACTTCCTGCATACACTTTTTCCTGAAGACTTTTTATTTTATGTTCCAATTTAGCTCTCTCCTCTCGAGTCTTCTTAGATTTTGATCCTGTATAACTAATAATATGTCCCCTAATAAAAGCTTTGAAAGCCTCCCACTTTACACATGCTGATGTTTGTGTAGTATTGATGTCAAAGAACTCGTCTATCTGTTTTTCTATATACTTGACAAATTCCTCATCCTGAAGCCATTTATGCTGAAATTGCCATCTACCTGATTCCTTTGTCAATTTTTTATCTACATATATTAGACAACAGGGTGCATGATCAGAGATCACGATGTTATCATAAAAGCAGTTTTGAATCTTGGACCTTAATTCTGTGGAAATCAAAAAATAATCAATACGTGAGAATGTCTTGTAGGTACTGGAATAACAAGAATAGGCTTTAACTTGTGGTTTCATTTCTCTCCATATATCTAACAATCTCAATTCTTTCATAAAATGATTAATAGTCATCCTACATCCAATGTGCGTACAATCCAGTCCTGTTGATCTATCCACACCTGGATTCAATGTACAATTAAAATCCCCTGCTATTATATGTTGCCCTGTAAGTGATGATAAGATGAGAAATAAATTAGCAAAGAACTTCTGATCATCTATATTGGGACCATATAAGTTCACAAGATTTATATTTTCTAATAGCAAAGAACCTTGAATGATTACATATCTTCCAAATTTGTCTCCAATTACATTTTTCACTTGAAAAGGAACTGATTTATGTATGAGAGTCATAACTCCCCTGGCTCGGGATGAAAATGAAGAGGTGAATACACTTCCCTGCCATCTACTCCTAATTCTTTTAACATCCTCCTCTATCAGATGAGTTTCTTGTAAAAACACAATTCTTGAACCCATGTCCTTTATTTTATTCATAACTTGTTTAAGTTTTTTTAAATTTTGTAGACCTCTGCAATTCCATGAAGTTAAATTAAGATTAACACTTTGGTCCATGATCAATAGAGAGTTTGGGATTACCTTGCAGTGTAAACATGCTCATACAGAGAAGCAAAAACATGAGTGGTTGAACATTCATCCTACAAACTACACACAAACAAATTTCCCCTTCCCACACTTGTGGCAAACCCCCCAAAATCAAAAGAAAAATTCTGTCTCCCGATATAGCCATCGACCGTTCCACACCCACGGGGAACAGCCTAAGCCACTCCTTCTTCATCCTCCCAATCACCCTAACTCTACTGCTTTTAATGACGTAACATTAACTCTCCTCTGTAGTTTTCCAACTTAACTCCAAAATTTTTAACAACTTTGTACATCATAGTTTTTTTTTTTGTTTGTTTTGTTTTTGTTTTGTTTTTTTAATATATAATACAATCTATATTTTGTAAACTTACTATTTACTTCAAGTCAGTCAGATGCCTGTGCAAATGCTTAATTATTCTACCTTATATTTTGTTCATGCTTAGCTCCCACCAGTCTCTTCTTCTTCTTTGATCTTCTTGATGAACTCCTGCGCCTCCTCTGGGGTCTTGAAGATGTGGGTTCTGCCCTCATACGTGGTCAGCAGTCTCGCAGGATAGATTACACCATGACGAATCCCAAGGTTGCGCAGCTCCTTACGTACGGGATCAAACTGCTTCCTCAATTGCTGGATTCCTGTGGCCAAATCTGGGTAGAACCGCACCTGCTGGTCCTGGTGTTTAATCTCTCCTTTTTTAGCTCGTGCAGCGTTGAAGATCTTCATCCTGTCTCTGTTGCTAAGAAACTTCATAATTAAGGTCCTCGGCGGTCCCTTATCTCTCCGTGGGCCAATACGATGTGCTTTTTCCAGAACCACTGCTGATTGCAACTCCTCGCTGCCCAGCACCTCCGGAATCCACTTTTCCAGAAAGGAACATACGTCCCGACCTTCTGATTCCTCTGGAAGACCTACCAGCCTCAAATTATTCTGTCTCGACCGAGATTCCAAATCCAAAATATTATCTTCCAGAGATTTATTTTTTTTTTCCAAAGTGCGCACCTTTAATTGAAGACGGGTGACGTCATCTTCAGCACTAGCGAGACGGAGCTCCATCTGCGCCGTTCGTTCTACACAGTCACCCAATTCCTTTCTTATTCCTTCCAACGCTGTCATAATCCCATCAAATCTAGAGGAAAAGTCCGCTCTCATTGAACTCATGGCAGCCATCAGCGCATCTGCGCCATTCCCCGCAGATATCGCAGCGTTGCCAGCCTCCTCCGCCATATATGGAGTTTTGTTTACTGCGTCACAGACCTGAAAGTCCGTTAATTTGGACTGTTTCGGCGGCTCGCTTTTTCCTTTTCCTGGTTTTCCAGCCTTAGGCTTCGCCGACTTATCTTCGCCCAAATGCTGGGATACGTTCTGTCCCAAATGAGAGAGTTATTTGCCGAATTTTTTTTTTTCCAGGAGCAGAGCAGAGCGAGACACGTCCGTCCTACGTGGCAGCCATAACCGGAAGTCCCGCTGATTGTCTTTGAGTTTCTGTTTCAAATCTTGGATTTCTGTGCTGAAATCAAAGGAGTCAAAACGACCATAAAAACAATTAAGAGCATTAGCCAGCTCTGTGTCTGAACTAAAACCATGTAAAAACACACGATTACTGCGCTCTGTGCTCTGAAGGCCTGCAATAGTTTTCATACTGGCCCAGGCTGAACCAAGTTTATTTGCTGCCATCTTGCTTTCCAACTCTGATTTATAATTCTGTTTTGCTCTTAAAATTTCAGCCTTCAGCTCCTTAGTGGCAACCTGTAGCTCAGAAACAACCCCCTGTTTAAAGGCAAGTGCTTTCCTCTGTAAGCAGGATTTAACTGAATTAGTAACCCATGGTTTGTTGTTGGGGTATATTTTGACACGTTTACGTGGAACAATCTTATTTTGACAGTAAGCCATGTATGAGCATGTGAGCTCAGCCAGAGAGTCCAAATCATCCCCGCAGGCCATTATGAACATCTCCCAGTCTGTACAGTCAAAGCATTCCTGGAGGCTGTGCTCTGAATCTTCTGTCCACACATCAATGTCTCTCATCTCCACCTTGCCTCTTCTGAGAGCAGTTTTATATGTGGGCAGCAAATGAACACAGTTGTGATCTGAGGATCCTAAAGGAGGAAGGGGGAGGGATTTATAGGCCCTCTCAATGGATCCATAGCACAGGTCCAATGTCTTTTTTCGCCTGGTTGGGCAGGAGACATACTGATGAAAGTTTTTAAGTTAAGTTAAGAATATTATGAATAATTTGATTATATAGGACCATCCACATCACCTGTGGTCAAAAGACATGATGGTCTACAAATGATGTCTACAGGGACCAATTTGCATGTCAAAGCAGGCTGCTGATCCTTGAGATGTGCATCTGAGTCCACAGTTTCAGATGTTGTGGTCTTTTTCACTTACACAAATGTGCATTGTTAACATAAAAACAAAACTAACTAACCTAACCCAAACAGCAGGCAATACAGCACCAGAGCTGAGCGTTGAGCAAATGCTCTAAAGTAAACCTTTTGCTATTTTATATTTGACATTCAAGTATACATAAGACTACTCACAAAAATAAGAGAGTAGGAAAATTGCAACTATAAAAATACAAGTTAAAACATGTTTTGATATCAAGGAACACTCAGTATCCTGCAATAAAATTACTAAAGTACAATTGTTTTTCCTCCTCTCCCTGGTTCAAGTGTGGTCACAAATTTTCCCAAATACTTCTGCATTATTGTGGATTTTTTCCCAGTTAGCTCTGCACATCTTTACCTGCACAAGAGTAAACACTCGACCTCTGCATCAGATCAACACAAACTGTTTTCTGTCATAACTGTTTTCTGTCATTTCTGGTAAATGATTGTGGAGAAGAAAGATCAGACTGATGATATGGCATATTCACATTTTGCAGTATGCATTGTGAGCACCACAAGGGTGTGAGGCAGGTATGTGTGAAGAGACACAGACAGATGCTCCGACAATATAACTCCTGGGATTATTAGGGCACACAACCCCCTCTGCCACAAAGTCAGTGATCCACGGAGGGGTAAAGTAGAGTAAATTTAATTATACATTGTTTCTGTGCAGCTGGTGCCAAATGGTTCATTGACTGGTACAGAATCACAACCTGGTTGTTTGGGGGCCACTGGTATACAGTGCATGCATATACATACAGTGGGGCAAAAAAGTATTTAGTCAGCCACCAATTGTGCAAGTTCTCCCACTTAAAAGATGAGCGAGGTCTCCAGTTTTCATCATAGGTATACCTCAACTATGAGAGACAAAATGAGAAAAAAAAATCCAGAAAATCACATTGAAGGATTTTTAATGAATTAATTGGTAAATTCCTCAGTAAAATAAGTATTTGGTCACCTGCAAACAAGCAAGATTTCTGGCTCTCACAGACCTGTAACTTCTTTTTTAAGAGGCTCCTCTGTCCTCCACTCGTTACCTGTATTAATGGCACCTGTTTGAACTCGTTATCAGTGTAAAAGACACCTGTCCACAACCTCAAACAGTTAGACTCCAAACTCCACTATGGCCAAGACCAAAGAGCTGTCAAAGGACACCAGAAACAAAATTGTAGACCTGCACCAGGCTGGGAAGACTGAATCTGCAATAGGTAAGCAGCTTGGTGTGAAGAAATCAACTGTGGGAGCAATTATTAGAAAATGGAAGACATACAATACCACTGATAATCTCCCTCGATCTGGGGCTCCACGCAAGATCTCACCCAGTGGGGTCAAAATGATCACGAGAACGGTGAGCAAAAATCCCAGAACCACATGGGGGGACCTAGTGAATGACCTGCAGAGAGCTGGGACCAAAGTAACAAAGGCTACATCAGAAACACACTACACCGCCAGGGACTCAAATCCTGCAGTGCCAGACGTGTCCCCCTGCTTAAGCCAGTACATGTCCAGGCCCATCTGAAGTTTGCTAGAGAGCATTTGGATGATCATTTGGATCATCATTTGGATGATTTGCAAATTAGCTAATAGCTATACACTCTATGTGCAACACATCAGATTGATTGTCTTTGATTAATTGTCTATGTTTATTGCACTGTCCCTGTCAAATAAACTAATCTACTATCCAGAAGAGGATTGGGAGAATGTCATATGGTCAGATGAAACCAAAATAGAACTTTTTGGTAAAAACTCAACTTGTCGTGTTTGGAGGAGAAAGAACACCATACCTACTGTGAAGCATGGGGGTGGAAACATCATACTTTGGGGCTGTTTTTCTGCAAAGGGACCAGGACAACTGATCCGTGTAAAGGAAAGAATGAATGGGGTCATGTATCGTGAGATTTTGAGTGAAAACCTCCTTCCACCAGCAAGGACATTGAAGATGAAACGTGGCTGGGTCTTTCAGCATGGCAATAATCCCAAACACACTGCCCGGGCAACGAAGGAGTGGTTTCGTAAGAAGCGTTTCAAGGTCCTGGAGTGGCCTAGCCAGTCTCCAGATCTCAACCCCATAGAAAATCTTTGGAGGGAGTTGAAAGTCTGTGTTGCCCAGCGACAGCCCCAAAACATCACTGCTCTAGTGGAGATCTGCATGGAGGAATGGGCCAAAATACCAGCAACAGTGTGTGAAAACCTTGTGAAAACTTACAGAAAACGTTTGACCTCTGTCATTGCCAAAAAAGGGTATATAACAAAGTATTGAGATGAACTTTTGTTATTGACCAAATACTTATTTTACTGAGGAATTTACCAATTAATTCATTAAAAATCCTTCAATGTGATTTTCTGGATTTTTTTTTTCTCATTTTGTCTCTCATAGTTGAGGTATACCTATGATGAAAATTGGATACCTCTCTCATCTTTAAAGTGGGAGAACTTGCACAATTGGTGGCTGACTAAATACTTTTTTATCCCACTGTATATGGTGTAGCACAGTGATACAGTGATTAGCACTGTTGCCTAACAGCTACAAGGTTCCAGGTTTGAATCTGCAGGCTGACAGGGGTAGGAACCTTTCTGTGTAGAGTTTGCATGTTCTCCCTGTTTTGCATGGGTTTACTCCGGGAGCTCCAGTTTCCTCCCATAATCCAAAGACATGCATGTTAGGTTAATTGGTCATTCTAATTTTTTGTTCTTATGGTATCTGTCTCCTATAGGCCCTTAGAATAGAGGGTTATCACTAGTGAAGCGCTTTGAGAGGTCTGAGACTAGAAAAAGCGCTATATAAGTACAGGTCCTTATCCCTGTACATCAATATCATCATATGCATATGCTGTACTAGTACATCTCAAAAATTAGAATATCATGAAAAAGCTCTTGAGGTTTTTCATAATTTAATTTCAAAAAGGCAAACCTCAATATATCATTAATCACACATGACATATTTCAAGCCCATTTTTGCTCTAATTTTGATAATTATGGCTTACAGCTTTTTGAAATATATGGTAATCAGATTTTTGAGATGCACTAGTAAATACTTTATTAGTTTATGACTGAACATAGTGTTTAAGATCCAGTCATATGGCTTTATGTCCTCAGAGTTTATGCTGCTTCTGCGGGTTTCTGTTTTATTGGTTTAACTCTTTCATATTTTTAATCTATGTATTAAAATTCAAATCATGTACTAAATTACAATAACCTGTAATGGTCTTTTCTAAGTTAGAAAATAAAAATGTTTCCCCCATCTTTCTCTGTGTGATCAGTGTGGGAGTGGATGGGAGATGACCAGCAGTGGATACCGTACTCGTCAGCAGAAAACACCTTGTTGGACTCGGCTTCTGCCTCAGGGAAAACATCTGTCACACTGACAGTGAGTGCGACAAGGTCCTATGAAATTGACCTGAAGAAGATGGTCCAGATCAATCCGGTTACGAAGTACAAAAGGAAAATTCGCTGTCAGACTGTAAAAGCAGGTGTGTATTGTGCATGCGTACTGTATATTCTGTATATGTACTTTTTGTCACAGCTGCAAAAAATGGTGGCTTGAATACTCTTCATTATGCATAAGCTGGAGTTCAGTTATTCCTTCAGGGTCTTATTCATATAGTTAAGTGAGGAGAGAGTATAGAGGAGGTCAGCAGACAGATGGCAGCAGTGTCTGTAGTGGATGCACCATTCACTGGGTGGCTGTGCCACATGTGTTAAGTGTGGTCAACCTCTGATCTGAGGGTCATGGTTTGATTCCTGCTCTCTCTGCGGTCTGCATGTCGGAGTGTCCTTGAGCAAGACACTGAACGCCAAGTTGCTCCTGGTGGGTCAGTCAGCTGCCTTACATGGCAGCTCTTCCGCAGTCAGTGTGTGAATGTGTTTGTGAAGGGGTAGACAGTCAAATCTGTAAAGACCTTTGGTCATCCAGGGGTGAGTTAAAGCACTATCTATATAAGTAAACGCCATTTGCAATAGATTAAAAATTGTGGTATTTGCTTTATTAGTTTTTATGTAATATTTCTTCACAAAAAGTACTGTAAACTTTTTATTTGGACTGTCTACCATGAATGTTTTGCAGGAACTACATTATGTGTTTGAGTGTCTCTTGCTTGCTTGCTTTTGTTGTTTTTGCACATTTACACCAAAAAGAAGAACTATTTGACATAATCATGTAAGGATGTTCAGCATGGTGGTGCAGTGGTTAGCAATGTTACTTCACAGCATGAAGGTTCCATGTTTAAATCCATCAGCCAGTCAGCCCAGGCCTGCCTCTTTGAAGTTTCCACGTTCTCCCCGTGTCTGTAAGGGTTCCCTTTGGATACCCGGACTTTCCTATCAGAGTCCAAGTGAAGTGAGATTTTTTTAATCACTGAACATAATTTTCCTGCTTCTCTATTTTTTATTTAGAAAGTGTTGATGAATCTGGTCATACGACTGCCTCTAATGGTAATCCAGCTAAAGAGGAGGAGGTAGAAGAGCAGCCTGTGGCTAAGAAGAGGAGGGGACAAAGCAAGAGTGAGACCAAAACAAAAGAAGTGCCCAAAGAAGAAGTTAAGAATGAAGGTAACATGGAACTGATTGTTATGTATCTATTACTTTAAAAAAAAAAACAGGTTCTTATAATTGTGAAAGTGCAGGCTGTGCGTAAAGTAATGCAATTTAAAAAAAAAAAAAGATATTTTACAGTATTTGTGACCTTATTGACATTCTGTTTGTGATCTGTTTGTGTGGCTCAGAGGTTGTAAAGATGGTTGTCATGAAGGGAAAAGCTCCGGTTGACTCTGAATGTAAAGCCAAACTTGGAAAGGTAAAGTTTCTGCATCCACACAACATATGAAACTTGTGGTTTGACTGTCAGAAGACTTTGGCAAAGAGTAGCTACATGATGATGAAAGAATCAAAGACTTTTAGAAAATATATACAGTGGTGTGAAAAAGTGTTTGCCCTCATCCTGATTTCTCATTTTTTGTATGTTTGTCACGCAAATGTTTCAGATCATCAAACAAATTTAAATATTAGACAAAGATAACACAAGTAAACACAAAATGCAGTTTTTAAATGAAGGTGTTTATTATTAAGGGGAAAAAAATCCAAACCTACATGGTCCTGTGTGAAAAAGTGATTGCCCCCCCCCCCCCCCCCCGTTAAAACATAAATTCACTGTGGTTTATCACATCTTCGGATAGCTGAGATCAATTTCTCTAGCCACACCCAGGCCTGATTACTGCCACGCCTGTTCTCAATCAAGAAATCACTTAAACAGGACCTGCCTGACAAAGTGAAGTAGACCAAAAGATCCTCAAAAGCTAGACATCATGTAGTGATCCAAAGAAATTCAAGAACAAATGAGAAACAAAGTAATTGAGATCTATCAGTCTGGAAAATGTTATAAAGCCATTTCTAAAGCTTTGGGACTCCAGCAGACCACAGTGAGAGCCATTATCCACAAATGGCGAAAACATGGGACAGTGGTGAACCTTCCCAGGAGTGGCTGGTCGACCAAAATTACCCCAAGAGCGCAGTGACAACTCATCCAAGAGGTCACAAAAGACCCCACAACAACATCCAAAGAACTGCAGGCCTCACTTGCCTCAGTTAAGGTCAGTGTTCATGACTCCACCATAAGAAAGAGACTGGGCAAAAATGGTCTGCATGGGTGAGTTCCAAGACGAAAACCACTGGTGAGCAAAAAGAACATAAAGGCTCGTCTCAGTTTTGCAAGAAAACATCTTGATGATCCCCAAGACCTACTCTGTGGACTGATGAGACAAAAGTTGAACATTTTGGAAGGTGTGTGTCCCATTACATCTGGCGTAAAAGTAACAACATTTCAGAAAAGGAACATCATACCACCAGTAAAATATGGTGGTGGTAGTGTGATGGTCTGGGGCTGTTTTGCTGCTTCAGGACCTGGAAGACTTGCTGTGGTAAATGGAACCATGAATTCTGATGTCTACCAAAAAATCCTGAAGGAGACTGTCCGGCCATTGAGTTCTGCAGCAGGACAATGATCCAAAACACACCAGCAAGTCCACCTTTGAATGGCTTAAGAAAAACAAAATGAAGACTTTAGAGTGACCTAGTCAAAGTCCTGAGATGCTGTGGCATGACCTTAAAAAAGGCAGTTCATGCTCGAAAACCCTCCAATGTGGCTAAATTACAACAATTCTGCAAAGATGAGTGGGCCAAAATTCCTCCACAGCACTTTAAAAGACTGATTGCCAGTTATTGTAAACACTTGATTGCAGTTGTTGCTGCTAAGGGTATCCCAACCAGTTATTAGGTTTAGGGGGCAATCACTTTTTCACACAGGGCCATGTAGTTTTGGATTTTTTTCCCTTAATAATGAACACCTTCATTTAAAAACTGCATATTGTGTTTACTTGTGTTATATTTGCCTAATATTTAAATTTGTTTGATGATCTGAAACATTTAAGTATGATAAACATACAAAAAATAAGAAATCAGGAAGGGGCAAACACTTTTTCACACCACCGTATGTTGAAACTTTAACTTATGTGATTGGAGCAGAGGTTTTCTTCCAGAGTAAATTCACACATATTTACACTGTTGTTTCAGTTAAGCTTCAGTTGATTAGGAATAAATCAGAAAAAAAATGTTACTCCAGTTAGGAAGAGGAAATCAAAATGCAGATGTGCTGTAACTATGATTACGTTGGCCATTTCTACTGTAGATATATTTTGGATGACAATGGGGCAAAAACTAACAGAACTATATTTCTAAATGTCTTCAAAACTCTGAGATAATAGCATCTAATTAAGGAGTCCACATTCTAACAAAAAAGGGACAAGAGTAGGAAAAAAATGGATAAAAAAGATTTCAGAAAGGAGTGAAAAACTCGAGGAAATGAGCTAAAAACTGAATAAAGAGAGGGTCAGAGAAAGTAAAGTACAGATAAATCAAAACAGTTATTTCTGATTGTTTTCCCAGCTGTTAAATTTCACATCATTTCTAAACATGTCCACATGTCTTGCTTAGCCATTTTGTTAAGTGCAGTTTCTAATGGGAAATCGGCGTTATCCTTTAGTTGTGTGTTCTGGTTTCTGTGTTTTTATGAAGTTCTGCATTCAAAAGCAGCTCTTGCTGTTCAGTTCAGTTCAACTTTATTTGTACAGTGCCTAGTCACAACAAAAGTCATCTCAAGGTACTAGATACATAAGCACAAATCATAAATAATTGCGAGAAAAACCCCAACAATCAAATGATCCACTATGAGCAAGCACTAGGTGACAGTGGGAAGGAAAAACTCCCTTATAAGAAGAAACCTCTAGCAGAGCCAGGCTCAGGGAGGGGCAGTCTTGTTACTACACTGGATTCATTTCTGTAACCCTGAGGTGACCTGTAGCCTTGTGATTAGGGAGCACACCAATTAAGCTCCATGATGAAAAAGCAGGTTTACATTTAGGGCACAACCTTCCCCTGATCTCCAGCATTTCTCCAAACTCTCTACTTTGTGTCCTATCTAACAAAAGACAACAGAATGCCACAACATAATCTTAATGCTTAAAGTGTCTTATTGGAGAAAAAAATGGGCAAATAATTGTATGAGACCATGGTCTGCAGCCTGTCACAAAGCCATCACAAAACAGACAAACGCCAAGCCAGAATACCAGCAACCACAAAGTTTATTAAAGTAAATGTGAATGGGTACACATGTAGTGTACTGTGCTGATGTCAGTTGTAGATTGGAGCAGAGCAGCAGGCTAGTACAGGCGAGAGGCTTTCATAGGCAGAGCACGGGGCCCAAGCGCTCCAGCCAAGTAGCCACACCTACAACCTGCAGTAAAACAAAGGTGTTGCAGTTTCTCTCAAGATGCACCCATTAGTGTTCCAGCAGGGGCCGTCACAAGCCTCGAGCTGTCAACCCTCATGTGTCTCTTGTTTGTAACCAGGGGTTTTTGTGGCTTTGGGACCACACACACACACGTACACACAAGTTTACACATTTACAGTTGGAAATGTTTACATTTATGATACACTGGGCCTCATGCAAGAACATGTTAGTATTAGTATGTGTAAATCATATTTTGTTAGTAAGCTGCGTTAGTACAAACCACTGCTGATTCAGTAAATACTCGTATGTCCTCTAAACTTGTGTTAACAGCTGTGTAAAAATGGTGAATTCAACCCATGTGTAAGTGACTGCACGTTAATGAGAATTGAAGGTTTGCATAATTGACATCCTAAAGCTACCACATAAGGTCAGACTTTCTGTAGTCCGATAAGAAATTTTATTCCTAAAATGGCTTTGTAGTCTAAGGACTTCTCCAGTGAAACTGAAATTCTTCTGAGATCCAAAAAATTAAAAAAAAAATCTAATTAATTAGCATCTGCAGCAGAATCAAAGGACAGGCAAAAATGAAAAAACCTTTCAGATTATATGAGGTGTGTGTGTGTGTGTGTGTGTGTGTGTGTGTGTGTGTGTGTGTGTGTGTGTGTGTGTGTGTGTGTGTGTGTTGCAGATATTCCTGTTAAAAGTGACTGACATGACGACAGCTGAACATAATGCACTTTAGTCAGGTGTCCCATCCATGCACTCGGTACTGAAAATGTCTCACTGTGTTGAGCTGGATGAAACATTTCAGCAATTTGGGCTTAAAATGTGTGTGTAAAAAAAAAAAAAAAAAAAAAAAACTGGTAAAAAAAAAAATTCCTTTTGTTCATTTTTACAGTAAAATGGTAGTTTATGGACTTCCGGTTATGGCTGCCACGTAGGACGGACGTGTCTCGCTCTGCTCTGCTCCTGGAGAAAAAAAATCGGCAAATAACTCTCTCATTTGGGACAGAACGTATCCCAGCGTTTGGGTGAGGATATGTCGGCGAAGCCTAAGGCTGGAAAACCAGGAAAAGGAAAAAGCGAGCCGCCGAAACAGTCCAAATTAACGGACTTTCAGGTCTGTGACGCAGCAAATAAAACTCCATATATGGCGGAGGAGGCTGGCAACGGTGCGATGTCTGCGGGGGGAGGCGCAGATGCGCTGATGGCTGCCATGAGTTCAATGAGAGCGGACTTTTCCTCTAGATTTGATGGGATTATGACAGCGTTGGAAGGAATAAGAAAGGAATTGGGTGACTGTGTAGAAAGAACGGCGCAGATGGAGCTCCGTCTCGCTAGTGCTGAAGATGACGTCACCCGTCTTCAATTAAAGGTGCGCACTTTGGAAAAAAAAAATAAATCTCTGGAAGATAATATTTTGGATTTGGAATCTTGGTCGAGACAGAATAACTTGAGGCTGGTGGGTCTTCCAGAGGAATCAGAAGGTCGGGACGTATGTTCCTTTCTGGAAAAGTGGATTCCGGAGGTGCTGGGCAGCGAGGAGTTGCAATCAGCAGTGGTTCTGGAAAAAGCACATCGTATTGGCCCACGGAGAGATAAGGGACCGCCGAGGACCTTAATTATGAAGTTTCTTAGCAACAGAGACAGGATGAAGATCTTCAACGCTGCACGAGCTAAAGGAGAGATTAAACACCAGGACCAGCAGGTGCGGTTCTACCCAGATTTGGCCACAGGAATCCAGCAATTGAGGAAGCAGTTTGATCCCGTACGTAAGGAGCTGCGCAACCTTGGGATTCGTCATGGTGTAATCTATCCTGCGAGACTGCTGACCACGTATGAGGGCAGAACCCACATCTTCAAGACCCCAGAGGAGGCGCAGGAGTTCATCAAGAAGATCAAAGAAGAAGAAGAGACTGGTGGGAGCTAAGCATGAACAAAATATAAGGTAGAATAATTAAGCATTTGCACAGGCATCTGACTGACTTGAAGTAAATAGTAAGTTTACAAAATATAGATTGTATTATATATTAAAAAAAACAAAACAAAAACAAAACAAACGAAAAAAAAAAACTATGATGTACAAAGTTGTTAAAAATTTTGGAGTTAAGTTGGAAAACTACAGAGGAGAGTTAATGTTACGTCATTAAAAGCAGTAGAGTTAGGGTGATTGGGAGGATGAAGAAGGAGTGGCTTAGGCTGTTCCCCGTGGGTGTGGAACGGTCGATGGCTATATCGGGAGACAGAATTTTTTTTTTGATTTTGGGGGGTTTGCCACAAGTGTGGGAAGGGGAAATTTGTTTGTGTGTAGTTTGTAGGATGAATGTTCAACCACTCATGTTTTTGCTTCTCTGTATGAGCATGTTTACACTGCAAGGTAATCCCAAACTCTCTATTGATCATAAACCAAAGTGTTAATCTTAATTTAACTTCATGGAATTGCAGAGGTCTACAAAATTTAAAAAAACTTAAACAAGTTATGAATAAAATAAAAGACATGGGTTCAAAAATTGTGTTTTTACAAGAAACTCATCTAATAGAGGAGGATGTTAAAAGAATTAGGAGTAGATGGCAAGGAAGTGTATTCACCTCTTCATTTTCATCCCGAGCCAGGGGAGTTATGACTCTCATACATAAATCAGTTCCTTTTCAAGTGAAAAATGTAATTGAAGACAAATTTGGAAGATATGTAATCATTCAAGGTTCTTTGCTATTAGAAAATATAAATCTTGTGAACTTATATGGTCCCAATATAGATGATCAGAAGTTCTTTGCTAATTTATTTCTCATCTTATCATCACTTACAGGGCAACATATAATAGCAGGGGATTTTAATTGTACATTGAATCCAGGTATAGATAGATCAACAGGACTGGATTGTACGCACATTGGATGTAGGATGACTATTAATCATTTTATGAAAGAATTGAGATTGTTAGATATATGGAGAGAAATGAAACCACAAGTTAAAGCCTATTCTTGTTATTCCAGTACCTACAAGACATTCTCACGTATTGATTATTTTTTGATTTCCACAGAATTAAGGTCCAAGATTCAAAACTGCTTTTATGATAACATCGTGATCTCTGATCATGCACCCTATTGTCTAATATATGTAGATAAAAAATTGACAAAGGAATCAGGTAGATGGCAATTTCAGCATAAATGGCTCCAGGATGAGGAATTTGTCAAGTATATAGAAAAACAGATAGACGAGTTCTTTGACATCAATACTACACAAACATCAGCATGTGTAAAGTGGGAGGCTTTCAAAGCTTTTATTAGGGGACATATTATTAGTTATACAGGATCAAAATCTAAGAAGACTCGAGAGGAGAGAGCCCAATTGGAACATAAAATAAAAAGTCTTCAGGAAAAAGTGTATGCAGGAAGTGACCCAAGGTTGGAGAATGAATTACTGATTTTGAGAGCTGAATACGACAAAAAATCAGCGAATAGAGCTGCCTCGAGTCTTCTAAGATTGAAACAATCTTTTTATGAACAAGGTGAAAAATCAGGAAAATTATTAGCATGGCAGATTAAACAATTAGAAATTAAAACACCAATTACCAGTATTATAAGTAAAGGACAGGTAGTTATAGATCCTTTAGAAATTAATAGAGCCTTTAGAGATTACTATGAAAAATTATATGATACCAAAAATGAACCTGATTTAACAAAACTAAATGGGTTTTTGAACGAACTATCTATACCGTGTATTCCAAATGAAAACAGGGAGATATTGGAGTCTAAAATTAGTCAAGAAGAAGTTGGGCTAGCCATTGATAATATGAAATCAGGAAAAAGTGCAGGACCAGATGGTCTCCCAGTTGACCTTTATAAAAAATTTAAGAATAAATTAATAAAACCTTTTTTGGAAATGGTTTTAGAAGCATTTCAAAATAATAATTTACCATCATACATAAATAATGCCTTAATTATACTGCTGCCAAAACCAGGTAAGCCCTCTAATAAATGTGAAAATATGAGACCAATAAGCCTATTAAACGCCGACCTTAAGATAATCTGTAAAATTTTAGCAAGACGAATACAAGAAATTTTACCAAATATTATTAATCGAGATCAGAATGGCTTTATAAAGGGTAGACAAGGCTTCCATAATGTAAGAAGACTATTTAATATTATCTATTTTAATAAAGAAGCACCGGATACAGCTCTCCTATCATTGGACGCCGAAAAGGCCTTTGATAGAGTTGAATGGCCCTTTCTTTTTGAAGTCCTACAAAGGTTTGGACTTGGAAATAATTTCATAAAATGGGTTCAAATAATATACAATAATGCTACAGCAGAAATCCTAACAAATAACAATATTTCAAAACCAATAAAAATCAATAGAGGATGTCGACAAGGCTGTCCACTTTCACCTTTACTGTTTACTATGGCAATTGAACCTTTAGCGATAGCGATACGTTTACATTCACAAATATATGGAATTAAAGTTGGACCAACAGAACATAAAATCTCCCTGTACGCCGATGATATAATTTTGTTTATGTCGAATCTAAAAAAATCAATTCCAACCTTGTTGAATTTAATAAAGAATTTTGGGGAAATATCAGGATATAAAATAAATAAAACTAAATCTTCAATATTAATGCTAAATGAGACCCAGAGAAATTACCCAGCCCCTGAGGTAAATCAATTCAATGTTGTAAATCAGTTTAAATATTTAGGAATCCAAATTGTGCCTAAGCTAGAATCAGTCGCCAGTGTCAACTATGAAGCCTTAATGTCAGATATCAATGAGTTAACTCAGAGATGGATGTCACTACCAATGTCGATGATCGGGAGAATCAATATACTTAAAAGTAATATTTTACCTAAAATACTTTATTTATTTCAATACATTCCCTTATCACCACCTTTAGATCTATTCTCAAGAATAAAAAAAAAGTTAGTGGAATTTATATGGAACAACAGGAGGGCTAGATTACGTTTGTCTTTATTATATTTACCATTTGATCGTGGAGGTCTGAAATGTCCAAATTTTATGTTGTATTATTGGTCGGCACAACTGAGGTCTATGACATATTATTTTTCATCAAATGATCTCCCTCACTGGACTGAAATGGAATCATACAATTTACCTTTACCTCTTCCCATATTCATATACTCAGATTCGGCAAAAAAATTACAAAAACAAGTTAAAAATCCATTTGTAAAGCATATGATCAAAATATGGTGTGAAGCTAAAAACTATTTAAAAGAACCACAGTTATTGTCACAATTTAGTCCAATATGGGGTAATCAATATTTTAAACCAGGGAGAGCGGACGCTGTATTTAAAGTATGGAATTTAAAAGGGATACAAAAGATTCAGGATTTATATTTGCCATGTGCAGATAACATAATGTCTTTTGAAGAGCTGAGGATCAAATTTAATCTCAATAGAACACATTTTTTTAAATATCTTCAACTTAGAAACTTTATTCGATCAAATCAAAATAAAGCTCTCACTCGACCTATTTATTCATCCTTGGAAAAAATGATGATGAAAGATAGTAAAAGAAAGGGTATTATTTCAGAGTTTTATAACTCATTGACACTATCTTCAAGTGAAAATTCACTGAAAAGATTAAACTACTGGAAAGAAGATCTGCAAATTGAAATTTCAGAGGAACAATGGGAATTGGCTTGTACAGAAGCTCAAACCAAATCAATAAATGCACGCCTTAAATTGATACATTTCAAATGGTTAATGCGGATGTATGTTACACCGGAGGAGTTAAATAGATATAACAAAAATATACCAGATACATGCACAAAATGCATGGAAAGTAAAGGAACCCTATTTCATTGTTTATGGGAATGTAGATTAATAAGAATGTTTTGGGAAGAGGTGAGGGTAACAATTGAAAAAATAATCTCAAAACAAATCATATTGAATCCTAAACTGTTTTTGTTGGGTCTGTACCCAGAAAAGCATAATTTTAATAAAAGTGAAAGAACATTCATAGACCTCAGTTTGCTTAATGCCAAAAAATGTATTGCACTATTATGGAAAAAGACTCATAGACCAGATGTGACTCAGTGGTTAAGACAGATGTTAACAAACCTTCCATTAGAAAGAATAACATATATACTGAAATCAAAGGAAATTGTGTTTGAGAATATATGGAGACCTTTTATTGATTATGTAAAAAATTTAAACATAACTCTTGAAGAAGAAGGTGAATGATGTGTGTGGACCTTGTAAATTCCAAACTGGTGAACATAATATGTATACTTATGTATTGGATTGTCTAGACTAAACAGAGGAGCATTGTTGAAGACTTGATTTTGTTGGTGGTTGTTGGTGTTTTTAGTGCATTTTTTTTTTTTTGTAGTACTTTAGTGTTAGTGTTTGATTGTTTGTATCATGTTTGTTAAAAAAAAAAAAAAAAGGTTCAATAAAGATATTGTGGAAAAAAAAAAAATGGTAGTTTATGAAAATACAGCCTCATCTTTTTGCAAACTCAGTGATCAAAATGGACCCTGGCCCAGAGGCGAAGCCCACACCTCATGTGACTCAGTAAAAATTAGAATGCTATCCATGTGATTTGCATTGTGATAACTGGTAATCAGTTTACGATCAGCCTTACTGATCTCTATTCAATTCAATTCAATTCAGCTTTATTTGTATAGCGCCATTTCACAACAATAGTCATCTCATAGCACTTTCCAATGTAGGGGAAACCCCCAATTGCAGAAAGACCCCAGCAATCAGGCGATCCCCTGTGAGCAAGCGCTTGGTGACAGTGGAGAGGAAAAACTCCCTTTTAACAGGAAGAAACCTCTAGCAGAACCAGGTTGAGGGAGGGGCTGTCATCTGCTGCGACTGGCTGGGGGGTGAGGGGATAGAGAAGATTAAAAGAACAGACCTGTAGAGAACAAACATTAAAAGAGTGAAGCCAGGTACATTATTGGAGGTCCCCCAGCAGTCTAAATCTATTAGCAGCAGAACTAAGGGAGGGTTTAGAGACACATGATCCCTCCCTAATTGTAGGCTATATCGAAAAGGAAGGTTTTTACCCTATTCTTAAAAACAGAGATCGAGTCTGGCTCCCGAATCCAGATTGGCAGCTGGTTCCACAGGAAAGGAGCTTGATAACAGAAGGCTCTGCCTCCCATTGTACTTTTGGAGATTCTAGGTATTACAAGTAATCCTGCATTTTGGGAGCGTAGTGCTCTGTTAGGATGATAGGGTAGTATCAGATCTTTTAAATAAAAAGGGGCCTGATTGTTTAGAGCTTTGTAAGTGAGAAGAAGGATTTTAAACTTAATTCTAGACTCTATGGGAAGCCAATGAAGGGAGGCCAGAACCGGAGAGATATGATCTCTCTTTCTAGTACCTGTTAAAACTCTTGCAGCAGCATTTTGGATCAACTGAAGACTTTTTAGAGATATTTTAGGATAACCTGATAATATTCGTCGGCCTCCGTCGGTCTATGATGACCATGGAAGAGAATCCTAAACGTCTACTCTGCTGGAACAGCACCGCCTGTGGCTGAACAGGCCGATGTGCACCTGTGTTCTACCTTCCAGCGTTGGGCGTTGGTAGGATTCAAGCCTGGGCAGGAAGATATGGAGGACAAGGTGTTACCCATGCAGCATGTCCCCCCTCTCCACGTCACTGATGAATCCAAAGGAACAACAGGGCTGCTACAGTTTGGCACCAGCGCCGTTGCAGGAGCTGCCAGAACGATGTTGAGCACAACATAGAACTGCCTTAGGGGCTCCGACTCCGGATTTTTCCTCAGGATTGACTCCCGAAGCCTTTCCCGTGACCGGGTATGCCGCAAGGCAGCGGCGGTTTGAAATCAGGGTTTACCTTCCCCTAGATGGGCTACCTTCCCAGGTTGACGAGCCACCATCTACCCGAAGCATCTGGTTTTAAGGCGCCAGAGATCCGCCCTCGCCCCTTCTCCTATTAGTAAAAGCAGTTCCGCCGGGCTTAGAGACTAAACCACACGGGCAGGCTAGGAGTTGGACTTAGTTGTCAGAGGCTTTTCGAGACGCACGCCATAAGGAGCATTTTATGAGCACTGGGAGCTTAACCCCAGTGCCGCTCCTGGCTATGACAACCTTGGAACCAACCTGATAATAAAGAGTTACAATAATGTATTCTAGCGCTAACAAAAGCATTAGCTCTATCAGTTTGCCTGAAACACCCCACTGCACTGTTCTCCAGTATAATGAAACCATGCATTGCCCTGGCAACACTGCAGTCTGGCAACAACATTTAGAATCTTATATTTTGCTTTTGATATGATTTGGACGTTGATGGAATGATGCTGCTTTTAATTATTTTTAACTTTTTATCATTTTAATTATAACTTGATTCAAGTATAGAATCTTGTCAACTAATTATTAGTTTATAGGGTTTACACTCTTGTACTTGATTCAGACAAATAAAATATAGAGCCATTTAGTAAAAACTAAAGTTAGAATAACAGCAAAATATTTACACAAAACTCTTACAACTGGTCTGGACCACTCGTAAGTTTTGTTAGTAAATGTATTAAGTTTCAAGATATTAACAGATTGGTGAATCCCAAAAGTTCATGTAAAATGATCGTACATCACATTTACAAATGAATCTGTTAGTGCTAACAGTTCTTGCATGAGGCCCAATGTCACAAACATGTTAATTTACAAGTACAAAGCTACAAGAGTTTCCCTCTTATTTAGCTACACAGCTAAGTAAGGAAGAAACTCTCCAGAAGAAGACGTCACCCAACCAAAGCTGCGTCCTGTTTTCAGTCACAAAACATTCCAGTTTGACAGAGCAAAGAGAGAATTACATACATTTGTGCAACTTTTGGTATGCGCTTCTCTTTCAGGCTCATGTCTACAGTGAAGGAAAGGATGTTTATGATGTGATGCTGAACCAGGTAAAGTATTTATTCATATTTATTTAATCATGTTTATTATTTAGGAAAAGATATAGGAAGGAGATTTCTTGCACTTGCAGCCTGAGGTCAGTTTTTATTTAATCAAAAGCTGCTGTCTATTTATTGTCCAGATTGAGTAACGCTGACTGACTAAAATAATTGAAAATTAATGTTTTCTTTGTATTCTAATCACATTTTTACAATGCTTTGTACAACTGTCTAAATAATATATGACGTTTTTGTACCCAATAATACCGCTCTTCCAGCAAACTGAAAGAAAAGCTTTCCATTTAAACTTCTGAGGTCTGTGTGAAGGTTGGTTGATATCTATGGTTTCAGCAAACACTTTCTGTCTTTATTTGCAGACAAATGTTCAGTTTAACAACAACAAATATTACCTAATTCAGCTACTAGAAGATGACAATGCAAAGGCTTACAGTGTGTGGATGAGATGGGGCAGAGGTCAGTTTGTTGTTGGCTAATTTTTTTTCCCTATATTAGATATATTATTTATATTTAATTGTCTGAGAAAACTATAAGGCTCTACCCTGTAACTGATTTTAAACTACACAACCCATATTTCTTTTTTCTGTTGTTTCTGCAGTGGGAAAAGTGGGCCAAAGCAGCCTGATAGCCTGTGGTGGAGACCTGCTCAAGGCCAAAGATGCCTTCAAGAAAAAGTGAGCCAGTTTAACTGAATGAAGAAAATATGCTTTAATGGGATGTGTTCAGAAAAATGAATGAAATGTGTTTGGCATACCGCAGGTTCTTGGACAAGACCAAAAACGAGTGGGAAGACCGGGAGAATTTTGAGAAAGTACAAGGAAAATATGACATGGTATTTATGGACTACAGCAGCAATGAAAAGGTATGTTTATCTTTGGTTCTAAGACATCTTTTCAGAGCTCACCTTATGTGGACCCAAATATTCACGTATTTATTTTGTAGGTACTCTTGTTTTGGGGGTGGCAGTTTTTAAAAATATCTGGTCTTTGATAAGCAAATTACAGCTGTAGAAGAGACAAATTGTTGCCAAGGAGATCTCTATATTGAATTTCATAGACACCAGCTTCACAGCTTAACCGCTTAAAATTCTAGTGTTCTGACTTCCGGTCTGGACGCCATGGCGACTGCAGCTTAACACTGAAGTTCTCAGACCCAATCCAGGATAACACCTTGAAAATCAAACTTAACGGATTTTTGGAGGAGTGAAAATCAAAAGACAAAATCATCATGTCTAAAGGAAAACAGAAGAAACTGAAATTCTCCAGGCCAGGACACGTATCGGCCGGAGAATCCGAACTGGAAGATCTCCGTTCAGAAGACGAGGAACTGGTGATAGCTAACAAAAGGGTTAGCCTGAAATCACTATTTGAGGAGCTACGACGATTTCGCCGAGATGTTACGGCCGAATTTCGGGAATTCAGAGAAGAATTGAAAAGGACAAACAGCAGAGTGGACCAGGCCGAGAACCGAATCTTGGAAACAGAGGATCGAATAAAAGTGCTCGAAGATTCTGTGCTAGACCTACGCAAAAGACAAGCAGCTATAGAGGCTAAGCTAACCGACCAAGAAGGAAAACAAAGAAGAGACAACATAAGAATTCATGGTCTGATAGAAGGAACCGAAAATGGTTTTAACTCAATGGCAGAATGCGTGGAATCCTTACTAAGAGAGAAATTGGATATTCCACAAACCACCGACTTGAAGATAGAAAAGGCACATCGTTCATTAGCCGCTAGGCCGGCGGCGGAAGCGCCCCCACGTTCGGTGTTGGTAAGATTTTCCAATTTCAAAATAAAACAAGAGGTTGTAAGACTGGCCTGGCAGAAAAAAGGATTTATGCACCAGGAGAGAAAAGTCTACGTGGAACACGATTACGCCCCGGAGGTCCTTAAAAAGCGCAGGGAATACAATGACGCGAAAATGGTGTTAAGAGAGAAGAAATTGCGCTTTCAGACACCATTTCCTGCGAAGTTAAGGGTCTTCTACGGCGATGAAACGTGTCTCTATAATTCGGCGGAAGAAGCAACAGCTGACATGGCGAAAAGAGGCCTCCCGGTAACGGTATTTAAACCCGCAGCAGACCCGAGTGAGAAGATCAAAGCGCAAACATGGACAACACAAAGACCTTCAAAATCCACGGACCAGCAGCGGGAAACCCAGCACCAGAGCGTCGCGGATAAACTATCCGTTTTCAGGTTGGAATAGCGACCTTTTTTTTTTTTTTTTTTTTTCTTTTCTCTTGAATCAATCCGCACATCCAACCCCCCTCATACAAGGTAACAAACATTAAAGGAGATGCATATTCAGCATGTGGTAAAACATTTCATGGAACAATCATATTATTTGAAACAAATAAGTCTTTGTAATAAAAAAAAAAAAAAAAAATAAAAACTTGTTAAAATAGAAATGTGACAATAATCCACATGTTCTCCTCATACTAACAAATACTGTTTTTGCGTGAATGTTTGATGTGATGGGGGTGGGAGGGTGCACACAATTTCACAGGGTTTAGGCATAAAGGGAAAAAAAAAAAAAAAATCATTACAAGTTTGGATTGGGTTCTGAAACTCACGTTAAAAGCATGGGACTACTTTCAGTGGTAAGAGAGGGCCCTCAACACGTAACAGAGTTTGAGGAATTTCCCTCAGAGCCTTCACTCCATCAAGGCTCTTACAGGGTCTTTAAAAAGACCTCAGCTCAGGAAGTTCTTATGACAGCTTTTTGTTTTAAAGTTTTTTACACTATGTTCTTAATGTTTTTCTTGTTTTTAATGTTCTTTCAGTTTCTGAGTAGCACAAAAGAGGGCCACCACACAGTTATACTAAACAAAACAACACAATGGAGAAACAGGGTGTAACCAAAATAATTTCATATAATGTAAAAGGAATCCTGAATCCAGTTAAAAGATCCAAGATTCTAGGCAAAATGAAAAAAGACAAAGCAGGAATAATACTTTTACAAGAAACCCACCTAACAGACGTGGAACACAATAAACTCAGTAGACAAGGGTTTAAAATGATCTCTTCATCTTCATATAAATCAGGGAGGAGGAGGGGAGTAGCGACATTGATATCAACCAAAATTACATTTGAAAAAAAAATCAGAACACAAAGATAAAGAAGGGAGATACAGTTTGGTAACTGGGCGGCTAGAGGGAGAAGATATCACCCTGCTGAATGTGTATGCTCCCCCAGGGGCTAACTGGAAATTTTATAAAAATGTATTCGACCTAATGATAACTAAAGCTCAAGGTTTAGTGATATGTGGTGGGGACTTCAATCTTAGACTGAATCCATACTGGGATGCTTCTGGTAATTCCCCACATCAAAATAACACCCAAAACAGGAAGACTCGGATGCTACTAAAAGAATTGGGAATCTGTGACGTGTGGAGGGAACTCAACCCCAGTGTAAAAGACTATACATTTTACTCAACTCCACATTCATCTTACTCAAGGATTGACTATTTTTTTATGTTTAATAGAGACATTGGAAGAGTAAAAACATGTAAAATAGGACTGATGGATCTCTCCGACCACAGTCCGATCTACATGGACTTAAATATCCAAAAATACACAAATAATACATTTTCTTGGAGGTTAAATTCAGATGTCCTGAAAGGACCATTGAAAGATGAATTGGAATCAGATATTCTCAGATATTTGGAAGATAACGATAATGGAGAAGTATCCCCTTTAATACTGTGGGATGCATGTAAAGCTGTAATAAGAGGAAAGATTATTGCAAAACTGGCAACCCAAAAGAAACTAAGACAAGAAAAACTATCCACATTAGAGTCAGAACTTAGGAACCTAGAAAAAGAACACAAAGGCAACACTCATTCTACTGACTCGCTCAAGATTAAGGAAATTAAAAACCAAATAAATGAGATCTACACAATAGAAATCCAGAAGAAACTTACATTTCTGAAACAAAAATACTATGAAGCAGGCAGTAAATCGGCAAAATTGCTAGCCTATAAATTGAGGAAACATCAAACAGAAAGAGCAATCTACAAAATCAGAGACCCAGTATCAAAGGAAATAAAATTCAGAATTCAGGATATTCTTAAAAACTTCGAGAATTACTATAAGAACTTATACTCCCACAAAAAACATAAAAACGCATCCGAGGCATTCCTAAACACATTAAACCTTCCCCAACTTACGGAGTCACAAAATAAAACACTACTGTCAGAAATACATCCTAAAGAATTGGAAAAAGCAATTATGAAACTTAAAGCTAACAAATCCCCAGGAGCTGATGGCTATACAGCAGAGTGGTACAAAACCTTTAAACAGCAACTATCTCCTCTCCTCCTGAAAACATTTAATTATGTCCTCCACACAGGGGAAATCCCCCCCTCCTGGAGAGAAGGGGTCATTGCAGTTATACCTAAACCTGAAAAGGATAAACTAGAGTGCTCCAACTACAGACCAATCAGTGTACTAAATCAGGACTATAAGCTTTTTACCATTATCCTTGCCAAAAGGTTAGAAAATATACTGACAGACCTAATTCATTTAGACCAAACAGGTTTTATAAGACAAAGACAGACACAAGACAACATTCGACGCACTTTACACATAATTCATCATATAAAAAAATATAACTTAAATGCAGTCATATTGGGATTAGATGCTGAAAAAGCATTCGATTCGGTTGACTGGTCTTTTCTATATAGAATCTTATCCAGTTTCAATTTTCATAACAACTTCATTAGAACTATACAGGCATTATAAGCAGAGGCAGATCACCAACTATCGGCCTCAGGCTCCTAAAGGTCAGGATGACAAAGCCCTTTGTCAGAGACTGTCCCAACACTATGCCCGTTTTGACACCTCGTCATCTATGTCCAACTCCCCCCCTCCCTCCAGCTCCACAGCCTCCACATTCCCTACTTCATTTAAGGCACCCCCCCCCACCTCCCCCCCTCCCCTTATCATCAGTGAGCAGGATGTGCTCAAGCAGTTCTCCAGACTGAACCCGCGCAAGGCCCCCGGCCCAGACGGCGTGTCTCCCTCCACCCTGAGACTCTGTGCGAAACAGCTGGCTCCTGTATTCACAGACATTTTTAACACCTCCCTTAAGTTATGCCACGTGCCGTCCTGCCTCAAATCCTCCACCATCATCCCTGTCCCCAAGAAGCCACGGATCACTGGACTTAATGACTACAGACCTGTAGCGCTCACCTCTGTAGTCATGAAGTCCTTTGAGCGCCTGGTCCTGTCCCACCTCAAGTCCATCACCACCCCTCTCCTGGACCCGCTGCAGTTTGCCTACCGAGCCAACAGGTCTGTAGACGATGCAGTCAACCTGGCCCTCCACTCCATCCTGCAGCACCTGGACTCCCCGGGAACCTACGCCAGGATCCTGTTTGTGGACTTCAGCTCCGCATTCAACACCATCCGCCCCGCTCTGCTCCGGGACAAGCTGTCCCTGCTCAACGTGCCTGACTCCCTCTGCAGGTGGATCATCGACTTCCTGACGGACCGGAGGCAGCATGTGCGGCTGGGAAAGACTGTCTCAGACTATACTAGCATCAGCACCGGATCACCCCAGGGCTGTGTACTTTCCCCCCTACTCTTCTCCCTTTACACCAACTCCTGCACCTCCAGCCACCAGTCTGTCAAGTTGATCAAGTTTGCGGACGACACCACCCTCATCGGGCTCATCTCCAACGGCGACGAGTCCGCCTACAGGAGAGAGGTGGCCCAGCTGGCGTCCTGGTGCAGCAATAACAACCTGCAGCTGAACGCTCTGAAGACAGTGGAGATGATTGTAGACTTCAGGAAAGTCACTACTCCTCTGCCCCCCCTCACCCTCTCAGGCTCTCCCATCACCACTGCTGATTCCTTCCGCTTCCTAGGCACTACCATCACCAGGGACCTCAAATGGGAGCTGACCATCAGCTCACTCATCAAAAAAGCCCAGCAGAGGATGTTCTTCCTGCGGCAGCTGAGGAAGCTCAAGCTACCCACCAAGATGTTAGTGCAGTTCTACACAGCCATCATCGAGTCCATCCTCACCACCTCCATAACCGTGTGGTACGCAGGAGCCACTGCCAGGGACAGACTAAGGCTGCAGCGCGTCGTGCGCACTGCTGAGAAGGTGATC
Source organism: Pholidichthys leucotaenia (assembly GCA_020510985.1). Classification (NCBI taxonomy): domain Eukaryota; kingdom Metazoa; phylum Chordata; class Actinopteri; order Cichliformes; family Pholidichthyidae; genus Pholidichthys; species Pholidichthys leucotaenia. The sequence continues at coordinate 202,480,094 of CM035846.1, forward strand.
GGCTGCAAGCTCCCATCTCTCCAGGATCTGTACATCTCCAGGACCCGGAGGCGTGCTGGCCGGATCATAGCCGATCCCTCTCACCCTGGTCATGTACTGTTTGCCCCCCTCCCCTCTGGTAGAAGACTTCGGTCCATCCAGACTAAAACCTCCCGTCACATGAACAGCTTCTTCCCCTCTGCCATTAGACTGCTGAACACTAAGTGACTCTCGTGCACCATGTACAGCAGCTCAACCAGACTCATGTCAATCATCACTGTTTTCTTCCTGCATTACCGACTGCACTATATAGTTCTCCACAGTATCTGCTGCTGGCTAATATATATTTTAACTGTTGACCAGTATCACTTAATCTTATCCTACACTTTATTACATGTATAGTTTATTTCTCTTATCTTATCATGTTTAATGTTGCAGCATTGTACCGAGACAAATTCCTAGTTTGTGTACTACATGAACAATGGCAATAAACCTGATTCTGATTCTGATTCTGATTCTGATTATATAAAAAACCAACAGCTAAAATAAGGATTAACGGTAATTTATCATCATCTTTTGAACTGGAAAGAGGATGTCGTCAGGGCTGCCCCCTGTCTCCACTGCTCTTTGCAATCTTCATAGAACCTCTGAGCCAATGGATAAGACAAAACCAAAAAATTCAAGGTATTACACTTGGTCAGAAGGAACATAAAATAGCACTCTTTGCTGATGACATTTTAATATACCTAGGGCAGCCGGACACTTCTTTACCAGAACTAACCTCAGTTTTTTCAGAGTATGGAGATTTATCGGGGTACAAATTAAATATGCATAAAACCCAAGTTTTAACATTCAACTATGACCCAAATCATTATTCACTAAGCAAACTCAAAACTAACTGGGAGTCGGAATCTATGAAATATCTGGGGGTCAATGTCCCGAAACAACTCAACAAAATTATATCACTAAACTATGATCCCCTGGTGACAAAAATAAAATCTGACCTAGCAAGATGGAATATGATACCATTCTTGGGTACTGCACAAAGAATTGAAGCAGTCAAAATGAATATACTTCCACGTCTTCTATACCTTTTCCAAACAATACCGGTAGAACCTCCCAAAAAAACATGGCAGGAGCTGGACAGAAGGATCTCAAGATTCATATGGCAGGGCAAGAGACCTAGAATCAGATATAGAACCCTACAGCTAAACAAAGACAAAGGTGGGCTCGCGCTGCCAAATATCAGGGACTACTTTAAAGCCGCACAAATTAAAACTTTAGTAGAGATATGTAACCCAGTCTACACTGCGCAATGGAAGGAGATCGAATGCCAAATAACAAGTGACATCCCCCTACAGGCGATAATAGGGAACAATGTCTTACCTAAGCTTTTGAATAACACTAACCCGTGGATAGAGACCCCGCTAAAAATTTGGTTTAAGATAGTCAGAGAGAATCAAACTAAAGAGCCCTATCGACTTCGGCAATGGATCGCCTATGATCAGGACTTTACTCCTAATAAAACAGACACCAGATTTAAAAAGTGGAAGGAGAAAGGGCTGATAAAATATTACGATTTTTTTAAAGGGCAAATCTTAAGAAGTTTTGAAGATTTGAAAAAACAAGGCCTAATAAATCAAGACCTTTGCAGGTTCTTCCAGCTTAGACACCACATAAACAATATACTTAAAAAGGAGGTTTTGGAAAGGGCCCAGTCAGGTGTTCTGAAGGTCTTCTTAATGGCATATAAAGGGATCCCAGGGATCAGATACATTTCTAAAATATACCAAGGTCTTCAAGACTTAAAAGGAGACAACACATCTTATATAAAAGAGAGATGGGAAAAAGAGGGGAATTTCACTTTACAACTGGAAATATGGGAAAAGCTAAATAAACAGCAATGGAAAAGTACCTCATCCCTGCAGTGGAGAGAATTTGGATGGAAAAACTTGGCAAGATTTTTCAGAACACCTGCACAAAACAAATTTACCCATAAGGGATTGAACTGTTGGCGCTTGTGTGGTGAAAAGACTGCAAATCATTTTCATGTGTTTTGGTCATGCCCAGTTATCCACCAATATTGGACCAAGGTACAGACAATATTGGGGAAAATATTCAAAATTACAGTTCCCTTTTCTTTTGTAACTTTGTATTTGGGTTTACTACCGGACTCACTGGAAAGACGAGGAGAAAAATACTTATTCAATGTTTTAATATTGGCAAGCAAAAAAGCTCTAACTAAAAAATGGATGTTGAAGGACTGTCCTACACCTGAAGATTGGACTAACGTGATCCAAGACATTTACTCGATGGAAAAGTTGACATTCGCACTGAGACAGGACATGGATGTGTTCATGAACTTTTGGCAACCCTGGACCGCATATGTGTCTTCCATTAGATCTAATCTTTGACAAATACCATTTCAATAATGGTTCCGCTCTTTGTTCCATCACTACTCAGATGCTCTTTTATCTTTATTTACTTACTTTTTCTTTTTGTTTGTTTTTTACTGGTTTGTTTGTTTTTTTTTATTTGTTTTTTGTTTTTTTTTTCTCTTTAATTTCACTTTTTCTTTCACTTTAAAAAAAAAAAAAGGGGGGTGTTGTAAGAATTAATCTTCCAATGTTGTCAGATATCAGAAAATAAGGGAACATGTGATGAAAATGTAAACACTGCATTGCTGTAACGACCTGTATACCCTTTACAAAAACTTAAATAAAAAAAAAAAGAAAAAAAAATTCTAGTGTTCTGCCAGTGGGATGTTTCAGATTTTCTACGGACACTCAGTGAAGAAAGAATATGATTTTCTTTGCGTGTGCTACATTTAGGGAAATTACTTGGAATGCTAAGGGGTTAAAAGAAAATTTCAAATCTACAAGAAAAAAGTTGCAAGTTTACAGGAAAAAAAAAAAAATTTACAAGGAAAAAGTGGCAAATTTTTGTGAAAAAAGTTGCAAAATTGCAAGAAAAAGTTGCAAAACTGCAAGAAAAAGTTGCAAAATTGCAAGAAAAATTTTGCACATTTACAAGAAAAAAGTTGCAAATTTGAGAAAAAAGTTGCAAATTGAAGAGAAAAAAGTTGCCAATTTAACCTTAAAATTCCACTGTTCCACCAGCAGGACATTTCAAATTTTCTACTGCCACTCAGTGAAGAAAGAATTGGATTTTCTTTGCATGTGCTAAATTAAATTGTCTGGAATGCTAAGGGGTTAAAGGCTGCCATGGAGGAAAAAAAAAAGGTTTCTTTTTTCCCCCATGGCTATTCATACTAATTCTTTGTAGAATTTCCAATGCATGTATTCTTTGCGACACGTTGATCTGCTTTGGGAGGCAGATGCAAGGACGGGTGGGGCTACATTGACACTCAGACAGGGGATGCACAGGAGACATGACAATGAACATGCAGGACAACAAACAGAAATACAGAGGGCAGGGGCTAGGGATATGAAAAACATGGAGTTGGAACAATAGGTAAACGGATATACACACAGACCCAGGGCCAAACAGAGGAAGACACAGAGGACAGTTAATGCAAATGATAATCAAGAGTAAACATAGGGAGCGCAAAAATAAACACAAAGCGTGGGCAAGGTCCCAAAGCCCAGATCATAACAGTCCCCCCCCCCCCCCAAGGGGCGGATTCATGATGCCCCTACAAAAAGGAAAACAGGGAAACAACAAGACGGGCAGGAGGAGGGGAACAAGGAACGGCGGGAAAAAGAAAATAGGAATCTTCACATAAACCCCAAGAAGACAATAACTGTCTATCAGGTTGTCGGCCAGAGTCCCACAACCACCAAAAGAAGGAGCATGATGCAGCTGGTGGCCTACCAATGTTCATGGGCCACCAGGCGGGGGAACCGAGTACGTCGGGTGGCCTACCAAAGTCCAAAGACCACCAGACGGGTGAACATGGTGCAGCGAGAGCATGGGGATCAGATACCAGTTGCAAAAGAGCCTTTAACATAAGAGTCTCTTGAACCGAAGACAACGACACAGAAACATCATATTCAGGAGATAATGACATGAACACTTTACCCTCAGAAACTTTAACCTCTGGAGAAGGCAACAAAGAACTCTTAAACTCCGGGGATGACAACAAGGAATCTTTGCACTCAGGAGGTGATGACAACATGGAGATCTCACACTCAGGAGATAACATTGAACCTTTATACTCAGAAGATGACGTCATAGAATCTAGAGACTCAGGAGATGACAGCATGGAATCCTCAAATTCAGGAGGTGTCGACATAGAACTTTTAACCTCAGAAGGTGACATGGAAGTTCTTTGCTATGGAGGAAACAACATGATGATCTTTTGCTCTATAGATAACTTAGAATTTGTGAGCTCAGCAGATGGTAACAGTGGAGGTCTTTGTACAGAAAATAACATAGAAGTCTCTCACTCTAGAGGTAGCAGCAGAGGAGTCTTTTGCTCTAGTACATGAGAGACCTTTGGTGCAGGGACTAACATTGACTGAGGAGCAGCGACCGCAGTGAGAAGCTGCTGCTGGGGAATGTCAGCCATGGAGAGTACTGGAGCAGTGATGTGCACCTCGGGGGCTGCTGGGGCAGTGGCGTGCACCACAGTGGAAACAGGTGTTGAGGGGTGCTCCTCCATCCCTGATGCAGCCACCTCAAACAGGGAGGAAGAGACGCAAGTAGGTGTCAGATCCACACAACAGGCAGCAGAAGAGCTCGGCGGGGAGAGCTCAGAAGCAGATGGAAACTACAACTGGGTCTCCCCACTAGGAGCAAAACAAGCCCTTTTTAGCAATGATGTTATAAATACTAAAAAGAGTACTTGCCTTAACTCCCGCTCCTCCTCTGGCGAGGACTCTCATGGCACTGTTGTTGGAGAGGTGATGACCACCCCTGAAGACACTGGAGGAACAGCAGATGAAGTACTCTCATATGCAGCAGCGGGCAAGGGCACCCATGCAGCAGAGGTGGGAGCCGGCACTGCAGCTTGTGTGACGTGAAGCCGGCATTGGTAGTTGACTGTGGGAGCGGTACTGGAGGTTGACGGTGACGTGGGGCTGGCACAGGAGGAACACAGCGGCATGGGATCGGCACTGGAGACAGGGAGCGCAGTGGAGTTGGTGAACGAGAAGAGGCTGAAGGCGTCAGGGCCAGGGGATGCTATCTCATCGGCACAGTCTCCGGCATCTCTGGGATCCCCCTCTCTCGCCCATGGTGTGGCGATGAGGCTGGTGAGTGGTGGGGAGAAGAGGACGCTGTCGGAGTCAGGGGACGCTGTCTCGTCAGCACAGCCTCTGGCTTCCTCTGTGAACTCCTTCCTAGCCCACGAAGTGAGCGCTGCAGCTCAATGATGGAGGAGATTAGCTCTGCTCCCTCCGGGAATGCCTTCAACCACGGATGGCGGCAAATCTCAGCTTCCACGAGCCTTAGATACAACTGAGAGTCCTTCAGGGTGAAAGCAGAGTGAGCCACAGCCACCAGCTGATCAATTTGGATCGCTGCACAACAAAGCTCCCACCCCATGGAGATGCTGAATGAATGCCTGCCTGCTGAGTCCTTTTTTTTGTCGGGTCATTCTGACACGTTGATCTACTTTGGGAGGCAGATGTAATTTTGAGCAGGACCCAAAGGCGCAGGCAGGACTTCAGTGTAGTAATAATTTATTAACAAAAAACACAAATGAACAAACCAAAGACGCAGCACAGGGGCTGGAAATAACTCTGGAATATTACCACTAAAACTTATGGAGAAATAACCAGGAACACACGGGGAGCACAAAGACACACAACATTAATGACCTGACAAAAACTAACAGCAACAAGGCAACGTAAATAGGGAGGAAACTAATCAGAGAAACACGGGACAGCTGGGAGAATAATCAAAGGCAGCAGGTGAGGAAAACGGGATGGGTGGGGCTACACTGACACTCAGACTGGGGATGCACAGGAGACATGACAATGAACATGCAGGACAGCAAACAGAAACTAGGGATAAGGAAAACATGGGGAGTTGGAACAGTAGGTAAACAGATATACACACCGACCCAGGGCTAAACAGAGGAAGACACAGAGGACAATTAATGCAAATGATAACCAAGAGTAATCACTAGGAGCACAAAAGTAAACGCAAAGCGTGGGCAATGTCAGAGGGCCCAAGCCCAGATCATAACACTTTGTACTCCTTAGGCATCTTCAGTCAATACATTTGGCTAAAACTGGAGCAGTTTAATGCCCTTTTGTACGTGCTGGCATTGCTAGCCTCACTGAAATTTCATTTATTCATCACTCTACAGTATAAAAGCAAGATCTGTGTGTCTGTCTGTGTGTGTCTGTCACATTCATGGGACATCATAAGATGGCCTATGATCTCTGCCTGAACATCATAGAACGTCCTATGAACTCAAGGCATCATAGGACACACAGACAAATGTGTCTTTATGATGTTATATAGACTATGAACTCAGGCATCATAGGACGACTCATGATGCCTATATGACGGCACATAGACAAATGTGTCTTTATGATGTCATATACATCAAGCCCACGGCACATAGACAAATGTGTCTTTATGATGTCATATACAGTGACAGACATCAGGCAACATGTCTTTATGATGTCATATACAGTGGGGTAAAAAAGTATTTAGTCAGCCACCAATTGTGCAAGTTCTCCACTTAAAAGATGAGAGAGGTCTCCAATTTTCATCATAGGTATACCTCAACTATGAGAGACAAAATAAGAAAAAAAAAATCCAGAAAATCACATTGAAGGATTTTTAATGAATTAATTGGTAAATTCCTCGGTAAAATTAGTATTTGGTCAATAACAAAAGTTCATCTCAATACTTTGTTATATACCCTTTGTTGGCAATGACAGAGGTCAAACGTTTTCTGTAAGTTTTCACAAGGTTTTCACACACTGTTGCTGGTATTTTGGCCCATTCCTCCATGCAGATCTCCTCTAGATCAGTGATGTTTTGGGGCTGTCGCTGGGCAACACAGACTTTCAACTCCCTCCAAAGATTTTCTATGGGGTTGAGATCTGGAGACTGGCTAGGCCACTCCAGGACCTTGAAATGCTTCTTACGAAGCCACTCCTTCATTGCCCGGGCGGTGTGTTTGGGATCATTGTCATGCTGAAAGACCCAGCCACGTTTCATCTTCAGTGCCCTTGCTGGTGGAAGGAGGTTTTCACTCAAAATCTCACGATACATGGTCCCATTCATTCTTTCCTTTACACGGATCAGTCGTCCTGGTCCCTTTGCAGAAAAACAGCCCCAAAGTATGATGTTTTCACCCCCATGCTTCACAGTAGGTGTGGTGTTCTTTCTCCTCCAAACACGACAAGTTGAGTTTTTACCAAAAGGTTCTATTTTGGTTTCATCTGACCATATGACATTCTCCCAATCCTCTTCTGGATCATCCAAATGCTCTCTAGCAAACTTCAGACGGGCCTGGACATGTACTGGCTTAAGCAGGGGGACACGTCTGGCACTGCAGGATTTGAGTCCCTGGTGGCGTAGTGTGTTTCTGATGTAGCCTTTGTTATTTTGGTCCCAGCTCTCTGCAGGTCATTCACTAGGTCCCCCTATGTGGTTCTGGGATTTTTGCTCACCGTTCTCATGATAATTTTGACCCCACGGGGTGAGATCTTGCGTGGAGCCCCAGATCGAGGGAGATTGTCAGTGGTCTTGTATGTCTTCCATTTTCTAATAATTGCTCCCACAGTTGATTTCTTCACACCAAGCTGCTTACCTATTGCAGATTCAGTCTTCCCAGCCTGGTGCAGGTCTACAATTTTGTTTCTGGTGTCCTTTGACAGCTCTTTGGTCTTGGCCATAGTGGAGTTTGGAGTCTGACTGTTTGAGGTTGTGGACAGGTGTCTTTTATACTGATAACGAGTTCAAACAAGTGCCATTAATACAGGTAGCGAGTGGAGGACAGAGGAGCCTCTTAAAGAAGAAGTTACAGGTCTGTGAGAGCCAGAAATCTTGCTTGTTTGTAGGTGACCAAATACTTATTTTACTGAGGAATTTACCAATTAATTCATTAAAAATCCTTCAATGTGATTTTCTGGATTTTTTTTCTCATTTTGTCTCTCATAGTTGAGGTATACCTATGATGAAAATTGGAGTCCTCTCTCATCTTTTAAGTGGGAGAACTTGCACAATTGGTGGCTGACTAAATACTCTTTTGCCCCACTGTACATCAAGGCTGCCTTCATGTCTTTATGATGTCATATAGAGTGAGTCCATGCCGGAAAGCCACTTTTTGCCCAGATCTATTTTCATGATCCTGTCCATAAACTGGAATTATGACGCACCTATCCCTCAACCACTGGTCTCAACGAAGAAGAAGAAGAAGACCCCCCAGATGGAGAACAATAGAATGACAACAACTGCTGCACATCAGAAAAGATGCCATGAAGATGAAACATCTGAGGTTCCAGCAGTACGTCGCACCTGTCTGAGACAGGAGGACACCCTTCACCAGCATAGGGTACGACAGACTTTAAAGCATGTTTCTAGGACATCATAGGATGGCCTATGATCTCTTCCTCATCATCATAGCGCGTCCTATGAACTCAGGCATCATAGGACGACTCGCCATGCCTACATGACGACAAATGTGTAACCTTGACGAATGCCAGTCTACACTACAAATGTGTAAAATGCCAAGCAAAGCGCTGATTTTCTCCGGATGCTCCAGTTTCTTGGTTTCTCCAGGCATACACGGGCCTTCCTGAACAGGGTCGAAAGCCACTTTTTCAGGATCATGCCCATGAACTGGAATTACGATGCACCTATCCCTCAACCAGTGGTCTGAACGAAGAAGAAGAAGACCCACCAGATGGAGAGCAATAGAATGAGGAGAACTGCTGCACGTCAGAAAGGATGCCGTGAACATGAAACACCTCAGGTTCCACCAGTATGCTGCAGGCATGACTGTGAACAACACAGCCGTCTGAGACAGGAGGAGACCCTTCAGTGATCTAAACAAAGAAGAAGACCCACCAGATGATGTCTATATGATGGCACATAGACAGAGCACATGACTCTCTACAAGACATATAGACAAAGGTAAGCAACATAACACAGAACAGTGACAGGCAGTAGAAGAAGTAACAAGCAGGGGCAAACAGCCCCAGATGGCAGGGCATATTTTGTGTGATTTTTATGTTTTGTTGCATACAAAATCCGTCACATGTGATTGCCACTTAGTGCTGTGTTGTTATACCAACTGTCCTGTAACTGGCAAGAATTCTGTTCCAATGCATCCCCTCTACGGGCATGCTCTAGTTTCATTAAAGCTTAAAAGAGAGTTAAATAAGGTCACGATTTTTCATGGTTAAGCTAGTTATTGTGGCTTCTTTCTGTATGAACATGTAATTTTTTTGGAAGCACGCATTATTATGTATGTTCCATCATCATAGTGCTGCTTCTTTGCAACCACAAGCCATATGTTGTCCTTGATCTGATTATACATGTGATTATCCCACTGCGGCTCATGTGATGCAGGCTCCGATCTGTGAGGTGACTCCATGTGTTTCTCCCCCCATGTGGAAACAAGGATATACACTACTCACAGAAAGTTAGGGATATTTGGCTTTCAGGTGAAATTTAGGGAAAATGTAAAAAGTTCACGCTAGAGTGATGTTATATCATGAAAGTAGGGCATTTATGTAGAAGCATGCAATGGTGATTTCCTCATCTTAAACAATTTATTGAAACAAATGGTAAATGGCATTCACTTATATAGCGCTTTTATTCTCATCTCTTGATGACCAAAGCGCTTTACAGATCCTGCTATCCACCCATTCACACACACATTCACACACTGATGGCGGCACTGATGTTTCCACTGATGGAAACAAAAGCCAACAACAGTGGTGGGTATACCACAACAAAAAATGTCAGTGTCTCAATAACTTGTCATGTGCCTTTGAGCATCAATTACAGCTTGACAACGACATTTCATGCTGTTCACAAGTCGACTTATTGTCTGCTGAGGCATGACATTCCACTCTTCTTGAAGGGCGGCCCTCAGGTCATTGAGGTTGTGGGGTGCAGGGTTACGAGCCTCTGCATGGTGACTCAGCTGATCACATAGGTTTTCTATGGGATTCAGGTCTGGAGAAAGTGCAGGCCACTCCAGTTGAGGTACCCCAGACTCCAGGAGCCGTTCCCTAATGATGTGACCTCGATGAGCTGGAGCATTGTCGTCCACAAATATGGAATTAGGCCTGTTTTGTTCATGCAGGGGCACAATGACTGGATTAATTATGTTATTCAGGTAGTATCAGCTTGTCACTGTACCATTCACAAGGTGTAGGGCAGTTCTGTATTGATTAGACACACCTGCCCAGACTGTAACATGGTGACAACAGTGACTGATGCATAGTGCTCTCCTTGATGTCTCCAACATTGTTGGCGGCCATCATTTCTGCTCAGTGTGAATTGACTTTCATCAGAGAACAGCACTGAGGCCCACTAGTCCCTTGTTCAGCGTAAATGCTCCCTGGTCCATGCAAGACGATGAGGCCTGTGCCTGATGGTGTGGTCAGGTACCCTTGCAGGTCATCTAGCACACAGACCACACTGATGTAAATGGTTTTGAATGGTCTGACGTGACACTTGGGTGCCTCTCAGCTCCCTTAAATGTGCCTGGAGTTGAGTGGCATCCATCATCAGGTTCTGCAGGGCACTGTTCACAATGGAGTGGTCATCAGCGTGGGATGTGGCCAAAGGGCGTCCACTTCTATGCCTTTCTGTGACTCTTCCAGTCTCTCTGTATCTCTGTTGCAACCTGCTGATGACACTCTGTGACACTCTAAGCTGAGTGGCCACTTCCCTCTGAGAACATCCTGTTTGAAGCCTCGCAATGGCGAGGTACTGTTGATCACTTGTTACGTGTCGTCTTGGTCTCATGATTTCAAAATGTGAACAGCATGATGAAGAGGACTGTTTAAATACCAATTCTAATTGAACCAGAAAAATTATTGGTCAATTCATGGATCAAACACCTGTTGTGAATTTTGCCGTTAAGCACCTTGTTAGAGAACAGCAAGTTACGCAAAAAGTACTGAAATATTGAACAGTTGGACATGTGCGTTCAAAAGGTTAGAGAAGGTCAAATTAAGTTCACCTGTGAAGGTTATAGTGCATTTTATGTGCATCCTGAAGTTTCACCTGAAAGCCGAATATCCCTAACTTTTTGTGAGTAGTGTGTGTATTTCTTATTTTCACAGACAGTTGATTGTCTTACAAAATCTTTCTACACTTCCAAGGACTCTGGTTGTGAATGGAATCTGTAAGTGTTTGGTGTGCAGTCTTGATTGCATTGTTGCACTCCACACACTATGGGATTAAAACTGATATAGCTGTGACTTTGTGCCCTTTCGGTTTGCATGTTCTCCCCGTGTCTGCGTGGGTTTTCACCGGCCGTTACAGCCAAAAAAGACACATTTGTTAACATATTTCCACTTTTCAAGGAGAGTGAGACCACAGTGGATGCTGCACCCAAAAAGAAGACCTCCAAGCTGGATCCCAAGGTTCAGTCTCTCCTGGAGCTCATTTGTGACATTAAAGCAATGGAGGAGTGTGTGCTAGAGATGAAATTTGACACCAAGAAAGCTCCTCTTGGTCAGTGAAACAAAGAGTTTTACAAACTAAATTTCATCATTGTGTGTCCATGCCATCTGGTTTTATGAGTAGATTGAGCAGCTGACAAGAGGTTGAGATTTTCGAATTATGTCTAATTCAGTGTTTTTATTTAAATGTAGGTAAGCTGACCTCGGAGCAGATCCGTGCAGGCTACTCGGCTCTGAAGAAGATTGAGGAGTGTTTGAAGAAGAAGAATGGCAAAAAACAAGAGCTGGTGGATGCATGCAACCAGTTTTACACCCGCATCCCACATGATTTTGGGTAGGTTGTATACAGCTAAACCTTGAGAAGGTGTAGAAAAGCTGAAGTTTGACTTATTTCACGTCGTTTTCTGCCTTGTTTTTAGTAAAATGTGTTGTTTTCCAGGTTAAAAACTCCCCCTCTCATCTACACAGAAGATGAGCTGAAGGAAAAAATTGCCCTGTTGGAGGTAAAAGTTTGCATTTGGTCTAAACCTTTTCTGCTTTTGTTTTGGCTAAGGATAGTGTATATGTAATGTCTGCCTGCTGTGTTTTTAAGGCTCTGAGTGACATTCAGATCGCAGTGAAAATGGTCCAGTCCAGTGCAAACAGTGATGAACATCCTCTGGACAGACAATACCACTCCATCCAGTGCAAACTGGAGCCTCTGGACCCCAGTGGCAACGAGTTCAAGGTCAGTCTGTTGTTAACATCTTACTAACAACAGTGATGATGTTTTTATGAAGTTTTAAGACAGCTGAGTTTAAAATGTATCTTAAACTAAATTGATCTGTTTACTTAGGATTTTTCTCTTTAAGTCCTAATACACATTTTTAGACTGAATTTGAGATTTTAAACTGCTTTAGTAACAGATGTGAATCCAAGCACAGAATTTTATTTTATCATTTTTTCCAGTTACTTGTGCAGTATATTTAGTTGGCCTTATTTTTGTCTCAAAAATTGACATAAAACTTCCAACTCTCACTGGCGTTTCTCATCTGAAAAAAGTGGGTGTCGGAAAAAACACACACACACACACTTTGCACATCTGCTAATCTATATCTGTAGAAAGGCTTTAATTGCTTCCTTCCAAGACCACCAGGTGTAAAAATAGCACATACATTAGCAATTTGCATTATATAATTCTTCAGTTTAACTGTTTTTTTTCCTCATTTCAGAGACTTTTAGATTTATTAGGTTGTGGGTTATTAGGTTGTTAGATTGTTTATCATGTGAGCACACTTAGATAAATTCAAATTTCCAGTTGCCATAGCAATCAAATATTAAATTTAATTTAATTGGCAAACTACTTTGGCTTTAGAACGACAATCAGGAATAATGGTGCATGTTGGTTATCTGCCACTGGGTTTTAAGAAGAAGAGCACCAGAAATGTCCAACAAACAATAAACTGCATAGACCAGGGGTCTGCAACCTTTGCCAACCGAAGAGCCATTTTGCCCCCCTCTGACTAAAATAGAAGTAGCTGAGGGCCGCAATGGCAGTTTGATCTTTAAAATAAAGATTATGCTGCTTATAAGGTTTTATATATACCTTGCTCTGAATTAGTGCTGCAACGATTAGTCGACTAATTGACTAGTTGATCATCAGAAAATTAATCGACAACTAATCTGATAGTTGACTATCGCCTGTGTACCCTTTTCCAGGAAAAATTCTAAAACATATGAATGTTTCAGGCTCTAAAACATGAAAAATTGCCACTTCTCTTGCTTGTGCATTGTGAGTTAAATAAATTATGGTTTTGTGATGTCTGACAATTGTGTTGTTACAAACATTCTTGATTAAGCTGTCAAGTTCAAGTCTCAAACAAAGGTTTGATGGGTCGTTATTTTTTGTTTAGCTATGGGGAACTTTTATAAAACATTATATTCAAGATTTAATAGTCAAGATTTCTTTATTGTCATTTAGTGTGCACGCTTGCACATTAAAACAAAATTATGTTCTCCCACCATAACACAGTTTGTATATTAAAGGCAGAGACTGAAAACAAGGTGATATTCTCAGGCGTGCAGACCCCTTAGCATTCCAGCCAATTTCCCTAAATTTAGCATACGCAAAGAAAATCAAATTTCTTCACTGAATGGCAGTAGAAAATTTAGCATCCCCCCCTTGGAACACTGGAATTTTAAGACATTAAATTTGCAACTGTTTCTCCTCAATTTGCGTTTTTTTTCCCCCCCTTTTAAATCTGCTACTTTATTCTCAAAAATTTTCAACATTTTTTCCCTGTAAATTTGCAGCTTTTTTCTTGTAGATTTGAAAATTTTCTTTTAACTCCTTAGCATTCCAGCCAATTTTCCTGAATTTAAAATATGCAAAGAAAATCAAATTCTTTCTTCACTGAGTGGCAGTAGAAAATTTGAAACATTCCACCAGTGGAACACTGGAATTTTAAGAGGTCCAACAGGTGCGGTTAAACATGCACTGGAGCCTTGAACAGGAGCCGTGCCAACAGGAAGCAGACATTGCGGACATGACAGAAATAATCGTGATTAGTAGACTAATCGAAAAAATAGTCAGAATAGTCAACTACCAAAATAATTGTTAGTTGCAGCCCTACTCTGAATATTATGTGGTAACTATTTGAAGTTTGTACAGTATTATACAGTAAATAAGTTGATAAAAGAAGAAGCTAGTGTTAAGTAAAAGGAGTGAAAGGACTTTATGGATTTAATTTGATCATTTGGTTTGCTTAGCAAAAAGGGTTACAAGACAAATGTGTCAATTTACACAGAATCCCCTGTTTTAACTGTTTTTGTTGCTAAGCTGCTGCTACCAAAGATTCTTCTTTACCAGCTGATTTTTTTTAGAGATATAGTGGATATAAAAAGTCTACACACCCCTGTTCAAATGCCAGGTTTTTATGATGTAAAAAAATGAGACCAAGATAAATTATTTCAAAACTTTTTCCATCATTAATGTGACCCATAACCTGTACAACCCAATTGAAAAACAAACTGATATCTTTTAAGGGAAAAAATAAAAACTTAATTAATAACCTGATTGCATAAATATGTTCACCCTGTTATAACTGGGGATGTGGCTGTGTTCAGAATTAACCAGTCACATTCAAACTCATGTTAATGGGAGTCAGCACACACCTGCCACCATTTAAAGTGGATCTGATTAACCCCAAATAAAGTTCAGCTGTTCTAGTGGGCTTTTCCTGACATTTTTATAGTCACATCTTACAGCACAATCCATGGTCCACAGAGAGCTTCCAAAGCATCACAGGGATCTCATTGTTCAAAGATGTCAATCAGGAGAAGGGTACAAAAGAATTTCCAAGGCATCAGATGTACCATGGAATACAGTGAAGACAGTCATCATCAAGTGGAGAAAATATGGCACAACAGTGACATTACCAAGAACTGGACGTCCCTCCAAAATTGATGAAAAGACGAGAAGAAAACTGGTCAGGGAGGCTGCCAAGAGGCCGACAGCAACATTGAAGGAGCTGCAGGAATTTCTGGCAAGTACTGGCTGTTTAGTACATGTGACAACAATCTCCTGCCTTCTTCATATGTCTGGGCTATGGGGTAGGGTGGCAAGACGGAAATTCATCTTATGAAGAAAAACATCCAAGCCATTTGAAATCTCCTAAATGCATGTGGGAAATTGTGTTATGGTCCGATGAAACCAAGGTTGAACTTTTTGGCCATAATTCCAAAAGGTATATTTGGCGCAAACACTGCTCATCACCAAAGGAACACCATATCTACAGTGAAGCATGGTGGTGACAGCATCATGCTTTGGGGCCATTTTTCTTCAGCTGGAACTGGGGCCTTGGTCAAGGTGGAGGGAATTATGAACAGTTCCAAATACCAGTCAGTGTTGGCACAAAATCTTCAGGCTTCTGTTAGAAAGCTGAAGCAGAAGATGAAGAGGAACTTCATCTTTCAGCATGACAGTGACCCAAAGCGCAGATCCAAATCGACAAAAGAATGGCTTCACCAGAATATGATTAAGGTTTTGGAATGGTTCAGCCAGAGTCCAGACCTGAATCCGATCGAACGTCTGTGGAGTGATCTGAAGAGGGCTGTGCACAGGAGATGCCCTCGCAGTCTGACAAATTTGGAGCATTTTTGCAAAGACAAGTGGGCAAATATTGCCACATCAAGATGTGCCACGCTGACTCCTACCTAAAAAGACTGAGTGCTGTAATAAAAGCCAAAGGTGCTGCAACAAAGTATTTAAGGGTGTGCATGTTTATGCAGCCAGGATATTTTAAGTTGTTTATTTTTTATTTTTCCCCTTAAAAGATTTCAGTTCGTTTTTCATTTGGGTTGTACAGGTTATAGGTCACATTAATGGTGGAAAAAGTTTTGAAATGATTTACCTTGGTCTCTTTTTTTGACATCACAAAAACTTGGCATTTGAACAGGGGTGTGTAGACTTTTTATATCCACTGTACAGCTACCAACTGACTTTGAGCAATAGTTTTTTCCTGACTTGCGCTACCTTTGTACTTACCTTTTTTTGTGATCAGTAAAGTGGTAAAATGGCAATTAAGAGTCTCATCTTGTCATTCTGGAATACCGAAACAGAGCTATATAACGTGGCATTTATGAATTCATACTACAACAGTGAAAAAACTGTAAAGTGTTATATATAGCTTCATCCACAAAATAATAAAAGTATTACAAATATATTACAAATTGTTTTGTACTGAAAAGTAAAGGTTACAGTATCTCACAAAAGTGAGTGCACCCCTCACATTTTTGTAAATATTTTATTATATCTTTTCATAGGACAACACTGACAATATGACACTTTGATACAATGTAAAGTAGTCAGTGTACAGCTTGTATAACAGTGTGAATTTGCTGTCCTCTCAAAATAACTCAACACACAGCCATTAATGTCTAAACCGCTGGCAACAAACGTGAGTACACCCCGAAGTGAAAATGTCCAAATTGTGCCCAATTGGCCATTTTCCCTCCCCAGTGTCATGTGACTCATTAGTGTTACAAGATCTCAGGTGTGAATGGGGAGCAGATGTGTTAAATTTGGTGTCATCACTCTCACACTCTCTTATACTGGTCACTGGAAGTTCAACATGGCACCTTATGGCAAAGAACTCTCTGAGGATCTGAAGAAAAGAATTGTTGCTCTACATAAAGATGGCCTAGGCTATAAGAAGACTGCCAACACCCTGAAACTGAGCTGCAGCACGGTGGCCAAGACCATACAGCAGTTTAACAGGACAGGTTTCACTCAAAACAGGCCTCGCCATGGTTGATCAAACAAGTTGAGTGCACGTGCTCAGCGTCATATCCAGAGGTTGTCTTTTGAAAACAGACATACGAGTGCTGCCAGCATTGCTGCAGAGGTTGAAGGGGTGGGGGTCAGCCTGTCAGTACTCAGACCATATGCCGCACACTGCATCAGATTGGTCTGCATGGCTATCGTCTCAGAAGGAAACCCCTTTTAAAGATGATGCACAATAAAGCCCACAAACAGTTTGCTGAAGACAAGCAGACATGGATTACTGGAACCATGTCCTGTGGTCTGATGAGACCAATATAAACTTATTTAGTTCAGATGGTGTCAAGCGTGTGTGGCGGCAACCAGGTGAGGAGTACAAAGACAAGTGTGTCTTGCCTACAGTCAAGCATGGTGGTGGGAGTGTCATGGTTTGGGGCTGCATGAGTACTGCCCGCACTGGGTAGCTGCAGTTCATTGAGGGAACCATGAATGCCAACATGTACTGTGACATACTGAAGCAGAGCATGATCCCCTTCCTTCGGAAACTGGGCCACAGGGCAGTATTCCAGCATGATAACAACCCCAAACGCACCTCCAAGACAACCACTGCCTTGCTAAAGAAACTGAGGGTAAAGGTGATGGACTGGCCAAGCATGTTTCCAGACCTAAACCCTATTGAGCATCTGTGGGGCATCCTCAAACGGAAGGTGGAGGAGCACAAGGTCTCTTAACATCCACCAGCTCTGTGGTGTCGTCATGGAGTAGTGGAAGAGGATTCCAGTGGCAACCTGTGAAGCTCTAGTGAACTCCATGCCCAAGAGAGTTAAGGAAGTGATGGAAAATAATGGTGCCTTGGACATTTTCACTTAGGGGTGTACTCACTTTTGTTGCCAGCAGTTTAGACATTAATGGCTGTGTGTTGAGTTATTTTGAGGGGATGGCAGATTTACACTGTTATACAAGCTGTACACTGACTACTTTACATTGCATCAAAGTGTCATATCTTCAGTGTTGTCCCATGAAAAGATATAATAAAATATTTACAGAAATGTAAGGGGTGTACTCACTTCTGTGAGATACTGGATACAGTGGTGTGAAAAAAGTGTTTGTCCCCTTCCTGATTTTTTTTTTTTTGTATGTTTGTCACACTTAAATATTTCAGATCATCAAACAAATTTAAATATTAGACAAAGGTAACACAAGTAAACACAAAATGCAGTTTTTAAATAGAGGTGTTTATTATTAAGGGAAAAAAATCCAAACCTACATGGTCCTGTGTGAAAAAGTGATTGCCCCCTAAACCTAATAACTGGTTGGGTCACCTTTAGCAGCAACAACTGCAATCAAGCATTTGTGATAAACCGCCTTTTTAAGGTCATGCCACAGCATCTCAATCGGATTCAGGTCAGGACTTTGACTAGCTCACTCCAAAGTCTTCATTTTGTTTTTCTTAAGCCATTCAGAGGTGGACTTGCTGGTGTGTTTTGGATCATTGTCCTGCTGCAGAACCCAAGTGCGCTTCAGCTTGAGGTCACAAACAGATGGCCGGACATTCTCCTTCAGGATTTTTTGGTAGACGGCAGAACTCATGGTTCCATTTACCACAGCAAATCTTCCAGGTCCTAAAGCAGCAAAACAGCCCCAGACCATCACACTGCCACCACCATATTTTACTGTTGGTATGATGTTCCTTTTCTGAAATGCTGTTTTATTTTTACGACAGATGTAATGGGACACACACCTTCTAGAAAGTTCAACTTTTGTCTCGTCAGTCTACAGAGTATTTTCCCAAAAGTCTTGGGGATCACCAAGATGTTTTCTGGCAAAACTGAGATGAGCCTTTATGTTCTTTTTGCTCAGCAGTGGTTTTCGTCTTGGAACTCACCCATGCAGACCATTTTTGCCCAGTCTCTTTCTTATGGAGGAGTCATGAATACTGACCTTGACTGAGGCAAGTGAGTCCTGCAGTTCTTTGGATATTGTTGTGGGGTCTTTTGTGACCTCTTGGATGAGTTGTTGCTGCGCTCTTGGCGTAATTTTGGTCGGCCGGCCCCTCCTGGGAAGGTTTACCACTGCTCCATGTTTTCGCCATTTGTGGATAATGACTCTCACTGTGGTTCGGTGGATTCCCAAAGCTTTAGAAATGGCTTTATAACCTTTTCCAGACTGATAGATCTCAATTATTTTGTTTCTCATTTGTTGCTGAATTTTTTTTGGATCGCAGCATGATGTCTAGCTTTTGAGGATCTTTTGGTCTGCTTCACTTTGTCAGGCAGGTCCTATTTAAGTTATTTCTTGATTGAGAACAGGTGTGGCAGTAATCAGGCCTGGGTGTGGCTAGAGAAGTTGAACTCAGCTTTCCAAAGATGTGATAAACCACAGTTAATTTATGTTTTAGCGGGGGACAATCACTTTTTCACACAGGGCCATGTAGGATTGGATATTTTTTACCCTTAATAATAAACACCTTTATTTAAAAACTGCATTTTGTGTTTACTTGTGTTATCTTTGTCTAATATTTAAATTTGTTTGATGATCTGAAACATTTCAGATATTTCAAAATAGTTTTTTGAATGCAAAAGATGCAATAGACTTACACAATGGTCCTCTCCGGCATACAACTAGGAACATACCGGTCGCTATGGAGGGTGAGAATATGTATGGGCACATAATCATACCATGTAGGATAACTAAGTAGACGGTTATGCTGTTTCATTCCATCTAGCAACAATGCTCTGCACTGTGTGTGTTTATATATTTGCATATTTATTCCATCTAGCTACAATGCTCCGTACTGTGGGTGTTTATATATTTATATATCTACATATTATTCCATCTAGCTACATTGCTCCGCACTGTGTGTGTTTATATACTTGCATATTTATTCCACCTAGCTGCAATGCTCCGTACTGTGGGTGTTTATATATTTACATATTTATTCCATCTAGCTACAATGCTCTGCACTGTGTGTTCATATATTCATATATTTATTCCATCCAGCTACAATGCTCTGCACTGTGTGTCTGTGTGTGTGTGTATATATATATATTTTATAGTAATACGTACATATGTTTATTAGCTGCTCTTGCTTGCTTGTTTTTTTTCTTGCCTTCTGATTGTTGCTCTGAGTGTTGCTATCCCTGTGCTGTTGCAATCCTGGAATTTCCCCGTTGTGGGACTAATAAAGGCTTATCTTATCTTATCTTATCTTATCTTATTTAAGTGTGGCAAACCATACAAAAAAATGAGAAATCAGGAAGGGGGCAAACACTTTTTCACACTACTGTATACACCCACACATGCATAAAATAACTGTATATAAACATGCTGGTAAAACCTCAAGACATTCTGGGAAAGCGTCTAATTCAGTATGAAGGCTGCATGTCCACCAGATGCGTTTTTTTCCGCCTGACGGCCCTGAACGTCTTTTTTTTCAGCATTTGTGTGCTGTGCTCTGGAACAAAAAGTCTGTCCTGATCACAGCAACAGCTTGTCACTCACAGCTCGGCACGTCCACTTTTCCGATGATCAGACTTCCTACTTATTATTTAATAGCAGTCTGTAAATAACAATGGACAAGAAACGTATTCTGGCATTAGTAGCAGCTCTGGATGCAAAATATGATGACATGGAAAACAGGAGTCTGAGTACAGACAGTACCGACGTCTTATGTCCTGCCCTTCCTTATTCTGATTGGCTGCTTAGAAATATTTGACATTGACGAGCTCAGCTGTAGTCTGAAAAGTTGAAATTTTTTCAACTCTGACCATCCTGAGCACTGCAACAAAAAGCGGCCACCGCCGGGAGCCTTTCAGCCCCGAGGGCGCTGGACTACATAGAGAATGAATAGAAAATAGCCGCCCACAGCTGAAAAAATGTGTTTGGTGGACACGCAGCCTATCTGTAGCCTGCATCACACCTACTACTTAACCAAACTTCAGCTGCTCTACGGTCTTGAATGGAGGAAAGTCTTGCACTGCAAACTTCACAGCTCCTTGTGCAGCTAGCGTCAGTGGGTTATCCTTGCAAGGAGCGGAGGACGAGCAGGTTGGTAAAACCTTAGAGCTACCTGTTGCTGTCATAATCTAAAAAGAATGAGGTCACATTTCAATATCAGACGGTTTTAGTTGGGTTTTGTGAGTTAAAAAGATGGATTAAACTTAGCTTGCAAGGCTGCTAGCATCATGCTAATAAGTACTAAAAACAAGTTAATATTGCCATCACTAACGGCGGTGCTGCTGTTTGGAAATCAGGTGCGGGTGCACTTCATAGACTGTCGAACACATTGCAGTCTTTCACTTTATCCCATACTGCCGTGTCAAGAAATGTTTCAACTCATGTTTATCATCCACCATGCTGCTATGGTTCCCATACGTTTTGCCATTATCCCACAGTAGTGACGGCGTCATCACGTTTGCCTGGTAACAGCAGTGTGTGACATCATGATGCATGCCATTTTTAAAAAAACACAGAAGTGTTTAAACCCGCAACATCAATAAGAGGAGGAATTGATAACATCAGCAACATATGATTCCAGTGCTTGAAAAATATAGAACCGGTTCCCAACAGAAACCGGTTCTCAATTCCCATCCCCAGTCCCCCTCGTCACTTCCATTGAGAATCTTAGGATCTTCAACTCTACCACCTCCAGCTCCGCCTCCTGTTTTTTTGGTCATTGCCACCGTCTCCAAACCATAGATCATTGCAGGTCTCACTATTGTCTTGTAAATATTTACTTTCGCTCTGCTATCCTTCTGTCAAATCACCCCCGACACTCGTCTCCACCCACTCCACCCTGCACTCTCTTCTTCATCTCTCTTGTGCATTTTCCATTGCTTTGATGCTTGACCCCAGGTATTTAAACTCATCTACCTTCACTACCTCTGCTCCTTGTATCTTTCCCATTATACTTGCCTCATTCACACTCATGTATTCTGTCTTGCTTCTACTGACTTTCATTCCTCTTCTCTCCAGAGCATACCTCCACCTCTCCAGGTTTTTTCCACCTGCTTCCTACTCTTGCAACAGATCACAGTGTCATTTGCAAACATTATAGTGCATGGAGACTCGTGCATGACCTTGTCTGTCAGCCTGTCACCATGGTAAACAGAAGTATAGCAGATAGGATTCTGCAGACCTGCCCATTTGTACAGTTAGTTTTGCCCCACCCACAAATCACACCATTGCTATTATAAAAAAAAAATCTGGAATCTGTTAATGTTCTGCCTCAGTAGACAAAAAGTTAACTTTCCTGATCTCTGTGTGAAGGTGATTGAAAAATATCTGCAGTCCACTCATGCCCCCACCCATAATGACTACACCATGAGCATCCTTGACATCTTCTCTGTGGATCGAGATGGGGAGAACAGCAATTTTCTGTCACAATTACACAACAGGTAAGCAGAAACAGTTTTGACCTGCGGTCAACTTTAAAATCTGATTTGATCATTTAGGTTTTTAGAGATATGAAATCTGATGTTAAAATCAGTAAAATAATCGTGTCTTTCTTGACAGTAAACAATGGTATAAGTAGCCCACTGTGATGATGTTCTTACATCTCCTCCAGGACTCTGCTGTGGCACGGTTCTCGTATCTCTAACTGGGTTGGCATCCTCAGTAAAGGTCTTCGAGTCGCCCCACCTGAAGCTCCTGTTACTGGTTACATGGTACGAAGAATATAACACAAAATTCCCTCTTTGACCCAACAAACCATATTCTGTTAGTAAACTTGCAGAAAAGTGAAAAACACCTGTCAGAGTGACATTGTCCAGTTTCTTCATCTGTATGCCCAGCAATCCGAAACCTAGAGATTCACTTTACTGTGGTATGCCTTTAAAGAAAACAGCACATAGTGGGTCAGTCATTCTGTCACATTTATTTGTAAAGCACATTTGAAACAATAGTTGACCAGAACAATGCATGGGAATAAAATTCACAGTTAAAAGTTGATAAATACAATAAAACTAAAAACTACAATGGACAAAAACACAGGGAACACAAAATCAATAATAAAAGACTAGAGTACACAGAGAGAGACGGCATGCTTTAAAAGTTATCTAAAAATTTGGATTATGTTTTCAGCAGAGGTTGGAAATAGTACAAGAACCAATCCGTTAGATTTTGGGGTGATCTGAATTGGCCTCAGGAATTTAAAAAAAAAATTAAAGGAGGAGAGTCAATGCAATGAATGCTTTACTTTGTCTGAAGTTGTGATGGTCACCAGCAGAGGGTGCTCTCTGCCGGCAGCTAACTGGAGAAATTAAAACGTGACAGAAAATTAGCTGTATGAGGTTTGCAGCCTGAGTGCATTTTAGTCTTGACACTGGTTGTTATAATGTGTTTATTTTAGTGTTGGGCAATGATGAAAATTTTTAATTGTGGTGAATCTCTGCCAAAAAATGCATTTATTCATAATTTAATAGCAAAATAAGCAAAAAAAAAATTCTGTGTAATGTTTCTTGTCATTATTCAAGTTGTACAAACTCTTATTTACATGGGAGTGGACAAATGTGTTTACTTTCTGCAACTGCAGGCTTATTTAAAGCTTTCAGCAGTCAAAAATTATAACTACTATTGAGAATGTTCTGCAGAAAACCCACATAAGTACTGCAGAAATACTGCATGTGTAACAACTTGTGACCACTTTAGTGTCATGACAGTAGTTGTTCTATTACATGTTGGCCTTTAGCTTAGCTGTTTGCCCTCCTCTTAGCTGCGTTTTCACCTCGCCTCTCTTCTCCATGGGCCTCTTCTCTGCAGCATTCAGGTCGAGATTGTGCATTGATACAGTCCATATGACCACATAGTGTTACAGTGATGCTCCAGCAAACTGATTTAACACCCAAAATTAAATAAGATGAGGACTTTGTGCCACGTGTCTGTTTTGAGTCCAGTTGGAACAGGACCCGCGTTTAAGAGGCCAGTTTTTATGTTCCACTGCAATTAATCACAACTAACCATGATTTTAAAAATTGTTTGCGGTCAGTTTGTTTATTTGTGATTAACAGCCAACCACTAATTTATTTAAGTCTTAAATATAATTTTTTTTTTCACTGTGGTGAAGAGAAGTAGAAAAAAATATTTATTTTTGGGTGGAAATTACCTATAATTTTATTACATTAGGTCTTTCTTTTTTTATTTACTGTGTCAGTTTCTAGATATAAAAGAATTTACTGAAAAATACCACAGCTGTATATTGTAATTCTTCATGTCCCTTCCATCCAGTTTGGTAAAGGTATCTACTTTGCTGACATGTCATCAAAAAGTGCCAATTACTGCTTCGCCAGCCAAAGCAACCACGTCGGACTGCTGCTGCTGTGTGAGGTGAGCTTATTTACTGCTTTAAATATCCACAGTTGATGTTATGATTGTGGTTTGTTGTACAGCAAACCACTGAGAACTACTGAAGAGGAAATATCCTGTCAGTAATCTGCAAGAGATTTTCTCTGTAGAGATCGCAGATGCTTGCAGTTGAATTTGAATAGAATATTAAAAATTATTGCTTTGGGTGTGTGGCTGCAGGTGGCCTTAGGAGACTGTAATGAGCTGCTGGATGCTGACTACAGTGCCAACAATCTGCCTGCAGGAAAACACAGCACCAAGGGCCTCGGCCAGACTGGCCCTGACTCCAAAAACGCTGTCAGTCTGTAAGTGTGTCTCCTCCCTCAGATGTGTTTCTTACAGGTCAAACAGTGATTTGGCAGTGCCTTATTATACAGATCTTTCAGTTGAGGTAGGGAAGGTTGTTTTACACTTTACACAGTTTGCAAATTTGTAAACAGGTTGATAATAAAATGATAAAACAACTTATCAGTTAACTTCTGTGATGATGTAATCTGTGTAAACATCAGTGATTATTTTTAAGAATCATACATTTACCTCATAAACTCCTTTACCTCAGCTGTTATTTAATCTACTTAGTCCTCTTTGATGAAGGTCATATACAAGCACTTAATATAAATGTCAGGGTTTTTTTTATTGAAAAAGGCAGTATGTCTGAAGCCACTTAATCGGAAGTAAAATTCTCAATGCTGAACTCTGCCGACTGTATTGTGACTCATCCGGTAATGGACTGACTTTTTTGTTCCCTTGTTCTGCTGTCTCTCCTGCTGTGCTGCTTCCCTTTTGTTGTCAGTTAAGCATAAAACAGTATTCACTTTATCTAGCATTAACCCTGATAGGAAAGCCTGAGCTAAATTACTTGGAAAATTTTGTTGTGCAGTGCCTCCAGAAAGTTTTCAGACCCCTTCAATTTTTCTGCTGTTTGCGATGCCATAGGTTTATTTGAAAATGGCAGATTAAGTGAGGGAAGTTGCAGAAGGAAAAAGATTGCACAGAGTTTAGGAAGGAGCTGATACAGGCTCTGGGTGGTAGGGAAGAACTGCTAGATGACTGGGAAAGTACAGCAAAAGTATTGAGGGAAACGGGTAGAAAGGTATGTGTTGTATCCAGTGGACAGAAGGAAGACAAGGAGACTTGGTGGTGGAATGAGGAGGTACAGGAAAGTATCCAAAGGAAGAAGTTATCAAAGAAAAAGTGGGATAGTCAGGGAGATGAAGAAAGTAGGAGTATTTGGAATCTAGGCACATGGCAAAGAGAGAGGTGGCAAAGGCATATAGTGAGTTGTACGACAGGCTGAACACTAAGAAAGGGGAAAAGGACTTGTATCAATTGGCTAGACAGAGAGATTGAGCTGGAAAGGATGTGCAACAGGTTAGGCTGATTAAGGGCAGAAATGGTAGTGTACTAACAAATGACGAGTGTGTGTTGAGAAGGTGGAAGAATTACTTTGAAGAGCTGATGAATAAAGAAAATGAGAGAGAAAGTAGGATGGATGAAGGAAAGACGGTAAACATGGAAGTCCCAAGGACTAGCAAGGCAGAAGTGAGGGCAGCTTTGAAGAGGATGAAGAATGGAAAGGCGGTTGGTCCAGATGGCATACCAGTGGAGGTATGGAGATGTTTAGGAGAGATGGCAGTGGACTTTTTAACCAGATTGTTTAACACAATCTTGGAGAGTGGAGAAGAAGTGTTTTGATACCAATTTTCAAAAACAAAGGCGATGCTCAGAGCTGTAGTAACTACAGAGGCATAAAGTTGATCAGTCACACTATGAAGATATGGGAAAGAGTTGTTGAAGCCAGGTTAAGAGGAGAGGTGACAATCAGTGAGCAGCAGTACAGTGTCATTTCCAAGAATGAGCACTACAGATGCAATGTTTGCTTTAAGAGTTTTGATGGAGAAATATAGAGAAGGTCAGAAGAAGTTGCACTGTGTCTTTGTGGATCTAGAGAAAGCATATGATAGAGTGCCAAGAGAGGAATGGTAAATGGTACTCATTTATATAGCGCTTTTTCTCATCTCTAGATGACCAAAGCACTTTACAGATCCTGCTGTCCACCCATTCACACACTGATGGTGGCAGAACTGCCATGCACCGGTGCTGGCCTGACCCACCAGGAGCAATTGGGGGTTCAGTGTCTTGCTCAGGGACACTTCGACATGCAGACTGCAGACAGAGCGGGAATCAACCCTCCAATCAGTAGTCGGCCACACTACACCTGCGCCACAGCCACAGGTGTGGTACTGTATGAGGAAGTCAGGAGTGACAGGGAAGTATGTGAGGGTGGTGCAGGACATGTATGAGGCCAGCGAGACGGTGGTGAGGTGTACTGTAGGAGTAACAGATGGACTCAAGGTGGGGGTGGGGTTACATCAGGGATCAGCTCTGAGCCCCTTCTTGTTTGCTATGGTGATGGACAGGCTGACAGATGAGGTCAGGCAGGAGTCTCCATGGACCGTGATGTTTGCAGATGACACTGTGATCTGTAGTAGGGAGCGGGTGAAAGAGAACCTGGAGAGGTGGAGGTATGCTCTGGAGAGAAGAGGAATGAGTCGGTAGAAGCAAGACAGAATACATGAGTGTGAATGAGAGGGAGGCAGGTGTAACGGTGAAGATGGAAGGAGTAGAGGTTGTGAAAGTAGATGAGTTTAAATACCTGGGGTCAGCCATTCAAAGCAAAGGAAAATGCACAAGAAAGGTGAACAAGAGAGTGCAGGCAGGTTGGAGTAGGTGGAGACGAGTGTCGGGGGGATCTGTGACAGAAGGGTAGCAGCAAGAGTGAAAGGGAAGATTTACAAGATGGTAGTGAGACCTGCTATGATGTATGGTTTGGAGATGGTGGCGCTGACAAAAAGACAGGAAATGGAGCTGGAGGTGGCAGAGTTGAAGATGCTAAGATTTTCATTGGGAGTGACTAGGAGGGACAAGATTAGAAATGAGTATAACAGAGGGACAGCTCAGGTTGAGCAGTTTGGAGACAAAGTAAGAGAGGCAAGGCTGAGATGGTTTGGACATGTGCAGAGGAGGGATAGTGGATATATTGGACAAAGGATGTTGAAGATGGAGCTGCCAGGCAGGAGGAAAAGAGGAAGACCACAGAGAAGATTCATGGATGTAGTGAAGGAGGAGATGGAGAGGGTTGGTGTTACAGAGGAAGATGTAAGAGATATGATGAGATGGAGGCAGATGATCCACTGTGGCGACCCCTAAAGGGAGCAGCCGAAAGAAGAAGAAGTAGAGCACTTTGCACAGACAGGGTCACAAAGTGCTTTCGATAAAATCAATCAGTAGATAAATAAAAGACATAAGAATAAAAAACAGTAAACAATAAAAGACACAACAACAATGTACAACCAGCAGAGAATTAATAAAATGCTGAAGTAAAAAGATGGGTTTTTAACTGCTTCTTAAAATGAACAAGTGAAGGTGCAGATCTTAAAATGTGGGGAAGGCAGTTCCATAAATTTGGTGCTACCGTTGAAAAGGCTCTGTCACCTTTGATCTTGAGTCTAGTTTTTGGTACTGACAGAAGGTTCTGACTCGAAGACCTGCATGACCTTCTAAATGATAAATGGCATTCACTTATATAGTGCATTTTACTCATCTCTGGATGACCAAAGTACTTTACAGATCCTGCTATCCACCAATTCACGCACCCATTCATACACTGATGGCGGCAGAGCTGCCATGCAAGGCACTGGCCTGACCCAGCAGGAGCAACTGGGGGTTCAGTGTCTTGCTCAAAGACACTTGGACATGCAGACTGCAGACAGAGCGGGAATCGAACCTCTCACTCTCTGATAAGTAGTGGATGCAGTAGGTCACAGATATAAGGAGCCTCACCATGAATGACTTTATAGGTAAAACAAGAATTTTAAATTGAATTCTAAAATTGATGGGAAGCCAATGCAGGGAGGATAAAATGGGAGTTATATGACAGAACCTACTTGATCGAGTTTGGAGACAAGCAGCAGCATTCTGGACTGACTGTAAGCAGTCTGTGGAAGACTTCTTCAAACATGTAAAAAGAGCATTACAGTAGTCCAGATGTGAAGAGACCAAGGCATGTATAATAATTTCCAGCTGACTCTGAGAGACCAACAATCTAATTTTAGAGATCTTTCGGAAATGGTAAAAATATGACTTAGTTAACAACTTTACATGTTTATCAAAAGACATGGACTGATCAAAAATAACTCCCAGATTTTTAAGACTAGCCCATACATGTGAGCTCAATGAACCGATACCATCCAACACCTTTGGAGCTACATTACTCACAAAAAGTTAGGGATATTTGGCTTTTGGGTGAAATTTATGGAAAATGTAAAAAGTTCACGCTACAGGGATATAATATCATGAAAGTAGGGCATTTAAGTAGAAGCATGCAATGGTGATTGCCTCATCTCAAACAGTTTATTGAAACAAAAGCCAACAACAGTGGTGGGTATACCACATCAAAAAAATGTCAGTGTTTCAGTAACTTGTCATGTGCCCTTGAGCATCAATTACACCTTGACAATGACATCTCATGCTGTTCATAAGTCAACTTATTGTCTGCTGAGGCAAGGCATTCCACTCTTCTTGAAGGGCGGCCTTCAGGTCATTGAGGTTGTGAGGTGCAGGATTATGAGCCTCTACACGGCGACTCAGCTGATCCCCTAGGTTTTCTATGGGATTCAGGTCTGGAGAAAGTGCAGGCCACTTCATTTGAGGTACCCCAGAAGCCGTTCCCTAATGATGCAACCTTGATTAGCTGGAGCATTTTCGTACATGAAGATGAAATTAGTTAGTTGATTTATTCAGTTTAAAATGCAAAAAAAATACATAAGAAGATACAAAAAACCGAAAGGGTATAGGCAGAAGCATAGCTATACAGCCTACCCCTTTTACCATTACAAGATCTTACAAAATCTTGTGTATCAGCCTCAACAGTGGGAAAAAAGCACCAAAAAAAAAAAAAAACCCCACAAATTTATACCAAGGCAAAAAACAAACAAAAAACACAACTAGGCCTAGAAATTAGGCCTGTGTTGTTCATGCAGGAATACAATGACTGGATTAATGATGTTATTCAGGTAGTATCAGCTTGTCACTGTATCATTCACAAGCTGTAGGGCAGTGCTGTATTAACTAGACATACCTGCCCAGACTGTAACACCACCACCACCACCACCACCACCAAAGACTCATCTGGTGATAACAGTGGCTGATGCATAGCACTCTTCTTGACATCTCCAACATCATTGGCAGCCATCATTTCTGCTCAACATGAATTGACTTTCACCAGAGAACAGCACTGAGGCCCATTGGTCCCTTGTCCAGCGTAAATGCTCCCTGGCCCATGCAAGACGATGATGCCTGTGCCTGATGGTGTGGTCAGGTACCATTGCAGGTCATTTAGCACGCAGACCATGCTGATGTAAATGGTTTTGAATTGTCTGACGTCACACGGGTGCCTCTCACCTCCCTTAAATGTGCCTGGAATTGAGTGGCATTCATCATCAGGTTCTGCAGGGCACTGTTCACAATGGAGTGGTCATCATCATGGGATGTGGCCAAAGGATGTCCATTTCTATGCCTTTCTGTGACTCTTCCAATCTCTCTGTATCTCTGTTGCAACCTGCTGATGACACTCTGTGACACTCTAAGCTGAGTGGCCATTTCCCTCTGAGAAGATCCTGTTTGAAGCCTCGCAATTGTGAGGTACTGTTGATCAACTGTGAGGTGTTGTCTTGGTCTCATGATGTCAAAATGTGACCAGCATGATGAAGAGGACTATTTAAATACCAATTCTAATTGAACCAGAAAATTTATTGGTCAGTTTGTGGATCAAACACCTGTTGTGAATTTTGCTGTTAAGCACCTTGTTAGAGAACAGCAAGTTATACAGAAAGTACTGAAACATTGAACAGTTGGACATATGCATTCAAAAGGTTAGAGAAGGTCAAATTAAGTTCACCTGTAAAGGTTATAGTGCATTTTAGGTGTATCCTCAGATTTCACCTGAAAGCCAAATATCCCTAACTTTTTGTGAGTAGTGTATACTGTCAGGTGCTACACTGAGGACCTCAGTTTTATCAGTGTGAAGTTGAAGAAAATTGTTACTCAACCACTCCTTGATATCAGACAGACAATCATAAATAAATTTAAAATTAAGAGTGTGGTCTGGTTTAAAAGAAAAGTACAGCTGGATATCATCTGCATAAAAATGATAAGTGACACCTTTAACCCCTTGACGCCTGAATTTATTTCCAACTGTGAACAAATTTTTTTTTTTTTTTTTTTTCATAATTGAAAATCGGTGTTTTTTTGTTTTTTGTTTCTTTTTTTTGGATTGATGCGAATTCGCGACAATAGGCGTCAAGGGGTTAAATTTGTTTAAAATAAAACCCAGCGGTAGCGTATTTATTGAAAACAAAAGAGGACCCAGTATAGAGCCCTGAGGCACCCCACAAGTTAAAGCAGCAGAAGATAGACAGAGTAGATCAGACTTTGCCAAAAAAACATCTAAAGAAGTAAAGAAGAGCCAGTCCAGTTCTGGAACAGCATTCTTTGGTCAGATGAAACCAAGGTCAACCTGTACAAGAATGATGGAAAGAAGAAAGTATGAAGAAGGCTTGGAATGGCTCCTGATCCAAAGCACACCACATCTTCTGTAAAATGTGATGGAGGCAGTGTGATGCATGGGCATGCATGGCTTCCAATGGCATTGGGTCACTAGTGTTTATTGATGATGCGACAGAAGACAGAAGCAGCCGGATGAATTCTGAAGTGCATAGGGATGGACTGTCAGCTCAGATTCAACCAAATGCAGCAAAGTTGATTGGATGGTATGTCACAGTATGGATGGACAGTGACCCAAAACATACTGCAAAAGCAACCCAGGACTTTTTTAAGGCAAAGAAGTAGAACATTCTGCAGTGGTCGAGTCAATCACCAGATCTCAACCCAATTGAGCAGGCATTTAACTTCTTAAGATAAAAACCTAAGGCAGGAAGACTCATAAACAAGCAATAACTAAAGACAGCTGCAGTAAAGGCCTGGCAAAGCACCACAAAGGAGGAAACCCAGCATTTGGTGATATCCATGGGTTCCAGACTTCAGGCAGTCATTGCCTGCAAAGGATTCTCAACCAAGTATTACAAATGAACATTTTATTTCTGGTAATGTTAATTTTGAGCCACTCAAATGGCTTCAGATGGCTGCAATGTTCCTCAAATTTGGATGTGAATACCCTCAAATTAAAGCTGAGAGTCTGCGTTTTAAGACTATATTGATTATGTATCTTGAATATGTTTTGGTAAACAGCTAAAATAGCAAAACTTGTAATACTTTTAGAAGGGAGTGTATTAGTTTTATCACTCAATCAGAATTATATTGTATTACTCAGATTCCCAGCTTTATATTTTACAAAATTCCATCGCTTTTTATTCACTTCTGACTTCATTATGTCTGTGTGCACACATAATTTATTCCTTTGACACTTCTCAACATGTTTTTCTGGAAAAAAAAAAAAAGCTGCTCAACAATTATGAAAAATAGTTGATTCTCTGCTGAAAGTGAGAGAATTGGCCAATATTTTTCATGTTTAAGTTAACCAAAATAATCTGGTACAGTGGTGGTTTCTGTAAGGTAATAATTAACTGCAGTAATGTGTTTTAAGGAACTAAATCAGCCCTTCATGTTCGATTCCCTGTCTACCTGATTGTTTCTCAGGGACGGTGTGATGGTACCGATGGGACCTGGGGTGAAAACAGGAGTGGGTAAAAAAAATTGTTACTCTCTCCTCTACAATGAGTTCATCGTTTACAATCCTGCCCAGACTCGCATGAGATACTTGCTGCGGATCAAGTTTAACTACTCGTCGCTGTGGTGAGGCTGGTAAAACCTTACTGGGTCTGTGTGAAATCCTGGGATCTGTTCTCCATTAAGCATAATTAATTCATTCTTTATGGCTTTGTTGATTTTACATTTCTGTATGAGTGAAGTACTTCAGTGAGGGGGGAAAAAACCCTGTACCTAAAAATGTTGTTTGGCACAAATGTTCTCTGATGTTGGTCACCTACCTGGTCGGTAGGATGGGACTCCAGTTTTATTATATTAATGGGGTTAATTTGAAGACATGCTGAATGTTATGCACTAATGTCTATTCATGTTTTATATTGCAGATATACTCATGTCAATAAAAGCTGTATTTCTAAACTAAGAACAACTTGTCATCTTAATTGTGAGTGAATTATCAATAAAATATTTCAAACTTAAAAAAGATAAATTATTGCAAGTAAGTCAAAAATATTTTGAGTACAAGGCCATAAAAAATAAACACAACCCTTCCCTAAATTATTTTTAATTGGAAAAAAATGAATACCAAGACAAGCCATACATTTCTGTCACTTAATACATGATCCAGACTGAACTTAACATGATAATAAATCGTTTGTCTCAGTTTTTGTTCATGTGTCATGTGTACAGCTGACACAATTTCACCTCCTCCCCAGTAGGTAGAGGAAGATGAATACTATGTCCAGGTATATGGTGAGAGCAGCACTGATGTGATCTTCTGGATCCATCCTCATTATCCCCATCATCAGCTGACAGTCGTTGGTCAGGAACTGAGACAGGGAGGGGGAAAATGAAGGAGAGCAACTAAGAATGTGTCACAGGATACCTGACACTAAGTTCTACATCTGAATAAAGCAAATTTATCTTAAAATGCATTTTGGCACTTAATAATAGAAAAAGCACAGCTGTAAGTATGAAAATTAAAAAGGCATTAATCTTTTTTTTAGGATGGCAAGAGCATAGTAGAAAGTTCCCACCATGAATCATCTGTTTCTGTTTCTGGCCTTGCTTCCTGGGTGGGGCTGGGTCCGGCCCTGGGCCCCTGCTGCTGGGGTGGGTGGGGGACGTTCCGCCTCTGGGTCAGGGTTGCGTGTGTGCTGGTGGTGCGGGCCGGCCCCAGCGCGTCCTTGCATGGCGGGGTTGTGCCCTCCTCGGGGCCCTGACAGTGCTCTGGGGACTGGTGCCTGCATCCTGGGGAGTCCCCGTTCTCCGGGGCCTGCAGGTGTGAGTGAGTGTGGGTTTGTGTGTGTGTGCGGGTGCAGATGTGGGTGTGTATTATGTGTGGGTATGCGGGGAAGTGTGATGGTGAGTGTGTGTGCACATGAGGATAGGCGTGGGTGTGGGTGTGTGCGGGTGCGGGTATTTGTGGGTGGACATGTGGGGGTGGAGGATGTGTGGGTGGGTGGGGGGGACCTCGTTGGGTGGCGGGGGTGGGGTGGGCCATCTGGGGGTTGGTGGTTTGGGGTCTGCTTTTTCCGGCCGCCGTGCTGTTATGTCATGGGGCAGGGTGCTTTTTTGCATTGCTTCCGGTGTCCTTGGCGCCGAGTGTGTGTGAGTGCTCGGGGGGGGGGCCATGTTGCTGTTGGTTTGCTCCAGGGTGGCTGTGGCTGCGGGGCGACCTGCTGCTGTCGGTGTGTGTCTGGGGTGGGTGGTTGGTGGGCTGACGGTGGGCACTCTGGGATGTCACTTGGCTTGTGGGGCGCTGTATCGGTCTGGCCCATTGTTTGTTAGTGATTATTGTTGTTGTGTATGTTTGTCTGTACAAGATGTGTGGAAGTGGATGTGGCTGCTCCATCATGCTTGTGATGCTAGGAGTGCCGGGGCGCGACGCTGGCAGGTTCTGGGCTGCTCGGCCTGGCGGCCTTCACCCTGGGTTGGGAGCTGGGGTCAGTGGGTGGCCTCTTGAACCAGTTTGCGAGCTGGCTTCTGGGGGGGACAGGCTCCCTTTTGGACCACCCCCCTCTCGGTCTTACCCCCTCCCCCGATTTTGGGTGGAACATACATCTTCTTGGATACACTTAGGGTTTTGGGGTGGGCGTGTGCTGCACTGTGTCGGTGAAGGGGATACCTCTGTCTGCTGTGCAGTGGGGCTGCCCTCACATCAATTTTAATTGCATTTTAGACACTGAGGACTTGGGGGGGGTGGGAGCCCCGCTGCCTATCGCAGTGGCTAGTGGTGCTCCAATTACCATCCCCCCAATTTTAACTGCACTCTGGTAGTTCGCACACCTGCACACAATCACATCACACAACTGACACACACCCTTCATGATTTGTGCATGGGGGAGAGGGGGTGGGGGTCTTCCCCCACCTCTGTTGCCCTCCTTCTGCCGGGGGCCTGGGGGCCCGGCAGGGGGCCTGGGGCCTGTCATGTTGTCAAAATCCCTGGGTGCTTCCGAATGAATAGATATGAGCAAGGGAGTGAGAAAGGGATTGAACAAGAGAGTAAGCGAGAGTGAGGGAGTGATGAGTGGAGATGGTGATGGTGGGGCAGTTTTGTGTGGCGCTTTGTATGTCGGGTGGCATCTCGCAGTGCCTGCGGTGGTCCGCTGATCAGTCGCTCGGGTGGGCATTGGGGGTGGTGGTCTGCTTCTGTGGTCGCGACCGCCCTGGGGTGGGTCAGCGGGGGTGTGGCTTCTGGCCTGCGCCTGGTGGGGCTTGCACTGAGGGCGCAGGCTGGTCTCCAGCCCAGGGGATGGGGGCGCTGGCCTCCTGGGGCCTGGGGGCTGGCGTCAGCCCCACTGGGGGGGTGGGGGGTTGGCTGATCTGGGGGCTTGGGCCCGCCGCGGCCTGGCCTCCCTCGGCCGTCCCTCCTGAGGCAGATGCCTGGCTCTCCTGGGGCTTGTTGGCCTTGGATATTTGTGCTCTGTGGGGGTTGGTGGCATTGTCCTGTTTGCTCAGGGTCTCGGGGGGTGGGGGTTGCTGTAACCGGCCGCTCTCTTTGTATGTTTCCTAACAAACCACTCATATGCACACACTTAGTTTGTGCGCGCTCTCATACACATGCACACGGATGCACACACACATATGGGGTTGGGCTGCACGGTGGCGCAGTGGTTTAGCACTGTGGCAGCACAGTTTTACCCTCGGCCGGGGGATCGCGGGGATCATGAGATCGTGGGTTCGATCCCAGCCCCCGGCCAACAGTGAGCTGTGTGGAGTTTGCATGTTCTCCCCGTGTTGCGTGGGTTTACTCCGGGATTTCTCCGGTTTCCTCCCGCATACCAAAAACATGTAGGTTTAGGGCGCTCGCGCACGCAGCAACCAGCAGCCGGTGGCTTGTCACCAGACTGCAAACCAAATCTACCTACGGGTACAAATAAGTAACAAAAAAAAAAAAAAAAAATGTCTCTCCTTTAACAGGTGCGGATACCAGACTCGTGTTGAGACCTCTTCGGTGGAAGAAGCAGTCTGTCTTCTGTTTGTTTTAGTTGTTGGTTTGTTTGTCTTCTTTGTCTGTCCCGCTCCCTTTTTTCCCCCCTCCCCACACCTCTTATCCGTTCCCCTCCTGTCGGGTCCTTCATGGATAAAATAATTTAAATTAAGTATTAAGCTATTGTGCAAGAGGAGTTTACAACAATATACAGTACATAGATATGTGCTGTATAAAGCTCCTTTTGGCAAAGTAAATGGTAAATGGTGTTCACTTATATAGCGCTTTTCTTCTCATCTAGGATGACCAAAGCGCTTTACAAGGGTAGCAGATTTCTATTCTGTTTACCTAGCTGCCTGACAGGATAAGGGGGGGGGGAAGAAAAAAAAAATAATCATCTGTTTGTCATGCCCTTTGGTGGAGTGTGGATGTGAGAGTTGTTTGTCTCTTCAAGTTGACCATGAGATGGAATGGTGATCTGCACAGGGTTATCCTGCTTCTTCTGTAGAGTGCATCAACACAGGGTTTCCAGCAATCCTTTTTGAGTTGTCTTTAATATACATTTGCAATGAATATTAAAGAAATACTAAATTGTTCTTTAACCCCTTGCACTCCGGTCAATTTTCCTAAAAACGCCAAAAAATAATGTGCCCAAAGTTAATCGAAAGCTGTTCTTCAACCCTTTGCAGCATCTTCATGGGGTTCGTCTCATTTAAAAGAAAACACTTTGAATTTTTTGGAAAAACAGTCATAATCTCTCTAAGTGCTCCGGCCACTGAGTTACAGTCATCTAAACATAGTGAACTTGAAGAAATTAAATTTGGCCTGGGTGTTTTTTTGGATACAAATGCTTGCAAATAACACACAGCTTCAGATCCGGGCTGGAAAATGCAACAGAAATGTAGAACCAAGTGTTATCCAGCTGAGGTCCAAATTTTGTAACAATACCACAAAAAATGAATATATTACACAGCTTTATACTCAGGTACTTCCCAGGCGTTTTGGAACTGTGCCAAATTGTGCCAAATGGCACAGTTTGGAAAAACATCTGTAACTTTTGAATGATTCAATGTAGAAGCTTCATTTTGGGCTCTAATGAAAGGTCACACTCAGGGCTGTCTGTGTGTGTGTGGGGGGGGGGAGGGTTGTCCCCCCCCCCCGCTACAGAGATCGGCCATTGCTACATGATGGAATAGACTCATATGGCTATGTGGCGACCGCTGTGCAGTCACCGCGCCCCCCCCCCCCGCTACAGAAGAGGAGGGGGGGGGGACGTTCACGGTCCGGACACGGCGAATTAACCGTTTATCGCGACGCACGCACTTCGTACTTCGTGCGCCGCACAGCCGTAATTTACCGATCAGTCAAAAGTCATTTTGGATTACAATTTTCAGGGATAAATAATAATTTAGCTTATAACACCTTACCTCTTCACAGCAGCAGAGTCCTGGCGAACTTCTCTTCCTCACTGTCAGACAAACGCGACGCTGGTCCGCTCGTGGTTCTGGTCTCGCGACCCGATCAAAACATAATTCCATTATTGCGGTTTTGTGCTTCCATGATTGCGGTTTTTGGCGAACGATTTTTCAAAACAAATAACAGTAATTAAAAAAAGACTGGTGAAGGCGTGTGTGTCACTCAGCCTCCGTCGGTCTATGACCATGGAAGAAATCATAATGTCTACTCTGCTGGAACCAACACAAAATAAGCACCGCCTGTGGCCGAACATGCCGATCCGCGAATGGCATTCCCTGTCACACAGGTTGCATTTGTGGATGGTCTCCGTGCTGCTGGGTCTGTGACGGTTCTTCCTGCGAGTCCTTTTTTGATCCGCTGCAGCAGCCAGTCTTCACCCAGCCTTAAAAAAAACAGCTCGCAAACTTCTCTGCTTCAATAGGCTCACTGCATTCACAGCGTTGGGAGGCGGGTCCTTCTGGCTAGGTTTTCATTCATTGGTTCTTCAAGGTTTCAGAAACCCAATTCAAGGCTCTTATTAGTCGAATGAGAGGTCAGTCAGATGAAGTAATCTGTTCGCGGCTGTGTCTGCAGCTTTTATTTTCAGTGCCCGCTTGGACGCCATACACCACCTACATCACAATCTCAATCAGGATCTCCATCATGCGTCCGAGAGCGCACGAGGGCGCTCTCGTGCGCTCTAGGACGCAGACACTTGCCCGTCCGCAGTACAACGGAACACAAGAGGTTAAAAATTTGGTTTTAATTAGCATTGAAGGTATTTGATGTACCTGCAGGTGTGAAAAAGTGTTTGCCCCCTTCCTTATTTCTCATTTTTTTGTGTTTGTCACAGTTAACTGTTTCAGATCATCAAACAAATTTAAATATTAGACAAAGATTACACAAGTGAACACAAAATGAAATTTTTAAATGAAGGTGTTTGTTATTAAGGGGGAAAAAATCCAAACCTACATGGCCCTGTGTGAAAAGTGATTGTCCTCTAAACCTAATAACTGGTTGGGCCACCCTTAGCAGCAACAATTGCAATCAAGCATTTACAGTAACTGGCAATGAGTGTTTTATAGCGCTGTGGAGGAATTTTGGCCCACTCATCTTTGCAGAATTGTTGTAATTCAGCCACATTGGAGGGTTTTTGAGCATGAACCGCCTTTGAAAGGTCATGTCACAGCATCTCAGTCGGATTCAGGTCAGGACTTTGACGAGGCCCTCCAAAGTCTTCATTTTGTTTTCTTAAGCCATTCAGAGGTAGATTGCTGGTGTGTTTTGGATCATTGTCCTGCTGCAGAACCCAAGTGCGCTTCAGCTTGAGGTCACGAACAGATGGCCAGACATTCTCGTTCAGAATTTTTCGGTAGACAGCAGAATTCATGGTTCCATTTACCACAGCAAGTCTTCCAGGTCCTAAAGCAGCAAAACAGCCCCAGACCATCACACTACCACCACCATATTTTACTGTTGGTATGATGTTCCTTTTCTGAAATGCTGTTACTTTTACGCCAGATGTAATGGGACACACACCTTCCAAAATGTTCAACTTTTGTCTCATCAGTCTACAGAGTATTTTTCCAAAGGTATTGAGGATCATCAAGTGTTTTATTGCAAAACTGAGACAAGCCTTTATGTTCTTTTTGCTCAGCAGTGGCTTTCGTCTTGGAACTCACCCATGCAGACCATTTTTGCCCAGTCTCTTTCTGATGGTGGAGTCATGAACACTGACCGTAACTGAGGCAAATGAGGCCTGCAGTTCTTTGGTGGTGTTGTGAGGTCTTTTGTGACCTCTTGGATGAGTCGTCACTGTGCTCTTGGGGTAATTTTGGTCGGCTGGCCGACCCTGAGAAGGTTCACCACTGTTCCATGTTTTTGCCATTTGTGGATATTGGTTCTCATTGTGGTTCGCTGGAGTCACAAAGCTTTAGGAATGGCTTTATAACCCTTTCCAGACTGATAGATCTCAATTATTTTGTTTCTCATCCGTTCCTGAATTTCTTTGGATCACTGCATGATGTCTAGCTTTTGAGGATCTTTTGGTCTACTTCACTTTGTCCTGTTTAAGTGATTTCTTGATTGAGAACAGGCATGGCAGTAATCAGGCCTGGGTGTGGCTAGAGAAATTGAACTCAGCTTTTCAAAGATGTGATAAACCGCAGTTAATTTATGTTTTCACAGGGGGGCAATCACTTTTTCACACAGGGCCATGTAGGTTTGGATTTTTTTTACCCTTAATAATAAACGCCTTCATTTGAAACTGCATTTTGTGTTTTATTTAAATTTGATGATCTGAGGCATTTAAGTGTGACAAACATACAAAAAAATGAGAAATCAGGAAGGGGGCAAACATTTTTTCACACCATTATTAGGCACTCCTGTTTAACTGTTTGTGAATGTAATAGCTAATCATTCTATCACATGGCAGCAACTCTGCACTGTTAGGCATGTAGACATGGGAAAGACTAGATGTTGAAGTTCAGACTGAGCATCAGAATGAAGAATAAAGATGATTTAAATGACTGAATGGCGTGGTTGTTGGTGCCAGACGGGCTGGTCTGAGTATTTCAGAAACTGCTGATCTACTGATTTTAACACACAGCCATCTTTAGGTTTACAGCGAATGATCTGAAAAAGAGAACATGTCCAGTGAGCAGCAGTTGTTTGGGCCCAAATGTTGTGTTGATGCCAGAGGTCAGAAGAGAATAGTTAGACTGGATTGTGCTGACACAAAGTTAATCACTTTTTCCACACAGGGCCATGTAGGTTTGGATTTTTTTTACCCTTAATAATAAACACTTTCATTTAAAAACTGCATTTTGTGTTCACTTGTGTTATCTTTGTCTAATATTTAAATTTGTTTGGTGATCTGAAACGTTTAAGTGTGACATACAAAAAAATGAGAAATTAGGAAATCAGGAAGGGGGCAAACATTTTTTCACACCACTGTATGTGTGTGGATGGGGACTAACTTACATTGAACACAAGCGTGGGGCTCCATGGGAAAAAAGTTGGGAACCACTGATTTAATCAATACATTTTCAGCTTCTAGTCCCAGTTGATTACAGCACAGATTTGATTAATGAGGGACAATGACCTGTACTTACAGTATATAGCAGTTTTTCTCGTCTCAAAGATCACTCAAAGCGCTTCACTACCACTAACCCTCTATTCTAAGGGCCTATAGGAGACAGATACCTAGGGACAATTTAGAACAACCAATTAACCTAATATGCATGTCTTTGGATTGTGGGTGGAAACCAGAGCCCTCGGAGTAAACCCACGCAGCACAGGAAGAACATGCAAACTCCACACAGAAAGGTTCCTACCCCTGCCAGCCTGGGGATTCGAACCTGGAACCTTCTAGCTGTTAGGCAACAGTACTAACCACTGCACCACCTGCCATTACCAACAGCCATAATTTATTGATACCTAAAATTAGGACATAGTGATAAATGTTTTGCCTAAATGCTCTTTTAATAAGGCGATCATACAGGAACAGCCTGCACCCTTTGCTACATCCTGGATTCAATGAAGTGAAAGATAATGTCTTGGATTTTCTTTAACTTATTATTCTCTTACTGCTGCAATATGACAGCACAAAAATCACAGCCAAAATCAAAACTAAATGTTTAATGTGATTAAAGGCCCAAGCATTGTTTAATGTTGTAGATACAGTGGGGTAAAAAAGTATTTAGTCAGCCACCAATTGTGCAAGTTCTCCCACTTAAAAGATGAGAGAGGTCTCCAATTTTCATCATAGGTATACCTCAACTATGAGAGACAAAATGAGAAAAAAAAAATCCAGAAAATCACATTGAAGGATTTTTTTTCCACAATATCTTTATTGAACCTTTTTTTTTTTTTTTTAACAAACATGCAAACACTAACACTAAAGTACTACAAAAAAAAAAAAATGCACTAAAAACACCAACAACCACCAACAAAATCAAGTCTTCAACAATGCTCCTCTGTTTAGTCTAGACAATCCAATACATAAGTATACATATTATGTTCACCAGTTTGGAATTTACAAGGTCCACACACATCATTCACCTTCTTCTTCAAGAGTTATGTTTAAATTTTTTACATAATCAATAAAAGGTCTCCATATATTCTCAAACACAATTTCCTTTGATTTTAGTATATATGTTATTCTTTCTAATGGAAGGTTTGTTAACATCTGTCTTAACCACTGAGTCACATCTGGTCTATGAGTCTTTTTCCATAATAGTGCAATACATTTTTTGGCATTAAGCAAACTGAGGTCTATGAATGTTCTTTCACTTTTATTAAAATTATGCTTTTCTGGGTACAGACCCAACAAAAACAGTTTAGGATTCAATATGATTTGTTTTGAGATTATTTTTTCAATTGTTACCCTCACCTCTTCCCAAAACATTCTTATTAATCTACATTCCCATAAACAATGAAATAGGGTTCCTTTACTTTCCATGCATTTTGTGCATGTATCTGGTATATTTTTGTTATATCTATTTAACTCCTCCGGTGTAACATACATCCGCATTAACCATTTGAAATGTATCAATTTAAGGCGTGCATTTATTGATTTGGTTTGAGCTTCTGTACAAGCCAATTCCCATTGTTCCTCTGAAATTTCAGTTTGCAGATCTTCTTTCCAGTAGTTTAATCTTTTCAGTGAATTTTCACTTGAAGATAGTGTCAGTGAGTTATAAAACTCTGAAATAATACCCTTTCTTTTACTATCTTTCATCATCATTTTTTCCAAGGATGAATAAATAGGTCGAGTGAGAGCTTTATTTTGATTTGATCGAATAAAGTTTCTAAGTTGAAGATATTTAAAAAAATGTGTTCTATTGAGATTAAATTTGATCCTCAGCTCTTCAAAAGACATTATGTTGTCTGCACATGGCAAATATAAATCCTGAATCTTTTGTATCCCTTTTAAATTCCATACTTTAAATACAGCGTCCGCTCTCCCTGGTTTAAAATATTGATTACCCCATATTGGACTAAATTGTGACAATAACTGTGGTTCTTTTAAATAGTTTTTAGCTTCACACCATATTTTGATCATATGCTTTACAAATGGATTTTTAACTTGTTTTTGTAATTTTTTTGCCGAATCTGAGTATATGAATATGGGAAGAGGTAAAGGTAAATTGTATGATTCCATTTCAGTCCAGTGAGGGAGATCATTTGATGAAAAATAATATGTCATAGACCTCAGTTGTGCCGACCAATAATACAACATAAAATTTGGACATTTCAGACCTCCACGATCAAATGGTAAATATAATAAAGACAAACGTAATCTAGCCCTCCTGTTGTTCCATATAAATTCCACTAACTTTTTTTTTATTCTTGAGAATAGATCTAAAGGTGGTGATAAGGGAATGTATTGAAATAAATAAAGTATTTTAGGTAAAATATTACTTTTAAGTATATTGATTCTCCCGATCATCGACATTGGTAGTGACATCCATCTCTGAGTTAACTCATTGATATCTGACATTAAGGCTTCATAGTTGACACTGGCGACTGATTCTAGCTTAGGCATAATTTGGATTCCTAAATATTTAAACTGATTTACAACATTGAATTGATTTACCTCAGGGGCTGGGTAATTTCTCTGGGTCTCATTTAGCATTAATATTGAAGATTTAGTTTTATTTATTTTATATCCTGATATTTCCCCAAAATTCTTTATTAAATTCAACAAGGTTGGAATTGATTTTTTTAGATTCGACATAA
This sequence comes from Pholidichthys leucotaenia, assembly GCA_020510985.1. NCBI lineage: Eukaryota > Metazoa > Chordata > Actinopteri > Cichliformes > Pholidichthyidae > Pholidichthys > Pholidichthys leucotaenia. The sequence goes on from CM035846.1 coordinate 202,522,659, forward strand.
ACAAAATTATGTCATCGGCGTACAGGGAGATTTTATGTTCTGTTGGTCCAACTTTAATTCCATATATTTGTGAATGTAAACGTATCGCTATCGCTAAAGGTTCAATTGCCATAGTAAACAGTAAAGGTGAAAGTGGACAGCCTTGTCGACATCCTCTATTGATTTTTATTGGTTTTGAAATATTGTTATTTGTTAGGATTTCTGCTGTAGCATTATTGTATATTATTTGAACCCATTTTATGAAATTATTTCCAAGTCCAAACCTTTGTAGGACTTCAAAAAGAAAGGGCCATTCAACTCTATCAAAGGCCTTTTCGGCGTCCAATGATAGGAGAGCTGTATCCGGTGCTTCTTTATTAAATAATATTAAATAGTCTTCTTACATTATGGAAGCCTTGTCTACCCTTTATAAAGCCATTCTGATCTCGATTAATAATATTTGGTAAAATTTCTTGTATTCGTCTTGCTAAAATTTTACAGATTATCTTAAGGTCGGCGTTTAATAGGCTTATTGGTCTCATATTTTCACATTTATTAGAGTGCTTACCTGGTTTTGGCAGCAGTATAATTAAGGCATTATTTATGTATGATGGTAAATTATTATTTTGAAATGCTTCTAAAACCATTTCCAAAAAAGGTTTTATTAATTTATTCTTAAATTTTTTATAAAGGTCAACTGGAAGACCATCTGGTCCTGCACTTTTTCCTGATTTCATATTATCAATGGCTAGCCCAACTTCTTCTTGACTAATTTTAGACTCCAATATCTCCCTGTTTTCATTTGGAATACACGGTATAGATAGTTCGTTCAAAAACCCATTTAGTTTTGTTAAATCAGGTTCATTTTTGGTATCATATAATTTTTCATAGTAATCTCTAAAGGCTCTATTAATTTCTAAAGGATCTATAACTACCTGTCCGTTACTTATAATACTGGTAATTGGTGTTTTAATTTCCAATTGTTTAATCTGCCATGCTAATAATTTTCCTGATTTTTCACCTTGTTCATAAAAAGATTGTTTCAATCTTAGAAGACTCGAGGCAGCTCTATTCGCTGATTTTTTGTCGTATTCAGCTCTCAAAATCAGTAATTCATTCTCCAACCTTGGGTCACTTCCTGCATACACTTTTTCCTGAAGATTTTTTATTTTATGTTCCAATTTAGCTCTCTCCTCTCGAGTCTTCTTAGATTTTGATCCTGTATAACTAATAATATGTCCCCTAATAAAAGCTTTGAAAGCCTCCCACTTTACACATGCTGATGTTTGTGTAGTATTGATGTCAAAGAACTCGTCTATCTGTTTTTCTATATACTTGACAAATTCCTCATCCTGAAGCCATTTATGCTGAAATTGCCATCTACCTGATTCCTTTATCAATTTTTTATCTACATATATTAGACAACAGGGTGCATGATCAGAGATCACGATGTTATCATAAAAGCAGTTTTGAATCTTGGACCTTAATTCTGTGGAAATCAAAAAATAATCAATACGTGAGAATGTCTTGTAGGTACTGGAATAACAAGAATAGGCTTTAACTTGTGGTTTCATTTCTCTCCATATATCTAACAATCTCAATTCTTTCATAAAATGATTAATAGTCATCCTACATCCAATGTGCGTACAATCCAGTCCTGTTGATCTATCCACACCTGGATTCAATGTACAATTAAAATCCCCTGCTATTATATGTTGCCCTGTAAGTGATGATAAGATGAGAAATAAATTAGCAAAGAACTTCTGGTCATCTATATTGGGACCATATAAGTTCACAAGATTTATATTTTCTAATAGCAAAGAACCTTGAATGATTACATATCTTCCAAATTTGTCTCCAATTACATTTTTCACTTGAAAAGGAACTGATTTATGTATGAGAGTCATAACTCCCCTGGCTCGGGATGAAAATGAAGAGGTGAATACACTTCCCTGCCATCTACTCCTAATTCTTTTAACATCCTCCTCTATCAGATGAGTTTCTTGTAAAAACACAATTCTTGAACCCATGTCCTTTATTTTATTCATAACTTGTTTAAGTTTTTTTAAATTTTGTAGACCTCTGCAATTCCATGAAGTTAAATTAAGATTAACACTTTGGTCCATGATCAATAGAGAGTTTGGGATTACCTTGCAGTGTAAACATGCTCATACAGAGAAGCAAAAACATGAGTGGTTGAACATTCATCCTACAAACTACACACAAACAAATTTCCCCTTCCCACACTTGTGGCAAACCCCCCAAAATCAAAAGAAAAATTCTGTCTCCCGATATAGCCATCGACCGTTCCACACCCACGGGGAACAGCCTAAGCCACTCCTTCTTCATCCTCCCAATCACCCTAACTCTACTGCTTTTAATGACGTAACATTAACTCTCCTCTGTAGTTTTCCAACTTAACTCCAAAATTTTTAACAACTTTGTACATCATAGTTTTTTTTTTTTTTGTTTGTTTGTTTTGTTTTGTTTTTTTAATATATAATACAATCTATATTTTGTAAACTTACTATTTACTTCAAGTCAGTCAGATGCCTGTGCAAATGCTTAATTATTCTACCTTATATTTTGTTCATGCTTAGCTCCCACCAGTCTCTTCTTCTTCTTTGATCTTCTTGATGAACTCCTGCGCCTCCTCTGGGGTCTTGAAGATGTGGGTTCTGCCCTCATACGTGGTCAGCAGTCTCGCAGGATAGATTACACCATGACGAATCCCAAGGTTGCGCAGCTCCTTACGTACGGGATCAAACTGCTTCCTCAATTGCTGGATTCCTGTGGCCAAATCTGGGTAGAACCGCACCTGCTGGTCCTGGTGTTTAATCTCTCCTTTAGCACGTGCAGCGTTGAAGATCTTCATCCTGTCTCTGTTGCTAAGAAACTTCATAATTAAGGTCCTCGGCGGTCCCTTATCTCTCCGTGGGCCAATACGATGTGCTTTTTCCAGAACCACTGCTGATTGCAACTCCTCGCTGCCCAGCACCTCCAGAATCCACTTTTCCAGAAAGGAACATACGTCCCGACCTTCTGATTCCTCTGGAAGACCCACCAGCCTCAAATTATTCTGTCTCGACCGAGATTCCAAATCCAAAATATTATCTTCCAGAGATTTATTTTTTTTTTCCAAAGTGCGCACCTTTAATTGAAGACGGGTGACGTCATCTTCAGCACTAGCGAGACGGAGCTCCATCTGCGCCGTTCGTTCTACACAGTCACCCAATTCCTTTCTTATTCCTTCCAGCGCTGTCATAATCCCATCAAATCTAGAGGAAAAGTCCGCTCTCATTGAACTCATGGCAGCCATCAGCGCATCTGCGCCTCCCCCCGCAGAAATCGCACCGCCGCCAGCCTCCTCCGCCATATATGGAGCCTTGTTTGCTGCGTCACAGACCTGAAAGTCCGTTAATTTGGACTGTTTCGGCGGCTCGCTTTTTCCTTTTCCTGGTTTTCCAGCCTTAGGCTTCGCCGACATATCCTCGCCCAAATGCTGGGATACGTTCTGTCCCAAATGAGAGAGTTATTTGCCGATTTTTTTCTCCAGGAGCAGAGCAGAGCGAGACACGTCTGTCCTACGTGGCAGCCATAACCGGAAGTCCACATTGAAGGATTTTTAATGAATTAATTGGTAAATTCCTCGGTAAAATAAGTATTTGGTCACCTACAAACAAGCAAGATTTCTGGCTCCCACAGACCTGTAACTTCTTCTTTAAGAGGCTCCTCTGTCCTCCACTCGTTACCTGTATTAATGGCACCTGTTTGACCTCGTTATTAGTATAAAAGACACCTGTCCACAACCTCAAACAGTCAGACTCCAAACTCCACTATGGCCAAGACCAAAGAGCTGTCAAAGGACACCAGAAACAAAATTGTAGACCTGCACCAGGCTGGGAAGACTGAATCTGCAATAGGTAAGCAGCTTGGTGTGAAGAAATCAACTGTGGGAGCAATTATTAGAAAATGGAAGACATACAAGACCACTGATATTCTCCCTTGATCTGGGGCTCCACGCAAGATCTCACCCCGTGGGGTGAAATTGACCACGAGAACGGGGAGCAAAAATCCCAGAACCACATGGCGGGACCTAGTGAATGACCTGCAGAGAGCTGGGACCAAAGTAACAGAGGCTACCATCAGTAACACACTATGCCGCCAGGGACTCAAATCCTGCAGTGCCAGACGTGTCCCCCTGCTTAAGCCAGTACATGTCCAGGCCCGTCTGAAGTTTGCTAGAGAGCATTTGGATGATCCAGAAGAGGATTGGGAGAATGTCATATGGTCAGATGAAACCAAAATAGAACTTTATTGTAAAAACTCAACTTGTCATGTTTGGAGGAGAAAGAACACCATACCTACTGTGAAGCATGGGGGTGGAAACATCATACTTTGGGGCTGTTTTTCTGCAAAGGGACCAGGACGACTGATCCGTGTAAAGGAAAGAATGAATGGGGCCATGTATCGTGAGATTTTGAGTGAAAACCTCCTTCCATCAGCAAGGGCATTGAAGATGAAACGTGGCTGGGTCTTTCAGCATGACAATGATCCCAAACACACTGCCCGGGCAATGAAGGAGTGGCTTCGTAAGAAGCATTTCAAGGTCCTGGAGTGGCCTAGCCAGTCTCCAGATCTCAACCCCATAGGAAATCTTTGGAGGAAGTTGAAAGTCTGTGTTGCCCAGCGACAGCCCCAAAACATCACTGCTCTAGAGGAGATCTGCATGGAGGAATGGGCCAAAATACCAGCAACAGTGTGTGGAAACCTTGTGAAGACTTACAGAAAATGTTTGACCTCTGTCATTGCCAACAAAGGGTATATAACAAAGTATTGAGATGAACTTTTGTTATTGACCAAATACTTATTTTACCGAGGAATTTACCAGTTAATTCATTAAAAATCGTTCAATGTGATTTTCTGGATTTTTTTTCCTCATTTTGTCTCTCATAGTTGAGGTATACCTATGATGAAAATTGGAGACCTCTCTCATCTTTTAAGTGGGAGAACTTGCACAATTGGTGGCTGACTAAATACTTTTTTGCCCCACTGTACCTATTAGTCTAGATTTAGATTATCTCCTGTATCTCTTACCAGTGAGTAAATCAGAGTACCCAAACACCCATAGCCAATGTCTGCAATGTCAGAGTAGTAAAAGGAGCAGAAGATCCCAAACATGACAATGTTCACAACGATGATCAACAGAATCCCATTACGGATAGTGAAGTCATAACAAGTCTGCAGATAACACAAAGATTTCAGCATGTTAGTTCATTTCATTGAGACAACTGATGCTGTAATTACAACAAATAATTTGTATACGGGGGGCTGAAAAGTTCATAGTGGTCAAATTTGACCAAATGTGGTTTATTTTTCAACCAAAGGAATCCAAGCACTGCAAAACCAATGGAAGAAGTGTGTGGACCAAAAAGGAGACTGTATTGAAAAATAAACATTTGGTCAAATTTGACCACTATGAACTTGTCAGCCTATGAACTTTTCAGCCCCCCTAATTTGAAGGAACTTTTTACTCAAAAATCATATACAGTGGTGTGAAAAAGTGTTTACCCCCTTCCTGATTTCTCATTTTTTGTACATTTGTCACACTTAAATGTTCCAGATCATCAAACAAATTTAAATATTAGACAAAGATAACACAAGTAAACACAAAACACAGTTTTGTAAATGAAGGTGTTTATTATTAAGGGGGAAAAAATCCAAACCTATATGGCTCTGTGTGAAAAAGTGATTGCCCCCCATGTTAAAACATAAATTAACTGTGGTTTATCACATCTTTGGATAGCTGAGTTCAGTTTCTCTTGAACACCCAGGCCTGATTACTATCACACTTGTTCTCAATCAAGAAATCACTTAAATAGGACCTGCCTGACAAAGTGAAGCAGTGTAGCAGAGACAAAATGCATATTGTAGAGACTTGAGGAGTCAGACAGCATCTCAGTCAGGAAGCAGAGGGTAAACAGACAGGGGGTTTAAGGGTGAATGTATTGTGATGTTGGATGTCATGCAGTATGATGTGGAATGTCACGCAGATGTGAGATGAGCGGCGGGGATATAAAGGAGAACTGTGCCTGAATGCTTTCATGCTTTTCTGTGTACGACTGATGAGAGAGTGTTAATAAACTTCGTCTGTTCGTAAAACTGCCTTCTCATTTCCAACACTCTCCACACTGGTGACCCTGGACATATTATGGAACACGAGGCAAGAACCCCAGAGTCGGCCCGGACGGGAAGCCCCAGCAATCCAGCAAGCATCCCACAGACAGCCCGGACGGGAACCCCCAGCAACGCGTGCGCTGTTGCAGTCAAGCTACCGGACTTTTGGCAGCACAACCCGTGCTCTTGGTTCCACCACACAGAGGCCCAGTTCGCCGACACCAAGTTTTACCATGTGGTTGCAGCGCTGGACGCTCGCACAGCTCAGCAGGTAGCGAGCCTGCTCAACCATCCCCCAGCCCACGACAGATACGAGGCTCTCAAAGCTGCGCTGACCCGGCGCTACACGCTCTCGGACTGTGAGAGAGCAGAGAGGCTCCTGAGGCGCTCCGAGTTAGGAGATGGTTCGGCCGTTGATCTGATGGAGAAGATGCTGGCGTTAATGGGCATGGACGATGGGCATTTTCTGTTTGCCCACCTTTTCCTCCGGAACCTTCCAACAGAGGCGAGAGCGGTTCTGGCCAATTCGCCGTTGCTGGCTGCGCGTGACTACCGGGCGCTAGCCCAGGAGGCAGACCGGATCATCCTCACCACCAGAGCGCTCACAGTGAACACGGCAGCGTCAGAGCCCAGCGAGATGACCAGAGGAGGCGAGGAGCCACCGACGGTAGTGGCAGCAGGGGCCAAGGGGCGCCAGCGAGACACACTCTGCTTCTACCACCGACGTTTTGGAGAGAACGCACACAGATGTGCGCCACCGTGTCAATTCAAGCGCTCGGGAAACGCCAAGGTCGCAGCTGCCACCGACCGCCGGCGAAGAGAACAAGCTGCTCTACGTGACGGACTCGCGCTCAGGGAGGCGTTTCCTCATAGACACGGGAGCCCAGAAGAGCATCATCCTGCCGACCTACGCTGACCAGCTGGCAGGACCTAGCGGCCCCGGGCTGGTGGCAGTAAACGGCTCGGACATTAAGACCTTTGGTGAGAGAACACTGGCTTTATCTCTACATGGCCATACATACGAGTGGACTTTTGTCATAGCAGCACTGAGTTTCCCAATCCTGGGAGCTGATTTTCTGTGTGCACATGGTTTACTAGTTGATGTTGCTAACAGGCGCCTGGTTAATGCACTGTCCTTTGATTCTCTCCCCTGTACAGCTCGAGGGGCCGGGCCAGTAACACAAGCCAACGTCGCAGCTCCAGGCGGTAAGTTCCACACACTGCTCACTCAGTTCCCAGCACTCACGGTCCCAACGTTTTAGGCAGCCATCGCTAAACACAGGGTGGAGCACTTTATCACCACCACCGGGCCACCCATTTTCGCATGACCTCGGCGCTTGGACGCAGCTAAACTGGCCATAGCGCGCGAGGAGTTCGTCAGCCTGGAAAGGTTGGGCATCATCAGGCGATCAAACAGCCCATGGGCATCCCCGCTACACATGGTCCCTAAGGCTGAGGGGTTGTGGCGACCATGCGGCGATTTCTGCAGGTTGAATAACGCCACAGCACACGACCGCTACCCGATTCCCCACATTCAGGATTTTTCCTGCGGTTACCACCAGGTCCCAGTGCGCGCGGAGGACATACCCAAAACAGCGGTAATAACTCCGTTCGGCTTGTTTCGAGTTTCTGCGCATGCCATTCGGATTAAAAGGAGCGGCACAGACGTTCCAGTGCATGATGGACATGGTGCTGCGCGATCTCCCGTTTGTGTTCGTCTACCTGGATGATATCCTGGTAGCCAGTGCGTCCGAGGACGAACACGTAACCCACCTCAGAACGGTTTTCCAGAGGTTGGAGGAGCACGGGTTAATAATCAACCCAGCGAAGTGCCAGTTCGGTGTGACGGGGATTGATTTTTTGGGGCAACGCGTCTCACCGGAGGGAGCGATACCCTTGCCCGACAAAGTGCGCGCCGTGGCGAACTTTCCCCAGCCTCAGACGGTCAGGGCGCTGCAGGAATTTTTGGGGATGGTTAACTTTTATAACCGTTTCCTCCCCCGCGCAGCTCAACTCATGCAGCAATTGTACGGAAAGCAATTGTACGGAAGAGACGGAAACCCGCGGATGGAGTCGAATGGACTCCGGAGCGAGAACAGGCGTTCTCTGAGGTTAAAGCAGCCCTGGCAAACGCCACACTGTTGGCGCACCCAGACCCGGCGGCCCGGATAGCGCTCACTATTGATGCCTCGGACGTGGCCATAGGGGCTGTCGTGGAGCAACGTGTCGCCGGTTCTTGGCAGCCGCTCACTTTTTTCAGCAGGGCTTTGCGCGACAGCGAGCGTAAATACAGCGCGTTCGACAGGGAGTTGCTGGCTCTCCACCTGGCCATATGCCACTTCCAGTTCTGGCTGGAAGGGCGCAGCTTCACCGCGTTCGTGGACCACAAGCCGTTGACGTTTGCGATGGCCAAGGTTTCGGAACCATGGTCGGGCCGGCAGCAGAGACAGCTGGCCGCGATCTCGGAGTTTACGACCGATGTTCAGCATGTGTCGGGTAAACTGAATGTGGTGGCGGACTGCCTCTTGCGCGCGGTTGTGGCCCCGGTCTGCGTAGGGATAGATTATGCAGCCATGGCCGCAGAGCAGATTAGCGATACGGACGTGCGCGCGCTCCAGTCTGGATCAACAGGGTTAAGGCTGGAGAGCAGAGTACTGCAAGACGGCAGCTCCCCCCCAGTCTGCGATGTCTCCACGGGACACCCGCGCCCGGTGGTCCCGGTTGCGTGGCGCCGCCGCGTGTTTGAGTCAATTCACGCTTTGGTGCACCCAGGAGTGTGCGCGTCAGTCAAAATGGTGGGAGCGAAATTCGTGTGGCCAGGCCTGCGCAAACAAGTGAAAGAGTGGGCGGCAGCCTGCGTAGCGTGCCAATGAGCCAAAGTGCACAAACACACGAGGGCTCCTTTGGAGCCGTTTAGTAAACCGGCTAAAAGATTTGACCATGTTCACGTGGACCTCGTGGGCCCCCTCCCGCCATCGCAGGGGTGCACGCACCTTCTGACAGTGGTGGACCGCATCACACGCTGGCCAGAAGCAGTCCCGCTCCTCCGCGGACATGGCACGCGCCTTTTTGACATCATGGGTGGCGTGTTTTGGAATCCTGTCGGACATCACGTCCGATAGGGGCCCTCAGTTTGTTTACGAACTTTGGTCCACGATGGCCCGCAGCCTGGGTGTTGCAATTCACCACACAACCGTGTACAACCCACAGGCAAATGGGTTATGCGAGCGTTTTCACAGGTCACTGAAAGCAGCACTCAGGGCTTCATTGACGGATGCAAATTGGGATGACCGGTTGCTGTGGGTTTTATTGGGGTTGCGTTCCGCACCAAAAGAGGATTTGGAGGCTTCCCCGGCTGAGCTGGTTTTTTCTCAGCTACTGCGGCTGCCCAGGGAATTTTTGCCAGATAATCCCGCGCTGGACAGCTGCCCATCTCAGCGTTTGCAGCGTAGTGCAGACACAGGCACGCTGCCCGGCCCGGCCCACCACTGTTTTCCACGTGCTTTTGTGCCAAAAACTTTGAAGAACGCGGAGTTCGTGTTCGTCAGACACGATGCCCACCGCCCGCCATTGCGCCCACCCTATGATGGCCCGTTCAGAGTGCTGGAAACAGGGGACAAGCATTTTTTGCTAGACTTGGGGGGTCGTCGGGAGAAAATATGTATAGACAGACTTAAGCCCGCCTTTGTAGTGGCGGACGAGCAAGTGCTGCTGGCCCGGGCCCCTCGGCGTGGAAGACCCCCACTGAGAACTCCCCAGGCAAACGATTCACCAGGACAGCCACACGGGCAAAGCGGTTTTCCTCCCCCCCTCACCATGGCCCACCCGCAGTCAAACACACGTCCAGCAGCCCCTCACTGGCACAGAGACCCCCGTTACAGCAGGTATGAGAGGAGACTGAAGCCCAAAAGACGTGGTGACTGAAACTGTCTGGGGGGGGGGGGGGTAGCAGAGACAAAATGCATATTGTAGAGACTTGGGGAGTCAGACAGCATCTCAGTCAGGAAGCAGAGGGTAAACAGTAAGACGGGGGGTTTAAGGGTGAATGTATTGTGATGTTGGATGTCATGCAGTGTGATGTGGAATGTCACGCAGATGTGAGATGAGTGGTGGGGATATAAAGGAGAACCGTGCCTGAATGCTTTCATGCTTTTCTGTGTATGACTGATGAGAGAGTGTTAATAAACTTCGTCTGTTCGTAAACCTGCCTCTTCATTTCCAACACTCTCCACAGTAGACCAAAATATCCTCAAAAGCTTGACATCATGCTGCAATCCAGAGAAATTCAGGAACAAATGAGAAACAAAGTAATTGAGATCTATCAGTCTGGAAAGGGTTATAAAAACATTTCTAAAGCTTTGGGACTCCAGCGAACGACAGTGAGAGCCATTATCCACAAATGGTGAAAACGTGGAACAGTGGTGAACCTTCCCAGAAGTGGCTGGCCGACCAAAATTACCCCAAGAATGCAGCAACGACTCATCCAAGAAGTCACAAAAGACCCCACAACAACATCCAAAGGACTGCAGGCATCACTCCAGACTCCATCATAAGAAAGAGACTGGGCAAAGATGGCCTGTATGGCAGAGTTCCAAGACAAAAACCACTGCTGAGCAAAAAGAACATAAAGTCTCATCTCAGTTTTGCCAGAAAACATCTTGATGATGCCCAAGACGTTTGGGATAATACTCTGTGGACTGACGAGACAAAAGTTAAACTTTTTGGAAGGTGTGTGTCCCATTACATCTGGTCTAAAAGAAACACAGCATTTCAGAAAAGGAACATCATACCAACAATAAAATATGGTGGTGGTAGTGTGATGGTCTGGGGCTGTTTTGCTGCTTCAGGACCTGGAAGACTTGCTGCGGTAAATGGAACCATGAATTCTGCTGTCTACCAAAAAATCCTGAAGGAGAATGTCTGGTCATCTGTTCATGACCTCAAGCTGAAGCACACTTGGTTTCTGCAGCAGGACAATACAGTGATCCCTCGCTACTTCGCGCTTCACCTTTCGCGCCCTCAGTGCATCGCGGATTTTTCAAAAATTCAAAATTGAGAAATAATGGGCGGGCGCTAGCAGAAGGCAGGTAGACTACATTAGAACATCAGGTATCAACACGGAGAGCCCGCATAACTCAAAAATCCACCTCTCTGTTTGCTGTTCTCGTGTTGGCTCGGCTCGGAAATCTCGCAAGCTGATTGGCCGAGACGTTTCACCCACCTTCTCTCCCTGCCGAACGCCCATGCAGTGAAGGAAGACCGCATTCATTGCTTTTTATCTCTCGTGTTGCTTAGTCTCGCCGCATGGAACTTTTTGCTGTTCTCTTGTGCCATTTTGTGCGAAATAGTCTTCCCGTCGAGCCACTACGCCGCCTCCTGCAGCTTCTCCAGCTCTATCGAAAGCTGCCCTCGACGATGCTGCGCCTCTATTACCTCACGATGAGGCGTCACCTGAGGAGCAGTAAAGCTCTCATTAACCTGTGCAGTAAATCATCTTCATCTTGAGTTACGTATCATGTTATAAGAATAAAAGAGTTCTAAAAACATATTTATGTACACTTTATTTACATCTACGTATGTATGTACACTTACACACACACACACACACACACACACACACGTATCATATGAGAGAGAGAGTGAGAGAATGAACGTACGTATTATTTATGGGTGACGTCATTAGGGGTGACGCTACTTCGCGGTTTTTCACTTTTCGCGGTCGGTTCTGGAACCCATTAACCGCGATAAGTGAGGGATCACTGTAATCCAAAAGACACCAGCAAGTCCACCTGTGAATGGCTTAAGAAAAACAAATTGAAGGCTTTGGAGTGGCCTCGTCAAAGTCCTGACCTGAATCTGATTGAGATGCTGTGGCATGACCTTAAAAAGACGGTTCATGTTCAGATCCCTCCAATGTAACTGAATTACAATAATTCTGCAGAGATGAGTGGGCCAAAATTCCTCCACAGTGCTGTAAAAGACTCATTGCCAGTTATTGCAAACGCTTGATTGCAGTTGTTGCTACTAAGGGTGACTCAACCAGTTATCAGGTTTAGGGGGCAATCACTTTTTCACACAGGGCCATGTAGGTTTGTTTTTTTTCCCCTCATTAATAAACACCTTCATTTAAAACTATTTGTGTTTACTTGTGTTATCTTTGTTTAATATTTAAATTTGTTTTATGATCTGAAACATTTAAGAGTGACAAACATTTTTTAAAAAAAATGAGAAATCAGGAAGGGGGTAAACACTTTTTCACACCACTGTATATTATCAAGCTTTTTTGCTTTAGTTTTTAGAGAAATGCCAGAGTATGTTTTTATAGAAATGACTCATTTGCTTTAAATAAAACAACTTTGTTCTGAGGTGTTTTATGCTATGTTTCTAATTCACTATAACAAACTGGTGTCTTATACAGTGGGGAAAAAAAGTATTTAGTCAGCCACCAATTGTGCAAGTTCTCCCACTTAAAAGATGAGAGAGGTCTCCAATTTTCATCAGAGGTATACCTCAACTATGAGAGACAAAATGAGAAAAAAAAATCCAGAAAATCACATTGAACGATTTTTAATGAATTAATTGGTAAATTCCTCGGTAAAATAAGTATTTGGTCAATAACAAAAGTTCATCTCAGTACTTTGTTATATACCCTTTGTTGGCAATGACAGAGGTCAAACGTTTTCTGTAAGTCTTCACAAGGTTTTCACACACTGTTGCTGGTATTTTGGCCCATTCCTCTATCCAGATCTCCTCTAGAGCAGTGATGTTTTGGGGCTGTCGCTGGGCAACACGGACTTTCAACTCCCTCCAAAGATTTTCTATGGGGTTGAGATCTGGAGACTGGCTAGGCCACTCCAGGACCTTGAAATGCTTCTTATGAAGCTACTCCTTCGTTGCCCGGGCGGTGTGTTTGGGATCATCGTCATGCTGAAAGACCCAGCCACGTTTCATCTTCAATGCCCTTGCTGATGGAAGGAGGTTTTCACTCAAAATCTCACGATACATGGCCCCATTCATTCTTTCCTTTACATGGATCAGTCGTCCTGGTCCCTTTGCAGAAAAACAGCCCCAAAGTATGATGTTTTCACCCCCATGCTTCACAGTAGGTATGGTGTTCTTTCTCCTCCAAACACGACAAGTTGAGTTTTTACCAAAAAGTTCTATTTTGGTTTCATCTGACCATATGACATTCTCCCAATCCTCTTCTGGATCATCCAAATGCTCTCTAGCAAACTTCAGACGGGCCTGGACATGTACTGGCTTAAGCAGGGGGACACGTCTGGCACTGCAGGATTTGAATCCCTGGCGGCGTAGTGTGTTACTGATGTAGCCTTTGTTACTTTGGTCCCAGCTCTCTGCAGGTCTTTCACTAGGTCCCCCTGTGTGGTTCTGGGATTTTTGCTCACCGTTCTCGTGATCATTTTGGCCTCACGCGGTGAGATCTTGCGTGGAGCCCCAGATCGAGGGAGATTATCAGTGGTCTTGTATGTCTTCCATTTTCTAATAATTGCTCCCACAGTTGATTTCTTCACACCAAGCTGCTTACCTATTGCAGATTCAGTCTTCCCAGCCTGGTGCAGGTCTACAATTTTGTTTCTGGTGTCCTTTGACAGCTCTTTGGTCTTGGCCATAGTGGAGTTTGGAGTCTGACTGCTTGAGGTTGTGGACAGGTGTCTTTTATACTGATAATGAGTTCAAATAGGTGCCATTAATACAGGTAACGAGTGGAGGACAGAGGAGCCTCTTAAAGAAGTTGTTACAGGTCTGTGAGAGCCAGAAATCTTGCTTGTTTGTAGGTGACCAAATACTTATTTTACCGAGGAATTTACCAATTAATTCATTAAAAATCCTTCAATGTGATTTTCTGGATTTTTTTTTCTCATTTTGTCTCTCATAGTTGAGGTATACCTGTGATGAAAATTGGAGACCTCTCTCATCTTTTAAGTGGGAGAACTTGCACAATTGGTGGCTGACTAAATACTTTTTTTTCCCCCCACTGTAGAATAGAATAGGCTTTATTATTATTGTACAGTTGTACAGTACAACAAAATTGTGGGTTCTCCACCAGGCTACTGCACAATAATGTATGAGAGAAGGATTAGATAAAAACACAGTTACAGAACACATGACTGAAATAAAAAATAGCCTATGATTCTGGAAATATACACAGGTATGGTAGTGGCTTCACGGATGGAACTACGTATATAAAAGTGTGGAGTGCGGAACACACAATTGAGTAAAATGGCCCAAGGATTATGGAAGGAGGGAGAGGGGTGGGACTTCTGACTGTTTGCAGTTAGGATGGCCCAAGGGAAGAAACTGTCAGTCTGGAGGTGTGGGACCTGATTGATCTGAACCGTCATCCAGAGGGAAGTAGGTCAAACAGGTGGTGAGCGGGATGCGAGGGGTCTCCTGTGATGGCCTTGATCCTTCTGAGACAGGAGGATCTCAAGATGTCCTCCGGGGAGGGTGGGGGGCATAGGGCCGCCAGTGACTTTTTGGGCAGTGTTGATGACCCTCTGCACAGCCTTCCTGTTCTCGGCTGTGGAGCCGGCGTACCACACATCCAACAAGAAGGTGAGTACGCTCTCCACTGAGCAGCGGTAGAGGGTCAACAGCAGCTTCTGGTCCAGGCTGTTCTTCCTCAGAACACGGAGGAAGTGCAGCTGCTGCTGGGCTTTCCTTACCAGTGTTGACAGTCCGGAAGAGGTCAGAGGAGATGTCGGTGCCCAGGAACCTGAAGGTGGGGACAGTTTCTATGTGGTCAGCATTTAGTGGGGGGGGGGGGGGGGGGGCTGTCTATTCTTTCTGAAGTCCAGTATGAGTTCTTTGGTATTTTGGACATTCAGTTTCAGGTTCTTTGCTTGGCACCACAGCAGCATATTCTCTACCTCTGCCCTGTATGCCTTCTCATCGTCATCGGTGATCACCCCAACCAAGGTGGTATTGTCTGCGTACTTCACAATAACGGTGGTTGGGTTAGTTGGAATACAGTCAAAGGTGTACAGGGAGTACAGTAGAGGGCTTAGGACGCAGCCCTGGGGGGAGCCAGTGCTGAGAGAGTGTAGAGGAGTGGTGGGGGCTGAGTCTGACTGTTTGTGGGTTGTTGGTGAGAATGTTTTTTATCCAGAAACAGGTGGGGCGGGTATCTGAAGAAGGTGCAGTTTACTGATCAGGATGTTCAGGATGATGGTGTTGAGAACTGAGCTGTAGTCCACAAAGAGCATCCTCACATAGCTCCTTGGGTTCTCCAGGTGGCTCGGCACTCTGTGGAGTGTGGTGGCGATGGCATCTCCCGTAGACTGGTTCTCTCTGTAGGCAAACTGGTGGGGGTTGAACGAGGGGGAAGATGGTCCCTGATGTGCTGAGACGCCAGTCGCTCAAAACACTTCATGACTACAGATGTGAGTGCTATGGGTCTGTAGTCATTCAGGCTGTCAATTGCAGCCTTTTTGGGGATGGGGATGATGGTGGAGGCCTTGAGCTAGGAGGGGACGGTGGCGTGCGTCAGGGAGAGGTTGAACAGCTTGGTGAGGATCTCTGCCAGCTGGTCTGCACATGCTTTGACCACCGCTCCTGGGATGCCGTCAGGACCAGCAGTTCTGTGGGGGTTCACTGCTGTGAGTTGCCTCCTCACTTCATGCACCTGTAAAGAGAGAGGGGAGGGGGGGAGGAGTTGGGGAGGAGGTGAGCTCAAATCAGGCAAAGAAGCTGTTAAGCTCCTCTGAGTGAGGCTGCTGTCTGGTGTTGGGGGGGCCCTAGCCATTATGTATGGAAAATACCTTGGCCAAGGATGAGGCAAGATGACTTGGCGAACACAGCTTTATTAAAGAGAACGGGCAGCATTAGTCGAGGAAGTGGACATGCAGCGCTCGCTTCTTCACTCCATCCAGTTTCCCCATCCAGTTTCCTCAGATCCAGAACCATGATGTAGATTTCGAAGGCCCCCAACCAGTCGGGCCATGGCACCTGCAGCTCGCCGGGAAGCTCCAGAAAAGGCTTCAGTGGTGTAAAGCACGCCTTCATAAGTTAATCCTCAATCGCCAAATGTTATGTATGGAAAATACCTTGGCCAAGGATGAGGCAAGATGAGTTGGCAAACACAGCTTTATTAAAGAGAACGGGCAGTATTACATGACATGGCACCTAGTGTGGGCATCGGGCATAAGAGGCTGTAAGATGGCACCCCTGCCTTATATATGGGCAATGCGGTGACTTGACAGGACGTCCGC
Source organism: Pholidichthys leucotaenia (assembly GCA_020510985.1). NCBI lineage: Eukaryota > Metazoa > Chordata > Actinopteri > Cichliformes > Pholidichthyidae > Pholidichthys > Pholidichthys leucotaenia. The sequence goes on from CM035846.1 coordinate 202,539,047, forward strand.
GTCACCACACTGCACTTCACAATAAAGCGCCCTTTATTTATATATTATATTTCTCCCCCCCTTTAGAAAAGTCCAAAACCACACACACAATTGAACCCCCTCCCCAATTTGGAACCCGAATCATGCACTAAAATAACAAAAATCAATGTACTAAATTGGCCTAACACATTCACACAAAATAACCTAAAATAGGACTGATGGGTGGACTACCATGCAGCTCACACAGCGGGGTGGATTATTCTGCCACCCATACTTAAAGAAAAAGTCCATTTATAAAATGAAATCACACGCCATGCTCCTGAACTCAAAGAAAAACATAAAATAACCCCATTGCATAACATGCATGCCAAACTATCAGAACTATAAACATTTTAAACCGTCACAGCACAGCCACCTGGGGACAAAGTGGGACAGGCAGGGAAAAACAGTTCAGTCAGGGGAGCCCTGAGGCGGCCCCATGGCGGCCTCCTCATTGGAGCCCTGAAGCAGGCCCACAGTGCCCCCCCTTCCTCCTGGAGATTTGAAACAGGCTCTTGGTGGCCTCCTCCCAGGCCGAACCCAGTCCATGACTTGTACTGGTGCTTTACCTGGTTCGATGTGCTGCCGTGCGCTCGCCAGCTCTGCATTCTCCTTCAGTCTGGCGCCTTCATTACACTGTGGCAGTTCAGCAGTCACCATTGTCACAGCGGACCCCTCACCTCAACCGGTGCTTCCCTGGTATCACTCGTCAGAACGGACCCTCCGCCTGCCAACTCGGTCACTCCCGCTGCAGCCGGCCAAGGGCGGGCACCAAAGTTGTCCGGTTCCTCCACAGAGCCATCCGAAGTGTTCTGCTGCGCTGTGCCATGCGCTGCGTCCGAGTTCGTCTGCTGTCGCTGTGCGTTGTTGCCCCCTGCATGCTCAGGCCCCCCTTCCAGGCAACTCTCCCCCTAAAAGCGCAGAGCAGATGTCCCGGTGTCGGCGATGTGCATAAAACCCTCGTTAGTGTTGGTCTCGCCTAACTCGGGCTGTCTCTCCTCCAACTCCGATTCTGGCTGCACAAGGGGTGGAGGCGATCCTGGTCTCTGTCGTTCCTCCATGTCGTCTTCACCATTCGTGCTATATCCACTCTCTGCATTACATTCACCGTCCACACTGTGCTCTTTGGCCGCACCCACATCCATGAAGCCTGGGCGAACTGGGCCTGGGCCGCTGACCGTTTGCCCGCCGATTGTGAAAGTAAACCCCAGCTCACTGAATAAATCCCACCCCATAACATTTCCACCCCAGCGTGTCACCTAGAACCGGAACGTTGGAATCACTTTTTCTTCGTACTGCACCACAAATGTGACGTTCTTGCCGGCACTGGACCTCCCATCGTCCGGTAATGTCACTGTATCAGGGCGCCGGGGAGTTAGCCTCTGAACCATGGCCTCACTCACTATGAACTGCGTGGCAGCGGTGGCTATCATCATGGGCACAACCACGCCGTCTAGCTTCACAACACGTTGCAGTCCTGACCAACCTTCAGGGCTTGCAATGTTTCTGCCGTCTCCGTAGGATGTGGGGTTAGCTAGCTTAGCTTGTCGACAATGGTGGTGGGTTTTCGCGCACTGTGCCACGTTTTCAAACTTAACAAAGTAGCTAGTTAGCATCTCAATAGCCTCTTCATAACAGGCCATTGGACCAAGCATTTGAAAAACGCTGACCTTCTGAGCCGAGGAAGTGGACAAGCAGCGCTCACTTCTTCACTCCATCTAGTTTCCCCAGATCCAGAACCATGATGTAAGTTTCGAAGGCCCCCAACCAGTCTGGCCATGGCACCTGCAGCTCGCCGGGAAGCTCCAGAAAAGGCTTCAGTGGTGTAAAGCACGCCTTCATGAGTTAATCCTCAATCGCCAAACGTTATGTATGGAAAATACCTTGGAAAAGGATGAGGCAAGATGAGTTGGCGAACACAGCTTTATTAAAGAGAACGGGCAGTATTACATGACATGGCACCTAGTGTGGGCATCGGGAATAAGAGGCTGTAAGATGGCACCCCTGCCTTATATATGGGCAGTGCGGTGATGTGACAGGACGTCCACATCACCATTGTGTCCAAAATTGTAGGACTAACGAGATATCAATAACTCGTTTAACAGGGCTTTATTACAGGATGCCAACTATATACAATAAGGCTTATGGCACTCGTCTGCATGCCAGGTGGCTCCCACGATGAAAGAGGCAGAACCTCTTCCGCCCACCTCCTTTATTCCCGAGTTGCGTCACCACCGGAAACCGGTAGTTAGCCACCCCGGTCTAACCCGCGTCCAACCCGGCTGCCATCTTACTAGTACCAGCCGTTTCCATATCTAACAGTCACCACACTGCACTTCACAATAAAGTGCCTTTTATTTATATATTACACTGGCCCCTGTAGTTGGTGAGGGCCTGGATACCTCTCTACATCTGTCTGGGGTTGTTGTCTGTGAGGAAGCCCTCCACGTTCCTCCTGTCAGCGTTCTTAGCATGTTTTAAATGCCTCTTCTCAAGTTGGCTCTGGCAGTGCTGTACAGAGAGCTGTCCCTCCGCCTGAAGGCTGAGTTGCGAGCTCTGATCAGAGCCTGGACCTCACTGGTCATCCAGTGTTACAGTTGTTCACTGTAGAGTTAATTTACAAAAACACAATTGAGAGATTTAACTGTCAGCTGAAAACTCCTTGCTGCTTTGCTGTCTTAAAGGAACCTTGTAAACCACATTGTCTAACCCAGGGGTTGGCAACCTGCTGCCCTTCAGCTCCCATGCTCTGGCTTCCTGCAGTTATATTGTTGGATTACTTAATGTAATTTCTGGTTCTTTGATAATGCGTGAGGTGATAATGAGTGAGGTGTTTCACTATGGGAATCATCTTGGGCATGACCAACTACAGAAGCTCCAATGGCACGATGTCTGTCAGTGACAGATAGGTTGTAACCCATGGACTACAGAAGGAAATTAACCACTGGCTACAACCTAGCAAGTTTACATTGATTTGATATCAAATGTTCATTAACTTGCACTGTTCTTAAAAAAAAAAAGGTTGTGCCATGTTCAGGGCCCCCCCCCCCCAATAATACCACGGCCAACCTGCCCTGCCCAAATCATTCTAGGCAGGTTTTTTTCCGTGACCCTGCAAGGAGGGAAGTGCTGATGAAACACCTCACTCTCTTATTAAAAAACAGGCATTACACTAAGTAATCCAACGTTCTTTTTCTAACTTGTGTCTCACTATGGGAGATACAGCCTACTCCCGGTTTGCAGCAATGATCCCAAAGCCGTATCCCATACAGCCACAAGTAATGACCTCATGCAGAAGCAGAACCTGCTTCCAGCACAGCATGGGCCAATGGCTGCCGTGCGACATCCAGCCTATAGAACCTCACCAACGTGTGTGGTGTGACCCAGCTGGCTGCCATGCAAATATCCTTAACAGACACTCCACTGAACAAGACTCAGGATGTAGCCATGCTCCTGGTGGAGTAGGCTCACCTGCCTAGTGGGGGCCTGAGAGCCCTTACATATATAAGCCAGAGATACAGTGGTTATAAAAAGTCTACACACCCCTGTTCAAATGCCAGGTTTTTGTGACGTAAAAAAATGAGACTGAGATAAATCATTTCAAAACTTTTTCCACCATTAATGTGACCTACAACCTGTACAATCCAATTGAAAAACAAACTGAAATCTTTTAAGGGGAAAAATAAAAACTTACAATAACCTTGTTGCATAAATATGCACACCCTGTTATAACTGAGGATGTGGCTGTGTTCAGAATTAACCAATCACATTCAAACTCATGTTAAATGGGAGTCAGCACACACCTGCCACCATTTAAAGTGCCTCTGATTAACCCCAAGTAAAATTCAGCTGTTCTAGTAGGCTTTTCCTGACATTTTTTGTAGTCACATCTGACTGAACAAGCCATGGTCCACAGAGAGCTTCCAAAGCATCACAGGGATCTCGTTGTTCAAAGGTATCGCTCAGCAGAAGGGTACAAAAGAATTTCCAAGGCATTATGGAACACAAAGAAGACAGTCATCATCAAGTGAAAAAAAATGTGGCACAACAGTAACATTACCAAGAACTGAACGTCCCTCCAAAATTAATGAAAAGACGAGAAGAAAACTGGTCAGAGAGGCTGCCAAGAGGCTGACAGCAACATTGAAGGAGCTGCAGGAATTTCTGGCAAGTACTGGCTGTTTAGTACATGTGACAACAATCTCACGTCTTCTTCATATGTCTGGGCTATGGGGTAGGGTAGCAAGAGAGAAGCCTTATCTTGCAAAGAATAACATCCAAGCCCAGCTACATTTTGCAAAAACACATTTGAAATCTCCCAAATGCATGTGGAAAAATGTGTTCTGGTCCGATGAAACCAAGATTGAACTTTCTGGCCATAATTCCAAAAGGTATATTTGGTGCAAACACAACACTGCTCATCACCAAAAGAACACCATACCTACAGTGAAGCATGGTGGGAGCAGCATCATGCTTTGGGGCCATTTTTCTTCAGCTGGAACTGGGCACTTAGTCAAGGTGAAGGGAATTATGAACAGTTCCAAATATCAGTCAGTCTTAGCACAAAACCTTCAGGCTTCTGTTAGAAAACCGAAGATGAACTTTATCTTTCAGCACAACAATGACTCAAAGCACACATCCAAATCAACAAAAGAATGGCTTCACCAGAAGAAGACTATGGTTTTGGAATGGCTCAGCTAGAGTCCAGACCTGAATCCGATCTAACATCTGTGGGGTGATTTGAAGAGGGCTGTGCACAGGAGATGCCCTCACAATCTGACAGATGTTGAGCATTTTTGCAAAGAAGAGTGGGCAAATATTGCCACATCAAGATGTGTCACACTGATAGACTTCTATCCAAAAAGACTGAGTGCTGTAGTAAAAGCCAAAGGTGCTGCAACAAAGTTTTAGTTTAAGGGTGTGCATATCTATGCAACCAGGTTACTGTAAGTTTATTTTTTTATTTTTCCCCTTAAAAGACTTCAGTTTGGTTTTTCAATTGGGTTGTACAGGTTATAGGTCACATTATTGGTGGAAAAAGTTTTGAAATGATTAATTTTGGTCTCATTTTTTTAACATCACAAAAACCTGGCATTTGAACAGGGGTGTGTCGACTTTTTATAGCCACTGTACCTCTTCTGTTCATCTGAAAACAATATACAGTGCACATTAAGTTTTAAATGCTGTATTACTGCTGCTGGGAATAATTTCAATTGAACATTTATCATTTGAAAGAGTGAAACTAAAGCAGTTGTGTGGTTAAGTGATTGGAAAGGAGGTGGTCTAGTTCTTCTAAACAATAACTGAAGTACATCATGGTTCTGTACATTTTAATGCAGCACTACGTTAAGATTTTCACCTCAAGATAATGTCTGCAAATTATTTTGATGGTACTCAGAGATTTGACTGAGTGAATGTCACTTCATTCATAGCCTGATTGCACCCACATTGCTTTCAACAGCTCTCTTTTTGTTGGTTTCATTACTTGGGGGACAGTAGATGTGGCCTCAGTCCTAGCAGTGAATCACAGGGCATGACATCAGTCACCAACAACAAAAAGCCCTGCGGTTGGCTGTTGGGGCTGGGGTCATGGTCGCCATGATTTTGGCCTTTTCTGTGTCCCCACAAGGAACAAGAAAGTTACATAGTGCTGCTTTAAAAACTAATGCATAGCAGACTTTAGGTTTTAAATGCTTTTGCTAAGCAAATACAAGACCTTGAAGTCCACACCTGCTTGGAACCCAATGATTGTCGCTTGCAGCTATATTATTCTTCATTATTGGTCTTAGTGCTGCTATCCCTTTGCTGCTGTAATACTGTAAATTTTTACACATGAATTTACTTTTTTTTTTTTTTAAATTGTGACTTTTGTCATAAATTCACATTTTTAAATCCAACTTTGCAAATTAATGAGAAAAAAGTTACAAATTCTCATGAAAATAGTTGCAAACTGAGCAAATTGGGCAGCTTGGTGGAACAGTGGTCAGCACTGTGGCAGCACAGCAAGAAGATCATGGGTTCGATCCCACCCCCTGACCATCGTTGGCCCTTCTGTGTGGAGTTTGCATGTTCTCCCCGTGTCTGCGTGGGTTTTCTCGGGGTACTCCGGTTTCCTTCCAAAGGTATGCATGTTAGGTTAACTGGCATTGATTGAGGATTCTAAACTGTCCTTAGGTATCAATGTGAGAGTGAATGGTTGTCTGTGTGCTGGACCGGCTTTCTGTCCAGGGTTTACCCAGCCTCTCGCACAAATGATGCCCCCCTCCATGAAATACATAATATAGAAAATATATAAGAAAATATGAGAAAGTTGCAAATTACAAAAAAGTTGCAAATTTACATGAAAAAAATTGAGAATTAATAAGAAAAGTTAGAAATTTACATGAAAATGTTGCAAATTAATTAGAAAATTAATCAGAAAAAAGTTGGAAATTAATAAACAGTTGCAAATTTATGAGAAAGAAAATTGCAAATTTAAATAAGTTGCAAACTGAAAAAAGTTGTAAATTTACTTGGAAAAAAGTTGCAAATTTACATGACAAAAGTTGCTAATTTATGAGAAAGTTGCATGCTAAACGAAAAAGGTTGCAAATTTACATGAAAAAATTTCAAATTATTGAGAAAAAAGTTGCAAATTTATATGAAAGAAATCCAAATTTATAAGAAAACAGCTGGAAATTTACTTGGAAAAAGTTTCAAATTAATGAGAAAAAGTTGCAAATTTATGAGAAAGTTGCAAATTTAAATGAAAAAAGTTGCAACTTAGTGTGTAAAAGTGGGAAATCTACCTGAAAGTTGCAAATGATTAAAAAAGCTGGAAATTTACTTGAAAAAGTTGCAAATTTACATGAAAAATGTTTAAAATTGAGAAAATGTTTACTTTTTCTTAAATTTGTGACTTGTAAATTCACGTTTTTCCTTCCAGTATTGCACTTTCGCCTCAATTTTCTCCATGTGTCTTTCCATCATTTTTACTTGGAAATTTTTTTTTCTTGTAAATGTGCTACTTTTCTCTTGTAATTTTGTGACTTTTTTCTCAAGAATTTTATTTTTTTCCCTAACGAATTTAGTTCATCTTTTAATACAACTTACTGTGTTTGCTTGTCCAAGGTGGGGGAGGGGCGTGGCTCTGTAGGCATGCTTGATGTTGCTGTAAACATGGTCCAGTGTTCTTTCCCCCCTTGTGAGATACTTTACATGTTGGTGGAATTTGGGGAGTACAGTCTTTAAGCATGCCTTGTTAAAATCCCCTGCAATAATGTGGACTCCCATCAGGGTGGTCTCTCTGCTGCTTGCTCATAATGGCAGAGACTCGTTGGATCCCAGTATATTGATACCACAATCAAACAAAGCTAAATGTCAGAGGATTAAATTAGAAGACTCCTCCAAAATGCTCCATAACAATGTTTTAATCATTTGCAACAGATGTGGTGCACCTGGATCTAATTCTCTGCATTTTTCGTAAGCAATGTGTCATTTTGCTCAGTAATGATATGGCTTTTTTTTTTTTTTTAATTTTGGTTGGAATTCAAGTTGTTTTGCATCGATGAAATAATCACCTTTGAGAATAATTTAAAAGATCAAACTTTTTGTTTATATCATAAAAGTTCAGTTGATTTCATTTAATTCATATTTATTTAATTTTACATTTTTCTCTTTTGTTTCTGCCTTTAATTTTAATGGGTGCAGCATTTGTATTGTATGGCCTTTTTCTCTTGGATTTTTTCCCCCCATTTTTAAATTTGTATTCCATGTCTTTTTTCACTCATCTGAAATGGTGGCGGCCACCAGAGGTACACCTCAGCCTGCTGTTGACTGAGTTTAACTCACCCAAATTTGAACTTGGCTTTACTGGTTGAAGATGAATGAACATCGTTTCTTTCTGTATCTATTCCATTTACTTGATAGAAATTGATGGCACCGCTGCCAGAAAAACTGACCCCTGACCTTGAGTTCCAAGTCACCCAAATTCGAACTCCTCCAAGATTTGTCAGCGATGCAACTATGGTAACGATCTGAAAAGCCTACATTGTTTCCTTCTCAAATTACACCACCGTTCAAAAGTTTGGGGTCACCCAGACAATTATTGTGTTTTCCATGAAAAGTCACACTTATTTACCACCATGAGTTGTAAAATGAATAGAAAATATAGTCAAGACATTGACAAGGTTAGAAATAATTTGTATTTGAAATATTTTTTTCCAGATAGTCAAACCTGCTCAAAGGAAGGTCAGTTTTATAGCTTCTCTAACCAGCTAAACTGTTTTCAGCTGTGCTAACATGATTGCACAAGGGTTTTCTAATCATCCATCAGCCTTCTGACGCAATGAGCAAACACATTGTACCATTAGAACACTGGAGTGATAGTTGCTGGAAATGGGCCTCTATACATCTATGTAGATATTGCACCAAAAACCAGACATTTGCAGTATACAGTATATTTGCAGTACATCGCAATGTATATTAGATATTAAGAGTGTATTTCTGATTAGTTTAAAGTTATCTTCATTGAAAAAAAACAGTGCTTTTCTTTCAAAAATAAGGAAATTTCTAAGTGACCCCAAACTTTTGAACGGTAGTGTATGTTTACAAGACTTAGGGAAAAACTCTACCTCAAGGTGAAGTCAAGGTCAGCCAAATTCAAACTGGTCCAAGATTTTTCTTAGATACAACAATGGTATTGATTTGAAAAGCCTACATTGTTTATTTCCCTAGTTACTGCATTTACAAGGCAGGTGTTGACACTACCACTGCCGCCACCCACCCTCCCTGTGGGTTGACAACAATACTACTTCAGCCTTTTAGAGGCTGAAGGGTAATAAAAGTGCTAAATAATTTTGCCTTAATCCAACAATAAAAGTATATAGTTTTTGCACATACATCCTCCAGCACAAAACAGACATGCATTCAAAAATCTCACACATATTTATTGTAAAAAATACATATAAAAACAATTTCTGAGACATACAAAAGATCAGAGCTTAGAAACAGTATATTGAACAGACAAGGACCAAGCAATTTTGTTGAATTCCATTACATATTTACAATTTAATAAATAAAACTCAATTACTTTTAATACCAGAGTTAAAGGCAGATTGTCCATATCTTGGGGGTGCAGATACCGTTGTGGTGACTCTTTCAAAATGTTGGTCTCGAATTACAGAGCAGGCTGGACATTGGTGCTCTGAGATTCAAAACTTAGGATTAATACATTTATACAAAATCCTTGCTTGGAAATGGGCTAGTTTGTACAGAGTGTGTTTAGCCAGCATTAGTTTAAAAAAAATGAGGTACTGCACCACACAGCTTAGAGGGGAGTAAGAAAGAAAATGAGAGTAAAGTGGGGTTGCAGATTGTCTTTTTTTTAATAAATCGACAACCCAACCTCCACCAACAACCCTCCCAAACACACACACACAAACACCCAAACCCCTCCCAGCCACACTATACACAACATTATAACTTTTATAAAAATCACCACAACAAATGTAACACCTAATGGTCAACACCCTCCCCCTTCCTCCCCACAAACTTTTGGCATCATTTTTTCTTCTCCAAAGCAAAATATATGAGAAACATGCACAGGGCTGCCCTCTAGTAGTGGGACCACAGTCATAGCACTGCACATTGCAAGACAGTCGGGACCACCAGAAAAGAAAATTGGGGGGGGGGGGGGGCAAACCTGTGCTCATATCTAACCTGACCCATACTACTGCAGTACTGTGAGTTCAACACCTCTGAGCTAGCAACAGCAATCTATGTTTTTTTTTTGTTCTTTCCACACGAGTTTCCACTGGCCTGCGAACAACCTGGAAAGCATTCGCTGAGCAGCCTTATTGGGCTTCTGCCTCAGTTCAGCCCTGAAAACACTACAAACACCTTTTTGCACAAGAAACCCTTCACCAGGCAAAGGCAATCAACACACACACACGCACACACACACAAGGCATAAAAAGCCATTTAGCAATAACCACAAGCATTGTGATAATAAAATAGCTTAAAAAACAAGGGGGAAAAGGGAGTGAGGCTACTTACGTAATAATTAACCATCAGCTGTCAATAGCCTCTAGCGTTGAGAGAGGCAAATACCACATGGCGTAAAACACACTCCAGAAATACATCCCACCTTTTCTGGAATTCATGTAACCAGATGGCAAAACTGTCGCTAAGTTGGTCCGATCTAAAGAAAGGCAGACTAGACCCCAACAAGGGATAGGGGAGGCCACCATCAAAATAAAACTCAATCATGTGAGCCACCATGCCGAGTACCATAAACGACATTTAATGGTGCCCGCCACAGAGAATGTCCTTAATCCCACTGACCAGGCAGATTTGTGGGCAATTTACAGAATCTGTCACACACACTTTCTTGAATGTACAGTCAAGCTCAGGATGTGTTATATCCCTAGTCATCACCCAAACACACACATACTGTACATACATGAAATCTCATCCCAGACTAAATGAGGGGCAGGGGAAAGCCTGAGGGACAAAAGTGCACAAACTGGTGCCAACGCCAGCGCTACTATGGCCCTATGAAATACCTAAACTCACCCATCCAAAGCACACCCATAACGTAGCAGCACACTGAACTCAGCGCCAACTAGAAACAGACAAGAAACTGACCCATTCTAAAGGAAAAATAATAACCCACACTTGCCTCTGAAATGTTTACAGGTAATAGAAAATTGAGAGCACCCCAGTCACCAAAAAATACAATCCCTCAACTTCCAGCTCGGTCTAAATAAAGCAATATTTGTGTTAACAGAACTGTTTCACGCCTTCAGTGTGAGGTTGGTTCATTTTGGGGTTTGAGCCAAGAAAAGAAAACATTCATCTGATGTATGAAACTTAATAATACTACTTTTTTTTTTTTTTTTTTTGCAAAATACTTAATAAAAATCAACAATCCCATCTGTAGAGAAAGAAAGAAAAACAACACACAGGAAAGGATCCAGAGTCACAGCTGAGACAACTCTTCCCCCGCCCCCCCAGGCATTCCCTCCACTCCCCAACCCAAGTTTAATTCATCATTCTGGGAAGATTCTTTTTTATATATGATCCAGGGTTTAAAACCAAGTCCACAGGGTGCCGCTAATTCTGTTGCTAAAGGCTCCTGATGTAGATTTAAACTGAGCAGCTGTTTTCACTGTTGTTTAAAAAAAAAAAGTTCAAATGGACTCCTCTAAAGAGTGGTGAATGTTGCCAAGTGTAGCTTCCTCTGAGGATGAGCAGTTCTCCACTCCAATATTTGTGTGAGCGTGACAGCGGGCTTTTGTTTGCTCAATTACACATTTTATGGGGATTTTTATTGGGATTCAGTGTAGTCTCCTGTGGGGACAAAAAGAGACAGATTAATACCTGCTGTAACAATCACATTTTAGATGCAAAACAATGCCACTTTGACAACAATTTTACCAACACAGACTGTGGCATAGCAAATGCATGCAACAATACTGCACTAAAGGGCAAATCAGAAAGTCTGCTTTATTGTCCTAATAGGAACTATGATTCATAAAAAATACAATTTAATTCAGCCATTACAATGTAAAAACAAGTGAAACTCATCAGAAAACTATCATGGTATTACTCAGTCTTTTACTCTGATGTAGCGTTCCTTCTACACCAGACAAGTCTGTTTTGGGGTGTAACCTCACAAGTATTTCCAGCCATGAAGTCAGTTTATCTGCTCGTGAAATTGGGAAAACCTGGTTGTGACGACTTCAAAATGCTGCATCTATGTGCCGTACAACAATAGTCGATCTTATACAGTGCATCCACAAAGTATTCACAGTGTTCACTATTCACTTTTTCCACATTTTGTTATGTTACAGCCTTATTCCAAAAGGGATTAAATTCATTTTTTCCTCAAAATTCTACACAAAACACCCCATAATGACAATGTTATTTTTTTTTTTTTGAGATTTTTGCAAATTTCTTTAAAAAAAAACTAAGAAATCACATGTTAAGTATTCACAGCCTTTGCACTGAAGCTCAAAACTGAGCTCAGGTGCATCCTGTTTCCACTGATCATCCTTGAGATGTTTCTACAGCTTAATTGGGAGTCCACCTGTGGAAAACTCAGTTGATGACATGATTTGGATATATAAGGTCCCACAGTTGGCAGTGCATGTCAGAGTACAAACCAAGCATGAAGTCAAAGGAATTGTCTGTAGCCCTCCGAGACAGGGTTGTCTCAAAGCACAAATCTGGGGAAGGGTACACAAAGATTTCTGCTGCTTTAAAGGTCCCAATGAGCACAGTGGCCTCCATCATCCATAAATGGAAAAAGTTCGGAACCACCAGGACTCTTCCTAGAGCTGGCCAACCATCTAAACTAGTGGTCTCCAACCTGGGGCTCCTGGAATGTTCAGGTTTCTGTGGGAAATTTTCTAATTTCACTTCTTAATTGGTCCAAAGATTTGCAAATAATTTGCTGCTGTTGTGCACTGATGCAAGGGTGCCCACAGGACACATGCATAACAACGACAAATTATTTGCAAATCTTTGGAATAATTAAGAAGTGAAATTAGAAAATTTCCCACAGAAGCCTCAACGTTCCAGGAGCTCCAGGTTGGAGACCCCTGGAACTGAGCGATCGGGGTAGAAGGGCCTTAGTCAGGGAGGTGACCAAGAACCTGATGGCACCATTCATAACCATGCCAATACCATCCCTACAGTGAAGCATGATGGTGGCAGCATCATGCTGTGGGGATGTTTTTTTTAGTGGCAGGAACTGGGGGACTAGTCAGGATAGAGGAAAAGATGAATGTAGCAATGTACAGAGACATGAAAACCTGCTCCAGAGTGCTCAACCTTAGACTGGGGCGATGGTTTATCTTTCAGGAGGACAACAACCCTAAGTACACAGCCAAGATATCAAAGGAGTGGCTTCAGGACATGTCTGTGAATGTCCTTGAGTGGCCCAGTCAGAGCCCAGACTTGAATCCAGTTGAACATCTCTGGAGAGATCTGAAAATGGCTGTGCACCGATGCTTCTTATCCAACCTGATGAAGCTTGAGAGGTGCGGCAAAGAGGAATGGGTGAAACTGCCCAAAGATGGGTGTGCCAAACTTGTGGCATCATATTCAAAAAGACTTTAGGCTGTAATTGCTGCCAAAGGTGCATCAACAAAGTATTGAGCAAAGGCTGTGAATAGTTATGTACATGTGATTTCTTAGGTTTTTTTTTATTGTTAATAAATTTGTAAAAATCTCAAAAAAAACTTTTCATGTTGTCATTATGGGATATTTTGTGTAGAATTAAGGGGGAAAAAAAAGAATTTATTCCATTTTGGAATAAGGCTGTAACATAAAATGTGGAAAAAGTGAAGCGCTGTGAATACTTTCCGGATGTACTGTATATAGCACAACCCCAATTCTGGTGAAGTTGGAATGTGTGAAACAAAAAAAAATTACAATGATTTAAAAAAAAAAAAATTCAATCTATATTCAACTGAATACACTACAAAGAAAAGATACTTAACATTTAAACTGAAACTTCATTGCTTTGTTGCAAATATTCATTTATTTTGAATTTTGATGCCTGCAACACACTCCAAAAAAGCGGAGACAGGGGCAACAAAAAAACTGGCAAAGTTGAGGAATGCTCAAAAAACACCTTTTTAGAACATTCTACAGGTGAACAGGTTAATTGCAAACAGGTGAGTGTCATGACTGGGTATAAAAGGAGCATCTTCGGAAGGCTCAGTCATTCTCAAGCGAGGATGCGGTGAGGTTCACCACTTTGTGAACAACTGCATGGGCAAATAGTCCAACAGTTTAAGAACGTCTTTCAATGCACAATTGCCAGGAATTTAGGGATTTCATAATCTACAGTCCATAATATCATCAAAAGATTCAGAAAATCTGTAGAAATTTCTGCACATAAGTGACCAGGCCAAAAAACAAACACTGAATACCGGTGACCTTCGATCCCTCAGGCAGCACTGCTTTAAAAACAGACATTATTCTGGAAAGAATATTATACAACAGTTAATTCTGACAAACAACTTGATTGGACAACAGGGATTTAAATTTGGGATTCCAGGAGTTACTATATTCCACAATAATCGCACGCCGATGTTTCTGGAAAGAATATTACACAACAGTTAGTTCTGACCAAACAACTTGATTGGACAATAGGGATTTGATTTGGGATTCCAGGAGTTACTATATTCAACGATAATCGCACTCCAATGTTTCACTGAATATCCACTTCAAAGGTGTTCTAGTAACTGTTAATTATTACCAACAGTGATTTTCTGTCAAAACTGGCTTCTTTTAGATGGGAATTGTAATACTGTGTTGGATACCTTATTTTCCACAGTGAGGCACTGTTTGAAAAGAAATCAATTCCGTGAGATGGAAGTCCTACCATTTAAAAAAAAAAAACCCACAAACTTTTAGTTGACACCAAGTCCTACTCTTGTAAGCATCCTTAAGCTATTTCCCACCCATTTTAAAACACGTCTGTTTTTAAAAAAAAACAAACAAACAAGCAAGCTAGTTTGATTTATTGTCTCAATTAGCAAACCAAAATACCTTTGTGATGGACTTTCATCTGAAAATACAAAAAAGCAAGTGTGCCCAAGCCAAATCGCTAGCATGCTAACTTGCCACCTGCACGATCTGACGGGGACCCACAAACCCTTTTCAAGGACTGACTGGAATGGATTATAGACAATGACTTTTACACTGGCCAATACTTAATTTGTTTACATGTAACTGCTTCCTAACTTGTACACCTGGCTGCAAATCTCATGAGACAAGCTATGACTTCACCTGACTGGGTGCTTACTTTGCGCCATCTAATGGACTGAAAATGCATTTGGTTGATTAATACCCAAGAGTTGACAACATTTACATGAACATACGGTGGAGATCGGGATTGGAGAGCAGTGTATTAATGCTTGATTTGTTCTTACATATGTTGTTCTTCACTGTTCGGGATTTGGCGGAGTGTCAGCTGTGGCTGTGCCACTGCTGTACTATCATGTTTTTGGAAATGATCAGGGCACTTCAACACAGACATTTATTTTGTAAAAAAAAAAAACAGCAAAATTAGAGAACAGTAACCACTATGTCAGGTCAGGCATTGATTTGCTTGCTACCGGATAACCATGAAAACTGGTACCACCTGTTTCATGGGTCGGGCCGTCGGCGACTCAACCAGCAACCCCGCCCTTCCGAGGGCGTGGAGGGTGAAACTGGGCATCCTGGCAGAACTAAAAATATCTGTCACAGGTCTGTGGTGGACCACTCCCAGTTACACGGGTGAGACTGGACATCCTGGCAGATAAGCACATCTGTCGCAAGGTCTGTGGTGGACTTTTGCCAGTCAAGTGCATCATGACATGCACTACACAAAGAGCAGAGATGAACAAACCTATCATCTGGTCAGTCACTGCAACAGATACTGGAGTCAGTTTGTCTTGGCCTGTCCTTGCCACTGATAATACCTCTATCTGCCAAGAATGCGCCGCTAGTCCAGCAAAAGCTAGTGGTACTCAAATACTTTGAAAGCAGTTTCATGAAATGGTCGGTAAGAGGGCAGCTCATGCCAGCTCGGACGTTGCCCGGGTTTGCAGGGTCGGGAGTTCCTGGCAGCAGAGGGCGGAGCTGCGTAGAGGAATCTGATCAGACCTAAATGAAACAGTCATTGTCGCCCACGACAGACTGCTATGATGATGATGATGATGTGTGAAATGACAGTAGGCCTATTCCTTTCTATATGGTGCTGATTGAGGTGCTTAGCAACAGTTAACTGGGTTACATTTACAAGGGACTATTTTTCTCAGTGGAGCAAAAACTGGCCTGATTGGTGGATTGCTGCAGAGATGGCTGTCCTTCTGGAAGGTTCTCCTCTCTCCACAGAGGAACGCTGGAGCTCTGACAGAGTGACCATTGGGTTCTTGGTCACCTCCCTGACTAAGGCCCTTCTCCCCCAGTCGCTCAGTTTAGATGGCCAGCCAGCTCTAGGAAGAGTCCTTGAGGTTCTGAACTTCCTCCATTTACGGATGATGGAGGCCACGGTGCTCACTAGGACCTTCAAAGCAGCAGCAATTTTTCTGTACCCTTCCTCAGATTTGTGCCTCGAAACAATCCTGTCTCGGAGGTCTACACACAATTCCATTGACTTCATGCTTAGTTTGTGCCCTGCCATACACTGTCAATTGTAGAACCAGGTGTGTGCCTTTCCAAATCATGTCCAACTTCAACAACATCAACATCCAACATCAACTTAATTTACCACAGGTGGACTCCAATTAAGCTGTAGAAACACCTCAAGGATGATCAGTGGAAACAGGATGCACCTGAGCTCAATTTTGAGTATTGCATGTAGAATTTTGAGGGAAAAAAATCAATTGAATCCATTCTGGAATAAGGCTGTAACATAACAAAACGTGGAAAAAGTGAAGCGCTGTGAATGCTTTTCAGATGCACTGTATGAGCCCGGAACAACTGAGGAGGACAGAAGTTCTTCACTTTGATGAAGCACAGCAAAAATAAAATGTTAAAATCATTCAGAAATGATTATACACAAAATAAACGAGACCAGCTTCATTCTTCTACATGCCAGATGACCACTGTGATCAGCTCTGCTTCAACAGAACTGATCGATTAAACAGCTCTCTTGAAAATGAGACCCAGTGTCTCAAAGGGATTACCTGGATTAATAAGGTTATTAATAAATAAACAGTGCAGCTAGTACCAGCGGCGTAACACCGGTCCCGCACAGGACTGTGTGTCCTCGTATCCTTGTATCTGGCCATTCCACTCCACAGTCATGCTGGTATTAACTTCACATTTTAGATATTACACGGTGTGCCGTTTGCAGGGAAAAAGGAATTTGTAGCGTCCAGTAAATGTGCTGTTACTGTGTGCCTGTAATGTCTGACGATTTCAGCCCCAAAACCCCCTGAAATTTTGAAGTTGTTGTGCAGTCGGAGCCGACAAAATTATGATCCAGTGATAAAGGGAAAAAGAAGACTGATTAAAAAGAGAGCACAAATCAGCTGTGTCTGCCATGTTTGCAGCATCCTCCACCGCAGAACTGTCACGTCTGTCTCACTTCAATGAGGAAATGGTTGGATGAAGTACGATATGACCGTTCAGACTGAGATCGGTTTGGAAAATATCAGATACGTATCCGAATTAGGACCACATATGAAAGTGGCCTGGGTCTGGCGTGAAAAAAATTGGATGTGTGCTGTTCAGACAGTCATTTAAAAAAAAAAAAAAAAAAAAAAAAAAAAAAAATCAGATATGGGTCACGTGTGCAAAACAAAACAAAACAAAAAATAAAAAAATAAAAAAATCAGAATTGAGCATTAAGACCTGCAGTGTGACCGTAGCCTTTGAGCCCATGGCATGGGTAACTTGCAAATAGGGATGGGCGATACCAGCATTTTTCCTTTCAATATGATACCATTAATTTATGGGACTTTCTTCAATACCGATACTTTTTGCCCAAAATCATGTGATTGCAGTTTCATTCACAACTTTATTGCAAGAGCAACATGAAACATGAGTAAAATTCATGAACATAAAACACTTGAAAGAAATGCTTATAAAATGATAATAAAATAGAACAATGAGCAAATAAAAATGTTTTTTTCCCATTAAGACTTGAAATGATGCAAAATTAATTCAATTTCTTAATTTGGTGAAGATTCTCAACTGAATTCAAGTATTTTTACTTCTGAAATGTTACACCATTCATCCAAATTCTATGGTAATACCAAGCAGCATATGTGTGGAATTTTTTTTAACAATGCAACTTTTTAAATTTTATTATTTATTTATTTATTTTATTTTCACACTATTATTTTACAAAATTAGTGTTTATTTTGTTAATTATTCAAACTTTATGCTGCTTGGTCTCACCATAGAATTTGGCTGAATGGTGTAACATTTCAGAAGTAATACTTCTGCTGCTGAGCTCACTCTGCACGGGAGTGAGTGCTTGGCTGCGCAGTGAGTCTTCAGCTCTGACATCTGATAGGCTACCATAATCATGTGACATGGCATACCATCTCTAAAACACGCTTGGGCTGGTTTTTTACAAGTTTTCACACATAAATTTAATGCCTAAAACTCTCAGAAGTGAAAATAAATTGCGCGTTTTGTATTAACAGAGTGGTATCATGGTATTTTAAAAAGTATCAACTCCAAAGTATCATCCAGCTGATATCGAGGTATCAATACTTGAGTATCGATAGGCCCATCTCTACTTGAAAATCTGTGAAGGCACTATTAATGCTGAACGGTACATACAGGTTTTAGGGCAACATATGCCGCCATCCAAGCAATGCCTGTTCAGGGACATCCTTGCTTATTTCAGTGAGACAATGCAAAGCCACATTCTGTCCGTGTTACAACAGCGTGGCTTTGTAGTAAAAGAGTGTGGGCACTAGACTGGCCTGCCTGCAGTCCAGACTAGGGATGGGCATAATTTACCGATTAACCGATAATTGATCATTAAGAATTTCACCGAGGAAGTTCATTTTCGTCGACAAACCGTTTTTTTTTTTTAAACAATCCGAGGCCTAGTGTACGGCCGTCCTCAAACAGTGCAATGGCAAAATTTGGGCACCAGGGGGCAACATTACACCATCGCCGTACCCTGGCGTGCCTCAGTTGATACACGCGGGCTTCCGTAGGGCAATCGCCAAATCATTAAGCGGTTACGGTGAAGTGTTGCGTGGGACCATTTCAATTTAAAAAATGACCAGGTGTACTGCAATCACTGCAATGCAGCATACAAATATACCTCATCGACAGGGTCCATGGAACACCCTTATTACGCAAAGAAACCGCCAACAGTGGTTGCGCGCTGAGTAATGGCGGTCGTGAAGATTCTTTTTTTTTTTCAGAAACTTTATTGAGAAGGTCATGAAGATTCGGTGTACACACGTCGAGGGAAGCTGCAGGAGGCGGCGTAGTAGCTCGACGGGAAGACTATTTCGCACAAAATGGCACAAGAGAACAGCAAAAAGTTCTGCGCGGCTAGACTAAGTAACACGAGCGATAGAGCAATGAATGCGGTCTTCGTTTGTTGGGTGGCCGCTCGGCAGGGAGACAAGGTGGGTAAAACGTCTCGGCCAATCAGCTTGCGGGGTGAAACGTCTCGGCCAATCAGCTTGCGAGATTCCCGAGCCGAGCCAACACGAGAACAGAGAGAGGGCTCTCCGTGCACCTGATGTTATAATGTAGTCTACCTGCCTTGTTACGTACCTAAAAATGTTAATGATTAACCGATTATTAATCATTAATTCTCCCGACGATCGGTGAAGAAAATTTCACCGAATGCCCATCCCTAGTCCAGACCCATCTCCCACTGAAAATGTGTGGTGCATTATGAAGTGTAAAATACAACAGAGACCCCAGACTGTTCAGCAATTGAAGTCGTACATCAAGCAAGAATGGGAAAGAATTCCACCCTCAAAACTTCAAAAATTATAGTGTTCCCAGTTCCGAAGCCCTTGAGGGCACCACAATCCACAGACAGTCTTAAAAGAGGACTTAACACCTTTCACTAAGTAAGACATCTGATTATTAACCGCTCTTCCTAGTTGCTGTTTAGTCTCTCATTTCTTAATTTGGGCTCATCTTTTTATCCATTTTTCCTTTATCAATTTGAGTTTAATGCTTTTAACCTGCAGCACTGAGATTTTTTTTAATGTGAAGAGTTGTAAATAAAATTTTTTCGGTTCCAGTTCCACCGGACCGGTGGCGCCACACGAGTTGGCTGCCCGTTGCAACAGCCTTTTTTTTTTTTTTTTTATCTTCCTTCTTCTTTCTACACCTTTCACTCTGTATATATAACACGGACACACAGATCGCCCCGGGGGTATCCCGAGTCGGCGGACGGAGCCGCTGTTTGCAGCAGGAGACGTTGCAGCGGGGAGGAGCTGGTGCTAGCTAGCACTCGACCGCCACCCGGTGCTAGCGGAGAGACTCGGCATGCCGGGAACTGTGGCGAGAGCGACGCAGGTGCTGGGCTGGAGTTTGGGCGGCGTGCAAGAAATATAAGACAGAATAATAAAGAGCGATGGCAAGAACCAAGCAGACCGCCCGTGGAATCTACTGGAGGAAAAGCCCCCCAGGAAGCAGCTAGCCACCAAGGCTGCTCAGAAAAGCGCTCCGGCCACCGGCAGAGTGAAGAAGCCTCACCGTTACAGGCCCGTGGCTCTGAGAGAGATCCGTCGCTACCAGAAATCCACGGAGCTGCTCATCCGTAAGCTGCCCATCCAGCGCCTGGTGAGGGAGATCGCTCAGGACTTCAAGACCGACCTGCGCCTCCTGAGCTTCGCCGTCATGGCTCTGCAGGAGGCCAGCAAGGCCTACCTGGTGGGTCTCTTTTTCGCTAAGAGGGTCACCATCATGCCCAAAGACATCCAGCTGGCCCACCGCATCCGCGGAGAGAGAGCTTAGACTTTGTGCTGCACATTCACCAACCATAATGCTCCGCACTGTGTGTCTATATATATATATATATATATTTATAGTAATATGTACATATGTTTACTAGCTGTTCTTGTTTTTTTCTTGCCTTCTGATTGTTGCTCCGAGTGTTGCTATCCCTGTGCTGTTGCAATCCTGGAATTTCCCCATTGTGGGACTAATAAAGGCTTATCTTATCTTAAAATGTATTACGTTTCAACTAATATCGCTAAGATGACGGCTGGTCTCTTAGTTGAAACATAATAAATTGTATTTATAAAATTAAAATGCATTTAATATAATAAAATGTATTATTATTATTATTATTATTAAGTATTAAGAAATGTTAAGAATTATCATGAACTTGTTTTCTTTGTAACATTTGATCTAAAAGCACACCTTAATGCAACATTTTGTTTTTGTTGTTGTTGTTGTTTTGGCCAGTTCTCATTTTCTGTAAATAAATGCTTTAAATCACAATATGGTGACTTGGAATTTGGGTAAGTTGTTTTGAGTATGTTAGAGAATACTCCCAAAAAGTTAGGGATATTTGGCTTTTGGGTGAAGTTTATGGAAAATGTAAACAGTTCACGCTACAATGATATAATATCATGAAAGTAGGGCATTTAAGTAAGTGAGTGCTCTAGTTTAGTGCCATGTCAGCGTCGATGGCTATTTCATGGCATAAAAAAAATAGAACTAATAAGAAAACTGAATTAAAATTTATATAGAGATAGGATGATAAATGAAAGAATAAATGAATAAATAAATAGATGGACAGATAAGATAAATAGAACAAGATAGATATGTAGATACATCCATCCATCTTCTACCGCTTTTCCGGAGGTCTGGGTCGCGGAGGCAGCAGTTCAAGCAGAGAAGCCCAGACTTCCCTCTCCCCAGCCACCTGCTCCAGCTCTTGAGAGGGGATACCAAGGCGTTCCCAGACCAGCTGGGAGACATAGTCTCTCCACCGAGTCCTGGGTCTGCCCCGGGGTCTCCTCCCAGTGGGACGTGCCTGAAACACCTCAAGTGGGAGGCGTCCAGGAGGCATCCTAATCAGATGCCCATACCACCTCAACTGACTCCTTTCAATGTGGAGGAGCAGCGGTTCTACTCTGAGCCTCTCCCGGATGACTAAGCTCCTCACCCTATCTCTGAGGGTGAGTCCAGCAATCCTATGGAGAAAGCTCATTTCAGCCGCTTGTATCCGCGATCTCGTTCTTTCGGTCATTACCCAAAGCTCGTGACCATAGGTGAGAGTAGGAACGTAGATTGACTGGTAAATCGACAGCTTTGCCTTAGAACTAAGCTCCCTCTTCACCATAACAGACCGGTACAACGTCCGCATCACTGCAGATGCTGCTCCAATCCGTCTGTCGATCTCTTGCTCCATTTTCCCCTCACTCGTGAACAAGACCCCAAGATACTTAAACTCCTCCACTTGGGGCAGGAGCCTGTCCCCAACCCAGAGAGGACAATCCACCTTTTTCCAGCTGAGGACCATGGACTCGGACTTGGAGGTGCTGATTCTCATCCCAGCCGCTTCACACTCAGCGGCAAACCGTCCCAGCAAGAGATGTAGGTCATTGCTGGATGAAGCCAACAGGACAACATCATCTGCAAACAACAGAGATGAGATCCTGTGGTCACCAAGCATAACACCCTCCACTCCCTGGCTGCGCCTAGAAATCCTGTCCATAAAAATTATGAACAGGATCGGTGACAAAGGGCAGCCCTGGCGGAGTCCAACTCTCACTGGGAATGACTCCGACCGAGTGTTGGCAATACGAACCAAATTCTCACAACGGTCGTACAGAGACCGAATAGCTCGTAACAACAAGCCCGATACCCCATACTCCCGAAGCACCCCCCACAAAAATCCACGAGGGACGCGGTTGAATGCCTTCTCCAAGTCCACAAAACACATGTAAACTGGTTGGGCAAACTCCCACGAACCCTCAAGAATTCTCGAGAGGGTAAAGAGCTGGTTCGATGTGCCACGGCCAGGACGAAAACCACATTGCTCCTCCTGAATCCGAGGTTCGACCAACGGCCGGACTCTCCTCTCCAGTACCTTGGCATAGACCTTCCCAGGGAGGCTGAGGAGTGTGATCCCTCTAAAGTTGGAGCACACCCTCCGGTCCCCTTTTTTGAAGAGAGGAACCACCACCCCGGTTTGCCATGCCAAAGGCACTGCCCCCGACCTCCACGCAATGTTGCAGAGACGTGTCAACCATGACAACCCAACAACATCCAGGGCCTTGAGGTACTCAGGGCGAATCTTGTCCACCCCCGGGGCCCAGCCACCAAGGACATTTTTAACCACCTTGGCGACCTCAGCCCCTGTGATAGGCGAGTCATCCCCCTTGTCCCCAAACCCTGCTTCCTCTGTGGAAGGCGTATCAGTGGGATTGAGGAGATCCTCGAAGTATTCCTTCCACCGCCCGACGATATCCCCAGTCGAAGTCAACAGTGTCCCATCCGCACCATACACAGTGTGGACGGGGAGCTGCTTTCCCCTCCTGAGCCGCCGGACAGTTTGCCAGAATCTCTTTTGAGGCCGACTGAAAATCTTGTTCCATGGCCTCACCGAACTCCTCCCATACCCGGGTTTTTGCTTCAGCAACCACCCGAGCTGCACTCCGCTTGGCCTGCCGGTACACCTCAGCTGCTTCGGGAGTCCCACAAGCCAACCAAGCTTGATAGGACTCCTTCTTCAGCTTAATGGCCCCCCTCACCACTGGTGTCCACCACTTGGTTCGGGGGTTGCCACCACGAGATGCACCGACCACCTTGCGGCCGCAGCTCTGGGCCGCCGCTTCAACAACAGAGGTGGAGAACATGGCCCATTCAGACTCCATGTCTCCAGACTCCCTCGGAATGTGGTTGAAGTTCTTCCGGAGGTGGGAGTTGAAGACCTCCCGGACAGGGGCCTCAGCCAGACGTTCCCAGCACACCCTCACTATACGTTTGGGTCTACCAGGTCTGAATGGCTTCCTCCCCTGCCATCGGATCCAACTCACCACCAGGTGGTGATCAGTTGACAGCTCTGCACCTCTCTTTACTCGGGTGTCCAAGACATACGGTCGCAGGTCTGACGATACGATAACAAAATCGATCATCGACCTGGGACCTAGGGTGTCCTGGTGCCAGGTGCACATATGGACACCCTTATGTAGATACAATAACAGAAAAATTAAATTAGATGCTTCAGATGCACATGTGCTAAAAACCCTAAAACTTTTTGGTGATGCCTTATTAAAAATATCTTTCAGTGACTTTTGAGTATAAAACCATTGTCTTGCTGTCATGAGAGCAGGACAGTCAAGTAAAATGAGCTTTATTGATAAAAAAATTTCCGCAGAACTGACAAGATGGTGGTGCTTCACCTTTTAATAAAAAACTGTGCGTGAGCCTTGAGTGGCCAATACGGCATCTAGTGTACACTACCTCATCATGTCGGTTTTGAAAGTGATACAAGTGTCTATGGCTTATGGCAGGTTTAATATCATGCAGTTTATTTGCAGTACATGTGTCCCATTCAGTCTGCCACTTCTTTAAAATATAGGAGGTTATTAGAGGACTGAGGTCTGAGGCTGGGATCTGGCATTGAGTGACTTCTTGGGTAAGGGCTCTCTTGGCAGCATTGTCTGCCTGCTTGTTACCTGACAGGCCAACATGGTTGGGATCCAACAGAAGATGATATTAACATTATGTTTCTGTAAAAAAAACAAAACAAACTAATTTCTCTAAAATCCAGATAATAATGGGGTGATCAGTCTTTAAAAACCCAAGTGCCTGAAGACAGGATCTGGAGTCAGTAAAAATTAAGGAGCTCTGTTGTTTGGTTCTCTCAGTGTGCTCCAATGCTAGAAGCAAAGCACGAGCTTCTGCTGTAAAAATTGAACATTGTTTGGGAATCTGCAAACCATGCTGACTGTGCCCAGTGACAACTGCAGCAGAGACTGAGTCCATCTACTTTGGATCCATCTAAGTATATGGAAATATGGTGAGGAAAACGGCATTTTATGTCTAAGATCTGCTGCTGGTACACATTTGGGTGAGTGTCTTTCTGTTTCGGCTCAGATCCAGAATGATATTGGGTTTCCTCACACTCCATGGTGGAATGGGACAAAACTGTTGTCTGTGTTATGTTGCTCATATCAGGGTTTAATTTCACCAGGTGAGGTTCTATACGGGATCCAAAAGGAGTGATGCTCTTAGGTCTGACCTTATACATCTGCAAAAATCGAGGGTGAAAAACTGCAGAGTAGGCTGGATTAACCATATACTGGAGAGCCAATTTTAGGCACCTGATTTCAAGTGAAGGCTTGTTTGCTTCAACATACAAACTTTTAACAGGACATGTTCTGAATGCCCCCAAGGCAAGCCTTAGACCTTCATGATGGACAGTTTCCAGCGTCCTGATGTATATTTTCCTTGCTGATCCATAAACTATGTTCCCATACTCTAATGGACATCTTACAAGTGCTCTATAGAGACGCAGCAGCACAGCAGAGTCCACACCCCAATTAGTTTTTGCCAAAACTTTAATAATATCAAGGGCTTTAAAACATCTCATTCGTAGAAATTTTATATATGGAATAAAAGACAGCTTATAATCAAAAATAAGCCCAAGGAATTTGGTTTCTTTCACCACCTTGACAGCTTCTCCATCTATGAAAAGCTCAGGGTTGAGGTGAAGAGACCGTAGCATGCAAAAGCGCATGCAGACAGATTTTGTTTTTGAAAATTTAAAACCATTACTGACTGACCACATATTAATCTTGTTTATGCACAGCTGTAGTTGGGCATTTAAGTAGAAGCATGCAATGGTGATCTCCTCATCTCAAACAATTTACTGAAACAAAAGCCAACAACAGTGGTGGGTATACCACAACAAAAAATGTCAATGTCTCAATAATTTGTCATGTGCCCTTGAGCATCAATTACAGCTTGACAACGACGTCTCATGCTGTTCACAAGCCGACTTATTGTCTGCTGAGACATGACATTCCACTCTTCTTGAAGGGCGGCCCTCAGGTCATTAAGGTTGTGGGGTGCAGGATTATGAGCCTCTACACGGCAACTCAGCTGAACCCATAGGTTTTCTATGAGATTCAGTCTGGAGAGAGTGCAGGCCACTCCATTTGAGGTACCCCAGCCTCCAGCAACCGTTCCCTAATGATGCGACCTCAATGAGCTGGAGTATTGTTGGCCATGAAGACGAAATTAACCCTGTGTTGTTCATGCAGGAGCACAATGACTGGATTAATGATGTTACTCAGGTAGTATCAGTTTGTCACTGTAGGGCGGTTCTGTATTGACTAGACACACCTGCCCAGACTGTAACACGGTGACAACAGTGGCTGATGCATAGTGCTCTCCTTGATGTCTCCAACATTGTTGGCGGCCATCATTTCTGCTCAACATGAATTGACTTTCATCATAGAACAGCACTGAAACCCACTTGTCCCTTATCCAGTGTAAATGCTCCCTGGTCCATGCAAGACATTGATGCCTGTGCCTGGTAGTGTGGTCAGGTACCCTTGCAAGTCATCTAGCACGCAGACTACGCTGATGTAAATGGTTTTGAATGGTCTGACGTGACACTTGGGTGCCTCTCACCTCCCTTAAATGTGCCTGGAGTTGAGTGGCATTCATCATCCAGTTCCGCAGGGCACTCTTCACAATGAAGCAGACATCAGTGTGGGATGTGGCCAAAGGACGTTCACTTCTATGCCTTTCTGTGACTTCCAGTCTCTCTGTATCTCTGTTGCAATCTTGCTGATGATACTTGTGTGACACTCTAAGCTTAGTGGCCACTTCCCTCTGAGAACATCCTGTTTTAAGCCTTGCAATGGCGAGGTACTGTTGATCATTTGTTAGGAGTCATCTTGGTCTCATGATGTCAAAAGTGAACAGCATGATGAAGAGGACTGTTTAAATACCAGCTGTAACTGAACCAGAAAATTAAATTGATTGATTGATTAATGGATTAACCACCTGTTGTCAATTTTGCTGTTCAGCACCTTGTTCAAGAACACCAAGTTATACAAAAAGTACTGAAACACTCAACAGTTGGACATGTGCATTCAAAAGGTTAGAGAAGATTAACGTAAGTTCACCTGTAAAGGTTACAGTGCATTTCAGGTGCATCCTGAAATTTCACCCAAAAGTAGAATATCCCTAACTTTTTGTGAGTAGTGCAGTAAAACCAGATAAAGTGATAATTATGCAGTGTTCTCTCTGGTCTCTTAATTTTTTTTTCCAGAGCTGTAGTGCCACCTATGTTTTTATGAACACTGCTGTGGCTACTATTAAGCTCACTGCATGTGGTGGTCACATACCTGAGTCTGGTTGGTCACGGTGTGAAATACATGTGACCCATGAGTCAATCAAAGGGATGTTCGGGACAGCAGGGCTTCACCTTTGACCAGGAATCAATGCAACTGCAGGGAGAAACAGCAGATTTAGGGGGTGGAGACAACAAGACAATGGGCAATGTGACAGCACCTCAGGTGTGTTTTTGACTCATCTCCCAGAAAGAAACTAGAAGAGAGAAATCAGATAACAGGTAATCACTTTGGTTGGCTGTGAATATGTCTTAAGGGTCAGCACACTGAATAAAGATGGAGCAGAGATAAGATGAGTCAAGTCCCCAGTTCTTTAGGCTTCTGGGCACGTCGTTTGTCTTGTTTCTTTGTGTTGTAGATCATCTGTTGCCTTGCACACAACGTTTTTACCCCAAACTGTGGATGTTTGTCTCCAGTTTAGCTGTCTGTGCATATTACACCAGGTATTTGGACGTGTGAAAGTGTAGAGATTTGAAACCAGAGTGGAGAGATTTTCCTGGTGCTGTTTAAGCACGTTTGTATCTACAGAAATAAAGAGTGGCCTCAGTTTACAATAGATTTCAGCCAATTCATACACCAAGGAGCATTTACTTCTCACAGAGAAATACAAATATGATGCTTTCTGTATTTCTCACAGAATTACGAGCTCCGTGATGAAACTTTAAGCCTGGTGTGTTTATAGTTCGGATCAGGTCAAAAACAGGCTCTTAACAGTATCTGTAAAACTGCTTTTTTACACAATAGATGCAGCCTTATATAGAAAAATAATCCTCAAAATTATAACCAAGGAGGATGCCTGCCTTTGTTGAATGATGAACAAATCACTGTGGAGCTGCCCATGTTGCAAATCCAGTTTTGTGCTGCGCAAATGATGAGATGTGGCTGCAGCCTGACATCTCATCATATCACTATTTTGTCTTACTTGGAATGCTTTTGTAAAAGTTATGACTGAAGACTCATCAAATATTCAAACCAGCTGTCAGTAAGTCAGATTTTTTATTGCCTGCAATTGTATGGGTTATTTATTTAACCATTTGTATAGCGCCTAATCACAACAAACATAATCTCTATGCGCTATTTATTTATTACTCCCTCATTCTTTCACGGCAGTGGCTCAGGAGGTAGAGCAGGTCGTCCAATAACCACATGGTTGGCAGTTCGAATCCCATTCTCCCCAGTATCCTGCCGTTGTGTCCCTGGCCAAGACACTTCACCCCCAATTGCTCCTGGTGGGTCTGGAAGCGCCATGTTAGGCAGCATGCCTCCATCAGTGTGTGAATGTGTGCGTGAATGGGTGGATGGCAGGATCTGTAAAGAGTTTTGGTCATCAAGAGATGAGAATAAAAGTGCTATATAAGTGAACACCATTTACCATTTTCAGCTTAAAGAAAATGAATATACTGTAAATATTTACTGCAGATGGAATCTGGTGTTTATAGTAATAATCCAAAGTCCCTAGTAAAACTTCTACTTGTCATCCGCTAGTTCCAACAGCAGTTTTCACACCGGTGGATCCATGTGCACGCGTGGTTGCTTGTGTGAGGTGTCGTGTGCACGCGAATGTTTCTCTCCGGGTCTAAACGAAAATGTTGTGTGCACCAGGCCATAGTCAGATAGCTTTTTCTCTCATCTGTGATCAACAATGAATGTTTTCTTTGTTCTTTGTTACAACTGCAATGGATTGCTTCATATTCTTATTTGATTAACCTCACTAATCTTTAACAGTTAGTCATAGCTTGATTTTTATAATAAGCAGCCAGAAGCAACATCTATACAACTTAAATTCCCCCTCCATTTTAATTGCTAGCCAGGTTAAATGTTGGATTATTGAGCAAAAAAAAAAAAAAAAAAAAGACATATACATATAATTAAGCTTTACGATACACTCAGACTTTATTAATATTTCCAAGTCCAAAGACAACACAATCAAATATTGCAAAAATTAACCATACATTAATCAACTATAGAACATATTTACTGCAGTGCCAATTAATGAATTTAGCAGTGCAGCCAGTCAGTACAACAGAGACACTGGAATTGTAGCGGCACACAAGTAAGAGCAATATTTTTTCACTGTCGCTGCTATGCAGAACCGAGTTATTGCACATTGCAGATAATCTTCATATTGCAAAAGGCTGTGTTTGTTTTTTGTTTTGTTTTTTTGCCATTATTGTTTTGTTTCCAGTAATTAAACCTTTTCCAAATCTGACATTCTAAGGCCCCAAATTTACACAAAGGGCCAAAACCACAATACCAAACAGACATTTTCACCTAAAATTAAACTGAGATTTGACCTTTTGTCAGTTACAGATGCATGCATTATGTTGGTTTTATGTAACCATGTAACCTATTAATATAGAAAGTGTTAGGCTCTAATCACTTCCGCTTAATACAGACAGTTATGACAACTTTGCCTGACCATTTCCAATTGTTATTGTGTTAAACCTGCAATAAAGGGAAGAGAAACCAGTAGCCTCTGAAAATGAAAGCCATCAGTTATTTTTGAAAACAGCCAAAAAATTTGATTTTAAAATGTATACTGGATTAAAACTTCATGACAATGCAGGACACAACAGTTTTAGTGCTCATACAGGCAAATGTTTAAGATATTTAATATTTGTTTGTCGGAAGAAGCAAACATCTCATCAACTCTACAGTTAAAAAAAAAAAAAGGCTTCCCAAAATCAAGTCTCACCATTAGGCAGTCTAGACAGTTCCTCATGGGAGTTGTTTTGGCATTAAAAGTTTCAAAACACATATCTAGAAATTTATTATTCCAACACCATCTCTGACACCATGCGGTTCAGAGATTTCAGTTGAGAATTTCAAAGAGCCGTGTCTCTCCTACAATATCTCTGACTGTACTGTGAGCTGATTTTTGCTTAGCCAATAGTCAGCCCCAAGTTAAAAAAGCCCAGGCTCTGATTGTGGACTCCTAAGCACATTTCCTACCACATCACATGTTACTCAACTGTATTCTTCACTACTACTGATTTCACACAACAGCTGTTCTGATATAAATTAGAAAGTAAAGTTCTACAAATTAATCTGATAAAGCTTTTCTTTTCTTTTTAGACAAGGAACCTCAAATAATGTAACAACTGAGATAGATAATTAATTCCCTTCCACAGCATGTGGGACACCATGTGGTGCATGGGGCAGCGCCTATCTCCGTTTCACTGACCGTCAGCCACACAGCTACTGTAAGTAGTGAAAGTTACAGTCCCCCCCCCACTGTAGCTTTCACAGGGTCAGTCCTCTGGTAGCTCTGTGTGTAACTTTCCTTTCCCCAGTCTATTATGCTGAGCACCAAGCTAGAAGGCGGAAAGTACCATTTTTTTAAAAAAAAAATTTTTGTGGGCTGAAGTACATTCTTTTTTTTAATTTAAGTTTTTGTAAAGGGTATACACGTCATTACAGCATTGCATTGTTTACATTTTAATCACATGTCCCCTTATTTTTTGTTATTTGACAACATTGGAAGAATAATTATTACAACACCCCTTTTTTTAAGTGAAAGAAAAAGTGAAATTAAAGAGAACAAAAAACAAACAAACAAACAAAAAATAAATAAAAATAAAGGAGCATCTGAGTAGCATTGGAACAAAGAGAGGTGCCATTATTGAAATGGTATTTGTCAAAGATTAGATCTAATGGAAGACTCATATGCGATCCAGGGTTGCCAAAAGTTCAAGAACCCATCCATGTCCTGTCTCAATGCGAATGTCAACTTTTCCATCGAGTAAATGTCTTGGATCACGTTAATCCAATCTTCAGGTGTAGGACAGTCCTTCAGCATCCATTTTTTAGTTAGGGCTTTTTTATTTGCCAATATTAAAACAGTGAATAAGTACTTTTCTCCTCGTCTTTCCAGTGAATCCGGTAGTAAACCCAAATACAAAGTTACAAAAGAAAAGGGAACTGTTATTTTGAATATTTTCCCAAATATTGTCTGTACATTGGTCCAATATTGGTGGATAACTGGGCATGACCAAAACACATGAAAATGATTTGCAGTCTCTTCACCACACAAGCGCCAACAGTTCAACCCCTTATGAGTAAATTTGTTTTGTGCAGGTGTTCTGAAAAATCTTACCAAATTTTTCCATCCAAATTCTCCCCACTGCAGGGATGAGGTACTTTTCCATTGCTGTTTATTTAGCTTTTCCCATATTTCCAGTTGTAAAGTGAAATTCCCCTCTTTTTCCCATCTCTCTTTTATATATGATGTGTTGTCTCCTTTTAAGTCTTGAAGACCTTGGTATATTTTAGAAATGTATCTGATCCCTGGGATCCCTTTATATGCCATTAAGAAAACCTTCAGAACACCTGACTGGGCCCTTTCCAAATCCTCCTTTTTAAGTATATTGTTTATGTGGTGTCTAAGCTGAAAGAACCTGTAAAGGTCTTGATTTATTAGACCTTGTTTTTTCAAATCTTCAAAACTTCTTAAAATTTGCCCTTTAAAAAAATCGTAATATTTTATCAGTCCGTTCTCTTTCCACTTTTTAAATCTAGTGTCTGTTTTATTAGGAGTAAAGTCTTGATCATAGGCAATCCATTGCAGAAATCGATAGGGCTCTTTAGTTTGATTCTCTCAAACCAAATTTTTAGCGGGGTCTCTATCCACGGGTTAGTGTTATTCAAAAGTTTAGGTAAGGCATTGTTCCCTATTATCGCCTGTAGGGGGATGTCACTTGTTATTTGGCATTCCATCTCCTTCCATTGTGCAGTGTAGACTGGGTTACATATCTCTACTAAAGTTTTAATTTGTGTGGCTTTAAAATAGTCCCTGATATTTGGCAGCGCAAGCCCACCTTTGTCTTTGTTTAGCTGTAGGGTTCTATATTTGATTCTAGGTCTCTTGCCCTGCCATATGAATCTTGAGATCCTTCTGTCCAGCTCCTGCCATGTTTTTTTGGGAGGTTCTACCGGTATTGTTTGGAAAAGGTATAGAAGACATGGAAGTATATTCATTTTGACTGCTTCAATTCTTTGTGCAGTACCCAATAATGGTATCATATTCCATCTTGCTAGATCAGATTTTATTTTTGCCACCAGTGGGATCATAGTTTAGTGTTATAATTTTGTTGAGTTGTTTCGGAATATTGACCCCCAGATATTTCATAGATTCCATCTCCCAGTTAGTTTTGAGTTTGCTTAGTAAATATTGATTTGGGTCATAGTTGAATGTTAAAACTTGGGTTTTATGCATGTTTAGTTCGTACCCCGATAAATCTCCATACTCTGAAAAAACTGAGATTAGTTCTGGAAAAGAGGTGTCCGGCTGCCCCAGGTATATTAAAATGTCATCAGCAAAGAGTGCTATTTTATGTTCCTTCTGACCAAGTGTAATACCTTGAATTTTTTGATTCTGTCTTATCCACTGGCTCAGAGGTTCTATGAAGATTGCAAAGAGCAGTGGAGACAAGGGGCAGCCCTGACGGCATCCTCTTTCCAGCTCAAAAGATGATGATAAATTACCGTTAACCCTTATTTTAGCTGTTGGTTTTTTATATAATGCCTGGATAGTTCTAATGAAGTTGTTATGAAAATTGAAACTGGATAAGATTCTATATAGGAAAGACCAGTCAACCGAATCGAACGCTTTTTCAGCATCTAATCCCAATATGACTGCATTTAAGTTATATTTTTTTATATGATGAATTATGTGTAAAGTGCGTCTAATGTTGTCTTGTGTCTATCTTTGTCTTATAAAACCTGTTTGGTCTAAATGAATTAAGTCTGTCAGTATATTTTCTAACCTTTTGGCAAGGATAGTGGTAAAAAACTTATAGTCCTGATTTAATACACTGATTGGTCTGTAGTTGGAGCATTCTAGTTTATCCTTTACAGGTTTAGGCATGACTGCAATGACCCCTTCTCTCCAGGAGGGGGGGATTTCCCCTGTGTGGAGGACATAGTTAAATGTTTTCAGGAGGAGAGGAGATAGTTGCTGTTTAAAGGTTTTGTACCACTCTGCTGTATAGCCATCTGCTCCTGGGGATTTGTTAACTTTAAGTTTCATAATTGCTTTTTCTAATTCTTTAGGTTGTATTTCTGACAGCGTTTTATTTTGAGACTCAGCAAGTTGGGGAAGGTTTAATGTGTTTAGGAATGCTTCGGATGCGTTTTTATGTTTTTTGAGGGAGTACAAGTTCTTATAGTAGTTCTCGAAGCTTTTAAGAATATCCTGAATTCTGAATTTCATTTCCTTTGATACTGGGTCTCTGATTTTGTAGATTGCTTTTTCCGTTTGTTGTTTCCTCAATTTATAGGCTAGTAATTTTGCCGATTTGCTGCCTGCTTCATAGTATTTTTGTTTCAGAAATGTATGTTTCTTCTGGATTTCTATTGTGTAGATCTCATTTATTTGTTTTTTAATTTCCTTAATTTTGAGCGAGTCATTAGAATGAGTGTTGCCTTTGTGTTCTTTTTCTAGGTTCTTAAGTTCTGACTCTAATGTGGTTAGTTTTTCTTGTCTCAGTTTCTTTTGGATTGCCAGTTTTGCAATAATCTTTCCCCTTATTACAGCTTTGCATGCATCCCACAGTATTAAAGGGGATACTTCTCCATTATCGTTTTCTTCCAAATATCTGAGAATATCTGATTCCAATTCATCTTTCAGTGGTCCTTTCAGGACATTTGAATTCAACCTCCAAGAAAATCTATTATTTGTGTATTTTTGGATACTTAAGTCCATATAGATCGGACTGTGGTCAGAGAGATCCATCAGTCCTATTTTACATGTTTTTACTCTTCCAGTGTCTCTATTAAACATAAAAAAATAGTCAATCCTTGAGTATGATGAATGTGGCGCTGAGTAAAATGTATAATCTTTTACACTGGGGTCGAATTCCCTCCACACATCACAGATTCCCATTTCATTTAGTAGCATCCGAGTTTTCCTACTTTGAGTGTTATTTTGATGTGGAGAATTACCTGATGCATCCCAGTATGGATTCAGTCTTAGATTGAAGTCTCCACCACATATCACTAAACCTTGGGCTTTAGTTATCATTAGGTCAAATACATTTTTATAAAATTTCCAGTTAGCCCCTGGAGGTGCATATACATTCAGCAGGGTGATATCTTCTCCCTCTAGCCGCCCAATTACCAAACTGTATCTCCCTTCTTTATCTTTGTGTCCTGATTTTTTTTCAAATGTAATTTTGGTTGAGATCAATGTCGCTACTCCCCTCCTCCCCCCTGACTTATATGAAGATGAAGAGATCATTTTAAACCCTTGTCTATTGAGTTTAGTGTGCTCCACGTCTGTTAGGTGGGTTTCTTGTAAAAATATTATTCCTGCTTTGTCTTTTTTCATTTTGCCTAGAATCTTGGATCTTTTAACTGGATTCAGGATCCCTTTTACATTATATGAGATTATTTTGGTTACACCCTGTTTCTCCATTGTATAGTCTTATTTAGTATAACAGTGTGGTGGCCCTCTTTTATGCTACTCAGAAACTGAAAGAACATTAAGAACATAAAAAACATTAAGAACATAGTGTATAAAACTTTAAAACAAAAAACTGAAAAGAACTTCCTGAGCTGAGGTCTTTTTAGAGACCCTGGAAGAGCCCTGATGGAGTGTAGGCTCTGAGGGAAATTCCTCAAACTCTGTTAGGTGTTGAGGGCCCTCTCTTACCCCTGTAAGTTGTCCCATGTTTTTAACGTGAATTTCAGATCCCAATCCCAACTTGTAATGATTTTTTTTTTTTTTTTTTTTAATGCCTATACCCTATGAAATTGTGTGCACCCTCCCACCACCATCACAGCAAACGTTCACGCTAATACAGTATTTGTTACGTGTGGGGAGAACATGTGGATCATTGTCACATTTCTATTTTAACAAGTTTTTTTTTTTTTAAAGACTTATTTGTTTCTAATATTATGACTGTTCCATGAAATGTTTTACCACATGCTGATTCTGCATCTCCTTTAATGTTTGTTACCTTGTAGGAGGGGGGTTGGATGTGCAGATTGACTAAAAAAATCGTTATTCCCTCCTGTAAACGGCCAGTTTTTCCTTGTAGCTCTGACGCTGGGTTTCCCGCTGCTGGCCCGAGGATTTTGAGGGTCTCTGTGTGGACCACGTTTGGGCCTTGATTCTTTCGCTTGGGTCTGCTGTGGGTTTAAACACCGTTACCGGGAGCCCTCTTCTCGCCATGTCCGCGGTTGCTTCTTCCGCCGAATTATAGAGACATGTCTCTTCACCGTAGAAAACCCTTAGCTTCGCCGGAAATGGAGTCTGAAAGCGCAGTTTTTTCTCTCGTAGCACCTTTTTAGCGTCGTCGTATTCCCGATGCTTTTTAAGGACCTCCGGGGCGTAATCGTGTTCCACGAAAACTTTTCTCTCTTGGTGCATAAATCCTTTTTTCTGCCAAGCCAGTCTTACAACCTCTTGTTTTATTTTGGAGTTGGAGAACCTCACCACCACCGATCTTGGTGGCGCTTCCGCCGCCGGCCTAGGGGCTAATGTACGGTGCGCCCTTTCTATCTTCAAGTCGGTGGATTGGGGAATATCCAACTTCTCTCTCAGTAAGGATTCCACGCATGCCGCCATTGTGGTGAAACCATCCTCGACTCCTTCTTTCAGACCATGAATTCTTATGTTGTCTCTTCTCAGTCTTCCTTCTTGGTCGGTTAGCTTAGCTTCTAGTCTTGACTGCCTTTTGTGTAGATCCAGCACCGAATCTTCCAGCCCTTTTATTCTTTCCTCTGCTTCCAAGATTCGGTTCTCGGCCTGGTCCACTCTGCCGTTTGTCCTTTTTAATTCTTCTTTGATTTCATGAAATTCGGCCCAACACTCTCGGCGAAATCGTCTTAATTCTTTAAATACCATTTTCAAGCTAACCTTTTTGTTAGCTTCATTCAGCTCCTCGTCTTCTGAATGGAAATCCTCCAGATCAGATTCTTCGGCCGATGCGTGCCCTGGCCTGGTAAATGTCGATTTCTTCTGTTTTCCTTTAGGCATGATGACTTTGTCCTTTGATTTTCACTCTTCCAAAAATCCGTTAAATCTGATTTTCAAGGTATTTTACTGGATTGGGTCTGGGAGCTTCAGCGTTAAGCTGCAATCACCATGGTGTCCAGACCGGAAGTCCCGGAAAGAACCATTTTTATATGGTCTTTGGTATGACCCGGCCAGGATTTGAACCCCGACCTCCCGGTTGTGGGGTGGATGATCTACCAACTAGGCCACCACTCTGGTAACAACTGAGATACCAGAATCAGAATCAGATTTATTGCCATTGTTCATGTAGTACACAAACTAGGAATTTGTCTCGGTGCCATGCTGCAACATTAAAAACATGATGAGATAAAGAGATAAACTAAAAAACTAAAGGACTAAAAACTAAAGGACTAAAAATGTGCAATAAGTGTAGAAAAATAAGTAATAATGATAATAATAATAATAATAATAATAATAGTAATAAGGAGTAATACTAGTAAGGCAGTTTTAAAAAAATTAGCAAGTAGCAGATAATATGGGGTACCACAGTGCAGTTGATAATGCAACAGAAAAAACAGTGATGAATGACATGAGTCTGGTTGAGCTGCTGTACATAGTGCACGAGAGTCAATAAGTCACTTAATGTTCAGCAGTCTGATGGCAGAGGGGAAAAAGCTATTCATGTGCCGGGAGGTTTTAGTCCGACTGGACCAAAGTCTTCTCCCTGAGGGGAGGGGGGCAAACAGTACGTGACCAGGGTGTGAAGGATCGGCTATGATCCGGCCAGCACGCCTCCGGGTCCTGGAGATGTACAGGTCCTGAAGAGATGGGAGCTTGCAGCCGATCACCTTCTCAGCAGTGCGCACAACGCGCTGCAGCCTTAGTCTGTCCCTGGCAGTGGCTCCTGCATACCACACAGTTATGGAGGAGGTGAGGATGGACTCGATGATGGCCGTGTAGAACTGGACTAACATCTTGGTGGGTAGCTTGAGTAGTGGGTAGCTTGAGTGGGTAGCTTGACATATAATACCCTACTATTATATGTCAACATGGCTCCAGTTAGCTATTTTAGTTGAATTTGATAAGCCACTGATGACCATTTTGATTGAAATTCACTGGTCTTTGATGGTCCCACTGTAGCCAGTGTCTGTTTTAACTCTTAAGTGGGAGTTATGCACCCGCATCATGTCGACACCATTACCGAAGTCCGTAGCAGATGCAGTGATTGGCAATTTTTTCTTGTGTGTTGGGTGGAATGCATTGTTCCACTGCCAAAATGGGTTTCAGCTGATGTGTGTAGTGATATAAGGGATAAGGATAAGGACCTGTACTTATATTGTACTTTTCTAGTCTCAAAGACCACTCAAAGCACTTCACTAGTACGTACTAACCCTCTATTCTAAGGGCCTATAGGAGACAGCTATCTAGGGACAATTTTAGAACAACCAATTAACGTAACATGCATGTCTTTGGATTGTGGGAGGAAACCGGAGCCCCTGGAGTAAACCCACGCAGCACAGGGAGAACATGCAAACTCCACACAGAAAGGTTCCTACCCCTGCCAGCCTGGGGATTCAAACCTGGAATCTTCTAGCTGTTAGGCAACAGTGCTAACCACTGCACCACCATGCTGCCCATGATTTGTGTTCAGCCTGTGTTTTTGTTTATGAAATGGCGATGGACAAGAGCAGATTGTGATGGAGTTGGAGTTAATAAATGTTACGAAAAAGCAACTTTTCATACGATCGTTGCACAGAGAAAAAGGGTCGGAGAAAACTGTACGTGCAACCACCACTGCTGCAGTTATTTGACAATCTGTGTAAGTAGTGGGGTTATGACAAGCCACAAAATATTCTGTATGTGCTCACTTCCTCAATATTCTTTTGAATTTGGACCATTGTTTAACCGACTCGCTTTGGAAGTTGTGCCTCTGTGAACTGACAGAGCAGAGCAGCGGCGAGAACCAGGAAATGTGAAGGAGGAGACAAAGCAGCCCAATTACAGCTCATATGGCCTGCATCGCCGACGTGCACCTCTCCTTCTCTAGAGAGGTGCATGTCGGGTGACACGGGGATATTGCGTTGATGCTGTTGCAGCTGCGTCATGTTGACGCAGGTGCATAAATGCAGCTTTATTTGTCAAGATTAAAAAAAAGTACAGTATTTGAGCCATTCTCCAAAATCAGATTTTTTATGAATATGGGCAATAAGACTATTTACCACAAATGTGCAGAAATGTGTACACTAATATGGAACAACTATTGTGTTACGCCAGCAAATCTTTGTCAGATCTATAAAAGGTCAAATATATTTTGTCATAAGAGATCTGTATTTAATGGCAACACATAACTTGTTGCAATCCTCCACCACTAGAGTTTTCAAGTGGTATCTCAATGCATCCATTTTGGTTTTCAAACACAATCTAGTATTCTGAGAAGGGAATTGCCCCCCCCCCCATTCTTCACCTCTCCTGACAAAAAGAAGGGTTTTTCTCATTGATATGGACACCTCTGTATCTCATGTTCTTCCATTTCAAGAAACAGACTGATCGCTCCACAACTGGCATCTTCCACTTAAGATAAGATAAGATAAGCCTTTATTAGTCCCACAACGGGGAAATTCCAGGATTGCAACAGCACAGGGATAGCAACACTCAGAGCAACAATCAGAAGGCAAGAAAAAAAACAAGCAAGCAAGAGCAGCTAATAAACATATGTACGTATTACTATAAAATATATATATATACACACACACACAGACACACAGTGCAGAGCATTGTAGCTGGATGGAATAAATATATGAATATATGAACACACAGTGCAGAGCATTGTAGCTAGATGGAATAAATATGTAAATATATAAACACCCACAGTACGGAGCATAGCAGCTAGGTGGAATAAATATGCAAGTATATAAACACACACAGTGCGGAGCAATGTAGCTAGATGGAATAATATGTAGATATATAAATATATAAACACCCACAGTACGGAGCATTGTAGCTAGATGGAATAAATATGCAAATATATAAACACACACAGTGCAGAGCATTGTTGCTAGATGGAATGAAACAGCATAACCGTCTACTTAGTTATCCTACATGGTATGATTATGTGCCCATACATATTCTCACCCTCCATAGCGACCGGTATGTTCCTAGTTGTATGCCGGAGAGGACCATTGTGTAAGTCTATTGCATCTTTTGCATTCAAAAAACTATTAGTTTGTTACGTCTTTTTGCTATCTCTGCGAGCAGCCCTGCTTAGGTTGTACAGTCTGACAGCCGTTGGTAGGAAGGACCTACGAAACCTCTCGGTTGTGCACCTGGGATGATGTAGTCTGCTGCTAAATGAGCTCCTCAGTGCATTCAGTATGTCCTGCATAGGGTGGAACTCGGACTCCAGCAGAGATGACAGTTTAGCCACCGTCCTTCTCTCTCCTATCTCCTCCATCGGATCAAGGCGCTGCCCCAGGACAGAGCTAGCTTTCTTAATCAGTTTGTTCAGTCTCTTCCTATCTGCTGCAGTAATGCCACTTCCTTCCTATTTTACATACCTAAATGGGAATGTTCTTGCAATTCTCAAGAGAAAATCAGTTTTTTTTTCCACAAAAAAATGAGGGACCAAACAACAAACCTGAAAGCTGATTTTGTAATAATGTATTGTAAAGCAAGTTTTTAAAAAAATGCATAGGCTAATTTAAGTACTGTGAACTTGAAAAACTTAATACATTGCCTTTAATCACAATTTCATTAATTTTTATGTTCTCTCACTCCCCCCCCCCCCCCATTTGTATGTGCTCCTTCATAAAGTAATACATCAACCAAATTTAGTTACCTCTTATGGTAGACACAGAGGCAGGCTAGCCTGGCGATGGTCTCTCCCTGCACCAGATCCTCCAAACAGATTGAACACTCTCCACTGTCTTTACTGAGCACATCCGCTGAAAATACACAAAGCAACAATAAACATTGCTGAGTTTTTAATATACACACAGCTGTTGGGTGGTATTTGTGTGGTATGATACCTACTGTTGTAAGGTAGGGGTGGAGAGGTGAGGCAGCTCAGCAGGTGATCTTCGATCCGACCCCCGGGGAAAGGCTTCGAGCAGAAAGGACAACGGATATCTGCAGGGGACAGGGGCATAACAGAGCTGAGGTTAACAAGCTCTGTCACGGCAAGATATAAATGATAGATGATGTGCACACAACACTGAGTACAAGCACTGTATTTAGAGATGTAGGTTACACAAGCCGACACCACAAACCAAGTCCAGATTAAAACAGTCGGCGAGAGAATACATTCTCATGCCAGAGATGGTGTGAATGATGCTACCTTGAGTGTAACTGAACTGAAATAGCATCATCTGACTGTATGTGCACCACTCAAAACAGTGACTCAGACCTGAGGGACAGCCACTGCCAGGGCCATTGGTAGATGTGACAGACAGGGAGAAACAGTGCCTCGCTGCCCTAAATTCACATCCTTCCTTTAAGAGCCACTGCCAGCAGTGAGCAGGCATGTGCAGTTGTGACCCATTTCCCTACACTTGCTAGAGGGCTAGCCTGGGAAGTTCACCACACTGCCGTGTTTTGGCTCAAAACATTACATTGCCACCATCTCAGTGCATCCGATTATCTCCTCCATCTCCACTTCCTTTGCAAATTCATCTTCCAATTTAAATGCCATCAAACAAAAAAGCAGCTTGTTGCTGGTTTTCAGCTTGTATGCTGCAGCCTTTACCACTGACAACCACTGTGAGTAGGCCATGTGATATGAAAGTCTGTATGTTACTACTTGTTTTACACCACAGTTCTACTTTATACAGTAGGTTTTCAGAAGGTTTTAGTCAGCATGCAAGCACGGAAAAGAGATTAGCTATTCAGGAATGTAAATTCCTTCTCCTTCTTTTAGATTTGATTGGCAGTTGGCAACCAGCTTACAGGTGCATTACCGCCACTTATTTCACTCTGTATCGTCACTATCTGGTCAGGAGCTGTAGTCCTTCTATCATCACTGCTGTGTCCAATCGAACCTCAACTCTATCTTCAGACATCACTCTTCTTCGTCTCCTCGTACTACTTCACTCTATATCATCACCCTACGTGGTCATCTCTTCTTCTCCACTCTATTAAAGCAAGAAATCTGTGTCTGTCATGTTTATAGGACATCATAGGACGGCCTAAGGTCACTGCCTAATCATCATAGGACATCCTATGAACTCAGGCATCACAGGACTCGCGATGCCGTCATAAAAATATGATGTCTATATGGCGGCACGTAGACAAATGTGTCTCTATGATGTCATATAGACCATCACTCACGATGCCTAGACTAATGTGTCTTTGTCATATGGCTCAAAATTGGCAAGGTGATTAAGTCACAGGGCCAGTTTTTACAGCGCGTTCATGTTTTCTCCACAACAGATTTCTGCAGCCATGGCCAATTCTACGTTGCCGCGAGCAGAGTTGCCAGATCAAGCAGTCTTCGTATTGTTGCGCAAGATGAAGAAACTAAGCAAAAGTGTCGCTTTCTCAGCAATGTTGTTTTTAAAAGAGGCGCTGACACAGTAAAAATGTGTAACCTTGAAGAATGCCAGTCTACACTACAAATGTGTAAAACAAAGTGCTGATTTTCTCTGGGTGCTCCAGTTTCTTGGTTTCTACGGGCATGCACGGGCCTTCCTGAACAGGGTCGAAAGCCACTTTTTGCTCAAATCTATTTATGAGCCTGCCCATGAACTGGAATTACGATGCACCTATCCCTCAACCAGTGGTCTGAACGAAGAAGACAACCCACCAGATGGAGCACAATAGAATGAGGAGAACTGCTGCACGTCAGAAAAGATGGCGTGAACATGAAACACCTCAGGTTCCAGCAGTACGCCGCAGGCATGACAGTGAACAACATAGCCGTCTGACACAGGAGGAGACCCTTCAGCAACGGGCATGCAGAAATACTTGCTTATACTTGGTTTCTACAGGCATGGATGGGTATGCACAGGTATGCACTAGTTTAGACTTGGTTGGCAAACAGCTTACAGGTGCATTACCGCCACTGACTAGATTATCATCGCTTTCTCTACCACAATCATCACTCTATAATTCAA
The DNA here is from genome assembly GCA_020510985.1 of Pholidichthys leucotaenia. Lineage (NCBI taxonomy): Eukaryota > Metazoa > Chordata > Actinopteri > Cichliformes > Pholidichthyidae > Pholidichthys > Pholidichthys leucotaenia. The sequence continues at coordinate 202,580,938 of CM035846.1, forward strand.
GAAATCTGTCTGTCTGTCAAGATCATAGGACTCGCTAAAAGATCATAGAACTGCCTATGATGTCCCTATGTATAAGGAGTTCTGAACAACTTGTGTGAAAAAATTATCCGCCCTTGGACTGCATCACCTACGATCACAGGACTCGCTATGACATCATCAAAGATCAAAGGCAGAAATCCCCCACGTTCACTCATGATCATAGGACATCAAAGATCAAAGGCAGGCATCACTCACGATCACAGGACTCGCTATGACATCAGCAAAGATCATATGACTCGCTATGACATCAAAGATCAAATTCAGGCATCATAGGAGTCACTATGACATCAAAGATCATAGGACTCGCTATGACATCATCAAAGATCAAATTCAGGCATCATAGGAGTCACTATGACATCAAAGATCATAGGAGTCACTATGACACCATCAAAGATCAAATTCAGACTATGACATCATCAAAGATCAAAAACAGTCATCATTCACAATCATAGGACTCGCTATGAGATCATCAAAGATCAAAGGACTCGCTATGTTACAATCAGAGATCAAAGGCAGGCATCACTGAACGCGTGCTGATGTGGTTGCTTACACCTGTTTTCTACGGGCATGCATAAATGCTTACACTTAGTTTCTACGGGCATGTACAGGTATGCACTAGTCCATTTTAATTTCAGATGTGGGTTGATTTGGGGTTGCAGTGCAGCTATATTGTTGAGTCAATTACAGTCTTCCTGAATATCATGCCCACTTAGTTACTGGGAATATCATGTGTAATCTAAAATCCAAGAATAAGATAAGCCTTTATTAGTCCCACAATGGGGAAATTACAGGATTGCAACAGCACAGGGATAGCAACACTCAGAGCAATAATTAAGAAGATACGGCAGATATAAATAAGAGCAGTGGATATACATACATACCCATAAATATATATACAAAGTGTGGAGCATTGTAGCAAGATGGAATAAACAGCATAACCGTCTACTTAGTTATCCTACATAGTATGAATATGTACCCATACATATTGTCACCCTCCGTAGCGACCGATACTGTCGTGGGCTGCACGGTAGCGCAGTGGTTAGCACCGCAGCAGCACAGTTTACCCTCGGCCGGGGGATCGCAGGGATCATGAGATTGTGGGTTTGATCCCTGCCCCCGGCCAACAGTGATCTGTGTGGAGTTTGCATGTTCTCCCTGTGTTTGCGTGGGTTTACTCCGGGATTTCTCCGGTTTCCTCCCACATGCTAAAAACACGCAGGTTAGGGAGTTAAGGGGCGCTTGCGCACGCAGCGACCGGCAGCTGGTGGCTTGTCACCAGACTGCAGAACAAATCTACCTACGGGTACAAAATAAGTCAAAAAAAAAAAAAAAGTAGTTGTATATACTGGAGGGGACCATTGTGTAAGTCTATTGCGTCTTTTGCATTCAATACTATTAGGTCGTCACGTTTTTTTGCTATCTCTGCGAGGAGCCCTGCTTAGGTTATACAGTCTGACAGCCGTGGGTAGGAAGGACCTGCGAAACCACTCGGCTGTGCACCTAGGATGATGTAATCTGCTGCTAAATGAGCTCCTCAGTGCGTTCAGTATGTCCTGCATAGGGTGGGACTTGGACTTGGGCAGAGATGACAGTTTAGCCACCATCCTTCTCTCTCCCATCTCCTCCACTGGGTTAGGGCGCTGCCCCAGGACAGAGCTAGCTTTCTTGATCAGTTTGTTCAGTCTATTCCTATCAGCTGCTGTAATGCCGATAAGTCACCCAGCCTCGTCTTCAAGTTAAACTAGTGCATACCCGTGCATGCCTGTAGAAACCCAAGTATAAGCAAGTATTTCTGCATGCCCGTAGAATGCAGGTGTTAAGCGAACACGTCACCACTCATTCAGTAATGCCTACCTTTGATCACTATACAGTATACCATAGTATAGAGTCTATACTATGGTCTCTCTATGACATCATGTATAGATCACAGGAACATCATAGGCAAACCTATGATCTTTAATGAGACCTATGGTCGTGAGTGTCTATATGATGTCATATAGACGTCATGTAGAGATCATAGGAACATCAGTAATATAGACATCATAGGAACATCACAGGTGGTCCGATGATCTTTTAGCGAGTCCTATGTCTACATGACGTCATATAGACATGTTGACATCACGGGAACATCTAGGCGGTCCTATGATCTTTAAGCGAGTCCCATTGTCATGACAGAGATTTCTGGCATTATATCAACCGTCTTATGAAAGCATCCACAGCTATAACCAAAACTGGCACGTCATAAATTCTTGGTATTTGGAAATCTAATTTTCTCGATATATCAGGACTAGCACACTATCGATCTCCATGTAAATTTGGTGAAGAGTAATAGTATTTTCTGAGCTGACATTTTGAAACAAGCCAAACCCAAACACTGATGGAGCCCAGCCAAATGTTACGAGAAACTTGCATACGCGACTCACGCAATAAACGTTGCATGAATAAATAATATGTTTAAATACGCGAACTTACTGCCGTGACGGGTGTTAACACGGTAAAGGCCGATCCAAGCCTCTGATACCGGCCTCTGGTGCGTGCCCCGGACCCGGGTGGATCTTGCACCAACGCTGCGGGAGGAGGAGTGCCGATTCCCGGGCAGCCGCTCAGAAAAAGTACGGTGTGGCGTGCGGCCTGTCCCCTCCCCAGGCTGGTGTTCAGCTTCAACAGGAGCCTCCGGGGTTGTGTTGTCATCTTCCTCGGGTCTCCCCTCGCTGTTGGTGTCGTCGGCAGGCGGGGAGGGGATGCTGTGGTGGTCGGCGGGGCTGCCGTCCGCGCTCGCCCCATGCTGCCCCGGATCCGAGTCACTGCCTTCCTCCGATCGGCTCCGGTTGGTTTCTGTGTCTTCGAAACTCACCGAGAGGTCGACTACGAGGCTTGTGGGTCTGGGGCAGCGGGGTCGGCGAAACGACTCTCTTGTACCATCTTTTCCGAAAGCTGAGGGGACCGGGTCCTCCGGTAAGCGGCTCGCTCTGGTCCCCATCTCCAGCCGGCTAATTCTTCTGGGCTAGCTTTCACAGAACAAGGGATAAACGGTTAACAGTTAACCTCGAAACAAACCACAGTTGGTCAAATACTCAGCTGGGAACGTTAAATTATTACAACTCGCAAGTAATGTGGCTCGTTAAAAGTGGACATTGGTGTTCCTCCTTCGGCCTCAGTCTGCCCTACTCATTTTCCTTTCTTTTTCTGCTACTGCAGCGGAAATGGACCGTTTTTCTGTTTCTCTTAGAGCCGCGCACGAACAGTTACGGTAGCGTCGTGACGTCATTACGTCTCCTGCTGACCCTTTGTTGAGCATTAAAAAAGGGTGGGTGACAGAGCACGTACACTAACACATTATTACCCGATTCAGATTTCTGGTTCTTCTTGTTCTTCTTCTTTTAGATTTGATTGGCGGTTGGCAACCAGTTTACAGGTGCATTACTGCCATGTACTTCACTCTATATCATCGCTCCATCTGGTCGGGAGCTGTAGTCTTTCTGTCATCATTGCTGTGTCCAATCGAATGTCAACTCTATCTTCATACGTCACTCTTCTTCGTCTCCTTGTACTTTCTTTCTGGTTGAATTCTTCAGGACTTGACATTAGTGCTGCTTGTGCTCACCAGCCAGTTTTCCAACATTAGTAGCCACCCATCAGCAGCCTCTACTATCAAGAGATTCATTGTGAACAATTTTTATTTTAAACTGTAGCTGCAAGTGGTGATGACTGATTTTCATGCAAATGCAGATGTCAAGGTTTTAGGCTTTCCACAGCAGTGCTGCTTGGAACCCTAAAAATGTGCATAAAGCCTCTAAATATACTGGTGTAAAATGAACGTAAAAAAGTTCTCAATTTTATCATGTTCTGTACAAAGGTAGAAACATTCCATATATTTATAAGAACCAGAAAAGCACTGAGAGCACATAGTTCTGCCAAGGCTCTTTCCGTCTATCATGGCTCACCTCCAAAATGTAATGGTTTTGTGTGTAGGCCTTGAGCCACTTGTGGTGAAAATTGCATCAAAGTCTGTTCATTATTCATTCATTCATCTTCTTCCGCTTAATCCTTTTCGGGTCGCGGGAGGGCTGGAGCCTATCCCAGCATCTTTGGGCGAGAGGCAGGGTACACCCTGGACAGATCGCCAGTCCATCGCAGGGTCAACACAGAGAGACAGACAGCCATTCACTCTCACAGTCATACCTAAGGACAATTTAGAATCCCCAGTTTGATGCCAATTAACCTATCTTGCAAGTCTGTTCATTAGTTTTGGAGTATTGTTAACACACTGTGAGAAGATAAGAGCCTTGGCTGAGGTATGCATTATCAGATCATCACCAAAATATAATGGGTTCGTCTCTAGGCCAAGAGCCACCTCTGGTGAAAATTTTGTTCAAATCCATCCAGTAGTTTTGGAGTATCAAATACTTTGCATTCATTGTTGTCCCCGACAGACTGCTATGGTGGTGTGGTGGTGGTGATAACACTCTGTGAGAAGATAAAAGCCTTGGTGGAGGTATGCATTCTGAGATCATCACCAAAATGTAATTCTTCTTCTTCTTTTTCTTTTAGATTTGATTTGCAGTTAGCAACCAGCTTACAGGTGCATTACAGCCACTGACTTGATCATCATCACTCTATATCTTTGTATAAGGAGTTCTGAACAATTCCTCACGTGCGAAAAAATCATCCGTCCCTGGACTGCATCCCACCAAAATGTAATGGATTGGTCTGTAGCCCAAGAACCACCTCTGGTGAAAATTTCATCCAAATCCATCCAGTAATTTTGGAATATTGTTGCTAACACTCCGTGAGAAGATAACGTAGGGTACTCTCGAGAATTCTCGAGGGTTCGTGGGAGTTTTCCCAACCAGTTTACATGTGTTTTGTGGACTTGGAGAAGGCATTTGACCGCGTCCCTCGTGGTTTTTTTGTGGGGGGTGCTTCAGGAGTATGGGGTATCGGGCTTGTTGTTACGAGCTATTCGGTCTCTGTACGACCGTTGTGAGAGTTTGGTTTGTATTGCCAACACTCAGTCAGACTCATTCCCAGTGAGAGTTGGACTCCGCTAGGGCTGCCCTTTGTCACCGATCCTGTTCATAATTTTTATGGACAGGATTTCTAGGCGTAGCCAGGGAGTGGAGGGCGTCATGCTTGGTGACCACAGGATCTCATCTCTGTTGTCTGCAGATGATGTTGTCCTGTTGGCTTCATCCAGCAATGACCTACAGCTCTTGCTGGGACGGTTTGCCGCTGAGTGTGAAGCCGCTGGGATGAGAATCAGCACCTCCAAGTCCGAGTCCATGGTCCTCAGCTGGAAAAAGATGGATTGTCCTCTCTGGGTTGGGGACAGGCACCTGCCCCAAGCGGAGGAGTTTAAGTATCTTGGGGTCTTATTCACGAGTGAGGGGAGAATGGAGCGAGAGATTGACAGATGGATCGGAGCAGCATCTGCAGTGATGCAGACGTTGTACCGGTCTGTTGTGGTGAAGATGGAGCTGAGTTCTAAGGCAAAGCTGTCGATTTACCAGTCAATCTACATTTCTACTCTCACCTATGGTCACGAGCTTTGGGTAATGACTGAAAGAACAAGATTGCGGATACAAGCGGCTGAAATGAGCTTTCTCCGTAGGATTGCTGGACTCACCCTCAGAGATAGGGTGAGGAGCTCAGTCATCCGGGAGAGGCTCAGAGTAGAACCGCTGCTCCTCCACATTGAAAGGAGTCAGTTGAGGTGGTATGGGCATCTGATTAGGATGCCTCCTGGACGCCTCCCACTTGAGGTGTTTCGGGCATGTCCCACTGGGAGGAGACCCCGGGGCAGACCCAGGACTCAGTGGAGAGACTATGTCTCTCAGCTGGCCTGGGAACGCCCTGGTATCCTCTCTGAAGAGCTGGAGCAGGTGGTGGGGGAGAGGGAAGTCTGGGCTTCTCTGCTTGAACTGCTGCCTCCGCGACCCGGACCTCCGGAAAAGCGGTAGAAGATGGATGGATGGATGGATGGATGGACACTCTGTGAGAAGATAAGAGCCTTGGTGGAGGTATGCATTCTTAGATCATCACCAAAATGTAATGGGTTTCTCTGTAGCCCAAGGACCAGCTCTGGTGAAAATTTCATCCAAATCCATCCAGTGTGGGGCACATATATGCACATATGTATATGACTGCATGATTCATACGTATACCACCTTAGGCTTCACATCTGAGACGGAACAAAGGACTGAGCCGCTCTGGAGATAACACGAGGGTGTGAAGTTTAGTCTTTGGCATGCAAAGAGATAGCCTTGGCGGATTTCGCCCAGCGGCCAGAGACTGAGAGGTGGAGTGTGTTAAGATCGGGGGGAAGTTACATTGTGACTGGGATTAAGTACCATGTGACTGTATGTTTGATGTCCTGGGTATAAAAGGGACAGATGTTGGAAGATTCATCCTCTTTTCTCTTTCTGTGTTTGGATGATGTTGGAGAATGTGAATAAATCTGACTTGAGAAATAAACTCAGCCTCATCTTTCCCCATTCTCCACACCAGTAGTTTTTGTGTAATCCTGCTGCACAAATACAAACAAAGCCCTTGGTGGAGGTATGCACTCTCAGATCATCACCAAAAGCTAATCATCTGTTCCCCATGCCATTACACACCTTTCCTGAACACTTCATCAAAATCCATTCATAACTTTTTGAGTTATGTTGGTAACAGTCAAACCAACAGACAAACCAACAAATCAACCAACACCACCGAAAACATTACCTCGTCCCTTGGCGGACTTAATAGTCAGTCAGTATTAGTAAGGTAGGTTTTTGAAGGTTATTAATATGAATTTGTTACTTTTCTTGCAGATGTTTGTTTTTCGTGTAAACCAGTTTTATACAAATTTGTACCTGTTTTAATTATGCCTGGTGAAATGGAGAGGCATACGGTAATCAGTTAATGCGTCTGTGTGTGGATGTATGTATCTGTCTCTCTGTCTGCCTCTCTCTTTCAGCTCGCCTGGTCAAAATTAAGTGGAACTAAAGGCTTGTATCACTGGCTATGTTTACATGGACACAAGTAACCGGATTAAAAGCCTGATTGGAATAAAAATGCTTCATGTAGACACAGCAATCTGAATATTCTAACCCGATCACGTTCATTCGTATCAAAATTTCATTCCGATTGAGAGGGGTGGGTTATGCCGATTGTTAATCGGAAAGGTGCGCATGAAAACACTTATTTCAAATGTAGGGCAGAAAATGTTTACTGCGCATGTCTGTACACCAGCCGCACGCCGACGTGACATATTTCTGCCTTAGCAGCAACTAGCGGAAAACATAGCGTTGTGGCGGTATGAAATAATAAGCAGCGAACTGAGGTTTAAAAGTGGGTTTTATTTCATCCCGCCATCACAGAACTCACTCCAGCGCCGTGCAGGCGCACCGGCGCGAGCTCTCAGGCTCTCGTCAGGAGACACAGAATGCGTGTAGTCAGAAGCAGTGGTCAGAGAGAGAGATAGCATGTGATATTCAGTCACTTATATACCCAGTTACAGACAATACATGAAAGGCACATTTGCATCACAGTAACTGCGGGAAAGCATGGGACATTTGCATCACAGTCAGAGCAAGAAGCATGAACATTTGCATTTGAGTCATACATATCAACAGCAGGACTGGCAGGAAGGAGCTAGACAAAGAGCGGCTGCCTATTGATATCAATACACACATCTCATTGTTCTGCTAATTGCTCCAGCTGAGCGCTCTGCTTGTCCTAGTCTGTTGTAGGGGTCACCCACAGTACTCCCCCCCAGAGGGCTCAGCGGGAAGCTGAGGCCTCGATAGTCCGGCTTTGGGAGCGAGCTGCGGGGAAAGCTCGCTGCAGGCGGCGGTGGAGGGAGGGGGGGTGGGGGTAGCAAGTGCCGGCCCGGGACGGCGAAATTGTCTGAGCCACACAAAAATCGCCTGTGGATCCGCGATGTTGAGGGGCTGTCCCGTTGAACGTGCGGAGGTCCACAGCAGCTGTAAGAAGAAAAATTAGTCTCTGACTCCTCTCGCGGCCATGAAGAAAAAAAGGAGCTGCAGCAGTGTGGGATTTGGCGTGTTGACTTTAGGTGCTCATGCAGTCCTAAAGTCCTCGGGGACAGCTGATGGCTGAATTCCCTTGTGCGCCGTGGCTGAGACCATTACAAAATCCTGTGAGCGAGCTGCGTGTGTGCTCCAGGTGTGTGAGCAGCCCTGAAGGTTCTGTGTGCAGTGGCGAAGGACGATGGCGGTCTGTGTGGAGCCAGTATTGTCCCGTGCGTGGAGCGCTGTCCTCATAACGGAACGGTGCTGGCTCCCTTCTTGTTCACTCTTTATACTGCGGACTTCTCACACAACACAACACATTGCCATCTACAGAAGTTCTCTGATGACTCTGCGATCGTTGGTCTCATCTCCAGCGGAGATGAAGCTGAGTACAGAGGGCTTATCCAGGACTTTGTGGACTGGTGCCATCGGAACTGCCTCCAGATCAACGCGAGGAAAACTAAGGAGCTGGTGGTGGACTGCCGCAGGCATGGGCAGCCCCTCACAGCACCAGTAAATATACAGGGAACAGACATCGAGATGGTGACATCCTACAAGTACCTGGGTATTCATCTGAACAATAAACTAGACTGGTCACACAATACTGACGCACTCTACAAGAAGGGACAGCGCAGGCTGTTCCTGCTGAGGAGACTCAGGTCTTTTGGTGTACAAGGGGCGCTGCTGAAGTCATTCTATGACACGGTGGTGGCATCAGCCATCACTTTTGGAGTGGTCTGCTGGGGCAGTGGCATTACTGCAGCCGATAGGAAGAGACTGAACAAACTGATTAAGAAAGCTAGCTCTGTCCTGGGGCAGCGCCTTGATCCGATGGAGGAGATAGGAGAGAGAAGGACGGTGGCTAAACTGTCATCTCTGCTGGAGTCCGAGTTCCACCCTATGCAGGACATACTGGATGCACTGAGGAGCTCATTTAGCAGCAGACTACATCATCCCAGGTGCACAACCGAGAGGTTTCGTAGGTCCTTCCTACCAACGGCTGTCAGACTGTACAACCTAAGCAGGGCTGCTTGCAGAGATAGCAAAAAGACGTAACAAACTAATAGTTTTTTTTTGAATGCAAAAGATGCAATAGACTTACACAATGGTCCTCTCCGGCATACAACTAGGAACATACCGGTCGCTATGGAGGGTGAGAATATGTATGGGCACATAATCATACCATGTAGGATAACTAAATAGACGGTTATGCTGTTTCATCCCACCTAGCAACAATGCTCTGCACTGTGTGTGTTTATATATTTACATATTTATTCCATCTAGCTACAATGCTCTGCACTGGGTGTGTTTATATTTATATATCTATATATTTATTCCATCTAGCTACAATGCTCCGCACTGTGTTTTTATATATCTACATATTATTCCATCTAGCTACATTGCTCCGCACTGTGTGTGTTTATATACTTGCATATTTATTCCACCTAGCTGCAATGCTCCATACTGTGGGTGTTTATATATTTACATATTTATTCCATCTAGCTACAATGCTCTGCACTGTGTGTTCATATATTCATATATTTATTCCATCCAGCTACAATGCTCTGCACTGTGTGTCTGTGTGTGTGTGTGTGTATATATATATTTTATAGTAATATGTACATATGTATATTAGCTGCTCTTGCTTGCTTGTTTTTTCTTGCCTTCTGATTGTTGCTCTGAGTGTTGCTATCCCTGTGCTGTTGCAATCCTGGAATTTCCCCGTTGTGGGACTAATAAAGGCTTATCTTATCTTATCTTATCTTATCTTATAACCCCCGGGTGTGCGTGCGGGGTTCGGTGCATGGCAGGCCCGCTGTAGAGGCGAGTCAGGGCCAGGGAGCTTGCTGGAGATCAGCGTAGTCGGCGCCGATGATCATCCCTGTTCAGGCTGTTGCTGTAGTTTGCTGTGCCGGGTCATGGTGCGTTCAGGTCCACGCGCCGCGTTCTCCGTCGGCCCTGGAGGTCGCCGTCGTGGAGAGAGGACGAGGTGCGTGCGCTCTCGTGTGGAGTAGCTGTGAGAGCGGCCGGTCCCAGCGTGGATGTGCAGATCTCAGGCGTGCAGATCTCACCATGAAGCTTTCTGCAGCTTTCCCGGTCATGGGTGATCTCCGGAGAGTTCGCCTGGTGGTGGCTCTGCGTCGAGGTCTCCCTGTAGCAGAAGGGAGGGCAGATCATTTGCGTCAGGCTGCTGCGTTCACTTGTCGTCGGAGAGTCACCGCCGGGTGCTGCGTTCGTTGTCAGCATGTTCTTTTCATCGTCGGGTCACCAGTGTAGATGTCCAGATCAGAAAGTTGCATTGCACAAAGCGTGTGCTTTCTTTCAGGGTCACCAGTGTGGCGGCATGATATAATAGGCAGCGAACTGAGGTTTAAAAGTGGGTTTTATTTCATCCCGCCATCACAGAACTCACTCCAGCACTGTGTAGGCGCGCCAGAGCGAGCTCTCAGGCTCTCGTCAGGAGACACGGAATGCGTGTAGTCAGAAGCAGTGGTCAGAGAGAGAGAGAGCATGTGATATTCAGTCACTTACAATATATACCCAGTTACAGACAATACATGAAAGGCACATTTGCATCACAGTAACTGCGGGAAGGCATGGGACATTTGCATCACAGTCAGAGCAGGAAGCATGAACATTTGCATTTGAGTCATACATATCAACAGCAGGACTGGCAGGAAGGAGCTAGACAAAGAGCGGCTGCCTATTGATATCAATACACACATCTCATTGTTCTGCTAATTGCTCCAGCTGAGCGCTCTGCTTGTCCCAGTCTGTTGTGGGGGTCACCCACAGCGGGAGTAAAACAAAACTGGTCTGTATTGTCCTGCTGTCTCCCTCTGTTCATCATATGCAGAAGTATGTACTTGTAGCTTCATTACGGAGACCAGCAGAAACAAAAGTACAGTGTGAATAACACAATACAGGTCAATTTCGACACGAAGCGGGGCTTGCTAACACTGGAAGTTGCTTCTTCTTCTACTATTTTCGGAATGTCGGATAATTGTGCACATGTCAAAATCATTTATTCCGTTCAAACGTGTGACACATGGAAGCGCACATCCTAATCAGATCAGCTTTTTCAGGATCCATGTAAACAGTAAAATTCTGATCTGAATTGTAATCAGATTGAAGAAATTTTGCCCATGTAACCATAGCCATTGTATCATCATATTTTCTCGACTTTTAATGTGCCAGAATTCCAAGATAAGGCTTTGTTTTGGAAATAAGCACAAATTTAACTCCCCTTTAATGCCAGTGTAGCCGGGGGAAAAGGTATTGTAATAACTATGCCGGGCCACTAGAGGTGGCAAGGGCAATGTTTTTACAGCACAACGCAGCACTTTTTTTTACAGCACGTGGAGCTGAACTGTTATAAAATAGTGGTTACTATAAAAAAAACACATATTCAGCAACTACACCATTTATTCATCACATCAATTGTTTTCACACTGGTTTTGCTGTTTAGTTTTGTAGAGGAAGGATGAGGTAAAACTCATTAAAAACTTGCTAAAAAGTCCAAGTCCTAACATTTCTCACCCGTAAATGGTCGCAGTGAACTGTGCATGCACCGAGAAACTCCCACTACAGGGAAGTACTGAGTAATTCGCCAATACTGGGTGAACAAATGTTTTTGCCTGTCTCTTTTCTTCCTCTGCCACTAAACAGCAAAAGCTCCTGTTTGTCTTGATTGTCAGTGTATTCACGTACCTTCATCGCTTCCACCATTTAAAATGTTTGCCACTGTGCTCTTCTTTTGTTTGGATTGCAGCTGTTCAAATCTGTTTGGTGGCTCTTGGCTGCCACTGACAGTATGGGCATGTGAACTGCAGATTATTTTCACTGCGCATGCATGTACTCCAAAACTACTCAATGGATTTAGATGAAATTTTTACCAGAGGTGGTCCTTGGGCTAGAGAGGAACCCATAACATTTTGGTGATGATCCCAGAACACATACCTCCACCAAGGCTCTTATCTTCTCACAGTGTGTTAGCAAGAATACGCCAAAACTACTAGATGGATTTGGATGAAATTTGTATCAGAGGTGGCCCTTGTGTGAGATACAGTATGCATTTAATATAAAAGTGTAAGATGGACACGCACCTCCAGGTGGCGCCTCTGCCCCGCCCTATATAAGGCCGCCTCGGCCGTCTTATTACTCTCTCTTATCTCGCCTGGAGGTTGGCTGGTGCTGGGTGTGTAACGGTCATTATCAGTCTGCTAAATAAAGCTGTGTTCCAAGTCACCTCGCCTCTTCTGTTCAGCAGGTAATATCAGACATAACATTGGCGACGTCGGATTAAACCATGGAGGCGTGCATGGTCCCTATCTGCCCTTTCCTCGAGGTGCCCAGAGAACCACCGGTGCCCTGGCCTATGTGGTACGAGGCCTTTCATAATTAAGTTGCCGCACTGGGTCTCGGGGAGCTTGACAAGCAGAGAGCCCGGGCGCTATTGGTGCACAATTTGGGCATAGAGGGCCAGTGAATCCTGGGAGCGCTCAGTGCTGCTGACACATATGAAGAGTTAGCGGAGCTGCTAGTTAACCATTTCCACACCCCGGATAGTGTGACGGTTCGGAGGATCCGCTTTTGGTGGTGGCATCAGCGGGTGGGTGAACCTGTCTGGCAGTTCATCACTGACATGAAACAGATAGCTAGCGAGTGTTGTTTTCAGAAAATTGGAGGAAAAAATGATTCGTGACCAGCTGGCAGAGCATACTTGTAGCGCTACATTGCGGGCTAGGCTACTTACGATGCCAAGTGAGCTCACGTTAGCCAGAGCTGTCAAGCTAGCACTCCATATGGAAGCCACGGACAAGCTAGCTCTAGAGCAAACCGGGCACCAGTCACAGCAGCCCCTGGAGCCTCTTGTCGCGGCAAATGCCACGGACTTGGACAGCGAAGCTAGCTGGGACAGCGAGGAGACAGAAGCCAATGCTACTAGCTGGGGGTCGGCCCCGGGAGAGTCCCTCTGTATGGGTTGTGGGTCTGTGAAACACCAAAAAAAGGCAAAGGACTGTCTGGCGATAGGAGCATGTTGTAACAGATGTAGTCGCTTGAACCTTTTTGCCAGGGCCTGCCGTGGATTTAACCCAGAGAACCCACAGAAGAAATCACTCCGCCCTTCCCCGACAACCATCCACACAGTGTTGGCTGAAGAACTACCGGGCACCATGGCGGTCAAGCAGGACCAATTTTGCCCAGGGTCAGTACCTAGACCAACAAGTGACACCAATGGGCTGGCCCCAGATGCCTCCGGAGCCTGGCAGCGGGAGGACAGAGGGTCTGCGGCTATGATGGTGAATGTTACAACGGTATTAGAAGAGGTCGGGGCAGGACCGAGAAGCACAGAGGATCAGCGTGCTCGACAGCAACGTCTCAAGCCGAGTCGGGCCCCGTTGAGGGTCCTGGATTGGGTTCGGAGTCGAGATGAGGGACATCCGCAGTGAAGATGGGCCAGACGACAACCTGAGGAACATCGGGAGAGTCTGTGCATAGTGGAGAAACTGGGTCTAGCCCACTTCCGACTGTCTGACAGCTCGGTGTAGCATGCAAATCGGCTTTGGTGTTTCCAGGAGAAGACTCTGGGAGACGAGGCTGGACGTGGGATGAGGCCGATGGTGAGGAATTGCGGCTTCAGCGTCCGGAGAGTCACCCATCACCCCGAAGACCAGCTGTTTCCAGGGGCGCATCTGCTGAGAGGGTGCCCTGGGCCCCCATGCCAGTTATGTCCATTCTACTTGAACACTTGGGTTGTACATATTGTACATATTGAAATTCTGTTGTTGTTGTTTAAAAAAAGTTATAGAAGGGATAAGTTTGTTTTGTTTTTTTTGTTCTAGTTCAGGAGCACGGCATGCAATTTTAGTTATGGACTCTAATTTACCCCAGCAGGTGGCAGAATAATCCACCTTGCCATGTGGTCAGGATGGCAGTCCACCCGTCCTCCCTATTTTAGCTTTTGTTGTGTGAATGCGTTAGGCCATTTAGAGACATTAGTTTTTGTTTATTAGTGCATGATTTGGATCCCAAATTGGGGAGGGTCTTAATTGAGTGAGTGATTTTGGACTTTTTTTTAAAGGGGGGGAAAATGTGACTTTAGAGGGATCACACTCCTCAGCCTCCCTGGGAAGGTCTATGCCAAGGTACTGGAGAGAAGAGTCCGGCCGTTGGTCGAACCTCGGATTCAGGAGGAGCAATGTGGTTTTCGTCCTGGCCGTGGCACATCGGACCAGCTCTTTACCCTCTTGAGAATTCTTGAGGGTTCGTGGGAGTTTGCCCAACCAGTTTACATGTGTTTTGTGGACTTGGAGAAGGCATTTGACCGCGTCCCTCGTGGTTTTTTGTGGGGGGTGCTTCGGGAGTATGGGGTATCGGGCTTGTTGTTACGAGCTATTCGGTCTCTGTACGACTGTTGTGAGAGTTTGGTTTGTATTGCCAACACTCGGTCGGACTCATTCCCAGTGAGAGTTGGACTCCGCCAGGGCTGCCCTTTGTCACTGATCCTGTTCATAATTTTTATGGACAGGATTTCTAGGCGCAGCCAGGGAATGGAGGGTGTCATGCTTGGTGACCACAGGATCTCATCTCTGTTGTTTGCAGATGATGTTGTCCTGTTGGCTTCATCCAGCAATGACCTACATCTCTTGCTGGGACGGTTTGTCGCTGAGTGTGAAGCGGCTGGGATGAGAATCAGCACCTCCAAGTCCGAGTCCATGGTCCTCAGCTGGAAAAAGGTGGATTGTCCTCTCTGGGTTGGGGACAGGCTCCTGCCCCAAGTGGAGGAGTTTAAGTATCTTGGGGTCTTGTTCACGAGTGAGGGGAAAATGGAGCGAGAGATTGACAGACGGATTGGAGCAGCATCTGCAGTGATGTGGACGTTGTACAAGTCTGTTGTGGTGAAGAGGGAGCTTAGTTCTAAGGCAAAGCTGTTGATTTACCAGTCAATCTACGTTCCTACTCTCACCTATGGTCACAAGCTTTGGGTAATGACTGAAAGAACAAGATCGCGGATGCAAGCAGCTGAAATGAGCTTTCTCCGCAGGATTGCTGGACTCACCCTCAGAGATAGGGTGAGGAGCTCAGTCATCCGGGAGAAGCTCAGAGTAGAACCGCTGCTCCTCCACATTGAAAGGAGTCAGTTGAGGTGGTATGGGCATCTGATTAGGATGCCTCCTGGACGCCTCCCACTTGAGGTGTTTCAGGCACGTCCCACTGGGAGGAGACCCCGGGGCAGACCCAGGACTCGGTGGAGAGACTATGTCTCCCAGCTGGTCTGGGAACACCTTGGTATCCTCTCTGAAGAGCTGGAGCAGGTGGCGGGGGAGAGGGAAGTCTGGGCTTCTCTGCTTGAACTGCTGCCTCTGTGACCCGGACCTCCGGAAAAGCGGTAGAAAATGGATGGATGGATGGATGGATGGAGAAAATGTGAGATAAGTATTTAATATGAAAGTGTAAGATGGGCACGCACCTCCAGGTGGCGCCTCCGCCTCTGGCCTTCAGCCATCTTATTACTCTCTCTTATCTCGCCTGGACGTTGGCCGGTGCTGAGTCTGTCACGGTCATTATCAGTCCGCTAAATAAAGCTGTGTTCCAAGTCACCTCGCCTCTTCTGTTCAGCAGGTAATATCAGACATAACACCTTTGGGCTAGAGAGAAACCCATAAGATTTTAGTGATGATCTGAGAACGCATAACTCCACCAAGGCTCTTATCTTCTCACAGTGTGTTAGCAAGAATGCTTGAAAACTACTAGATGAATTTGGATAAAAGTTTTACTAGAGGTGGTCCTTGGGCTAGAGAGGACCCCATAACATTTTGGTGATGATCCAAGAATGCATACCTCCTCCCAATGATAACTATTTTTTGCAAAAATAAAAAACCTCATAATGCACTGTTCCAAATTATTATGTACAACAGGGTTTCAAAACATTTTATTTGTTGTAAAGAACTGAAAATGGTCATTTGTTGAATTTGCAGCATTAGGAGGTCATATTTACTGAAATCAAAAGCTATTTCAATCAAAAACATCTCCAAGTTGCATGTTAACATAGGACCCCTTCTTTGATATAACCTTCACAATTATTGCATCCACTGAACTTGTGAGTTTTTGGAGAGTTTCTGCTTGAATTTCTTTGCAAGATGCCAGAATAGCCTCCCACACCTGCTGTTTTGATGTGAACTGCCTCCCACCCTCATAGATCTCTTGCTTGAAGATGCTCCAAAGGTTCTCAATAGGGTTGAGGTCAGGGGAGGATGGAGGCCACACCATGAATTTCTCTCCTTTAATGCCCATAGCAACCAATGACACAGAGGTATTCTTTGCAGCATGAGATGGTGCATTGTCATGCATGAAGATAATTTTTCTACGGAAGGCACGGTTCTTTTTTTTGTACCATGGAGGAAAGTGGTCAGTCAGAAACTATATATACTTTGCTGAGGTCATTTTCACACCTTCTGGGATCCTAAAAGGGCCTACAAGTTCTCTCCCCATGATTCTATCCCAAAACATGACTCCGCCACCAAATTGCTGATGTTGCAGCCTTGTGGGGACATGGTGGCCATCCACCAACCATCCACTACTCCATCCATCTGGACCATCCAGGGTTTCACGGCACTCATCAGAAAACAAGACTGTTTGAAAATTAGTCTTCATGTATTACTGGGCTCACTGCAACCATTTCTGCTTGTGAGCATTGGTTAGGGATGGCCGAATAGTAGGTTTATGCAAAACTGCAAGTCTCTGGAGGATCCTACACCTTGAGGTTCATGGGACTCCAGAGGCACCAGCAGCTTCAAATACCTGTTTCCTGCTTTGTAATGGCATTTTAGCAGCTGCTCTCTTAAGCTGATGAATTAGTCTGGCAGAAACCTTCTTCATTACGCCTTTATCTGCACAAACCTGTTTGTGCTCTAAATCAACCACAAATTCCTTCACAATACGATGACCACGCTTAAATTTTTGTGAAATATCTAATGTTTTCATACCTTTTCCAAGGCATTGCACTATTTGACGCTTTTGGCTGCAGAGAAATACTTTTTCTTTCCCATATTGCTTGAAACCTGTGGCATGTTTAATAATGTGGAACATCCTCCTGAAGTAGTTTTCCTTTAATTGGGCTCACCTGGCAAACTAATTATGACAGGTGTCTGAGATTGATATCAGTGATCCAAAGAGCCCTGAGACACAATACCATCCATGAGTTTAATTGAAAAACAAAAAATTGAATGTTTATGACACTAAAATCCTATTTACATAATAATTTGGAACACTGCTTATGGTCTCCTTGTCAATGTTGTTAACAGACGTTTAGTGGATGCTGTGTCTTTTGCTTCACTACCTTGTATGGCTCGGGGAGTCGGGCCACCAACACATGCAAGTTTTTTAGCCTTGGAGGATGAGTACCAGCATTTTCTTTCCCAGTTTCCCGCGCTTACGGTGCCCGCCTTTTCCACTACTGTGACCAAGCATCGGGTCGAGCGTTTCGTCACGACAAACGGCCCCCCAGTTTTTGCACGTCCGCGCTGCTTGAACACAACTAAACTAGCCACCGTGCGCGAGGAGTTAACTTGGAATGTCTAGGGATCATTAGGCACTCTAATAGCCCTTGGGTGGCCCCGCTGCACGTGGTGCCCAAGTCCGATGGTTCGTGGCAGCCGTGTGCTGATTTCTGTTGCCTGAACAATGTCACTGAACACGACCGTTACCCCATCCCGCACATCCAGGATTTTTCTATGCACCTGGCCGGGTCCCGATTCGTGCCGAGGACGTCCCAAAAATGGCAGTGATAACTCCTTTTGGCCTTTTTGAGATTTTACGTGTGCCGTTCGGGTTAAAAGGCGCAGCCCAAACTTTTCAAAGGATGATGGATGCGGTGCTCCGTGACTTGCCGTTCATTTTCGTCTACTTAGATGACATTCTGGTGGCTAGCGCATCAGAGGAGGAGCACCTTGCCCATCTCAAGCAAGTTTTCTGGCGGTTGGAAGCACATGGGCTGATAGTTAATCTGGCGAAGTGTCAGTTTGGGCTGCCAGTGATTGATTTCTTGGGCCACTGCATCTCGCCGGAGGGCGCGATTCCGCTGCCGGACAAGGTACTAGCGGTGTCAGAGTTCCTGCGTCCGCAGACACTGAGGGCGCTGCAGGAATTTTAGGGGATGGTCAATTTTTACAACCGTTTCCTTCCTGGACAGTCCAGCTGCTGCAACCGCTATACTGTGCGATCAAGAAAAAGAAACCCGCAGATAGTGTTGACTGGACCCCCGATCGGGTCCAGGCGTTCACAGGTGCCAAAGCAGTGCTCACCAGTGAGGCTTTGTTGGCCCACCCATCCCCGTTGGCACGGTTAGCGCTCATGACAGACGTGTCTGACGTCATGGTAGGAGCCGTGGTAGAGCAGTACATCTCCAGTTTGTGGAAACCTCTTGCCTTTTTCAGCCGTACTTTGTGCGACAATGAGCCTAAGTATAGCGCTTTTGACAGGGAGCTGTTGGCTCTCCACTTGGCCATGCGTCATTTTCAGTTCTGGCTTGAGGGTCACGAATTTACCACGTTTGTCAACCACAAGCCCTTAACCTACGTGATGGCCAAAGTCTCTGAACCGTGGTCAGCCCGGCAGCAACGGCACCTGGCCGCAGTTTCGGAATTCACTACCGACATTCAACATGCATGCAGTAAACTTAATGTTGTGGCGGACTGCCTGTCGTGTGCGTTAGTTTCCCCGGTCTACGTGGGCATTGATTTTTCCACCATGGCCGCTGACTATCCCAGGGACGCGGACAATTGCACGCTCCAATATGCGGGTACCAGGCTAAAACTGGAAAGCAGGGCAGTACAAGAGGGTTGCCCCCACTTGCTTTGCAACGTCTCCACCAGCCAGCCCTTTTCAGTGGTTTGGGGATCGCGTGGTGCTGCCGTGTTTTTGAGTCCGTCCACTGTCTTTCACACCCTGGCGTCTGGGCTTCAGTTAAGCTGGTGGGGCCTAAGTTTGCCTGGCCCTGCTTACACAAGGATGTGAAAGAGTGGGCCGCCTTGTGCATTGCGTGCCAATGGGCTAAGGTTCAGAGGCACACCAAAGCCCCCCTCAAGTATTTCCATATTCCAAGCAGGTGGTTCGACCACGTACACGTCAATTTGGTGGGCCCCCTTCCGCTGTTGCAGGGGCTCACATACCTTTTAACAATAGTGGACCGCACCACGCGTTGGCCAGAGGCTGTTCCACTGGCTTCCACCACATCTGTGGCCTGCACATTTTTGTCATCCTGGGTCACACGTTTCGGTTCCCAGTCAGATATCACTTCCGACAGGGGTCCACAGTTCATTTCAGAACTCTGGTCTGCGATGACCGAGAGCCTGGGGGTCAAAATCCACCGAACCACTGCGTACAACCCGCAGGCTAACGGGTTGTGCGAGAGGTTCCACAAGTCACTTAAAGCCGCGCTCAAAGCCTGATTGACGGATGCATTTTTTTCAGCCATTGTGGATCCCGGGTGAATTTTTGCTGGAAAATCCCACGCCCGGGGCCAACTCGTCCGTGCGTATTTTTTCTGGCGCAGGGGCTAGCAGCGTCCGGGACCGATGCACCATTGTTTTCACTGTACCTTCGTTCTGAAGCATTTGGAGAACGCTGAGTTCTTTTTCGTTAGACACGACGCCCACTGAACCCCACTGCGTCCGCCTTATGACGGCCCCTTCAGAGTTTTGGAAATGGGAGCGAAAAATTTCGTGTTAGACCAGGGGGGTGAAAGGAAACCATCTGCATAGACAGGCTGAAGCCCGCTTATGTTTTAGCAGAGGAGCAGGTGGTGCTGGCCCAGGCTCCTTGGTGGGGTCGCCTGCCTGTGGGGGGGACCCACGAGTTTGTTTTCCCCCTTCAGAGAACTGTTTGCAGTAGACCAAGGTTTTCCCCTCCCCACCTTTTCCCCCTACAGAGAACTGTGCACCGGAGACTGAGTCTTCTCCCTATCCACCACAACAGGAAGGCCCTTCAGTTAGCTCGGTGGCTCCACGTTACAGCCGGTACGGGCGATTGATCAAGCCTTAAGGCACCAGGCGGTTAAGACCCCTTCTGGGTGTTGGGGGGGGGGGTGGCACAGGGAGAGATCTGACTCGTACCCAGGACTTTGGGGAATGGGGGGAAGGAAGGAGACATGGTAATGCAGGTGCCTCAGGCGAGAGAGAGAGAGAGAGAGGAATACAGGTGCTGTGGCACCCTGGAGGGGAGAGTTGAAAAGATGAGAAGTAGATTTAGGCACCAGAGCGCCAGAGGGGAGAAAAGTTCTTAAGACGTGCCTTCACACTGGGAACTGCAGGTGTGAATGTATTGAAATGTAATGCATGTATGATAATGACATGTACTCTTAGTGCCAAAGGAGAGAATGTGAAGATGTACAGTATAAAAGTTTGGCTTTGGCACCCAGAGAGGGTTCTTACTATGCTGTTGGAAGAATAAAGTCTGTGTCTACAGAGCTCGTGTCTCATCTTGTTCATTCCTCTACACTAGACTAAATAATTTAGTATGTAAAAAAAGACCCAAACCCTCTCCCACTCCAGAGCATAAAAAGGAGAGAATGGGGGAAAAATCAAGAAAGACAGAAGTAATGCTGTGAATGAGTATTTATTGATATACTGTTGTAGTAGCTTACTGTTATTTTGATTTTTTTTTATTCTCTAACATGTTTTTATTAATTATTTTTATTTAATTTTACTTTAATATACAGTCGTGGAAAAAAATATGACACCCCATTAAATATTCACTTCTTTACTAAGAAATGTTCAATTATCAAGGTGGGTAGCACAGGCTCAAATGCAGGCAGGAGTTCAGTGCAAAAATGATGATTTATTTAACAAAAACTGAGACGAAGTAGCAGCATGGGGGCTGAGAACACAAACCAGGCTGACAGATTGACGGGGAACACGGAAGAAACAAAAATGATCCCACACCTGACACAGACTGAGACGCATATACAGTATGTAGACAGGGGAGTAATCAAGATAACGCACGACAAGTGAGAAACAATTAAGCGTAACGGAGAAGCACTGGACAGGCAGGGCTGGACAGACAGAGTACACTGGGACCAAAAATACAAACGATAACACAACACAGAGAAACATAATGTTATGACTCGCCGCTCATCAGCGGCGCCAGCCGCGCGCACAACTGCTCCTCGTCAGCGGCGAGGTATTTAATCCACTCTGCCCTGGGCTTCGGCCTGAAGCCGTCTCTCTACTTCGGCCCCTTTGCTACTACGGATCTCAAACCGACTAGTGAAGATATCTTGAGTAAGCTCCCCTTACCTCTCTCCTCTAGCCTTCCCCTGTGCACAGGTGGACACTCCCGGCGGCGGACTTCATCACCTCGCCGTTGGCTCTACGCTGCTGCCACAGGTACCGCAGGTCGCTGTCTCCCGGGCTTCGCCCTTGTCGACGCCAGCCACCTGTCATAACCAAGTAAGCCAGCTGCCATCATTATTCCCTGTATTGGTGTGGTGCCCGTTACCCTTCTCCCTCTGCTCTCTCCCACAGGGTTGTCCGGCTGTACGGCCTCCTGCCCCCGTGCCTGACGCAGATGCCACCACCAATACATTCTTATTCCACAGACACGCAGCCATACACTTCCTTGTTGCTAATAAAGCTGTTAAATCTATCCTGAGCCTGCGTGTGTGTCTCCTGGGCCGTGCATTATGTCAGTACGGCTTCAGCAGAGCGGCTCAGCAGACAGCGGGCTCGCACGCCGTCTTTCCACCCTCGAGGCTCGGGTGGATTTAATAGCTCATCAGCAACAGGTGATATTAAATCAATTAATTATCATTACTAACCGATTAGACCGCTTGGACCCCCAGCAGCCGTTCCCCTCGGCTCGTCCGGGTGGCGTGGCTCCTGCAGCTCCGGTGGCCGTCCAGCCCGCTCCGGGTGCGCCAGCACGGCTCACACCAATCCCCACTCCTGCTCGCTTCAGCGGTAAGCTGGGTGGAGCTCGGGGTTTTATTATGCAGTGTGAGTCTGTGTTTCTTCGCGTTCCCGGAGATTTTCCCTCAGACCATAGCAGAATTGGCTATATAGGTAATCTCCTTGAGGGTCGTGCGCTTACCTGGGCTTACGCCATTATGGTGAAGCCCAGCTACGCCACCCTCACCTATGGCCAGTTCGTGCGACAATTTCTGGAAGTGTTCGATCATTCGCGTTTGGACAGTGTCCAGGTCGACCGCCTTCTCGGACTCCAACAGGGGAGCCGATCGGCGGCCGACTACGCGATCGACTTCCGGGTTACCGCGGAGGAAGATGGCTGGGAAGAGCGCGCGCTCTGCGGCATCTTCCTCCGCAGCCTAAATTCCGGTCTGAGGGATGAGCTGGCCGGACGGGATACCCCGGAGATGCTGGCGGAGCTGATTTCTCTCACCATCAGTTTGGATAACAGGCTGCGCGAGCGCGCCTCCGAGCGGAAGCAGCCTTCTCGCTCGCGGGGCGCCGCTGCACGTCTGCCCCAAGCTCGCCACCTGGCGTTGCTGCCGCCGGAGGTCTCTGAGGAGTCGGAACCAATGGTGACGGTCCGGACAAAGCTCCCCCTGGCGGAGAAACAGCGCCGTCGTGACCTGGGCCTCTGCATGTATTGCGGAGGTAGCCAGCACACGGTGGAGCATTGTCCGGAGAAGCCAAACGAGGTGGCCCACGAGTCACTGTAGGGGGCCTCGCGGACGCTAATCGGTTAAATCCCCTCACACATTTGACGCTGCCCATCCGCTTCTGTCACAACCTCACTGGGCACCTCACACATGCACTGGTGGATTCAGGCGTGGAGGGTAGCTTTATTTCACAAAGCCTGGCAACCCGACTGGGCATCCAATGTCACCCCCTCGACACTCCTCTCGCCCTGGTTAATCTCTCCCGAGTTTCCCTGGGAAAAGTAACTCACCAAACATCCCCCGTCCCGGTGATCATCTCTGGAAACCATCGGGAGGATATCTCCTTTTACGTCCTGCCCACCTCAGTAACTCCTGTCATCCTCGGTTATCCCTGGCTCCGCCTCCACAACCCCGCCTTGGACTGGAAGACTGGGAAGGTGTCAGCGTGGAGCACTTTCTGCATGGGTACCTGCCTCCAATCCGCGGCCTGCGCCCCGTCCTCGCCTCCCACAGCTCAGGACACCGCGCCCCCGGATCTCACCCTAGTGCCCTCAGAGTTCCACGACCTGGGTGCCGTTTTCAGTAAGTCCAAGGCGATGTCTCTGCCTCCTCACTGGCCCTACGACTGCGCCATTAACATCCGCCAGGGGGCGCCCTTACCCTCAGGACGCCTCTATAGTCTGTCAGCGCCGGAGAAGAAGGCAATGAACAGCTATCTGAAGGAGTCGCTCAGTGCTGGGATCATCCGACCGTCCTCCTCTCCAGTAGGTGCAGGGTTCTTCTTCGTGGGAAAGAAGGACGGATCTCTTCGTCCTTGTATCGACTATCGAGCTCTCAACGATATCACGGAGAAGGACCGTTTCACCCTGCCCCTTATGGACACTGCCTTCCACTCCCTCCAGGGGGCGATCTGGTTTACTAAGCTGGATCTCCGCAGTGCTTACCACCTCGTCCGGATCCGGGAGGGAGATGAGTGGAAGACCGCCTTCCATACCCCAAACGGTCATTTTGAATATCTCGTGATGCCGTTTGGGTTGACCAACGCTCCAGCCGTCTTTCAGCGCCTCATCAATGACGTCCTCCGGGACTTCATCGGCCTGTTTGTATTCGTCTACCTGGACGACATTCTCATCTTCTCCAGGTCCAGGGATGAACACCGGGTCCACGTGAGGCGGGTCCTGCAGACACTGCTGGAGAACCGTCTGTACGTCAAGGCGGAAAAATGTGAATTCTACGCCAAAACGACTTCCTTCCTGGGGTTCGTCATCTCCCATGACCAGGTGCTTCTGGACCCAGCGAAGATCAAAGCAGTGGTGGATTGACCCACACCAACTTCTCGGAAACAGGTTCAGCAATTCATCGGGTTCGCCAATTTCTACCGCCGCTTTGTCCCGAACTTTGGAGCCATCGTCGGGCCCCTGACCCGCCTCACCTCTCCTAAGACCCCGTTCCGGTGGACTGAAGAGGCCGCTTCGGCTTTCCAGGCGCTGAAGACGGAGTTCTCCTCCTCCTGGGTCCTCAGCCAGGTCGATCCCGCGCTGCAGTGCATTGTGGAGGTGGACGCTTCGGACACGGGGGTGGGGGCGGTATTGTCCCAGCGGTCCCCAGCCAATGGAGTCAAGCGACCCTGCGCCTTCTTCTCTCGGCGCCTGTCCCTGGCGGAACGAAACTACGACGTGGGGGACAGAGAGCTTCTTGCCATCAAGCTTGCCCTTCAAGAATGGCGTCACTGGCTGGAGGGGGCAGCCTTGCCTTTTGTGGTCCTCACTGACCACAAGAACCTGGAGTACCTGAGATCTGCCAAGCGTCTGAACGCCCGCCAGGCGCGTTGGTCCCTGTTCTTTGCAAGGTTTAAGTTCAGCATCACATATAGGCCTGGCTCCAAGAACGGCCTGCCCGACGCCCTCTCCAGGCAATTTGCCCCGGAGGCCGCAGAAGACGTTGCTCACACCATCTTGCCCAGGTCGTGCGTCGTGGGGGCTGTTACATGGGACATAGAAGACAAGATCCGGAGGGCGCAGGAGTCGGAACCGGACCCTGGCAGCGGACCGGAGGGGAGGCTCTTCGTGCCATCTGCCGTCCGGGGGGACGTTATACACTGGCTTCATACCTCCAAGCTCACCTGCCATCCTGGAGCTTCGCGGATGATTGACCTTCTCCAGCGATCCTTTTGGTGGCCAGGCCTGCGGAAGGATGCCGCCCGTTACGCCCGGGCCTGCCCCGTCTGTGCTACCAATAAGTCAGGTAACGCTCCCCCTGCGGGTCTGCTCCAGCCCCTGCCCGTCCCTGGCAGGCCCTGGTCGCACATTGCCCTGGACTTCGTCACCGGGCTCCCTGTCTCCAACAACTTTGACACAGTTCTGACCATTGTTGACCGTTTTTCCAAGGCCGCCCACTTCGTGCCCCTACGTGGACTTCCCTCGGCCTTGGAGACGGCGGACCTCCTCATCCAGCACGTGGTCAGACTGCATGGAATCCCGGTCGACGTGGTCTCCAACCGCGGCCCCCAGTTCTCTTCGGACGTCTGGAGGTCATTTTGCAACGCCCTGGGAGCCAAGGTAAGCCTCTCCTCCGGCCATCACCCCCAGTCTAACAGGCAGTGTGAGCGGACTAACCAGGAGCTGGAGGCTACGCTCCGCTGCGTTACTTCATCCAAACCCACGTCCTGGAGTTCTCACCTCGCCTGGGTGGAGTACGCCCACAACACCTCTCGCTCTACGGCCATCGGGATGTCGCCCTTTAAAGCATCCTTGGGCTATGATCCACCCCTATTCCCGGCGCAGGAGGGCGAGTTGGCTGTCCCCTCTGTCCAGGCACATCTGAGGCGGTGCCGCTCCCTTTGGTCCACGGCGCGTAATGCGCTTTTACGCACGGCGGAGCGCAATAAGTCTACGGCGGACCGACATAGGAGACCTGCACCTGCCTACCAGGTGGGACAGCAAGTTTGGGTATCCACACAGGACGTTAACCTAAAGGGTAAGAGGAGAAAGCTGGCCCAACGGTTCATCAGCCCTTATCCCATAACCAGAATCATCAACCCGGTGGCTGTGCGTGTGGCTATTCCCTCCTCCCTCCGCATCCATCCCACCTTCCACGTCTCCAAAATTAAACCGGTGGTCTCTGACCCCCTCTGCCCTCCACCTGCGGCGCACCCCGCTCCCCGGATGATTGGTGGCCATCCGGCCTGGACCGTCGCTGACATCTTGGACGCCCGACGCCGGGGTCGCGGATTTCAGTACCTGGTGGATTGGGAGGGCTATGGACCCGAGTGGAGACAGTGGGTGCCTTCCTCGCTGGTGTTGGACCGGTCACTCATTTCTGAGTTTCATCGAGCGCACCCGGAAAAACCATCGCCAGGAGGCGCTGCTAGAGGGGGGAGTACTGTTATGACTCGCCACTTATCAGCGGCGCCAGCCGCGCGCACACCTGCTCCTCGTTAGCGGCGAGGTATTTAATCCACTCTGCCCTGGGCTTCGGCCTGAAGCCGTCTCTCTACTTCGGCCCCTTTGCTACTACGGATCTCAAACCAACTAGTGAAGATATCTTGGGTAAGCTCCCCTTACCTCTCTCCTCTAGCCTTCCCCTGTGCACAGGTGGACATTCCCGGCGGCGGACTTCATCACCTCGCCGTTGGCTCTACGCTGCTGCCACAGGTACCGCAGGTCGCTGTCTCCCGGGCTTCGCCCTTGTCAACGCCAGCCACCTGTCATAACCAAGTAAGCCAGCTACCATCATTATTCCCTGTATTGGTGTGGTGCCCGTTACCCTTCTCCCTCTGCTCTCTCCCACAGGGTTGTCCGGCTGTACGGCCTCCTGCCCCCGTGCCTGACGCAGACGCCACCACCAATACATTCTTATTCCACAGACACGCAGCCATACACTTCCTTGTTGCTAATAAAGCTGTTAAATCTATCCTGAGCCTGCGTGTGTGTCTCCTGGGCCGTGCATTATGTCACATAATAACAAATGATGAGGACATGGCTGAACTCATGTCCTGAAGATAACAGAAAAACAAATATGAACAAAGCGAGAACATGAGCACAGTCACATCCAAACCTTATGCACATATTGATGTCTACTGACATAACGCACGGCTCAGGAGACGCACACACACAGGCTCAGAGTAGTTCAAATAGTTTATTAACAACAGGGGTGTATGAATGTGTGTCTGCGGGATGTAAATGTGTTGGTGGCGGCGTCTGCTTCGGGCACAGAGGCAGGAGGCCGTACAGCCGGACAACCCTATGGGAAAAGCACAAGGAGAAGGGTGACGGGCACACACCAACACAAGATATATACGAGCGAGAGAGGAGCTTACTTGGATAGGACAGATGACTGGCACAGCAAGGGACGAGGTCCGGTAGACAGCCACCTGGAGAACCCGGTGCAGCAGCGAGGAACAGGCGATGGAGAGGCGTTGTCCGCCGCCGGGAAATCCACCTGTGCACAGGGGAGCAGACTTGGAAGGGAAAGGAGGTAAGGTCTTCTTACCAGAATGATTAGCTGAGGATGAAAGGAACTCACAGCGATGCGTAGGGAAGTCTAACGGCTTCAGGCCGAAGCTCAGGGCGAGGCGGCTTAAATCCCTCGCCGCTGATGATGTGCAGGTGTGTGTGCAGGTGGCGCCGCTGATGAGCGGCGCGGCGTGACAGTACTCCCCCCTCTAGCAGCGCCTCCTGGCGATGGCTTCTCTGGGTGCGCTCGGTGGAAATCAGCGATGAGTGACGGGTCCAACACAAACGACGAGGGTACCCACTGCCGATGTTCAGGCCCATAGCCCTCCCAGTCCACCAAGTACTGCAACCCACGACCCCGGCGCCGGGAGTCCAGGATGGAGGAGACGGGCCAGGCCGGATGGCCATCAATCATCCGGGGCGCGGGTTGCGCAGCAGGAGGAGGGCAAAGGGGGTCGGAGACTGCCAGCTTCACCTTGGACACGTGGAAGGTGGGATGGATGTGGAGGGAGGGGGGAATAGCTACACGCACAGCCACCGGGTTGATGATCCTGGTGATGGGGTATGGGCCCATAAAGCGCTGTGCCAGCTTCCTCCTCTCGCCCTTTAAAATCACGTCCTGGGTCGACACGTAGACTTGCTGACCAACTCTGTATGCCGGGGCAGGTCTTCTGTGCCGGTCCGCCACGGCTCTGTTGCGCTCCGCCGTGCGTAAAAGCACATTGCGCGCTGACGCCCAGATGGAGCGGAACTGCCTGAGATGCGCCCGTACTGAGGGGACAGTTACCTCACTCTCCTGCACCGGGAACAGCGGGGGGTCGTAACCCAGGGATGCCTTAAAGGGGGACATCCCTGTACCAGAAGAGCGAGCGGTGTTGTGGGCGTATTCAACCCAGGAGAGGTGGTTACTCCAGGACGTTGGTTTGGACGCCGTTACACAGCGGAGCGCAGCCTCCAGCTCCTGGTTGGTCCGCTCACACTGCCCGTTGGATTGGGGGTGATGGCCGGAGGAGAGGCTCACCTTGGCTCCTAAGGCGTTGCAAAACGACCTCCAAATGTCTGAGGAAAATTGGGGCCCTCGATCCGAGACCACGTCCACCGGAATCCCATGCAGCCTGACCACGTGCTGGATTAGGAGATCCGCCATCTCCAGGGCAGTAGGAAGACCTCGTAGGGGGACGAAGTGTGCCGCCTTGGAGAAGCGGTCCACGATGGTCAGGACGGTGTCGTAGGTGTTCGAGACTGGGAGTCCGGTGACGAAATCCAGGGCGATATGCGACCAGGGCCTGCCAGGGACGGGCAGAGGCTGGAGCAAACCCGCTGGAGGGGCATTACCCGATTTGTTGGTGGCACACACTGGACAGGCCCGGGCATAGCGGGCAGCGTCCCTCCGCAGGCCTGGCCACCAGAAGGACCGCTGGAGGAGGTCAATCATCCGGGAGGAGCCAGGGTGACAGGTGAGCTTGGATGTGTGCAACCAGTGGATGACCTCACCCCGAACCATGGATGGCACGAACAGCCGCCCCTCCGGTCCGCCGCCAGGGTCAGGTTCCACTTCCTGCGCCTTCCGGATCTTGTTCTCGATGTCCCAAGTGACGGCTCCCACGACGCACAACCTGGGTAGGATGGTGTGGACCGTGTCCTCCGACTCCTCAGGGGCGAATTGCCTAGAGAGGGCGTCGGGCAGGCCGTTCTTGGAGCCAGGCCTGAAGGTGATGGTAAATTGGAACCTGGCGAAGAACAAGGACCAGCGCGCCTGGCGGGCGTTCAGGCGCTTGGCAGATCTAAGGCACTCCAAGTTCTTGTGGTCCGTCAGGACCACGAACGGCAGGTCCGCCCCCTCTAGCCAGTGACGCCACTCCTGTAGCGCGAGCTTGATGGCGAGGAGCTCTCTGTCACCCACGTCGTAATTTCTCTCCGCCGGGGACAAGCGCCGGGAGAAGAAGGCACAGGGCCGTTTGATTCCGTCGTCTGGCGACCGCTGGGGTAGCACCGCCCCCACTCCTGTGTCCGAAGCGTCCACTTCCATGATGCACTGCAGCGCAGGGTTGACTTGGCTAAGGACCCGGGAGGAGGAGAACTCCGCCTTCAGCGCCTGAAAGGCAGCCGCGGCCTCTTCGGTCCACCGGAACGGGACCTTAGGGGACGTGAGGTGGGTCAGCGGGCCGACGATGGTGCCAAAATTTGGGACGAAGCGGCGGTAGAAGTTCGCAAACCCAACGAACTGCTGCACCTGCTTTCTTGACGCAGGTGTAGGCCACTCCACCACCGCCTTCACCTTCTCTGGGTCCGGAAGCACCTGGTCGTGGGAGATGATGAACCCGAGGAAGGATGTTGTCTTCGCGTAAAACTCGCATTTCTCGGCCTTCACGTACAACCGGTTCTCCAGCAGCCTTTGAAGGACCCGCCTCACGTGGACCTGGTGCTCGTCCCTGGACTTGGAGAAGATGAGAATGTCGTCCAGGTAGACGAACACAAAAAGGCCGATGAAATCCCGGAGGACGTCATTGATGAGGCGCTGAAAGACGGCTGGAGCGTTGGTCAACCCGAACGGCATCACCAGGTATTTGAAGTGGCCGTTCGGGGTACGGAAGGCTGTCTTCCACTCATCTCCCTCCCGGATCCGGACGAGGTGGTATGCGCTGCGTAGATCCAGCTTGGTGAACCAAGTCGCCCCCTGGAGGGAGTGGAAAGCGGTGTCCATGAGGGGCAGGGTATAGCGATCCTTCTCCGTAATGTCGTTAAGGGCACGATAGTCAATGCAAGGACGGAGGGATCCGTCCTTCTTACCGACGAAGAAGAATCCTGCCCCCACAGGTGATGACGATGGGCGGATTATCCCAGCACTCAGCGACTCCTTGAGGTATGAGTTCATAGTCTCCTTCTCCGGCGCCGATAGACTGTAGAGTCGTCCAGAAGGTAAGGGTGCCCCCTGGCGGAGGTTGATTGCACAGTCGTAGGGCCTATGAGGAGGGAGAGACATCGCCTTGGATTTGCTGAATACCATACCCAGGTCGTGAAATTCCTATGGCACCAGGGACAGGTCCGGGGGCGCAGCGTCCGTAGGTGAGGGAGAAGCGGACGGAGAGCAGGCAGCGGACTGTAGACAGGTGCTCATGCAGAACGTACTCCATGCCGACACCCCGGCGGACTTCCAATCCAAAACGGGGTTGTGGAGGCGTAGCCAGGGATACCCCAGGATGACGGGCGACACAGAGTTGGGCAGGACGTAAAAGGTTATCTCCTCCCAGTGGTTTCCAGAGATAATAACCGGGACGGGGATGGTCTGGTGTGTAACTCTCCCAAGGGAGGCACGAGAGAGGTTGACCAGGGAGATGGGGTTCTTGAGTGCCTGACAGCGGATGCCCAATCGGGTTGCCAGGCTTTGAGAAATAAAGCTGCCTTCCGCGCCCGAATCCACCAGTGCGTGGGTGAGATGCCCAGTGGAGGTGTGGCAGAAACAGATGGGCAGTTTCAATTGTGTGAGGGGACTTAACCGATTGACGTCCGCGAGGCCCCCTACAGTGACTCGCGGACCCCGCCGTTTGGCTTCTGTGGACAAAGCTCTACCGTGTGTTGACTATCTCCGCAATGCATACAGAGATTTAACTCACGGCGACGTTGTCTCTCCGCCGGGGAGAGCTTTGTCCAGCCCGTCACCATCGGCTCCGACTCCTCGGGGCGCGATGGTGGCGGCGTCGCCAGGGGGCGAGCTTGGGGCAGGTGCGACGAGGCTCCACGAGGGAGAGAAGAAGACGACTTCCGTCCCCAGGAGCGCTCGCGCAGCCTGTTGTCCAAACTGATGGCTAGGGATGTTAGCTCCGCTAGCGTCTCAGGGATATCCCGCCCAGCCAGTTCATCCCTCAGATCATCATTGAGACTGCGGAGGAAAAGGCCACAGAGGGAGCGTTCCTCCCAGCCTAATTCCTCCGCCGCTACCTGGAAGTCGACCGCGTAGTCCGCTGCCAACCGGCTTCCCTGCTGGAGGGCGAGAAGCCGATCGACCTGGACCGTCTCGGTACGAGAATGGTCAAAGACTTCCAGGAAGCGTCTCACGAATTGGTCATATGTGAGGGTGGCATAACTGGGCCTCGCCATTACGGCGTAGGTCCAAGTTAATGCTCGCCCCTCCAGGAGATTCCCGATATAACCAATTCGGCTATGATCTGAGGGAAAGTCTCCGGGCACATGATGGAACACGGACTCACATTGCATTATGAACCCCCGCGCTCCGCCGAGCTTTCCGCTAAAGCGGGCGGGGGTCGGAATGGGCGTGAGCCGAGTCGGTGCCGCCGGAGCCTGCTGGACGGCCACTGGAGTGGCAGGAGCCGCGCCACCCTGACGAGCCGGGGGGAACGGCTGTTGGGGGTCCAAGGGGTCCAAGCGGTCCAATCAGTTAGTTATATTTATTAATTGATTGAGGATCACCTGTTGCTGATAAGCTATCTGATCCACTCGAGCCTCAAGAGTGGTAAGCCGGTGTGCGAGCCCGCCGTCTGCCGAGCCGCTCTGCTGAAGCCGTACTGACATAACGCACGGCTCAGGAGACGCACACACACAGGCTCAGAGTAGTTCAAATAGTTTATTAACAACAGGAGTGTATGAATGTGTGTCTGCGGGATGTAAATGTGTTGGTGGCGGCGTCTGCTTCGGGCACAGAGGCAGGAGGCCGTACAGCCGGACAACCCTATGGGAAAAGCACAAGGAGAAGGGTGACGGGCACACACCAACACAGGAGATATATGAGCGAGAGAGGAGCTTACTTGGATAGGACAGATGACTGGCACAGCAAGGGACGAGGTCCGGTAGACAGCCACCTGGAGAGCCCGGTGCAGCAGCGAGGAACAGGCGATGGAGAGGCGTTGTCCGCCGCCGGGAAATCCACCTGTGCACAGGGGAGCAGACTTGGAAGGGAAAGGAGGTAAGGTCTTCTTACCAGAATGATTAGCTGAGGATGAAAGGAACTCACAGCGATGCGTAGGGAAGTCTAACGGCTTCAGGCCGAAGCTCAGGGCGAGGCGGCTTAAATCCCTCGCCGCTGATGATGTGCAGGTGTGCGTGCAGGTGGCGCCGCTGATGAGCGGCGCGGCGTGACATCTACGTAATCTTGTTTTTATTTATCTCTGGAAAAGAAGGTGATTTAATTGCAGGTAAATAACACAAATTAACCTTGTTTTATTCATTCATTCATTCATCTTCTTCCGCTTAATCCTTTTTGGGTCGCGGGGTGGCAGGAGCCTATCCCAGCATCTTTGGGCGAGAGGCAGGGTACACCCTGGACAGATCATCAGTCCATCGCAGGGCCAACACAGAGAGACAGACAACCTTTCACTCTCACAGTCATACCTAAGGACAATTTAGAATGCCCAGTTTTGATGCCAATTAACCTAACTTGCATGTTTTTGGCATGTGGGAGGAAACCGGAGAAATCCCGGAGTAAACCCATGCAGACATGGGGAGAACACGCAAACTCCACACAGATCACTGTTGGTCAGGGGCTGGGATCGAACCCAGGGTCCCCCGGCCAAGGGTGAGTTGCTGTGCTGCCGCAGTGCTAACCACTCTTCCACTGCGTCGCCCCCTTGTTTTATTCATTGAACAAAAGATATCAGCAAAAATGCATATTCTAACTGAATGATGAAAAAGTTAGGACACCCTACCGCCTAATAGCTACTGTTACCCCCTTTGGCTGAAATAACTTCAGTGAGACGCTTCTTGTAGCCATCTACCAGTCTCTGACATCGGTCTGAGGAAAGTTTGCCCCACTCCTCAATGGGGAATTCTTTCAGCTGTGAGATGTTTGAGTTTGGTTTTTTTTTTTTTTTTTGCATGTACAGCCCGTTTCAAGTCACCCAACAGCATCTCAATGGGATTAAGATCTGATGGGTAGCTGGCCAGGTCCTGCTGCAGCAAAGCATCCCCAAACCATGACACTTCCACCTCCATGCTTCACAGCTGGTATGATGTTCTTTTCCTGGAATGCTGTATTTGGTCTACGCCAAACACGCCCTCTGTTCTGGTGTCCAAATAATTCAGTTTTAGACTCATTTGTCCAAAGAAAAGTATTCCAGAAGTCCTGGTCTTTGTCTATGTTTTATCTGGCAAACTTCACTCTGGCCTTCACCCAATGTATCTGATGTGATACACCTGTGTGTGATTTTAGCCATTTTTAGTGGGAATAAATGTGGGGTGTCTTAATTTATTCCTCACCAGAAACTGCATGTTTTTAGCCTTTTTTTTTTTTTTTTTTCTTTTTTTTCCTTTGAAAGACAAAAGTAAAATAGAAAGATGTCTTTACCTTCTTTACATGTTTCAACTGCACTGCAGCCTTCATCAGAAGAGTCAGCTGATTGCTGCCAGGTGACATTTATCAGCTGATTTTCGTAGGCGGGGCCAGCTCAGCAGATCTGTCAGATCCGCCGAGCCGGCCCCGCCTCCCGCCGTCAGATGGTCTCTGGAGAATGTGGTCCCAGGTGTGAGAAAGCATAAAGGCCCCCTCATCTCGGTTCATGGTGTCTTTTCCCCGCTTTCTGATCTCTATTGCCTCCTTGATCCAACGTTTGTGTCTGTTGCTCTCCGATCCAATAATTTTTGTGTTGTCCCAGTCCATGATGTGATTATTTCTTTTGCAGTGGTCCGATATAGCTGATTTTAATGTTTCTTGTTCTGCTTTTTCTTTTTGTGATCTTGTGAGTCGTCCTTGCGTTTCCTTCTCACATTCCTTTTGGTGTTCTTTTTTTCTTGTGGTGAATAATCTTCCGGTTTCTCCAATGTAGGTTTTGTTACATGATCTGCATGATATTTCATATAATACATTGCATTTATTGTCTTGTTCTATTCTGTCCTTGGGGTGTACTAATAACTGTCTTAATTTTTTGTGTGGTTTGACTGCTGTGTTTATTTTGTATTTTTTCATGATCCTTTGAATTGGTTCCGTGATCCCTCCTATGTATGGTGTAGTTATGGTTTCCTTGTTTTTGATTTCAGCTTTTGTTCTGTGTCTTGTGTCCTGTTTATTTTCTTTGTTTTTGACTTGCTGTTTCCCTTTGTTTATGGCCCATACTGGATATTGGCAGCGTATAAGTGCATGTTTTATGTGGTTTTCCTCTTCCTGTCTGTCTTCTTGTTCCGTGATGATGGTGGCTCGTTCATATAATGTCCTGACGACTGATAGCTTGTGTGCTGTGGGGTGTTCCGATGTCCAAAGTAGGTATTGATCTGTGTGGGTTGGTTTCCTGTAGACTGTGATTTTTATGCTGCCATCCTCGTTGTGGTGGATTTTCATGTCCAGAAAGGCTATGGTGCCATTTTCCTCCTCTTCGTGTGTGAATTTTATGTTCCCCGTACTGTCTGTACTGTTCAGATGGTCAGTGAGTTCTTGTGTATGTCCTTTCCTTATTTTTTCCAGAATGTCATCTACGTATCTCTTCCAAAGGGTGGGTTTGCATATTGTGGGTGCTGTGTTGATGGCTTTATTTTCCAGATCCTCCATAAAAAAACTGCTCATGATGGCTGATAGTGGGTCTCCCATTGCAAATCCTTCTTTTTGTTTGTAGATTTTTCCTCTGAAAAATCTACAAACCGGGGCCGGCTCGGCGGCCGGCTCGGCGGATCTGACAGATCTGCTGAGCTGGCCCCGCCTACGAAAATCAGCTGATAAATGTCACCTGGCAGCAATCAGCTGACTCTTCTGATGAAGGCTGCAGTGCAGTTGAAACATGTAAAGAAGGTAAAGACATCTTTCTATTTTACTTTTGTCTTTCAAAGGAAAAAAAAAA
Organism: Pholidichthys leucotaenia; assembly: GCA_020510985.1. NCBI lineage: Eukaryota > Metazoa > Chordata > Actinopteri > Cichliformes > Pholidichthyidae > Pholidichthys > Pholidichthys leucotaenia. The sequence goes on from CM035846.1 coordinate 202,615,850, forward strand.
AAAAAAAAAGGATAAATAATTGAAAGAAGACAAAATGAACCTGTTTGACGTATTGCATGTTTTTAGAATTACATTTTACAGAAAATTTTGAAAAGTCTTTTCTTCAGTTTTAATTGTTCATTTATATTACTTGAATCTCCCAGTATTGTTAAAATTGATATTAAATATCCATATGCCCAAATATGTTAAAAAAACACACAGACTTCCATAGGGTGTCCTAATTTTTTCACATGAATGTATGCTGTATATTCCAACTTAACAGTCTTCTGTGAAGCATTTTGAATAACATTAATTTGCAGGAAAGGTGCTCTGCAAAGTTTGATTTATTGATACTATATGTCAGGGTGGGTTGGGGACCATGCTCCCTCCTTCAGTTTTTTTTTCCATTCTGTGTTTCTCCTGCCTCAGTTCAGTTGTTTTTTGTTTTTTTTGTTTTTTAAATTTTCTGTTTTTATTCATTATCAGTCATGATATGTTCTTTATTCTGGTCTGGGGTTTGAGTTTAATGTTTTTGATTCTGTTTATTTTCATTTGTCATAGTTGTGTATTCCCTGATCCTGTGTTTATGTTTTGGTTTGCCTTTTGTCTCTGCCCTCATGTTCCCGTGTGTGTAGCCTCTCCCTGCTGTCTCTGATTCCCCGATTGCTCCCATCTGTCTCATGTTGTCTTGATTGCTCCGCTGTCCCCATATACACCAGAGTTCAGTCCATGTCAGTTGTGGTGTCCTTGTTTGCTCTTTCCTGTTGGCGTGTTGCCCACGCTTCTGTCCAGCCTGTTTCTGTCGTGTGTACATTATCCTGCCAGTTAGTAGTTTGCCTTTGTTAAGCCCACGTGCTGCTTTACTTTCTGTTTGCCTCCGCCAGGCCGAAGGCCAGGAGGAGGTTATGTTTTTGCCAGCATTTGTCTGTTTGTCTGTTTGTCTGTTGGTTAGCAAGATAACTCAAAAAGTTTTGGACGGATTTCGATGAATCTTTCAGGCCTTGTTGGAAATGGTACAAGGAAGAACTGATTAAATTTTGGGGATGATCCGGATCACTGTCTGGATACAGGAATTTTTTAAATAATTCTTTAACATTGTGAGATACGGCCATTTTCAACATGTGTGCAGGGGCAATAGAGGGCGCTGGTCGTCGTGTCTGATGAACACAAACTCCGCCTTCTTCAAAGTTTTAGGCACAAAAGCACGCGGAAAACAGTGGTGGGCAGGGCCCGCCAGAGTGCCTGTGTTTGCGCTACGCTGCAAAAGCTGAGACGGGCAGCTGTCCGGCGCCGGATTATTTGGCAGAAATTCCCCGGCCAGCCATAGGGGCTGTGCAAAAACCAGCTCTCTGCCGGGGAAGTTTCCAAATCCTCTTTTTTCCGCGAAGCGCAAACCCAATAAAACCCATGGCAACCATTATCGCACCTTCTTTTGTCCTGCGGCTCCGGAACAGGGAGGAATCCCGGCGCCAGTAATGCTGCGCCTGATATGTGTGACTCTAATGCTAAAAGTGACTGCATCAGGGATTTTCGACCTGAAGTCGCACTTTGCTACACAGGGCCACAAAAACTGTGTAGCCAAATTCGATCGATGGATGAACATTTTCAGCCAGTGACAGAACCGACGCCTTCCAAATCCAATGCATCACAAGCAGAAGTGATGTTTTGTCATTTTGTGGCAGAGTACAATCTACCCCCATTGGTGGCAGATCACTTCAGTGATTTGGTGCCAACATTGTTTCCTGACAGCAAGAGCACTCAATTTTTTTGTGCTACTTGGCTTATTATTTTAACAGATGGACACAACACCAACACTTCAGTTTATTACCTCCGCCAAGGAGGTAATGCTTTTACTACTGAACCACTAATCCTATCATTGTCAATCCAATTGCTAGTCATATGTTTTCATGCTCAAGGAATCTGAAAACGTACACACAAACACTGTGGGGGGGGGAACTGTGGCGCTTGGCGGAGGTCTGCGCTCTCCGAGTGCTTTTCTAGTTTGGTTATGTTTTTGCCAGTGTTTGTCTGTTTGTCTGTTTGTTTGTCTGTTGGTTAGCAAGATAACTCAAAAAGTTTTGGACGGATTTCGATGAAACTTTCAGGCGTTGTTGGAAATGGAAGAACTGATGAAATTTGGGGGATGATCCGGATCACCGTCTGGATACAGGAATTTTTTAAAGGATTCTTTAACATTGTGAGATACAGACATTTTCAACATGTGCGCAGGCGCAATGGAGGGCCCTGGTCGTCGTGTCTGACGAACACAAACTCCGCGTTCTTCAACGTTTTAGGCACAAAAGCACGCGGAAAACAGTGGTGGGCAGTGAAGAAATACACTCCTCGATGTCAATTTATGTTTTAATGACAAAGATGAAGGAGCCCTGCAGGGATACAAATATACAAATATAAAATGACCGCGGCAACTAAATGTGGAGATATGTAATAAAGAAACCAACATAACTGAATATAACTAACAGAATAAGTAATGAAGCAGAGAAACTTACAGTAACAAAGTCGGTAACCTGATGCAGAGGTTGTGTCATGAACAATGGGGAAGCATGAGACAGAACAACAAACAAAATGGATGACTATCCCCTGTTGTTCCATAATATATTCCTTTGCGGCCCCTAGTGGCCGGAGGTAAACTCTACACCCCCCCCCCCCCAGTCCGGAAACCAACAAACTGGAAGAGGTAGACGGACTCAATCCTATACCCAATGGCCCGTCTCAGGTTCATAGCACTTGGGCGGCCTCCTCGGGCGGCACAGCTGACGGGGTCGGGGCGATGCTGACGGTGGCCGTGACGCAGGAGATGGAACGGTCGGGGTTGAGACCGTCGGGGCAGGCGCCACTTGGGTGTCGGTTGCAGGGGCAGCCTCATCGCAGGGTTCCGGCACAGATGTGTCCCGAGCCGAGTTAGGGTGCTCGTCCGCTGACAGCTGAGAGCCCGGGCGGATATGTGGATACTCTCCCGCCAGGGCATAGGGTGTCGGCAATGGGGCAGCCGGTTGCACATGGGAATGGGGGGTCGCTGGTGTGAAGGCACGAAGGAACCGCCGGTTGCGTAAAGTGAGACGTCCCAATCCGTCAACCTTGACGCGATACTGATCATGACCCAGAGACTCCACCACCACTCCTGATCTGTCCCACTTGTTAGGGCTCGGACCCAACTGATTCTGGAGGAACACCGACTTGCCAAGTGCCAGTGGTCGGAGTGGTCTCGAGTGTGTCCGTAGGGACTCAGTCGTACGGGACAGGCGGGTCCGGAGGGCACCCTCCTTTGCCATCCATGCCTGGCGCCAGAGTGGTCGGACATACGGGTTAGAGAACTTCTCCAACCGGTTGACAAAGGGGAAGGAATCGCGAAGGGGGCGACCAAAAATGATTTGCGCCGGGGAGAGGTGGCAGTCAGGGTCGGGCGTGTTGCGCAATTGCAATATAGCACGCAGAAAGCGGTCGTGATCGAGGCTGCCTGCCGGGCCAGTATTGGACATCAAAAGACGCTTAGCAGTCTTCACAGCAACCTCCGCTCTCCCATTCGACTGTGGAAAACCAACTGAAGAGACACGATGCCTGACATGCCATAAGCGCAGGAAGTTCTCTGTGTGGCCTGCCATAAACTCTGGACCACCGTCGCTGGAAAGTTCCTCAGGAACGCCAAAGGTAGCGAAGAAGGAGCAGAGGTGGCGAACTAAGCCTGCCGAGCCTCCCAGGTCTGTGCCAGCTGAAGAGCTAAGATCTTCCACCCAGCCTGACAGTCGATCGCCAACAACCAAGTAGTGGCAGCCCCCATAGTCAAAAAAGTCAGCGAACACCGCCTCAAAAGGTGTGGATGGAGGTGGGGATGGCAGGGGGGGCGTAGCCGCCTGCGAAGGGGCATTCCGATTGCAGTCAGCACATCCATATCTGGTGGCCTGAATGTCTTTGGACATTCCAGGCCAATAGACTATAGCACGGGCACGGTTTTCCATAGCAGAAACGCCTTGGTGAGCCGCATGGAGGTGCCAAAGGATTCTGTCCCGGAGGGACGAAGGGACCACCACACGGTCACGATACAGCAGCACACCATCCTGAGCATAGATGGCCTCACACACTGGAGATAGGTCCGCCAGGGCAGGGTCATTTGCATCGACCACACCATCGTGTTCAATGAGGTGTAGTAGCTGGACAAAGCATGTGTCCGCAGCCGTCTCTTGTGCTAGGAGATGCCAGGAGATTGCTCCAAGTTCCTGAGCGTCATCACGGATGGAAGCCATCAACGCTGATTCCACGGCATCAGGCACGCTCCATGACCCTAACGAGAGCACGTCCGCCGATCCCGAGGGCGAGGGATGCCTTGAGGTGGCATCAGCAGCATGGTTACTCTTGCCAGGCAGGTGCACTATGTCGAAGCGCCACGGAAGGGTACGTTGCTTGAGTCTGAAGAGACGAGAGTTTGTGATCTCATCCAGCGTACGGTCACCGAAAATCTTCACTAGTGGCTTGTGGTCGGTGACCACGACGAGGTTGTCACAGCCCTGTGTGAAGTACCTTGTCTGCTCAAGGCCCCAGGCCACCGCCAGGGCCTCACCCTCGATGGCAGCATAACGTTGTTCCGCTGAGGACAGAAATTGGGAACCAGCCAGGGTAATCCTCCAACCCCCCAAGCAACAGTCCGGTGCGCCAGAGGTACAGTTACAATGTTGTTGTAGAAGGAAGTAACCGATACCTCGCCTGGACCAGTCTGGGCGGAGACAGGTACGTTTCTCCATGTCGTAGATCTCCACGCCCTTGCAGATGGCACCAACAATGGCTTCTTTGGATTTTTGGAAAGCCTCCTCCAGTTCAGACGACCATGAAAACTTACAACGTGGGCTGAGGAACGGTTTGAATGGCGCCATCGTGTCACGTAGCTGAGCATAGTTGGTCACTTGGTTGACGAGGCCAAACCAGCTCCTAATATCTGTCGTGGATTCCGGGGTGGGGAAGTCTCTGATAGCATCCAAATACTTCGGGAGCGGCTCGATAGTGGTGTCTGAGACCCTGAAACCTGCAAAGTCGACGGCCCTCTCCGCAAACTGGAACTTGTCTGCATTCAAAATGATGCCTGATCGGCCAACACGTGTGAGAAAGTCAATGGTCCTCCACCAGTGCTGCGCTAGGTCAGTGTCATAGTGGACAGTATCATCCACACAACATTCTTTGCGCTCAAAGTCCGAGAGGACAGCATCGAAACGCCGGTTGTACCCATCCCCCGATGACAGGAAACCTTGTGGTGCCCTGGTGTACCGCCATCGTCCGAAGGGTGTGATAAAGGTGGTAAGGTGACAGTCAGATTCCCGTAGGGGTACACTGTGGTAGCCATTCCAGGCGTCGGTGACAGTCTTCCAGGTGTTTTTCGGGATACGTCGCGCGAGGTGGAATGGGGATTCAGTGGCAAAGGTCTCCCGTTGACAAAACTTGTTAAGAGGCGAGAGGTCCACCGTTCTCTGCGGGGAGCCGTCATGTTTACGAGTGACTACCATACGATGGCACCAAGTCACCGGCTCACCGTATGGGACATGCTCAATGACACCAAGGGCCTCATCCCGAAGGAGGTCATCATAAACCCTCTGCTGCCAGTGTATGGGGACGACGGCAGCTGTGTGGCACGCTCTCGGTGTGGCAGCCGGGTCCACATGTATTTCGATGGGTGGCCCTTCCATGCACGGCAACGCTTGATGAGGGCATGTATTGAATGTAGACGAAGCATATCTTTTGAGCAACCATTCTTTCATCCGACCATTATTCTCTGGGGTGCAGGGGAACGGTAGCTCTGTAGGGCGTGGTGGGGGTACCGTACGCTGGGGACACGAACACTGAGCACTCTGAGAACTAGCCGGACCCATACAGCCACTGATCGTGGACCGTGTGGCATTAGAGGACGAGGGCTGGTCACACGTGCTAGGGTTGTCAGAACTCCGTGTACCGTCGTGTTTCACCCCACGGCTACCTAACGGGAAGTCCAAAGGCAAGAGGCCAAGGTTGAGTAATGACTCATGGGAGAGGTACATGTCTTGGACAGAGCTACTCACATATATCATGGAGCGGCAGGACGATCCCACACCACAGCTGGGGGCTGTTGAGAGCCTTGCAAAAAATGCCCCTTCAATGGCGATAGGGGACCGGTTGGCAGCAGACAGGCTAAGATTGACAGGGTGCAAGACATTGCGTGGGAATCCACAAGCCAGGAACTCCTGCAGGGACCAGAGGTCGGACTGCGCGCCAGTGTCCGCGATGGCAGATATCCTTGCCTCGTTAACTAAATCACGGGTGCTGGTGCCGCTGCCCTGTCCATCCGGCTCATCAACAGCGACAATGATCGACACACGGGGGTGGTCTCTCAGCCTGGCACGCCACCACTCACCCCTCGAAAAAATGTGGTGCCTGAGTTTAACGGGTGAGGGTTCGGGGACACTGACATGGGTCTTCGGGATAGGGCGTCGGCCGGTACGGGCCCCAGCATGAACCGAAGAAATCTGGGAGATTGGCTCACACTCGACGGCAGCGTGCTGACTGTCTATAGCAGGTGTGTTACGATTCCTACGCCGGCGGGCCTTGTAGCAGTCAATACAAACTCGGTAGGGCTTAGTGTTCCATCCGCGGGATCCCTCAGTAAAGGCCTTGAAGGAGCATATGCAGTCCAGGCACACGGCTTGTCTGGCCTTGTCAACTGGGGATGGGGCGGCACCCAATGGTGGACTTTTCCTCAGGCGCTGGAATGAAGACACAGCTGATAGGGTAGGTGATGGAAGAGCGTTGCGGGCCATTTCCTTGTTTTTGACAAGCGCAATCACATCATTAACTGGCTTGCACAGTACGTCTGGTGTCCCCAGTGTCTCGCGGCGTATGTCCGAGTCATATATACCATTAACCAAAACATCGCGGATGACGTGGTCGGTGTAGTTCACATTTTTGCCACACTCACATACCGCGTTGTAGGCGCACGTCTCCGCCTTGCCCCGCACCCTGGCAGAGAACGCGCGAAACGCTTCATAATGTTCCTGGTGTAACTGAAGCAGCTCAGTGCGTAGGACAGAGGTGGCTACTGGAATGACAGCCAGGGAGCGCATGGCGGCGAAAAGATCTGGCAGGGGTCCGGAAGCTGCGATGGGATTGGCTTTCAACAGGTTGTCCCCAAGCTCTGGACCGGCGCACTGGAACAGCTGGAAAGGAGCTTGTGCATCCTCTATGCTCGAACCGGTGCGGAAAACATCCCAACGACGAGTGAATATATTCCATTCCTCTGCCGATATGCCCACGTCAACTCTAGGGCGATCTAACTTCGGACCATGAAAAGATGGGGGTTGGACGGGCGCCTGGATAGAAGGGCTCTGATGATTAAATCCATGATTTGTCAGCAAAGCAATGGCGAGGGCTTCAGACACGTCGCCCGTCTTGAAATCACAACCAGGGACAGTGCATTCAACGACGACCATGGCTCCTTCATGAAGAAATACACTCCTCGATGTCGATTTATGTTTTAATGACAAAGATGAAGGAGCCCTGCAGGGATACAAATATACAAATATAAAATGACCGCGGCAACTAAATGTGGAGATATGTAATAAAGAAACCAACATAACTGAATATAACTAACAGAATAAGTAATGAAGCAGAGAAACTTACAGTAACAAAGTCGGTAACTTGATGCAGAGGTTGTGTCATGAACAATGGGGAAGCATGAGACAGAACAACAAACAAAATGGATGACTATCCCCTGTCGTTCCATAATATATTCCTTTGTGGCCCCTAGTGGCCGGAGGTAAACTCTACAGGCAGGGCCCGGCAGCGTGCCTGTGTTTGCGCTACGCTGCAAAAGCTGAGATGGGCAGCTGTGCAGCGCCGGATTATTTGGCAGAAATTCCCCGGGCAGCCATAGTGGCTGCACAAAAACAAGCTCTCTGCCGGGGAAGCTTCCAAATCCTCTTTTGCCGCGGAGCGCAACCCCAATATAAAACCCACGGCAACCTGTCTACCCAATTTGCATCCGTCAGTGAAGCCCTGAGTGCTGCTTTCAGTGGAGGAGATGGACACAACACCAACACTTCAGTTTATTACCTCCGCCAAGGAAGTAATGCTTTTACTACTGAACCACTAATCCTATCATTGTGAATCCAATTGCTAGTCATATGTTTTCATGGTCAAGGAATCTGAAAACGTACACACAAACACTGTATGGGGAGGAACTGTGGCGCTTGGAGGAGGTCTGTGCTCTCCGAGTGCTTTTCTAGTTACTTATTAACTCATGGTCTATCAAATCTGTTTCGCAATTGGGTCCTTTTCCTCGCCCTTGAGGGGCAATTCTGATAGGACGCCACCATCCCAGGACCCAGCAGGCGGAAAAAGAGGAGGAAAGGCAAGAGGAGGTGGAGAACGGAGCAGCTTCGAGTTGTTATCGAGGTACTCGACTGTGCTGCCACTGTATGAAGCTGCTCCAAATCAAAGAACACTGTGAAGCATTGGGAGGCTGCCGCAGCGTTGCTGGAGACAAATCCGGACATCCATTCCCATCCTTGGGTGCCAGAACTTCCTCCGTTTCCACCGTTTTCCACCGCCTCCTCCTCGCCGGAGTCAGCTGACCCATTGCCAACGTTATCTCCTGCAGAGCCCACTGCACCACGGGTCCATTGGGAATGATCCATTTCTGAGAGAGAAGAATCACAAGAATCCCAGTTGGTGTTAGGCAGGTCGAAGTGGAAGAAAGGCGCTGGTGACGCCACTCCTCTCAGCGCTGCAGATTACCACTGTCTCTGGCTCATCTTCAGACAGCCCCTGCTTTCTCCATGACGCACACACCAGGTCCCAACCAGACAATCTCTGGAGCCACCCAGAGGGAGATGTCTGGACATTTAACGGCAGCAGAGGAGGAACTCAGGCAGGTACCTGTTCATTTTGTGACATCAATAAATGATAGGTCTTGCTGGGTTTCTCGGTGGGAGGGGCTGGCTGCGGCCATTTGCCGCTGCTGAGCTCTCACCCTCCACCTCTGCCATTCACTCTACTGCCTGCTCCATCCCTTCATCCTCACCTGCATCTCTTGTATCTGTTTCTGTTTTTTCTGAGTGTTTGCCAGTACTGGGTGGAAATCATATTGTCTGGGAGGATTGTGCTGCTTCAAAGGGCCCTCAAGCAGCAGCTGCCTCTACTCTGACACCACTGGACACCAAGTTTTGCCAAATTGGGACTACTGCTTTGGAACCCCTGCGTGAAGGTGACAAGGAGGAACAGGAGCGTAGGCAGGCTGCGCTAGCTCAGGAAGAGCTAATGCTGGACTACAAGCCGTGGCTCCTTCCAAAGCATGTGTCCCAGCTGGGGCATCAGTGCTCAGTTCCTGCACTTGTTCCACATCGTTCCCCAGTTCCAGTTTCTGCTCCACGTCCACCACCAACTCCTGTTCCTGCTCTGCCTGTCAGTGTTTCTGTTTTTGACTTTGAGGTGGTCACCCCGGTGACAGGAGACCAGGAGTTAAGGCAAGTACCTTTTCAATTATATTCAAACACCAGTTTTAAAGAGTCTTGCCTCGCACCTGGTGGGGGGACCCAAACGCACGTTCCACCAGCTGTTGAGTCCACCCCAGCAGTCTCTGCTGTTAATGACTGTGGTCACCTCACTGACCTCCTGTTTCCCTCCATCGTCCAAAGTGGGTGTGTTGAGGATGGGATTGCAGGAGGACCATGTTTCAGCCATCGTTCCCGAGGCCAGGAGACCTTCAGCCATCGTTCCCGAGGTCAGGAGACCTCTTGCTGCTGCTCCCTTACCCTCACCTTCACGTGCCGTTCCTCTCGTGTCCTCCCCGAGCTTCATGCCTGAAGATGTTGCTCGCCGCCTGGAGCTGTGGGACCTCATCAGGGATGAGGGAGAGTGCTACATCTTCTGCCAGCAGATGGATGGTTGGCACGATGCTGTGTGGAGGGAAACGGCATGGAGACGCACTCATCAGATCATCAGAGTGAAGCCTCATCTGAGGGAGGACATTCCTTCTTTCTGCAACAACTTCCTCGACAACGAGTTCACTTTCATGCTAGAGGAGGAGTCGTTGCCTGTTCCTGAGTCCGGCGCGCACCTGTCGGCTGTTCTTGCAGACTGTGCTTCTCAGCCATCTGTTATAGACCTGGTGACTCTCCTTCCATCTGGTTGTGAATTACAGACCCCTGTATATGCATCCCCTGAGCCAGAAATTTCCACTGTTGTGTGTCCTACACCGGAAATTTTGATAGAAATGTGTCCTGAATTTGAAATCTCTACACTGATGTGTCCTGAACCAGAATTTTTTGCAGTGGTGTGTGTTGAACCAGAAATTTCTGCATTGATGTGTTCCAAATCAGAGAATTCTGTATTAGTGTGTCTGGAATCAGAAATTTCTGTGTGTCCTGAGCCAGAAATTTCTTCAGCAATGAATCTTGAGCCAGAAATTGCTGCAGCAATGTATCCTGAACCAAAGATTTCTGCGGTAATGTGCCCTGCACAAGAAATTTCTACCGTTAAGTGTCTTGAACCAGAAAATTCTGAAATTTCTGCTCTTGTGCCCCCCATGCTGGAGATTTCTGCATTTATGTCACATAAATCAGAAATCTCTGCATTAGTGTGTCCTGAACCAGAAGATTTTGTATTGAGGCATCTGGAATCAGAAGCTTCTGCATTAATGTTCTCAGGAGCTTCAGCACTTAAGTGGTTTGAATCCTACCTTTCTAATAGAACTTTTTCTGTAATGATTGGTGACATGTCCTCTTCTAGTGCCTCTCTCTCCTGTGGGGTCCCACAGGGCTCTATTCTTGGCCCTATTCTGTTTTCATTATATATGCTGCCACTCGGGTCAATAATAGCCAGGCATAACATGTCTTTCCACTGTTATGCAGACGATTTGCAGCTTTATTTACCTTTGAACCCAGAACAAACTAACTCACAAAGTGTTCTATTGGACTGCATCATTGATATTAAGTTGTGGTTAAGCCAAAATTTTCTCCACTTAAATGAAGAAAAAACAGAATGTATTGTGTTTGGGGATACTGTAACGGCTGGCTTTGGTACCCTCTCTTTAAGGCTCAGTTCAGCTGTCAGAAATTTGGGGGTGATTTTTGACAGCCATTTAAAATTTGATAAACAGATTGACAATGTAGTCAAGATGAGCTTTTATCAATTACGTTTGTTATCCAAAGCCAAACCTTTCCTGAGCCGTCATGATGTTGAGATAGCCATCCATGCTTTAGTCACGTCTCGACTTGATTACTGCAATGCACTTTATGTTGGCATCTCTCAGTCTTCTCTCGGCCGCCTTCAACTTGTACAAAATGCAGCGGCCCGTCTTTTGACCAACACACCTAGGCGAGAGCATATTACTCCGATCCTTTATTCACTTCATTGGCTTCCAGTCCATTTTAGAACTAGAAAAGCACTCGGAGAGCGCAGACCTCCGCCACGCGCCACAGTTCCCCCCCATACAGTGTTTGTGTGTACGTTTTCAGATTCCTTGACCATGAAAATATATGACTAGCAATTGGATTGACAATGATAGGATTAGTGGTTCAGTAGTAAAAGCATTACCTCCTTGGCGGAGGTAATAAACTGAAGTGTTGGTGTTGTGTCCATCTGTGAAAATAATAAGCCAAGTAGCACAAAAAAATTGAGTGCTCTTGCTGTCAGGAAACAATGTTGGCACCAAATCACTGAAGTGATCTGCCACCAATGGGGGTAGATTGTGCTCGGCCACAAAATGACAAAACATCACTTCTGCTTGTGATGCATTGAATTTGGAAGGCACCGGTTCTGTCACTGGCTGAAAATGTTCATCCATCGATCGAATTTGGCTACACAGTTTTTGTGGCCCTGTGTAGCAAAGTGCGACTTCAGGTCGAAAATCCCTGATGCAGTCACTTTTAGCATTAGAGTCACACATATCAGGTGCAGCATTACTGGCGCCGGGATTCCTCTCTGTTCCGGAGCCGCAGGACAAAAGAAGGTGCGATAATGGTTGCCGTGGGTTTTATTGGGTTTGTGCTTCGAGGAAAAAAGAGGATTTGGAAACTTCCCCGGCAGAGAGCTGGTTTTTGCACAGCCCCTATGGCTGGCCAGGGAATTTCTGCCAAATGGACAGCTTTTGCAGCGTAGAGCAAACACAGGCACTCTGGCGGGCCCTGCCCACCACTGTTTTCCGCGTGCTTTTGTGCCTAAAACTTTGAAGAAGGCAGAGTTTGTGTTCATCAGACACGACGACCAGCGCCCTCTATTGCCCCTGCACACATGTTGAAAATGGCCGTATCTCACAATGTTAAAGAATTATTTAAAAAATTCCTGTATCCAGACGGTGATCCGGATCATCCCCAAAATTTAATCAGTTCTTCCTTGTACCATTTCCAACAAGGCCTGAAAGTTTCATCAAAATCCGTCCAAAACTTTTTGAGTTATCTTGCTAACCAACAGACAAACAGACAAACAGACAAACAAACAGACAGACAAACGCTGGCAAAAACATAACCTCCTCCTGGCCTTCGGCCTGGCGGAGGTAATTAATTTTAAACTTTTGCTTTTTGTTTTTAAAGCTCTTAATGGCCTTGCTCCGGTTTATATGTCTGAGACTTTGACTGTCCGTGACCAAGGCAGGGCTTTGAGGTCATCCAATCAGCTTTTGCTGGATGTGCCTAGGTCAAGGTATAAACACTGGGGTGACCGAGCCTTTTCTGTTGCCGCCCCCAGGCTCTGGAATAATCTCCCCCCTGACCTACGTGCTATCTCTGACCTGGCCCTTTTTAAATCAGAACTTAAGACATATTTGTTTAGGATGGCTTTTAATACCCAGTAGTGGTGATATTTGTCTTGGCATTTGTTTTTAGTTTATTTTTAGGTTGTTTTTGTTTATGTTATTTGTTTTTAATGCTCTGTGTGTTTTTAATGCTGTTTATTTTCTGTAAAGCACTTTGGTCACCTAAGGGTTGTTTTAAAGGGCTATATAAATAAAGTACATTACATTACATTACATTAATGTGTCCTGATCCTGAAAATTCTGTATTTGTGAGTTTTGAACCACAAAATTCTATATATATGTCTTGTGAATCAGAAACTTCTGCACCTATATCTCATGTGCCAGAAATGTCTGCACCTGTGTCCCCTGAGCCAGATATCTCTGCATCTGAGGCCCTTGAGTTTGAAACACCCCTGTTATCTATGCCAAAATTAAGGTTTCCTGTGTTAGCCCCTGAACATAGAGTTTCCGTACTATTTCCTGTACATGGGGTTTCTATGTTTCTGCCTGAGTCGGAAGCTCGTATGCAGTTGAAAGTTCCTATGTGGTTGTCCCCGGGGCAAAGGGCTCCTTTGTGGTCTCTTAAGCAGAGGGCCCCAAGTGACATAATTCTCGACCCAGGAAACACGCATGCAGGCTCAGGTAGATTTGATAGCTTTATTCAACCAGAAAGGTGTGTTTGGATGCGTGTATGTGATATGATAGTGGATTGTGGGTGGATGATGAGAACAGGAACAGAGCAGCACGCTGTGCGGCCAGGCAACCCTATGGGAGAAACACAGACAGGGAGTGAGCTGGGAAAAACCACACGGGAAAGTGATGCAGAGTTATGCTTACTTGCAGAGGGAATGGTGGCTGGCGTTGGCGAGGATTTCAGGCCTGGGAGACAGCGCCCTGCTGCGCACACGATGAAGCGTGGAGATGCGGAAGGAGAAGATGGCGAAGGTGAGGGTATCCGCCGCCAGGGAATCCACCTGTGCACAGGGGAAGGCTGAGAAAACAGCTTACGTGAAGCAGCGATGAGTGGCAGGACTAGAGAGATGATCCTGCTGAGGGTTTGAGCGCGTTGTAGAACAGACGGCTCCAGACTGATGCTCAGGGCGAGGTGGAGTAAATAGCCGCTCACTAACGAGGCACAGGTGTGCGCACAGCTGAGGTGGATACCTGAGAGCGGCGAGTTGTGACACCAAGGTCACCTTCCGAGTTTGGGACCCCATGTCTTCTGTTGAGCAAAGGGCTCTAGTGTCATCCCCTGAGTTTAAGAGTGGTATACTGTCACTTTCTGAGACTACAGACCTTTTGTTGTCACCCTCTATGGTGGTAGTTTTTGAAAGTGGAGTTTTCATATCACCTTTCCCTGAGTATTGGGTTTCAGCATTTATTTTTGAGCTGGAAGCTCCTGTGTTTTTTTCTAAGCCTAAAGTGTTTGTGTCACCTTCCGAGACTGATGTGCCTATGTTACTATTTAAAGGATCTCTGCTATCACCGTCTGAGTTTGAAAACTTTTTGTTACCTGCTCTAGGGCAAGAAGCTCCTATGTCCTTTTCTTTTGGACAAAGAGTTTTGGTGGTGGTATCTGAGCAAAAGGCTCGTGTGTTTTCTCCCACCTGTTTGCCCATGGACCATGGTAGGCTCCCTGACCCACCAGGTTCCCTGGTCTGGTGGCTCTTGAACAGTGGGAGACCACCCATCCGCCTTGTTTTTTGGTTCGGTGGCCCTGGGACTTGGGCAGGCCACCCGACCAATTTTTTGTTTGGGACTTTGGTTATGTCCCACAATCTGTGTTTTGTGTTTTGGCTCGGGGGGGGGGGGGTGTTTTGGCCCACTTGGCCTGTGCCCCCATCACCCTCCCTGGGACTGTGGGTTTTTTTTTTTTTTTGTAGTATCTAGGGGTGTCTGGAAGCCACCCCTTGGGGAGGGAGGGGCTTTTGTCAGGATTTGAGCATGGGTTGGGGACCATGATCCCTCTTTAAGTTTGTTTTTTCCATTCTGTGTTCCCCCTGTCTCAGTTCATTTGTCTTTTTTTTAAAATTTTCTGTATTTTTATTCATTATCAGTCATGTTATGTTCTTTATTCTGGTCTGGGGTTTGAGTTTAATGTTTTTGATTCTGTTTATTTTCATTTGTCATGGTTGTGTATTCCCTGGTCCTGTGTTCATGTTTTGGTTTGCCTTTTGCCTCTGCCCTCATGTTCCCGTGTCTGTAGCCTCTCCCTGCTGTCTCTGATTCCCTTGATTGCTCCCATCTGTCTCATGTTGTTTTGATTGCTTCCCTGTCCCTATATATACCAGTGTTCAGTCCATGTCAGTTGTGGTGTCCTTGTTTGCTGTTTGCTGTTGGCGTGTTCCCCACGCTTCTGTCCAGTCTGTTTCTGTCGTGTGTACATTATCCTGCCAGTCAGTAGTTTGCCTTTGTTAAGCCCACGTGCTGCTTTACTTTCTGTTTTGTTACTTATTAAATCGTGGTCTATCAAATTTATCTCGCATTTGGGTCCTCTTCCTCGCCCCTGAGGGGCAATTCTGACACTATATGGTAATATTACTCTAATTGCATAAACTTTAGTCATATTATCTCCATCTGGCATTAATTAGGCAACTTTTTCAAGACTAGTCAGATGAGGAATAATCTCCACAATTTTCAGAAAAACAGGCAAAATTTTTTATGCAGAAACATTTTTACTCTTATCCACTTGTGACTCTTCTCGTAATTTTGTTTCTTTTTCTCATAATTTAAAAAAAAACTTTTTTCATAAATGTACCAATTACCTCTGCCATGGGAGGATGGAGCTAATGTTTTTAGTGGTGTTGGCTGGTTTGTCTGCTAGCGACATAACTCAAAAACTTATGAATGGATTTTGATGACCTTTTCAAGAAAGATGTGTAATGGCACGGGGAACAAATGATTAGATTTTGGTGGTGATTTGGATCATGATGAGGATGCAGGAATTTTTTTAATATTATTTTATATATTAATCCGCTGCTTTTCATGTACTGCCACTTTAAGACATGTCCACTCAGTTATGTGCGTGGTCACACCAGAGGGCCACGTGCCTCGGCAACCCGGAAGGCAAACACTACAGAAAAAGAACTGAAAAAAGTTCAACTTGTCGAGGATGGCAAGATGGCGGCCTGAGCAGTTGCACTTACCCAGAGCACTGTGGGACGTTTCTCAATTTGATAATTTTTTAGACAATTTCCCCCACAATAATATGTAAAACTGGACAGCTGAACATGTCAATAGATCAAGGAAAAAGTACAAAAGTCAAAACACAGATGGAAGACACAAAAAGCAAAAAACCTACTTCAGCCTTGGCAGACCACGACTACTGTGAGTTAAACATGGAAACGGAGAATGGCGGAGGAGGTAAACAAAACTTGGATGACGTAAGTGAGTCTTCTTCTTTAACTCCTTCTAAAGGGGCACAAGCGCGAAAAATATCCAAACCTAGCCCAACTGCAGATGATATTATGGCAGTCATTCAAGCTGTTCATTCCAGATTTAATGTTCAAGACGAAAAGATGGTGGACCTGAATACGACGTTAATTCAGAACACCGCCATGATTGCAAACCTTGCTAAATCTATTGAGTTCAATGCTGCAGAGGTTAAATAATGTAAAGAGAAGGTTTCTGTATGAAAAAAGGTTAATGACCTAAAAGAAAGATCAAGAGAACCTGACCGCTACAGACGTAGGTGGAACCTGTGGCTCAGAGGAATGAGAGAGAAAATGGGTGAAGAAATTTGCCAGGATGTGATTCAGTTACTCAAAAAAAACACTTCAGAATGGTCTGAAAAGATGGAAGGGTATGTCGACGCCATGCACCGACTGGGGAGGAAGGAGAATAATAGAACACGCCAGGTAATTATACAGTTCACCAAACGTCAACATCGAGATGGCATCTGGAAGAAGACCAAAGGCATTGGAGGTCTGTGTGGATGAAGGAATTCATTTTCACTGAGGACCTAACCAGTGAGGACTGGCTGGAGAGGGAGAAGCTGTGGCCAAAGATTCTGCAGGCCCAGAAAACGGGTGTGAAGGCCTGCTACCATGGGCCATTCGGCTACATTAATGGTCACCGCATTTTTGTAGACAACTGAGAGTTTTGAAACTATAGACATGGACAAAACTTTATGAACATTGTTTTCATAGGGGGAAACACATGCTTCTGTTTTAGGAACTAAGAGGAACTAACACAGTTCATTTTTTGGTGGTTTATGGAGAGTTTAGGGGGAAAAACAGCTATTTAAAACAGCTAAACAGAAAATTCACAGCTATAGCAGTCTCTGAAACCTGGCTTAATGCAGACCAGGCTCCCCTGATGGCAATAGAGGGATATCAGATGTTTAACATTAACAGATCTCAAAAAAAGGGTGGTGGTGTTGCACTGTATATTGATGACCTATATAGATGTAAGCTTGTAAATGAAATGTCCTCAGCACTACCAGGGATTCTGGAATGTGTTACTGTTGAGATTGACCTAGACAAAACAAAAAATCTAATCATAAGCTGCATATACAGAACGCCGGGAACTTGCATTGAGACATTCAGAGATAAATTAGTCGAGCTGTACAATAATATTACTAGTAAGAAAATGGTAGCAATTTGTGGAGATTTCAATATTGATCTACTTAATCCACATCAACAAAATGTAGTTGCAGAGTTCATGAACTCTATGTACAGCATGAGTCTATATCCCACAATAACACATCCCAGTAGAATCACAGCTCACTCTGCTACACTTATTGACAACCTGTTTGTCAATGTTCTCGACAAGAAAATAGAAAGTGGATTATTGATAAATGATATAAGCGACCACTTGCCAATCTTTGCACTTATCCATGGCCACACGGGGCCCAACCCAGAAAAAATCTCAAAATCGTTCAGACACAAATCACCAAACGCAATCAGTTCTTTTAAAGAGGACTTGCTGAAGCAAGACTGGACAGAAGTCTATGTATCAGATGTAAATGAAGCCTATGACACATTTACAAACATTGTAACCACTCTTTATGAAAAAAACTGCCCATTAGTTAAAAAAAAGCTTAAACACAAATTTACTGACAAACCATGGCTAACCAAAGGACTACAAAAGGCGTGTAAAAAGAAAAATTTATTATATAAAGCGTTCATAAAGAAAAGGACAAAAGAAGCAGAGCAGCGGTATAAAACATACAAAAATAAGTTAACATATATAATAAGATGTAGTAAAAGAGACTATTACAGTAAAGAACTGGAAAAAAACAAAGACAATATTAAAAATACATGGACAATAATCAACAGTATCCTTGGAAATAAAAGCAGAAATACCAGCTACCCAACTAACATTCCAAAAAATAATAAATCGACTCCGAATGTGAATATAGCTTCACCTGCAGATGAATTTAATAATTTTTTTGTTAACATTGGACCTAAACTGGCCCGAGAAATACCCACTACGGTGCCAACAGGTGATTCAATATGCAATAACACTGCTGTAAAAGACACCATCTTCATAAAGAACACAGACGAAAGAGAGGTCATTGAAATTGTTAAATCGTTCAAAAGTAAAACATCTACTGACTGCGATGGTATTGATATGCTACTAGTCAAAACTGTTATCGAATGCATAGTGAAACCACTGACGTATATCTGTAACCTGTCTCTCCAATCAGGTATATTTCCCAATGCAATGAAAATAGCTAAAGTAATTCCGATTTACAAGACAGGCGACAGAGGGGAACTCTCCAACTACAGACCAATTTCACTATTACCGCAATTTTCCAAGATACTTGAAAAAATATTCTATGAGAGAATTGACAACTTCATACTGAAGAATGATTTATTGTGTGAGCAGCAATATGGGTTCAGACACAAAAGGACAACAGCATATGCCTTAATGGAATTTACAGAAAAAATATCAACAGCCATTGAAAATAAAGAGTATTCAGTTGGAGTATTCCTGGATCTTAAAAAAGCATTTGATACAGTAGATCACAATCTATTATTAAAGAAACTACAAAATTGTGGTATCAGAGGGGTAGCACTGTCCTGGTTAAGAAGTTACTTAAAGAATAGATATCAGTTTGTATGTGTTAACAACAAAAACTCAGAGCTACTGAAGGTCACCTGTGGAGTCCCACAGGGTTCAGTTTTGGGACCATTATTATTCAATATGTATATAAATGATATATGTAAAGTTTCAGAAAAAATGGACTTAATATTGTTTGCTGATGACACTAACCTGCTATGCAGTGGAAACAATTTGGAGCAACTTCTGGATACACTCGGAAAGGAATTAGGAAAGCTGAAACTGTGGTTTGATTCAAACAAATTAACGCTCAATTTAAGCAAGACAAAATTTATAGTCTTTAATCAACCATCACAACTACCCAGTACCCAAACTCAGTGTAAATGGTGTAGAGATTGAAAGGGTATCCGAAACTAAATTCCTTGGAGTAATAATTGATAACAAACTGTGTTGGAAGCCACATATTAATTATATAAAAGGTAAAGTATCCAAATCAATTGCAATATTACACAGAGTGAAAAATTTGCTGAATCAACCCACACTATACACCTTGTATCATTCATTAATACTCCCATACATGACATATTGTAATGAAGTATGGGGAAATACATATAAAACAAACATATATCCACTCTTTATGCTTCAAAAGAGAGCTATTAGAATAATCAACAAAGCAGCTTACAGGGAACCAACAAACCCACTTTTTCTTAAACAAAAAACTCTCAAGTTGAAAGATCTGATCGACTTTAAAGCCGCAATAATAATGTTCAAAGTGAAGAATCTATCACTGCCCGCAAATATCCAAAAGTTGTTCCAAACAAGGGAGAAACGATATCACTTCAGAGGAACATGTATATTTCAAAAGCCTACAGTGAGAACAACCACCAAGCAACACTGTATTTCAGTGCAAGGTGTCAGATTATGGAACGATTTTGGACCTGAATTAAAATCATGTACAAAGCTTGGATAATTTAAACAAAAACTAAAGGAAGAAATACTCCAAACATATTTACAAGACGACATGTAAACTCACATAAGGATTGACATTTCCAGCCTGTGTTGTGTTATAGCTTAGTTTTTCTTTTTTCTCTGTGACACTATGTCTTAGATTTGTTTTTGAATAGTAACCGCTTAACTTAGACTAGCTCAGTTTTCTTTTTCTCTCAGTCATATTTTGTCTTAGCCTTGTTTTAAATTGTAATCGCTCTTGTCTTGTTTTCTCTTTTTTCTCCTTTGAATTCTTGGATGGAATATGGGTGGGCAATATAAGCTGCGGCTTCAGCCATCACCCATTTCGGATAACTCACGTGGAATTGTATAGTAGAAGGAGTCTTTGTCTAATTTGACCTTGTTGTTATATTATACAGTTTCTTTTAACCTGTAATGTACTATCCGAAATAAATAAAATAAATAAATAAAAATAAAAGTCACTACTGTTTTTTATATTTTTTCACTGTTCTTGTTTTAGTTCTTTGCAGTTCACTTGAAAAAAAGAGCAGCTTTTATGTAAGAACAAATTTATCTTTTATTTCTTTAAATGCAAGAGGGCTTAGGGATTGTGGTGATCCGAGCGCTGATCCCATCCGCGCTCGGATTGCTCAGTATTTTCCCTTTTCTCCCATATTATTTCGGGTTTGTTATTAGTGCCTTTCCAGGGCTTTTATTGTGATAGCGTCACGGCCAAACTTACGGCTGTCAAAGCCAAGCCAAGCCGTGACAGCTGTTTGTGATTTCGTTGATTACGTTCCCCCTTCCTGTGTGGTTCCTTTACTTTTGTGTTTAGTATTTAAGGGAGCAGCTGAGGCTCACTCCTTGCTGCGATCTACAACCGTGTACCAGGGCTGGAGTCCCAAACCCCAGCTCCAGCCTTTCCTCTGTATTTTGATCCATCTTGTGTTCGTTAGCGTCAGGTTCCGCCCTCATTACGCTCTTACTATCGTTGTCTGAGTTCTTTATTTTGTAGTCTAGTTCTTGCTTGTGTTTTGCCCCCTGTGGCTCTTTACTTTGTCATTTTGGCCTTCTGTTAAATAAACAAGCAAACTTGCTATTGGCATCTGGCGCCTTATCAATGCCCTGAAAGGGGCATTCATGTCAGGGATAATGTCAAAAGAAAGGCTATATTTTTGTTTTGTGAAAGGCAAACAGCTCAGTGCACTTTATTGCAAGAAACACATTCATGTGATGCTGATCCCACCTTCTAGTTAAATCAGTGGGGAGAAAAAAATCTTGTTTAGCCATGGTTCCAGTCACGCTGGCGGTGTTGCAATTTGTTTGTCCAGGAAAAATAATCACTTTTCAAGCCGATGAGTTTGGTCATTGGTTGGCAATTGTGTTAAATGTTGAAGGAAGCTTTGTCATATTGATTAATATTTACGGGTATGCTAATAGTAACCAAAATAAGGCATTATTGTCAAAAATAGCAGATGTTATCACTGAGTACAAGAAATTATACCACACAGACTGTATCCTGATAGGCAAAGATTTTAATCTGGCGCCTAATGAATGGCAGGATTGATGTCCTCCTAGATACAACATTAACCAATGGAATCCTATTTTATTTGATTTTACTAATTCCAATAATTTAATAGATTTGGAGAGACAAAAATCCGGATATCAAACAATTTTCATGGTTTAAACCGACTGGCAGTTTTAAATCCAGAATAGACTTATGGTTAGTGACCCCTGCAACTGGTAAATATGTTTCACATGTCTCATTATCCAGTGTTCCATTAACAGACCATGGCATTATATTGTAGCGAACTCAATATGAGCACCCTACTTGGCTTGCCAAGTGGGTTGACCCTATTGGCGACACAGGTAGGGTGCGGGACTCCGGAGCGGGAGGCGTGAGTTCAAATCTCCCGGTGGGACATCGCCATGTCGAGCAGCACGTTACACTGGTGTCAGAAGTGGGATCTCCTGTCCAAAGCAGTAATGGGGCGCTGACATCGGGACAATGTCGAGAACCAGAGGGGAGTAGTGTAGCGAACTCAATATGAGCACCCTACTTGGCTTGCCAAGTGGGTTGACCCTATTGGCGACACAGGTAGAGTGCGGGACTCCGGAGCGGGAGGCATGAGTTCGAATCTCCCGGTGGGACGTCGCCATGTCGAGCAGCACGTTACACTGGTGTCAGAAGTGGGATCTCCTGTCCAAAGCAGTAATGGGGCGCTGACATCGAGACGATGTTGACAACCAGAGGGGAGTAGTGTAGCGAACTCAATATGAGCACCCTACTTGGCTTGCCAAGTGGGTTGACCCTATTGGCGACACAGGTAGGGTGCGGGACTCCGGAGCGGGAGGCGTGAGTTCAAATCTCCCGGTGGGACATCGCCATGTCGAGCAGCACGTTACACTGGTGTCAGAAGTGGGATCTCCTGTCCAAAGCAGTAATGGGGCGCTGACATCGGGACAATGTCGAGAACCAGAGGGGAGTAGTGTAGCGAACTCAATATGAGCACCCTACTTGGCTTGCCAAGTGGGTTGACCCTATTGGCGACACAGGTAGAGTGCGGGACTCCGGAGCGGGAGGCATGAGTTCGAATCTCCCGGTGGGACGTCGCCATGTCGAGCAGCACGTTACACTGGTGTCAGAAGTGGGATCTCCTGTCCAAAGCAGTAATGGGGCGCTGACATCGGGACGATGTTGACAACCAGAGGGGAGTAGTGTAGCGAACTCAATATGAGCACCCTACTTGGCTTACCAAGTGGGTTGACCCTATTGGCGACACAGGTAGGGTGCGGGACTCCGGAGCGGGAGGCGTGAGTTCAAATCTCCCGGTGGGACATCGCCATGTCGAGCAGCACGTTACAATATGTTTAAAATTGAATCCAGAAAACAAGACAAAATTAAAAAAAAAAGATTATTGGAAATTTAATGAAGACTTATTAAAAGGTGAGGACTATGTTAAGATAATCAAAGAATTAATTAAAAAATGTCAATGTGATGAAACTATTGGAGGATATGGTAATAGATGGGAATATTTTAAATATAAAGTAAGGGAATTTTCAACATTTAGTAAACTTAAATGTAAACAACAGAGGGAATATGAGGCCCAGCTAGTTCAAAACTTAATCAATTCTTGTAATAAGACTAATGACTGACACTGATAAAAGCAATTTCATGTCTTTACAATCCCAGTTAGGCAGTCTATATCATAAAAAAGCACATGGTGCCTATATAAGATCTCAGGCTAAATGGACTGAGGAAGGAGAAAAAAATACTTCTTGTTTTAGTAACCTAGAAAAAAGAGGCAAGAGAAAAAAGTTATAAATACATTAGTCATTAATGATATTGAATGTACAGATCATAAAACTATATTTGAAGAAATTTTTAACTTTTATTCCAAATTATATTCAAGTACCTACTCCGCTGAGGACTCATTTACCTTTTTTTTTTTTAAGAAAGAATAGACATATATTCCAAAGGTAGACTTTATGGCTGTGTTGTGAGACATGTATATGTTGGACACTGCATATGTGATTTAACCACGATGAAGGAGAGCCAGCCCCCTGCGGTGCGGAGCCACAGAGCCTGGACCCCCTGCGGAGGACAGGGGACAGAAGACTTCCTGACCACTGAGGCTCGAGAGGAGAGAAGGGGGAGTTATGTAAATAAAAGGCTAATGAATGTGAATAAAGAGATTTTGAGAGAGATGTGTGATTTCCCCCGCGAGGGAAATGGTTTGATGTCAGAATGTTTAAATGAGAGAACTTTGGTGTGTTCACTCTCTTTGTTCACTGCTCAGGAATGAGAGCAGACAGTGGAATGATTACTTGAATAAACTGGAATGAAAGGCAATTCGGTTTCGTTATTCAAGTCTCCCCACAGACTTAACATTTAAAGAAAACTGTGATTTTGATAAAAGAATGGAGGAATTAGATAAAGCTATAAAAAGGATGGCAACAGGAAAGGCCCTGGGACAGGATGGATTGGCACCAAGTTTTTACACATATTATTTTGGGGAGGATTTAAAAAATTTCTTATTTGATGCTATTAATATGAGACATTGACACCAACAATGAAACGGGGACTTATTACTCTCATTCCTAAACCAGAAAAAGATAAGAGACATATTGACAATTTAAATACTGATTATAAAATATTTACACATGATAGCTGACAGGTTAAAAAATGGTTTCAAACAGATAAGTGACAGTCTGGTTTTCTGAGAGCTTGATCTATTCATAATAATCTGAGACTGGTGTTCGATTTGTTGGATTATCTTATTGACAATGATGGCATTATCTTCTTTTTGGACTTTTACAAGACCTTTGATATGGTGGAACACCCTCTTATTTTGAAAGCACTGGAATATTTTGGTTTTGGGGAAAAGTTTATAAGGATCATTAATTTACTTTATTCAGATATTAACAGCTCAGTTTCTTTGCCTCTTGGAACACCAAAGCATTTTGATGTAAAACGTGGTATTCATCAAGGCTGCCCTGCTTCACCCTTACTGGTTATTATTGTGGCAGAATTATTAGGAATATTTATAAAAAATATCCAAAACGTACAGCCACTGAATGTGATGGGAAACTCATTGGTAATAAGCCAACTAGCAGATGACACTATGGTCTTCTTAAAAAAATATTGAACAAATTCTGTCATGAACTGGGGCTGGGATTCCTGCCAGACCCAGCCTTGTGGCTTTATCTATGTATTTATTTATCTATTGTATTATTGTGCTCCTTTTAGTATTATTCTGCTTTTTATTTTCTCCAGTTGTGTTGCAGTTATTTTGACCATGTTCTGTTAGAGTTGTAATTCTTTTGGATCATGTGTATTCTGTGTTGTACTGTGTACTTAATGAAATATATAATAAAAGGGACCTCGAGAGCGGAGCGGAGGTTCACTTCATTTATTTGTAGAAACTCTCCATGCGCATGCGCGCATGATACATTCACTGACCATTCTGTATCACTACATCTCCCCCTTTTAAACCAATGTTTCCCAGCTGTTTACAAAAATCAAATCCTCAAAATAAACTTTGAATTTACACCTTCTGCATCCCATTATTCATCTCATTCTTGTCCCCTCCTTTTTTCTTTTTTTTTTTTCTAACACAATACTGCAACATTCAAACTCGTAACACATAAGAATTTAACTGAGAGGCAGGGTGGACTACCTGATCCTCTCTGTTGTGGTATGGAGGTTTATTCTGCTCCGTGTATACACACAACACTATACTACAAATTCAGTCTTTTGACTGGCTTGACCGCTCTGCCCACTCTGGTGCGTATACCCGGATCTGGGGTGGTCGATGGTGAAGGCACAACTCTCAAATGAGAGCGGTTTCTTCTGAGATTGCCCTTCGACGTGTCAACGACGTAGGACCTCGGTGTCCCAGCTGATCCGGAAACTACTCCAGTGTGTGGTTCGTTCTTGATCCAGACTCTCTGGCCTGGCTGGAGCGGTTTCTTCTCCTGTGCTCTGTGCCGTGTGTTATATCCCTCAGCCTGTTTTCTTTTAAGCTCTTCATCTTTCCTCTCAAAAGCTCTCAAGTCCGGCCAAGCTGGTGTGAGGGTGCTTGGAGAGGTGTCTGGATGTTATGCCCCATTAGGAGCTGCGCGGGGGATGCCCCATGAGCGAGAGGGGTCGCTCTGTATGCCATCAGTGCTTTGTGAGGGTCCTCATTCTTCTGCAACAGGGCCTTCACGGTTCTAACAGCGCGTTCTGCTTCTCCGTTGCTTTGAGGGTAACGGGGGCTACTGGTGAGATGCTGGAATTTATAATCTGCAGCAAACTCTGCAAACTCTGCTGCTGCAAACTGTGGGCCGTTGTCGGTGATGAGTGTGTCAGGCACTCCATGACGGCTGAAGATGGCTTTCATTTTAATAATCACAGCTGACGCTAGAGTGCTTGTGACGTTGGCAACCTCAATGAATCGGGAGTAGTAGTCAATGACCACCAAGTAATGACCTTTCTTCCATTCAAACAGGTCGGCGGCTAGCTTTTGCCATGGGCGTGATGGCAAGGGTGTGGTCAGGAGAGGTTCTGGTGCATTGTGACATTCCTTAGCACAAACTTCACACTGGCGTACCTTTTCTTTTATCTGACGTGTCAGACCTGGCCACCATACTGCTTCATGAGCCCTCGCCATACACTTCACCATTCCCTGGTGGCCCTGATGAAGCGTTTCCAAAATGTTTGGTTGCCTGCTTGCTGGAATCACTATTCTTTTCCCTTTCATCAGGAGACCATCAGCCATCAACAAGTCATTTCGGTACTGCCAATAGGACTTCAGCTGCGGAGCTGAACTCTGTCTGTCCCAACCTGTGCGGATCAGAGAAGACAGCCGTGCACACACTGGATCCTCTTCCTGAGCTTGCCTAATCTGCATCAGTTTCTCTTGCGATGCAGGCAGTTGCTGAATGACTTCATTGATGTGAGCTCTCACGTCACTCTGGAGCACGAGATCCTCCTCTGTAGTTGCACCTTGAAGAGGAGCTCTTGAAAGAGCATCTGCTGCTATGAGATTTTTTCCCGGAACATGCACAATGGTGTAGTGAACCGCAGGAGTCTCAATCTGAATCGCAACACACGAGGGGGAATTTCATCAAGTGCTCTTGTGCTGAGGAGACTTATCAAGGGTTTGTGGTCTGTTCTAACCTCAAAGTGCAGGCCCAGGAGGTAAGTTTGGAACTGTTCACACGCCCACGTGATGGCCAAGGCCTCTTTTTCAATTTGGGCGTATCTACACTCCGTTTCTGTCATACTGCGGGAAATAAAGGCCACTGGCCTCCACTCTCCTGAAGGTTGAAGTTGTGACAAAACACCCCCCAGTCCGTAGGAGGATGCATCTGCTGACACCCTAGTCGGCCTGTCAGTGCAGTATGGGGCAAGTACAGCCGATGAGCTGAGCTCTTCTTTCACCTTTGCGAAGGCTGTCTGTTGAGCTGGCCCCCATGTCCACATGTTATCAGCTTTCAGGAGGTCCCTGATCGGTCCTGTGATCTCTGCAATGTTTGGGGAAAACTTTCCCAAGTAATTCACCATCCCCATGAATCTTTTGACGTCTGCCACGTCCTTGGGTGGTGGCATGGCCGCAATGGCCCTGATCTTGTCGGGATCTGGCCGTATTCCCTCTCCGCTGACAATATGCCCGAGGAATTTCACCTCAGTCACTGCAAACTGGCACTTGTCGTTCAGGGTGAGGCCTCGCTGCTGTAGGCGTTGCAGCACTCGATGCAGCCTTTCATCATGTTCCTGTGGTGTGGCTCCAAACACCAAGATGTCATCTGCATGACAGACCGTTCCTTCCAGGCCATCCAGCATTTGTGTCAAGCGCTTCTGGAAATGCTCTGGTGCTGAGGATATTCCAAAAGGAAGTCGGTTGAAACAAAAACGTCCAAATGGCGTGATGAAGGTGGTGAGTGGGGACGATTCCTTATGCAAAGGAATTTGCCAAAAACCTGCAGTGGCATCTAGCTTTGAAAAAATTCTAGCTCCAGCTAGTTTAGCAAGCGTCTCATCGACTGCAGGGAGGATGTGTCTTTCTCTGCACATGTTGTCATTTAGGTGGGTGAGGTCGACACATATACGGATTTTTCCGTTTGGCTTTGGTACTACGACCATTCCGGAGCACCACTCAGTTGCATCTTCTATGGGTGAAATAACTCCCATTGCCTCCATCCTATTCAGCTCCTCTTGAACTTTCCCTCTTAATGGCAGAGGCAAGCGGCGTGGCACCGCTAAGGCAAATGGAGTGGCATTCTCTTTCAGTTTAATCCTATATTCACCCTCTAGCTTCCCTAAACCAGTAAACACTCTGGGATATTGCTTCACATAAGCATTCTCTGTTGCAATGGCATCTACTTGACTAAGCAAGCTGAGGTCTTGTATGGCTGGCAAGCCAAGTAGTGGAGTAGCTAACCCTGGAACAACATACACCTGCTGCTTCACAACAGAGCCCTTGTAGCTCATGTCGGCGGTAAAGCATCCCTGTACTGCGATAGGAACATTGCTTGGTCCACACAGTTTTTTGCTTGGTGGTGAAAGTTTCCCGTGTAGCTTTTCAGAGTACATGTGTTTTGGGATGGCTGTCACTGCAGCGCCGGTGTCAAGCTTGAACACTACCTGCTGGCCATTTACTCCAATCGACCTCTTCCACGCACATTAGGTGGAGGTGCCGTAGTCATTGTGCCCAAAAACAAAGTCTCCAAACTTTCACACATGTCCTTCTGCTGAAGTTCCTCCACTCTCATTTTTGTTTTGCACAAAGCAGCAAAATGCCCCTTTTTCTGACATTTCTTGCAGTCTGCATTGCGAGCAGGACATTCTTTAAATGAATTTGCATGTGCTTTTCCACACCTGCCACATCTGTCTTTTGCATTTGTCTGACCTGGTCTGTGATTTGTTTTGTTTCCTTGTTGACCCGATTTTTGTTTGTGCTTGAACCTAACTGCATCCATATTAGCTCCTTCAACACCATCCGTGCTAGTCTGTCTCAGTGTGGTTTGTTGCTTTTTAATTTCCTCGTTTTGGCGAATCTTCGTCATTGCTTTCGTTAAAGTCAGCTTTGAGTCGAGCTGTAACTTCTCTGAAAGCGTGTGGTCTTTAATACCCACGACTAAGCGATCTCTTATCATCTCCTCTTTGAGGATTCCATACTGACAATACTCAGCTAGCTTGTGGACGGCTGTGATGAACGCCTTGGCTGATTCACCAGGCTCCTGGCAGCGTTTGTTAAACTTGGCCCTCTCATATATCACGTTATGTTCACAGATGAAATGTTTTTCAAATGCGTCTCTTACTTTCTCATCGTCTTTCTTGTCCGCTTCAGCCAGTGCTAAAGTGTTAAGCACATCATCTGCCGAGTCTCCCATAGTGTATATTAGCGAGTTCACTTGATACTCTTGACTCTTCTGGTCGAGTCCGGCAGCCATGCGGAATCTTTCAAAACGTCTGACCCAATTTGGCCAACTAGCGACATCCCTGAAGTCAAATGCCTCGGGCGAGCTTATGGAAAATAACGTATCCATTACCTTCCGACGTCTTCGTCACGTTGTGGCTAGCTTGGAATGTTTGCTAGTTCAGCTCGTGAACTTGAAAACTTTTTTTTTTTTTTTTTTCCTCTGTACAGCCCAACTGGAAGGAAACTTCACTTACATGCTTTTTAAAGCTTCTGTCTTCATATTAGAGACGGGTCGCCGACTTCTGACACCATGTGTTGTACTGTGTACTTAATGAAATATATAATGAAAGGGACCTCGAGAGCGGAGCGGAGGTTCACTTCATTTATTTGTAGAAACTCTCCATGCGCATGCGCGCATGATACATTCACTGACCATTCTGTATCACTACATATTCCTCATTTTTATTCTGTGGGCTGGCAGCTGTCAGATGACTCCTGGGGTTGTGCCCAGCGTGGGCGTCATCTGTCAAGCTGCCAGATCAGCTGCTCCTCCCTTACCTCTCATTACTGTCAGCTGATTCCAATTGTGCTTTTTTTGCCTGCTCATGCGAGCCCACACCAGTGCTCATTTATGTCATTAATTTCACCTGTATTTAAGCTCTGCCGTTTCTTTGTCTCTTGCCGCTTTGTTGGATGTACCTCCTGCATTCCCTGCTTAATCTACAATCGTATGTGCTGATTTTCCCTCCGGAGCTTCCCTGCTTCAAGGCACATGTTGTTAGTTTTTTCCTCGTTTATCATCTGGTATTTTGGGCACATTTTGACTGTTATGTTTCTTTGCCTAATAAATGCACAAACACCATCCAGCACTTGGGCTGTCTCTTTCTGCCTCGCAGAGGCGCACATGACAGAACGAAATGGCCAGTTAAAAGCCCAGCTGTGGTGTCAGCGTGCATTTTTCACCTTTTTGTGTTTTGTCCACTAACCTGTCTTGGAGCTCGCCATGTCCACCTGAATGATGTAGAGCGGCGGGCGGTGAGCTTTCTGGAGGGTTTTTTGTCGCTAACGCAGGCCTCCCGTTCTCTTGAGACGGTCCAAAAGAGTCGGGATGGCGCTGCATGAGTGATGAAGGCATTTCCTTGTCTGTGGAGTCACCCGGAGGCCATTAACATCCTCTCCTCCATATATTCCCAATCATGCACAAGCGAGGAGCCGAGGGAAGCAGCGCCGATGCTTGTCGGCCCCAGCAAGGAGTAAGTGCTCACACTGGCAGAAGCCCAGCCCCTCTCCAACATCACTAACTCTAACTCCACTACAGCGTCGTTCCACCCTGGACCACCAGAGGAAAGCTCCCACTTCCTCGCCAGCATCCTCTCTCTCACCGAGGCAAGAGACTCCCGCAGCAGCCTCTTTTTTCTCTCTCTCCGGCTGTCCCGCCAGCCAATTCTCCCGCTGCATTTTTTTCTCCCTCCTCCTCAGTTACTCCTCCCGCTGTGCTGGAACTGGCCACCTCCCTCTCGGTTCCGTCCATATCCATGACTCCAGGGGTAGCTCCTCCACATTCAATAGTGGGGCCCAAGTTCACCAGAGCCGTGGAGAGGGACGACTTCCCACACATGACATCAGAAAACATCAAGGTCCCGGAAAACAGGCAAGTATTATTTCATTTCACTTCAGTTCATGATGAAATGTCTTGCCTGATTCCCAGTAGGGAGACTCAAGGAAAGCAGTCCCCTGAGCTCTCCCCACCTGCTGCTTTCATACATTGCTCACCTATCCTCTCTGTATCTCCTCTGCTTTTTCCTGAGTGTCCGCCGGCCCCAGAACAAAGCCGCCAGACGATGGAGGAGCCTGTGGCCCTGGAAAATCCCATGCCAGTGCCAGCACGGAGTCAAACTCCAGCTTCCACGTCGGAGGAGCCTCCAGCGTGGGTCATGGCAGCTGGGGCGACAAAGACTGCTATGACCGTCAATGCTGCTGCAGAGGCCCCCGCAGCAGTGTCAACTACCAAGCTGGATCTCCAGAGGGCTGAACCTGAGATGACATTGTCTGGATCGTTGGAGTCCTGGACGGTGGTGAAGCTCGAGCTCAGGCAAGTGCTCTCGTTTGTCTTTTTCCTTTCTGCATTAGAGCATTCTTGCCTGGCTCTTGGTGAGGAGAGCCAGGTGCAGCTGTCTGCTGCACCTGAGCTTGCCTCGCCGGGCTCTGCCGCTGTCAGTGACTCTGCATCTCTGTGTTTTGTCTGAGCTTCCTCCCAGGGTCACAGGAGATGTTCCAGTACCACCAGAGGGCTCCGTGGGTCCAGGCTTGTTGCTGGAGGTCACCGTGGATGCAGCTCCGTCCCAGCCCAGGACCTCCGTGGGTGCAGCTTCCCCTCTGCCTGAGGCTGTCGTGTGGGTTCCTCCTCAGCCTGAGTCTCCGTGGGTGCTGCGTTGCAGCCAGGGAACTTTGTGGGTGCTGTGCCCCAGTATGAGCCTGACGTGGGTACTGCGCTCCAGCTTGGGTCCGCCATGGGCACTGCGTCCCAGTCCAGGGCTCACCGAGGGTGCAGCATTGGCCCAGTCTGGAGCCACTGCAGGGTGCTGCAGAGCTCCAGCCCAGAGCCACCGAGGGTGTTGTAGTTCCCTCTCCTTCGCCGCCAGACGACGTCGTGGTCCCCTCTCCTTCGCAGCCAGACGACGTCGTGCCGCCAGACGACGTCGTGGTTCCCTCTCCTTCGCCACCAGACGACGTCGTGGTTCCCTCTCCTTCCCTGCCAGACGATGTCGTGGTTCCTCCTCCCCGGCTCTCCTCTCCGTGGTTAAGTCTCCCAGTGGGGGAGCCACCTCCTGGAGCACCTCTCCTGTTCAGGTAGCTGAAGAACCCGAGGCCGGTGGTGGCTCTGGGGATGGCAGTCCCGCTCATAGCCACCGAAACTGTGTATTCATCCCCAGTTGACAGCTGATAAGGAGGGTGTCTAGCAACTGTAAGTTGTATGATAGTCTATTTGCGCTAAAATATCTATCCAAATTAATAAAACGAGTAATGCGAGTAACGCATCTGATCAAATTTCAGTAATTGTAATGCATTACTGAATTTTTAAACAGTAATTTCATTACACAGCACATTACTGCAAAAGTAGTGGCGTTACAGTAACGCATTACTTTGTAACACATTACTCCCAAGACTGGATATAATCCAGACTTGGGAGTCAAGATTCTCCAGTAAACAACCAGACAGTTTCACAGTCCCATCTGGTGGACGACGCAGGAAATTTAGTATTTTTTTCTCTCTCTCTGAAATGGAATCTATGCATTTGTGAACAATAAATTAATTCATATTCTTTCTCTCAAGACAGCATCCACTACTGAAGACATGGTTGAACTCTGGAATGGACAATGGTGGTGAAATGTTTTTATTGATATGATTTGATATGTGTTGCTTTATTTTCAGGAGGAAATTAACTTTTGCATACCTACAAGCAGTTAGTCGCATGTACAATGTAGACATTGTGTGCTCTTTTTATCAAGTAGAATATCTTAGTCACTAAAGTTTTAAGAATTTATGCTTTCATAGACAGCACATTTCCGGGATTTCTCCGGTTTCCTCCCACATGCCAAAAACATGCAGGTTAGGTTAACTGGCATCAAAACTGGGGATTCTAAATTGTCCTTAGGTATGACTGTGAGAGTGAATGGTTGTCTGTCTCTCTGTGTTGGCCCTGTGATGGACTGGCGATCTGTCCAGGGTGTACCCTGCCTCTCGCCCTAAGATGCTGGGATAGGCTCCAGCCCCCCCGTGACCCGAAAAGGATTAAGCGGAAGAAGATGGCTGGATGGATGGACAGCACACATACTTTAGGATTTCACTCTTCATATCAAATTTCTCTCTCTCCTCTGTCTGTGGGAGACCCCTACCTCAGAAATTTGAATGAACCAATGGGCTCCCAAACCTATCTTCATTGCCTTTTTAGACAGTTTATGACTTCTGACAAACAAAGAAGCTCAAATGTAATTGGTTCAGCCCAGTTGTCATGAGCTTTAGCTCCATCCTGCCACACCTGAGAAAAACTTGCTTTTGTTTCCTTTGTTCAGTTTTTGGGGCGTTGGTCAAGCTGTAAGGAGCAGACTTTTCTGCTCTTCCATTTTTTCTATCTTTTAAGTAGGCCCAGAGACTTCCAGGCTCTGTGAACATCCTATTTCTCTTCTTTTAAATTCACTTTCCCTTATTTTAATCCTTTTCGTTAAATTACCATGTGAGAAGATTTTGTTTGATTTTTTTTTTTTTTTTTTTTTTTTTGCTTAAAACAACTCATTTAAACCACAAACATTGGAAGAAGTGGATTTGTGGTATGTTTTTGCCTTGGTTTGAATTTCTGATGGGACTTTGTACAATAAACCAATTCCTTCTTCAGTGCATAAGAGAAGACCACAGCCAGCCTGCTGAAGAACCAGCCCTTTTGTGATCTCGGGAATAGGCCATAACCGTGGTAAGGAGCCTGTCTGCCAGTCTTCCAACAGAACCCACGCCGGTCCAGTTGAAACAGAATCCAGTGGACCACCTGCTACCTACTGGGACACAATGATTCCGCTTAGCTGATGGTCTGTTGTTTAATTTAAACTTAATTCTTCAGAATATTCCTGGTGTAAGTTCTTTAAACTTAATTTCATGCAAACCCCCATCAGAATTTCAGAATGGATTTTGTCCTTTCATTAACTTATATTCTTTTCAGAGTAACACCAATTTTCCATTTTTATAAATAGTTTACTCATCATTTTCTTCATAAAATTCCATCCACTTTTCTTGACCAATGCTAGTTTATGGTTTTCCAATTTCCAGTATATCACCAAGTTAACCTAGGGTTCTTTGGTTCCACAAATGTTTGATTCACAAGTAACTCAGTAATAGTCTATGGTGCCCATGATACATGTTGAATTCTCTGTTTTAAAGTTATCCAAATATATTAACCTATTCTGACATTTCTTATTAAACCATTGAAAGACATATGGGAGTTATTGTTTGATTTCATGTCCATCTTCTCGATTATCAGTAGACAAGAACTCACAAGGTTTTTTTTTTTTTTTTTTTTTTAAGACTGATTCATCATTGGTACACATAAAGAATTGTTAATAAAATTGTCCATTATCTGGACTGATGCCCTACGAGGATATGAGTGCAATGAAAATAAATCTTCATTCCTACTCACACTCATATTTACATTAATACTTGTACCAACAATAAAACACCTATAAACCCATTAATCTAAATCCACTACAGTGGATATAAATTCTTAGAAAAAAGATGTAACAATATATTTTTAAGGACCACTCTCACCTCAATGTTTTTCATCAATACTAAAAAGAAAATGCTGTAGGAGTCAAGAATTGAGGAGACTGGATGATTTTTCCAGTATCTGCTTTAATTCTCATTCATCCTACGTCCTCTCTCGATCGGAGTGAAAAGAGACAGGACGCAGTCACACACATACATTTATACACTCATCTCTAACAATACATCACACAAAAGTCTCAATACTCAGCTACATCCTTTCATCTGTAATAGAACACCCAGAGTCCTTCTGTTCTCCTCTCTGACCCCCAAAGGTCAGGCCGGGTAATCTTCTCCTCTCTCCTGAGTCCCCAGGGGGGTGCAGACACATCTTCCTCTTGAGGTGTGAAGTCAATACACATGGCTAGCTCAAAGTCTCTCTTGGCTGAATTCAGCCAGCCACATGTGAGTCACATAGGTTGCAGCTTAGGTTTCAATCTTCTCCCGAATCTGCTGTATGCAGGTCTCCTGCTCTGTGTTGGGCCGTCCTGCTGTGCATCTGTGGAGTGAGGGGGAGAAGGGTTATTTGCCCCCCGTGGGGGGTCCCAGGGGTGCCCCTTCGGAGGCCTGCCGCGTTGAGGCACGCCCGCCGGCCGTACAGACTCGTTATGCAACACAAAAGCAGGTTTTAATCTATTGATACTGATCGTCTCCCTCCTGCCCCCCAAATCTAGCACAAAATATTTCTCCCCGGTTTCCAGCACTCGAAATGGACCGTCGTAAGGTGGGCGGAGGCTATGCCGCTGCGCATCGTGCCTGACAAAAACAAACTCTGCGTCTCGTAAAGCCTGGGGCACGAACACACGCGGGAAAGAGTGATGAGCGGGGCCCGGGAGCATTTCTGCTCCCGTGTTACTCAGAGACCCCCGGATCGGGGGGGGCCCTGGTGCCGTGTGGTCGGGTAAAAACTCGCCTGGCAGCCTGAGCGGTTGCGCAAAGACCAATTCTGCTGGTGAGGCATCTAGATCCTCTTTGGGTGCCGAACGCAACCCCAATAAAACCCATGGTAGTTTGTTTACCCAATCTGTGTCCGTCAGTGACGCTCTGAGGGCTGCCTTCAAAGACCTGTGAAAACGCTCGCATAAACCGTTGGCCTGGGGATGGTAAGCGGTCGTGCGATGTACTGCCGCTCCTAAGCCGCTGGCCACTGCTGACCACAGTTCTGACGCAAATTGAGGTCCCCTATCAGACGTAATATCTGACGGGACCCCGAACCGCGCTACCCAGGCTGTTAAAAAAGCGCGTGCCACCTCTGCCGCTGTGGTCGATGTTAACGGGACCACTTCCGGCCAACGAGTGGTTCGATCCACCATTGTCAAGAGATGCGTGAACCCTTGTGAAGTGGGCATGGGGCCCACAAGGTCCACGTGCACATGATCGAACCTTTTAGCCGGAATGTGGAACGGTTCTATGGGCGCCTTAGTGTGCCTGTGAATTTTAGCCCGCTGGCAAGCCATGCAGGTTTTAGCCCACTCCTTCACGTGCTTGCGCAGGCTCGGCCAAACAAACTTCTCCGCCACCATTTTCACCGAAGCGCGCACCCCTGGGTGTGCTAGGGAGTGCACGGAGTCAAAAACGCGACGGCGCCACGCGGCTGGCACCACCGGGCGCGGTCCCCCTGTGGATACATCGCAGATAAGCGGGGGGAAACCGGTTTGTAGATTTCTGCGTTCCAGCCTTAACCCTGTTGGTCCAGACAGGAGCGCGCGCACGTCCGCGTCCTCGCTCTGCTCCGCCGCCATGGCTGCAAAATCTATTCCCACGTGGACCGGAGCCGCGCGCGTGTCCGCGCTGTTACCATGCTCTGGGTAAGCGGCCGCGCAATCCATTTCCGCGCGGACGGGTGCTGTTACTGCGCGTGACAGACAGTCTGCCACCACATTGATTTTACCGGCTACGTGCTGAATATCGGTGGTAAATTCAGAAATTGCGGCCAGCTGTCTCTGTTGCCGCCCTGACCACGGTTCTGAAGTTTTGGACATCGCAAAAGTGAGCGGTTTGTGGTTGACAAACGCGGTGAAACGCCGCCCTTCTAGCCAGAACTGGAAATGGCGAATAGCCAAGTGGAGCGCCAGCAGCTCCCTGTCAAACGCGTTGTATTTTCGCTCAGCCTCGCGTAGGGATCTGCTGAAGAATGCGAGTGGTTGCCAAACCCCAGCAACCTGCTGTTCTACTACGGCCCCTATGGCCACATCTGATGCGTCTGTG
Organism: Pholidichthys leucotaenia; assembly: GCA_020510985.1. NCBI lineage: Eukaryota > Metazoa > Chordata > Actinopteri > Cichliformes > Pholidichthyidae > Pholidichthys > Pholidichthys leucotaenia. Next base: position 202,651,967 of record CM035846.1, read on the forward strand.
GTTATCGCTATGCGGGCTGCCGGGTCTGGGTGGGCCAACAGTGCTGCGTTTGCCAGTGCTCGTTTAACCTCTGTGAATGCGTGCTCCCGCTCTGGGGACCATTCAATCACATGGGAGGGCTTCTGCTTTTTGAGCGCGGTGTACAAGGGCTGCATAAGCTGCGATGCGTGGGGTATGAAACGGTTATAAAAATTTACCATCCCCAAAAATTCTTGCAACGCTTTTACCGTTCGAGGCTGGGGAAAATCTGCCACTGCGCGTATTTTGGCCGGCAGAGGAACTGCTCCCTCCGAGGAAATGCGGTGCCCTAAAAAATCGATTTGTGCCACGCCAAAATGGCACTTGGCCGGGTTGATTATCAACCCATGCTCTCCTAACCTCTGAAAAACTGTCGTGAGGTGTTTTGCATGCTCCTCCTCGGAGGTGCTGGCTACCAAAATGTCGTCTAAATAGACAAAAATGAAAGAAAGGTCGCGCAACACTGCATCCATCATCCGTTGGAAGGTTTGTGCGGCGCCTTTAAGGCCAAAAGGCATTCGTAAAAACTCAAAAAGCCCGAACGGGGTTATTACGGCTGTTTTGGGGATGTCCTCTGGTCGGACTGGGACTTGGTGATAACCGCGGACCAGGTCTATTTTAGAAAAAATGCGCGCCTTCGCCAAGTGCACTGAAAAGTCCTGGATATGCGGAATCGGGTACCGGTCCTGCGCTGTGGCATTGTTCAACCTGCGGTAATCGCCACAAGGTCTCCATGAGCCGTCAGCTTTAGGTACCATGTGGAGGGGGGAAGCCCAGGCGCTCTTCGAGCGGCAAATTATGCCCAACCTTTCCAGGTTGGCGAACTCCTCGCGCGCAATGGAGAGTTTAGCTGCATCCAAGCGCCGAGCCTTCGCAAAAACGGGTGGGCCACTCGTGGTAATAAAGTGCTCCACCCCGTGCTTCGCCACCTTAGCTGAAAAAGTAGGAACTGTGAGTGCTGGGAACTGGTGTAGAAGGCTGTGAAACTTACCACCTGCTGTGGCGACGTTGGTCTGTACTGTCGGCGGGCACACCTGAGCTGCACAAGGGATAGAACAGAAAGAGAGTGCATTTACTAGTCGTTTGTTGGCCAGATCAACTAACAAACCATGTGAACACAGAAAATCAGCATCTAACATATTGAAGCTCACTGCTGCCACGATGAAATTCCACTCATAGGCGCGGCCGTGGAAGGACAGAGACAAGGTTCTCTCTCCGTACATCTTGATGCTGGAGCCATTGGCCGCTGTTGCTCCGTCTCCGCGGGGTCCCGCGACCCGATCAGCATAGGTGGCAGTGATGAAGCTCCTCTGGGCTCCGGTGTCCACTAGGAATTGCCGCCCGGAGCCCGCGTCTGTCAGATAAAGCAGCTTGTTCCGTTCGCCGAGAGTGGAAGCTGCTAACGGCTCCCGGCCCGGTCGTTTCCCTGCTTTTTGAACTTGCAGGGCGGGATGCATTTGTACGCCTTCCCAGCGAAACGTTGATGGTAAAAACAGAGGCCGTCATCTCCCCTGCCACGGAATCTCGCCGCTGCTGTCGCCGCTGAAGTGGTCACTGCTGTCTCTGGCTCCACACTGCCCCCGGCCGCCGCGCCGAGGTCTGCCGCTGCCACGGAAGCCTCTTGTTCCTCGCAGGCGTTGAGGAGCCGCTCCGCCTCTTGGGCCAGGTCGCGGAAGTCCTGCTGGGTCACACATCTCCTGCTGGACAGGGAACCTCTCGTGTGCGCTGGGAGGGTTCTCAGGAAAATATGCTTGAAAAGGAACGCGTCGTTGTCCGTCCCGATCATTTGTAGCGTGTCCTCCATGAGGACAGTCGGCCTGCGTCCACCTCTGTCGCGCAGGTCCAGCAGCTGCCTGGCTCTTGCCTCAGACGACGGCACGAAGCTCCTGATGAGGGTGGCTTTCAGCGCGTCGTATTTGCCGACAGCGGGTGGTTGCTGCACCAGGCTCCGCACACACCGAGCTGTGCGACTGTCGAGCGTTGCGATGACATTATGGAATTTAATGTCATCCGCTGAAACTCCCCCGAGCAGGAACCACGACTCCACATGCTGGAACCACGAGTGCGGGTCGTTTTGCCAGAACTCGGGGAGCTTAATTAGTCTTGTGCCCCTGCTGGCATTCCCCGGTGAATCCGGGTCTGAGCGGCTGTCTCCCAGCTCTTCCATATCGATCACGAGGCTGTCCTCCAGCCTCGGTGTGCTCAGATTCATGCGTAGGTCACCAATTGTAGGAGTCAAGAATTGAGGAGACTGGATGATTTTTCCAGTATCTGCTTTAATTCTCATTCATCCTACGTCCTCTCTCGATCGGAGTGAAAAGAGACAGGACGCAGTCACACACATACATTTATACACTCATCTCTAACAATACATCACACAAAAGTCTCAATACTCAGCTACATCCTTTCATCTGTAATAGAACACCCAGAGTCCTTCTGTTCTCCTCTCTGACCCCCAAAGGTCAGGCAGGGTAATCTTCTCCTCTCTCCTGAGTCCCCAGGGGGTGCAGACACATCTTCCTCTTGAGGTGTGAAGTCAATACACATGGCTAGCTCAAAGTCTCTCTTGGCTGAATTCAGCCAGCCACATGTGAGTCACATAGGTTATAACTATGGGCTCCACAATGTATGCTTAATAAACAGCTTTTTTTTACCTTCGATGAGAACCCCTAATATCATTGCAGTCTTTAGACTTTAGGATTAAAAAACGGCTTTTTCTCCCTCTGGTAAAAAACTAATCATTTTAACAGGAACTTGGATTTTACTTTCATCCAGATAAATGGATTAACTAAAAAATACTTAAACTAAATCCAGTTTACCAAGAACACAAATCAGTTATTTTATTGATGTAAACTTGTTCTTCTTCATAACAGTCTGTCGGGGGCAACAATGACTGTTTCATTTAGGTCTGATCAGATTCCTTCACACAGCTCTGTCCTTCGCCCTCTGCTGCCAGGAACTCCTGACCTTGTTAACCTGGGCGACGTCCGAGCCGGTATGAGTTGCTTTCTGACTGACCATTTCATGAAACTCCTTGCAAAGTATTTGAGTACCACTAGCTTTTGCTGGACTAGCAGCACATTCTTGGCAGATAGAGGTATTATCAGTGGCAAGGACAGGCCAAGACAAACTGACTCCAGTATTTGTTGCAGTGACTGACCAGATGATAGGTTTGTTTATCTCTGCTCTTTGTGTAGTGCATGTCACGATGCACCGACTGGCAAACGTCCACCACAGACCTTTGGACAGATGTGCTAATCTGCCAGGATGTCCAGTCTCACCCCATGTAACTGGGAGTGGTCCACCACAGACCTGTGACAGATATTGTTTTTACTTCTGCCAGGATGCCCAGTTTCACCCTCCACACCCTTGGAAGGGCAGGGATAAGGGGACGTAATCTTGTGTACATTCAGAGGAAAATGCAGGCAGCAATAGACCAAGTTGAACATGAAACACTTCAGGTTCCAGCAGTATGCCGCAGGCATGACTGTGAACAACACAGCCATCTGAGACAGGAGGAGACCCTTCAGCAACGGGCATGCAGAAATACTTGGTTATACTTGGTTTCTACGGGCATGGACGGGTATACATGGGTATGTACTAGTTTAACAGCAATGTTAAATCTGTTTTGTTATATGGATCGGAATGCTGGCGAATCATACAGCGTGATATTCAAAAAATAGAGGCTTTCCACAGCACCTGTCTCCGCAGGATCTTGAGAATCTACTGGCCCAACAAAATTTCAAATGAAGAACTTTGGAAAAGATGTAACTAAAAAACTTCTACAGAGATCAAACAACGGTGATTCAGATGGCTAGGGCACGTGCTAAGAAAGTCAAATAACTGAATACCAAAAGTTGCTCTAAACTGGACACCATCAGGGAAAAGAAAGTCAGGCAGACCACGATTCACCTGGATAAGAATAATCCAAGTCAAACTACAGGAGATGGGATACACCTGGGGACAAGCTCAACATGTTGCAAAGGACAGGGCAAAGTGGGGATTGCTTGTTATGGCCTTATGTCCCACCTGGGATGAAGATGATAAGTAAGTAACTCCCGCCACCCACAGCTTCATGGTCCTCGTCTATCCAGCGAAGAATTCGACCACCTGCTCGACAGCATCTTCATACCACTTCATCTCACCCAACATACTGAGAATTCTTTGGCCCTCTGCGCCGTGATGGTGGGCCAGAAGCACTTGTCGTCATCTCTTGTCAAGTCTTCTTAGGCCGAGCGCTCCGATGTAATCCTCAAACGTGGCCCGTCACTCCGGCCACAGGATCACCGGCTCTCCCGTGTACTCTAGAAATGGCAATTGTGTCGGAGGTTGCCCATACGCTCCCATGGTTTTCTTCTTGTCCCAAATGTTATGTATGAAGGAAGGGAGTCGGAGTCTCTCTCATGCGGGGAACCAACAATCAACCATTCTTTATTATGGAACTCAGAAATACATACACAGTGGTCCGTGCCCGCCTGACGTCATGCCAGGGGTGGGTGTTATGTCCATAACTTGCAGTCACAATGAACAGGCCAGAGGTGCAGTCAAACGTAACTTTATTATAGTGAACCAAAACAGCAATGTCACCACTCGCAGCTCACGGGCATCCACCTCAGCTGCATGCACACCTGCTCCTCGTTAGCACACAACTATTTATTCCACCTCGCCCTGAGCATTGGCCTGGAGCCGTTTGTCTTCCTTCGTGCTCTAACCCTCAGCAGATTCCTTCCTCCAGGCCTGCTGATCATCTCAACGACACGTAAGCTGTCTATTATTCTCACCTGTCCTCTCAGCCTTCCCCTGTGCACAGATGGATTCCCCGGCGGTGGACATCCTCTCCTTCGTCTTCATCGTTCCCCTGCTACACCTCTCCTCCTTGGACGCACAGCAGGACGCTGTCTCCCAGGCTTGGGATCTTGCCAACGCCAGCCACCTTTGTTACTGCAAGTAAGCACGTTGCTTTGTTACTCTCCTGTGTGGTTTGCCCAGCTAACTCCCTGCTCTCGTCTCCTCCATAGGGTTGCCTGGCTGCACGGCGTGCTGCTCTGTCCCTGCCTTCATCTTCCACCCACAACACATTCACATATCGCACACACGCATCCAAGCACGTTTTATTGGTTGAAATAAAGCTTTCAAATCTACCTGAGCCTGCGTGCGTGTTTCCTGGGCCGAATATTATGTCAAGCAATAGCGATCCGTACAGGCCAAGGGGTTGACGGCGAAAGAGACCACGTTTCTTCCGCCCTGGCGCTTTATACACCGGGTAATGCCACCACCAGGAAGGTGGGCCGTCACCTCCCACTACACCCAGGGTGCCGCAGCCGCCATCTTGCTACACTACACCCCCCTCCCCCCCGTAGAAAAATCCAAGCACACCAATTAGGCCCTCCCAAATTTGTAACCCGACACATGCTCTAAAACACAGAATATACAATATATACAATCCTATCCATGCACACAAAATAACTAAACTAGAGGGGCCAGGTGGACTGCTGGCTGTCTTCGACATGGCCAGGCTGCTTATTCTGCTGCCTTAATCACCATATTCCAACGGAAAAAAAAAATAGCCGTGTTCCTAAAAAAACTAAATTAATCCCAGAACAATATATATGTATATACAATCAAATTTTCATAACACAACAAACTATAACAGGTAATATGTACATTCACACTCCTATTGGCGGCCTCCACCCTAACACACCCAACCCACAACCCGGGCACGTCAAAACAATTTCAAAACAAACAGTGTTGGGAACTTTTCTCACTCTTTTTTTTTTAAACACAGGGCAAACACACAATAAGAATATGTGAAACATATTAACTAACTTGGGGTAACACAACCAAAACAAACACATGTTAAAAGTCACCCCCAGTCACTTTACAGACCCGGTGGAAGGGCCACCCCTTGGATTTCCATCTGGTGGATCCCGCCTGGAGTGCCTCCGCTTCTTGGCCTCTGGGGATGAGTTGTGTTGGCGTCTCCTCTTCTCCACGCGCCACAGCTCATTGGAGTGTCTCCACGAGTCATCAGACAGCTTCAGGTAGCCATCTTCCCGGGCAGCCATCACTCTCAGCCACCCCTGTCCATCACGTTGTCTTCTTCTCTCATGGGCCCCCCTCAGCCTCTCCTCTCCTCTGGGCTGAACCTCGTCCGCGACCCATAGTGAAGCACGACTCGGCTTCAAATGCCCCCAACATCTAATCCGGACTTCTTCTCTGGGTCGCACCGTTCCTCTGACCCGGTCCGAAGCTCCTGTTGGCCTCCAGTGTTGCTAGGTGGCACGTCGTACTACCGCGCCAGCCAGTCCTGCCCCGCTTTCTTTCATTTGACGCTCCGGCAAAGCCACTGTAGCTCCTTGCTTCTCGTGATCCTCAGGCCGCACTACAGAAGCAGAGGGGGCTAACGATTCGGCTCCATCTGTCGTCACTGGTGTCCCATCGTGCCGTCCAGTTCCCACACCAAGGGCAACGTGGACACTGGCACTGGAACCTTCCCTCGACGATCCATGGTGGGTCACGTCCTGATCCATTCCCAGACTACTAGGCCAGTCAGTGTCCCAAACCGCATCATCGTCCATGTACGGAGCAGGTCGGTCCCACAGACCACAGCCCGACCACTCCTCTCTGACGCCGCTGGTGATCTTGAAGCCCAGGCTGTAGAACGTATCACACCCCATGATGTTCAACCCCTCTACCTGTTACCACGAAATGGATGTTTGTCATCATTGCCGACTTGTACTGGGCCGTTAACTCCAGCAAACCCAAGATGGCTAGTTTGTTTCCACCATAGCCGCAGTATGGTGTTGACAGTTCTCTCATGCGGTAGCGTGGGAACAGACTCCTCACAGTGGGCCAGCACAATACTGATGCCACCACTCCCGTGTCCACTAACAATGGCACTTCCACGCCATCCAACAACATGCTACAATAAATGTGCCCATCTGTGCTCGGAGAGACGGTATGAACAACCGTAGGAGTCACAGCGGAGGAATCTGCTCCACGTCTTCGGTCCTCCCTCTTAAAATTCCTGCAGGCCCTGGCAAAATGATGCAGGAAACCATACTTGCCACAGCGCTTGCCTTTCGCCGGACACTCTCTTGCCGGTGCCTCATGGACCCACAGCCATAACATCTTGGCAAACACAGGGTGGATCTAATTCTTATAGCAGCAGCGTACTCTTCTTCATCCTCGCTGTCCTTGCTATCCGGGTCCACAGCCAGCGCCTTCATCCGTGGTTCTGTGTGCCCCAGTGAACTTCTCTCACCCAAATCCTTCGATAGCTTCTCTGCAGCCTCGAATTGTTGGGCCACCTCAACAGCCGTGGCTAACGTCATCTTACCAGTGTGTGTCAGGAGCCTTGACCATGCCGCAGAGCAAAGGACATGCTCCGCCCATTGGTCATGGATCATTTCATTCTCTACCGCTCCAAAATGGTGCTCCACCGCCAGCTGACGCAGATCTGCGACAAACTGCTGTACTGACTCTTCAGTCCTCTGGTGGCGCTGCTGAAAGTGAATTCTTCTGACTATGAAGTTTTCCGTCGTCAAAGCTATCACTAGCACCCAATATACTGAGAATTCGCTGACACTCCATGCCAAGATTATGGACCAAAATAGCTCTTGCAAGTTTTACCAACTCACCGAGGTTTAGGGCCACCAGATAGTTTTGGAAATTAAGATGGCTCCAATAAATGGACATGGCTCCATCTTAAACCTTGGAATGCAAAATTTGGTTTGTGTTTGAGGGGCCCACACACAGTGCTATACCTGGGGCCCAAAATTTGGTGCTACGCCTCTGCAGTGCCACTTACAGTGTAAATTAGGGGTTAGTCCCCACATCTTGTAGCAACCAAATCAGTGATGTGAAAAGCACTGAAAAGCTTTCACTTACACTGAAAAGCAATTCAAAAGTCAAGTGCAAGTAGATGGTAAACTATCAATAATACACTTCAACAGCAGAAGTCTTAACAAAAACTTTCCACAGATTCAGGACTATTTAAAACAGCTAGACAGAAAATTTACAGCTATCGCAGTCTCTGAAACTTGGCTTAATGAAGAGCAGGCTCCTCTGATGGCAATAGAGGGATATCAAATGTTTCATATTAACAGATCTCAAAAAATGGGTGGTGGTGTTGCACTGTATATTGATGATCTGTATAGGTGTAAACTTGTAAATGGAATATCCTTTGCACTCGTACATCGTACATACCACATATCCGTGGTATGTACGATGGCATCAAGAAAGCACTTGGTCCGGCTCAGAGCAAGACGGCCCCCCTCAAATCTTCCACTGGGGAGATGATCACAGAGAAGAACAAGCAGATGGAGAGATGGGTGGAACACTACTCCGACCTCTACTCTAGACAGAACACCGTGACACCGTCAGCCCTTGATGCCATCGACTGCCTGCCATCCATGGACGAACTTGACGCCGAGCCAACCATCGACGAACTCAGTAAGGCCATTGATAGCTTGGCCGCTGGCAAGGCACCCGGCAACAACGGCATACCCCCTGACCTGATCAAGCACTGCAAGACCGCCCTACTGCTGCCATTGCATGGCGTCCTCTGCCAGTGCTGGAAGGAAGGTGCCGTACCACAGGACATGAGGGACGCCAAGATCATCACCCTCTACAAAAACAAAGGGGAGAGAAGCGACTGCAACAACTACAGGGGCATTTCCCTCCTCAGCGTTGTTGGCAAAGTCTACGCACAAGTTGTTCTCGTTCATCTACAGAAGCTTGCCGAACGTGTCTACCCCGAGTCTCAGTGTGGCTTCCGCGCTGAGCGATCGACGGTAGACATGATATTCTCCATCCGCCAACTCCAGGAGAAATGCAGAGAACAGAACATGCCTCTGTACGTCGCCTTCATCGACCTCACCAAAGCGTTCGATCTGGTCAGCAGAGAGGGCCTTTTCAAGATCCTGCCAAAGATAGGATGCCCACCAAAGTTGCAAAGCCTCATCGAATCATTTCACACCAACATGCAGGGGATAGTGCAGCACGATGGCAACGTCTCAGAGCCGTTCAACATACGCAGCGGAGTGAAACAGGGCTGTGTACTTGCGCCAACCCTCTTTGGGATTTTCTTTGCTATGCTCCTGAGGCATGCCTTCAGCACAGCAACAGAGGGAATCTACCTGCACACAAGATCTGACGGTAGGCTTTTCAACCTCGCCCACCTGAAAGCCAGAACCAAAGTACGCGAGGCTCTAATCAGAGACATGCTGTTCGCAGACGACGCTGCAGTCGCAACCCACACACAGCAGGAGCTTCAGACCCTGATGGACCGCTTCTCCCAGGCATGCAAGGACTTCGGGCTTACCATCAGCCTGAAGAAGACTAACGTCTTGGCGCAAGGCACGGAAGCACCACCAACCATCACCATTGATGACTACAAGCTGGAGGTCGTGAATCAGTTCACGTACCTGGGGTCCACGATCAGCAACAACCTCTCCCTTGATACAGAGATCAACAAGAGGATTGGAAAATCAGCCTTCACACTCGCTCGCCTCACCACACGAGTGTGGGAGAATTCCAAACTCTCTGTCAAGACGAAGATGGCAGTGTACAACGCCTGTGTCATCAGCACACTGCTCTATGGGAGTGAGACGTGGACAACATACGCTCGGCAGGAAAAGAGACTGAACTCCTTCCACTTGCGCTGCATTCGCCACATCCTGGACATATCCTGGCAGGACAAAGTGCCCAACACAGAAGTTCTGTCCCGCGCCGGCCTTCCCTCCATGTTCACTCTACTCAGGCAGCGCAGGCTCCGCTGGCTAGGCCACGTTCACCGTATGGAGGATGGCAGAATCCCCAAAAACGTCCTCTATGGAGAACTGGCAACTGGCAGGAGAGACGTTGGCCGCCCACAGCTGCGCTTTAGAGACGTCTGCAAGAGAGACATGAAGGCCCTGGATATCAACACAGAGCACTGGGAGGACCTTGCAACGGACCGCTCCAAATGGAGAGGCACCCTGACCAGACAGCTCAAGGCGGGTGAAGAGAGACTGACTGCTGCAGCAGATGAAAAAAGGACCCGCAGGAAGAACCACCACAGACCCAGCAGCACGGAGACCACCCACAAGTGTGACCTGTGTGACAGGGACTGTCATTCGCGTATCGGCCTGTTCAGCCACAGGCGGTGCTGTTCCAGCAGAGTAGACGTTTAGGATTCTCTTCCATGGTCATCATAGACCGACGGAGGCCGACGACCAGGGATTCTGGAATGTGTTACTGTTGAGATTGACCAAGCTAAAACCAAAAATCTAATTATAAGTTGTATATAAAGAATGCCGGGAACTTGCATTGAGACATTCAGAGATAAATTAGTCGAGCTGTACAATAATATTACTAGTAAGAAAATGAAGAAAGAAGATGAAGATGAAAAAGAAAATTGGTTGTAATTTGTGGAGATTTCAATATTGATTTACTAAATCCATTTCAACAAAATGTAATTACAGAGTTCATGAATTCTGTGTACAGTATGAGTCTATATCCCACAATAACACATCCCAGTAGAACCACAGTTCGCACTGCTACACTTATTGACAACCTGTTTGTTAATATTATTGATAGGAAAATAGAAAGTGGATTATTGATAAATGATATAAGTGACCATTTGCCAATCTTTGCACTTATCCATGGCCACAACGGGACCAATACAGAAAAATTTTTAAAATCTTTCAGATACAAATCACAAAAGGCAATCAGTTCTTTTAAAGAAGACTTGCTGAAGCAAGACTGGACAAAAGTCTATGTATCAGATGTAAATGAAGCTATGACACATTTATAAACATTGTAACCATTCTTTATGAAAAAAATTGTCCATTAGTAAAGAAAAAGCTTAAACATGAATTTATCGATAAGCCATGGTTAACCAAAGGATTACAAAAGGCGTGTAAAAAGAAAAATTTATTATATAAAGCTTTTCTAAAGAAAAGGACAAAAGAAGCAGAGCAGCGGTATAAAACATACAAAAACAAGTTAACATATATAATGAGATGTAGTAAAAGAGACTATTACAGTAAAGAACTGGAGAAAAACAGACAATATTAAAAATACATGGACAATACTTAACAATATTCTTGGAAATAAAAACAAATACAAGCTACCCAACCATTCATTCATTCATCTTCTTCCGCTTAATCCTTTTCGGGTCATGGGGGGGCTGGAGCCTATCCCAGCATCTTTGGGCGGGAGGCAGGGTACACCCTGGACAGATCGCCAGTCCATCGCAGGGCCAACACAGAGAGACAGACAACCATTCACTCTCACATTCATACCTAAGGACAATTTAGAATCCCCAGTTTGATGCCAATTAACCTAACTTGCATGTTTTTGGCATATGGGAGGAAACCGGAGAAATCCCGGAGTAAACCCACGCAGACACGGGGAGAACATGCAAACTCCACACAGATCATTGTTGGTCGGGGGCTGGGATCGAACCCAGGATCCCCCGGCCAAGGGTGAGTTGCTGTGCTGCTGTAGTGCTAACCACTGCGCCACCGTGCTGCCCCAACCAATTTTTTAAAAAATAATAAAACGACTCAGAGTGTGAATGCAGTTTCACCTGCAGATGAATTTAATAACTTTTTTGTTAACATTGGTCCTAATTTGGCTCGAGAAATACCCATTACGGCACCTACGGGTGATACAATAATCAAAAACACTGCTATAAAAGACTCCATTTTCATAAAGAACACAGACAAGAGAGAGGTCATTGAAATTGTTAAATCGTTTAAAAGTAAAACATCTACGGACTGTGATGGTATTGACATGCTCTTAGTCAAAACTATTATTGAATGCTTAGTGAAACCACTGATGTATATTTGTAACCTGTCTCTCCAAACAGGTATATTTCCCAATGCAATGAAAATAGCTAAAGTAATTCCGATATACAAGACGGGTGACAGAGGGGAACTTTCAAACTATCGACCAATTTCACTATTGCCGCAATTTTCCAAGATACTTGAAAAAAATATTCTGTGAGAGAATTGACAACTTCATAATGAAGAATAATCTATTGTGTGAGCAGCAATATGGGTTTAGACACGAGAGGACAACTGCATTTGCTCTAATGGAATTTATAGAAAAAATATCAACTGTCGTTTGTCACGCCGCGCCGCTCATCAGCAGCGCCACCTGCACGCACACCTGCACATCATCAGCGGCGAGGAATATAAGTCGCCTCGCCCTGAGCTTTGGCCTGAAGCCGTCAGACTTCATCCCCCTTCAACGTGAAGCAACCTACTCTTCAGCACAACGCTGCGTGGTAAGAAATCCTTACCTCATCTTTTCCAGTCTGCTCCCCTGTGCACAGGTGGATTCCTCGGCGGCGGACGACCCCGTTCCCTCGTCGTTCCTCGCTGCTGCACCGAGCCCTGCAGGTGGCTGTCTCCCGGGTTCCGTCCTTGTTGTGCCAGTCATCTGTCCCTAGCAAGGTTGCCGGCTGTACGGTCTCCTGCCTCTGTGCCTGAAGCAGACGCCGCCACCAACACATTAACATTCCGCAGACACTCATCCATTCACCCCTGTTGCTAATAAACTATTTGAACTACTCTGAGCCTGTGTGTGTGCGTCTCCTGAGCCGAACGTTATGTCACCGTTGGAAATAAAGAGTACTCAGTTGGGGTATTCCTGGATCTTAAAAAAGCATTTGATACAGTGGATCATAATTTATTATTAAAGAAACTAACAAAATTGTGGTATTAGGGGGGTAGCACTGTCCTGGTTATGTAGTTACTTAAAGAATAGATTGTGGAAATGTGAAAGGACGAGGCAGAGTTTATCTCACGAGTCAGGTTTATTCACATTCTCCAACATCAGCAATACAGAAAAGAGAAAGAAACCCAGACCGTCATCCCTTTTTATACCCCAGGAGCTTCAAAGCTCCAGACACATTGCATTTAATCCCAAGTAACAATGCATCCTTTTCAGATCTTATCACCTCCACCCAAAGTCACGAGCAGCCAGTAAATCCCCCACGGCCATCTCTTTGCATACCAAAGCCCACATTTCACATCCTCCTGTTACCTCCGAGGAGGCTCAGTCCTTTGTTCATCTGAGACATGAAGCATACACTAAGCATACAGTGATATACATATGAAGCATAAGGTGATATACATTTGTGCATATGAAACCCACATATGTGTCCCACATGACCCCCCCAAACGTCTAAGATGTAACAACGGAATAACAGTCAGCCTGTCATGATAAAATCATTACACCTCAGCCCACATGTTGCTTGGGCCTCAGTCTCCTCCCGTATCTGCTGTAAGCCGGCTTCAACACTTCAGTGGCGCCATCCTGCTGGGGGGCTGCTGTCTGAGGGTGAGAATTGTTAGTTAATCCCTGTGGGTGTTCTGGGGGATGTTCTCTAGGGGGTCTGCCGCGCCGAGGAGCCGTGGCCAACAGCACATCGTCATCCGCCACCACAAAGGCGGGTTTGAGCCTGTTAATGCCAATCTTCTCCCTCCTGCCCCCCAAATCTAGCAAAAAATGCTTATCCCCTGTTTCCAGCACTCTAAATGGCCCATCATAAGGTGGTCGTAACGGCGGGCGATGGGCATCGTGTCTGACAAAAACAAACTTTGCGTTTTTTAAAGCCTTAGGTATAAAAACGCGCGGAAAACTGTGGTGAATGGGGCCAGGCAGCGCGCCCGATTCCGTGCCACGCTGCAACCACTGAGCCGGGGAACATTCTGGCGCAGGATTATCTGGGAGAAACTCCCTGGGCAGCCGAAGTGGCTGCGCAAAAACTAGCTCTGCCGGGGAGGCTTCTAAATCCTCTTTAGGTGCAGAACGCAACCCCAATAAAACCCATGGTAGCCTGTCCACCCAATTTGCATCCATAAGCGACGCTCTGAGAGCCATTTTCAATGACCTGTGAAAACATTCGCATAACCCGTTAGCTTGCGGATTGTACACGGTTGTGCGGTGGATTGTTACCCCCAGGCTGCGGGCCATTGCTGACCAAAGTTCTGAAACAAATTGAGGGCCTCTGTCAGACGTAACGTCCGACGGAACTCCAAAACGCGCGACCCATGCTGTTAAAAACGCGCGCGCCACCTCCTCGGCTGTGGTTGACGCCAGTGGGACCACTTCCGGCCAGCGCGTGGTGCGGTCTACCATTGTCAGAAGGTGTGTGCACTCCTGTGACGACGGGAGGGGGCCTACGAGGTCCACGTGAACATGATCGAACCTCTTAGCCGGGATGTGAAACGGCTCCAAGGGAGCTCTCGTGTGTCTGTGTACCTTGGCTCGTTGACAGGCCATGCAGGCTGCTGCCCACTCCCTAACTTGTTTGCGCAGGCTCGGCCATACAAATTTCTCTCCCACCATTTTGACCGACGCGCGCACTCCCGGGTGCGCCAGAGAATGAATCGAGTCAAAAACGCGGCGGCGCCACTCGGCGGGTACCACCGGACGCGGTCGCCCAGTGGAGACGTCGCAGATTAGGGAGGGCATACTGTCTTGCAGCACCCTGTTCTCCAGCCTTAACCCTGTTGGTCCAGACTGGAGCGCGCACACGTCCGCGTCGCTAACCTGATCCACGGCCATGGCCGCATAATCTACCCCCACGCGGACTGGAGCTGCCACGGCGCGCGAGAGGCAGTCTGCCATTACATTAAGTTTACCCGCCACATGCTGGATATCGGTAGTAAACTCTGAGATCGCGGCCAGCTGTCTCTGCTGCCGGCCTGACCACGGTTCTGAAACCTTGGCCATCGCGAAGGTCAGCGGCTTGTGATCAACGAACGCGGTGAAACGGCGTCCCTCCAGCCAGAACTGGAAGTGGCGAATGGCCAAGTGGAGAGCTAACAACTCCCTGTCGAATGCGTTGTATTTTCGTTCACTATCGCGCAAGGTCCTGCTGAAAAAGGCGAGTGGTTGCCAAGCCCCGGCTACATGCTGCTCCATGACCGCCCCTATGGCCACATCTGACGCGTCAGTAGTGAGCGCTATGTGGGCCGTTGGGTCTGGATGTGCTAACAACGCAGCGTTTGCCAGCGCTGTTTTGACTTCCGAGAATGCTCTCTCTCGCTCCGGAGACCATTCGATTTTATTGGTGGGTTTTTGTTTTTTTAGTGCGGCATATAATGGTTGCATGAGCTGCGCTGCGCGGGGGAGGAAACGGTTATAAAAATTCACCATTCCCAAAAACTCCTGTAACGCTTTGACCGTTTGTGGCTGGGGAAAATTTGTTACTGCGCGCACTTTGTCAGGCAGAGGAACCGCTCCTTCTGGAGAGACGCGATGCCCCAAAAAATCAATCTGCGTCACCCCGAACTGACACTTCGCTGGGTTGATTATTAACCCGTGCTCTGCCAACCTCTGGAAAACTGCCGTGAGGTGGTTTTCGTGTTTGTCTTCGGAACCGCTGGCTTCCAAAATATCGTCCAGGTAGACGAACACGAAGGGGAGATCGTGCAACACCGCGTCCATCATGCGTTGGAACGTCTGCGCCGCGCCTTTAAGCCCAAACGGCATGCACAAAAACTCGAATAGACCGAACGGAGTTATTACCGCTGTTTTGGGTATGTCCTCAGCGCGTACTGGGACCTGGTGGTAACCACGTACCAAGTCTATCTTAGAAAAAACGCGCGACCCCGCCAAATGAACTGAAAAATCTTGGATATGCAGGATTGGGTAGCGGTCGTGCGCTGTAGCATTGTTCAACCTGCGGAAATCTCTGCAAGGTTGCCACGAGCCATCAGCTTTCGGGACCATATGAAGCGGTGAAGTCCATGGGCTTTTCGAACGCCTGATGATGCCCAACTTTTCCAGGTTGGCGAACTCCTCGAGCGCTATGGTCGGTTTAGCTGAATCCAAGCGCCGGGCTTTTGCAAAAACGGGCGGTCCAGTGGTAGTAATAAAATGTTCCACCCCGTGTTTAGACACGGCCGCCGAAAATGTTGGGACCGTGAGTGCTGGGAACTGAGTGAGCAGTGTGTGGAACTTACCACCTGCGGCTGTGACATTGGCTTGTGCTGTTGGCGGGGCCACTCGAGCTGTACAGGGAATAGAATAAAAAGAGAGTGCATTAACCAGGCGCCTGTTAGCAAGATCAACCAACAAACCATGTGAGCACAGAAAATCAGCCCCTAACATATTGAAATTCACTGCAGCTATTACAAAAGTCCACTCAAATGTACGGCCGTGTAGGGACAGAAGCAGAGTCCTCTCACCAAAGGTCTTAATCGCCGGGCTGTTCGCTGCTGACACCCCGGGACCACTGGAAGGCGCCAGCCGGTCAGCGGAGGAAGGTGTGATGAAACTCAACTGGGAGCCTGTGTCCACGAGGAAATGCCTCCCCGAGTGCGCATCCTTCAAGTAGAGCAGCTTGTTCTCCTCTCCGAGGGCCGCAGCTGCTACCGACCCCCGGACTTGGCGTTTCCCGAGGGCTTGAAATGGCATGGTGGTATACATTTGCGTGCCTTCTCTGCAAAGCGGCGATGGTAGAAACAGAGGGTGTCTCCTCCGCGATCCTTGGCCCCCACCGCCGCCGTCGTCGTCGGTGGGTCTGCTACCGTCGTCTCTGGCCCCTCGCCGTCTCCGGCCGTCGCACCGCACTCCGTCGCTGCTGCGGTGGCCGCGCGCTGCTTGCTGGCATTGAGAATCTGGTGTGCCTCCTGGGCCAGCGCGTGGAAGTCCCGCTGGGCCAACAACGGTGAACCGGCCAGGGTCGCTCTCGTGGCCGACGGTAGGGTTCTCAGGAAAATGTGGGTGAAGAGGAAGTCGTCGCCGTCTGAGCCCCTCAACCTCAGCATGTCTTCCATCAGGTCAACGGGCGTGCCATCTCCCAAGTCGTTCAGAGCCAGGAGTCTCTCCGCTCTCTCCTGGGCTGAGAGAGTAAAACGCTGGATGAGCGCAGCCTTCAACGCGTTGTATTTGTCGTCGGCCGGTGGCTTCACCAAAAGGCTCTGCACATGCCGAGCTGTGCGGTTGTCGAGCTTGGCAATTACATGGTAGAATTTCGTCTCATCTACCGTTATCCCCCGGAGGGCAAACTGTACTTCGACCAAGAGGAACCAGGAGCACGGGTTGTCTCGCCAAAAGTCCGGTAGCTGGACGGTAGCGGCATACGCCTGGCTGGGAGCTCCTGACCCGGCTGGTTCGGGGGGATTTCTTTCACTCATCGTCTTAGGGTCACCATTGTGGAAATGTGAAAGGACGAGGCAGAGTTTATCTCACGAGTCAGGTTTATTCACATTCTCCAACATCAGCAATACAGAAAAGAGAAAGAAACCCAGACCGTCATCCCTTTTTATACCCCAGGAGCTTCAAAGCTCCAGACACATTGCATTTAATCCCAAGTAACAATGCATCCCTTTCAGATCTTATCACCTCCACCCAAAGTCACTGGCAGCCAGGAAATCCCCCACGGCCATCTCTTTGCATACCAAAGCCCACATTTCACATCCTCCTGTTAACTCCGAGGAGGCTCAGTCCTTTGTTCATCTGAGACATGAAGCATACAGTAAGCATACAGTGATATACATATGAAGCATAAGGTGATATACATTTGTGCATATGAAACCCACATATGTGTCCCACAAGATATCAGTATGTATGTGTTGGTAGCAAAAACTCACAGTTACTGAAGGTTACTTGTGGAGTCCCACAGGGTTCAGTTTTGGGGCCACTGTTATTCAATATGTATATAAATGATATATGTAAAGTTTCCAAAAAAATGGATTTAATACTGTTTGCCGATTCGCATAATCTATTATGCAGTGGAAGCAATTTGGAATAACTTTTGGATACACTCGGAAAGGAATTAGGAAAGCTTAAACTGTGGTTTGATTCAAACAAATTAACGCTCAATTTAAGTAAGACAAAATTTATAGTTTTTAACAACCATCACAACAACTTAGTATCTAAACTCAGTGTAAATGGTGTAGAGATTGAAAGGGTATCCGAAACACATTTTGTCTTAGCTTTGTTCCGAATTGTAATCGCTCTTGTTTTGTTTTTCTTTTGAATTCTTGGATGGAATATGGGTGGGCAATATAAGCTGCGGCTTCAGCCATCACCCATTTCGGATAACTTATGTTGAACTGTATAATCAGAGGAGTTATTGTTTGATTTGACCTTGTTGGATTTTTTTTTTCTTTTTTCCCCTTTGTTATATTATTCTGTTTCTTTTTAATCTTTACTTTTAATCTGTCCGAAATAAAGATTCATTCATTCATTCATTCAAAGTTAAAATTATATTGTTACAGTAACATAAAAATTAAAATAATGTCTATTTTAAACCCAAAAAATTAAGCTTTCATTTAGTGGTGGAGTGACTATGGAAAAAAATGTTATGTTGATGAGAAGATGAGTGAAAAATAAAGAGTATCTCTTTTCAGCCTTCAGAGCAAATCCTCCTTGGTCAACACTGAATGCAATGCTGAGTTACAGAAGTTTTGAAAATGAAAAGACAATCCGACATGTAACCATCATGTCGATATATCCAACCGAGGTGTACGCAATACAGGATTTATCTTTTTTAGTGCAGTGGAACCTTCCAACACATGAAAAAATATGAAAACTCACAGATTTTCTTTAGTGCACAAAGGAGTTTGATATCCTGTGCGGCCATCGTCATCTTCATCTATTTGTTGCATCAGTGAGGTCCAAAAAGAAAATTACTGAACAAACCTTTCACTGTTTAAAAGCTCCTTGCTTAGAGTTTTGGTAACATCATCATCACCAAGTGATTTTGCAGTGGATTTTGTGGGAAAAGGAGAGGTGAACACCCAGATCAAAGAGAAACTGACTGGCCTCACAGACACAATAGAGCCCTGTGTGATGTATCAAATATGATACATTTCATATTGTGTGTGTACTATGGGTGGCGGCTCCACCTTTCCGGTTCCGCCGCCACCCTGGGTATAAAAGTCGGATGCGGAAGAGGCACGGCCTCTTTACGACCAGACCTCCAGAATTATTTGGTGGCCTTAAACCTCGGCGAATTGGAGAAACTACATGCACGAGCGATTTTGGTCCATAATCTCGGCATGGTGGAACAACGCATTTTCAGCACATTGGGTAAGAATGATAGTTTTGAAGACGTGGTCGGGCTAATGGTGCGCTACTTTTGTGCTTTGGAAAACGTCATAGTCCGAAGGATTCAGTTTTGGCAGTCCCGCCAGTGGACTGGAGAGTTGGTGCAGCGATACGTCGCAGACCTGCGTCAGCTGGCTGGGGAATGCCAGTTTGGGGCTTTGGAAGAAGAAATGGTCTGCGATCAGTTGGAGGAGCACACGTTATGTTCTGCGGCATGGTCAAGGCTCCTTACACACTCCGGTGAATTGACATTAGCCACGGCAGTCAGGATAGCTCAACAGTTTGAAGCGGCAGATAAACTATCCAAGGACCTCGGTGAGAGAACTACGTTGAGGCAAGCTGAATCACAATTGGCGGTGCAGGCTGTGGACCCGGGTAGCGAGGATAGCGCAGAAGATATGGAGGAATACGCTACCGCTATTAAAATAAGGTCTGCTCTGGGGTCACCCAGATGTATAGGCTGTGGGTCCACCAAGCACCCATACAATGCAAAAGAGTGTCCGGCAAGAGGCAAATGCTGTGGCAAGTGTGGACTCCTACACCATTTCACCAGGGCCTGTAAAAAATTTGAGCGAGGGGAACGACAACGCGAAGTGCATTCCCCCGCCACAACTCCTACGGCTGTTCACACCGTCTCCCCGAGCACAGATGGGTGGATTTACTGTAATGTGATGCTGGACGCCGTGGAAGTGCCGTTGTTGGTGGACACGGACGCAGCAGCATTTTCCGTGTTGAGCTGGCCTACTGTGAGGAGTTTGTTCCCGTATTACCGAGTGAGAGGACTGTCGATGCCATATTGTGGCTATGGAGGTAATAGACTGGCCATCGTGGGTTCGCTGGAGTTGACTGCGAGACACAAGTCGGCTGTGATGTCCAACGTTCAGTTTGTGATGACTGTCAGCTGGTCTAACGTGATGGACTGCGACATGTTCTACGGCATGGTCTTCATAATCACCAGTGGCATCAGAGAGGAGTGGTCGGGGTGTGGTTTGTGGGACCGACCAGTTCCGAGCGTGGTGGACGATGCGGTATGGGACAAAGACAAGCCTAGTATTGTGGGAGATGACCAGGACCAATTCCATCCAGGGCCGTCATGGGAGGGTTCTGGTGCCAGAGTCCAAGTTTCCCTGGATGTAGGAACTGGGCTGCACGGTGGAACGCCCGTGATGGAGTATGGGGCCGAGAGGATAGCTCACTCTGCTTCCGGAGTTCGGCCTGGAGATACCGAGACGCAAGGGGCTGCAACGGCTTTACCGGTGTTTGAAATGAAAGAGAGTGGGGCAGGACCAGCTGGCACGGTGGACAGAGGTGCCACACAGCAACACTGGAGGCCGAGTCAGGCTTCGTATGGGGTCGGTGGAGCGGTTTGACCCAGAGAGGAAGCCCAGTCTAAATGTCCTGGACATATGAAGCAGAGTTGAGCGCCCCTGTGGGTCACTGACATGGTTCGACCCAGGGGGAGGCTTGGCTAAAGGGGGCCCATGACAAGAGGAAACAACGGGATGACCAGGGGTGGCTGCGGGTGGTAGCTGTTCAGGAGGACGGCTATCTCCAGTTGTCCGATGACTCATGGAGACACCCCAACGAGCTGCGGCACACCAGCGATGAGAAGGAGGTGTCGAAACTTTGACATGGCTCATCTTCAGAGGCAAAGAGATGAAGGTGCTCTGGGCAGGATCTGCCAGACGGGTCTCTGCGGGTGGCTTCTCCATCGGGACTGTATGGTAGAAAGGGGGCGATGGGTTAAACTGCATATGGTGTTGTGAATTGCTTAGGCTATGTAGTCAATATGTTCTTTGCATTGAGTGCTATGTGAGTTGCCCTTGTACAAAAAAACAAAACAAAACAAAAACCAAGTGATGTTTCGAGTGTATGTTACTGTGTGGTTTGCCCAGGTTGTGGGGTGGTTTTGTTGGGTGTGCTTGTAGCAGTGTGTGAACGTAAATATTGACTGGTTATTTGTTGAATGGAATTTGCCTGTATGTATAAAAGTTCACGGGATTATTTTCAGTTATATTAGGAACACGGCAGTTTTTTCTTTATTTTCATGGACTTTATATATATTGATAAAGACGGAAGAATAATCCGTCTAGCCGTGTGGAGGTGGGACAGTAGTCCACCCGTCCCCCTCTAGTTTTAGTTGTTTTGTGTGCATAGATAGTCCTAACTATTGTGTTCATTGTTAGTGTGTGATTCGGGTCGCAAATTTGGGAGGGCCTAATTGGTGTGTTTTGGACTTTTGTACAGGGGAGGGGGTGATGTATCAAATATGATACATTTCATATTGTGTGTACTATGGGTGGCGGCGGAACCGGAAAGGTGGAGTCGCCACTCTGGGTATAAAAGGCGGATGTAGAAGAGGCACGGTCTCTTTACGACCAGACCTCTGCCTATACGAGAGCGCCTGTGACACATTGTGAGTTCCTTAATAAACCTACGTTCTACTCCACCTCCTACCTCGTTATTGAAGTACAGGTTATGGACATAATGCGGTGGATGATAAAAATAGGCAGCGATGCTGTGGTTTTAAGCAGGTTTTATTATATCATACCGCCGTCACGAGCTCCGCTCCCGGCGCTGTGCATGCGCGCCGGGAGCGAGCCTAAGCGGCTCTCAGAGGAGGAGGACACAAAGTCTGTGTCCTGCAGCAGCAGTTGCAGAATCAGAATGAGATTGAGAGAGCGAGTTACAGAACCTGTGCAGTATTTATACCTAACTCAGACAATACATCAAAGAGCGGATTCACAGCAGTTGGTACGATCAAAGGGACTGCAGAACAGGCATGAGATATTTGCATTTGAAAGACCTACATAACAATAGGCAGATTTGCTAGCCTCTGCTCCAGGTGTAGGACAAAGAGGTTACAAGGCACATCTACATATTGATCTCAGCCTCTAGGTCACAGTAAGGACAGGGCGCATGAACACTATACATGAATGGCACATTACATCACAATACATGAATGGCACATTGCATCACGATACATGAATGGCACATTACATCACAATACATGAATGGTACATTACATCTCAGTAGTGCAGCGGGAAAAACCAAGAGAAGAGAGCTGACTGTCCTGTGTGTTGTGGGGGGGTTGAATCAACCCGCCACACGCTCCCCCCCAGAGGGCACGGCAGGGGGCTGAGACCTCGATAATCCATCTATGGGAGCGAGCTGTGGGAGAAGCTCGCTGCAGGCGGAGGGGGAGGGAGGGGAGGGGTAGTAAGTGCCGGCAGGGGCGGTGAAATCGTCCGAGCCGCGCAAAAATTGCTTGCTGCTCCGTGATGTCGAGGGGCTGTCCCGTTGCGCGTGCGGAGATCACAAGAAGAAAAATTGGTCTCTGACTCCTCTCGTGGCCATGAAGAAAAGCAGGAGCGGCTGTA
The DNA here is from genome assembly GCA_020510985.1 of Pholidichthys leucotaenia. Taxonomy (NCBI): domain Eukaryota; kingdom Metazoa; phylum Chordata; class Actinopteri; order Cichliformes; family Pholidichthyidae; genus Pholidichthys; species Pholidichthys leucotaenia. The sequence goes on from CM035846.1 coordinate 202,674,427, forward strand.
AGAAAAAAAAAATAAAAGCAGAGGGACTGGCGTGTTGACTTTAGGGCAGGCGCAACTCTAAAGCCTCGGGAACCACAGACAGCTGAATTCCCCTTGTGTGCCGTGGCTAAGACCATAAAATCCAGTGAGCAAGCTGCGGGCCTCAGGTGTACAAGCAAGCCTGAAGGGCCAGTGTGCAGCAGAAAGAAGGCGGTCAGAAGAGCTGTATTTGTCCCATGCGTGGTGTGCCGTCCTCGTAACTCCCCGGTGCGCGCGCGGGGGTTCCGTGCGTGGGTGGGCCGCTGGAGTGGCGAGTCAGGGTGCAGAATCTTGGTGGAGATCGGCGCAGACAGCGCCGATAAAACCCAGGTTTGGGCTGTGGCTGCAGCTTGGCCATGGTGCATTGGAATTGTGGGAGGAAATAGACGATCTTTTGTCCCTCAGGCTCGTGCAGATGCGTTGGAGCGGTGGGGGGGAATAGACGATCTTTGGCACCACTCGGCCATGGTGCGTTCAGGTCCACATGTTGCGTTCTCCGCCGGCCATGGAGGATGCCGTCGCGGAGAGGGAACGAGGTGCCTGCGCTCTTGTGTGGAGGAACTGCGAGCGCGGCTGGTCCAGCGTGGATGAGCAGATCTCAGACGTGCAGATCTCATCATGAAGAACGGGTCACCAGCGCAGCTGTCCAGATCAGAAGGCTGCGTGTTCACATCACGTCGGGGTCACCAAGTGCGGCGGATGATAAAAATAGGCAGCGATGCTGTGGTTTTAAGCAGAGTTTTATTATATCATACCGCCGTCACGAGCTCCACTCCCAGCGCCGTGCATGCGCGCCGGGAGCGAGCCCAAGCGGCTCTCAGAGAAGGAGGACACAAAGTCTGTGTCCTGCAGCAACAGTTGCAGAATCAGAATGAGATTGAGAGAGCAAGTTACAGAACCTGTGCAGTATTTATACCTAACTCAGACAATACATCAAAGAGCGGATTCACAGCAGTTGGTACGATCAAAGGGACTGCAGAACAGGCATGAGATATTTGCATTTGAAAGACCTACATAACAATAGGCAGATTTGCTAGCCTCTGCTCCAGGTGTAGGACAAAGAGGTTACAAGGCACATCTACATATTGATCTCAGCCTCTAGGTCACAGTAAGGACAGGACGCATGAACACTATACATGAATGGCACATTACATCACAATACATGAATGGCACATTGCATCACGATACATGAATGGCACATTACATCACAATACATGCATGGCACATTACATCACAATACATGAATGGCACATTACATCTCAGTAGTGCAGCGGGAAAAACCAAGAGAAGAGAGCTGACTGTCCTGTGTGTTGTGGGGGGGTTGAATCAACCCGCCACAATAACACCCTTCAGGATTCAACATGCTGAAAACAAGAGGCCCGTTAAAGGCCACAGCACGGGGTAGATGCCGTATTCTCACCCTGACACAGTTTAAAATTTCCTTGTTTAAACGTAAATATCAGCCATGAGGGGTACAATCCACAAATTAAAGGAAAAATTGCAAATCATAAGATTAAAGTAATACATTTTTTGTTAATTGTAATTTTTTTTCATTAAATGTACAACTTTTATTCATGATGTCAATATTAATAGGTCATAATATTATGCTCCCTTGCTTTTAGCATGGATCTAATTCGTACTAGTACATACCCGTGCATGCCCATAGAAACCAAGTATAAGCAAGTATTTCTGCATGCCCGTAGAAAGCAGGTGTAAGCAAGCACGTCAGCACTCATTCAGTGATGCCTGCCTTTGAGCTTTAATGGTGTCTTGGTGAGTCCTGTGATCTGTGATGATGTCATAGCGTCCTATGATCTTTGCTGATGGCATAGCGATGATGTATTGCTTCGAAGGAGTGTAAGATTTTCAGATTTACACACAAACTGACAGATTTCTTGAATTTATCAAGTGATATTTTTTAAGATTTCCAGATTTACTGCTTGGAATGGGTGTGGTTTAAAGTGTTGTGTCCTATTGTGTATATGATGGCAGGGTCCTTTTGTCTATATGACGGCATCGCGAGTCCTGATGTTCCTTGTATATGACATGATAAAGCCATCAAGGACAGCATCATATCCTACGATGTCAAACAGGCATCACTGTATATGGCATCATAAAGACATGAAGGCAGGCTTGATGTCCTATGATGCAGACATCATAGGGCGTCCTATGATGTTCTATGGTCGTGATACACAGACAGACAGACACACACACACATAAACAGAGATTTCTTGAATTTATAGAGTGATATGACGGCATCACGAGTCCTACGATGCCTGAGTTCATAGGGGCATCATAGGACATCATGCAGACATCATAGGCCGTCCTCTGAATGCCTGAGATCATAGGATCCTCATAGCTCATAGCAAGTGCTATGATCGTGAGTGATGTCTGCCGTTGATCACATAGTCAAAGACAGCTGTCTATATGTCTATATGACATCATATAGCCGTCCTAACTATAGATCATTGGAATGTCACAGGTCATAGCAAGTGCAGTGATCGTAAGTGATTCTGCGGTTGATCACATACTCAAAGACACCTGTCTATATGTCTCTATGACGTTATATAGCCATCCTATCTATAGATCATCGGAACGTCATAGATCATAGCAAGTCCTATGATCGTGAGTGATGCCTCCTGTTGATCACATAGTGAAAGACACCTGTCTATATGTCTCTATGATGTCATGTAGACATCATATCTATATGATGGCATCACGAGTCCTATGACGTCAGAGATCATGGGATCATCGTGAATGATGCCTGCCGTTGATCACATAGTGAAAGACACCTGTCTATATGTCTATGTGATGTCATATAGACTCTACATGATGTCACCTGTCTATATGTCTATATGACGTCATATAGACGTCATAGCTTTATGATGTCATCGCGAGTCCTATGATGGTTGAGATCATAGGGTCATCACAGGACATCAGGCAGACATCATAGACAGTCCTATGATTGTGACAGACAGAGATTTCTTGAATTTATAGAGTGATAAGAGTGATTTATTCAATATGGAAGCCCATTCTCGCCACTGTGGAAAAAAAAAAAACGCATCCTGTAAGTCATATGACTTAGCATCTCATGATTATGACATAGTGATTTTTTGGTGCACCCATAATTTAGTCATTACGGTAAAAGTACGTGAACAATCAGCCAATCAGCGCTCTCCTACATGCTGGCGTCTGAGCAGCTGCTCGGATGATTGCGAGCTTTACTGGAAATCAGCTGCGGCGCTCGGCCTCGCAGGGCTTCAGAAACAGAAAATAATTCTGCTTTACATCTTTTGGTAACGCTGCACAGCCAGCTCTCAGTCCGACGTGGTGAAATTTGTGGGCTTTGCGGTGAGTTTATCTGCCTCTCGTAGCCAGAAACCACGCCTATGGAAACTCTTGAGTCATTGTAAATTACGTTGGGAACCATGGCTTCTTCCTGATTAAATGTTCACTTGTGTTGTAGTGTCGGTTAATAAATGTTAATTGTTGATACGGTTTCCCATGTTCGTGTTAAATGCACGGCTGTATACCACGCTTTCTGTTGCTTTAGTCGATGTCTTGTAGGATACGCCTAAACTTAAAAAAACCTGAACCTTTAATTAAGTTTTGAAGCCCTCTGCTGCTACTTAAATTAACTTAAACCATCTGGTTTAATTATTTACATCCACAAAAATCTTTGCTAAGGCCTAAAGAGGAGCCCTTTGTCAGTATATGCACCGTAACCTAATGCAATTTGTATCACTAGTTTCAGCTTTTCTCCTTTTTTTAGGAAATATATATTTTTTTGAAATTAGAATTTAATTTAATTGAAAAGCATCCAAAACTTGGTAACCTGAAAAACTGCAAGGTCAGAACTCAAAACCATCACACCTGAGAAAAATGAGACATAGTTTAATTTTTTTTAATAACAAAAAACATCTCATCTTTGAGCCTGAAAATCATGCCACTGAATTTGTTTGAAAATTCTCTCCTGGATTTTAATGCAGCAGGAAATAAGCTCTGCAAAGCCTGCACATATTTATTTAGACCAGTTGTTGACACCAGTTGATTTTTTTAAAGGGGTGTCAGAGGTTACAAAATCTAGTTGGTGCATGTGCTCCATTGCCCTTATGTTTGCTCAGGTTGCTGTGAGAATATTGTTCTCCATATCTGTTAACTCCCTCTGTCTGTTGGTTGGCTGTCAGACTTTGCTCTCTTTGACTGGATGGCTTTAGTGACACACCCTTTAAACACTGCAGCACAATACTTTGTTAGAGAGTAGAAAGAATGCTGCAGAACTGCTGAGCTGTACACTTAATGCTGTCTGGTATTATATGTTGTTTCTCTGCAGAGATGAGGGCGGCAACTTTGCAGCAGACTGCTGTCCAGCAAGGAGAGCAGCCGCAGCTGTGGCATGCTACGTGTGGGTCAAGCTTGTCCTCCAACTATTGTCGTCCAGATTTGGAGAACAAGTTTTTAGCACAGCCCCGCTCGCCTCTCATAAGCTTTCCAACTCAGCCTTCCTCTTTCCCCTCGCTCCAGCCCTCCATACTCCAGACCCCCAGAACCTTTCCTACCTCATTTTCCCTCCAGCCCACCACAGTCTCTTCAACCTCGTCCCCCTCTTTCTCCAGCTCTCCTTGTGTCTCCTTTACCTCACCCCTTCTCAGTACCGAGAATAAGCTGCTGACTAGTGTGTCGAGCTGTTCCTCTAAAGCTGTTGGCACTCTGCTCTCCAAACCCCTGACCAGCAGTGCTTTGGTCAATCGCTTTGCTCAAGCGCCTTCATTCCTCAATAGTGGTCTCACTGGTGAGCAGAAAGGGAATTTTGGAGAAGATGAAGAGGAAATATCTGAAGTGATGCTGACCAGTTTTGAAGAATCTAGTGTGGTATGTGAAACATTGCACATTTCGGAGTAAAATTGCAAGGGCTTCTAATCCTGTATGATTTAAACGACTTAAAGCCCCAGTAGGCAACACATTCACACAGCAAGCGACAACTAGCCTCCTACAGCTACACAAACGAGTAGCTGCTTTGTACTTGTTTGCAGATTTTTGAATTCATCTGACATGACAGCTATGTAGAGAAAACTTGACAATTCCTGGGATGTGAAGAGAATTTTTCCACATTTGATACCAAAGAGTACTGCATCTAAAACAGATTACCTACTGGGGCTTTAATTTACATTTTTCATGCACCTCTTTTGGCAGTATTGCAGCTTTAATGCAGCTTAATTTGCATCATCAGCTTTCTGACGATGATGATTCCATGTATGACGCGGGGAAGGAAGTGGAAGAGGTGGATGCTGGGACAGCCATGGAGTTTTCTGTACTGGAAACGGAGTTGAGCAGCCAGGAGCTTGAACAGAGTGTGGCCATCAGGGAGGAGGAGTTTGGTGAGGTAGAAAGGAAAAATGAGGACACCGAAGAAGAGCTTAAAAAGGATAAGGTGAAACGGTGTATTTTATTTATATGCTGTGTTTATCGTTTTAATATGTGGGCATATCGGAGTATCTGTACATTCATATACTACTCTTAAAAACACTGATTCCCTGTCTGTGTTTGTCAGTATCTCCTGCTGAACGCCGTGTGTTGCTCACTGGTTAATAAGAGCACGACTCCAGGACAGAAGGACTGGGATTCAGAGGACAGTGTCTGGACCAGAATAAAAAGTCTGTCTGGAAAAATTTCTGAGTCCGATCCAGAGTTTCTCCTCAAGGTGTGTGTGCATATCTGTCTGGGCAAGTATGTCCATGGGTGTGTATAACCTGATTATAGCTTCTGAGTCTCTAATTAAACTAGTCTGTTAACATTTCATCAAAGGAACATCCATAACTCTGTTTTATCTCTGTCTCAATTTTTCTTTCTTATACATTGTGCCCCCTTAGGTGAGGAAGCATAGTGCAGTTACAGTATATAAGATAAGCCTTTATTAGTCCCACAATGGGGAAATTCCAGATACATTCCATAAAAAGGCAAATTGCTCCAGTTTCTTTGAAAAAAAAAAAAAATGTCCATCAGCTATGCAGCCTACCTCTCTTGACTGTAAATATGTTGTCTGTTTTATTCATAAACACCATATAATCATGCAAGAATATTTATCCATACTTGGTGTAAAGTAATTGCTGGCAACATTGCATTTTGGATAATGAAGAATGCATACCTCCACCAAGGATGAATATTTTTCTGCATAGCTTCATTTAGATGAGCTGCAGTGCAAGAGGATCTTAAAACGAAGCTGTTTAAACTTTGGGGTGTGGTGTCCTGTTCACTGTCCTGTGCATTAAAAAGGTTTTCATTTGGCAGGGGTAATCAGCAAGGAAAATTTGGGGGAAGAACTGTCATCAAGTGCATATGTGGGGAGGGGGGAATGGTAGAAAAGAAACGCAGTGAATTGTTCAGTTAATTGTGATGCTGATTTGAGGTCACATTATGTGGCCCTGGAGGCACAGCAGTTTGACTGCAGGTGTAACGGCCATCCATTATGCAGGCATTCACTGTCATGAATGACCATACTTAACTGCGACCATGCCTTTCATTTTTACAGCAGTAAATGACTAGTTAAAAAGGAACTGATCTGGGAAAAGCAACACTTGAACATGCAGTTCGTCAGCACAATAAAAACTACTCTCAAGAACAGAAACAACATTTTAGAAAAAATATACTTGATTATTTTTCTTTTCCAGCTTGGCAAAGGGCTAAGATGAAGAACAGTGTAAATAATAGGGAAAGGAGGGGATTATCATCTTTTTGCAGCAAGTTGCCAGAAGTTGATTTAGATGGCTCCTGCGTCACTTTTGGAGAGCTTTCCAGGTGTCAGTGTTTATATACAGTCAGTGGTTGTATCATGTGACTGCTGTGCCTTTTTTAATACTGACATGAGCATATCTACGTGAAGCCAAGAGAGCCACAAAGGTGATCCAAGTCTAAAAATATAGAAAACTTCTTTTATGGGTTTCTGAAATTGACAATTGTATGTATTCACTTTCTGATAAGGTCTCAAGTTGTCTCGCAGCCTCTAACATTGTTGTATAACTTCCTGCTCCCAGGAACAAAATTGGGTAGCGAGTAAAATTTTCAATTTGCATTCTCATATGCATCTCACTGTGTTCCAAGTACTCACTTGAGATGCAAATTCATGGTAGCAAATTTCCCTAAGTGCGAATGTTCTTCTTGGACTTCAGTTCAGCATTCACACAATCATCCTCCAGCACCTGATACAAAAACTCAAGACACTTGGGACTCAAAACCTCTCTCTGTAACTGGGTGCTGGACTTTCTCACAAGGAGGCCACAGAACATGCAGGTTGGCAGCAACACCTCCAAGACCATCACACTGAGCACAGGGGCCTCACAAGGGTGCATGCTCACCCCGCTGCTCTTCACCCTGCTGACCCATGACTGCATACCAGTCTACAGTACCAAGCACATCATCAAGTTTGCAGATGACATGACTGTGGAGGGCCTCATCACCAACAATGAGGAGGCCAACTAACTAACTAACCTGCACTTATATAGCGCTTTTCTAGTCACAAAGACCACTCAAAGCGCTTTCACTAGTAATAACCCTCTATTCTAAGGGCCTATAGGAAACCGATATCTAGGGACAATTTAGAACAGCCATTTAACCTAACATGCATGTCTTTGGATTGAGCCAACTGGTCCAGTGATGTAAAGACAACAATCTCTTCCTGAACGTGGGAAAAACCAAGGAGATTGTGGTCGACTTCAGGAGGGGACACACACAGTATCCCCCTCTGAGCATTAATGGAGCAGCTGTGTGGAGAGGGTGAGCAGCACCAAGTTGCTGGGGGTGCACATCTCTGAGGAGCTCTGCTGGTCCAACAACACCACATCACTGGCCAAGAAGGCTCAAACTTGCCTCTATTTTTTTTTAATATATATTTTGATCCCCAGAGGGAAATTCAGGGCATCCACGTGGATGGATGAGGCAGCCACAGTGTGGCGCCAATCCCTTCACCATTCACACACACATTCACACCTAGGGCCACTTTAGAGACTTCAGTTAGCCTAACTTGCATGTTTTTGGCCTGTGGGAGGAAACCGGAGTACCCAGGGTAAACCCATGCAGACACAGGGAGAACATGCAAACTCCACACAGAAGAGTCACTGATGGTCAGGGGGTGGGATTGAACCCACAACCTTCTTACTGTGCTGCCACAGTGCTAACCAGTGCTAACCACTGCTCCACCGAGCTGCAAAATTCTACCGGAGCACCATTGAGAGCATCCTCACCAGCTGCATCACGGTGTGGTATGGAAGCTACACTGCCTCCTGCCGGAAGACACTACAACGCACAGTGAAAGCAGCCAGCAAGATCATTGGTGCCCCCTTTGCCCCCCCTCTTGGACATCTACCTCACCCGCAGAGCCATCAACGTTGTAGGCAACACTTCCCACCCTTCACACTCCCTCTTCAGCCCCCTGCCCTCGAGGAAAAGGTACCGGAGCCTCCAGGCCCGGTCCACAAGACTGCTAAACAACTTGGTTCACCAGGTCATCAGGACCCTGAACTCTGTTCACTTCCTCCCCACCCCCGGACCGTAACGCACTCACCAGCACAATAACTACCTTAGCTGTTGGCACAGAAAGACTGGCACATCAACAGTAACACATCTATATCTTCTGCTGTATGTCTCTGCTCTTTACTGCAACCATTTGCATAAATGCCATATCTGCTGCTGTTATTGCAATATTGATGTGAAGTTCAGTCTGTCACTGTTTGCACCTACACTACCACATCGAACTTGCAACTATAAGTGTTACTGCTTTACTTTTTCTGTATATAGGATTGCTGGGTTTTATCATTTATCTTTATTTGCACTATGGGATGTCTGGACTTTATCTTTTGTGACTATTTGGACTAGGGATAGCTTTACTGTACATAGACTGCTGGTGGTGTTTTTCCAGCCGTATTCCTTTTTTATATTGCACACACCATTTAAGAGAGAGAAACGGCATTTAATTCTCCTGTATGTCCTGTACGTATAGTAGTATTGACGAATAAAATCTTTGAATTTATTCAAAGTCAGCACAAGTGATGTAGGTCTGTTGAAATGAATTTTCATGTTGACGTCCTAAGGGCTGTGCACACAACGTTTTTACCCCAAGCTATGGAAGTTCATCCATAGTTTATTTATCCGTGCATATGATGCTGGGTATTTGGAGGTGTGAAAGTGTAGCGATTTGAAACCAGTCTCCAGAGTGGAGAGGTTTTATCAGCACTGTTTTTCCGTGTCCATGTGCACAGATATAAACAGCAGTGGTATGTTAAAGCTGGAATTTACAATAGGTTTCAGCCAGTCTACACACCAAGGAGCAGTCTCATAGAAATACACACTCCATGATTAAATTTTAAACCTGGTGTGTTAGTTAGGATTAGGTTTAAGAAAGGGCTCTTAACAGTATACAGTGGGGCAAAAAAGTATTTAGTCAGCCACCAATTGTGCAAGTTCTCCCACTTAAAAGATGAGAGAGGGCTCCAATTTTCATCATAGGTATACCTCAACTATGAGAGACAAAATAAGGAAAAAAAAATCCAGAAAATCACATTGAAGGATTTTTAATGAATTGATTGGTAAATTCCTCGGTAAAATAAGTATTTGATCAATAACAAAAGTTCATCTCAATACTTTTATATACCCTTTGTTGGCAATAACAGAGGTCAAACGTTTTCTGTAAGTCTTCACAAGGTTTTCACACACTGTTGCTGGTATTTTGGCCCATTCCTCCATGCAGATCTCCTCTAGAGCAGTGATGTTTTGGGGCTGTCACTGGGCAACACGGACTTTCAACTCCCTCCAAAGATTTTCTATGGGGTTGAGATCTGGAGACTGGCTAGGCCACTCCAGGACCTTGAAATGCTTCTTACGAAGCCACTCCTTCGTTGCCTGGGCGGTGTGTTTGGGATCATTGTCATGCTGAAAGACCCAGCCACGTTTCATCTTCAATGCCCTTGCTGATGGAAGGAGGTTTTCACTCAAAATATCACGATACATGGCCCCATTCATTCTTTCCTTTACACGGATCAGTCGTTCTGGTCCCTTTGCAGAAAAACAGCCCCAGAGCATGATGTTTCCACCCCCATGCTTCACAGTAGGTATGGTGTTCTTTCTCCTCCAAACACGACAAGTTGAGTTTTTACAATAAAGTTCTATTTTGGTTTCATCTGACCATATGACATTCTCCCAATCCTCTTCTGGATCATCCAAATGCTCTCTAGCAAACTTCAGACGGGCCTGGACATGTACTGGCTTAAGCAGGGGGACACGTCAGGCACTGCAGGATTTGAGTCCCTGGCGGCGTAGTGTGTTACTGATGGTAGCCTTTGTTACTTTGGTCCCAGCTTTCTGCAGTTCATTCACTAGGTCCCGCCATGTGGTTCTGGGATTTTTGCTCACCGTTCTCATGATCATTTTGACCCCATGGGGTGAGATCTTGCGTGGAGCCCCAGATCGAGGGAGATTATCAGTGGCCTTGTATGTCTTCCATTTTCTAATAATTGCTCCCACAGTTGATTTCTTCACACCAAGCTGCTTACCTATTGCAGATTCAGTCTTCCCAGCCCGGTGCAGGTCTACAATTTTGTTTTTGGTGTCCTTTGACAGCTCTTTGGTCTTGGCCATAGTGGAGTTTGGAGTCTGACTGTTTGAGGTTGTGGACAGGTGTCTTTTATACTGATAAAGAGTTCAAACAGGTGCCATTAATACAGGTAACGAGTGGAGGACAGAGGAGCCTCTTAAAGAAGAAGTTACAGGTCTGTGAGAGCCAGAAATCTTGCTTGTTTGTAGGTGACCAAATACTTATTTTCAGAATCAGATTTATTGCCATTGTTCATGTAGTACACAAACTAGGAATTTGTCTCGGTGCAATGCTGCAGCATTAAACATGGAGTAGCACTAAAGATAAAAATAAACTATGCATGCAATAAAATGTAGAATATGAATGAGTAATACTAATCTATGCAATTTAAAATATATTTTACCAAGGAATTTACCAATTAATTCATTAAAAATCCTTCAATGTGATTTTCTGGATTTTTTTTTCTCATTTTGTCTCTTAGTTGAGGTATACCTATGATGAAAATTGGAGACTTCTCATCTTTTAAGTGGGAGAATTTGCACAACTGGTGGCTGACTAAATACTTTTTTTTCCCCACTGTATGTAAAACGCTTTTTTTTTAACACAATAAATGCAGCGTTATAGAGAAAAATAATCATAAAAATTATAATCAAGGACGATTTAGACAAATACATCCTTAAAATGATGCCTCCCTTTGCTGAATGATAAAAAAAAAAAAAATCACTGTGGAGCAGCTGATGTTTCGGATCCAATTTTGTGCAGCTGCTCAGCCAGCCGACATCACATCCTATCACTATTTTTTTTCTTACTTGTGATCCATTTGTAAAAGTTGTGACTGAAGACTTATCAAATATTCAAACCAGCTGTCAGTAAATCAGATTTTTGTTATTGCCTGTAGGTTATTTACAGTGGTGTGAAAAAGTGTTTTCCCCCTTCCTCATTTCTCATTATTTTGTATGTATGTCACACTTAAATGTTTCAGATCATCAAACAAATATTCGACAAAGATAAGACAAGTAAACACAAAATGCAGATTTATATGGTGTTTACGATAAAAGGTAAAAAAAAAAAATCCAAACCTACATGACCCTATGCGGAAAAAGTGACCCCCCCCCCCCCCCCGTTAAAACATAAATTAACTGTGGTTTATCACATCTTTGGAAAGCTGAGTTCAATTTCTCTAGCCACACCCAGGCCTGATTACTGCCACACCTGTTCTCAATCAAGAAATCACAAATAGTACCTGTCTGACAATGTGAAGTAGACCAAAAGATCCTCAAAAGCTAGACATCATACTGCGATCCAAAGAAATTCAGGAACAAATGAGAAACAAAGTAATTGAGATCTGTCAGTCTGGAAAAAGGTATAAATCCATTTCTAAAGCTTTGGGAATCCAGCGAACCACAGTGAGAGCCATTATTCACAAATGGCGAAAACATGGAACAGTGGTGAACCTCCCCAGGAGTGGCCGGCTGACCAAAAGTACCCCAAGAGCGCAGCGACGACTCATCCAAGAGGTCACAAAAGACCCCACAACAACATCCAAAGAACTGCAGGCCTCACTTGCCTCAGTTAAGGTCAGTGTTCATGACTCCACCATAAGAAAGAGACTGGGCAAAAATGGCCTGCATGGCACAGTTCCAAGATGAAAGCCAGTGCTGAGCAAAAAGAACATAAAGGCTCATCTCAATTTTGCCAGAAAACATCTTGGTGATCCCCAAGACTTTTAGGAAAATACTCTGTGGGCTGACGAGACAAAAGTTGAACTTTTTGGAAGGTGTATGTCCCATTACATCCAACATAAAATTCAGCAATTCAGAAAGGGAATATCATACCAACAGTAAAATATGGTGGTGGTAGTGTGATGGTCTGGTGCTGTTTTACTACTTCAGGACCTGGAAGACTTGCTGTAGTAAATGCAGCCATCAATTCTGCTGTCTACCAAAAAGTCCTGAAGGAGAATGTCCGGCCATCTGTTCGTGACTTCAAGCTGAAGCACACTTGGGTTCTGCAGCAGGACAATGATCCAAAACACACCAGCAAGTCCACCTCTGAATGGCTTAAGAAAAACAAAATGAAGACTTTGGAGTGGCCTAGTCAAAGTCCTGACCTGAATCCGATTGAGATGCTGTGGCATGACCTTAAAAACGCAGTTCATGCTCGAAAACCCTCCAATGTGGCTGAATTACAACAATTCTGCAAAAATACAGACGTGGACAAAATTGTTGGTACCCCTCTGTTAATGAAAGAAAAACCCACAATGGTCACAGAAATAACTTGACTCTGACAAAAGGGGTAATAGATAAAAATTCTATGAAAATTAACCAATGAAAATCAGACAATGCTTTTGAATTGTGGTTCAACAGAATTATTTTAAAAAACAAACTCATGAAACAGGCCTGGACAAAAATGATGGTACCCCTAGAAAAGAGTGAAAATAATGTGACCATAGGGACATGTTCAACCAAGATGTGTCCTCTAATTAACATCACAGGTGTCTACAAACTTGTAATCAGTCAGTCGGCCTATTTAAAGGGTGACAAGTAGTCACTGTGCTGTTTGGTGACATGGTGTTTACCACACTAAACATGGACCAGAGGAAGCAAAGGAGAGAGTTGTCTCAGGAGATTAGAAAGAAAATTATAGACAAGCATGTTAAAGGTAAAGGCTATAAGACCATCTCCAAGCAGCTTGATGTTCCTGTGACTACAGTTGCACATATTATTCAGAAATTTAAGATCCACGGGACTGTATCCAACCTCCCTGGATGTGGCCGCAGGAGGAGACTGATAATACGAAGGTTCGGAGGTACGGAGGTTCTGTTATGTTCTGGGGCTGCTTTGCTGCATCTGGCACAGGGTGTCTTGAATGTGTGCAGGGTACAATGAAATCTCAAGACTATCAAGGTATTCTAGAGAGAAATGTGCTGCCCAGTGTCAGACAGCTTGGTCTCAATCGCAGGTCATGGGTCTTGCAACAGGATAATGACCCAAAACACACAGCTAAAAACACCCAAGAATGGCTAAGAGTGAAACATTGGACTATTCTAGAGTGGCCTTCTATGAGCCCTGATCTAAATCCTATTGAACATTCTGTGGAAGGAGCTGAAACATGCCGTCTGGAGAAGGCACCCTTCAAACCTAAGACAACTGGAGCAGTTTGCCCATGAGGAGTGGGCCAGAATACCCGCTGAGAGGTGCAGAAGTCTCATTGACAGTTACAGAAATCGTTTGAGTGCAGTGATTGCCTCAAAAGGTTGTGCAACAAAATATTAAGTAAAGGGTACCATCATTTTTGTCCAGGCCTGTTTCATGAGTTTGTTTTTTAAAGTAATTCTGTTGAACCACAATTCAAAAGCATTGTCTGATTTTCATTGGTTAATTTTCATAGAATTTTTATTTATTACCACTTTTGTCAAGGATTCAAGTTATTTCTGTGACCATTGTGGGTTTTTCTTTCATTAACAGAGGGGTACCAACAATTTTGTCCACGTCTGTAAGTAGGCCAAAATTCCTCCACAGTGCTGTAAAAGACTTATTGCCAGTTATCACAAACGCTTGATTGCAGTTGTTGCTGCTAAGGGTGGCCCAACCAGTTATTAGGTTTAGGGGGCCATCAAGTTTTCACACAGGGCCATGTAGGTTTGGATTTTTTTCCCTTAATAATCAACACCTTCATTTAAAAACTGCATTTTGTGTTTACTTGTTATCTTTGTCAAATATTTAAATTCGTTTGATGATCTGAATCATGAAGGGGCAAACACTTTTTCACACCACTGTATTTATGACTCCCTCATTCTTGCAACTTTAAAAAAAAAAAACAAAACCCAAATATAACTACTTCTTATTTCTTGCAGATGCAATCTGGCGTTGATAGTCATAATTCAAAGTCCCTAGTAAAACTACTAGTCATCCACAACAACAGCTTTCACACCTTTGGTGGATCCGTGGTACCATGTGCGGTTACTTCTGTGACATGTCATGTGCACGTAGATGTTTCTCTCAGAGTCTGAAAGAAAACGTGGTGTGCACCAGACATTAAGAGGGCATATTGTGCTAATTTCTATCTCAGTAATGTCATTGTGTGACTATACTGGAGTAGCTTTGCAGGATTTGCAGATCAGCATAATGGGTTTTATAAAAAGTAGTGGTGCTGCCCCTGATCTCATTCTGTTTTGAAAGGAGCTCGCTTTTCAAATTGAAATCATGTTATTTTTTATGTTATTTGTTTTGTATTTTACTTTCTGTATATTTTGAGTACTAGGATTTGAAGAAATGGAACGGAGGAATTTTTTTTTCTCCTTTTTTTTTCCCCCCACTCTTTAATCTTCTTTTGACTTGTGTGTGTATGTCCCTAGCATTTGTAATACTGTTTTTTCCCTTTTCTTTTACGTGCTAGAAACATAGTACTACTACTACTCACACTGACATCATTGTGAGCCATTGGTAAAAAGCAAACTAACAGTACATGTACATCTAGTGGAGTCTGAAGTGTGAGCCTTTGCCTTGTAGGAATTGCTGTACTTGCATATAAACCTTATTTGAAACTATAACCATGTTTTATTATCAGTGTCCACATTGTCCCATAGCACAATATGTCCTCCTTTTATGGAATATAATTTGTCATTTTATATATAGTGTGTTTTGCTCTTTCTTTCACTTCAAGGTGGCAGTTTACACTCGGCAGAAGTTAAACATCCGCCTCACAGCAAACTTCTTACTGGCCCTGGCTGCCAATCAGCCGTCCACTAAACTGCATGTCCGCAGATATTTCTGTGCTGCAGTACAGCTGCCTTCTGACTGGCTGGAAGTAGTTAGAATCTACAGCACAGTGAGTCTTCCCTCTCCTCTACTTTATGTAAGGTGGGTTCTTTGTGTTCTGAATAAAAACTATCTGGTGTTTCCAGTGCTTCAGCCACTCTCTGCCGGCGTGCCTGAAGGAGGCGATGGCTGTGAAGTTCAAGGACTTCACAGAGTATCAGCTTGCTAAATACAACACACGCAAACATCGCTGCAAACACAACCGCAACAGGTGCAAATCAAAGGTACAGATGTTAGGCTGTTGATGTTGTCTGTTTTAGGTTTTGGCTTCTTTAACTTTTAAGGTAATATATCTTTCTCTGATCTGTTGTATTTAAGTAAGCCTGTCAGTAAGCTATGGAAAAAATCTGATGCGTTAGTTTGGGTTGAACTACTGTTGAGGAAGGATTCTGGGTGGAGTCAGGTCTGAGAGGACCTTTGTTTTGAATTTGGACATTACAGAATTAACAGAAGTATAAATGTACAAAGCTGTGGATTTAGGTGCATTTGGGTAGTTAATCCTGACATAAACAGTAAAACATATTAGTAAACCATCATTAGCATAATGTGGTGGCACAATTGTAAATAACAAGTAATCACAAAACAAATGTAACTGACTCTCAAGGATCCAATGTTATAGTTGTATTGGGAGTCTTAACTTTACTTGGTGTTTGGAGGTTAGTAAAGACAGACACAAAATAGACCTCGAGTATAGACAAAAGTATTGGGCACACCTAATCACTGAACTGAGGTGTTTCATTCCAGTGAAATCTTTATGTTGCAGCTTATCGAGACATTTGGACAATTCTATGCTACCGTCTTTGTAGAAACATTTTAAGGTAGGCTTTTTTTCTGTTGCAACATCACTATGCACAAAGCATTGAAGGTATTGTTAGATGAGTATGGTGTGGAAGAACTTGACTGCACAGAGTCTGGACCTCAACCCGGTCCTTTGAGATGAGCTTGAGTGGGGAATGTGAGCCAAGCCCCTCTGGTCCAAACTCTCAAAGGCTCTTCTGGATGAATGGGGGAAAAATTCCCACACACACTCCAAAATCCTGTTGAAAACCCTCCCAGATGAGTGGAACTGTTATAGCTGCAAACTTGATATTACCTATAGATTTTACGTCCTGTAGATATTTTCTATGGATTTATGATAGTGTTGTTTGCTATGGTGATAGATAGGCTGACCGATGAGGAGCTAGAGATGGCAGAGTTGAAGATGCTAACCTCTCACTGGGAGTGACTAGGAGGGACAGGATTAGAAATGAGGCAGATGATCCACTGTGGTGACCTCTAAAGGGAGCAGCTGAAAGAAGGATAGAATGTCATAAAAGTAATGTTGTTTTCCCAGTACAAGCATTACAGCATTAACAGAACTTGCTGTCCAGCAGTGAATGTCATCTGGCGGCCCACAGGCCACATCCGGCCCCGGGAATATTTCTGAATTTCAGAATAGTTTAGTTCAGACTTTGTTTCATTAATTAATTTATACAGTTGCATCTCAATAAATTAGAGTATCATCAAAGTTAATTTATTTCAGTAATTCAGTTCAAAAGGTAGAGCATCCACCCCACACCCGGGAGGCAGGGGTTCAAATCCCGGCCGGGTCATACCAAAGACCATATAAAAATGGTACTTTCTGCCTTCTAGCGTGGTGCTCAGCATAATAGAACGGGGAAAAGGAAAGTTACGCACAGAGCTACCAGAGGACTGACCCCCCACTGTAGCTTTCACTACTTACAGTAGCTGTGTGGCCTAGGGTCAGAGAAACGGAGATAGGCGCCGGCCCATACACCAGAAATGGTGTTCCACATGCTGTGGTAGGGGTGGAATTAATTCAGTTCAAAAAGCGAAGCTTATTCATTACAAACCGAGTGATATATTTCAAGCATTTGTTTCTTTTAATTTTGATGATTATGGCTGACAGCTAATGAAAACCCAAAATTCAGTTTCTCAAAATTGGAATATTGAATAAGATCATTTAAAAACGTGGATTATTAATAGAAATAGTATGTCCATATACACACTTGGTTGGGGCTTCTTTTGTATGAATTACTGCATCAATGCAATGTAGTAGTAGTAGTAGATGGAGGTGATCAACCTGTGGCACTGCTGAGGTGTTATGGAGGCCCAGGTTGCTTTAATAGCAGCCTTCAACTCATCTGCATTGTTGGGTCTGGTGTCTCATCTTCCTCTTGACAATACTCCATAGATTCTTTATGAGGTTTAGATCAGGAGAGTTTGTTGGCCAGTCGAGCACAATGATACCATGGTCATTAAACCAGGTATTGGTGCTTTGGTAGTGTTGGCAGGTACCAAGTCCTGCTTGAAAAAGAAACCAGCATCTCTATAATGCGTGTCAGCAGAGGGAAGCATGAAGTGCTCGAAAATTTCCTGGTAGACTTCTGCACTGGCTTTGGACTTGATAAAGCACAGTGGACCAACACCAGCAGATGACATGGCTCGTCAAATCAGGTGCCAAGTCCTGTCATTTGGAAACCAAGGTTCCAGAGTCTGAAGGAAGAGTTGAGAGGCACCGAATCAAAGTGGCTTGAGGTCCAGTGTGAAGTTTCTGCAGTCAGTGATGATTTATTTAAGATGGGCTATTTGCCCATCACATCACAATTTTACCATAAACCAGGGGTGTCAAATCATGTGCCATGGAGGGCCAAGACCCTCCAGGTTTTCTTTTCTTCCCAGTCTCTTCAGCAGGTGTTTTCACTTATCAGCAATCAGTGGGAAGAAATTCATTGGAATCTGCTGTTGAAGACACATGGCTGGGAAGTAAAGCCTGCAGGGTCTTGACCCTCCATGGCACATGATTGGACAACCCTGCCATAAGCTTTTCAAATTTGTTAGGAAAAACATAGTAAATTCATTTTAAAATAGACATAAATTTAGTGGAAAAAGCCACAGATGGATGTGGGAAAAAGTAATAAATTTATACGAAAAGTGCCAAATTTATGACACAAACCCTGACAAATTTATGAGAACAAATCTTACATGCACAATTGTCCTAAATTTGCAGCAGCAAAAACAAAAATGAGGGAAAAAGTTCACAATTTAGGTGATAATATATTACTTAAGATACAATATTTAATTTTATTTTTATTTAGACCATCTGTCCCTCAGTGTTGGCCAAGAAAAATTCTGGCCCTTAGGCAAATGTAGTTGATGACCTCTATAGCTAACAGAACTTAACTCTCACTTTGCTCATCTACATGCACAAACAAAATAAGAAAAACAGATTTTGCCCTTCTCGCCTCCACCCATGTCACTCTTTGCAGTCTTGGACTCTGTTACCAATGTGAAGGTCTTCCTGACATGCACAGAGGCTTTCTTGCAATATATTTAAAACATATTTTCTAATACACATTGACAAAATCAGCATTCAGTTTTTGTTTGAGCTTTACATTTGTATTTTTGAATTCTCAAACAGGTCAGATATTTTTTTCAGAATGCAAAAAATTTTCTTGAGGAAAAAGTAAAAATGCATAAACATTTGCCAAAATAAATCAGACACCATAATGGCTGTGAATCAACCACACTGTCTGTTCAGTGAATCAGACAAAGATTGTACTGGAGTGATCATTTCAGTAAAAAGAAAGACCCCTTTTGTAAGAAGGAAACATAGAAAAGACACATTAATTCATAAGTTCCTCATGATGCTGCAGTCTTTATGCTGGTGAAAAATGAAGATGGATGTTTGGAGGTACTCCTTGAAACTGTAGGGGTCCTGGACCAGGAAAAGACATCGACGTTGACTTTAATTAAACAAATTGATCATTTCTATTCACTCTTATATGGAAACATTAATATTACTGATGTGAGCTTACCATTTTCTACTTAACTCCCTTGCCAAAAATACATTTTACTGATTTAATTAGCAGGACACACATACTTAAGAATTCAATTCTTGATTACTTCATTGTTTGTTCTGAAAACTTCTTCCTCGATTTCTAGAAGCCATCTGATTCTCAACTGAAAAAGTGGGCAAATGCACTCAGATCAAATCCAACAATGTTGAAGAACTATGTAAGTTAATATACTTTTTGTCTTATACTATTTTAGTTGTACACCACATTCCAAATTATTATGCAAATAGGATTTTAGTATCAAACATTGATTTTTTTTTTTTTTTTGTTTTTCAATTAAACTCATGGATGGTATTGTGTCTCAGGGCTCTTTGGATTACTGATATCAATCTGACACCTGTCATAATTAGTTTGCCAGGTGAGCCCAATTAAAGGAAAACTAAAGAAGGATGTTCCACATTATTAAGCATGCCACAGGTTTCAAGCAATATGGGAAAGAAAAAGGATCTCTCTGCAGCCAAAAAGTGTCAAATAGTGCAATGCCTTGGACAAGGTATGAAAACATTAGATATTTCACAAAAACTTAAGTGTGATCTTCGTACTGTGAAGAAATTTGTGTCTGATTCAGAGCACAGACGGGTTCGTGCAGATAAAGGCATAATGAGGAAGGTTTCTGCCAGACAAATTCATCGGATTAAGAGAGCAGCTTCTAAAATGCCATTACAAAGCAGCAAACGGGTATTTGTAGCTGCTGGTGCCTCTGGAGTCCCACGAATCTCAAGGTGTAGGAGCCTCCAGAGGCTTGCAGTTGTGCGTATACCTACTATTTGGCCACCCCTAACCAATGCTCACAAGCAGAAGTGGTTGCAGTGGGCCCAGAAATACATGAAGACTAATTTTCAAGCAGTCTTGTTTATTGATGAGTGCCCTGCAACCCTGGATGGTCCAGATGGATGGAGTAGTAGATGGTTCGTGGTTGGCCACCATGTCCCAACAAGGCTGCAACATCAGCAAGGAGGTGGCAATCATGTTTTGAGCTGGAATCATGGGGAAAGAGCTGGTAGGCCCCTTTAGGGTCCCTGAAGGTGTGAAAATGACCTGGGCAAAGTATATAGAGTTTCTGACTGACCACTTTCTTCCATGGTACAAAAAGAAGAATCGTGCCTTCCATAGTAAAATTATCTTCATGCATGACAATGCACCATCTCATGCTGCAAAGGATACCTCTGTGTCATTGGCTGCTATGTGCATAAAAGGAGAGAAACTCATGTTGTGTGCCCCATCCTGACCTCAACCCTTTTGAGAACCTTTGGAGCATCCTCAAGCAAAAGATCTATGAGGGTGAGAGGCAGTTCACATCAAAACGGCAGCAATGGGAGGCTATTCTGACATCTTGCAAAGAAATTCAAGCAGAAACACTCCAAAAACTCACAAGTTCAATAGATGCAAGAATTGTGAAGGTTATATCAAAGAAGGGGTCCTATGTTAATATGTAACTTGGCCTGTTAAGATGTTGTAGATTGAAATAGCTTTTGATTTCAGTAACTATGACCTCCTAATGCTGCAAATTCAACAAATGACCATTTTCAGTTCTTCACAACCATCCATCCATCCATCTTCTTCCGCTTAATCCTTTTCGGGTCGTGGGGGGGCTGGAGCCTATCCCAGCATCTTTGGGCGAGAGGCAGGGTACACCCTGGACAGATCGCCAGTCCATCGCAGGGCCAACACAGAGAGACAGACAACCATTCACTCTCACAGTCATACCTAAGGACAATTTAGAATCCCCAGTTTTGATGCCAATTAACCTAACTTGCATGTTTTTGGCATGTGGGAGGAAACCGGAGAAGTCCCGGAGTAAACCCACGCATAAAATGTTTTGAAACGCTGTTGTGCACAATAATTTGGAACAGTGCATTCTGAGTTTTTTTTTTTTATTTTTGCAAAAGAGTAGTTATCATTGGGAGGTTCAGTAAAATTTGAATTATGCTCTAATGGTTGATGACTTGAAAATGATACTGTCATTTGCATCGACGATTTAGGAAAATCAGAGACAAATATTTGCATAATAATTTGGAACACGGTGTATACTTTAGTTTGTTTCACATCCATCTACAGTAGATATGGGTTTAATACAAGTGTTTCTTGGTTTATAATGGCTTGTTTGTGTGCAGTTGCAGGTAGACTCCAGCAGAAGGGTAGTGGATAAAAAGCAGCAGGAGTTCAGTATTAAGAAGATGATCAGGCGGCTTCATATTAAAGAACCAGCTGAACATGTTATGGCAATTCTTGGCAAAAAGTAAGACTGATGGATCTTGGGTTGAATTAAGTCAGTGTCGCACTTTGTAAGCACATAATTGTCATACTTTTGCAGTCTATGTTTGTGTTTAGAATGGCTATTTATTTTTTCCATACATGATCATAAACTTTTTAATGGTTTCATTTAAATGCTTACATGTAGGAATTGGGTTTTTATCAGATATTCACATTTACTGGTTTTTATTTGTCTTAGATGTTGTCATAAGGCATGGAAGACCTACAAAGCAGTTTGATTTTTCACCTGGTCATTGTCTCTGTTTAAAAAGGAACAAAAACTATACACGGGTTTATTGTCCAACATGAATTTCTAAAAAAAAAATGAATTAAAATTAAAGCACCATAATTTCTGATGCCTCAGTGCTTGTGGCATGGTAGCATGGGATAGCCAAGTATTGTGCCAGTCCATGCAAGCTTTTGAAATACTGGCTATTGGTTAATGCGTGTATGATGCTGATGTCACTGTCACAACACACACGAGGTGCACTTCTTTAAATACTTATGGTTGAGTGGCAGTAATACATGGAAACTATTCAGCACTCCTTAAACCCAAAAGTTACATAGACATACAATGCCTATGGTATACTATAGTTGCGCTTTGCATACTGAGGACCAAGGCATAACTGTATAACTTAAATAAAATATATATGTTGATGCAGGAAAAAGTGAGATTATGTCTATTTTTATTATTTATATATTTTTTAAATATATAAATAATAAATAAATAAATAAATGTAAATAAATAATAAATAAATAAATAAATGTTTTATATTATTTGATAGTTGTTTTTTTACGTTTTTATTTTAAATAATTAATATTCATCTTGTACTAGGTTTTGGTTCAGCTCTTCAGTTTATACTTCAGTAGTTCATCAGTCTGTTTAAACTAGGGCACTTAGAGAGCACATACCTCCGCCAAGACTCCATCCTTCCCTCCGTCTCTTTGTCCATCCGTATTGCCGTCCATCCGTATTGCCATCCATCTGTACATTGTGAGATGGGGCCTTGGCGGAGGTATGCACTCACAGATCACCTCCAATATCTAGTGATTTCATCTTTGGGCTAAGGGCCACCTCTGGTGAAAATTTTAATCAAATCCATCCAGTTGTTTTGGAGTATTGTTGCTAACACTCTGTGAGAAGATAAGAGCCATGGCGGCGGTATGCATTTTTAGATAATAACCAAAATCTAATCATGTGTTAAGTGTGCCATTACACACCTTTCCTGAAAATTTGAATGCAAATTGATATATACGTAAATGCAATCCATTATTATTAACAAACGATTGCAAAAACAGTATGACTACATTATTAGTGGTGTGAAAGTGTTTGTCCCCTTCCCGATTTCTCATTTTTTTGTATGTTTGTCACACTAAAATGTTTCAGATCATTCATTCATTCATCTTCCGCTTAATCCTTTTTGGGTCGCGGGGGGGGGGAGGGGCTGGAGCCTATCCCAGCGTCTTTGGCCGAGTGGCAGGGTACACCCTGGACAGATCGCCAGTCCATCGCAGGGCCAACACAGAGAGACAGACAACCATTCACTCTCACAGTCATACCTAAGGACAATTTAGAATCCCCAGTTTGATGCCAATTAACCTAACTTGCATGTTTTTGGCATGTGGGAGGAAACCGGAGAAATCCCGGAGTAAACCCACGTAGACACAGGGAGAACATACAAACTCCACACAGATCACTGCTGGTCGGTGTCTGGGATCGAACCCAGGATCCCCCGGCCAAGGGTGAGTTGCAGTGCTGCCGCAGTCAAACAAATTTAAATATTAGACAAAGATAACGCAAGTAAACACAGTGCATTTTTTAAATGAAGGTGTTTATTATTAAGGGTAAAAAAAAATTCATAGCTACATGGCCCTCTGTGAAAAAGTGATTTCCCCCCCCCCCCCCCCCCTGTTAAAACATAAATTAACTGTGGTTTATCACATCTTTGGAAAGCGGAGTACAATTTCTCTAGCCACACCCAAGCCTGATTACTGCCACACCTGTTCTCAATCAAGAAATCACTTAAATAGGACCTGCCTGACAAAGTGAAGTAGACCAAAAGATTCTCAAACAGTAGACATCATGCTGCGATCCAGAGAAATTCAGGAACAAATGAGAAACAAAATAATTGAGATCTATCAGTCTGGAAAAGGTTATAAAGCCATTTCTAAAGCTTTGGGACCCCAGCGAACCATAGTGAGAACCATTATCCACAAATGGCGAAAACATGGAACAGTGGTGAACCTCCCCAGGAGTGGCCGGCTGACCAAAAGTACCCCAAGAGCACAGCAACAACTCATCCAAGAGGTCACAAAAGACCCCACAACGACAGCCAAAGAACTGGAGGCCTCACTTGCCTCAGTAAGGTCAGTGTTCATGACTCCACCATAAGAAAGAGACTGAGCAAAAATGGCCTGCATGGCAGAGTTCCAAGACGAAAACCACTACTGAGCAAAAACAGCATAAATGCTCATTTCAGTTTTGCCAGAAAACGTCTTGATGATCCCCAAGACTTTTGGGAAAATACTCTGTGGACTGACGAGACACAAGTTGAACTTTTTGGCAGGTGTGTGTACATCCGTCGTAAAAGTAACGCAGCATTTCAGAAAAGGAACATCATACCAACAGTAAAATATGGTGGTGGTAGTGTGATGGTCTGGGGCTGTTTTGCTGCTTCAGCACCTGGAAGACTTGCTGTGTTAAATGGAACCATGAATTCTGCTGTCTACCAAAAATCCTGAAGGAGAATGTCCAGCCATCTGTTTGCGACCTCAAGCTGAAGTGCACTTGGGTTCTGCAGCAGGACAGTGATCCAAAACACACCAGCAAGTCCACCTCTGAATGGCTTAAGAAAAACAAAATGAAGACTTTGGAGTGGCCTAGTCAACATTCTGACCTGAATCCGATTGAAATGCTGTGGCATGACCTTGAAAAGGTGGCTTATGCTCGAAAACCCTCCAATGTGGCTGAATTACAACAATTCTGCAAAGATGAGTGGGCCAAAATTCCTCCACAGTGCTGTAAAAGACTCATTGCCATTTATTGCAAACGCTTGAATGCAGTTGTTGCTGCTAAGGGTATCCCAACCAGTTATTAGGTTTAGGGGGCAATCACTTTTTCCACACAGGGCCATGTAGGTTTGGATTTTTTTTCCTTAATAATAAACACCTTCATTTAAAAACTGCATTTTGTGTTTACTTGTGTTATCTTTGTCTAATATTTAAATTTGCTTGATGATCTGAAGCATTTAAGTGTAACAAACATGCAAAAAATGAGAAATCAGGAAGGGGGCAAACACTTTTTCATACCACTGTATAATAATGATGATAATAATAATAACAAGACTTATTAAATAATAAGACGCTGACAGATACGGACATGTTCCTCCAAGCGTTGGTTTTCAAATTTTGATCAAGCTATCCTTTGTCAGATCAAAGAGTACCGAGTTATTTGCTGCAGCAAAGTTCAGCCTCCACCGTCCGTCACCTACTGTTGTCATCTTCCTGTACTGGCATCCTATGTCCCACCCTTCCTTAATTCTGAATCGCTGCTTAGAAAGGCCTGCCATTGACAAGCGCAGCTGTACAGTAGTCTGACAAGAACTTTTTTCAGTCCTGAGCACCACGACAAAAAGCGACTACCACTCAAAGCGTTTCAGCACTGAGGGCACTTAGCGCTGGACTACATAGAGAATAAATAGAAAATAGTCGCCCACAGCAGGAAAAATGAGTTTGATGGACACGCCCCTAATGCTTTTTCTGCAGTGTTTGGCTTCTGGGTTGCCGAGGTTCATGACCCTATGGCGTGACCACGCACATAACTCAGTGGACACATCTTAAAGGGGTAGTACATGGAAAGCGCCATATTGTGGAGGAACAAAATAAGTTCAGGCGAGACATGGCGAGCTGAAGGTTTGAGTTTTATTCCTCCATCATCATGAGACGCACTGCAGCACTGTGTGCTGTGTGCCCTCATGAGGCATGTAAAGTCAGCTCTTTTATACATGATACAGACAGAGAATGCATGGCACATTAGCATATCAATTGTCATCTAATACACATCGGTCAATACACATGATTAGCATGACATTGGTTGGCTCGAGGACGCATGCATACAGTCCCATCTGACTGCTTCCTGTGGTTCCCTGTCCGCATGTAAATTGTCCTCTGCTTCTTCCAGCCCTGCTGCTGGGTGTGAAGAAAGCTCCAGAAGAAAATCCCAGAGGAATGTCTCACTGCTGTGTTTAGTGTCACCACAATATTAATATGTAAAAATAATATTCAAAAAATTTCTGCATCCACGTCGTGATCCAAATCACCACCAAAATCTAATAATCTGTTCCTCGTGCCATTACACACCTTTGCTGAAAATTTCATCTAAATATGTTCATAACTTTTTGAGTTATGTTGCTAGCAGACAAACCAACCAACCAATGCCACTAAAAACATTACCTCTGTCCTTCTTTGGCAGAGGTAAAAAGATGTTTTAAAATGAAGTTGGTAAAACCTGCACATGTCTTAATTCAAATTACGTGCACATACAGTATGCTGATCTCATTGTCTGAAGCTTTTGCCATATTTATCCACCATTGGTATACACACAACATGGAATAAGGATACTTGCTTTTCTTCAAATTTTTTTTTTTTTTTTTTTTCAGATATCCTGGTGACGCGAAGGCCTTCATCCATAGTGGAATAAAAGGAGAGTGGGACAGGGAGAGGGCAGGGCAGCGAATGAAACTCAAAGAGCCACAGACGTGGGAGCGGCTGCTCAGTCAGGAGGGCAACAAGGCTGCTACCTGGGAGAAGCTCATAGGTCTGCGAAAGACACTCCAGCTGTTTAACGCATATACAGACTTACTTGTCACAGCAGTTTAATCTCTGAATCACTCTTTTCAAACATGACATCAGTTTATCTTCTTCATTGGAAATCTTAGCTGTAACCTTCTCCAAAACAACTCGCTGGTTCTCCTGTGTTTGACTCAACTGTAGAGCTCTTCCTGTAAAAACAGTTCCCCCACCACTGTCAATTTCAAGCAATTTTTTTTTTCAATATATTTTTATTAAAATCAGTTTCAAAAATTACAGAGAAGTTTGCATAATACTTCTTGAAACAAGAAATAAAGATACACTTATTAAGCACATATACATAGGATCTAATAGTGCATCAACAAGTACTTCACACTTAAGCACCAGATATTATTTTTTTTTTAATATCCCCTAGAACAACCCCCCCACCCCAGCTCACAAAATCAGTAGAGGAAGTACCTCAACAGGTGTATAATATGAAACAAATACACATAATAAAGTAGGAAAAAAAATTACAAAAATATATGTATATAACAAGGCACATGCTGACATAATTAGATGGGTAAGACTTTTAGATTAGAAAAGTGAGATATAAAACATTGCCATTTCTGGTAAAACCTTTCTTTGCATCCTCTTATCGTATATTTTATTTTCTCAAGTTTTAGAAAAAACATCATATCCTTGAGCCATAGGGAAATTGAGGGATATCTGACAGATTTCCAATGCAGCAATAAAGTACGCCTTGCTATTAAGGATGTAAAGGCCACAATATCCCTTTGTGCCGAATTCAGAACTACAGAGTCGTCGGGAATCCCAAATATGGCAATAAATGGAGAAGGCAGCAGAGTCACTTGAAGAACCGTGGAGATAATTGTAAAGTAACTAGACCAAAAACTGTATAATT
The DNA here is from genome assembly GCA_020510985.1 of Pholidichthys leucotaenia. Lineage (NCBI taxonomy): Eukaryota > Metazoa > Chordata > Actinopteri > Cichliformes > Pholidichthyidae > Pholidichthys > Pholidichthys leucotaenia. The sequence goes on from CM035846.1 coordinate 202,701,670, forward strand.
CCGGACAAAGAAAAAACATGTGGCCAAGGTGACAGGGAGATCCCTTACATTTATCACAACTACCATCAACTTCTGGGTAAATCTCAGTGAATCTCGATTTTGAGAAATGGACTCTATATAGTACCTTAAACTGAATCAAGCTAAGACGAGCACATGAGGAAGACGTTCTAATTCTGTTAATGGCATCCTCCCAAAGCTCTTCAGTCATCTGTATACCCAATTCTTTCTCCCACAAATTTTTTATTTTGACACTTGATTCATCGTTTAATATTAAAATGGAATTATAAAGCTTAGATATCAGCCCTTTATGTTGTGGACCATGTGAAACTATACTTTCCCAGGGCTGCTCAGGAGGGATAGAAGGAAAGTTAGAGAAACACTTAGAAACAAAATTACAAATTTGAAAATAACGAAACAAATGGGTGCCGGGTAAGTTGTAATTGGAAGATAAATTGGTAAAACTATCAAAAAGCCCGGATGTATATAAATTCCTTATATGTTCAATACCCCTGTCATGCCAATCGGAGAATGACGAATCTGAGAGAGATGGGGGAAACAAATGATTTTTAGTTAAAGGACACAAAGAGGACACAGCTACAAAACCAAAGCGCCGCCTAAACTGAAACCAGATTTTTAATGTGCTGAGAACCACTTGACTGTCCGTATACAAAGAGGGTTTTGTAGGCAAAGAGGAAAAAATTAATGCAGGTATTGACGACCCACAACAGGATGATAATTCCATTCTACACCATGGGGAGCGAAAAGACTTTAACCAATAGCAGATTTTATGTATATGTGCCGCCCAATAATATGATTGAAAATCAGGTAATGCAAGTCCCCCGCTAAGTCTACATCTTTGCAATAATTTTTTATGAACTCTAGGCGGTTTACCATTCCAGATAAAGCCACAAATTATCTTATCCAGAGAATCAAAAAAGTTTTTAGGCAGAAAAAGAGGAATTGATTGAAATAAAAGAAATTTTGGTAAGATATTCATCTTGACAACATTGATCCTACCCAAGAGTGAAAAAGGGAGATTTTGCCAATGCTGGACGTCAGAGGTTATTTCGGCAATAAGGGGAGAAAAATTGGCTGAAGCTAGGCTAGAGAAAGAGCGTGTCACATTTATACCAAGATACTTGAATCCTGTGTGACTAAGTTTGAAGGGTATGTCAGACTGCTGAAGATCACAGGCAGTCGTATTGGTGGGAAAGCATTCACTTTTTTCCAAATTCAATTTATAACCGGAAAAGGAAATGAAATTATTTAAGATACTCAAGATATTGGGGATAGAACTAACTGGATTTGACACATATAACAACAAATCATCCGCATATAACGACAACTTGTGTTCAGTTCCATTTCGGAAAATCCCTCTAAATAAATTGGAAGACCGCAACGCAATGGACAGAGGCTCAATGGCAATCGTGAAAAGCAAGGGTGATAATGGACAGCCTTGCCGTGTGCCACGTCCAAGAGGAAAATAATCAGAAAACATATCGTTAGTTTGAACCCTTGCCTTCGGGGATGTATAGAGGAGACGAATCCAAGAAATAAATTTCTCGTTGAATCCAAATTTCCTCCAAACCGCAAACAAATATTCCCACTCTACCCTGTCGAACGCTTTTTCAGCGTCTAGCGATATGACTGTTTCTGGTGAATCAGATGACTGCTTTGCATAAATTATATTGAAGAGTACGTATATTAAAAAATAATTGTCGTCCCTTAACAAAACCGTTCTGTTCTTCAGATATAATCAAAGGGAGAACCTTCTCCAAACGGGAAGAAATTACTTTGGCTAACACTTTCATGTCAGCATTAAGCAATGATAGTGGTCTATAAGAGCTACATAGAGTTGGGTCTTTGTCCTTTTTATGAAGTAAAACAATCGAAGCTTGTGTTAGTTGGAGGAAGGATACCTCGTTCTAATGATTCATTAAATGTAGCTAAAAGTAATGGTGCTAATTTTTCTATAAACTTTTTATAAAATTCGATGGGAAACCCATCAGGGCCAGGTGCTTTGTTTGATTGCATTGCTTTAATTGAATTAATTATTTCGACAAGGCAGAGTGGGGAATCCAGGCTTTTTGCTGTATCCAAGTCAATTACAGGATTCGAGAGGTCATGAAGAAATATGTTCATGTTATATGAATCTGTTGGGAACTCCGACGTATATAGAGAAGAATAAAATGTTTTAAATGTGGCATTGACTTCATTAGGATCCATCGTGATAATATGTTGGATATTCTGAATACTACTTATAATCCAAGAGTTTACTTGACTCCGTAGCTGATGTGCCAATAGACGGCTTGCTTTGTCACCATATTCATAATGAGTTCCACGACTTTGTAATAATAGCCGTTCAGCTTCATGGGTTGAAATTAAGCAATTAATGGCAATATAAGCTGCGGCTTCAGCCATCACCCATTTCGGATAACTTTTGTTGAACTGTATAATCAGAGGAGTTATTGCCTAATTTGACCTTGTTGGATTTTATTTCCCCCTTTTGCTATACTATTCAGTTCCTTTTAACCTGTACTATCCGAAATAAAGATTCATTCATTCATTCAAATTAGATCAAGTTCTGATTGTACCTCCATGCGCTGTTTAAATAATTCTGGTGTAGGATTTAAGGCATATCTTTGATCAATATTACTGATAGCTAAAGTGAGTTCAGTAAACTTAGCGTGACGTCTCTTATTAGAAAGTGCAGAGTAGTAAATGATTTGTCCTCTAAGGTAGGATTTAAGTGTCTCCCATAGTAGTGAATATGAAATAGAATCATTTTTATTAAACAACAAAAACTCATCAATTGAATTGAAAATAAAATCACAAAACTCTTTATCTGCTAAAAGAAGAGAATTAAACCTCCATGAAGGAAGACTACATTTATAGGCACCCAACTGAATATCTAATAGTAATGGTGCATGATCAGATATTATTATACTTAAATAATCAGAGGAAACTACACAGGAATTTGGAGTACAGCCAATAAAAAAGTAATCAATCCTGGAGTAAGAATGATGCACCTTAGAAAAGGAGAATTTTTTACTGGTTGGATTGCGGAATCTCCAAGGATCGACAAAGCCATTCTGTCATGAAATCAGAAAATGTTTGAGACATTAAAGACTTATTTAGATTACGGGGATTAGATCGATCTAGTGATGGATCAAAGACACAATTTAGGTCGCCCCCTAAGATTAACAAATGTGAATTAAAAAATGGTAAGCTACTTAATAATTTATTTGCAAATTCAACATCGTCAATGTTTGGGGCATATACATTGACTAACAGAACCTTTTTCTGCATCAAAGTACTGGCAACTATCACATATCTGCCGTTTTTATCAGCTATAATATTAGTAGCTGAGAATTGTACATTTTTATTTATAAGAATAGCAACCCCCCTTGATTTAGAGTTGAACTCTGAATGAAAAACTTGGCTCACCCATGAGCAGTGCAACCGATGATGATCTTTTATCTGAAGATGGGTCTCCTGCAGGAACACTATTGAGGATTTTAATTGTTTTAAGTGATTAAAAACTTTTGATCTTTTGACAGGATGACCCATGCCCTTAATATTCCAGCTAATGAATCGCAAAGATGCGCCTAGCAAAGCTGTACCATGACCTATAATGGTACTAGCCATTTACATGTAGAAAAAACAACACAAGAACTATTGCCGTGAGCTGAGGTAAAACACCACCCACCCAAGAAAACCCCAAAACAAATACACCCAAAGTCTCCGTGTAACAAAAAAAAAAAAAACAAACACCCAAAAACCAATGGAGACAGCAGTGTCACACACAAAGCAAAAAAGTTGTTCTCAGTAAAATAGGAACAACTCGGAGGCAAAGTACCAGTGGAAAACATGACTCCTGCCAACTTCCAGAAATTGAATTATAATATGTGCAATGATTAAGTTACATAGTATTTTATACCAGTATTATAATCTAAACAATAAAGTAAGAAAAAGTAATGATAATGTTAAACTCAACAATTCACTAAGAGATTCTAATGATCACTCTCAAAATAAAGCAAATAAGCACAGATGTCCAGGTAATAGCAACAAGTCTAGAGTCCGTACAGATATAAAGATTGTAATGAAAGGTTCACAGCTCACCCAGAAATCAGAATCTTGACGTATTCCTTCGCGTCATCCGGCGAAGTAAACTTCTTTTCAGTCCCCTGGTAAGTAATGCGTAGCTGCGCCAGATGGAAAAGTCCGTATTTGACTCCCTCGATGCCACGGAGTAGCTGCTTGACCTCGTTGAATGCAGCTCGAGCCCGTGCTATCTTGGCAGTGTAGTCCGGAAAGACCGACAAAGTCATACTGCCGACTTTAATCCGCTGGAGCTCTCGTGCACGCCGTAATATATCAACACAGTCACTGTGGTAGTGAAGCCTGCACACAATGGCTCGTGGTCGGTCACCCGGTTTAGGCTGAAGAGTGCGATGAGACCGATCCACTAGCGGTTCCTTATCCAAAGAAAAAGCATCTTTCAGCAATGCAGCCACAGCTGTAGGAGAGAAAGAGCCAGGGCCCTCTTAAATGCCAATGATCCTTATGTTATTGCGTCGTGATCTTGATTCTAGGTCTTCACATTTGTCTTCCAGCATAGCAACCTTGGCAGTGAGGTGCTCAACGCTTGTTTTCATGTCAGCCATGTCATCCGTATAACCTGTGAGCGTTTCTTCCATGTCCCCCATAGTACCTGTTAGCTTAGCCAACTTAGCATCGATAGCAGCATTGTCACTCGCTAACTGTGATTTCACGGACTGCAGCTCAAGCTTAAGAGGTGCCAAAGCGTCTCCGATAATCTCTTGTAGCTCCTTCTTAATAATACCAGCAATGTCTTCTTTTAGGGAGGAAAGAAACTCAAATTTCAAGGCTTCAGCGTTCAAAACAGGGGCTGGTTCGACATCTTGAGCTAGCGGCTCGGAAGTCGGGGCCTGTGAGTAAGGCCTCAGGTGCGTCTGAATAGTGCGGGTTTTTCCTCTCCCCGACATTGCAAAACAATTCAAAAGTATCTCTTGAGGTACACAGCGAAAAGAAAAAACACTGGGTTTTTGGAAAACTGCACAACTGAATAACAATATTATACGAAGTTGGCAGGAGCCACCAAATCTGCGTCCTACTCCATTGACCGCTCAACAGCGCCCCCAATTTCAAGCAATTTTGAGAACCTTGAGGTGACAGGTTTTGGAAGCTTTGTTAATATGGCAGCAGTGGTGCAGTGGTTAGCACTGTGGCAGCACAGCAAGAAGGTCATGGGTTTGATCCCTCCCCTGACCATAGGTAACTCTTCTGTGTGTGGAGTTTGTATGTCCTCCCTGTCTGCGTGGGTTTTCTCCACTTTCCTCCCAAAGGCCAAAGACATGCACGTTAGGTCAACTGGCATCAACTGGGGATTCTAAATTGTCCTTAGGTATGAATGTGAAAGTGAAAGATTGTCATTCTCTCTGTTGGCCCTGCGATGGACTGGCGATCTGTCCAGGGTGTACCCTGCCTCTCGCCCAAAGATGCTGGGATGGGCTGTAGCTCCACCACGACCTGAAAAGATAGATGGTGTTCATATAAATACAAAAAAACGCTAGCATTACCTTTTTAAAGATGGTTAATCAAATCCAACTCAACATAGTAAACAATGCTTGCATACATTCCAATCACATGTATACATATACAGCACAGCTACAGGCATTCAAAGACAAATGCATCCATAATCACACATGACGCTGATGGATTATGTCTCAACTGCAGACACCAAATCTCTTCCGTTCATGGCCATGCTGCGGAACCTGAGAAACATGATTACAGCAGGCATCAGTGAGGTCCATCACAATAAGATCCTCAAAAGGCTGACCAATGAGGTGAGATGCACTGTATCAAAGCATATGCATTATTTTAGATTTTAAAATGCACAGTATGTAAAAGTAGAAGTGAAGTAAATACAGCGGAGAAAATAAGTATTGAACACGTCAACATTTTTCTCATTAAACATATTTCTGATGGAGCCAATTGACCTGAGATTTTCACCAGATATCAGTAACAATCCCAAGTAATCCATACATGCAAAGAAATCAAGGCAACTGTGTTCACAAAATAAGTTGTATTTAATAAAGTGGAATCACACAGGGAATAAATATTGACCACGCTTGGTGAAATTCATTTAATATTTAGTAGAAAAGTCTTTGTTGGTAATAACAGCTTCCAGATGCCTCCTGTATGGAGAAACTAGGAGCAGGCATTGCTCAGGAGTGATTTCAGCCCATTCTTCCACAAAGACTGTCAAATCTTGAAGGTTCTGTTGGTGTCTTCTATGAACTCTGATCTTCAGTTTACTTCATAGATTTTCAATTGGATTCAGGTCAGATGACTGGGCCATTCTAGTAGCTTTATTTTCCTTCTCTGGAGCCACTTGAGAGTTTCCTTGGCTGTGTGTTTGGGATCATTGTCTTGCTGAAATGTCCACCCTCGTTTCATCTTCAGCATCTTGGCAGATGGCGACAGGTTCTTATCAAGGATGTCTCCGTAATCTGTCCATTCATCTTTCCTTCAGTTTTATGAATTCTGCCTGTACCATGTGCTTAAAAACACCCCCACACCATGATGGGATGTGCAGTGCCATTTCTCCTCCAAACATGCTGTGTGTTGTGGCATCCAAAAAGTTCAATTTTGGTCTCATCTGATCAGACTGTATTCTCCCAGTCTTTTACTGTCTTGTTCAAATGCTGTGCGGCAAACTTTAAACGAGCTTCAACATGCTTTTTCTTCAGCAATGGAGTCTTGCGAGGTGAGCGGGCATAGAGCCCATGTCAGCTGAGTGCATTACTTACTGTTTTCTTTGAAACAGCAGTACCTGCTAACTCCAGGTCTTTCTGGCGCTCTCTACAAGTGGGCTTTGGCTGTTGGATAACTCTTCTGTCAGAAAGCTTGCGTGGAGCCCCTGGTCATGGCTGGTTTATGGTAAAATGTTTTTTCCGCTAACGAATGATGGCTCCAACAGTACTCACTGGAACATTCAGCAGTCTAGAAATACACCTGTAACCAATGCCATCATTATATTTTGCAACAATAAGGTTGCGAAGGTCTAGAGAGCTTTTTGCTTCTACCCATCAAGAGTTCTTTGTGGTGTGACAATCTGATATTCACAGACCTTTTTAAAGGCTATCAATCAGGACTTAACCAGATGAAATTAATTTGCACTGATGGGGAATGGGATGGCTTCCTAAATTCTGATGGATTTCAGCTGGTTTCTCAGCTTTGGTGAAAAACTCAGGTCAGTGGCTCCATCGGAAATATGTTTAATGAGAAAAATGTTGATGTGTTCAATACTTATTTTCTCCGCTGTACATTGATCTAGAAATATTTTTGTTTAACTGAGTTGTCCCCGTGTTTCAGTCTGACATGATTCCTGTGTCTGTGTGTGGTTGCAGAAAGCTGTTATTCAGAGCCGGCAGTTTCCTTTCAGGTTCCTCGCTGCTTACAAAGTCATCATGGGGCTCCATGAGTTGGGTGAGATACTTCTCCTTTTATTTACTTGTGAAGTTGGCATGTGGTATTGATGGAGAAAGTGCACAGATCCTTTACTGTAGTACAGATACCACAGTAAATGCCTATATCTGTGCCCTGTGGTGGAAGTGTTTAAAAGAAAATGGAACTTAACCTGCAGGAAAAAATAACAGCAAATTGATTCACTATTGTCTGCAGAAAAACTATGAAAACTAGAGGATGTTTTTATAGAAATACTACATGTCCCATATAGCTTATAGTCTTGTTTCTCTATAGTTTGTGACTAGCTTCTGTTTTATCTTTGATATTCTGCATGCAAAGGTTGTTATTGTAAAGCTGAGACATGGAGCATTGCAACACAGTTTAATACACACATGGGCAAAATTGTTGGTACCCCTCTGTTAATGAAAGAAAAACTCACAATGGTCACAGAAATAACTTGAATCTGACAAAAGTGGTAATAAATTAAAAAAATCTATGAAAATTAACCAATGAAAATCAGACAATGCTTTTGAATTGTGGTTCAACAGAATTATTTTAAAAAACAAACTCATGAAACAGGCCTGGACCAAAATGATGGTATCCTTAACTTAATATTTTGTTGCACAACCTTTTGAGGCAATCACTGCAATCAAATGATTTCTGTAACTGTCAATGAGACTTCTGCACCTCTCAGCAGGTATTCTGGCCCACTCCTCATGAGCAAACTGCTCCAGTTGTCTCAGGTTTGAAGGGTGCCTTCTCCAGACGGCATGTTTCAGCTCCTTCCACAGATGTTCAATAGGATTTAGATTGGGGCTCATAGAAGGCCACTTTAGAATAGTCCAATGTTTGGCTCTTAGCCATTCTTGGGTGTTTTTAGCTGTGTGTTTTGGGTCATTATCCTGTTGCAAGACCCATGACCTGCGATTGAGACCAAGCTGTCTGACACTGGGCAGCACATTTCTCTCTAGAATACCTTGATAGTCTTGAGATTTCATTGTACCCTGCACAGATTCAAGACACCCTGTGCCAGATGCAGCAAAGCAGCCCCAGAACATAACAGAACCTCCTCCATGTTTCACAGTAGGGACAGTGTTCTTTTCTTGGTATGCTTCATTTTTGCGTCTGTGAACACAGAGCTGATGTGCCTTGCCAAAAAGTTTCAGTTTTGTCTCGTCTGTCCATAGGACATTCTCTCAGAAGCTTTGTGGCTTGTCAGCATGCAGTTTGGCAAATTCCCATCTGGCTTTTTTATGATTTGTTTTCAACAGTGGTGTCTTCCTTGGTTGTCTCCCATGAAGTCCACTTTGGCTCAAACAACAACGGATGGTGCGATCTGACACTGATGTACCTTGACCTTGGAGTTCACCATGAATGTGTTTAGAGGTTGTTCTGGGCTCTTTTGTTATCATTTGTATTATCCGTCTCCTCCTGCGGCCACGTCCAGGGAGGTTGGCTACAGTCCCGTGGATCTTAAATTTCTGAATAATATGTGCAACTGTAGTCACAGGAACATCAAGCTGCTCGGAGATGGTCTTATAGCCTTTACCTTTAACATGCTTGTCTATAATTTTCTTTCTAATCTCCTGAGACAACTCTCTCCTTTGCTTCCTCTGGTCCATGTTTAGTGTGGTACACACCATGTCACCAAACAGCACAGTGACTACTTGTCACCCTTTAAATAGGCCGACTGACTGATTACAAGTTTGTAGACACCTGTGATGTTAATTAGAGGACACATCTTGGTTGAACATGTCCCTATGGTCACATTATTTTCAATCTTTTCTAGGGGTACCATCATTTTTGTCCAGGCCTGTTTCATAAGTTTGTTTTTTAAAGTAATTCTGTTGAACCACAATTCAAAAACATTGTCTGATTTTCACTGGTTAATTTTCCATAGAATTTTTATTTATTACCACTTTTGTCAGATTGAAATTATTTCTGTGACCAATATTATGGGTTTTTCTTTCATTAACAGAGGGGTACCAACAATTTTGTCCATGGCTGTAACTAGCTGATTTCTCAGATAAAAATTATGCCCTCATCAAAACGATTAACTGTATCCTTATCTAACTTGGTGTGAGTTTCTCCTGATACATGTGAGAGTTGCAGTGGCAGACTGTGTATTTTACAACTAGGCCCTCCTGATCTACTCAATTTTAAGTGCCATTCATACCAAGCACCATAAAAGTAGCCTATAGGGCTGTCCACACAAAGCATGTTAAAAATAACTATAAAATTAAGATAAGATAAGATAAGCCTTTATTAGTCCCACAACGGGGAAATTCCAGGATTGCAACAGCACAGGGATAGCAACACTCAGAGCAACAATCAGAAGGCAAGAAAAAAAACAAGCAAGCAAGAGCAGCTAATATACATATGTACATATTACTATAAAATATATATATATACACACACACACACACACAGACACACAGTGCAGAGCATTGTAGCTGGATGGAATAAATATATGAATATATGAACACAGTGCAGAGCATTGTAGCTAGATGGAATAAATATGTAAATATATAAACACCCACAGTACGGAACATTGCAGCTAGGTGGAATAAATATGCAAGTATATAAACACACACAGTGCGGAGCAATGTAGCTAGATGGAATAAATATATAGATATATAAATATAAACACACCCAGTGCAGAGCATTGTAGCTAGATGGAATAAATATGTAAATATATAAACACACACAGTGCAGAGCATTGTTGCTAGGTGGGATGAAACAGCATAACCGTCTATTTAGTTATCCTACATGGTATGATTATGTGCCCATACATATTCTCACCCTCCATAGCGACCGGTATGTTCCTAGTTGTATGCCGGAGAGGACCATTGTGTAAGTCTATTGCATCTTTTGCATTCAAAAAAAAAAACAAAAAAAAAAAAACTATTAGTTTGTTACGTCTTTTTGCTATCTCTGCGAGCAGCCCTGCTTAGGTTGTACAGTCTGACAGCCGTTGGTAGGAAGGACCTACGAAACCTCTCGGTTGTGCACCTGGGATGATGTAGTCTGCTGCTAAATGAGCTCCTCAGTGCATCCAGTATGTCCTGCATAGGGTGGAACTCGGACTCCAGCAGAGATGACAGTTTAGCCACCGTCCTTCTCTCTCCTATCTCCTCCATCGGATCAAGGCGTTGCCCCAGGACAGAGCTAGCTTTCTTAATCAGTTTGTTCAGTCTCTTCCTATCGGCTGCAGTAATGCCACTGCCCCAGCAGACCACTCCAAAAGTGATGGCTGATGCCACCACCGTGTCATAGAATGACTTCAGCAGCGCCCCTTGTACACCAAAAGACCTGAGTCTTATATTATAGTTTTAAAAAATATTTACCTCTTTGTTATGGAGCTCCATTTCCCTCTGCACTCATTTGTTGCAGTTGCAGATCCACTCTTGTTTCCCCAAAGGTTTAAAAGTACTGTTGCTTGTAAGTGTCCGGCTGGTAGCTGTGCTTTGATGTTACGCTGCTGCCTTGGTTAAGGCCCTATCACACCTAGACGATTTAGGCAGCCAAAACGTATGGGGAAAAATTTGGAGAATACACTGGCATACGTCAAATTAGTTATGGCTAAGTTTTGTCTAAGTTAAGAGCAGGCTGAAGAACGCTGAAGCATGCTGGTATATGGCGTATTTTGCCGAGCTCCTCTGAAAATTAATTTTTAGCATGCTGAAAATTTTCCGACGTATCCAGCGTTTGGCTGATGTGTCCCGCATTTGTGGAGCAAATGGCTTTTTTGCACTGTTGGTTCACAGGAAAAACCCGTACAGAGCTCTCTGCCTGCAGCGCATATGTGCGCGCACACACACAACACAGGAGGATCCAATCAGATGATCGCCTGAAGCACAGCCGTTTCCTGTTGGCTGCACCTCCCAGCAAAAGCACACTCCATGCATTATCTTGGTTTTTTTTTCCCTCACTTTATTGAAAATAAACTTTTTTTATTGCCATCAGTTTGCGTGCCTTTGAGCCAGGTTGTGACAGCTGTCATCTGATGGTCCTGACGTGTCACATCATTTGTTTTAGGTGTGACTGACATGACAGATTTGACAGCTCTGCCAAGTCAATCACCCCCCCCCCCCCATGGTCTTTGGAGAGGAGAATCATTTGGGTTGAACAGAGATGATCTCTCACACACCTAGGATTCATGGATTGGGAGGCAACGGCAGTTTGGCATGACTGTGCTATGAAGAAGAAGTTAGACTATTGTTGCGCATAAGTTGTGAATGTTGGCAACGTACTAAGCATTAATTGGTTTAAGTTACTTACAAGTTATGAAAATATTCTATATAAGTTAGTAATACGTTATGTATATGTCCAAGTCCTTATGGATACGTGATGCATATGGCCAAAAGTGAAAATTTCTGCGTATCCCAGTGTTTCGACCAATTTTTATACGTTTGGCAAACGCTGCTTAAATCATCATGGTGTGACAGTAAACGGCTCAAGTTTACAAACCCTGTTTGGCTCCAAGTATCTACTCCATCAGTTGCAAAGAGCAGGCATTCATAGCAAGATAATTTGCAGCACTCCTCGGAGCCTGTAATCCAAGGATATCGCTCATTGCTAATATGGAAGTGACGGACAAATCTTTTCCCCGGCCTGCTAGTTTCTGGGTTGGCTGACTTTTCTTCACAATCACCAGCTTTTCTTAAAAAGTCTGTCTGGAAAATTGATTTTGTAGCTGTTTAAGCAAGTCCTTGCACTGGCATTTTGCTAGCTAGGATCCTCTGCATTGTGGTTGGAGGAGTCTTAACTGTCCAATCAAAAGATGTGAAAATGCCGACGTTCTCAGATGCCTTCTATGCATAGCCCTGGATGTACAGCAGACATTTGATTGGTTAAAGCAACAGGACAAGTTTAAGTTAATTTGACCTACAGAGCACACTGTTAATTCCTGAAGGCCCAAGGCAGATTTGCCTGACCCTGGCAACACAGATGGCTGAAATATGATTGGACAAAAAAAACTAACATGCATTACACTACTGGAAGGAGTGCAACCAAGAGAAAAGCTATGAAATGAAGAGCATAGACCACAGGTGTCAAACTCATTCCCTGGAGGGCCAAGACCCTGCAGGTTTTACCTCCACCCAGTGTCTTCAACAGGTGATTTTAACTGAATTTCTTCCCACTGATTGCTGATCAGTGAAAGCACCTGCTGAAGACACTGGGTGGAAGTAAAACATGCAGGGTCTTGGCCCTCCATGGAATGAGTTTGACACCCCTGGCATAGACTATTGGGAATAATTTAATACATCGACATGAAACAAATGAATCGGTGAATTCAAAAAGGGCCCAAGTCCACACTTTTTCAATGGGGACTTGAGCCCTTTTTGAATTCACCGATTCAAATATAACAATGTAGTTTGTAAATGTAATTCTGATAGTGTTTCGGCCAACAGAGAAGGCTTTGCTGGCCCTGAGGGTCCACCACTGGAGAGTTGTGAAGATAACTGATTTTATTTATGCCAATCATCCAGTGTGTAGCTTTGCTGAGGCTCTAGAACAGGGGTGTCCAATCATGTGCCATGGAGGGCCAAGACCCTGCAGGTTTTCTCTTCTACCTAGTCTCTTCAGCAGGTGTTTTCACTTATCAGCAATCAGTGGGAAGAAATCCAGTGGAATCTGCTGTTGAAGACACGGGTTGGAGGTAAAGCCCTGCAGGGTCTTGGCCCTCCATGGCACATGATTGGACACCCCTGCTCTAGAAAATTAGACATGCTTTCAAAAGTAGAGAGATGTGATGAACTAGAAAATATTTTCTCAAACCATCATTTTACTGGCATTGTTATCCTTAACTAGTGCATACCCGTGCATGCCCGTAGAGGGGATGCATTGGAACAGAGTTCTTGCCAGTTACAGGACAGTTGGTATAGCAACACAGCACTAAGTGGCAATCACATGTGATGGCTTTTGTATGCAGCAAAACATTAAAATCACACAAAATATGCCCTGCCATCATCTGGGGCTGTTTGCCCCTGCTTGTTACTTCTTCTCCTGTCTGTCACTGTTCTGTGTTATGTTGCTTACCTGTGTCTATATACTGTACAGTACAGTATACGTATGTCTTGTAGGGAGTCATGTGCTCTGTGTGCCGTCATATAGACATCATCTGGTGGGTCTTCTTCTTCTTTGTTCAGACCACTTAACCCCAGAACACTTTTGCTTTAAAAAGTAACACCATCACCATCACCATCACCAACACCATATATCAAAATATGACAACACGTGATAAATTAGAGTGGTTTTCTAACCACTCTAATTTATCATGTGTTGTCATATTTTGATCTATTTTTTATGACAAGTACTTTTTGTTGGATATATAATATCGGGTAAAAATTACCCAGCGAAAGTGTTCTGATTTTATACACTAACACTATCACCGGGTGAAATCCACCCAAAACGTACTTTACCCTCTTTCACTATTGCCAGGTGAAAATCACCCAAAAGCATGCCTGTAGGAAAAAGTGGGCTTTGGGGTAGGGAAACACCCACACCTTCAAGATGTCAGAAACAATGGTGAAGCTACCCAGGGACCCATGACACTCAGAAAAATGCAACATATTGAAAATCATGTAAATACATTTGCTCGGGTGAAAATCACCCGGCAATAGTGCTCTAGGGTTAAGGGTCTCCTGTGTCAGACGGCTGTGTTGTTCGCAGTCATGCCTGTGGCGTACTGGTGGAACTTGAGGTGTTTCATGTTCACGTCATCCTTTCTGACGTGCAGCAGTTCTCCTCATTCTATTGCTCTCCATCTGGTGGGTCTTCTTCGTTCAGACCACTGGTTGAGGGATAGGTTCAGGTACGTTATAATTCCAGTTCATGGGCACGATCCTGAAAAAGTGGCTTTTGACTCTCTACACTGTAGAGGGTCCTGTAGAGTCTACAGGAAGGCCCGTGCATGCCCGTAGAAACCAAGAAACCGGAGCACCCAGAGAAAATCAGTGCTTTGCTTGGCATTTTACACATTTGTAGTGTAGACTGGCATTCGTCAAGGTTACACATTTGCTGTCATGTAGGCATGGCGAGTCGTCCTATGATGCCTGAGTTCATAGGACGCACTATGATGATGAGGCGGAGATCATAGGCCGTCCTATGATGTCCTAGAAATGTACTTTAAAGTCTGTCATACCCTATGCTGGTGAAGGGTGTCCTCCTGTCTCAGAATGGTGCGATGTACTGCTGGAACCTCAGGTGTTTCATCTTCATGGCATCTTTTCTGACGTGCAGCAGTTGTCGTCATTCTATTGCGCTCCATCTGGTGGGTCTTCTTTGTTGAGACCAGTGGTTGAGGGATAGGTGCATTGTAATTCCAGTTCATGGACAGGATCATGAAAATAGATCTGAGCCAAAAGAGTTCATAGGCCGTCCTATGAATGTGACAAACACAAACACAGACACACACACACAGAGCTTTCTTGCTTTTATAGAGTGTGACATCATAAATATGATACCGGGAGTTCATAGGACATCCTGTGATGTCCTATGAAGCGTGACACACAGAGATTTCTTGCTTTTATAGAGTTCAGGTGTTTCATCTTCATGGCATCTTTTCTGACGTGCAGCAGTTGTCGTCATTCTGTTATCTGGTGGGTCTTCTTCTTCTTCTTCATTGAGACCACTGGTTGAGGGATAGGTGTGTCGTAATTCCAGTTCATGGACAGGATCATGAAAATAGATCTGAGCCAAAAGAGTCCATAGGACATCCTATGATGTTCAGTTAGAGATCATAGGCCATCCTATGATGTCCTTTGAATGTGACACACACACACACACACAGCTTTTATAGAGTGTGAATCATAAAGACAGAGTGTGACATCATAAAGACACATTTGTCTGTGTGTCCTTTGATGCCTGAGTTCAAAGACACATGGTCTATATGACGACAGACACATTTGTCTGTGTCCTATGATGCCTGAGTTCATAGGATGTCCTATGATGTTCAGGCAGAGATCATAGGCCGTCCTATGATGTCCTATATAGCGTGACACAGATTTCTTGCTTTTATAGAGTGATAGTGATGTATGCATCTGCAGAGATGTGGATGTCACGTTTGTATGTAATGGTGAACATGAAGACAAAGCTATTGATTTACTGGTGTACATCTCTGGGTAAAAAAAACAAACAGGAGACCACTGCAAATTTTTTCTTAAATTAGTGTCTTTACATACATAGCATCCATTTAGTTTGATTATCTGATGAATTCCAACACAAGAACACCTCAGTCTACTTAAGGAGGTACTGATTAGGTGATCATCTAAGCATGGTGAGACACATGAAAACTGTGAATAAAAATCAATTATTCCACAAAGCATATTTCTGAGTTCTTCCTAAGTTAAAACTTAACTATTGTAGTATTGTTTTCTGTAAATGCTCTAAATAACAATATTTTGACTTGGAATGTAGGTGAGTTGTTTCTAGTAGGTTAGAGAGTAAAACAAAACTGTTCATTTTACTTAAACACACATGTATAAATAGTAAAACCAGATCGTGATAATTTTGCAGTGGTTTCTTTCTCTTAATTTTTTCTGGAGCTGTATGTTTTTACCCTTGAATATTGTTAGAAACTGCTGGTAGAGACCAAAAGAATGCAGTTAAAGTGAAGTGAAGTTTTTACACAGTGGCTGGAATTTTCTTTAGAGATGGGCTAAGGAGATCAGGGATCTGGCAAAAGATTAAAGTTGAGTCAGATTAGGAGTTTTGGGGAATGTCCGACTGGGAGGAGACCCAGGACTCGGTGTGGAGCCTGACTTTGAGCTGGCTTGGGGAGTCCAGACAAACTGAAAATGGGACTTTGGAGGGAACAATATGAAAATGATCTAAATATCTTTTAGATCTTCTGATTTTACGCAATTTCACACACACTTCCTGTATGAGTACACATCATACAGGAAGTTGTCTTAAAAAAAGTCCTTTCTTTCAGATTGGGCTTTCCAAGATGCTGACAGAAGCTGCTGTTATGTGATTATTATTAAATAGTTGATTTTGGACACATTTGTCTTCAATAATACTTTTTTTTTTTTTTTTATTGTGTAATCACAGCAGAGTGGTGGCCTAAAGGTAGAGCATCCACCCCACAACCGGGAGGTCATGGGTTCAAGTCTCATCATATATGCATATAAAAAACAAACCCCTACTTTTGGAAGTATACATGTCACAGTATTTACTATATAAAGTTATCATATAAAAGTGATTTATCAGGTTCATTTTTAGCTTATTCTGGCAAAGCTAATGTGATGATGTGGCGTCTGTCCCTTCACATTTCACAGAAATTGCTACTCCTCTTAGGCATTTTCCCCGATGTTCACCAAGCTCTATCACAAAGATCCTCAGGATGGTCTTCATCCAAGTTGTGTTCAAGGTCAAAGGTCTGGAGATCTGGGCACTTGTGATTTCAGAAAAATTGCTGCTCAAGAAATTTCCTCAATATTTGCCAAACTTACTCATAGTGACCTCAGGTGGGCCTGCATCCAAGTTGTGCTCAAGGTCAAAGGTCAGGAAATTTGGGCACTTAATGTAATTTCCAAAAAATCACTCCTCCTAGGTAATTACCTCGATTCTCATGAAACTCACTCACAATGACCCTCAGGTGGTTCTGAATCTAGGTTGAGGTCAAGGTCATTGTCGAAGGTCAGAAGATCTGGACAATCGTGATTTCATGAAAAACGATAATCCTCCTGTGCCACTGACCTTGACTTGAAGCACATCCTCGATGGCTCTGTATCTAGGCTGTACTTAAGGTCAAGGTCAATGGTCAGGAGAGCTGAGCACTCCCTGGATGATTTCGTCAGGCCAGAATGAGTTACTCCGTCATTGATGGCTTGGTTATACAAGGGGGGGCTGAAAAATTCATGGTCAGATTTGGCCAAATGTGGTTTATTTTTCAACATAGTTTACCCTTTGGTCCACCCACTTCTTCCATCGGTGTTGCAGTGCTTGGATCCCTGCATTTGAAAAACTAGTGCATGCCCATGCATGTCCATAGAAAGCAAGTGCAAGCAAGCATTTCTGCATGCCCGTAGAAAGTTACTGTTACCATGGCAACAGTAATCATGGTGAAACCTGCCTTTGATCTTTGATGTCACCACTCCTTTAGTGCTTGACTGCCTTTGATCTGTGATGGGTGCCTTCGATCTCTGATGGTGTCATAGCGAGTCCTATGATCATGAGTGACGCCTGCCATTGGTCTTTGAAGATGTCAGTGAGTCCTGTGATCATGAGTGATGCCTGCCTGCGATCTTTGATGTCATAGCAAGTCCTATGATCTTTTAGCGAGTCCTATGATAGTGAGTGATGCCTGTCTTTGATCTCATAGCAAGTCTTATGATCTTTTAGCGAGTCCTATAATCTTTTTGACGTCATATAGACGTCATGCAGAGATCATAGGAACATCATAGGCGATCCTATGACTTTTTTTTTTTTTTTTTTTTTTTTTTTTAGCAAGTCCTATGGTTGTGACGGACACTCAGAAAACCCCAGTGCACTGTAAAGACTGACCCTGTGACTTATTCACCTTGGCAATTTTGAGCCATATGACAAAGACACATTAGTGTAGGCATCATGAGTGATGGTCTATATGACATCATATAGACATCATGCAGACATCATATGGCGTCCTATGAAGTGATATGTGTATGATGTCATATAGACATATCTTTCTGATGGCATCGCGAGTCCTATGATGCCTGAGATCATAGGATCATCATAGGACATCAGGCAGACATCCAAGGCCGTCCTGTGATCGTGACACACAGATTTCTTGAATTTATAGAATGAAGAATGATGGTGATAAACCACATTTGGTAAAATTTGACCACTAGGAACTTTGCAGCGCCCCCCCCCCCCCGTACTTATCATACATTCTTGTTACCTCCGCCAGGCCAAAAGGCCAGGAGGAGGTAATGTTTTTGCCGGGGTTTGTCTGTGTGTTTGTCTGTGTGTTTGTCTGGGGTTTGTCTGTCTGTCTGTTTGTCTGTTGGTTAGCAAGTTAGTTTTTCCACACTGACATACGGCCATTTTCAACATGTGCGCAGGCTCAATGGAGGGCGCTGGGCGTCGTGTCTGACCAACACAAACTCCACCTTCTTCAACGTTTTAGCCACAAAAGCATGCGGAAAACACTGGTGGCCTGGGCCCGCCAGCGTGCCTGTGCCAGCCATAGGCGCTGCGCACATTGTGCTGGTCGTCGTGTCTGACCAACACAAACTCCGCGTTCTTCAACGTTTTAGGCACAAAAGCACGCGGAAAGCACTGCTGGCCTGGGCCCGCCAGCGTGCCTGTTTTTGCGCCACGCTGCAAAACCTGACACGGCCACCTGTCCGCCGCCCGATTATTTGCCACAAATTCCCCGCCCAGCTATAGGCGCTGCGTAAAAACGACCTCTCTGCCGGGGAAGATTCTAAATTCTGTTTTGCCGCGGAGCACAACCCCAATATAATATAAAACCCACGGCAACCTGTCTAACCAATCTGCATCCGTCAGTGGAGGAGATGGACACACCAACACTTCAGTTTATTACCTCCACCAAGGAGGCAATGCTTTTACAACCGTAAAACGGGGCTATAAGGGACGGCGGGGTAATATGGGACACTTTTCTAAATGTAATTCTGCTTTTTTAATTTTGCTTCCGCCTAGATTTGATGAAGGATTCATGAATATTTTTTTTTCCACAATATCTTTATTGAACCTTTTTTTTTTTTTAACAAACATGATACAAACAATCAAACACTAACGCTAAAGTACTACAAAAAAAAAAAAATGCACTAAAAACACCAACAACCACCAACAAAATCAAGTCTTCAACAATGCTCCTCTGTTTAGTCTAGACAATCCAATACATAAGTATACATATTATGTTCACCAGTTTGGAATTTACAAGGTCCACACACATCATTCACCTTCTTCTTCAAGAGTTATGTTTAAATTTTGTACATAATCAATAAAAGGTCTCCATATATTCTCAAACACAATTTCCTTTGATTTCAGTATATATGTTATTCTTTCTAATGGAAGGTTTGTTAACATCTGTCTTAACCACTGAGTCACATCTGGTCTATGAGTCTTTTTCCATAATAGTGCAATACATTTTTTGGCATTAAGCAAACTGAGGTCTATGAATGTTCTTTCACTTTTATTAAAATTATGCTTTTCTGGGTACAGACCCAACAAAAACAGTTTAGGATTCAGTATGATTTGTTTTGAGATTATTTTTTCAATTGTTACCCTCACCTCTTCCCAAAACATTCTTATTAATCTACATTCCCATAAACAATGAAATAGGGTTCCTTTACTTTCCATGCATTTTGTGCATGTATCTGGTATATTTTTGTTATATCTATTTAACTCCTCCGGTGTAACATACATCCGCATTAACCATTTGAAATGTATCAATTTAAGGCGTGCATTTATTGATTTGGTTTGAGCTTCTGTACAAGCCAATTCCCATTGTTCCTCAGAAATTTCAATTTGCAGATCTTCTTTCCAGTAGTTTAATCTTTTCAGTGAATTTTCACTTGAAGATAGTGTCAATGAGTTATAAAACTCTGAAATAATACCCTTTCTTTTACTATCTTTCATCATCATTTTTTCCAAGGATGAATAAATAGGTCGAGTGAGAGCTTTATTTTGATTTGATGGAATAAAGTTTCTAAGTTGAAGATATTTAAAAAAATGTGTTCTATTGAGATTAAATTTGATCCTCAGCTCTTCAAAAGACATTATGTTGTCTGCACATGGCAAATCTAAATCCTGAATCTTTTGTATCCCTTTTAAATTCCATACTTTAAATACAGCGTCCGCTCTCCCTGGTTTAAAATATTGATTACCCCATATTGGACTAAATTGTGACAATAACTGTGGTTCTTTTAAATAGTTTTTAGCTTCACACCATATTTTGATCATATGCTTTACAAATGGATTTTTAACTTGTTTTTGTAATTTTTTTGCCGAATCTGAGTATATGAATATGGGAAGAGGTAAAGGTAAATTGTATGATTCCATTTCAGTCCAGTGAGGGAGATCATTTGATGAAAAATAATATGTCATAGACCTCAGTTGTGCCGACCAATAATACAACATAAAATTTGGACATTTCAGACCTCCACGATCAAATGGTAAATATAATAAAGACAGACGTAATCTAGCCCTCCTGTTGTTCCATATAAATTCCACTAACTTTTTTTTTATTCTTGAGAATAGATCTAAAGGTGGTGATAAGGGAATGTATTGAAATAAATAAAGTATTTTAGGTAAAATATTACTTTTAAGTATATTGATTCTCCCGATCATCGACATTGGTAGTGACATCCATCTCTGAGTTAACTCATTGATATCTGACATTAAGGCTTCATAGTTGACGCTGGCGACTGATTCTAGCTTAGGCATAATTTGGATTCCTAAATATTTAAACTGATTTACAACATTGAATTGATTTGCCTCAGGGGCTGGGTAATTTCTCTGGGTCTCATTTAGCATTAATATTGAAGATTTAGTTTTATTTATTTTATATCCTGATATTTCCCCAAAATTCTTTATTAAATTCAACAAGGTTGGAATTGATTTTTTTAGATTCGACATAAACAAAATTATATCATCGGCGTACAGGGAGATTTTATGTTCTGTTGGTCCAACTTTAATTCCATATATTTGTGAATGTAAACGTATCGCTATCGCTAAAGGTTCAATTGCCATAGTGAACAGTAAAGGTGAAAGTGGACAGCCTTGTCGACATCCTCTATTGATTTTTATTGGTTTTGAAATATTGTTATTTGTTAGGATTTCTGCTGTAGCATTATTGTATATTATTTGAACCCATTTTATGAAATTATTTCCAAGTCCAAACCTTTGTAGGACTTCAAAAAGAAAGGGCCATTCAACTCTATCAAAGGCCTTTTCGGCGTCCAATGATAGGAGAGCTGTATCCGGTGCTTCTTTATTAAAATAAATAATATTAAATAGTCTTCTTACATTATGGAAGCCTTGTCTACCCTTTATAAAGCCATTCTGATCTCGATTAATAATATTTGGTAAAATTTCTTGTATTCGTCTTGCTAAAATTTTATAGATTATCTTAAGGTCGGCGTTTAATAGGCTTATTGGTCTCATATTTTCACATTTATTAGAGGGCTTACCTGGTTTTGGCAGCAGTATAATTAAGGCATTATTTATGTATGATGGTAAATTATTATTTTGAAATGCTTCTAAAACCATTTCCAAAAAAGGTTTTATTAATTTATTCTTAAATTTTTTATAAAGGTCAACTGGAAGACCATCTGGTCCTGCACTTTTTCCTGATTTCATATTATCAATGGCTAGCCCAACTTCTTCTTGACTAATTTTAGACTCCAATATCTCCCTGTTTTCATTTGGTATACACGGTGTAGATAGTTCGTTCAAAAACCCATTTAGTTTTGTTAAATCAGGTTCATTTTTGGTATCATATAATTTTTCATAGTAATCTCTAAAGGCTCTATTAATTTCTAAAGGATCTATAACTACCTGTCCGTTACTTATAATACTGGTAATTGGTGTTTTAATTTCCAATTGTTTAATCTGCCATGCTAATAATTTTCCTGATTTTTCACCTTGTTCATAAAAAGATTGTTTCAATCTTAGAAGACTCGAGGCAGCTCTATTCGCTGATTTTTTTGTCGTATTCAGCTCTCAAAATCAGTAATTCATTCTCCAACCTTGGGTCACTTCCTGCATACACTTTTTCCTGAAGACTTTTTATTTTATGTTCCAATTTAGCTCTCTCCTCTCGAGTCTTCTTAGATTTTGATCCTGTATAACTAATATGTCCCCTAATAAAAGCTTTGAAAGCCTCCCACTTTACACATGCTGATGTTTGTGTAGTATTGATGTCAAAGAACTCGTCTATCTGTTTTTCTGTATACTTGACAAATTCCTCATCCTGAAGCCATTTATGCTGAAATTGCCATCTACCTGATTCCTTTGTCAATTTTTTATCTACATATATTAGACAACAGGGTGCATGATCAGAGATCACGATGTTATCATAAAAGCAGTTTTGAATCTTGGACCTTAATTCTGTGGAAATCAAAAAATAATCAATACGTGAGAATGTCTTGTAGGTACTGGAATAACAAGAATAGGCTTTAACTTGTGGTTTCATTTCTCTCCATATATCTAACAATCTCAATTCTTTCATAAAATGATTAATAGTCATCCTACATCCAATGTGCGTACAATCCAGTCCTGTTGATCTATCCACACCTGGATTCAATGTACAATTAAAATCCCCTGCTATTATATGTTGCCCTGTAAGTGATGATAAGATGAGAAATAAATTAGCAAAGAACTTCTGATCATCTATATTGGGACCATATAAGTTCACAAGATTTATATTTTCTAATAGCAAAGAACCTTGAATGATTACATATCTTCCAAATTTGTCTCCAATTACATTTTTCACTTGAAAAGGAACTGATTTATGTATGAGAGTCATAACTCCCCTGGCTCGGGATGAAAATGAAGAGGTGAATACACTTCCCTGCCATCTACTCCTAATTCTTTTAACATCCTCCTCTATCAGATGAGTTTCTTGTAAAAACACAATTCTTGAACCCATGTCCTTTATTTTATTCATAACTTGTTTAAGTTTTTTTAAATTTTGTAGACCTCTGCAATTCCATGAAGTTAAATTAAGATTAACACTTTGGTCCATGATCAATAGAGAGTTTGGGATTACCTTGCAGTGTAAACATGCTCATACAGAGAAGCAAAAACATGAGTGGTTGAACATTCATCCTACAAACTACACACAAACAAATTTCCCCTTCCCACACTTGTGGCAAACCCCCCAAAATCAAAAGAAAAATTCTGTCTCCCGATATAGCCATCGACCGTTCCACACCCACGGGGAACAGCCTAAGCCACTCCTTCTTCATCCTCCCAATCACCCTAACTCTACTGCTTTTAATGACGTAACATTAACTCTCCTCTGTAGTTTTCCAACTTAACTCCAAAATTTTTAACAACTTTGTACATCATAGTTTTTTTTTTTTTGTTTGTTTTGTTTTTGTTTTGTTTTTTTAATATATAATACAATCTATATTTTGTAAACTTACTATTTACTTCAAGTCAGTCAGATGCCTGTGCAAATGCTTAATTATTCTACCTTATATTTTGTTCATGCTTAGCTCCCACCAGTCTCTTCTTCTTCTTTGATCTTCTTGATGAACTCCTGCGCCTCCTCTGGGGTCTTGAAGATGTGGGTTCTGCCCTCATACGTGGTCAGCAGTCTCGCAGGATAGATTACACCATGACGAATCCCAAGGTTGCGCAGCTCCTTATGTACGGGATCAAACTGCTTCCTCAATTGCTGGATTCCTGTGGCCAAATCTGGGTAGAACCGCACCTGCTGGTCCTGGTGTTTAATCTCTCCTTTTTTAGCTCGTGCAGCGTTGAAGATCTTCATCCTGTCTCTGTTGCTAAGAAACTTCATAATTAAGGTCCTCGGCGGTCCCTTATCTCTCCGTGGGCCAATACGATGTGCTTTTTCCAGAACCACTGCTGATTGCAACTCCTCGCTGCCCAGCACCTCCGGAATCCACTTTTCCAGAAAGGAACATATGTCCCGACCTTCTGATTCCTCTGGAAGACCCACCAGCCTCAAATTATTCTGTCTCGACCGAGATTCCAAATCCAAAATATTATCTTCCAGAGATTTATTTTTTTTTTCCAAAGTGCGCACCTTTAATTGAAGACGGGTGACGTCATCTTCAGCACTAGCGAGACGGAGCTCCATCTGCGCCGTTCGTTCTACACAGTCACCCAATTCCTTTCTTATTCCTTCCAACGCTGTCATAATCCCATCAAATCTAGAGGAAAAGTCCGCTCTCATTGAACTCATGGCAGCCATCAGCGCATCTGCGCCATTCCCCGCAGATATCGCAGCGTTGCCAGCCTCCTCCGCCATATATGGAGTTTTGTTTACTGCGTCACAGACCTGAAAGTCCGTTAATTTGGACTGTTTCGGCGGCTCGCTTTTTCCTTTTCCTGGTTTTCCAGCCTTAGGCTTCGCTGACATATCTTCGCCCAAATGCTGGGATACGTTCTGTCCCAAATGAGAGAGTTATTTGCCGAATTTTTTTTTTTCCAGGAGCAGAGCAGAGCGAGACACGTCCGTCCTACGTGGCAGCCATAACCGGAAGTCGGATTCATGGATATTTGACAATAACAACACAACTCGGCGTCCTGCTCAAAATAAAAAAAGCAGAATTACATTTAAAACATTTCCCAGAAAAGTGTCCCTTATTAACCCGCCGTCCCTTATAGCCCCGTTTTACACTACTGAACCACTAATCCTATCACTATCACATTGATTGTCATTCATTAATTGTCTGTTTATTGCACTGTCCATGTCAAATAAACAAATAATCATTGTGAATCCAATTGCTAGTCATATCTCTTCATGTTCAGGGAATCTGAAAACGTACACACAAACACTGTATGGGGGGAACTGTGCCGCTTGGCGGAGGTCTGCGCTCTCCGAGTGCTTTTCTAGTTTATAATAAAATAAGTTGCGTTAGAGTGTGTTCAGTCTAAATGTGAAAACAGATTTTTCAGGTGGCAAAAATGTCACTGCCTGCTCCAAAACTGGATGACAATTGTTTACACTGCTATCCTGCTAGGCCTCATTGGCACATCTGCAGCAGGAGTATGTGGGTGGTTAAACAAGTCTGTTTCAGCTCCAGAGCTTCCAGTCCATCTGTCTGCAGATGAGTGTCTCATTTTCAAACTAGTTACTCTCCAGTGTTGATACTTTTACTCTGGGGATGGTACAATCTCATGGCTGATTGCTACCATGTCCCTCAGATGCAAATGTGCTACATTGAGTTAAAATGTACTCACACTGTGCAAAAAATTAGCTTCGCGTGTGAATGCATCTTTAGGGTTCTGCTTCCTTGTTTTCTTTTTATTTGGTGTTGCTTTGCATCAATCTACTGTGTGGGATTATCAGCTATTTTTTTCCACATTTCAATCCTAATGTTGAATATTGTTTATAAATAAAAGTTCATTGCTCTTAGAAAGGATGTACATGGATTATCATTATATCAGTGGCATTAAATGCTCTTCATGACATCAGCAATATTGCTTATCATTCCATTTCTGGGAGTATTTATCATCCATCAAAATTTGTTGTTATTACAGGCCTAGCTGGAAGCGATAATTTATTTTGTGGTCTGTTTCTGAGGCCAGTATTGTTCTTCAAACTACTCTTAAAAAAATAACCTACAGTGTTGTTCATCTTTGTTCCTTCAGCCACTGCATCACAGGAGGCCATCCCTCATCCTAAAGAGATCATGATAAGCGTCCTAAAGAAGATTCCCAAGAGCAGGAAATTCCAACGTTTGGAGTGGGAGAATGCTAGCTACCAAAGGCTGAAATTGACACGCAGTGTGCCGTTCTTCGATCGACTGTACCATAACAAAAAGGCACAGCTCATAAAGGCCAAGTAAGGAATTATTGGCTTGATGTGCAGGTGTTAAATTTGAGAAACGTGTATGGGTTCTGACAATCTTGTCTGTGTGTGCATCCAGTAAGCGGGAGTACACAGTCGCTTTGTTGGACCGTTACTGTAAAGCTCTGGAGACAGCAGTCCAGATCTCCTGCCGTTACAATGTTCCTCCACTTCCTGGGCGAACAGTCATCCTGCTTCCCCAGTACATGAACAATGATGCATCTTGGAGCAGGAAACTTGATTTCTGCCTCCCACCAGACCCCAAGCAAAAGGACAAAGAGGAGGAGGAGGAGGAGGAGGAGGAGGAGGAGGAGGATGAGGAAGAAGAAAACAGAAGACGGAGGAGAAGGAATGCAGATGAACTTGACAAACTCAGTCCCTCTGTAAGCATCTGTATTGTTTAGACAAAAATGCTTGCATATTCAGCGCAGGTGAATCAGCTAAACCTTCTATCATTGTATGTGCTCACAGAAAATGGAGGTGGCGTGTTTGCTCTCACTGATGATCTGCAACAGCTCAGAGGATTGCCGGATTTGTCTTAGCAGTTACAATCACTGCGAAGAAGTCAAGCTAAAGTCTGACGTCCTTTTGGAAAATGTCAGAAGTGTGCTTAAGCAAGCTAAGGTCAGAAGCCTTTCTTTGAAGCATTCTGATCGTTTATGATGTGAAGGGATTTAAATCTGTTTATGTGCAACAATGAACAATCAGAATTTGAATTTATGTGGATGTAGTTGAATCCTATACAGTAAGTTACACTTGGAAAAGTTATGAAAGTATTTCTGAATATTCTGAATTAAAAAATATTGTCCTTTACAGAATATAGGTGACATGTCTTATGATGACCATGATGAGAGCTACTTTTACAGACAGTTCACCAAGAAAAACAAGGTGAGTCATTTTGTCCTATGTTGATATAATTTTGCCTCCTTCATGTTTAGTTCCAACTAGACTTTTTTTTTTCTTTTTAAACAGAAGTAGTCATTACCAAAATGATGAAATCTGGAAAAAAAAATACATTTAGACACTTAAGAAAATCGTGTTTTTGGCATCATACACAGGACTTAGTTTCCTAAATCATTTTCAGCGGTTATGCTCAGAGATCAGATAAATCCAGAAGCACTAAATGCTTGATCTAGTTTTTTATTATACGCCTGTCAAAATACGGGACATATTGTGGCATAATGATGTTTGCCTGTCTGTCTGTATGACTTGTCTGGTGAACAACTCCTAAAGTTTTCTAGCTAGGACTTTGTTTTTAAATTTCACACAGTGCTTGTACACGTATTGAAGATGTATATATTGTAGGGGTTAAAAGATTTTCTGATATTTTCCTTAAAATTTGATTAAGAAGGAAGAAACCTCAAGCAGAACCAGGGTCAGGGAGGGACAGTCATCTATTGGGATTGGCTGGGGGGTGAGGGGATAGAAGAGAAGAAGAAAAGAACAGACATGTAGAGAACAAATGGCACGATGGGGATTCAATCTATGGGAGAGAACAAACTGAGGTTAATGACCAGCAAAAATATTATGTTGAGTGAAGAAAGAAGTGAAACCCAGTGCATCATGACAGGTCCCCCGGCTGTCTAAACCTATTGGCAGCAAAAAGGAAAGCTTTAACCCTTTTCTTAAAAAACAGAGATTGAGTCTGCCTCCCTAATTGGCAGATTGGCAGCTGGTTCCATAGGAAAGGAGCCTGATTTCTACGCCACCCCCCCCACCCCCCGGTCTTAAGATTTTGATCCGGAGTGTATATCAAAGCTGTCACACTATTGCTTATAGACTTCAGGCTGCTTTTCTGTCTGCATGTTTCAGCATCTGTGGGAAAGCATCCTTATGGTATTGTCAGTTCCCAGATCAGATTCACTTTTTATGTTCAGTCCATTTTTCAGCTGGTCAGGGGCAGAGTATGGACTTTGCAATCCCAAAAAGGTGCCTGTGGGGGAAAAAAAAAGTGGTTCTTGCTGACATGTAGGTTTCATAGAAATGCAGAGGTTGTTGTGAGTATACATTTGTTTTATCAAGACTTTGAAATACTTTTGTCTCTCAGGTGAACAACATCATATTGTTCTGCGATTACTACGCCAGTGGTGAGATGGAGTGTGCTGTCAAGAGCTACAGGAGCAAAATAAACAGCAAAGTCCTGGAGGTGAAAATCTTCCTATCAGAGAAGTAAGTTTTAGTTCGGTAGAAATTTATTGACCTGGTTCTCTCTCTGTATATTTGTTTATAATTTCTGCTATTGCATCTAGTCACTCGAAAGACGCACCTGACGCCAACTGCGTGAATCTGACAGGCTTCAGTGAGCAACTGCTCAGGTAAAATACAGAGCTTTTACTTTTGATTCCAGTGTTAATGGCCATGTTGAATAAATTAAAGCTGCAGGATGTTCAAATCCTGTCTTAAGTGTTGGATCAAGGACCTGATCAAGGCTTTTTTTTTTTTTTTTTTTTAAAAATGCGATCAGTACTGGGGTCACTGGGTCCACTTGAGTTCAGATCTACAAATGTGGACAAATTTGTTTGTTAATAAATTAATGAATTAATTATCTCTGAAATAACTTGAAACTAATACAAGTTTAATGATATCCCTTATTGTTTATATCATACTAGCAGCAATACCTGGTGAATGTGGCATACGTATTCACCCGGTGATGATACTACAACAGCAATGTGAAGGAGCTGCTGACCAATCGCTGCCCCTCCCAGAGTTCATCTGGGCTGCAATGAATATACAGTATAGCTTATATTGACCTGACATGCATCTCTCCAGAAATGTAACTACACATCATGGCAACGTCCTTTCCTAGACAGCACTTTACGCACAACAATGTCAGCATTACATTATTATTTACTTAAAAAGTTGATGTTTTCAAATGTCAATAATGCATTGTTTTTATGTAGCATTCAAGGAGGGTTATTGCTCCAGTATTACTACATTCTCAAGGGTTTGTAAAGCATTAAACATGTATTAATTTTTTCATACTTTTTTATTGCACAAAGTAAAATGCACCACTGACAATAGCATGTAGGCTTTAAACATGTAATTGACATTTATTTACCTCATTTACTGAATGCATTACTTTATTCTTCAGTCATGATAGTGTTTTACTCTTATACTGTATGTCTTTTGATTTTTACAGCTGTTTTACTTGAATGAAATTTATGTTCTGAAATTTGTTGCTTGTCACTTTGCTGCTTTTGTCTGAAGCTTTCATGTTTTTCCCACTTAAATTTGTCTCATAAATTTATAACATTTTTTTTCTCAAATTTTACATTTTCTTGTAAATTTGCAACTTTTCTTAGAGCTGACATTTTTCTCAAACTTCCTTTTTTTTCCTCAAATCAGCTTTTTTCTTTGTAAGACTTTCTGATACTTAGGTTTTTTTCCCTCAGAAATTTGCTACTTCTTGTAAATCTGCAATGTTGATATGGATAATGGTTAAATTTTGTTGCATGTTCAGCAGTGCAGGTTTATTTTTTCTGCTGATCTGGACAATGATCCAATTTTATTTTTAGTGTTTTTGTTGGGAGGGAAGTTTTTTTTGGTCAGTTTTAAAGGCTTTGGTGGATAGATGGATGGATCTTCATAAAAAGACATCTTCCTGGGTCTGCTTACAAACATTTTAAATCCACAATAATTCACGCTTTTCTATCAGTATACTAATATTGTTTTTAATAGACAATTCAGTCCAAATTTAAAAGAATGTTGAGGATGTTGGCAGACACAGAACATTGTATGAGTCAATCTAACTACCGTATTTTTTGGACTATAAGGCGCACTTAAAATCCTTTAATTTTCTCAAAAATCGACAGTGCGCTTTATAATCCGGTGCGCCTTATGTATTAATTCTGGTTGTGCTTACTGACCTCGAACCGATTTTATGTGGTACACGGCGCTCAAAAATCTGTCAAAAATGTTTTAGTACGACTTTGGTAAGCTACAAAGCCGAACCGCTTGATGGATTGTCGGAGCATTACGGTAGTCAGGAGCCTCGCGGAGTAATATGTGCTTCAACATAATGGCCGGATGGCTTTTTCCACAAATTTCCATCCCTATTGATCTGCCACTCCATGCGCGCCCATCTCACCGATACTGTCAAAACCCAAGTGAAGCAAACTAATTCGGAGCTTGCCATCATTCTGGGTGGATTAACCAAAGAACTCCAGCTGCTATATTGGTGTCAACAGGTCGTTCAAAGTTAAATTGCTAGCGAGTTACGCCACTATCTGCCAATGGATCGTGGATCGAAACTGCTCCTGTTTAGCTGTAATTAATATTCAAAAATGATATTTTCGGGACGAAAGAATTCAAGCGTCCCGGCATTTGTTTGCATTGTTTACTTCTCGGGGCTGCCGCCGGAGAGCGAGCCGTATCGAGTACCAAGCGAGTATCCTGGCCACTATGGCGATGTAAACAGCCACGGACCAAAAAACGTACATTTGCTCGTGGAACAGGTCATTCACACTCGCAGACAATCGCGCTATATGTGTCTATAATGACTATAGATAGGATTTTCTTTCCATGCACGCAAAAAAAAAAAAAAATTCCCAGATCAGACTACCTCGCGAGGTAGTCGATACCCAAAAGCCGATGGTGTATAGAACACGTATATTAAGATTTGTATGTGAAATTTCGGCATCGAAACTGCTCCCGTTTAGCTGTAATTAAATATTCAAAAATGATATTTTTGGGACGAAAGAATTCAGGCGTCCCGGCATATGTTTACTTATCAGGGCCACCGCCGGAGAGTGAGCCGTATCGAGTACCGAGCGAGTACCCAGCGAGTATCCTGGCCAATATGGCGATGAACAGCCACGGACTAAAAACGTTCCGCCTGACTTCCGGTTATGGCTGCCACGTAGGACGGACGTGTCTCGCTCTGCTCTGCTCCTGGAAAAAAAAAATCGGCAAATAACTCTCTCATTTGGGACAGAACGTATCCCAGCATTTGGGCGAGGATATGTCGGCGAAGCCTAAGGCTGGAAAACCAGGAAAAGGAAAAAGCGAGCCGCCGAAACAGTCCAAATTAACGGACTTTCAGGTCTGTGACGCAGCAAACAAAACTCCATATATGGCGGAGGAGGCTGGCAACGCTGCGATTTCTGCGGGGAATGGCGCAGATGCGCTGATGGCAGCCATGAGTTCAATGAGAGCGGACTTTTCCTCTAGATTTGATGGGATTATGACAGCGTTGGAAGGAATAAGAAAGGAATTGGGTGACTGTGTAGAACGAACGGCGCAGATGGAGCTCCGTCTCGCTAGTGCTGAAGATGACGTCACCCGTCTTCAATTAAAGGTGCGCACTTTGGAAAAAAAAAATAAATCTCTGGAAGATAATATTTTGGATTTGGAATCTCGGTCGAGACAGAATAATTTGAGGCTGGTGGGTCTTCCAGAGGAATCAGAAGGTCGGGACGTATGTTCCTTTCTGGAAAAGTGGATTCCGGAGGTGCTGGGCAGCGAGGAGTTGCAATCAGCAGTGGTTCTGGAAAAAGCACATCGTATTGGCCCACGGAGAGATAAGGGACCGCCGAGGACCTTAATTATGAAGTTTCTTAGCAACAGAGACAGGATGAAGATCTTCAACGCTGCACGAGCTAAAAAAGGAGAGATTAAACACCAGGACCAGCAGGTGCGGTTCTACCCAGATTTGGCCACAGGAATCCAGCAATTGAGGAAGCAGTTTGATCCCGTACGTAAGGAGCTGCGCAACCTTGGGATTCGTTATGGTGTAATCTATCCTGCGAGACTGCTGACCACGTATGAGGGCAGAACCCACATCTTCAAGACCCCAGAGGAGGCGCAGGAGTTCATCAAGAAGATCAAAGAAGAAGAGACTGGTGGGAGCTAAGCATGAACAAAATATAAGGTAGAATAATTAAGCATTTGCACAGGCATCTGACTGACTTGAAGTAAATAGTAAGTTTACAAAATATAGATTGTATTATATATTAAAAAAACAAAACAAAAACAAAACAAACAAACAAAAAAAACAAACTATGATGTACAAAGTTGTTAAAAATTTTGGAGTTAAGTTGGAAAACTACAGAGGAGAGTTAATGTTACGTCATTAAAAGCAGTAGAGTTAGGGTGATTGGGAGGATGAAGAAGGAGTGGCTTAGGCTGTTCCCCGTGGGTGTGGAACGGTCGATGGCTATATCGGGAGACAGAATTTTTCTTTTGATTTTGGGGGGTTTGCCACAAGTGTGGGAAGGGGAAATTTGTTTGTGTGTAGTTTGTAGGATGAATGTTCAACCACTCATGTTTTTGCTTCTCTGTATGAGCATGTTTACACTGCAAGGTAATCCCAAACTCTCTATTGATCATGGACCAAAGTGTTAACCTTAATTTAACTTCATGGAATTGCAGAGGTCTACAAAATTTAAAAAAGCTTAAACAAGTTATGAATAAAATAAAGGACATGGGTTCAAGAATTGTGTTTTTACAAGAAACTCATCTGATAGAGGAGGATGTTAAAAGAATTAGGAGTAGATGGCAGGGAAGTGTATTCACCTCTTCATTTTCATCCCGAGCCAGGGGAGTTATGACTCTCATACATAAATCAGTTCCTTTTCAAGTGAAAAATGTAATTGGAGACAAATTTGGAAGATATGTAATCATTCAAGGTTCTTTGCTATTAGAAAATATAAATCTTGTGAACTTATATGGTCCCAATATAGATGATCAGAAGTTCTTTGCTAATTTATTTCTCATCTTATCATCACTTACAGGGCAACATATAATAGCAGGGGATTTTAATTGTACATTGAATCCAGGTGTGGATAGATCAACAGGACTGGATTGTACGCACATTGGATGTAGGATGACTATTAATCATTTTATGAAAGAATTGAGATTGTTAGATATATGGAGAGAAATGAAACCACAAGTTAAAGCCTATTCTTGTTATTCCAGTACCTACAAGACATTCTCACGTATTGATTATTTTTTGATTTCCACAGAATTAAGGTCCAAGATTCAAAACTGCTTTTATGATAACATCGTGATCTCTGATCATGCACCCTGTTGTCTAATATATGTAGATAAAAAATTGACAAAGGAATCAGGTAGATGGCAATTTCAGCATAAATGGCTTCAGGATGAGGAATTTGTCAAGTATACAGAAAAACAGATAGACGAGTTCTTTGACATCAATACTACACAAACATCAGCATGTGTAAAGTGGGAGGCTTTCAAAGCTTTTATTAGGGGACATATTATTAGTTATACAGGATCAAAATCTAAGAAGACTCGAGAGGAGAGAGCTAAATTGGAACATAAAATAAAAAATCTTCAGGAAAAAGTGTATGCAGGAAGTGACCCAAGGTTGGAGAATGAATTACTGATTTTGAGAGCTGAATACGACAAAAAATCAGCGAATAGAGCTGCCTCGAGTCTTCTAAGATTGAAACAATCTTTTTATGAACAAGGTGAAAAATCAGGAAAATTATTAGCATGGCAGATTAAACAATTGGAAATTAAAACACCAATTACCAGTATTATAAGTAATGGACAGGTAGTTATAGATCCTTTAGAAATTAATAGAGCCTTTAGAGATTACTATGAAAAATTATATGATACCAAAAATGAACCTGATTTAACAAAACTAAATGGGTTTTTGAACGAACTATCTATACCGTGTATACCAAATGAAAACAGGGAGATATTGGAGTCTAAAATTAGTCAAGAAGAAGTTGGGCTAGCCATTGATAATATGAAATCAGGAAAAAGTGCAGGACCAGATGGTCTTCCAGTTGACCTTTATAAAAAATTTAAGAATAAATTAATAAAACCTTTTTTGGAAATGGTTTTAGAAGCATTTCAAAATAATAATTTACCATCATACATAAATAATGCCTTAATTATACTGCTGCCAAAACCAGGTAAGCCCTCTAATAAATGTGAAAATATGAGACCAATAAGCCTATTAAACGCCGACCTTAAGATAATCTGTAAAATTTTAGCAAGACGAATACAAGAAATTTTACCAAATATTATTAATCGAGATCAGAATGGCTTTATAAAGGGTAGACAAGGCTTCCATAATGTAAGAAGACTATTTAATATTATTTATTTTAATAAAGAAGCACCGGATACAGCTCTCCTATCATTGGACGCCGAAAAGGCCTTTGATAGAGTTGAATGGCCCTTTCTTTTTGAAGTCCTACAAAGGTTTGGACTTGGAAATAATTTCATAAAATGGGTTCAAATAATATACAATAATGCTACAGCAGAAATCCTAACAAATAACAATATTTCAAAACCAATAAAAATCAATAGAGGATGTCGACAAGGCTGTCCACTTTCACCTTTACTGTTTACTATGGCAATTGAACCTTTAGCGATAGCGATACGTTTACATTCACAAATATATGGAATTAAAGTTGGACCAACAGAACATAAAATCTCCCTGTACGCCGATGATATAATTTTGTTTATGTCGAATCTAAAAAAATCAATTCCAACCTTGTTGAATTTAATAAAGAATTTTGGGGAAATATCAGGATATAAAATAAATAAAACTAAATCTTCAATATTAATGCTAAATGAGACCCAGAGAAATTACCCAGCCCCTGAGGTAAATCAATTCAATGTTGTAAATCAGTTTAAATATTTAGGAATCCAAATTATGCCTAAGCTAGAATCAGTCGCCAGTGTCAACTATGAAGCCTTAATGTCAGATATCAGTGAGTTAACTCAGAGATGGATGTCACTACCAATGTCGATGATCGGGAGAATCAATATACTTAAAAGTAATATTTTACCTAAAATACTTTATTTATTTCAATACATTCCCTTATCACCACCTTTAGATCTATTCTCAAGAATAAAAAAAAAGTTAGTGGAATTTATATGGAACAACAGGAGGGCTAGATTACGTTTGTCTTTATTATATTTACCATTTGATCGTGGAGGTCTGAAATGTCCAAATTTTATGTTGTATTATTGGTCGGCACAACTGAGGTCTATGACATATTATTTTTCATCAAATGATCTCCCTCACTGGACTGAAATGGAATCATACAATTTACCTTTACCTCTTCCCATATTCATATACTCAGATTCGGCAAAAAAATTACAAAAACAAGTTAAAAATCCATTTGTAAAGCATATGATCAAAATATGGTGTGAAGCTAAAAACTATTTAAAAGAACCACAGTTATTGTCACAATTTAGTCCAATATGGGGTAATCAGTATTTTAAACCAGGGAGAGCGGACGCTGTATTTAAAGTATGGAATTTAAAAGGGATACAAAAGATTCAGGATTTATATTTGCCATGTGCAGACAACATAATGTCTTTTGAAGAGCTGAGGACCAAATTTAATCTCAATAGAACACATTTTTTTAAATATCTTCAACTTAGAAACTTTATTCGATCAAATCAAAATAAAGCTCTCACTCGACCTATTTATTCATCCTTGGAAAAAATGATGATGAAAGATAGTAAAAGAAAGGGTATTATTTCAGAGTTTTATAACTCATTGACACTATCTTCAAGTGAAAATTCACTGAAAAGATTAAACTACTGGAAAGAAGATCTGCAAATTGAAATTTCAGAGGAACAATGGGAATTGGCTTGTACAGAAGCTCAAACCAAATCAATAAATGCACGCCTTAAATTGATACATTTCAAATGGTTAATGCGGATGTATGTTACACCGGAGGAGTTAAATAGATATAACAAAAATATACCAGATACATGCACAAAATGCATGGAAAGTAAAGGAACCCTATTTCATTGTTTATGGGAATGTAGATTAATAAGAATGTTTTGGGAAGAGGTGAGGGTAACAATTGAAAAAATAATCTCAAAACAAATCATATTGAATCCTAAACTGTTTTTGTTGGGTCTGTACCCAGAAAAGCATAATTTTAATAAAAGTGAAAGAACATTCATAGACCTCAGTTTGCTTAATGCCAAAAAATGTATTGCACTATTATGGAAAAAGACTCATAGACCAGATGTGACTCAGTGGTTAAGACAGATGTTAACAAACCTTCCATTAGAAAGAATAACATATATACTAAAATCAAAGGAAATTGTGTTTGAGAATATATGGAGACCTTTTATTGATTATGTAAAAAATTTAAACATAACTCTTGAAGAAGAAGGTGAATGATGTGTGTGGACCTTGTAAATTCCAAACTGGTGAACATAATATGTATACTTATGTATTGGATTGTCTAGACTAAACAGAGGAGCATTGTTGAAGATTTGATTTTGTTGGTGGTTGTTGGTGTTTTTAGTGCATTTTTTTTTTTTTTGTAGTACTTTAGTGTTAGTGTTTGATTGTTTGTATCATGTTTGTTAAAAAAAAAAAAAAAAAGGTTCAATAAAGATATTGTGGAAAAAAAAAAAAAACGTTCCGCCTGCTCGTGGAACAGGTCATTCACACTCGCAATCGCGCTATATGTGTCTATAATGACTATAGATAGGATTTTCTTTCCATGCACGCAAAAAAATTTTTTTTCCCGGCTCCGACTACCTTGCTTTAATGCGCCTTATAATCCGGTGCGCCTTATGTATGAAAATAGACCATCAAACAGACCGTTCATTGATAGTGCGCCTTATAATCTGGTGCGCCTTATAGTCCCAAAAATACGGTAATAATTTGCTATAAAAACTTAGTCGACAGCAGTGGCAGTGGGTCTGCATACTGTTTTCTTTTTTCTCTGTTGGCACCGATCATGTGAGAAGTTGTTCTCCGCTCTTGTCCATTGCTATTTAATAAATAAAAAGACACAATTTGAACACAAATCACTGGACACAGCAGAAACCCTTTTTGACAATGCAAGAATGCATTCAGAGCAATGCAGAAATGTGACCCGTGCTGGCAAAATGAGTTGGACTGTGCACCGTGTCATTATGAGCTACAGGCACAAGAAGTCATAAATCATGACCCTTTCTTTGTTTGCTAGTGGCAAGTCCCGGGAAAACTCCCGTGAGTGCCTGGTATCATTGTAAAGCTTAGAAATCGTACTTTCTAAAAATACATATGTTTTGGCAGAAGACGTAACTCCTGACCAGTCAAATGCGAGTTTTAAACCTAGCCAAAATATAAACAAATTGGCTCCTTCCGGATCCATTTTTGCGCACTTCCTACAAATTAAATATCATTTTGAAGGTCTTTCAATACAGAATATAGAAAAAATGTTACCTCAGTTTTGATAATTTCCTCAAAGTGACTCATTTTGCCTGCACGGGTCACAAATAGATATGAGTGGATTAAATGTCGGTCAGCTTCCAGCCTCCCACCTCCCCGTCACACCCCAACACGAACGGTCAGGATGCACTTGATTCCATCACTGGCGTACAGCTCGAAAGGGATTATATGAGCAGATTAAAGTAAATAATTGTGAATATAGTTAAATGTTATTATAGTTTTGGTGTCCCAGCACCCAGCAGTAACCTGTACCTCTGTGTTCCCATCAGTCCACTGTATTGTGGAGAGAGACCGGCGAATCCTAAACTACGCCAACCGTGTTGGCTGCGCTCGATTCCTTTCTAGGCATACACCTCCACTGGTAAAAGTCGGTTAGAAAAAGGTCACCTTTGACCTCGTTTATGGTCAAGCGATCAGTGAAACCATGTCAGGCGCACTCTTCAGGTATTGTGGCAGAGATGAGAGCCTGCAGTCAAGTGGCCTCTGAGTTAGCAGGGGGACAAAGTTTCTGCCACATACATACCCATACTGCAGAATACCTTTTTTATATGTATCCTTAACACAGATCAGATTTTTGATTGAGTCAGTTGAATATTTTATATAATTAAAGTAAAATGGCATGGACAAAAAAAGATGGTACCCTTTAATATTTTGTGGCACCATCTTTTGCAACAATCACTGCCAGCAAGCAATCTCTGTACTTCACAATGAGATGTCTGCATTTTCCAACAGCCATTCAGCCTATTACGGGAAAAAAATACTACTGTGTAGTTTGATATCATTTTGTGCACCACTCTGAACATGGACCAGAGAAAGCAAAGAAGAGAGCTGTCTGAACTCAGAAGATTATAGATAAACATGTTAAAAGTAAAGGCTGTAAGCACACCTCCAAGCAGCTTCATGTTCCTGTGATCACAGTTGCCAATATTGTTAAAAAGAATCGGGTTCATGGGACTGTACCCAACCTCCCAGTATATGTACACAAGAAGGAATTCAACCCCAGGTTGATCAGAAGGATGGTGTGTATTGCAGAAAAAGATCCTAGGAAACCATCCAAAATCATTCAAGTGGAAATTCAAGGTATATTACTTTCTGATCGCACCATCTGTCACATTATAAGCAATACTGGGCTCCATGGAAGAAGCCCAGGAGTTCTTTACTATTGACAGAAAAAGCATAAAAAAGTCAGCCGAAAGACAACCAAGGCATCCAGTGTGAAACGTACTGCCCAGTGTCGGAAAGCTCAGCCTCAGTCACAGGTCCTCCCAACAGGATAATGACCAAAAACATACAGCTAAAGGCACTCAAGAACGGGTGAGGAAAAAAACCCAAAACATTGGTCTATTCTTAAATGGACCTCCATCAGCCCAGAACTTAATCTAACTGAACATCTATTGAAAGATCTGAAAATTGCAGTGTGGAGATGCCACGCCTCAAACTGGAGACAGTTTAATCAGCTTGCACAGGAAGAGTGGGCCACACTACCTGCTGGCAAATGGAGATGTCTCATTGTGAATCTGTTGGCAGTGGTTGCTGCAAGAAAAGATGTCACAAAATACTAAATGTAAGGGTACCATCTTTTTTGTTTGCCATTTTACTTACATAAATTATTCAACTGAATAATCAAAAGCAAAGTCTGATTTATAAAATAATACATAAACAATAAGGTATACCATTAAACTTTCATCTGTTTCAAGTTATTTCAGAGATGATTTTTTTTGTAGGAGGCTATCTACAAATTTGTCCATGTCTGGATGCTTTCCATCTTTTGACTTGTTTTACGTCAGCAATATGGCAGCTCTAAGGAGTTGCAGCAGAGAGTGTGTTGCCATCACGTCTGCTTTAGGGTATACTCTTGACTGTTAAGATGTGACAGATTTTTTTTAATAGCTTTAATGTACTTAATGGGTCAGAAAATCTAAGTATTGGATTGTTGCTCTGCATCAGGTGAGCCTCAATTTTAAGAGTCTGAGCAGTTTCGGGGACAAAAAAAAATCTTGATTGGGACATCCCTATGCAGTAGGTAGGTAATACATTCTCAAAGCAAAGAAATCTAGCCAACCTCGTTTATCTTCTTCATGCTACTTCAGTTATGGACAGCTGATGTGAAGAGAGTATAAACATGTTTGACAAAAAATGCATCTAGAATGATTACCAACTGGAGCTTTAAAGAGAGATATGTAATGAAAATTTGTGGGGTGTTTATTGGATTTTCTGACTGCATATAATTATCTTCCAGATATTAAAATAGTCTTGACAACACAGTGATTAACATATATCCATGATTATGTAAGCCTTTGTCTGTGCGACCAGGTTTGTGGCAGAGCGAGGATCTTCCAGGCTCCTGGATCATGTAGAGCATTTAGACAAAGTGTACAACATCCCGCCTCCGAAGGGAAATAAATTACCTCAGATCATGAACAATGATGTGTCATTACCAGTCAGCCCAAAATTCAGGTAAGATGGACGTGAAACATGCACTGAAATGAATAATTCTAATGAAGCTAGCCAAAACATGTTGAAAATGGTGCTGAAATGATAAAATGCCGATGAATTTTGACCAAAGCATGTTACAGACATTTCATTAAGACCTCCAGCGATGGTATCAACTTGTGGAAAAAGTACATTCTATGTCCCCTTGAAAGAAATTGTTGTCCTAGTTAGTGATCAACTTATAGGAGTTTAGATTGCCTCGTTTTTTTTCTGTCAAATCTGAAGTACTTGGCTCAAGCCGGTAGTTTTCATTTTCACTTTTCTGCTTATGTATGCTAACTGGTTGGTTGGATTTATGGCTTAACATCCCCTTAATGGCGTTGGTTTTCAAGCGACGACTAAAATTTATCTCAAGCATAGTTAAATCATAACAGAAATATGCATGTACTGTACACCTAGTAAGTTTGGAAGTATCACTGAAAATACATGCAGTTATGTGCCTCATGGAGGTGTTTGGTGCAAACAGGAAGGTACTGGTCTGTGATGCATATAAAACTGTTGCTATTACAAACATAAAAGCTCAAGTATAAAAATAATTATTACACAAGTCTAATTTGACTACACTGTAGAGCCCATGACATTCCTAATAAAATGTGATATGAATTCTTGAAATGTTTAGACTGATGTTAAAGATCAACCTTTAAAAATTATAAAAAAAAAATAAATAAATAAAGGAAACATATTTAATTGTAAGAGATTTGTTGAGGTTAAGAATCTCTTGCAAGTGTCTTGGGCCTGGAGAGGCATTAGCCTTACTGGCATTTCCCACCATGAAAATCCTGAGCTCCCAGAGGAAAATGCACAAACATGGTTAGAACATACAGCTTTCACACACAACTCCCATACTTCAGTTTGAGCCCATGACCTTTTTGCTGTAAGACAACAGCACTACATGCTGATCCACCACATTATCACTAGTTTAACCCAAGCTCCTTCCTCTGTTCTCAGTTGGCGACGAGTGCGGGTGTTTGTCTCCTCCACCTTCAGAGACATGCACGCCGAGCGTGACATCCTGGTACAGAGCGTCTTCCCAGAGCTCCGCCGGCGTGCTGCACCACACTGCCTCCACCTGCAGGAGGTGGAACTGCGTTGGGGTGTGACGGAGGAAGAGTCGGCACGAGCCACTGAGCTGTGCCTGTCGGAGGTTTGTCGGTGTGACATGATGGTGGCAATCCTGGGGGAGAGGTACGGCCTGGTGACCCCCAAACCTGCCCTCCCTGACCTGGACCAGTACGAATGGGTAGGACTGTTTATGCATTTGGATAGAAAATAATTTGACCTTTTTGTTCACCCATCTCCTAGATGGCACATATCATAGTATGATGACGTTCATCTGTTCATCCGTATGAGTTGCGTAACGAACTCCTCCCTCAGTTTAAGCTATAGCTTCCCCCCCACACACACACACAGTGTTAGTACATGTGTTGAAGATGTTTGTATTATCAGGGTTAAATTAATTCTTTTAGCTAATGCGATGATGTGGCATTTGTCTGTCAATCCATCCACATTTCACAGGAATCGCTACTCCTCCTAGGCATTTGCCTCGATGCTTACCAACCTTGCTCAGTTATCCTCAGGTGGGTCTGCATCCAGGTTGCGGTCAAGGTCAAACTACAGCTGTGAAAGACTTTTGATGACTGTCACTTCCTGCAACCCAGGAAAGTTAGAATATTTACAGAATGTAAAGTCACATTAAAGCTGTTCTGCAACTCTTTACATTTAAAAGTAATGCATAACTTTTTTTCTGGTTTTGTGCATTTAACCTCTTGCACTTCGGTGTACCGCGGGCGGACACGTCTCTGCGTCCTAGGGCGCACACTGTGCGTCCTAGGAGGCACTGAAAAAAAAAAAAACCCACCTGCATTTCCGTTCTTTCACTAGACACAGCCGCGAACAGAAAGCCAAAGGAGTGCTTTGATTGGTTTAGATGTGATTGACCTCTCATTCGACTAATAAGAGCCTTGAATTGAGTTTCTGAAACCTTGAAGAACGAATGACTGAAAAACTAGCAAGAAGGACCCGCCTACCAACGGCTGTGAATACAGCGAGCCAATTGAAGCACAGTAGTTTGAAAGCGTGCCTCCCTTGCAAAATCTGTTTTGTTTTAGCCGCTGGGTGACACACACGCGTTCGCCAGTCTTTTTTTCTTACTACTGTTCTTATTTGTTTTGAAAAATCGTTCGCCAAAACCGCAATCATGGAAGCGCAAAACCGCAATAATGGAATGATGGTTTGACCGGGTCGCGTGACCAGAACCACGAGTCCGTAACAAGCGGACCAGCGTCATGTTCGTCTGACAATGAGGAAGAGAAGTTCGCCAGCGACACTGCTGTTGTGGACAGGTAAGTGTTATAAGCTAAATTATTCTTTATCCCTGAAAATTGTAATCAAAAAGGACTTTTGACCGATCAGTAAATTACAACTGTGCGTAGTAGACCGCGGCGCACCGGGCGATGTCCATCCTCTGTAGCGGGGGTGGGGGTGGGTGGGAGTTGTGATCTTCTACATTATATTTTAGTATAATTTTTAGTGCACTGTAGGTTATTTTTTCTTGTAAAAAAAAAGCCACACATTTTTTACGTGGCATGCTTCTTTGTGTGTGGGGGCTTGTTTGTTCATTCATGAATGAATGAATTAACAACCCCCCTCCCCACACACACACACAGCCCTGAGTGTCACCTTTCATTAGAGCCCAACATCAAGCTTCTATATTGAATCATTCAAAAGTTATAGACGTTTTTCCAAACTGTGCCATTTGGCACAATTTGGCACAGTTCAAAAACGCCTGAGAACTACCTGAGTAAAAAGCTGTGTAATATATTGATTTTTTGTGGTATTGTTACAAAATTTTGACCTCAGCTGGATAACACTTGGTTCTACATTTCTGTTGCGTTTTCCAGCCCGGATCTGACAGCTGTGTGTTATTTGCAAGCATTTGTATCCAAAAAAACACCCAGGCGAAATTTATTTTCTTCAAGTTCAGTATGTTTAGATGACTGTTACTCAGTGGCCGGAGCACTTAAAGAGATTGACTGTTTTGGCAAAAAAATTCAAAGTGTTTTCTTTTAAATGAGACCAACCCCATGAAGATGCTGCAAAGCATTGAAGAACAGCTTTTGATTTACTTTGGGTACGTTATTTTTTGGCGTTTTTAGGGAAATTGACCAGAGTGCAAGGGGTTAAATTGGTTCATAAAGAGCTCAAAACTTATCTTGCTTTTTTGTTTGAATTTAAATGGAAGTAAATGATAAATGCTCTGTGTGCAGTTGGCCTCAGCTCCTACAGGGCTGTCCATGACGGAGATGGAGATCCGTCAGTTCCAACATATATGCTCAAAACCCCAAGAGAGAATGTTTTGCTACTTCAGAGACCCAGACATTGTCAAGTATGCAGTTGGACTGTCTATTTTTGTTTCGTTTGATTTTGTCTCTTTTATTTTCATGTTTTTTTCTTAATGAGAGAAATCATTACCATTTTTCGCTCAATTTTCTTTGTTCAGATCAGTTCCTGTGGCCTGGATGTCACATTTTGCTCCTGAATCAAAGGATGCCCAGACTAAAATGGCCGACCTGAAGAAAAGTCTGTTGTGCGGTGGCATCAAGGTCACTGAAAAGTAAGTAATCTCAAAACATTATCATATTAAAGACAATAATATATATTAATATAAATAAATAATGTACAGTTAATTTTTGAGCGACCAAGATATGTCCTGTTTGAGAGAAACACATAATTAAAAGTGACTTAGTAGTTCTTTAATGTTCTATCTTATCTGTATGAGCTGTCTTGAAAGACAACTTTTATGCTAATGCTCGTTTTAAATGCCCTACAGACTTGCACTTTTAAGGCCTTTTTTTTTTCTGAGAACTTGTTGATGAATGCGCTTTTCAAACTGCTGTTATAGAATGCCTGTGCCAAGTTCTAACAGCCATTAAGTCAGCCCTAATAAGATATACAGGCAACTTTCAATGCCACAAGAGTGAAATGTATAAGGGTAGATTTTCTCTATATTATGACATGATCTGCTGCAGTTTTTTAAAAATTATTTCCAGCATAGTGATGTATGTAGTGTCCTCCAAAATAGCTGCATTCAC
The DNA here is from genome assembly GCA_020510985.1 of Pholidichthys leucotaenia. Taxonomy (NCBI): domain Eukaryota; kingdom Metazoa; phylum Chordata; class Actinopteri; order Cichliformes; family Pholidichthyidae; genus Pholidichthys; species Pholidichthys leucotaenia. The sequence continues at coordinate 202,745,414 of CM035846.1, forward strand.
ACCGCAAAAACTTTTTAAATACCAGAGACTAGGGGAAATGTGTAAATTTGCACATTCCCACTTATAAAGGACCATTTATTCCCTTTCCTAAGCCCCAGCATCTGGCTTTTAATGGCAGCGGGGATTCATTAACTTGGTATTCACTAATATATCTCTCCAATGAACACAAGTTTTTATCACCAGTTTACAACAATGTGAACATCAAACCTGGGTGAACGTGATGACAGATATCAGCATCACACAAAATCAGCATTGTGCCTGTAGCTGATGACCGAATCAAGCCAAAGACTGGGGGGAAAACAATGTTTGTTCAATGTGGAACAATGATTTCATAGTTCAGATATGTAAGCAACATAAAATGTTGATTACCGTCTCACTGGCTTCCGTGCTGTTTTCTGTTGTTGTCATCAAAGATGAAATTCTTCGCCCTGTTGGAAGATGAGTAGTTTGTATACGGTCTGTGGTGTTTATGCAGAACATTACAAATATTGTGTAAATCCATTTGCAAAATGGCCAGTTTGTGTACAGCGGTTCATAGAATAAAAAAAATGAGGATTGTCTCACTAAATTTCTTCATTAATAAGTTTTATTTGAGAAGACTGAGTTTAACACTTCTGAAAGAAATGTAGTAATAATAATAGTCATTCATTCATTCATTCATTCATCTTCTACCACTTTACATTTTTGATGATTTTAGTAAATTGGCATAAACAGATCGAATCTATGCCAGATTGCAATAATACAACCAGACCACACTGCCAAGCCAGCCTCCCCTCTGGATTTTTAAATACTGGCCAAGCCCCGCCTTCCCCGAGTCCTTGTACTAAAGGTCTCAAAATGATGACGGGCATTTTTACGAGTCCGTTTAACATTTGTGGGTTTTTTCACCCCGGAGGAGTTGTATTGACCCCTGTTTGTGTGCTTTAATGTTAAGTGGTGGAAGATAATAACAATAATTTCAATATTTCTTCCATTCTTTTTGAAGTTCTTTCTTTAGTATGGGATGCAGAAGAGTAAAGGGAACTTTAGAGGGGAAAACTAAACAACAGAGAAATGCGTGTAAGGAACCACCTTAAAATGACAGACAAGGTTGAACTTAACTGGAAAAATGCAACAAAATGGACAGCTACTCGTATATCTACAATTGTCTTTCTGATGGCCTCAAAGAGCTCTTTGAATTCCCCATAGTGATACCACAATGAAGACCAACTCCCCAATGGATACACATTCCAACCCTCATAAATGTGGTTGCACCACAAGTTTCCTTCTCACTTTCTCTAGTTTGTTTGAAATAAAGAAATAAAAGAAATAAAACTGAGAATAAGTCAAAGAGGAGCATTGATAATGATACAAATCGATGAACTTTGACCAAAATGTCAATGTAAAAATGTTGGGTATTTCATATCAGAAAAAAAGCTTGAGGTCATTTTTGTTGTAAGATTGATGAAGTGGTATTTGGCAGTCAGCAAAGGAGCCACTCCATAATTCTGTCATCATAGGTACTCGTGTGAGTGGGGAGGTGTCATTGACGGGAAACCATATCTGAAAAACCTTGATGAGTTTGCCAAGGCTGTGCTGGAGGACCTCTGGGAGGCTGTTGTGAAGCTGTTTGTGGAAGTGAGTGACTTTTCATCCTCTGTAAAAGACACCATACAGTGGCAATCAAAATTATTCAACCCCCATTGCATTTTAGGCTTATAGACGAAATGTAAACATTTTCAGGTGTTTGCAATAAACAAATTACACAAGAACAGTTTATATGTTAAATGAAATTAATATTGCAAGGATTTTATCCAAATTCATCACTAAATCCAACTTTAATGCCTACTGCAGTCTCAAAATTATTCAACCCCTGAATAGAAATCTGCATAAGAGCACACATTTGACAATCAGATGTGGTCTCAAGCACACCTGAAAAAACAATCAAAGGCTTGATTAGTTGGATCAGGTGTGTTTGAGATGGAACACTTCATATATCTGGGGCCTCATGTATAGATGGTGTGCACGCAGAAAAACACAGAAAAACACGGCGTGCTCATTTTTGTTTTTAACGCACATAGTGGGATGTATAAAAACAAATGTGACGTGAGAATCTGTGAGCCAAGCGGTAAAGTTTCCACCTGCTGTGAGAAATTGTGGCTTTTTGCAAAATTCTGTTTGGCTCTATCAGGTGGTTCTGACAAACTACAAAACAATGAAACTCACAGAATATGTTAAAATAACATTTCTGCTTCAGTTAAAATGCTTTGTCTATGAATTAGTCATTGAAAAGCATGATTATGTGATTTAGCTCCATAACTCGGCTGACTGAGCACAGTAAAACCCTGATGAATACTAATTTCCCTTACATAACCTGCCTCACTCATGGACCAGTCAGTGCTACTGTAAACTGGATCCTGTTTCTGCAAATGTGACATTTAAGATAAAAACAATGACCAGAGACTATACAATTGACCCAACTTGATGCAACGCCCACAGATTCATCTCTTGTGGGAGAAATTCTGGTCAGCAAAATGCACTTTGGAATTTATTAATCCCTGGCTCCAGCGCAATATGTACTCTGTAGCAGAGGACAGGCAGATCCCTGCAGGTGAGCCCTGGTAGCTGCAGTGGACAAATTTGCATACATGCAGCTGTCTGAGTGAGGAGATGTTTCCATGGCCTAAAATATCTCAGTTTGGAGATTATCAATCAATCAATCAATAATCTGGAAATAAAAGGCTTTAATATTGTGCAGCTCCATGTGTTCCGCCTGGTTATTGCATGCAATTTGGATTCTGACAGTGACTGATTTGGTTGTAACTCGTATAAATTCAGCTATAAGATTAGAGTGGAATTCAAGGGTGTTTATTTCCTTTATTTACTTACTAGTGCATACCCGTGCATGCCCGTAGAAACCAAGTATAAGCAAGTATTTCTGCATGCCCGTAGAAAGCAAGTGTAAGCAAGCATTTCTGCATGCGCTTCAGCTTGAGGTCATGAACAGAACATTCTCCTTCAGGATTTTTTGGTAGACAGCAGAATTCAAGGTTCCATTTACCACAGCAAGTCTTCCAGGTCCTGAAGCAGCAAAACAGCCTCAGACCATCACACTACCACCACCATATTTTACTGTTGGTATGATGTTCATTTTCTGAAATGCTGTTACTTTTACACCAGATGTAATGGGACACACACCTTCCAAAAAGTTGAACTTTTGTCTCATCAGTCTACAGGGTATTTTCCCAAAAGTCTTGGGGATCTTGTGCTGGATACAAAGCTCTTACAGAACTCCCCGAATTCCTCTGATGAATACTGTGGACTATTATCCGTCGTAAGGATGGCAGGAATGCCATGTCTACTGAATTGAGCTTTCAGAGTCTCTATTGCAGTGCGGCTCTGCTCATCTCTCAGTTCATCCACTTCAGTGTATTTCGAGTAAAGTCTTGGGGATCATCAAGATGTTTTCTGGCAAAACTGAGATGAGCTTTTATGTTCTTTTTGCTCAGCAGTGGTTTTTGTCTTGAAACTCTGCCATGCAGGCCATTTTTGCCCAATCTCTTTCTTATGGTGGAGTCTGGAGTGAGGCCTGCAGTTCTTTGGATGTTGTTGTGGCGTCTTTTGTGACCTCTTGGATGAGTCGTCGCTGCACTCTTAGGGTAATTTTGGTCGGCCGGCCACTCCTGGGAATGCAACATGCGCTGAAAAGAACACCTTGCCTACAGTTAAGCATAGCAGTGACTCAGTGATGTTCTGTGGCTATTTTGCTTCCTCTGGTACTGGAAACCTGCAGCGTGTGGAGAGTAAGATGGATTCACTATAAGAAAATCCAGGGAGAAAATGTCATGCCATCTATGAGGAAGCTGAAGCTTGGGTGTCATTGGTCCTTCCAAGAGAACATTGATCCCAAAGCAAAGTCCACCAAGGTTTGATTTCAGAAGAACTCCTAGAACATACTAGAGTGGCCGTCACAGTTACCTGACTTGAACCCCATTGAAAATCTCTGGTGGGATTTGAAAAACGTGGTTGTAGCGTGCAAACCAAAGAATATTAGTGAACTGGAGGCCTTTGTCCATGAGGAATGGACTAAAATTCCTCAGGAATGCTGCCAGAAGCTGATGTCTGGTGATACATCATGTTTGTATCACATCATAAGAGCAAAAGGGTGCTCTACCAAGTACTAAAGATGCTTGTCATGAATGGGTTGAACAATTTTGAGACTGCAGTAGTCATTAAGTGGCATTTTGTGCTAAATTTGGAAAAAAACACTTGTAATATTAGTTGTGTTGAGCAATTTAAATTGTTCTTGCTTGGAAGCAGCTGCTAGTTTATACATTTTACCAATAAACCTAATTTGCAGTGGGGCTGAATAACTTTGATTGCAACTGTACACATTGTACATCAAAAGTAAACACTGTGATTATATTCAATATATCAGAAGAAATGTGAGGAAAAAGTCCCTGAAGTTGTGGAGCAGAGTCTTCATGTGGAAGAGCTACGGAGGCAATTCTTCGGCAGGTCGAAGCTGCTAGCTGCTGCAGTGGAGGTGGTGGAGCGGAACAAGGGGGGAATGATGGTGGTGGAGGGAGGACGTGGAGAGGGCAAAACTGTCTTCATGGTAAATATTTGGTTTTCATCCTGTCTTCCATAATTTATAGAGCTAAAGAGTCTCTAATATAAACTTGTAATGAGTGGAGAAAGCAGCATGTCTTCACATTATTGCATCTCAAACTGAAGCCCTTTTGCTTTTCCAGTTTTTGTGTCCAAGTTGTGACCATAACATGTTAGTTTTTTTTTTGCACTACTTAGAAGAAGCTGTTCCACAGTGACTGCTTGAACTTGAGTTAAAATAAAAATACTGATGTCCTTGTTTGAAATTTTAGCTAAACTTGCTTCAAGCCAAAGACTGAGACGCTCGAGTAAAACTGATGTGTTGAGTAGTCAACAAAAGTTAAAAGTATCGAGGGCAATTTTTCTTGATCCTGCCATCTAGCCTTTAGAGTGGTGCTGAAGCATGGTATTTGTTTTCCCGTTGCCTACCAACAATGATCAATGCACAGCTAGTATTCCTCTGAGACTGCGTCGTTAACAGTAAGGCATGAATACAGTTTGTCAGGCCGATGTGTGATTAAAATTGGATGAAAACATTAACAAATATTTAATCAGAATGCTGACTTGTCATGCATTTATAAAAAAAGGCTATAAAATCTTATAGGTTTCAAAATATTAATTTAAAAACATTATAGTTTGAAGAAGACATTTAAGCAAAAATTTTAAATTCTTATACATTGCAAATTTTAGATGGGAATAAATGAGCTGCTTCTGTTCATATGATTATAACTGTGCTGTCTCTATAGTTGGTTAGTAAGTTGAAGTTATACAGTTATTTCCTTAAAGTGCGGTCTCAGAGGATTAATATGAAAATATTAATATGTTAATTAATAGAATACTTTATGAAGTCTATTCAGTAATATACAGCCACATCCAAAGGTAATCAGATTATTAACACCAAAGTTATTTTGTTTCCGTTCTTTCTCCATTAAGGTCAACTGCTGGATCAGTCAGGTGATCTTGATTGGGTCTAGTTGTGTTACAGTTATTAAAGACAAGACTAAAAGCAGAACACACACTTAACAGTAAAGGTCTAGCAAAGTAGCATAAAGGCAGAAAAAGCATTTTTAGTTAGGAGATTGAGACTTAAGTTGTGGCCTTCAAAGGATTCACGATGAAGTGTTGCAGATTTTTGGCTATTATGTTCAGGCCCTTGAGGAGGATGTACAGTATATAAAATGGGAAGGGATTCCTTCTTTTTTTATCGTGATGTACACTAACAATTATAATTGTGTCACGGTCCACACAGGCTGCTCTTCAAGATGTACTCTCCACTAAACTTAAGTCCATCAAAGCCCTCCAGTGGGAGGTTGTCTTTTACTCTACTGCTGCCAGCCAATCAGCATGCTCTGTGGAAAACTTTCTTCGGTGCCTTGTTCAGATGTTGAGAGAGTTGAAACACACCGAGGGGAACTCTCCTATTCCCCCTTCCTACAAGTAACCAAAACTTGCATCATTTTGTCTGCAATCTTCATTAGTTCTCATTTAATTTATGTATTTTTTTCTTATTTCAGAGATCTGCTGTCAGAATTTAACTCCATACTGGGCAGCATAGACAGCCCTTTGGTGCTGCTAGTTGATGGTGTGGACCTGCTCAAAGATGGCAGAGGTCAACTGATCTCTGATTGGATCCCAAAGCAACTTCCAAAGGTCAGTGACTTGGGTCAGGAGAACTGAGTGCTACCCAGTGGCTCTTTATGCTTTCTATAGGTTATTGCCTAAACACAGGCGGCGGCAACGTAATTAAATGCCTTTGCTGATGATGCCTTCCAAAAACTATAGTTTTAAAATTTGTACTAGTCCAACTTCAGATTAGTTGAGAGGGTTGTCCCTCCTTCTCCTCTGATGACTGGAGTCACGCAGGTTGTAAAGTTATGGATAAAACTGAGAATGCAAACACTGGGACCCATCAATGACTCCTACACAGGTAGTTGTTCTTTTTAGCTTGGGTGGAAATGATCTTTGGTCCCGTTCTCTTGCTTGTCTCCATCACTGCAGTGGACTGTTTTCTCCCACAGAAATATGCCCATTTGTTGTCTGGCATCGCTGGGGGGGTTGAAACTCGCTTGGCTCTGGTTCTAGGAATTAGTCTAGTCAATACAAAACTAAAGCATAGCTCTTCAAGATGGATCATGTTCTTCTCAAGTGGGAATGTTTGGGCTGTAATGTTGTTTCAGTTTAAGTCTCTGGGGAGACCTAGTGTTTTTTTTGTTTTGTTTTGGTTTTTATGGGCTAATGCAACATTTTCTCTTACAGATAGTTCTATTAAATAAAAGGATTATATAACTGTTAGAAAAAGTTCACATCTGGAGTGGTCGTGCACCATCTATTGTCCTGATTTGGATTTGCAGAGTTCGTGGTTTTGCAACTGACATATGAAAGACTTTTTCAGTTAGTCTTAGATATGATCATTTTGAAATAGACATTTTAAACTACTAGAAAACTCCCATCCATTTCTGACAGTAACAGGAATGATTTTTCAACTTTATGCAGATTACTTAACCTGAATTTCTTTATAAATCTACACATCTAACTAGAAAAAAAATCTCACTTCCTTCTTGTATATTCAATTTAATTACTTGGAATATTTTAAGTTTACAATCATGCCTGTCCTGCTAGGATGTCTGCTTGGTGGTCAGTATGGCATCCAAAGCACCTCTGTTGCAAACACTGGCCAAGCGAGGGAAGACAGCCGTGTTTACGCTGGGGCAACTTACCATGCCAGACCGAAAGGAGATAGTTCAGAAGAAACTTTACTCCTTCGGGAAGAAACTCAGTGAATCTGCATTCAACAACCAGGTTTACTTTGCCTTTGCCTTTTCCACTGGAATTCTTCAACTCTAAGCATCTTTTGACTTTTACCCTAAAACTGTGCTGTGTGTTTGTGCAGCTTCAGTCATTGATAATGAAGAATGGAGCAGTAAGTCCTTTCTACCTGCACCTGGCCTGTGAAGACCTGAGGAACTTTGCCTCTTTTGATACGGTGAGTTGACTTTTTTAGCCACTCCTGCAATGGTTGTTTTTCCAATGTTGGCCTTGAGATATGTGTGTGAAAGTTACGTATGTAGTCTGTATCCTAATAAAGAAACAGACAACAGGAAAGGTGATCAGTTTTGAAGAAATAAGATTACGTCGAGCAGAAATAAGCCTTTAGGAAAAATATAGCATGGCACTCCATCTGTTAGTTCCTCCACATTTCACACCAATGGCTACTCTTTGAAGGGAATTACATGGATGCTTACCAAATTGTGCTCAAGGAAATGGTCAAAAGTCACAAGATATGATTGTGTCATCTTTCATCAAGTCTAGACTATATTATGTATGTATATCTGTAGAGAGTTAAGTGAAAGGCTTTTGGTGACTTTGCTGGGTTCATCAGGCTGGAGCTCCTCTGCCATTGTGTGGTTCCTTTGTTCTCTGGGGCAGTAGTGACTCAGGAGGTGGAGCAGGTTGTCCAATAACCTGGGGGCTGGTGGTTCAAATCCCATTCTCCCCACCCTGCCGTTTTGTCCTTGGGCACTACACTTTACCTTGCCTCCAGTGTTCATTACACTGGTGTGTGAATGTGAATAAATGTTCTGTGGTGGTTGTAGAGGCCGATGGCAGATTGCCAGCTACATTTCCATCTGTCTGCCCCAGGGCAGCTGTGGCTACAGAAGTAGCTTACCATTACTATTGTCTGTGGAGTGAATGAAAAATGGACTCATTGTAAAGGCCCTGTCATACCTTGATGATTTAGGCAGCATTTGTCAACGCATCAAAATTGCCCTAAAATGCTGGCATACAGCCAAAATTTTCAATTTTGGGTGTATGCCAGCATTATATATATCACGATGGACATTTTCTGTAAATTCTATAGTTTATATATGATAACCAACAAAAAGGACCATCTCTTTTTATACTTTTTAAATTATATACTGAAAAAATCAATTTTACAAATTCATCTGTCATTAATTTTATGTACTTTCCCCTCTTAATTTTACGGTGTTATAAAACTGTTTTTAATGTGCGTTTGAGATGACTTCAACTTTATTCATTATTGCTACTTGACTAATTAAAAATTATTAGAAATCAAGTTACTGGAAAAGTGGATTCTAGAAGCGCTGAATAACGCGGATCTGCAGTCATCGGTCGTTTTAGAGAGAACTCACCGAATCGGCCCCCCGAGAGATAATAAGACACCACCGAGGACACTGATTATGAAGTTCCTCAACTACAGAGACAAGATGACAGTCACCAATGCGGTGCGAGCTAAAGGGGAAATTAAATACCAGGACCAACAGGTGCGGTTCTACCCGGACTTGGCTACAGGAATACAACAATTGAGGAAACAGTTCGACCCGGCCCGCAAAGAGTTGCGCAACCTAGGGATTCGTCACGGAGTAATTCATCCAACAAGACTGCTGGTCACATATAAGGGGAGAACCCACACCTTCAAGACCCCTCAAGAGGCACAGGAGCTCATCAACCAGATCCAAAAGGAAACTGGTGGGAGCTAAGCATAAACATGACAAAGGTAGAACATTTAAGCATTTGTACAGACATCTGATTGATCTGAAACATAAACATGTCTACAAAATACAGACTGTATTAAAAAAAAAAGTTATGATGTACAACGTTGATATAAAACTTTGAAGTGATGTTGAAAAAACTACAGAAGAGAGTTAATGTCATAAGAGTAGTAGTAGTGTCAGGGTGATTGAGAGGAGAAAGAGAGTGGTTTGACTGATCCTTGCAGGTGTGGAACAGTCACTAGCTATAACGGGAGACAGAATTTTTTGATTTTGGGGGGATTACCACGAATGTGGGGAAAGGGAATCTGTTTTTGTTTAGTTTGTAGGATGAATGTTCTATCATCCATGTTTTTGCTTCTCTGTAAAAGTATGTTCATATTGCAAGGTAATCTCAAACTCCTTATTGATCATAGATCAAAGCGTTAATCTTAATTTAACTTCATGGAATTGCAGAGGTCTACAAAATCTTAAACTTAAACAAGTCATGAATAAAATAAGACAGACTCAAAAATTGTATTTTTACAAGAAACTCATCTATTAGAGGAGGATGTAAAAAGAATTAGGAGAAGATGACAAGGTAACGTGTTCACCTCATCATTTTCATCCCGAGCTAGGGGAGTTATGATTCTTATACATAAAACAGTCCCATTTCAAACAAAAAGTGTAATTAGAGACAAATTTGGAAGATATCTAATTATCCAAGGATCTTTGTTATTAGAAAATATAAATCTGGTGAACTTATACGGCCCCAATATTGATGATCAAAACTTCTTTAATTTATTCCTCACTTTATCATCACTTACAGGGCAACATATAATAGCAGGGGGTTTTAATTGTCCATTGAATCCCAGTATAGATAGATCAACAGGACTGGACTGTATGCACAATGGATGTAGGATGACCATTAATCATTTTATGAAAGAATTGAGATTGCTAGATATATGGAGAGAAATGAAACCACAAGTCAAAGCCTATTCTTGTTATTCTAATACCTATAAGACATTCTCACGTATTGACTACTTTTTGATCTCTACAGAATTAAGGTCCAAGATTCAAAACTGTTTCTATGATAACATTGTGATCTCTGATCATGCACCCTGCTGTCTAGTATATGTAGATATACAGGGATGGCAATTTTCCGCTGATCCGCAGATTTCCGCCGATTTATTTTCAAATTGATCATTTCTGTGAATTGTCTAAATCCGTTGAGAAAATTTTAGGGGGGGTAAGGTACCTTATTGTTACCAATTTTAGCGAAAATCAACACGATTACATAAGCGCTCGGCGCTTCCCCGGGTCAAGTCTCCCGCGATAACCCGGATGTTATGTACTCAAGCTACTGCTGTATTGTAAACAGCCCTGCAATTGGATAGTTGCAAACGATTGGACCAATCAAATGGCTTGTTGTATGCTTTGTCAAAAATTCATGGCGGCGTGTTTTCAGGGATGTGATTTTTCCGCTAATTCGCCGAATTTTGCTTTTTTTTATCTTCCAGGAAGATAAAGTATGTTAAGTACGTTAGCGGCTTGTGGTCCACGAATGCAGTGAAGGTGTGCCCTTTCAGCCAGAACTGGAAGTGACGTATGGCCAGGTGGAGAGCCATTAACTCTGTTACTGGTGGCGTACAACGGCCGCATGAGCTGGGCTGCGCGGGGGAGGAAACGGTTATAAAAGTTAACCATCCCTCAAAACTCCTGCAGCGCCCTGACATTGATGTTGAGGAGAAAAAAATAGCAAAACAATTTAGTTAGATTACTTTTATGATTCCAAACAGTTTGAAATTGACAGTGCACAGTGGACATTGACTCATAACTTTTGAATATTTCTAAGACTTGGCTGCATCAGTGATTGTGCAAAATGAACCGCTCAAGACTCAATGGAGATTGAAACTGGTGATCTGAAATGAATGCTGAAATTATAAAAAAATAATGGTATGAATGAATTTTATTTCTATTATGGAATAGATAAAATTAACTGATTTTGATTTGATCAAGTTTTAAAGCATGTGATGGATAATACTTGTTGGAATATTTTAGGAATGCTATCTTCTTGGAACATAAGTCAATATTATACATTAATAAGTGGCATTCAGCTGTTTGTTTTATGTCATTTAAGCACAGTTCTGGTACTTAAAAATCATAAAAACCCAGGAGCTTCGGGGGGCAAAGCCCCCCTTGCCCCCCCCCACCCCCAGGGCTCTGCCCCAGACCCCGCTGGGGGATTGTGTCCCCCAGACCCCCTGCTGAATTTTCAGATAATTTCCCCAACCCCAAATCACATCCCTGGTTCGTGTTGGAATTCTGACCTTTCAGTATTGTTTTCAGTGAAATTATGAGATTTTTATCGAAGGATCAGGAGTCATCAGTGCTAGAAATAGACAAAAGTGTCAAAAATAAGTTCCGATGGAATTGGCTTGAGAGAAAAGTGACGGTAAAGGTGAAAATTGGCTCAAAGTTCGACGAGGTAACAAACACTCAGTTTCTGAAGAAAACAGAAAAGGAGATGAAGTTCAAAGTTCAGAGACTGACACAGCTTGCTGCCAAAAGGAAGAAAGTTTCACATTAGAAGTGACTTGGTGACCAGTGTAAACAGTGTAATAAACTCTTATAGAACTGTTAAATATGTTGGACTAAAGACAGTGAGACATCATTGAAGAAAAAGTAAATTAACTTTTCATTAAATTTAATGATTTATCTAAGTCTGCACGGTGGCGCAGTGGTTAGCACTGCGCCAGCACAGTTTACCCTTGGCCAGGGGATCGTGGGAATCGTGGGATCGTGGGTTCGATCCCAGCCCCCGACCAACAGTGATCTGTGTGGAGTTTGCATGTTCTCCCCGTGTATGCGTGGGTTTACCCCGGGATTTCTCCGGTTTCCTCCCACATGCCAAAAACATGCAGTTTAGGTTAATTGGAGACTCTAAAGTGGCCCTAGGTGTGAATGTGTGTGTGAATGGTTAAGGGATAGCGCCGTATCGTGGCTGCTTCATCCATCCAGGTGGTGGATGACCCTCAATTTCCCCTCTGGGGATCAATAAAGTATACTAAATCTAAAAAAAAAAAAAAAAAGTCTAGTATTTCATTTTTTTTAATCATTTTTTTTTTTTCAGTCTAAATTACTTCTGTTTTACTGAAAACCTCTCAGCTTCAGGGGGGCTGCGCCCCCCCCCCCAGCCCCCCCATAAGTCAATCGACCAAATTAGATTTCAGCTGAAATCAGAATTTCCTGTTGGCATCCCTGAGATAAGAAATTGACGAAGGGCCCAGTTAGGTGGCATTTTCAACATAAATGGCTTCAGGATGAGGAATTTGTTAAGTACATAGAAAAACAGATGAGTTCTTTGATACCAATACTACACAAACAGCGGCATGTATAAAGTGGGAGGCTTTCAAAGCTTTTATTAGGGGACATATTAGTTATACAGGTTCAAAATCTAAGAAGACCCAAGAGGAGAGAGTCCAGTTGGAACGTAAAATAAAAATTCTTCAAGAAAAGGTGTATGCAGGAAGTAACCCACAGTTAGAGAAAGAATTACTGATTCTGAGAGCTGAATATGACAAAAAATCAGCGAATAGAGCTGCCTCGAGTCTTCTAAGATTGAAGCAAACTTTTTATGAACAAAAATCTGGCATGGCAGATTAAACAATTAGAATCTAAAACACCAATTACCAGTATTATAAGTAACGGACAGGTAGTTATAGATCCTTTAGAAATTAATAGAGCCTTTAGAGATTATGAAAAACTATGATACAAAAAAATGAAACTGACTTAACAAAACTAAATGGGTTTTTGGGGGGATTATCCATACCAGGTATTCCAAATGAAAACAGGGAGATACTGGAGTCTAAAATTAGTCAAGAAGAAGTTGGGCAAGCCATTGATAATATGAAATCAGGAAAAAGAGCAGGACCAGATGGTCTTCCAGTTGACCTCTATAAAAAATTTAAGAATAAATTAATAAAACCACTTTTGGAAATGGTTTTAGAAGCATTTCAAAATAGTAATTTACCACCATACATGAATAATGCCTTAATTATACTGTTGCCAAAACCAGGTAAACCCTCTAATAAATGTGAAAACATGAGACTACAAGAAATATTACCAAATATTATTAACCGAGATCAGAATGGCTTTATAATGGGAAGACAAGGCTTCCATAATGTAAGAAGACTATTTAATATTATTTATTCCAATAAAGAAGCACCGGATACAGCTCTCTTATCATTGGACGCCAAAAAGGCCTTTGATAGGGTCGAATGGCCCTTTCTTTTTGAAGTCCTACAAAGGTTTGGACTTGGAAATAATTTCATAAAATGGGTCCAGATAATATACAATAATGCTACAGCAGAAATCCTAACAAACAGCAATATCTCAAAATCAATAAAAATCAATAGAGAATGTCAACAAGGCTGTGCACTTTCACCTTTATTGTTTACTATGGCAGTTGAACCTTTAGCGATGGCAGTACGTTTACATCCACAAATATATGGAATTAAAGTAGGACCAACAGAACATAAAATCTCCCTGTATGCCGATGACATAATTGTTTGTCGAATTTTAAAAAAATCAATTCCGACCTTGTTAAATTTAATAAAGAACTTTGGGGATATATCAGGATATAAAATAAACAAAACAAAATCTTCAATATTAATGTTAAATGAGACCCAGAGAAATCATCCATCTCCTGAGGTAAACCAATTAAATGTTGTAGATCAGTTTAAATATTTAGGAATTCAAATTTTTCCTAAGCTAGAATCAGTCACCAATGCCAACTATGAAGCCTTAATGACAGATATTGAGTTGCTTCAGAGATGGATGTCACTACCAATGTCGATGATCGGGAGAATTAATATGCTTAAAAGTAATATCTTACCAAAAATACTTTATTTATTTCAAAACATTCCTTTACCACCACCTTCAGATCTATTCTCAAGAATTAAAAAAAGTTAGTGTAATTTATATGGAACAATAAGAAGGCTAGATTACGTTTGTCCTTACTATATTTACCATTTGATCGTGGAGGTCTGAAATGTCCAAACTTTATGTTGTATTACTGGTCAGCACAGCTGAGGTCTGACATATTATTTTTCATCAAATGATCCTCCTCACTGGACTGAAATGGAATCATACAATTTACCTTTACCTCTTCCCTTATTCATATACTCAGACTCGGCTAAAAAATTACAGAAACAAGTTAAAAATCCAATTGTAAAGCACATGATCAAAATGTGGTGTGAAACTAAAAAATATTTAAAAGAACCACACTCACTGTCACAATTTAGCCCAATATGGGGTAATCAATATTTTACACCAGGGAGAGCAGATACTGTATTTAAAGTATGGAATTTAAAAGGGATTCAAAAGATTCAAGACATATTTGTCACGCTCGGATAACATAATGTCTTTTGAAGAACTGAGGATTAAATTCAATCTTAATAGAACACACTTTATTAAATATCTTCAGCTTAGAAATTTTATTCGTTCAAATCAAAATAATGCTCTCACCCGACCTACTTATTCATCTTTGGAAAAAATTTTGATGAAAAATAGTAAGAGAAAGGGTATTATTTCAGAGTTTTATAACTCATTGACACTATTCTCAAGTGAAAACTCACAGAAAAGACTGAATGACTGGAAAGAAGACCTGCAAATTGAAATTTCAGAGGAACAATGGGAAATGGCTTGTGCAGGAGCTCATACCAAATCAATAAATGTACATCTTAAACTGAAACATTTTAAATGGTTAATGCAGATGTATGTTACACCAGTGGAATTAAATAGATATAACAAAAACATACCAGATACACGCACAAAATGTATGGAAAGTAAAGGAACCCTATTTCACTGTTTATGGGAATGTAGAAAAATCCGAATGTTTTGGGAAGAGGTGAGGGTAACAATTGAAAAAATAATTTCAAAACAATTCACATTGAACCCTAAACTGTTTTTGTTGGGTCTGTATCCAAAAAAACACAACTTTAATAAGAGTGAAAGAGCATTCATAGACCTCGGTTTGCTTAATGCCAAAAAATGTATTGCACTACTGTGGAAAAAGACTCATAGACCAGATGTGACTCAGTGGTTAAGACAGATGCTAACAAACCTTCCACTAGAAAGAATAACATATATACTGAAATCAAAGGAAAATGTGTTTGAGAATATATGGAGACCTTTCATTGATTATGTAAAGAAATTAAACATAACTTCTGAAGAAGAAGGTGAATGATATGTGTGGACCTTGCAAATTCCAAGCTGGTGAATGTATATTATACACTCACCGGCCACTTTATTAGGTACACCTGTCCAACTGCTCGTTAACACTTAATTTCTAATCAGCCAATCACATGGTGGCAACTCAGTGCATTTAGGCATGTAGACATGGTCAAGACAATCTCCTGCAGTTCAAACCGAGCATCAGTATGGGGAAGAAAGGTGATTTGAGTGACTTTGAACGTGGCATGGTTGTTGGTGCCAGAAGGGCTGGTCTGAGTATTTCAGAAACTGCTGATCTACTGGGATTTTCACGCACAACCATCTCTAGGGTTTACAGAGAATGGTCCGAAAAAGAAAAAATATCCAGTGAGCGGCAGTTCTGTGGGCGGAAATGCCTTGTTGATGCCAGAGGTCAGAGGAGAATGGCCAGACTGGTTCGAGCTGATAGAAAGGCAACAGTGACTCAAATAACCACCCGTTACAACCAAGGTAGGCAGAAGAGCATCTCTGAACGCACAGTACGTCGAACTTTGAGGCAGATGGGCTACAGCAGCAGAAGACCACGCCGGGTGCCACTCCTTTCAGCTAAGAACAGGAAACTGAGGCTACAATTTGCACAAGCTCATCGAAATTGGACAATAGAAGATTGGAAAAACGTTGCCTGGTCTGATGAGTCTCGATTTCTGCTGCGACATTCGGATGGTAGGGTCAGAATTTGGCGTCAACAACATGAAAGCATGGATCCATCCTGCCTTGTATCAATGGTTCAGGCTGGTGGTGGTGGTGTAATGGTGTGGGGAATATTTTCTTGGCACTCTTTGGGCCCCTTGGTACCAATTGAGCATCGTTGCAACGCTACAGCCTACCTGAGTATTGTTGCTGACCATGTCCATCCCTTTATGACCACAATGTACCCAACTTCTGATGGCTACTTTCAGCAGGATAATGCGCCATGTCATAAAGCTGGAATCATCTCAGACTGGTTTCTTGAACATGACAATGAGTTCACTGTACTCAAATGGCCTCCACAGTCACCAGATCTCAATCCAATAGAGCATCTTTGGGATGTGGTGGAACGGGAGATTCGCATCATGGATGTGCAGCCGACAAATCAGCGCCAACTGTGTGATGCCATCATGTCAATATGGACCAAACTCTCTGAGGAATGCTTCCAGCACCTTGTTGCATCTATGCCACGAAGAATTGAGGCAGTTCTGAAGGCAAAAGGGGGTCCAACCCGTTACTAGCATGGTGTACCTAATAAAGTGGCCGGTGAGTGTATATTCTTATGTAATAGATTACCTAGACTAAACAGAGGAGCATTGTTGTTGACTTGTGTTTGTTAATGGCTGTTGTTTTTATTACACTTTTTTTTGTTATTGTTCTTTTTAATTTTTAAATTACTTTTGTGTTCGTGTCTGACTGTGTGCTTTGTTTGTAAAAAAAAAAAAAAAAGTTCAATAAAAAATTGTGGGAAAAAAAAAGAAATCAAGTTACACTAAGAGCCAGTTCTCCAACACGTTTTAATTAATTTATTTATTTAGTGTGTATATGGCCACTGTCATGCACTTATGCAGCTTTAGTAATATTTTTTATTCAGTGATTTAGATGGTATGAATGTGACTTACCTCCAGTTAAAATGAGATTAGAGGACTGTCCTCTCTGATGCAGCATGGTGGGGAAAAAGTCCCACATCCCTGGCACAGAAGTAGGGGTTCCACAGAAGTAGTGGCAAAACATTAGCTTGCTGTTAGCAGCTGTGGCACTAACCACCAGAACCCACCTGGTACACTGCGGGGGAGAGGTAGAATTCAATTCAACTTTGAATCTCATAGCACTATCAACTGTAGGGGGAACCCCCACAGTTGCAGAAAGACCCCAGCAATCAGGCGATCCCCTGTGAGCAAGCACTTGGCGACGGTGGAGAGGAAAAACTCCCTTTTAACAGGAAGAAACCTCCAGCAGAACCAGGCTCAGGGAGGGGCAGTCATCTGCTGTGACTGGCTGGGGGGTGAGGGGATAGAGAAGAAGAAAAGAACAGACATGTAGAGAGCAAACAGCACGATGGGGACTCAATTTATGGGAGAGAACAAACAAATGTTAATGACCAGCAAAAAAATATTTCATTGAGAGTGAGAAAAGGAGTGAGGCCCAGTGCATTACTGGAGGTCCCCCGGCTGACTAAACCTATTAGCAGCATAACTAAGGGAGGGTTCAGAAACACATGATCCCTCCCTAATTGTAGGCTATATCAAAAAGGTAGGTTTTAGCCCTATTCTTAAAAACAGAGATCAAGTCTGACTCCCGAATCCAGATTGGATTAGAAACGGGGTCTGTGTCCCGATATAAACGATGGTTTTGTCAAACAATAGACTCTTTTTTTTAATTGCATCACTGATACACACTACTCAAAAAAGTTAGGGATATTCGACTTTTAGGTAAAATTTCAGGATGAACCTAAAATGCACTATGACCTTTGCAGATTAACTTAATTTGACCTTCTCTAACCTTTTGAATGCGCATGTCCAAATGTTCAATGCTTCAGTGCTTTTTGCATAACTTGCTGTTTTCTAACAAAGTGCTTAACAGCAAAATTCACAACAGGTGTTTGATCCATGAATTGACCAATAAATTTTCTGGTTCAGTTAGACCAATCTCTATACGACTGCTGTGAGAGTTTGGTTCGTATTGCAAACACTTGATCGGATTCACTCCTAGTGAGAGTTGGACTCCGCCAGGGCTGCCCTTTGTCACCAGTCCTATTCATAATTTTTATGGACAGGATTTCTAGGCGCAGTCGAGGGACGGAGGGTGTCATGCTTGGTGACCACAGGATCTCATCTCTGCTGTTTGCAGATGATGTTGTCCTATTACCTTCATCCATCAATGACCTACAGGTCTTACTGGGATGGTTTGCTGCTGAGTGTGAAGCGGCTGGGATGAGAATCTGCACCGCCGAGTCCATGGTCATCAGCCGGAAAAAGGTGGATTGTCCTCTCTGGGTTGGGGACAGGCTCCTGCCCCAAGTGGAGGAGTTTAAGTATCTCGGGGTCTTATTCATGAGTGAGGGGAGAATGGAGTGAGAGATTGACAGACGGATCGGAGCAGCATCTGCAGTGATGAGGATGTTGTACCGGTCTGTTGTGGTGAAGAGGGAGCTGAGCTTTAAGGCAAAGCTGTCAATTTTTATCGGTCAATCACGTTCCTACTCTCACCTATGGTCATGAGCTTAGAATAATTACTGAAATAATGAGATTGTGGATACAAGCGGCTGAAATGAGCTTTCTCTGTAAGATTGCTGGACTCACCCTTAGAGATAGGGTGAGGAGCTCAGTTATCCGGGAGAGGCTTAGAGTAGAACCACTGCTCATCCACATTGAAGGGAGCCAGTCGAGGTGGTTCGGTCATCTGATGAGGATGCCTCCTGTACGCCTCCCACTTGAGGTGTTTCGAGCACGTCCCACTGGGAGGAGATCCCAGGGCAGACCCAGGACTCGCTGGAGAGACTACGCCTCCCAGCTGGTCTGGGAATGCCTTAGTATCCTCTCTGAAGAGCTGGAACAGGTGGTTGGGGAGAAGGAAATCAGGGCTTCTCTGCTTGAACTGCTGCCTCCGTGACTCGGACCTCCAGAAAAGTGGTAGAAGATGGATGGATGGAATTAGAATTGGTATTTAAACATTCTTCTTCATCATGCTGTTCACATTTTGACGTCATGAGACCAAGACAATTGATCAAAAGTTGGGGTGGCTGTGGCGCAGGTATAGTGTGGCCGACTACTGATCGGAGGGTCAGGGGTTCGATTCCCGCTCTGTCTGCAGTCTGCATGTCAAAGTGTCCTTTAGCAAGACACTGAACCCCCAGTTGCTCCTGGTGGTCAGGCTAACGCCTCTGTGTGTATGACAGTCCTGCTGCCATCAGTGTGTGAATGTGTTCATGAATGGGTGGATAGCAGGATCTGTAAAGTGCTTTGGTCATCCAGAGTTGAGAAAAAGCATTATATAAGTGAACGCCATCAACAGTACCTCACCACTGCGAGGCTTCAAACATGATGTTCTCAGAGGGGAGTGACCACTGAGTTTAGAGTGTCGGAGTGTCATCAGCAGGTTGCAACAGAGAGAGAGAGAGACTAAAAAAGTCACAGAAAGGCATAGAAGTGGATGTCCTTTGGCCACATCCTACGCTGATGACTGCTTCATTGTGAAGAGTGCCCTATGGAGCCGGATGATGAATGCCACTCAACTCCAGGCACATTTAAGGGAGGTGAGAGGCACCCAAGTATCACGTCAGACCATTCAAAACTGTTTACATCAGTGTGGTCTGCGTGCTAGATGACCTGCAAGGGTACCTGACAACACCACCAGGCACAGGCGTCATCATCTTGCATGGGCCAGGGAGCATTTGGCGGGCAGTGGTGGCCTAATGGTTAGGGATGTGGACTGGTGAGTGGAGGGTCACGGGCTCAATCCCTGGGCTGGCAGAATTAGATTGGGTGGGACAGAGAGCATAGGAGTGTTTTCCCCACCCTCCTTAATCCCACTGTGGTGCCCTTGAGCAAGGCCCTTAACTCCAGCTGCTCCAGTAGAGTTGCTCAGTGGCCACAGGCCAGCCTGTGGTTATACTGTGCAGCTTCCTGTTGTGAATGTGTAACTGTGTGAGTGTGAACAGGGCATCCTTGAAAAAGAGAGGTTTCCTCTCAATGGAACTACCCTGTATAAATAAAGATTACATAAAAAATGTTAAAAAAAAATTATCCTGGACAAGGGACCAGTGGGCTTCAATGCTGCTCTCTGATAAGTTGATTCATGTTGAGCAGAAATGATGTTGGAGACGTCATGGAGAGCGCTATGTATCAGCCACTGTTGTCACCAGATGAGCCTTTGGTGGTGGTGGTGGTGTTACAGTCTGGGCAGGTGTGTCTAGTCAATACAGAACTGCCCTACACGTTGTGAATGGTTGCGTGACAAGCCATTACTACCTGAATAAAATCATTAATCCAGTCATTGTGCCCCTGCGTGAGCATCATTAGGGAACGGCTGCTGGAAGCTGGGGTACCTCAAATGGAGTGGCCTGCACTTTCTCCATACCTGAATCCCATAGAAAACCTATGGGATCAATTGATTCGCCGTGTAGAGGCTCAATGACATAAGGGCTGCCCTTCAAGAAGAGTGTAATGCCATGCCTTGGCAGACAATAAGTTGAATTGTGAACAGTATGAAGCATCGTTGTTGAGCTGTAATTGATGCTTATGGGCAACATGACAAGTTATTGAGACTGTAATGTATTGTTGTGAGTTTGCATTTTTGGTCCGGGCTTCCGTAGCTGCCGATTCCTACATGTTTGTCCCTGACTGCACCTTGTACCTGCTCTGCGCGGTTGCAATAAAAAAGGCTATTGCTAGTATGCTAGTCTCGTTGCTGTAGCTCAACTACATTAAATACTAAATAAGTACATTACCTGGTGTCAGAAGTCTGTCAAGAACGGTGCATGCAACCATGAACACACAGTTTGACCACCCGAGGTTCGACGAGGATGCAGCCAATTTGTATCAGGAATTCGAGAGGTTCTGCAGCCACATTAATTTTGTTTTTGACTGTCCGCTTTCAGTGCTAGAAGCGAAACAGAAAGCCAGCAGGCTTAGAATGTGGATCGGCACGCAAGGCAGCGACATCTACAAGATGCTGAACTGGGCTGACTGTGAGAGGGAGGATCCGTCTAAAATACTGGATAAGTTTACGAGTTACATACAGCCAATAAAGAGAAAAAGGATAGCCAGACACCATTTCAAGCAAAGAAAACAAGGTGTGATTGAGAGTTTTGACCATTTCGTGAAAGATTTGAGGCTTCTTCTGATGGACTGTGAGTACGCTGACTCAGACGACATGTTGATTAATGCTATAATAGCGGGGGTTAGAGAAAAACGAGTTCAGGAGGGACTGTTGGATAAAGGTGAAGAGCCAACACTGGCTAAAGCCATAGAAATTCCCCAGCAATTTGAAATGTTGCAAAAACAAATTAAAATAGTCAGAGGAAGATTTGCAAGTGTCAACAGTGTCCACAAGAGCAAAGCACACAGCCCATGTCAATAAAAAGTCACATAACAACATGCAGGCAAAGCCCACCCAGCTGAAACAGGAAACTGGAATGAAACCCAAAAACTGCTCAAAGTGTGGAAAGCACCCACAGCATGCTTACTTATCAGTTACTGAGGCACACAGGTGAACCGAAACACTCTCAAAGGGTACTGCGCTCACACCACAAACTGAAGCCAGTAGCTGCAGTTGACCTCCCACTGAAATATAAAGACCATGAAGCAGAAGCAGAACTGGAAATTGTGAACATTATTTAAGAGAATGTGCTCAGCGGTAAGACAGCTGAAGCCTTGGGCCTGATTGTCTGGTTGGACTCTTGGCAAGATGTTGCCTACAGAGACATGGTGGGCACTCCTACCCAAACCACCTCGAAACCTAACTACAGTGGTGTGAAAAAATGTTTGCCCCCCTCTTGAGTTCTCATTTTTTGTATGTTTGTTCACACTTAAATATTTCAGATGGTCAAATAGATTTAAATATTAGACAAAGACAGCACAAGTTAACACAAAATGCAGTTTTTAAATGAAAGTGTTTATTATTAAGGGTAAAAAAAAAAAAAAAAAATCCAAACCTACATGGCCCTGTGTGAAAAAGTGATTGTCCCCCTCCTGTTAAAACATAAATTAACTGTGGTCTGTAGTTTATCACATCTTTGGAAAGCTGAGTTCGATTTCTGTAGCCACACCCTGGCCTGATTACTGACACACCTGTTCTCAATCAAGGAATCACTTCAATAGGACCTGCCTGACAAAGTGAAGTAGACAAAAGATCCTCAAAAGTTAGATATCGTGCTGCAATCCAAAGAAATCCAGGAACAAATGAGAAACAAAGTAATTGAGATCTGCCAGTCTGGAAAAAGTTTTAAAGCCATTTCGCTTTGGGACTCCAGCAAACCACAGTGAGAGCCATTGTCCACAAATGGTGAACACATGGAACAGTGGTGAACCTTCCCAGGAGTGACCGGCCAACCAAAATTACCCCAAGAGCGCAGCGATGACTCATCCAAGAGGTGACAAAAGACCCCACAACAACCTCCAAAGAGCTGCAGGCCTCACTTGCCTCAGTTAAGGTCAGTGTTCATGACTCCACCATTAGAAAGAGACTGGGAAAAAATGGCCTTCATGGCAGAGTTCCAAGACGAAAACCACTGGTGAGCAAAAAGAACATAAAGGCTCATCTCAGTTTTGCCAGAAAACATCTTGGTGATCCCCAAGACTTTTGGGAAAATACTCTGTGGACTGACGAGACAAAAGTTCAACTTTTTGGAAAGTGCGTGTCCCATTACATCCGTCGTAAAAGTAACACAGCATTTCAGAAAATGAACATTATACAAACAGTAAAATGTGGTGGTGATAGTGTGATGGTATTAGAATAATTTTGAGCTTAAATTAGGTGGCGGAGTGGTTAGCACTGTGGCAGCACAGCAACTCACCCTTGGCCGGGGGATCCTGGGTTTGATCCCAGCCCCCGACCAACAGTGATCTGTGTGGAGTTTGCATGTTCTCCCGGTGTCTGCGTGGGTTTACTCCGGGATTTCTCTGGTTTCCTCCCACATTCCAAAAACATGCAGGTTAGGTTAATTGGCATCAAACTGGGGATTCTAAATTGTCCTTAGGTATGACTGTGAGAGTGAATGGTTGTCTGTCTCTGTGTTGGCCCTGTGATGGACTAGCGATCTGTCCAGGGTGTACCCTGCCTCTCGCTCAAAAGATGCTGGGATAGGCTCCAGCCCCCCTGCGACCCGAAAAAGGATTAAGTGGAAGAAGATGAATGAATGAATGAATGAATGAATGAAAAATTATTCAAAGTCAAAAATCAGGCGGAAAGTTGGACTTAGGTACATCTATTACAAAAATATAAGGAGTCACCCCAATGGCCACCTTGGGGGAGAGATTACAAAGCATGACATTCAGACACACCTAGAATCTTTAAAGGATCCATTCTTCTAAGTCTGATATATACATATATATAGGTAGGGGAGGATGGGATGAGAGGAGGAAAGGAGAAGGACAGACAGAAAGTCCTGATAACTGGGCTTATCCAGGCGGACGTCACAGACACTCTGGAGACATGGGGTCATGAAGACATGAGATCCATAAAACTAACAGAATGTTCATAAAACACTAATCTATGTAAGCTGAGGAGTTTCTGTGCATTCTTGTGACCCAAAACAGGACATGTCAGAGAGATTATAAAAGTGGCTTAGATCATTCCTTACGCATGTAATGACCCTGTACTGATCTCCAGTCTGAACTCTCTGAAATTGCTCACAGAAACATGCCAAGAATATATGAACTTATCTTATATGGAATGCACATATAAACATTAAACATGGCGTATGAAAGGTATGATACTTCTCTAATTTAATATATTATTAATATCAATTATAATGTAGCTAATATGGAATTTTTCTATCAGATGGTCTGAGGCTGTTTTGCTGCTTCAGGACCTGGAAGACTTGCTGTGGTAAATGGAACCATGAATTCTGCTGTCTACCAAAAAATCCTGAAGGAGAATGTCCGGCCATCTGTTCACGACCTCAGCTGAAGTGTACTTGGGTTCTGCAACAGGACAAAGATCCAAAACACACCAGCAAGTCCACCTCTGAATAGCTTAAAAAAACAAAATGAAGACTTTGGAGTGGCCTAGTCAAAGTCCTGACCTGAATCTGATTAAGATACTGTGGCATGGTCTTAAAAAGGCGGTTCATGCTCGAAAAGCCTCCAGTGTGGCTGAATTACAACAATTCTGCAAAGATGAGTGGGCCAAAATTCCTCCACAGTGCTGTAAAAGACTCATTGCCAGTTATTGCAGATGCTTGATTGCAGTTGTTGCTGCTAAGGATGGCCCAACCAGTTATTAGGTTTAGGGGGCAATCACTTTTTCACACAGGGCCATGTAGGTTTGGATTTTTTTTTCCCCTTAATAATGAACACCTTCATATAAAAACTGCATTTTGTGTTTACTTGTGTTATCTTTGTCTAATATTTAAATTTGTTTAATGATCTGAAACATTTAAGTGTGACAAACATACAAAAAAATGAGAAATCAGGAAGGGGGCAAACACTTTTTTATACCACTGTATATGCACACTAGCTGGACTACAGGGTTTTCCTGAACTGACACGCACCACAGGAACCTTGCTAGGGAAATGCAGCATAAAAATTGACCCAAATGCAAAGGGCGTCATGCATCCAGTGTGTCGTCAACCAGTTGCACTCCGAGCCAAAATAGCCAAGAAGCTCAAGCGAGATAGTAAAAGAAAGTTGCATTGTCAAAATAGACCACCCGACTGAATGGGTCAGTTCTTTGGTTGTTGTCACATGCAATGACAAAATTATAATCTGTATAGATCCAAGTGACCTGAACAAAGCGGTAACAAGGGAGCATTACCCCATACGCACCATAGAAGAGGTCATATCAGCCATGCGAGGTGGGAAAGTCTTTTCGGTCCTGGATGCAAAGTCGGGATTTCTTCAGATAGAGCGAGATGAAGCATCATCTCTCCTTACAACCTTCACCACACCAGTCGGCAGGTTTAGATGGTGAGGCTGCCTTTTGGCATAAAATGCACTCCTGAGATATTCCAGTGAATCATGGATCAAATGCTCGAAGGCATTAGTGGGGCTACAGGTGTGATGAATGATATTCTTAAAGCAGCGCCCTCCGTGGAGGAGCATGGTACAATACTCAGCAAAATAGTTGAGAGAGCCACAAGCTACAGTCTG
The DNA here is from genome assembly GCA_020510985.1 of Pholidichthys leucotaenia. Classification (NCBI taxonomy): domain Eukaryota; kingdom Metazoa; phylum Chordata; class Actinopteri; order Cichliformes; family Pholidichthyidae; genus Pholidichthys; species Pholidichthys leucotaenia. The sequence continues at coordinate 202,770,549 of CM035846.1, forward strand.
AAGCTTAATTTCAACCAGTGTCACAGCCGATAATCAGCAGTGCCATATTTAGGTCATCTGATTACAGCTGATGATCTGTGCCCTGACCCAGCAAAAACGGAGGCTGCCAGGAGCACGTCCCCACCAACAAACTAGGAAGGTGTCCGCCTCTTCTTAGGGTTTGTAACATACCTTGAAAAGTTTATTCCAAACCTAAGTGAAGTAGACACTCCTCTGCGACAGTTCATGAAGGCTAATGTTGAGTTTTCATGGCAGCCAGCACAACAGCAAACCTTCAACAAGCTCAAGCAGCTTGCAACAACAACAAGCTCAAGCACTTCTAGACCCCAGGACCACTCCACTTGAATCAGTAAGTCTGTCACCAGCTCAACTGCTCATGGACAGGAGGCCTCGCAACAAATTGCCTACTGCTACTTAGACCCATAGCCCACAACCCTGCCAGAGTCAAGTGTCTGCTAGACAAGACCAAGCACACTCAGAAATTCTACTATGACAGCAAGAGAGCAACCAAGTCCCGTACTGCCCTGCAGTCTGGAGATGAAGTCAGGATGGAACCGTATCCTGGAAGCCACAGGTGGGCCCCTGGAGTCATAATTCAGTCGCACAGTGCGCCACGATCCTACATTGTGGATAGTGGAGGTAAGATGTTCCGCTGCAACAGCAAACATCTCCCCACCAGCACTGCAGCTGCCAACAAATCACGCCACATGATGTGTGATGAAGCTTGATGACCCCTGCAGTAGCCTCCTCCAGTCCCTCCAGAACCACATCCTTCGTCAGTCGAAGTACCCACACATTCCCCACAAGCACAACCAAATGAACTGTATACTACCAGACGGGGCAGAGTAGTGAAACCCCCTGATACACTGAACTTGTGATAGCACTTGGAGCCTATAGGATGTTCGGGGACAGGTGTGGTAAAGACACCTGAAGGAAGTAATGTGCTAGTAACCTCTCCTTCCTAGTTAATAGCTTAAGTTCTGTTTTTCGTCATCCTGAGGACACAAAAACATTGGACTAGTTTGTTGCTCTTTAAAAAAAGAGAGAGAAAGATGGCAGTAGCAACAATATTCTTAACCAGGTATGGCAGCTGTTACTGTTTACAGCAATACAGATCACTGGGGCTGCATTAATTTTCTTTCACTGAGGAAGGGAGATGTATTGTTATTGTGAGTTTGCGTTTTGGGTCTGGGCTTCCGTAGCTGCCTACTACATGTTTGTCCCTGACTGCACCCTGTACCTGCTCTGCACGGTTGCAATAAATAAAAAGGTTGTTGCTAGCATGTTAGTCTCGGTGCTGTCTCTCAACTATGTTAAGTAAGTACATTGGAGACATTGGCATGTTTTGTTCTGGTACATCAACCATTGTTGTTGACTTTTCTTTCAATAAGTTGTTTGAGATGAGGAAATCACCATTGCATGCATCTACTTAAATGCCCTACTTTGATGATATCACTGTAGCGTGAGCTTTTTTCATGTTCCATAAATTTCACCCAAAAGCCAAATATCACTAACATTTTGTGAGTAGTGTATATCGTCATATTGCACAGCCCTATTTCAACATGGTCTCCCCTTTGGTCCACACATTTCTTTCATCGGTGTTGCAGCGCTTGGATCCCTGCGGTTGAAAAATAACCATGTTTGGTCAAATTTAACCACTATGAACTTTTCAGCCCCCCCTCGTACTACGATGTATACCAGCGTGCTTCAGTGTGCTCTTAACATGTACAGAACTTAGCCTCAACTTATTAGACATACACCAGCGTATTGGCCTTTCTTTTTTTTTTTTTAAACATTAGCATACACTGCCTAAATTGTCAAGAGGTGACAGGGGCTTAAAGCGTCTTTTGGTGTCATGAAAAGTAATATATATATAGTATTCTGCAAGTTCTACCAGTGCAGTACTCCTCACCCAAATTGAACTGAGCATTTACTGCTGGATTGTGTGGGCATGTGAAATAAACTTATTCTGCTTTTGTATCTCAGTTGAAGGAGAGCCTGCATAGGCTGCCTGCATCTCTGAATCAGTTGGTGCAGTTCAGTCTGGAGAGACTCTGCTCCCAGTACAGTGCCATGCGGGGACTCCGCTGGGCTCTGGCAGTGCTTACTGTCAGCACCACTGGTAAGAAATCAGACATTTTCAACAGCATTTTTAATACATTTTGAGTTGAAAGATTTCTCCTTAACGAAAAAAAAAATTGAATTGTGGCAGTGAGCCGAGCTATAGCTTCAGTCATTTTTGACAGTTAATCGTACAGTCAGTATTTCTCCATATTCAATGAAAGTACTGTATTGGAAATCTTCTGATTTGTAGTTCATTTTGGTGAAGCCGAAATTAGCTAATGCGATGATGTAACATACGTCTTCCATCTGTCCTTCCACATTTCATGGGAATTACTACTCCTCTTTGATATTTTCCCCACTGCTCACCAAACTCAGTCACAATGATCCTCAGGTAGGTCTGCATCTAATTTGTGCTCCAGGACATGGTCAAAGGTTAAGAGATTCAAGATTCAAAGATTTTATTTGTCAATACTACTATACGTACAGGACGTACAGAACTGAAATGCCATTTCTTTCTCTTCAGTGGTGTGCGCAATATAAAAAAAGGAATAAGGCTGGAAAAACAACAGCAGTCTTATGTACAGTAATGCTATCCATAGTGCAAATGGCGACAAAAGATAAAACCCAGACATCCCATAGGGCAAATAAAGATAAACGATAAAGCCCAGCAATCCTACACACCTGGACAAAATTGTTGGTACCCCTCTGTTAATGAAAGAAAAACCCACAATGGTCACAGAAATAACTTGAATCTGACAAAAGTGGTAATAAATAAAATTTCTATGAAAATTAACCAATGAAAATCAGACAATGCTTTTGAATTGTGGTTCAACAGAATTATTTAAAAAAACAAACTCATGAAACAGGCCTGGACAAAAATGATGGTACCCTTAATTAACCCCTTGCACTCTGGTCAATTTCCCTAAAAACGCCAAAAAATAACGTACCCAAAGTAAATCAAAAGCTGTTCTTCAACCCTTTGCAGCATCTTCATGGGGTTGGTCTCATTTAAAAGGAAACACTTTGAATTTTTTTGGCAAAACAGTCATAATCTCTCTAAGTGCTCCGGCCACTGAGTAACAGTCATCTAAACATACTGAACTTGAAGAAAATAAATTTCGCCTGGGTGTTTTTTTGGATACAAACGCTTGCAAATAACACACAGCTGTCAGACCCGGGCTGGAAAATGCAACAGAAATGTAGAACCAAGTGTTATCCAGCTGAGGTCAAAATTTTGTAACAATACCACAAAAAATGAATATATTACACAGCTTTCTTCACAGGTTGTTCCCAGGCGTTTTTGAACTGTGCCAAATTGTGCCAAATGGCACAGTTTGGAAAAACGTCTAACTTTTGAATGATTCAATTTAGAAGCTTGATGTTGGGCTATAATGAAAGGTGACACTCAGGGCTGTGTGTGTGTGGGGGGGGGGTTGTTTATTCATTCATGAACAAACAAGCCCCCATACACAAAGAAGCATGCCACGTAAAAAATGTGTGGCTTTTTTTTTTTTTTTTTTTTTTTTTTTACAAGAAAAAATAACCTACAGTGCACTAAAAATTATACTAGAATATCTGTAATGTAGAAGATAACCCCCCCCCCCCGCTACAGAGGACGGACATCGCCCAGTGCGCCGCGGTCTACTACGCACAGTTGTACTAAAATATCTGCAATCCGCTACAGAAGAGTAGCGGGGGGGGGGGGGGGCGTTTACAGTCCGGACGCGGCGCACGGAGTCCAGTTCGTGCGCCATGGTGCGCTGCGGTCTACTACGCACAGTTGTAATTTACCGATCGGTCCAAAGTCATTTTGATTACAATTTTCAGGGATAAAGAATAATTTAGCTTATAACACTTACCTGTCCACAACAGCAGTGTCGCTGGCGAACGTCTCTTCCTCATTGTCAGACGAACATGACGCTGGTCCGCTTGTTACGGACTCGTGGTTCTGGTCACGCGACCCGGTCAAACCATAATTCCATTATTGCGGTTTTGCGCTTCCATGATTGCGGTTTTGGCGAACGATTTTTCAAAACAAATAAGAACAGTAGTAAGAAAAAAAGACTGGCGAACGCGTGTGTGTCACCCAGCGGCTAAAACAAAACAGATTTTGCAAGGGAGGCACGCTTTCGAACTACTGTGCTTCAATTGGCTCACTGTATTCGCAGCCGTTGGTAGGCGGGCCCTTCTTGCTAGGTTTTCAGTCATTGGTTCTTCAAGGTTTCAGAAACCCAATTCAAGGCTCTTATTAGTCGAATGAGAGGTCAATCACATCTAAACCAATCAAAGCGCTCCTTTGGCTTTCTGTTCGCGGCTGTGTCTGTAGTGGAAGAATGGAAATGCAGGTGGTTTTTTTTTTTTCAGTGCCTCCTAGGACGCACACTAGGACACCCTTGTGCGCCCTAAGACACAGAGACGTGTCCGCCCGCGGTACACCGAAGTGCAACAGGTTAATATTTTGTTGCACAACCTTTTCAGGCAATCACAGCAATCAAACGATTTCTGTAACTGTCCATGAGACTTCTGCACCTCTCAGCAGGTATTCTGGCCCACTCCTCATGAGCAAACTGCTCCAGTTGTCTCAGGTTTGAAGGGTGCCTTCTCCAGACGGCATGTTTCAGCTCCTTCCACAGATGTTCAATAGATTTAGATCAGGGCTCATAGGCCACTTTAGAATAGTCCAATGTTTGGCTCTTAGCCATTCTTGGGTGGTTTTAGCTGTGTGTTTTGGGTCATTATCCTGTTGCAAGACCCATGACCTGCAACTGAGACCAAGCTGTCTGACACTGGGTAGCACATTTCTCTCTAGAATACCTTGATAGTCTTGAGATTTCATTGTACCCTGCACAGACTCAAGACACCCTGTGCCAGATGCAGCAAAGCAGCCCCAGAACATAACAGCACCTCCATGTTTCACAGTAGGGACAGTGTTCTTTTCTTGGTATGCTTCATTTTTGCGTCTGTGAACATAGAGCTGATGTGCCTTGCCAAAAAGTTCCAGTTTTGTCTTGTCTGTCCATAGGACATTCTCCCAGAAGCTTTGTGGCTTGTCAACATGCAGTTTGGCAAATTCCCATCTGGCTTTTTTATGATTTGTTTTCAACAGTGCTGTCCTCCTTGGTCATCTCCCTTGAAGTCCACTTTGGCTCAAACGACGACGAATGGTGCGATCTGACACTGATGCACCTTGACCTTGGAGTTCACCATGAATGTGTTTAGAGGTTGTTCTGGGCTCTTTTGTAATCATTTGTATTATCCGTCTCTTCCATTTTTCATCAAGTTTCCTCCTGCGCCCACGTCCAAGGAGGCTGGCTAGAGTCGTGTGGATCTTAAATTTCTGAATAATATGTGCAACTGTAGTCACAGGAACATCAAGCTGCTTGGAGATAGTCTTATAGCCTTTACCTTTAACATGCTTGTCTATAATTTTCTTTCTAATCTCCTGAGACAACTCTCTCCTTTGCTTCCTCTGGTCTCTGTTTAGTGTGGTAAACACCATGTCACCAAACAGCACAGTGACTACTTGTCACCCTTTAAATAGGCCGACTGACTGATTACATGTTTGTAGACACCTGTGATGTTAATTAGAGGACACATCTTGGTTGAACATGTCCCTATGGTCACATTATTTTCAATCTTTTCTAGGGGTACCATCATTTTTGTCCAGGCCTGTTTCATGAGTTTGTTTTTTGAAGTAATTCTGTTGAACCACAATTCAAAAGCATTGTCTGATTTTCATTGGTTAATTTTCATAGAATTTTTATTTATTACCACTTTTGTCAAATTGAAGTTATTTCTGTGACCATTGTGGGTTTTTCTTTCATTAACAGAGGGGTACCAACAATTTTGTCCACGTGTGTATATACAGAAAAAGGTAGAGCAGTAATACTTGGTAGTTGCAAGTTTGATGTGGTAGTGTAGGTGCAGACAGTGACAGATTGGACTTCACATGATCAATATTGCAATAACAGACAGCAGCAGGTATGACATTTGTGACCGGTCCTGGCGAAATGAGTTGGAATGCGCACCACGTCATTACAAGCTACAGGCACAAGAAATCGTAAATCAGGACTCTTCTTTGTTTGCTAGCGGTAAGTCCTGGGAAAACTCCCATGAGTGCCTGGTATCATTGAAAAGCTTAGAAAACGTACTTTCTAAAAATGCAAATGTTTTTGCGGAAGACGTAGCTTCGGACCGATCGAACTTGAGTTTTCAACGTAGCCAAAATATAAGTAGATCGTCTTTTTCCGGGTCCATTTTTGCACACTTCCTACAAATTAAATATCATTTTGAAGGTCTTTCAATACAGAATATGGAAAAAACATTAGCTTAGTTTTGATAATTTCCTCAGTGACTCATTTTCCCAGCATGGGTCACATTTGTGCAAATGGTTGCAGTAAGATGCAGAGATGCACAGCAGCAGATGTATTACTGTTGGTGTGCCAAATCTTTCTGTGCAAACAGCTGAGGTAGTGATTGTGCGGGTGAGTGTGTTGCGGTCCGGGTGGGGGGGGCGCAAGGAAGTGGACAGAGTTCAGGGTCCTGATGGCCTGGTGAACAAAGCTGTTTAACAATCTGGTGGAGCAGACCTGGAGGCTCCGGTACCTTTTCCCCGAGAGCAGGGGGCTGAAGAGGGAGTATAAGGAGTGGGAGATGTCACCTGCAATGTTGATGGCTCAGCGGATGAGGTAAATGTCCAAGAGGGGGGGCAGGGGGGCACTAGTGATCTTGCTGGCAGCTTTCACTGTGCATTGCAGTGTCTTCTGGCAGGAGGCGGTGCAGCTTCCATACCACACCGTGATGCAGCTGGTGAGGATGCTCTCAATGGTGCCCCGGTAGAATGAGCACATGAAGGGGCGTGGGACTTGTGCTTTCCTCAGTTTGCGGAGGAAGTGGAGGCGAGTTTGAGCCTCCTTGGCCAGTGATGTAGTGTTGTTGGACTCGGAGAGGTCCTCAGAGATGTGCACCTTCAGGAACTTGGTGCTGGTCACCCTCTCCACAGCTGCTCCATCAATGATCAGAGGGGAATGCTGTGTGTGTGTCCCCTGAAGTCGACCACAATCTCCTTGGTTTTTCCCACGTTCAGGAAGAGATCATTGTCTTTACACCGCTGGACCAGTTGGCGCACCTCATTTCTGTAGTTGGCCTCCTCATTGTTGGTGATGCCAACTACAGAAATGAGGTGAGCCAACTTGGCAATTATGATTTCACGCAAAATGAAACTCCTTCTAGGCCATTGACCTTGACTGTAAGCACATTTGAGCTAGTTCTACATCTAGGCTGTACTTAAGGTCAAGGTCAGCACTCAGGAGATTTGAGCTCACATGGGGTGATTTCATCAGGCCAGAATGAGCTACTCAGTTATTGATGGTCTGCTTCTTAACCTCCATCCTCTATTGTGTTTAAATTTGTTTTTCACAAAAGTTATGTTTAAATTGTGTGCACCCTCCAAGTCTAGCAGACTGGTAGAATGTTGAATTTTCTTCATAGTAAAGGGGAAAGTAAAATATTTTTAAGTCTGTATGAGGGATGTCCTGATCCGATCTCAAATATCCAATCGGGGGCACGATCAAGGCTTTTGTGACTCGATTAGTATTTGGGCCATTGGGTTCATTTCTGTTCAAGTCTCTGTTGTTTTCCACAGTTGTTTTACATCAGCCTTACCATAACATGGCAACCATACAGAGTTGTGGAAGGGAAGGTGTTGCCATGTTTGCAACACTGTAATGCTGTGTGGCATACTTTGAGTATTAAGTTGTCAAGCAAATACATGGCATTGATTTACCCCCCCCCCCCTTTAATATACTTAATGGTGTGTAGTTTGCAAGAATGTGTTGTAGGAAAATGCAAGTATCGAATTGTGACTTGGTATCAGGCGATAATCAATCTTAAATAACTGATCAGTGTCTGGGACAAAAAATATTCATCAGGACATCATTCTTTTCTGTGCAATATTGCAGTCCTTTTTTATTGATGGCATTATTTAGCTGTTGCTGCTGTCAGCTCTCAAATACAGTGAAATGTGAGCCGTTTCATCCCTTGTGCTCAGCACACTCTCAAAACTTGGGTCAGTATTCAAAAGTTAATTACTGCATTTAAAGATGTACTCCAGTGGATATAAATCCCCTATAAAAACAAATCTACATTGTCTAAAATGGTATCTTCTGCCCTTTTTCTTCAAAAAAAAAAAAACCCCTTTAATTGTCTTACAGTTTCATGTCAATCTTTTCACTCCTCCCCCACCCACTTCAAATGCTTGAATCAGTGATTACTAGACCCAACCATATACCACAAGGCTAATGTTGGCTAGCACTACATTATCAGAATAAATCCTTCAGAATAAATCCTGTGATTAAAAAAACTTCCTGGTCGAAGGACATGCCCAGTTACATGCACAATAGGGGTGGGTATCTTTAGGCACCTCACGATTCGAGCCATTTGCGATTCAGGGGGCTCCGAGTTGAGCCGATTACGATTCTCGATGCATCTAATCCTTTTTTTCTATTCTGTATTTTTTTTTCCTCCCACTGTGTGACTGTTGAGGGTGAATGATGACTAAATGAAATAAACACACTATTAATTAAGATAAGATAAGCCTTTATTAGTCCCACAATGGGGAAATTCCAGGATTGCAATAGCACAGGGATAGCAACACTCAGAGCAATAATTTAGAAGATAAGAAAATAAGAGCAGTGAATATGCATATGTACACTTAAATATATAAATATATATACACAGTGCGGAGCATTGCAGCTAGATAGAATAAACCACATAACCGTCTATTTAGTTACCCCACATAGTATGAATATGTACCCATACATATTGTCACCCTCCGTAGCGACTGATATTGTCCCAGTTGTATACTGGAGGGGACCATTTGTGTAAGTCTGTTGTGTCTTTTGCATTCAATACTATTAGGTCGTCACGTTTTTTTGCTATCTCTGTGTGCAGCCCTGCTTAGGTTATACAGTCTGACAGCCGTAGGTAGGAAGGACCTGTGAAACCTCTGCCGCGCACCTAGGATGGTGTAGCCTACTGCTAAATGAGCTCCTCAGTGTGTTCAGTATGTCCTGCATAGGGTGGGACTCGGACTCCAGCAGAGATGACAGCTTAGCCACCATCCTTGTCTCTCCTATCTCCTCCACTGGGTCAAGGCGCTGTCCCAGGGCAGAGCTAGCTTTCTTGATTAGTTTGTTCAGTCTCTTCCTATCGGCTGCTGTGATGCCACTGCCCCAGCAGACCACTCCAAAAGTGATGGCTGATGCCACCACCGAATTGTAGAAGGTCTTCAGGAGCACCCCTTGTACACCAAAAGACCTGAGCCTCCTCGGTAGGAACAGCCTGCGCTGTCCCATCTTGTAATTACACAAATGTGCGATGAATTATTTATAATTGGAAATGAAAAGCTCTTTCATTAAACAACTGTCAGTTATTTAAAATTGGAATTAAATATCTAATTTATTAAATACATATACAAGTATTGGGGTGGGGATCTTTAGGTGCCTTTTATGATTACGATGCATTTTTTTTCCCCAACATGTAAATATTAGAAAAAGGACTTACTGCACTTCATTCCAAAGAAAATGTAGCTGTTGCAGGTAATGGTCAGCTTAAGGACATCAAAATCACAGAGGAAAAGAGTCTGGAGCACACTGTCAGATTCAGTCTTTATTGGTGCCAAGACAATTTATTTTTTTAAATTTTGTATACTTTTTTAATCCCAGAGGGAAATTCAGGGCATCTATATGTATGGCTGAGGCAGCAACAGTGCGGCGTCAATCCCTTCACCATTCACACATTCACACCTAGGGCCACTTTGGAGTCTCCAATTTACCTAAACTTACATGTTTTTGGCCTGTGGGAGGAAACCGGAGTACCCGGGGTAAACCCACGCAGACACGGGGAAAACATGCAAACTTCACACAGAAGGGTCACTGAGGGTGGCACAGTGCTAATCACTGCTCCACCAAGCTGGTGGCTAATACTGTATACCGACTAATATACATACAGTATCTTACAAAAGTGAGTACACCCCTCACATTTTTGTAACTATTTTATTATATCTTTTCATGGGACAACACTGAAGATATGACACTTTGATATAATGTAGTCAGTGTACAGCTTGTATAACAGTGTAAATTTACAGTCCCCTAAAAATAACTCAACACACAGCCATTAATCTCTAAACTGCTGGCAACAAAAGTGAGTACACCCCAAAGTGAAAAGGTCCAAATTCTACCCAAAGTGTCAATATTTTGTGTGGCCATCATTATTTTCCAGCACTGCCTCTTGGGCATGGAGTTCACTAGAGCTTCACAGGTTGCCACTAGAATTCTCTTCCACTCCTCCATGACAACTTCACAGAGCTGGTGGCTGTTAGAGAGCTTGCACTCCTCCACCTTCCGTTTGAGGATGCCCCACAGATGCTCAATAGGGTTTAGGACTGGAGACATGCTTGGCCAGTCCATCACCTTTACCTTCAGTTTCTTTAGCAAGGCAGTGGTTGTCTTGGAGGTGTGTTTAGGGTCATTATCATGTTGGAATACTGCCCTGTGGCCCAGTTTCAGAAGGGAGTGGATCATGCTGTGCTTCAGTATGTCACAGTACATGTTGGCATTCATGGTTTCCTCAATGAACTGTAGCTCCCCAGCACCGGCAGCACTCATGCAGCCCCAAACCATGACACTCCCACCACCATGCTTGACTGTTGGCAAGACACCGTTGTCTTTGTACTCTCACCTGGTTGCTGCAACACAAGCTTGACACCATCTGAATCAAATAAGTTAATCTTGGTCTCATCAGACCACAGGACATGGTTTCAGTAATCCATGTCCTTCGTCTGCTTGTATTCAGCAAACTGTTTGCGGGCTTTCTTGCGCATCATCTTTAAAAGGGGCTTCCTTCTGGGACGACAGCCATGCAGACGAATTTGATGCAGTGTGCGGCCTATGGTCTGGGTACTGACAGGCTGAACCCCCACCCCTTCAATCTCTGCAGCAATGCTGGCAGCACTCATATGTCTATTTTCAAAAGACAACCTCTGGATATGACGCTGAGCACATGCACTCAACTTCTTTGGTCAACCATGGCGAGGCCTGTTCTGAGTGGAACCTGTCCTGTTAAACCGCTGTATGGTCTTGGCCACTGTGCTGCAGCTCAGTTTCAGGGTGTTGGCAACTTCTGATAGCCTAGGCCATCTTTATGTAGAGCAACAATTCTTTTTTCAGATCCTCAGAGTTCCTTGCCATGAGGTGCCATGTTGAACTTCCAGTGACCAGTATGAGAGTGTGAGACCGATAACACCAAATTTAACACACCTGCTCCCCATTCACACCTGAGACCTTGTAACACTGAGTCACATGACATCAGGGAGGGAAAATAGCTAATTGGACACAATTTGGACATTTTCACTTAGGGGTGTACTCACTTTTGTTGCCAGCGATTTAGACATTAATGGCTGTGTGTTGAATTATTTTGAGGGGACAGCAAATTTACACAGTTACACAAGCTGTACACTGACTACTTTACATTGTATCTATTGTCAGTGTTGTCCTATGAAAAGATGTAATAAAACATTTACAAAAATGTGACGGGTGTACTTACTTTTGTGAGATACTGTACATCCTCTTCAGTCTTCTTAGCAAAAATATGAGGGGTGTACTCACTTTTGTGAGATACTGTACATCCTCTTCAGTCTTCTTAGCTTGTAGACTTATTACTGATTTTTAACATTTATTTATTTTTTCAGGATATTGCATATTAATTAACACTTTACATGTAAATACACAACGGAGACAAGACAATTACAATTAAGACAATTAGTTATTATCAAGGGTGGCAACAACGCTGTTCATTTAAATGTGAAATATACTGTCTGGGTCCATATTTATATTTTGCTGGGTAAGTTAACTAACTGTAATGCTGTTGATACCATCTCGCTGCAATTCTCCTGCACTGTGTACTTTCAGTGGTGTGAAAAAGTCTTTGCCCCTTCCCGATTTCTCTCTTCTTTTTTTTTTGTTTGTCACACTTAAATGTTTCAGATCATCAAACAAATTCAAGTATTAGACAAAGATAACACAAGTAAACACAAAATGTAGTTTTTAAATGAAGGTGTTAACTATTCAGGAAAAAAAAAAATCCAAACCTACATGGCTCTGTGTGGTGAAAAAGTGATTGTCCCCCCCCCCCCCCCTTAAAACATAAATTAACTGTGGTTTATCATATCTTTGGAAAGTTGAGTTCAGTTTCTCTAGCCACACCCAGGCCTGATTACTGCCACACCTGTTCTCAATCAAGAAATTACTTGATTAGGATCTGCCTGACAAAGTGAAGTAGACCAAAAGACCCTCAAAAGCTAGACGTCATGCTGTGATCCAGAGAAATTCAGGAACAAATGAGAAACAAAGTAATTAAGATCTGTTAGTCTGGAAAAGGTTATAAAGCCATTTCTAAAGCTTTGGGACTCCAGTGAACCACAGTGAGAGCCATTATCCACAAATGGCAGAAACATGGATCCAGGAGCCAACCAAAATTACCCCAAGAGCACAGCAATAACTCATCCAAGAGGTGACAAAAGACCCCACAACAATATCCAAAGAACTACAGGCCTCACCTGCCTCGGTTAAGGTCAGTGTTCATGACTCCACCATAAGAAAGAGACTGGGCAAGAGTTCCAAGATGAAAACCATTGCTGAGCAAAAAGAACATAAAGGCTCCTCTCAGTTTTGCCAGAAAACATCTTGATGATCCCCAAGACTTTTGGAAAAATACTCTGTGGACTGACGAGACAAAAGTTGAACTTTTTGGAAGGTGTGTGTTCCATTATATCTGGCTTAAAAGTAACACAGCATTTCAGAAAAGAAACATTATACCAACAGTAAAATATGGTAGTGGTAGTGTGATGGTCTGGGGCTGTTTTGCTGCTTCAGGACCTGGAAGACTTACTGTGATAAATGGAACCATGAATTCTGCTGTCTACCGAAAAATCCTGAAGTTGAATGTCCGGCCATCTGTTGGTGACCTCAAGCTGAAGCACACTTGGGTTCTGCAGCAGGACAATGATCCAGAACATACCAGCAAGCCCACCTCTGAATGGCTTCAGAAAAACAAAATGAAGACTTTGGAGTGGCCTAGTCAAAGTCCTGACCTGAATTTGATAAAGATGCTGTGGCATGACTTTAAAAAAGCAGTTCATGCTCAAAAACCCTCCAATGTGGCTGAATTACAACAATTCTGCAAAGATGAGTGGGCCAAAATTCCTCCACAGTGCTGTAAAAGACTCATTGCCAGTTATTGCAAACGCTTGATTGCAGTTGTTGCTGCAAAGGGTGACCCAACCAGTTATAAGGTTTAGGGGGCAGTCACTTTTTCACACAGGGCCATATAGGTTTGGATTTTTTCCCCCTTAATAATAAACACCTTCATATAAAAACTACATTTTGTGTTTACTTATCTTTGTCTAATATTTAAATTTGTTTGATCTGAAACATTTAAGTGTGACAAACGTGCAAAAAATGAGAAATCAGGAAGGGGCAAACACTTGTTCATACCACTGTAACTATGTACATATGTATATTTGTTTACTACTTTGGCTAGCCAATTGTTATTTTTATTTACTATTACTCTGAATGCTGTTATCCCTGTGCTGCTTTAATCATGGAATTTCTCCATTGTGGGGACTAGTAAAGGCTCATCTTAAATATGCCTGATTGTTGCCAGACCTTATTTGCTATATCCTTTTTAACTGTTCTAATTCACATGTGGCAGTGAGTGAAAGATGCCAATAATATTTATCAAGTGTATAATAATAATAATAATAATGTTCCAAACACTCTGTCTTCTTCAAAGTCAGACACAGAAGCGTTGGGTTAGTCTAAACATCAATAAAGGCTGTCAATTTCACAGTGGGTTTTAACTCTCTTTCTCTGTCAAAGAAATGTTGTACACATTTCTAATGAAAAATAAAAGCATTCCTACATGCTGATTTCAGCCTTTCCATGTTTTGGTCTAGCCGCGGCTGTGCGTCGGTTGACCTGTGTTTCACACATGTGCATTGACTGCAATCTACAGTCCATATAGGATGATAGTGACGCTCCAACAAACTGATCTGAACACCCATAATTAAACAAAATGAGGAGTTTTGTACCAGTGTTGACTGCTGCAACATATTTACTACATGACATGACAAATACTGTCCGGGCGCCAACTTCCGCTTTTAAGAGTCTGCCTTTTTCGTTCCGTTAACATTAATTACGTTATTAATCAAGGGTCCTTATATACAGACAGCATGAAAGCGACGCTCTAGCAACCTGACACAAATAAAACGAGCAGTCGCTCTTCAGTGTTGTGCGTTATGCAAAATACTGTCCGGGTGTGCGCCAACTTCCACGTTTAAGGTTTTGCTTTTTTTTTTTTTTTTAACATTCCGGACATGTACAATTACATTAGAAATATATATTTAAGAATTGTAATTTTGCTATTTGTGCATCAATTCAGAATCGTTCAACGTTTATATCGAGATGAATCAGAAAAATGAATATTTCTCTCACCTTTAATGCATGGTGGCCCAGGATGATGACAGCAGTTTAATGGTAAAACCCCATTTTAATTTGGGTCAAGTTTTCCAAGTAGTTTGTTAAAAAATGCTAACTAGCCTGGAGGATAACATTATTTAGGCCACAGAGTCCTGATTGGCTCATCACTACCCACGTGCCAGCACCATGAATAGTTGCGTCACTAAAAATGTTCCGTCTCATCTTGCCTTTTTGCAGTGGCCGGGGCTTAACTGAAACTTGACAGCAAAAGAACAGATGAGAGATTTGAGTGATTTTGCTCATGATAAGTCTTGTAAGTCATAAAAACAAGTTAGACATGTTAACAAGAAAAAAAAAACCTTGATTTTTGGTGGCGTGTCACTTTAAGGCAAAATGAGGAATCTAAAAATTAGATGGTCTAGACCTTTGAAATATCATGCTTTCCTCAGAGACTCATAATTAAGCTCCTGGAAGTGGTGGGCAAAGTTATTCTACCCGCTGTTCCCTAAAATAAGTTGCACTTATAAACTGTAACACACCACACTACCTCTGGCTCCTTCACCATCCTTTTTCCCCCCCACAGGCCTGAAGGAAAAAGACTTTTCCTCTGTGCTCAACACGTGCAATGATCTGACCTCTCTGAACAGACCGCTCACATGGCAGGAAGTGCTGCAGCTGTCCAGGAAGCCCAAAGGGCGCATTCCCATGGTCACATTCACCTGGATGCTGGAGAGTTTGAAAAGGTAATAATGCAGGACAAATTAAGTGTAGTAAATCCAAGAACGAAATGGATCAATTTTGGGATATGACCATTGTTTCTGTCAACTCTGATCTTCTCTAACATACTAATAATTTCACAAGTATTGCTCAACCATATTTGAATAATTGATCATTGTAAGGATAAATGTTCCCTTACTTTTTTAGTTGTGGGATTTTGTTGCATTTCTAATTTTTTACATCTGTATACAAAGCCAAGTTTCAGATTTTCTTCCAAGAGACTTGAGACACTGATTTTAATTCTCTCCTTCAGTCTGATTTCTCCATCTCGCTGCCACATCAAGGATGACTCACTGATGTTAACCAATCCTGAGGTGAGGCAAGTCTTTGAGGACACTTTTCTCCCAACAGAAAGTGACAGAAACAGAGCTCACCTCATACTGGCAGGTAAAATGTGCACAATTTGTTCTTAAATCTGCAAAGTTGGGTAAAAGGAAATTTAAAAGTATGTTTTGTGCAGCTCACCTGTGGACGCTGACCGACCCACAAGGACGAGGCACCTTCCTACACTGTGAGGCAGATCCTGTCAGGCATCTACCCTCTAGCCTGGTTAGAAATTTTTTATTATTACTTTTGATTGCAATTTCGCTCTAGTAGGATCACAGAGTTGGTGTTCCACTTTGATAGACTAAGGATAATGGAAGAGGATTAGTAGTTATTTATGCCTTGAGATATTAAGGAAAATCAGCTTGTATTTAATATTTTTTTTAATTTCTTGAACCATATTTAGTCCAAATAAGTTCATTTTGTCTCAACTAAAGCTATTTAGCTCATTTTCTTACCTGTAGAGTACTAGAAAAAAGGTTTTATTTACCTTGACGTTTTGAGAATTGTTCCTGCTGCCTTTGTTAGAAGGGTGACGTGATGTACAGGTGTGGCCATCCTGTCTGCTCCAACAGGACGATCATGCCCCGAGTTTTCATCCAGCCTTTTCACAACAGTGTTGCTACACCTGTCAGACACCTGAGGAAAAAAAAAAAAATGAACCAAAAATGGTAAATATGGGTATGGTCACGCTACCATACATCTGACTAATCATGGAACACATTCAGAGAATAATGAAAAAGTTCCATATTGACACTCCTGTGAAACTACACACACAACTAGGACAATTGTAAGTTCTCCCAGAAAAACAAAATGGATCAAGATAAAAGCTGCGTTGTCGTATTGCATGACAAAATATCCTGCTTGTCATGCAGGAAACAAAAAGTTGGAGAAACTGGAAGACCCTTCAGTACACAAAAGTGGGGCAATTGAGAATGTGAAAAAGAATAATCTGTTGGGTGCACAATACTAATAAGATAAGCCTTTATTAGTCTCACAACAGCACAGGGATAGCAACACTCAGAGCAATAATTTAGAAGATAAGAAAATAAGAGCAGTGAATAGACATATGTACACATAGATATATAAATATATATACACAGTGCGGAGCATTGTAGCTAGATGGACTAAACAGCATAATTGTCTATTTAGTTACCCTTCATGGTATGAATATGTACCCATACATATTGTCACCCTCCATAGCGACTGATATTGTCCTAGTTGTATACTGGAGGGGACCATTTGTGTAAGTCTGTTGCGTCTTTTGCATTCAATACTATTAGGTCGTCACTTTTTTTTTGCTATCTCTGCGAGCAGCCCTGCTTAGGTTATATAGTCTGACAGCTGTAGGTAGGAAGGACCTGCGAAACCTCTCAGTCGCGCACCTAGAATGATGTAGTCTACTGCTAAATAAGCTCCTCGGTGCGTTCAGTATGTCCTGCATAGGTTGGAACTCGGACTCCAGCAGAGATGACAGCTTAGCCACCATCCTTCTCTCCCCTATCTCCTCCACTGGGTCAAGGCGTTGCCCCAGGACAGAGCTAACTTTCTTGATTAGTTTGTTCAGTCTCTTCCTATCGGCTGCTGTAATGCCGTTGCCCCAGCAGACCACTCCAAAAGTGATGGCTGATGCCACCACAGTGTCGTAGAATGTCTTCAAGAGCACCCCTTGTACACCAAAAGACCTGAATCTCCTCAGTAGAAACAGCCTGCGCTGTCCCTTCTTGTAGAGTGCGTCGGTATTGTGTGACCATTCTAGTTTATTGTTCAGATGAACACCCAGGTACTTGTAGGATGTCACCATCTCAATGTCTATTCCCTGGATGTTTACTGGTGCTGTGAGGGGTTGTCCTTGCCTGCGGCAGTCCACTGCCAGCTCCTTAGTTTTCCTCGTCCTGGATAAGTCCTCTGTACTCAGCTTCATCTCTGTTGGAGATGAGGCTGACGATTGCAGAGTCGTCAGAGAACTTCTGTAGATGGCAGTGTGTTGTGTTGTGTGAGAAGTCCGCAGTATAAAGGGTGAACAGGAAGGGAGCTAAAACCGTTCCCTGGGGGGCCCCCTTGCTGCCGATGATCGTGTCGGACACACAATCCCGGGTTCTCACAAACTGTGGCCGGTTATTGAGGTAGTCCAGGATCCATGATGACAGGTGCCGGTCCACCCCTGCGTCATCGGTTGGATGGTGTTGAAAGCACTGGAGAAGTCAAAGAACATGATCCTCACCGCGTTCCCGGGCTTCTCCAGGTGGGACAGGGAATGGTGAAGGAGGAAGGCCACTGCATCCTCCACCCCAATGCCATGCTGGTAGGCGAACTGGAGTGGATCCATTGCTGGTCCCACCAGGGGGCAGAGGTGAGCAAGGAGCAGTCTCTCCAGGGTCTTCATCATGTGAGACGTCAGGGTCACTGGCCTGTAGCTGTTAAGGACTTTGGGGTGGGAAGTCTTTGGTACAGGTACCATGCAAGATGTTTTCCACAACTGTGGTACCCTCCCCAGCTTCAAGCTCAAGTTGAAGATGTGCTCCACAAGCCCACACAGCTGGTCTGCGCTGGACTTTAGGAGCTTGGCGCTGATGCCGTCTGGTCCCGAGGCCTTCCTCGCCTTGATATTCCTCAGCTCCATCCTCACCTGGGTCTTAGAGAGGGTCAGGTTGGGGGACTGTGTGCTGGGAGTGGGGGGGTGTTGATGGAGTGGGGTGTGGACAGCAGGTCTCGATGACTTAAGAGGCAGCAGTTGTTGGTGTGCAGGCGGATGGGAGGGCGGTTGGTCAAACCTATTAAAAAACAGGTTCAGATTGTTCACCCACTCCCTGCCCCCCAGTGGCCTGGGAGGAGATATTCTGGAGCCCAGAGATGGTTTTAAGGTTTCTCCAGACCCCGCTGATGTTGCTCTGTTGCAGCTTGATAGAGGTCTCCAATTTTCATCATAGGTATACCTCAACTATGAGAGACAAAATGAGGGAAAAAAAATCCAGAAAATCACATTGAAGGATTTTTAATGAATTAATTGGTAAATTCCTTGGTAAAATAAGTATTTGGTCACCTACAAACAAGCAAGATTTCTGGCTCTCACAGACCTGTAACAACTTCTTTAAGAGGCTCCTCTGTCCTCCACTCGTTACCTGTATTAATGGCACCTGTTTTAACTCTTTATCAGTATAAAAAACACCTGTCCACAACCTCAAACATTCAGATTCCAAACTCCACTATGGCCAAGGCCAAAGAGCTGTCAAAGGACACCAGAAACAAAATTGTAGACCTGCACCGGGCTGGGAAGACTGAATCTGCAATAGGTAAGCAGCTTGGTGTGAAGAAATCAACTGTGGGAGCAATTATTTGAAAATGGAAAACATACAAGACCACTGATAATCTCCCTCGATCTGGGGCTCCACGCAAGGTCTCACCCCGTGGGGTCAAAATGATCACGAGAACGGTGAGCAAAAATCCCAGAACCGGACTTCCGGTTATGGCTGCCACGTAAGAAGGACACGTCTCACTCTGCTCTGCTTCTGGAGAAAAAAAATCGGCAAATAACTCATTTGGGACAGAACGTATCCCAGCGTTTGAGCGAGGATATGTCGGTGAAGCCTAAGGCTGGAAAACCAAGTAGAGGGAAAAAGCGAGCCGCAGAAACAGTCCAAATTAACGGACTTTCAGGTCTGTGACGCAGCAGAGAAAGCACCAAATATGGCGAAGGAAGCTAACAATGGCGCGGGAGCTGCGGGAAGCGACACAGGTGCGTTGCTGGCGGCTATGAGTTCAATGAGAGCGGACTTTTCCTCTAGATTTGATGGGATTATGGCAGCGTTGGAAGGAATGAGAAAGGAATTGGGTGACTGTGTGGAACGAATGGCGCAGATGGAGCTTCGTATTTCCAGTGCTGAAGATGAAGTCAATTGTCTCCAATTAAAGGTGCGCACTTTGGGAAAAAAAAAATAAATGTCTGGAAGAAAACATTCTGGATTTGGAATCCCGGTCGAGACAGAACAACTTGAGGCTGGTGGGTCTACCGGAAGAATCCGAAGGTCAGGACCTGTAAAGAACTGAGGTCCACACGAATAGTGGTTTCAACAAAGTTCTCTTTTAAAACTAGGAGCGGGAACATTAACAGGCGGCAACATCAACACATCGCCATTTTCATCTCATATCACTCGGTGAAGGTCAACTCTGACCTGTGACGTCACCACAGTCTTAAAGGCACAGCACATATAAATATCACATTATATGACATCTCCCCCTTTTTTAGCTTTTTTTTTTTTTCAGAACAAAACAATTTTCAATTCAAACATTTTCCATTTCCATTTCACCCTTCCCCACAGCCCATGGTTTAATTATTGAACCACATATAACCACACTTATCACAGTGAACACGTGAATTTCTCTCTTTTCATTTTTCATTTTTTTTTTTCTCTACAAATCTAGTCTTTGCACAGGTTTAATCATTCTACCGGACCGGGTAAACAACAGTCCTTGCTTTGGGTCTGGCGGTTTGACACTGGATTCTGGTAAAATAGTGTCAGCAGCAGCTGCAGTTTCAGGCTGCTGATCGACAATCTCTGGCTGCAGGTCATTTGGAGCTGAAGAGTGTATCTCTCTGGCTGATTCAGGATCATGTTGCAAGTGACGGCGGTTGCGTCGCAAAGTTGCTCCCTGGGGTGTTTCAATAAAAAAGGAGCGAGGTGTGCTGCTTTCTCCTGTGACAACAGCGGGTGTTTTCCAGGATTTCTGATGGTCCAGCTTTGTGAGGACTGAATCTCCTGGCTTCAACGAAGGTAGGGGTTTAGCTCCATGGCGCTGATTGAAGTAGAATGCTTGTTTCTGTTTCTCCATTGCATCCTTGTTCCTGACGACTTCCAGATCAGGCCATCGGGGCTGAAGATTCACTTCGAGTGTAGGAAGAGTTGTTTTGATCTTTCGACCCATAAGTAGCTCTGCAGGACTCACGCCTGTGGTGGTGCAGGGCGTTGATCGAAAGCACATGAGGGCGAGCAAAGGATCTTGCTGCTTTAAGATTCTTTTTGCTGTTTGAACTCCCCTCTCTGCATGTCCGTTTCCTTGGGGGTTGTGTGGACTTGAGGTGATGTGCAAAAAGTCAAACTCCCTTGCAAACTTTTTAAAATTCTTGGCATGAGAATTGAGGCCCATTGTCAGATACAACCACATCTGGACAACCAAACCTCGCGAACACTGCCTTCAGCTTTAAGATCATCTGAGAAGCAGTGGTTACTGGCAGATGAAGTATCTCGAGGAACCGAGAGAAATAGTCTGACACAACAAGGTAGGTGTGCTTGTTATGCTCACACAGGTCAACAGCAAGTCTCTTCCGGGGTCGATCAGGTAGAGGGGTTGACAAGAGAGGCTCTTTTCGCTGAGCTGGTCTCATCTCACGACACACCTGACAGGACTGGACTTTGCGTTTGATTTCAGATGAGATGCCAGGCCACCACACAGATGTGCAGGCCCGCTCTCTGCATTTTGTCAGACCTTGATGTCCATCATGTATTCGATCCAAGATGTCTGCTCTGAGCACATCCGGAATCAGCATGCGGCTTCCTCTGGTGATAATTCCATCGCATTCAGACAGTTCATTTTTAATGGGAAAATAGTCTCTGATAGCTGCTGGGACATTGCCTATGTATTCTGGCCATCCTGACTTGATGTACCACAACACCAACTGTAGGTTACAGTCAGCTGCTGTAGCAGTCTTTATGGTGTCTATTTTCCTTAGATAGTTAAACATGCCCAGGACACGCTTGAGGTCATGCACGTTCTGTGGTGGAGGGAGCCCGCGGATTGCCTTGACTTTATCAGGGTCGGGTCTCACGCCTGATTTGTCAATTTCTTGGCCCAAGAAGTGAAGCTTGTTTTGTCTAAACTTACATTTTTCTCTGTTCAGTTTAAGTCCGGCTGACTCGATCCTTTCCAGTACCTTGCTGAGACGCTGGTCGTGCTGTTCAGGAGTGTCGCCGTACACCAGTATGTCATCCATGTAGATAGCCACGCCTTCCAGGCCGTTGAGGGTTTCTGTCATTTTGCGCTGAAAAATTTCAGGAGCGCTTGTGATCCCAAATGGAAGACGTTTGAATGCATATCTCCCAAAGGGTGTGATAAAGGTTGTTAATTTACTGCTTTCTGGATGGAGAGGAATCTGCCAAAACCCGGAGGCAGCATCCAATGATGTGAATGTGGTTGCTCCACTAAGTTTTGCAGTGATTTCCTCTGCAGTAGGGAGAACATACCTCTCTCTTCGTACAGCTTCATTTAACCTCTTTAAATCGACACAGATCCGCACTTTTCCATTTTTCCTTGGGACTGGCACCATTGGCGCGCACCAATCTGTAGGATCAATCACAGCTTCAATCACATTATTATCCTCCATACGCTGCAATTCCTCTTTAACCTTCTGCAAAAGTGGCAAAGGTACACGACGGGCAGTGTGCACTGTGTATGGCTGAGCATTCTCTTTTAACAGGATTTTAACTGGTTCTGTTTTAAGTGTTCCATGTTCACCAAATGCTTTGTGTACTTCTTCAACACGCTTCACAAGCCCCATCGACATTGCTGTATCTCTGCCCAGCAAATTGTTTGCATTATTGCCACTGATGACATACACAGGAAAAGTATATGGTTTTTCTTTGTATTCTGTGAAGGCTTGAAATTTTCCTATACAGTCCAACTGACCACCCGGGCTGCACAGTGTGACATTAGATGGCTCTAATTCCTTCTTAGGAACTAGTTCGTTAAATGTCTTTTGTCCCATAATGTTTGTATCTGCACCCGTATCAATTTTAAAATTGACTGGTGTTGTTCCAATTGTAAGCTGTATGGTCCATGGGTCATCATTTCTGTCTGTTTTTATGACTGCGCCCAAAAAAAATGGTGTCTGGGAAACTGTCTCTTCAGTGACTTCTCTGACTGATTTACTGTGACATTTCTTTTCCCAGTGACCCACCTTTTTACACTTGTTGCATGTTGACTTCATGGCTGGGCACTTTTCAGGATCTCTGTGTTTTAATTTTCCACATCTTCCACACCATGAGTCTTTTTGCTCTCCACTTTTTCCTTTCCTTGGTTTAAATGGAGATCTTCCTCTGCCTGCTGCTTTTTCCTGGATCTCCTGCACCGTGGCGTGTGCCTCCCCCTGCTGGTGAACCTGGAGGACAACCTCCTCGTACTGGCGAACTGTTTGAATGGTTTGGGCAAGCGTTAGATCAGCCATCATCTGCAGTTTACGTGACAGCTCTTTATCAAGGATGCCCACAACAATTCGGTCACGGATATGTTCATCTCTCTTTACACCAAAGTCACAGTGTTCTGACATCTCAAAAAGGGCTCTGATAAACATTTCCACTTTCTCACCGGGCCGCTGCAGCCTCTGGTGAAAACAAGCGCGCTCATGGATCACGTTCCGTTTGGGACAGAAGTACTCGTCGTATTTTCCTAACACAACGTCAAACTTCTTTTGATCCGCTTCCTCAGTAAATGAGAATGATTTCAAGATGTTTTCAGCTTCGGGGCCCATGGCGTAAATCAGTGAACTGACCTGAATTTCGCCGTCCTCTTTATTCAGTTTTGTAGCCATCCGGAAACGCAGAAAGCGCTCTTTCCAGCCCGCCCATTCATTTGGACGATGAAAAGGAAAACTTTCCGGGGGATTAAACTTGGCCATCTTACTGAAGCAGAGCGTCCGTCAAGCACTTCTGACACCATGTAAAGAACTGAGGTCCACACGAATAGTGGTTTCAACAAAGTTCTCTTTTAAAACTAGGAGCGGGAACATTAACAGGCGGCAACATCAACACATCGCCATTTTCATCTCATATCACTCGGTGAAGGTCAACTCTGACCTGTGACGTCACCACAGTCTTAAAGGCACAGCACATATAAATATCACATTATATGACAGGACCCGTGTTCCTTTCTGGAAAAGTGGATTCCGGAGGCGCTGGGCAGTGCGGAGCTGCGGCCGGCGGTGGTTTTGGAGGGCGCGCATCGTATTGGCCCACGGAGAGATAAGGGACCACCGAGGACCTTAATTATGAAGTTTGTCAGCAACAGAGACAGGATGAAGATCTTCAACGCAGCACGAGCTAAAGGAGAGATTAAACACCAGGATCAGCAGGTGCGGTTCTACCCAGATTGGGCCACAGGAATCCAACAATTGAGGAAGCAGTATGATCCCGTACGTAAGGAGCTGCGCAACCTTGGGATTCGTCATGGTGTAATCTATCCTGCGAGACTGCTGACCACGTATGGGGGCAGAACCCACATCTTCAAGACCCCAGAGGAGGCGCAGGAGTTTATCAAGAAGATCCAAGAAGAAGAGACTGGTGGGAGCTAAGCATAAACAAAATATAAGGTAGAATATTTAAGCATTTGCACAGGCATCTGACTGACTTGAAGCAAATAGCAAGTTTACAAAATATAGATTGCATTATATAATTAAAAAAAAAAAACTATGATGTACAAAGTTGCTAAAAATTTTGGAGTTAAGTTGGAAAACTACAGAGGAGAGTTAATGTTACGTCATTAAAAGCAGTAGAGTTAGGGTGATTGGGAGGATGAAGGAGTGGCTTAGGCTGATCCTCGTGGATGTGGAGCAGTCGATGGCTATATCGGGAGACGGAATTTTTCTTTTGATTTTGGGGGGTTTGCCACAAGTGTGGGAAGGGGGAATTTGTTTGTGTGTAGTTTGTAGGATGAATGTTCAACCACTCATTTTTTTGCTTCTCTGTATGAGCATGTTTACACTGCAAGGTAATCCCAAACTCCCTATTGATCATAAACCAAAGCGTTAATCTTAATTTAACTTCATGGAATTGCAGAGGTCTACAAAATTTAAAAAAACTTAAACAAGTTATGAATAAAATAAAAGACATGGGTTCAAAAATTGTGTTTTTACAAGAAACTCATCTAATAGAGGAGGATGCAAAAAGAATTAGGAGTAGATGGCAAGGAAGTGTTTTCACCTCATCATTTTCATCCCGAGCCAGGGGAGTTATGACTCTCATACATAAATCAGTCCCTTTTCAAGTGAAAAATGTAATTGGAGACAAATTTGGAAGATATGTAATCATTCAAGGATCTTTGCTATTAGAAAATAGCAAAGATCCTATATGGTGAACCTATATGGTCCCAATACAGATGATCAAAAGTTCTTTGCTAATTTATTTCTTATCTTATCATCACTTACAGGGCAACATATAATAGCAGGGGATTTTAATTGTACATTGAATCCCGGTATAGATAGATCAACAGGACTGGACTGTACGCACAATGGATGTAGGATGACCATTAATCATTTTATGAAAGAATTGAGATTGCTAGATATATGGAGAGAAATGAAACCACAAGTCAAAGCCTACTCTTGTTATTCCAGTACCTACAAGACATTCTCACGTATTGATTATTTTTTTATTTCCACAGAATTAAGGTCCAAGATTCAAAACTGCTTTTATGATAACATCGTGATCTCTGATCATGCACCCTGCTGTATTTAGTATATGTAGATAAGAAATTGACAAAGGAATCAGGTAGATGGCAATTTCAGCATAAATGGCTTCAGGATGAGGAATTTGTCAAGTACATAGAAAAACAGATGAGTTCTTTGATATCAATACTACACAAACATCAGCATGTGTAAAGTGGGAGGCTTTCAAAGCTTTTATTAGGGGACATATTATTAGTTATACATGTTCAAAATCTAAGAAGACTCGAGAGGAGAGAGCCCAATTGGAACATAAAATAAAAAATCTTCAGGAAAAAGTGTATGCAGGAAGTGATCCAAGGTTGGAGAATGAATTACTGATTTTGAGAGCTGAATACGACAAAAAATCAGCGAATAGAGCTGCCTCGAGTCTTCTAAGATTGAAACAATCTTTTTATGAACAAGGTGAAAAATCAGGAAAATTATTGGCATGGCAGATTAAACAATTAGAAATTAAAACACCAATTACCAGTATTATAAGTAACGGACAGGTAGTTATAGATCCTTTAGAAATTAACAGAGCCTTTAGAGATTACTATGAAAAATTATATACCAAAAATGAATCTGATTTAACAAAACTAAATGGGTTTTTGAACGAACTATCTATACCTTGTATTCCAAATGAAAACAGGGAGATATTGGAGTCTAAAATTAGTCAAGAAGAAGTTGGGCTAGCCATTGATAATATGAAATCAGGAAAAAGTGCAGGACCAGATGGTCTTCCAGTTGACTTTTATAAAAAATTTAAGAATAAATTAATAAAACCTTTTTTGGAAATGGTTTTAGAAGCATTTCAAAATAATAATTTACCATCATACATGAATAATGCCTTAATTATACTGTTGCCAAAACCAGGTAAGCCCTCTAATAAATGTGAAAATATGAGACCAATAAGCCTATTAAATGCCGACCTTAAGATAATCTGTGAAATTTTAGCAAGACGAATACAAGAAATTTTACCAAATGTTATTAATCGAGATCAGAATGGCTTTATAAAGGGAAGACAAGGCTTCCATAATGTAAGAAGACTATTTAATATTATTTATTTTAATAAAGAAGCACCGGATACAGCTGTCCTATCACTGGACGCCGAAAAGGCCTTTGATAGAGTCGAATGGCCCTTTCTTTTTGAAGTCTTACAAAGGTTTGGACTTGGAAATAATTTCATAAAATGGGTTCAGATAATATACAATAATGCTACAGCAGAAATCCTAACAAATAACAATATTTCAAAATCAATAAAAATCAATAGAGGATGTCGACAAGGCTGTCCACTTTCACCTTTACTGTTTACTATGGCAATTGAACCTTTAGCGATGGCGATACGTTTACATTCACAAATATATGGAATTAAAGTTGGACCAACAGAACATAAAATCTCCCTGTACGCCGATGACATAATTTTGTTTATGTCGAATCTAAAAAAATCAATTCCGACCTTGTTGAATTTAATAAAGAATTTTGGGGAAATATCAGGATATAAAATAAATAAAACTAAATCTTCAATATTAATGCTAAATGAGACCCAGAGAAATTACCCAGACCCTGAGGTAAATCAATTCAACGTTGTAAATCAGTTTAAATATTTAGGAATCCAAATTGTGCCTAAGCTAGAATCAGTCGCCAGTGTCAACTATGAAGCCTTAATGACAGATATCAATGAGTCAATTCAGAGATGGATGTCACTACCAATGTCGATGATCGGGAGAATCAATATACTTAAAAGTAATATTTTACCTAAAATACTTTATTTCAATACATTCCCTTACCACCACCTTTAGATTTATTCTCAAGAATTAAAAAAAAGTTAGTGGAATTTATATGGAACAACAGGAGGGCTAGATTACGTCTGTCTTTATTATATTTACCATTTGATCGTGGAGGTCTGAAATGTCCAAATTTTATGTTGTATTATTGGTCGGCACAACTGAGGTCTATGACATATTATTTTTCATTAAATGATCTCCCTCACTGGACTGAAATGGAATCATACAATTTACCTTTACCTCTTCCCATATTCATATACTCAGATTCGGCAAAAAAATTACAAAAACAAGTTAAAAATCCATTTGTAAAGCATATGATCAAAATATGGTGTGAAGCTAAAAATTATTTAAAAGAACCACAGTTATTGTCACCATTTTGCCCAATATGGGGTAATCAATATTTTAAACCAGGAAGAGCGGACGCTGTATTTAAAGTATGGAATTCAAAAGGGATTCAAAAGATTCAAGATTTATATTTGCCATGTGCAGATAACATAACTCTCTAAAGCACTCTAAAGGACTGTTTTGAAGCCACCGCCTAGAAGCAGCTCTGCGATCCACATGGTGAGGACATCGATGGCCTCATTCACACCTTCACGGGCTACCTCAGCTTCTGTGTGGACAAATCCGTTCCCACCAAGACCATACGGCGTCACTCAAACAACAAACACTGGATCAACCCTGAGATAAAAACACTTCTGAGAGAGAAGAAGAGGATCTTCAGGTCGGGGAACAGGGAGATGCTGAAGTCCGTACAGAGGGAGCTGAGGAGAAAGATCAGAGAAGGCAAGGACAGCTTCAGGAAGAAGATGGAGGACAAGCTGCAACAGAGCGACATCAGCGGGGTCTGGAGAAACCTCAAAACCATCTCGGGGCTCCAGAATACCTCCCCCCAGGCCACGGGGGGCAGGGAGTGGGCGAACAACCTGAATCTATTTTACAATAGATTTGACCAACCGCCCTCCCCCCTGTCTGCACAACAACCACTGCTGCCTCTAAAGAAATCAAGTCCTGCTGCCCACTCCCCACTCCACCAACACCCCCCCACTCCCAACACACAGCCCCCCATCCTGACCCTGACCGAGACCCAGGTGAGGACGGAGCTGAGGAAGATCAAAGCGAGGAAGGCGCCGGGACCGGACGGCATCAGCGCAAAGCTCCTCAAGTCCTGTGCAGACCAGCTGTGTGGGATTGTGACGTACAGTATATCTTCAACATGAGCCTGAAACTGGGGAGGGTACCACAGCTGTGGAAAACATCTTGTGTGGTACCTGTACCAAAGACTTCCCACCCCAAAGACCTGAACAGCTACAGACCGGTGGCCTTGACGTCCCACTTGATGAAGACCCTGGAGAGACTGCTCCTTGCTCACCTCCGCCCCCTGGTGGAACCAGCGATGGATCCACTCCAGTTCGCCTACCAGCATGGCATTGGGGTGGAGGATGCGGTGATCTTCCTCCTTCACCGTTCTCTGTCCCACCTGGAGAAGCCCGGGAATATGGTGAGGATCATGTTCTTTGACTTCTCCAGTGCTTTCAACACCATCCAACCGATGATCCTGAAGGACAAGCTGCTGCGAGCAGGGGTGGACCAGCACCTGTCATCATGGATCCTGGACTACCTCACGAACCGGCCTCAGTTTGTGAGAACCCGGGACTGTGTGTCCGACACGATCATCAGTAGCACGGGGGCCCCCCAGGGAACGGTGCTGGCTCCCTTCCTGTTCACTCTTTATACTGCAGACTTCTCATACAACACAACACACTGCCATCTACAGAAGTTCTCTGATGACTCTGCGATCGTTGGCCTCATCTCCAATGGAGATGAAGCTGAGTACAGAGGGCTTATCCAGGACTTCGTGGACTGGTGCCATCGGAACTGCCTCCAGATCAACGCGAGGAAAACTAAGGAGCTGGTGGTGGACTGCTGCAGGCATGGGCAGCCCCTCACAGCACCAGTAAATATACAGGGAACAGACATCGAGATGGTGACATCCTATAAGTACCTGGGTGTTCATCTGAACAATAAACTAGACTGGTCACACAATACTGACGCACTCTACAAGAAGGGACAGCGCAGGCTGTTCCTGCTGAGGAGACTCAGGTCTTTTGGTGTACAAGGGGCGCTGCTGAAGTCATTCTATGACACGGTGGTGGCATCAGCCATCACTTTTGGAGTGGTCTGCTGGGGCAGTGGCATTACTGCAGCCGATAGGAAGAGACTGAACAAACTGATTAAGAAAGCTAGCTCTGTCCTGGGGCAGCGCCTTGATCCGATGGAGGAGATAGGAGAGAGAAGGACGGTGGCTAAACTGTCATCTCTGCTGGAGTCCGAGTTCCACCCTATGCGGGACATACTGGATGCACTGAGGAGCTCATTTAGCAGCAGACTACATCATCCCAGGTGCACAACCGAGAGGTTTCGTAGGTCCTTCCTACCAACGGCTGTCAGACTGTACAACCTAAGCAGGGCTGCTCGCAGAGATAGCAAAAAGACGTAACAAACTAATAGTTTTTTGACTGCAAAAGATGCAATAGACTTACACAATGGTCCCCTCCGGCATACAACTAGGAACATACCGGTCGCTATGGAGGGTGAGAATATGTATGGGCACATAATCATACCATGTAGGATAACTAAGTAGACGGTTATGCTGTTTCATCCCATCTAGCAACAATGCTCTGCACTGTGTGTGTTTATATATTTACATATTTATTCCATCTAGCTACAATGCTCCGCACTGTGTTTTTATATATCTACATATTATTCCATCTAGCTACATTGCTCCGCACTGTGTGTGTTTATATACTTGCATATTTATTCCACCTAGCTGCAATGCTCCGTACTGTGGGTGTTTATATATTTACATATTTATTCCATCTAGCTACAATGCTCTGCACTGTGTGTTCATATACTCATATATTTATTCCATCCAGCTACAATGCTCTGCACTGTGTGTCTGTGTGTGTGTGTGTATATATTTATTTTATAGTAATATGTACATATGTATATTAGCCGCTCTTGCTTGCTTGTTTTTTTCTTGCCTTCTGATTGTTGCTCTGAGTGTTGCTATCCCTGTGCTGTTGCAATCCTGGAATTTCCCCGTTGTGGGACTAATAAAGGCTTATCTTATCTTATAATGTCTTTTGAAGAGCTGAGGGTCAAATTTAATCTTAATAGAACACATTTCTTTAAATATCTTCAACTTAGAAACTTTATTCGATCAAATCAAAATAAAGCTCTCACTCGACCTATTTATTCATCCTTGGAAAAAATGTTGATCAAAGATAGTAAAAGAAAGGGTATTATTTCAGAGTTTTATAACTCATTGACACTATCCTCAAGTGAAAATTCACAGAAAAGATTAAACTACTGGAAAGAAGATCTGCAAATTGAAATTTCAGAGGAACAATGGGAATTGGCTTGTACAGAAGCCCAAACCAAATCAATAAATGTACGTCTTAAATTGATACATTTCAAATGGTTAATGCGGATGTATGTTACACCGGAGGAGTTAAATAGATATAACAAAAATATACCAGATACATGCACAAAATGCATGGAAAGTAAAGGAACCCTATTTCATTGTGTATGGGAATGTAGAATAATAAGAATGTTTTGGGAAGAGGTGAGGGTAACAATTGAAAAAATAATCTCAAAACAAATCATTTTGAATCCTAAACTGTTTTTGTTGGGTCTGTACCCAGAAAAGCATAACTTTAATAAAAGTGAAAGAACATTCATAGACCTCAGTTTGCTTCATGCCAAAAAATGTATTGCACTACTGTGGAAAAAGACTCATAGACCAGATGTGACTCAGTGGTTAAGACAGATGTTAACAAACCTTCCATTAGAAAGAGTAACATATATACTGAAATCAAAGGAAATTGTGTTTGAGAATATATGGAGACCTTTTATTGATCATGTAAAAAATTTAAACATAACTCTTGAAGAAGAAGGTGAATGATGTGTGTGGACCTTGTAAATTCCAAACTGGTGAACATAATATGTATACTTATGTAATGGATTGTCTAGACTAAACAGAGGAGCATTGTTGAAGACTTGATTTTGTTGGTGGTTGTTGGTGTTTTTAGTGCATTTTTTTTTTTTTGTAGTACTTTAGTGTTAGTGTTTGTTTGTGTCATGTTTGTTTAAAAAAAAAAAGGTTCAATAAAGATATTGTGGGGAAAAAAAAAAAATCCCAGAACCACACGGGGACCTAGTGAATGACCTGCAGTGAGCTGGGACCATAGTAACAAAGGCTACCATCAGTAACGCACTACGCCGCCAGGGACTCAAATCCTGCAGTGCCAGACGTGTCCCCCTGCTTAAGCCAGTACATGTCCAGGCCCACCTGAAGTTTGCTTGAGAGCATTTGGATGATCCAGAAGAGGATTGGGAGAATGTCATTTGGTCAGATGAAACCAAAATAGAACTTTATTGTAAAAACTCAACTTGTTGTGTTTGGAGGAGAAAGAACGCCATACCTACTGTGAAGCATGGGGGTGGAAACATCATGCTTTGGGGCTGTTTTTCTGCAAAGGGACCAGGACAACTGATCCGTGTAAAGGAAAGAATGAATGGGGCCATGTATCGCGAGATTTTGAGTGAAAACCTCCTTCCATCAGCAAGGGCATTGAAGATGAAACGTGGCTGGGTCTTTCAGCATGACAATGATCCCAAACACACTGCCCGGGCAACGAAGGAGTGGCTTTGTAAGAAGCATTTCAAGGTCCTGGAGTGGCCTAGCCAGTCTCCAGATCTCAACCCCATAGAAAATCTTTGGAGGGAGTTGAAAGTCCATGTTGCTCAGCGACAGCTCCAAAACATCACTGCTCTAGAGGAGATCTGCATGGAGGAATGGGCCAAAATACCAGCAACAGTGTGTGAAAACCTTGTGAAGACGTACAGAAAACGTTTGACCTCTGTCATTGCCAACAAAGGGTATATAACAAAGTATTGAGATTAAGTTTTGTTATTGACCAAATACTTATTTTACCGAGGAATTTACCAATTAATTCATTAAAAATCCTTCAATGTGATTTTCTGGATTTTTTTTTTTTCCTCATTTTGTCTCTCATAGTTGAGGTATACCTATGATGAAAACTGGAGACCTCTCATCTTTTAAGTGGGAGAACTTGCACAATTGGTGGCTGACTAAATACTTTTTTGCCCCACTGTACGTTATCACTCCTCCGCCTCTTGCCTTCCCACTGTCTGGTGTTCGGTCTGCCCGTATTGCATGGAAACCCTCCAGTTCAATGTTAGCATCTGTTGCTAGTTCTGTTAGTCACATCTCAGTAAACATCAAGCTAATCTCTCTGAAGAAGCTCTCGTATCGAGCCATAGCCGCTAGCTCATCTGTCTTCTTGAGTAGCGATCGAACGTTCCCCATAATATCGGATGGAAGGACGGGTCTGTACCTTATATTTTTCGCTCGCCGTCTTGCTCCAGCACGGCATCCACGTCGTTTCTGTCTTATTTCACCCGGTATGTTGAGGTCTTGCGCTAGCATCTTGGTCCAGTTAAGTGCTAACAGCTGGTCTCTGCTGTAACGTCCATCCATCCATCCATCTTCTTCCGCTTAATCCTTTTCGGGTCGCAGGGGGGCTGGAGCCTATCCCAGCATCTTTTGGGCGAGAGGCAGGGTACACCCTGGACAGATCGCTAGTCCATCGCAGGGCCAACACAGAGAGACAGACAACCTTTCACTCTCACAGTCATACCTAAGGACAATTTAGAATCCCCAGTTTGATGCCAATTAACCTAACTTGCATGTTTTTGGCATGTGGGAGGAAACCGGAGAAATCCCAGAGTAAACCCACGCAGACACGGGGAGAACATACAAACTCCACACAGATCACTGTTGGTCAAGGGCTGGGATCGAACCCAGGATCCCCCGGCCAACGGTGAGTTACTGTGCTGCCGCAGTGCTAACCACTCCACCACCGCGCTGCCCCTGCTGTAACGTATCCTGCTAAAAACAGTGGCTCCGTCTGCTGGCTCAGGAGACATTTGGGCGATCCGTGTGTCTGTGCAATGTATAAGGTGTCACCGGATCAGAAAGATTAGCAAGAGAAGCCAGATAGTAAATAGAAATAGGAAGAAATTGATCCGCTGTTGCAAAAAGGCAGCCTACTTGTGTGGCGCCGGAAGTATAGTTA
This sequence comes from Pholidichthys leucotaenia, assembly GCA_020510985.1. Lineage (NCBI taxonomy): Eukaryota > Metazoa > Chordata > Actinopteri > Cichliformes > Pholidichthyidae > Pholidichthys > Pholidichthys leucotaenia. The sequence continues at coordinate 202,803,667 of CM035846.1, forward strand.
ATATTTGCTATATTAACTATAAGTATAATTAATATATTTGCTAATATTAGCAAAAGGAGAACAGCAGAGTATAAAATCGACTATATTGAATCATTGTGAAAGGGAGAACCACATCATGAGTTGGAAAAAAAAAAAAGCCCAAATCATTCAAACAGAAAGCAGAATGCATCACTGTTGGATCAGGGAGGCTATGGAGATCTGAAAATGCTCCCAAAGGACAGTGAACTGGGAGGGGGATGGACCACCACACACCTATGACACTCTCCTATAGAGGCTACATTACAATTCAGGGCATGGTTATCCAGTCAAAGCAGATGGGATGACCACGCCTGTTTAAAACAACTGATGAAGACACCATATGACCATTCTGACAAAGGTGGCAACAGGAACAATCGGCAAAACATGTCGAGGGCAAATAAAACCTTCAGTAAGGTAAAGAAAAGAGCTCACTTGAACCCCTATTGACTTTTGTGTAGCTTGCTATTGTAATTCATAATGCCAGCATGGAGGAACAGTGGTTAGTTGCCTCACAGCGAGAAGATTGCTGGCTCGATTCCCCTGGCTGGCAGCAGTAGGAGCCTTTGTGTGGCGTTTACATGCTCCCCCCATGCTATGTGGGTTTACTCCATATGCTCCAGTTTCTTCCCACAATCCAAATGCATGGATGCTAGGTCAGTTGGTCATTCTAAATTGGCTCTAGGTATCAATTTCTAAGAAGTCCGTACAATAGTTGGTTAATGTACAGTGGATATAAAAAGTCGACACACCCCTGTTCAAATACCAGGTTTTTGTGATGTAAAAAAAACGAGACCAAGAGAAATCATTTCAAAACTTTGTCCACCATTAATGTGACCTATAACCTGTACAACCCAATTGGAAAAAAAACAAACTGAAATCTTTTAAGGGGAAAAATAAAAAATAAAAAACTTACAATAGCATGGTTGCATAAATATGCACACCCTCTTATAACTGGGGATGTGGCTGTGTTCAGAATTAGTCACATTTAAACTCATGCTAAATTGGAGTCAGCAATTTCTCAAGGCTTTCTCAATTTCTTTCTCAATTTCTCAAGGCTTTTCCTTCTTGCCTTGAGAGAGAGCAGTCGCATTTTTCTTCCCTCCTCCCCTGCCTTCCTGATCTATTCCCAGCTTTTGCAATGTTGCGTTTTTGTCTGTGTTTAGTCGCTCTTCTTCTGCTGAATCTTAATCTAAACGGAAATTATGGATTTGGAAGCGGCTTAAATGTGCTATTGTCACTATTTTCAACAAGAATTGGGCCAAGGGGGAGCCCAAGAATTGGAACCTACGAGAGACTCATGGACATTGGAATCCATGCGTCTATGGAAATATTATTGGCTATGATCTCAGGACTTCTATTTTTGGCTATGGAGTTCCCTGATGCATCAGAAATTGAAGGAAGGTGAGAGAGCGGATCAAGCGGACCCAGCCAGCTCCTTCATCAAATTCGACCAGTTGGGGAGGGCAAGAGTAGCGGCAAACGGTGAACTGAATGACAGTGATTCAGTGAAGGAATACATCTGAAAGCCCTGTGCTCTCTATGGAAAAACAGTTTAAGCCTGCATATATAATGGAAGCACAGAATTACACGGGTGAGGACAAAATTCTACTCTCTGAGTGCACTGTGTTGATTTGATTTGATTTGACCTTGTTTGCCCCGTGTTTACATTCCTCCTGACTGAGATTAGCGGAAGAACCGGCTCTTATGTCTACCCATACAATCAACAATCAGTTGTTGTCGTCAGCGGATTGGACTCTCAAGGACAATGCCCATGTGCCTTCTGCAAGCAAGAGAGAAAGAGAGATAGACTCTGAACTCTGGACTTGTTTATAAGTCACATGATTATAACATCTATCCACTGCCAGGAGGCGCCCTCTGCTGCTCATTAACAACTGTTACATTTACACTACACAATGACATGCAAATATACACACACTGCTCTCCCTCCCTCTGCTGTGTGATTGTCCACTACTGCTAAATATGCATTGAGGTTTTTTTTTTGCCTGCAATCAAAAATTTCGCTTACCCATTAAGCGTCAATTTGATAAAACATGTTTTTCTCTCTCGCCTATTGTGTCGTATCATTTCTTTTCTTTTTTCTTTTCTTCTTTATGACTGGCGCCTAGCGGCTGCCCCGGCCTTGGATGCGCTCTGCAGAGCGTGCCCAAATGCCAAGTCACGTTTCGTTACCTTGTATTCATACATGTGTAATGACAATAAAGTTGAATCTCAGCTACCACCATTTAAAGTGCCTTTGATTAACCCCAAATAAAGTTCAGCTGCTCAAGTAGGCTTTTCCTGACATTTTTTAGTTGCATCTTACAACACGAGCCATGGTCCGCAGAGAGCTTCTAAAGCATCAGAGAGATCTCATTGTTCAAAGGTATCGGGTCAGGAGAAGGTTACAAAAGAATTTCCAAAGCATTAAATATACCGTGGAAGACAGTCATCATCAAATGGAGAAAATATGGCACAACAGTGACATTACTAAGAACTGAACATCCCTCCAAAATTGATGAAAAGACGAAAAGAAAACTGGTCAGGGAGGCTGCCAAGAGGCCGACAGCAGCATTGAAGGAGCTGCAGGAATTTCTGGCAAGTACTGGCTGTTTAGTACATGTGACAACAATCTCCCATCTTGTTCATATGTCTGGGCTGTGGGGTAGGGTGGCATCTTACAAAGGAAAAACATCCAAGCCTGGCTACATTTTGCAAAAACACATTTGAAATGTGTTATGGTCTGGTGAAACCAACGTTGAACTTTTTGGCAATAATTCCAAAAGCATATTTGGCACAAACACAACGCTACTCATCACCAAAAGAACACCATACCTACAGTGAAGCATGGTGGTGGCAGCATCATGCTTTGGGGCTGTTTTTCTTCTGCTGGAACTGGAACCTTAGTCAAGGTGGAGGGAATTATGAACAGTTCCAAATACCAGTCAGTGTTGGCACAAAACCTTCAGGCTTCTGCTAGAAAGCTGAAGAGGAACTTCATCTTTCAGCACGGCAGTGAGCCAAAGCACACATCCAAAAAAGAATTCAAAATTATGGCTTCACCAGAAGATGATTAAGGTTTTGGAATGGCCTAGCCAGAGTCCAGACATGAATCTGATCGAACATCTGTGGGGTGATCTGAAGAGGGCTGTGCACAGGAGATGCCCTCACAATCTGAGAGATTTGGAGCATTTTTGCAAAGACGTGTGGGCAAATATTGCCACATCAAAATGTGCCACGCTGATGGACTCCTACCCAAAAAGACTGAGTGCTGTAATAAAAGCCAATGGTGCTGCAACTATTAGTTTAAGGGTGTGCATATTTATGCAACCAGGTTATTGTAAGTTTTTAATTTTTCCCCTTAAAAGATTTGTTTTTCAATTGAGTTGTACAGGTTATAGGCCACATTAATGGTGGAAAAAGTTTTGAAATGATTTATCTTGGTCTCATTTTTTACATCACAAAAACCTGGCATTTGAACAGGGGTGTGTAGAGTTTTTATATCCACTGTAGTTACTAGTGGAGTGCTTTGAGCGATCGTTAAAACTAGAAAAAGCACTATAAATACAGGCCCTTATCACTTAATCCTGATAATTGTTGAAGCTGCCTGTGGCTTCAATTCAGTGCTAGTTTGCCATACCATCACTTAAAATTATCCACCAAGTTCTTGCAGCTGCACAACACAGCCACCTCCAATATGTACTTAATAATTATCAAAGAAAAAGCACACCAATAGCAGATCCTTGTTATCTTCTGTAGGTTTTAACTTTGAATGCCTTAATTTTGGCTTTTACTAGATTCAAAGTGGACAACACAAGGTGCTGTGTTCCCTGCTCTCCAACTACTTTTTCCTGTATGCTAATGTGCGCCACGGCCTCCTGCACCACTTGTTGGAGATGTACAGCTCTTTTGGTGAGTCTGCACAGTTAAACTATATGATAAATTAAACATGTTTGAAGTCTGATGTTTTTCCCTGTGAAGTTTTCACACATTTTTGTGAGGACACCGCATATTTCGTATTGCTGCAAGCAGGTTTTCTCCCCTTGATAAAATAATAAAAATTGTTTTTCACTGATATTTTACCTTTTCAGATTCAGACCCTGCATACACATCTTCATGTAAGTGCCTGACAATTATTTTTCCACTCAAATTTCCAAAATATCATATTCTTTGCTCCACTCACAATCTTTTGGCTCTCTAAGGTGACTTGCAGGACTGTCTGAAGGATTGCCGTAGTTTCTTGCAGCACCATGCTGTCGTGCTGTCCTCCTGGCCTGGTCTTTTCATCCAGCAGGCCCTGGGTGAGCCTCCAGAGAGCATTGCTCACAAGTGGGCACAAGAGCTGGTAGAAAATGGTTCTGTTCGTGTAATTGAGTGTCTGAACAGAAACTGCGAGATGGCTGATAAAGAAGCCAGGTAAGCCAGTGGTCTTCAGGAGGCATTCCGGTTAATACACTTTGGTGTTGGGAGAATCACAAAGATACAAACTCATCTTATCAGTAAAGCTCACATCCAGATGGTTTCATCTGGGTTAAGTTCAAGAATATTTACAAATATGTTCTGCTTAGTAATTTTTAATTGCATGTACTGCTGCTGTTTAGGAGTTAGGGTGTGCACTATAGCTGTAGAAATTTAATAGTAACCCTTAATAGCCCTTGTTTTAAACAAAATATGTGGTCAGTAAGCAGACTGAAGCCTTGTGGTCTGGAACCTGTGGCTCCTGAGTCATCTGTGGTTCTTGTGCCCATAACCAGGAATTCCATGCAACACTGACCCCCACAGACTTGTATAAAAGTTGTAAAAGTAAAGTGTAAAATTTACAGTCCACTTTATATATAAGCTGAAGACTAAAATCCACAGGTCTGTTATGACGATGGTGACAGATGCTTGTTTTGGTTTTTTTTAAAAAATCACAACTACTTAAAAATTTCTCTGGAAGCTATTCCGCTCCCCTCAAAGCTGGCGTTCCCATGTGCTCGTCACTCAACATTATCTGTTTGTGCCATGCTAGCTTTACATGGCAGATTTTAAACAATTGACAATTATGCTGTACTTTTTGTATAAGCTTTTAGATATTGTGTTTTTGCAGTATCTAGTAGTGATGTTTAGATGACTAAACCATGAAACTGAATGATCTTGTTACTATCTTAGTGTTGAACATACTAACAGTTGCCTGTGGAAGAAATACATTTTAGGAATAGTTGGACAAACTGCTGGAATCTTTTAAACAACTTGGTACCGTTTTAAATATTGAAAAAACATATCAGCCCCTTAGAGACAACGTGGATTTCTTTAATGGGTCTGTCATGAATTGAGGACTATTTATTTTATTTATTTAATCTTCAAGTCGATGGTAAGAAGTCACCAAATTGCAGTGTCCCTCTGATCTGTGAAGATTACTCACTAGCCTCTAGAGGAATACCAGTTCAGCTGGACAAGACATTCTGCTGAAATTCAAACCAAGCATCATAGAATAAAGTTGACTTTGAAAGTGGCATGGCTGTTGGTGCTAGACGGGATGGTCTTAATATTTCTGAAAATGCTGATTTACTGGGATTTACACCAACAACCATAGCTAGTGTTTAGAGGATGGTTTGAAAAAGGGGGATTATCCAGTTCTCTAAGTGAATATGCCTTATTGCCAGAGAAAATGGTCAGGATGGTTTGAGCTCTGAACAAATCCATTAAACCTTGAAGCAGAGAGACTACTGTAGCTGACAACCGCATGTGGTACCACTTCTATCAGTGAAGACCAGAAAAACTGATGCTACAATTTGCACAGACTCAGAAAACGGGACAACAAGCAGTAAAGTTAAAAAAAAATTGTTTGTGTTTGGCCTCAGCAAACTGGTGTCGACTTTCTCCTCTGAACCTACCTGTATGGTTTTGAGCCTGGATGACCAGCTGATGGTGATCGGTACCGGACAGGGAACGCTGCACTTCATCCACACTGAGACTGGACAGGTGCAAACATGTTTTTAACCTCTTTTCTTTATTATGCCACAGTTTTTAGCAGCATAGAAACTCTCCATGGTTTGTGTGCATGAGTGGCTGAATGGACTTGTTTACACTGCAAATTTCCACTGGACGTTTCTCTGTATTTATAATGCACTGTAGTAATAAAGAAGTTGTTTTCTTAGATGCAGATATTTGCATGTGAGACTATGATTAATTTTTTTTTTTTACATGCCACAGCTGGGATATGTCTCCACAAACGATCAAGGTGGAATAGGAGTGTTTGTTCTTCATTTATCCCGGTTTATCTACAGTATATTTATGACCTGAAGTTTGGGTCTAGTCCACTGTTGGCATCCTCTCCAGTGGGAATTTTCAACAGATTTTGGCCAAAATTGTATGAAGTGGCAAACTATATTTTGCAGTTTTTTAAATGAATGTAAAGCAGCAGATGAGGCAATGAAGCAATGAGGTTTTGCCTCATTTACAAGTTTTCCCTGCAAGTTTGAGTTTTTAATAAATTTCTCCATTTTCATAATTTTACATTTTTTATAACTTTGCATCTTTTCCCCTTTTATTCAGAAGTAAACTAGAGCTTTTATTGGTGTGAATTTCCTTCTTTATTTGTGGAAACTGGTCTTTTTTTTCTTATGTAAATTTGTATTTTCTTGTAAGTTTTTCCACAACTTGTTTTAATGTCCAGTATTTTCTTTTTTCCTGGCTATGAGCAGGAAGTGAAGTCACTGGTGAGCAGCTGTGATGGCATCTCAAGCTGCGTCTTCCTTAAAGACCAACTTGCTACCACCTCTTTTGATGGACGAATAGAAGTCTGGGACGTTGAGAATGGATGCCGGTGAGAAAAGTATAGAAAGAGGTCTGCTTAACGCTCATGTTCCGGATTTTTTTTTTAAATGTTTGACCATTATTTCACGTGCCTGCAGGACTTCACTTATTGATGGTCACACTAACTCAATAACAGCAAGTGACGTCACTACAGACAAGAAACACCTGGCAACGGTCTCTCTTGACTTCACGTTAAAGGCAAGTTTCAAATAAATCTGTGTGACTGATGTTTGCATTTCTTTTCTGCTGTTTTTTTTTTTTTTTTAACCCTTGGTTGTTGCATTATAGCTGGGGTTTCAAACTTGTGCCAGGAATGCCAAGATGCTGCAGGTTTCTTTCCTTCCAGTCACTAAAGCTGATAAGCAATCAGAGGGAAGGAATTTGGTGAACTTACCTGTTGAAGAGGCTGGTTGGAAAGAAAACCTGCCAGGACTTGGACCTCCTTGGCAAGATTTTGATATCCCTTCACTACAGGAACATTAGCAGTCAAGTGAATTGACTACTATTGAATTAACTATTATTACTACTTACTACTGTTAATACAACTAAATTGTCCAGTCATTCAAATCAGAAAAAATTCTGTCAACCTTAAAAATCCCCCCAAAAGAACTTTGATGTGTATCACCATCCACTCTAAATATTAAAATAGATGTAGCAAAATCAATAAAAGGAAAACATTGAATGCAGTATAGTTTATACAGTGGCTTGCAAAAGTATTCATCCCCCTCAGCATTTTCTATTTTGTTGTGTTGCACCCTGATGCTTCAGTTTAAATTCATTTTATTCCCCTCATTAATCTACACTCAGTACCCCATAATGACAAAAGTAAAAACAGAATTTTAAATTTTTTTGTAAAGCTATTAATAAGAAAAAAAAAACCAAAAACAAATATTACATCTGCTTAAGTATTCAGACACTTTGCAAAAACTGTAAATTTAGCTGAGGTGCTTCATATTTCTTTTGAGCTTTGCTGACATATTTCTACACATTGATTGGAGTCCACCTGTGGTAAACTAAATTTATTGCACTGAAGGTTCCCAAGAGCATAGTGGCCTCCATAATACTCAAATGGAAAAAGTTTGGCACAACCAAAAGTCTTCCAAGCACTTGGAAGAGTCTCTCGCTCTAATTATTTCTGTGTTTTACAGCTCCTAAAAGTGGTCTTTAATGTTCAGTCTGAAATTGTTAGTTTTCAGTCTGCTCTTTATTAATAATAATAAGCCCCTGTTCTGTTTGGGTTAAGCCTTTTTTTGAGTGGACCAATCACAAGTAAGAAGGCACAGTCAGGGTGTGTTTGTTTTGCGGAGAACTTGGGCTTGTTGGTTTGTGACATCATAAAATCCAAGGAGGTACAGTCTTCTCATTTCTTTAAGAGTTTAACTAATTAAAAGCAGTGCATATTTATTTGTGAAGTGAGAATTAGAAGACGACAACTTTGTCATTCAGTCCATACAGCCAATCATATACAGTAGAACGAAATTACGTTTCTCCTATCTACAATGTTAATCACATCTAGAATCAGAGGGGTCGCTGCCATGCAAGGCACCGCCACAAACATTCCACCATTCTATTATGCTGAGCACCAAACTAGAAGGCAGGAAGTACTATTTTTATATGGTCTTTGGTATGACTCGGCCAGGACTTGAACCCCCAATCTCCCGGTTGTGGGGCGGATGCTCTATCAACTAGGCCGCCAATTATATTCTTGTCATTGCATGCATGTCCCGAAAGCTGGGGATCAGACCAGCAAGGTCTCTGCCTTCAACCGCCACCTGATCCACAACCAGACCCCCATGATCCCTTCTGAAAGTGGTGAGCCCACTGGGGGGGCGGACCCATGTAACTCCTTTGGGCTGAGTCTGGCAGAGTCCCATGGGCAGAAACCCGGCTGCCAGACACTTGCCATCGAGGTCTTCCCCCAGGCCTGGCTCCAGGGCGGGCCCAGGAAACCCCATACCGGGCGGGGAAGGTCTATGTCAGGGTACTGGAGAGGAAAGTCCGACCGTTGGTTGAACCTCGGAATCAGAAGGAGCAATGTGGTTTTCGTCCTGGCTGTGGCACATTGGACCAACTCTTTACTAGGGCTGAAATGATTAGTCGATGTTGTCGATAACGTCGACAACAAAAATTTGTCCACAAATATTTTTTATTGCCGACAAATCGTTTAATTATAAAGTTTATATGCTTGCCGTGGTAATGTTCAGTTGTAACTGCAATGCACGACCGGAACTGCTGAGGGCCGTAGCGCCTCTGTTGTCCGGCATGCGTGAACGATTTCCAGTGAAGAAGAAGAGGAGCACATTTACAGCTCTGAGTATGGTGAATGTCGAAGTGGATTTAAAAAAAAAAAAAGCAAACACAAACTTTCTGTTGTTTGGGAACATTTTACAGAAGACAAACAAGACGAGTAAAATACAGACTTTGCAAGGCAGACCTTTCTTACCACGGCAGCACTACAGTGATGCATGATCATCTGAAACAACGGCACCCGGGAGCCACGACATTACCATCTGTTGGATAAGTTTTAATGAGTAAAGAAAATTAGTGCTGCTTATTTTCAATGGCCAACTGTTTCAAGCTTTAGAAAAATGACAATACTGTTAGTATGTGCTGTTAATGTTAGCTTACCTGTTTGACAGTAAACTCTCTGGTTGCTGAGGGCTGAACTGTCATGGCTAACATGTTGAATGCAGTAAATGACTGAATTACAGGAGTTGCTATCGCTTTTTCATCTTTGTTAATATTAGGCCTCATTCTGAATATTAGTTGCACTCTGTTACTGTGTCCAGCTGAGACAAAATGGCATTTAAATGCCTCCTGCCCATGGGAGACGGAACGTTAAGAGGTATTAAACAGCAGCTGAGGTAAAATATGCACTAGACTAGAGCCCCAACAAGAAGCAGAGATGGTGGACATGAAAAAATAAACTCCATTAGTCGACTAGTTGGGGGGGGGGGGAGTCATTAGCCGACTGCTAAAATAATCTTTAGTTGCAGCCCTACTCTTTACCCTCTCGTGGAAGTTTGCCCAACCAGTCTACATGTGTTTGGTGGACTTGGAGAAAGCATTTGACCACATACCTCATGGTCCCTTGTGGTCTCTTGTGGGGGGTGCTGTGGGAGTATAGGGTATCAAGCATATAGCTACGAGGTAACCGGTCTCTATATGACCATTACAAGTGTTTGGTTCGTATTGCCAACACTGTCGAACTTGTTTCCAGTAATGGTTGGACTCTGCCAGGGCTGCTCTTTGCCACTGATCCTGTTAATAATTTTTATGGAGAGGATATCTATGCACTGCCAAGGAACGGAAGGTGTCATGTTTGGTGACCACAGGATCTCATCTCTGCTGTTTGCAGATGTTGTCCTGTTGGCTTCATCAAGCAATGACCTACAGGTCTTATTGGGACAATTAGCTACTGAGTGTGAAGCAGTTGGGCTGAGAATCAACACCTCCAAGTCCATAGCCCTCAGCCAGAAAAGGGTGGATTGTCTTCTCCGAGTCGGGGACAAGCTCCTGCCCCCAGTGGAAAAGTTTAAGTATCTCAGGGTCTTATTCATGAGTGAGGGGAGAATGAAGCAAGAGATTGACAGATGGATTGGAGCAGCATCTTCAGTGTTGCAGACGTTGTACCAGTCTATTGTGGTGAAGAGGGAGCTGAGCTCTAAAGCAAAGCTGTCGATTTACTGGTCAGTCGACATTCCTACCCTCATCTATGGTGATGAACTTTGGGTAATGACGCAAAGCACGAGATCGTGAATACAAGCGGCTGAAATGAGCTTTCTCCGTAGGATTGCTGGATTCACCCTTGGAGACAGGGTGAGGAGCTCAGTCATCCAGGAGAGGCTCAGAGTAGAACCACTGCTCCTCCACATTGAAAGGAGCCAGTTGAGGTGGTATGGGCATCTGATTAGGATGCCTCCTGGATGCCTCCCACTTGAGGTGTTTAGAGCACGTCCCACTGGGAGGAGACCCAGGACACGCTGGAGAGACTGTCTCTCTCAGCTGGCCTGGGAACATCTTGGTATCCTCTCTGAAGAGCTGGAGCAGGTGGCTGGGGAGAGAGAAGTCTGGGCTTCTCTGCTTGAGCTGCTGCTTCTGCGACCCAGACCTCCGGAAAAGCGGTAGAAGATGGATGGATGGATGGATGGCATTGCATTGCATACATTTGTCCCATGGATTTATTTTATCAGATTAAAACCTATGAAAACATAATTGTGTGCAATATGGGATTTTTAGGAAGGGTGATAATGACTGATGTGAAATGTGTCTAACAATTTAATTGACTTTATGTGAATTCATGTGACAGATTAATTTTAACTATTTTGTTTGCGTCAAAATGGCTTTAAAATTTCTTAAGCACAAACAGAACGGTGATGTAATCCAATTTATAAAAGTGTAAAGCTTTTCTTTTTTTATTTTACTCAGCAATAAAATACAGAACCCAGACTGAACCTTTTCATTTACAGACATAACATTCACTAAATGAATGTTAAAAAACCAGGTGACTGAAAAGCTACAGCTACAGCAGGGCCTTATTTTTTGTAAGATATTTTTTCTAATATTATCTCCAAAAATTGGAAATATTTTAACTTGCAAACTTTAACTTGTGGTGTTCCAAATTTTGACCCTAAATTTTTTGTCATAATTGTAATTCAGTCCAACTCCGATTCATCAGCGTAGCTGGTTAGTAATAGGCAAACCCGAAACAGCCATAACAGCCAATCCTTTCGTGTCTTTCATACATCAGCGTTGCCATGGTGACTACAGGTTGACACTCTGCTTTGATAACGTTCCCTCCTAAATTGTTACACAGATATCTTTCTCCTCTTTAGGTGTGGACCTCTGCTAAAGGTCAGGAAGTCAGCTCTATGCTTGCCCCCAGCCCTATGAACTGTGTGACCTTTGACCCCAAGGGCCATCTGTTGGCTGCTGGCTGCTGGAACGGAAAAGTGATCGTGTGGAACTGGCTCCAGAATAAAGTTTCTGCAGTGAGTCTTTATGTAGCTCAGTGCAGATTAATGGGCAGCCTTTTAAAATAAAAACATGAATTTCTAACTTATCCTGAAATTACTGAATAAAATTCAGATACATGATCATCTGTAATTGTTTTAGCAATATTGTGGTGCAGTGAATTTAACAGTGGTTACACAATAATACACATTTAGTGATATAGATATTATGTACAGACATCTAGTATTGGTGCTTTATTTTTGGTACTTTTGTTTGCAATGGGTGATGATCCTCTCTGCCAATACCACATCGATGTGCAACAGGAAGCGGGCTATGCCACACATATTTACAGAAGTTACAACTTCTAACACAACTGAAAAATGTCAGAAATATGGAAGTACTTTACAGCTAAATGATGACATCAAGCAAAATGTAATACGTTTACAGAGTAGGAAAAACATTTTCAGTCATTGGTATTGGTATTCTTACCTGGACAAAGTGTATCGGTGCATTCCTACTAGATGCTAATGCATTGAAGAAAAAAAAGAAGTCATGTTTTTGGGACTTGTTCTTTTTAAATGTTGAAAATCGATGCATTTAAGTAAACACATGCTTGAGGTTTTGCTCTGGAGAACTGCCAGTTTGTTGCATTTATGTGACTAGTGCATACCCGTGCATGCCCGTAGAAACCTGTGCATGCCCGTAGAGGGGATGCATTGGAACAGAATTCTTGCCAGTTACAGGACAGTTGGTATAGCAACACAGCACTAAGTGGAAATCACATATGATGGCTTCTGTATGCAGCAAAACATAAAAATCACACAAAATATGCCCTGCCATCTGGGGCTGTTTGCCCCTGCTTGTTACTTCTTCTCCTGCCTGTCACTGTTCTGTGTTATGTTGCTTACCTGTGTCTATATACAGTATATGTCTTGTAGGGAGTCATGTGCTCTATGTGCCGTCATATAGACATCATCTGGTGGGTCTTCATTCAGATCACTGAAGGGTCTCCTCCTGTCTCAGACGGCTGTGTTGTTCAGTCCACAGGCATCTGTGGCGTACTGGTGGAACCTGAGGTGTTTCATGTTCACGGCATCCTTTCTGATGTGCAGCAGTTCTCCTCATTCTATTGCTCTCCATCTGGTGGGTCTTTTTCTTCTTCGTCCAGACCACTGGTTGAGGGATGGGTGCATCGTAATTCCAGTTTGTGGGCACAATCCTGAAAAAGTGGCTTTCGACCCTGTTCAGGAAGACCCATGCATGCCCGTAGAAACCAAGAAACCGGAGCACCCAGAGAAAATCAGTGCTTTGCTTGGCATTTTACACGTTTGTAGTGTAGACTGGCATTCGTCAAGGTTACTCATTTGCTGTCATGTAGGCATGGCGAGTCGTCCTATGATACCCGAGTTCATAGATGATGAGGCAGAGATCATAGGCCATCCTATGATGTCCTAGAAATGTGCTTTAAAGTCTGTCATACCCATGCTGGTGAAGGGTGTCCTCCTGTCTCATTCGGGTGCGATGTATTGCTGGAACGTCAGGTGTTTCATCTTCATGGCATCTTTTCTGACGTGCAGCAGTTGTCATCATTCTATTGCTCTCCATCTGGTGGGTCTTGTTCTTCATTCAGACCATTGGTTGAGGGATAGGTGCGTCGTAATTCCAGTTCATGGACAGGATCATGAAAATAGATCTGAGCAAAAAGAGGCTTTCCGGCATGGACTCACTGTATGTGACATCATAAAGACACGTTTGTTGTCTTCTTCTTCTTTTAGATTTGGTTGGCGGTTGGCAACCAGCTTACAGGTGCATTACCGCCACGTCATCACTCTATATCATCACTTTTTCTGGTCAGGAGCTGTAGTCCTATCATCATTGCTGTGTCCAATTGAACCTCAACTGTATCTTCAGACATCACTCTTCTTCGTCTCCTCGTACTTCAGTCTATATCATCACTTCACTCTATACCGTCACTTCAGATGTATATGACATCATAAAGACACATTTGTCTATGTGCCGTCATATACTGTAGGCATCACGAGTCGTCCTATGATGCCTGAGTTCATGGTCTATATGACATCATAAAGACACATTTGTCTGTGTCCTATGATGCCGGAGTTCATAGGACGTCCTATGATGTCCTATGAAGCGTGACAGACACACACACACAGATTTCTTGCTTTTGGAGAGTGATGAGGTGTCCAGTTCAGGACTCCTTATAAGAACTCCTTATACAAAGCTATAGAGTGATGATAATCAAGTCAGTGGCGGTAATGCACCTGTAAGCTGGTTGCCAACCGCCAATCAAATCTAAAAGAAGACGTATGAAGTAAAAGATGGCAGCATGGTTTTGCTGCTACTGCTAGCATAGATGCCAACAATGAAAACTAAATGACATCAACAGACTGTGCATGCACAAAGGTTAAAGGTCACATGAATTCCAATCTGAACATTCTCAAATAAGTCACATGATCATGTATCTGATGTACAGTGTAGCCAATCTAGGCAACATGAAAGTGGTGTCGTGTTTACTATTGTTACAGCCATAATTATCTGTATTAAAAATTATTTGCCTTTACCATTCTTATGGGTAAGAAACACTAAAAGAAAAACTGAAGTCACGTGGTTGATGGAGCCGAAGTAAATAAACATAGTTTGCTGAAGTTGATGCATCTCCTGCAGGGATACAAAGACTGACCTGTTTTTAGTTTTCTTCTCAGGCAAACTAAGATGTTATTCTTCCAACGGAAATATATGTTTAACACCCAGCATTTCCCTCCTGTGTTTTTTCAGACGCTGCATGGTCATGAGCATTCAGTGCGTTGTCTCTCCTTCTCACCCTCCTTCTCCATGCTCTGCTCCGGCTCCATGTCTGGAGATGTGAGGGTGTGGTCAGTGCCCACCTCCACCTGTGTGGGCTGCTTCCAGGCTCACAAAGGAGCCACCGAGGCCCTCACCTTTTTGGAAGAAGGAGCGATGCTTCTGACCGCTGGCTCCGATCACACGGTCAGTGTAGACTTACCATATGATACAGAAATAGCTCAGGCATGAATGTATCCTTTAATGATTCCATTCTTTTTACTTTACAATATTGTTTGTTTTTTTTAGACTCTTTTAGGATTACTATTGAGAAACTCCTCAGTGTCACTAGCCAAGCTTTAATGCAGGACAGAGACCCCACTTTCATTTTATAGCGCAAATCCTCACTGATTCTAAAAACTGCTTCTCATTTCGCCGTTGTGTAAATCAGCTCCAGCTCTGGTCAGGAGGACTCGGACGTTCTGTCATGGCATTTAAGAGTCAGGAGGTAAGCTCTTATTGTCTGTTACCAAATGTTAGACTTGGACTGCCCAATGCATCTGTGACAATGGATAACTATATCAGTTAGTCAGTAAATACTTGAAACATGACATATGTTGACCCCACATGATCACGTGGTGTCTTTCGTGACATGTTTGATATCATTTGGAGAGAGACGCGAGCAACACATTTATAGGAAAAGAAGTTCTGTTTGCAAGTGATTAATGTTTTTTTAAATGTGGTAATTCACTAAAAGGCTCTGCTTTATTCCTCTTCAGCAATGTCATTTTTGTGACGGGGGTAAAAAGTTCAGTGGCAGATTGTTCTGTGCTCATATTGGTCAGCCTCACAGAAGTGATGGAACCATGATTAAAACAAATGTTAACCTGCCTTTTTCACTGCATTAGAATTACACCATACTGTAGATACAGTGGGGGAAATAATGATTTGATCCCTGCTGAATTTGTAAGTTTGCCCATTACAGAGTAATGAACAGTCCAGAATTTTTATGGTAGGTTTATTTTAACAGGGATACAGAAGGGGACTTCCGGTTATGGCTGCCACGTAGGACGGACGTGTCTCGCTCTGCTCTGCTCCTGGAGAAAAAAAATCGGCAAATAACTCTCTCATTTGGGACAGAACGTATCCCAGCATTTGGGCGAGGATATGTCGGCGAAGCCTAAGGCTGGAAAACCAGGAAAAGGAAAAAGCGAGCCGCCGAAACAGTCCAAATTAACGGACTTTCAGGTCTGTGACGCAGCAAACAAAACTCCATATATGGCGGAGGAGGCTGGCAACGGTGCGATATCTGCGGGGAATGGCGCAGATGCGCTGATGGCTGCCATGAGTTCAATGAGAGCGGACTTTTCCTCTAGATTTGATGGGATTATGACAGCGTTGGAAGGAATAAGAAAGGAATTGGGTGACTGTGTAGAACGAACGGCGCAGATGGAGCTCCGTCTCGCTAGTGCTGAAGATGACGTCACCCGTCTTCAATTAAAGGTGCGCACTTTGGAAAAAAAAAATAAATCTCTGGAAGATAATATTTTGGATTTGGAATCTCGGTCGAGACAGAATAATTTGAGGCTGGTGGGTCTTCCAGAGGAATCAGAAGGTCGGGACGTATGTTCCTTTCTGGAAAAGTGGATTCCGGAGGTGCTGGGCAGCGAGGAGTTGCAATCAGCAGTGGTTCTGGAAAAAGCACATCGTATTGGCCCACGGAGAGATAAGGGACCGCCGAGGACCTTAATTATGAAGTTTCTTAGCAACAGAGACAGGATGAAGATCTTCAACGCTGCACGTGCTAAAGGAGAGATTAAACAGCAGGACCAGCAGGTGCGGTTCTACCCAGATTTGGCCACAGGAATCCAGCAATTGAGGAAGCAGTTTGATCCCATACGTAAGGAGCTGCGCAACCTTGGGATTCGTCATGGTGTAATCTATCCTGCGAGACTGCTGACCACGTATGAGGGCAGAACCCACATCTTCAAGACCCCAGAGGAGGCGCAGGAGTTCATCAAGAAGATCAAAGAAGAAGAAGAGACTGGTGGGAGCTAAGCATGAACAAAATATAAGGTAGAATAATTAAGCATTTGCACAGGCATCTGACTGACTTGAAGTAAATAGTAAGTTTACAAAATATAGATTGTGTTATATATTAAAAAAACAAAACAAACAAACAAAAAAAAACTGATGTACAAAGTTGTTAAAAATTTTGGAGTTAAGTTGGAAAACTACAGAGGAGAGTTAATGTTACGTCATTAAAAGCAGTAGAGTTAGGGTGATTGGGAGGATGAAGAAGGAGTGGCTTAGGCTGTTCCCCGTGGATGTGGAACAGTCGATGGCTATATCGGGAGACAGAATTTTTCTTTTGATTTTGGGGGGTTTGCCACAAGTGTGGGAAGGGGAAATTTGTTTGTGTGTAGTTTGTAGGATGAATGTTCAACCACTCATGTTTTTGCTTCTCTGTATGAGCATGTTTACACTGCAAGGTAATCCCAAACTCTCTATTGATCATGGACCAAAGTGTTAATCTTAATTTAACTTCATGGAATTGCAGAGGTCTACAAAATTTAAAAAAACTTAAACAAGTTATGAATAAAATAAAGGACATGGGTTCAAGAATTGTGTTTTTACAAGAAACTCATCTGATAGAGGAGGATGTTAAAAGAATTAGGAGTAGATGGCAGGGAAGTGTATTCACCTCTTCATTTTCATCCCGAGCCAGGGGAGTTATGACTCTCATACATAAATCAGTTCCTTTTCAAGTGAAAAATGTAATTGGAGACAAATTTGGAAGATATGTAATCATTCAAGGTTCTTTGCTATTAGAAAATATAAATCTTGTGAACTTATATGGTCCCAATATAGATGATCAGAAGTTCTTTGCTAATTTATTTCTCATCTTATCATCACTTACAGGGCAACATATAATAGCAGGGGATTTTAATTGTACATTGAATCCAGGTGTGGATAGATCAACAGGACTGGATTGTACGCACATTGGATGTAGGATGACTATTAATCATTTTATGAAAGAATTGAGATTGTTAGATATATGGAGAGAAATGAAACCACAAGTTAAAGCCTATTCTTGTTATTCCAGTACCTACAAGACATTCTCACGTATTGATTATTTTTTGATTTCCACAGAATTAAGGTCCAAGATTCAAAACTGCTTTTATGATAACATCGTGATCTCTGATCATGCACCCTGTTGTCTAATATATGTAGATAAAAAATTGACAAAGGAATCAGGTAGATGGCAATTTCAGCATAAATGGCTTCAGGATGAGGAATTTGTCAAGTATATAGAAAAACAGATAGACGAGTTCTTTGACATCAATACTACACAAACATCAGCATGTGTAAAGTGGGAGGCTTTCAAAGCTTTTATTAGGGGACATATTATTAGTTATACAGGATCAAAATCTAAGAAGACTCGAGAGGAGAGAGCTAAATTGGAACATAAAATAAAAAGTCTTCAGGAAAAAGTGTATGCAGGAAGTGACCCAAGGTTGGAGAATGAATTACTGATTTTGAGAGCTGAATACGACAAAAAATCAGCGAATAGAGCTGCCTCGAGTCTTCTAAGATTGAAACAATCTTTTTATGAACAAGGTGAAAAATCAGGAAAATTATTAGCATGGCAGATTAAACAATTGGAAATTAAAACACCAATTACCAGTATTATAAGTAATGGACAGGTAGTTATAGATCCTTTAGAAATTAATAGAGCCTTTAGAGATTACTATGAAAAATTATATGATACCAAAAATGAACCTGATTTAACAAAACTAAATGGGTTTTTGAACGAACTATCTATACCGTGTATTCCAAATGAAAATAGGGAGATATTGGAGTCTAAAATTAGTCAAGAAGAAGTTGGGCTAGCCATTGATAATATGAAATCAGGAAAAAGTGCAGGACCAGATGGTCTTCCAGTTGACCTTTATAAAAAATTTAAGAATAAATTAATAAAACCTTTTTTGGAAATGGTTTTAGAAGCATTTCAAAATAATAATTTACCATCATACATAAATAATGCCTTAATTATACTGCTGCCAAAACCAGGTAAGCCCTCTAATAAATGTGAAAATATGAGACCAATAAGCCTATTAAACGCCGACCTTAAGATAATCTGTAAAATTTTAGCAAGACGAATACAAGAAATTTTACCAAATATTATTAATCGAGATCAGAATGGCTTTATAAAGGGTAGACAAGGCTTCCATAATGTAAGAAGACTATTTAATATTATTTATTTTAATAAAGAAGCACCGGATACAGCTCTCCTATCATTGGACGCCGAAAAGGCCTTTGATAGAGTTGAATGGCCCTTTCTTTTTGAAGTCCTACAAAGGTTTGGACTTGGAAATAACTTCATAAAATGGGTTCAAATAATATACAATAATGCTACAGCAGAAATCCTAACAAATAACAATATTTCAAAACCAATAAAAATCAATAGAGGATGTCGACAAGGCTGTCCACTTTCACCTTTACTGTTTACTATGGCAATTGAACCTTTAGCGATAGCGATACGTTTACATTCACAAATATATGGAATTAAAGTTGGACCAACAGAACATAAAATCTCCCTGTACGCCGATGACATAATTTTGTTTATGTCGAATCTAAAAAAATCAATTCCAACCTTGTTGAATTTAATAAAGAATTTTGGGGAAATATCAGGATATAAAATAAATAAAACTAAATCTTCAATATTTAATGCTAAATGAGACCCAGAGAAATTACCCAGCCCCTGAGGTAAATCAATTCAATGTTGTAAATCAGTTTAAATATTTAGGAATCCAAATTATGCCTAAGCTAGAATCAGTCGCCAGTGTCAACTATGAAGCCTTAATGTCAGATATCAATGAGTTAACTCAGAGATGGATGTCACTACCAATGTCGATGATCGGGAGAATCAATATACTTAAAAGTAATATTTTACCTAAAATACTTTATTTATTTCAATACATTCCCTTATCACCACCTTTAGATCTATTCTCAAGAATAAAAAAAAAAGTTAGTGGAATTTATATGGAACAACAGGAGGGCTAGATTACGTTTGTCTTTATTATATTTACCATTTGATCGTGGAGGTCTGAAATGTCCAAATTTTATGTTGTATTATTGGTCGGCACAACTGAGGTCTATGACATATTATTTTTCATCAAATGATCTCCCTCACTGGACTGAAATGGAATCATACAATTTACCTTTACCTCTTCCCATATTCATATACTCAGATTCGGCAAAAAAATTACAAAAACAAGTTAAAAATCCATTTGTAAAGCATATGATCAAAATATGGTGTGAAGCTAAAAACTATTTAAAAGAACCACAGTTATTGTCACAATTTAGTCCAATATGGGGTAATCAATATTTTAAACCAGGGAGAGCGGACGCTGTATTTAAAGTATGGAATTTAAAAGGGATACAAAAGATTCAGGATTTAGATTTGCCATGTGCAGACAACATAATGTCTTTTGAAGAGCTGAGGATCAAATTTAATCTCAATAGAACACATTTTTTTAAATATCTTCAACTTAGAAACTTTATTCGATCAAATCAAAATAAAGCTCTCACTCGACCTATTTATTCATCCTTGGAAAAAATGATGATGAAAGATAGTAAAAGAAAGGGTATTATTTCAGAGTTTTATAACTCATTGACACAATCCTCAAGTGAAAATTCACTGAAAAGATTAAACTACTGGAAAGAAGATCTGCAAATTGAAATTTCAGAGGAACAATGGGAATTGGCTTGTACAGAAGCTCAAACCAAATCAATAAATGTACGCCTTAAATTGATACATTTCAAATGGTTAATGCGGATGTATGTTACACCGGAGGAGTTAAATAGATATAACAAAAATATACCAGATACATGCACAAAATGCATGGAAAGTAAAGGAACCCTATTTCATTGTTTATGGGAATGTAGATTAATAAGAATGTTTTGGGAAGAGGTGAGGGTAACAATTGAAAAAATAATCTCAAAACAAATCATACTGAATCCTAAACTGTTTTTGTTGGGTCTGTACCCAGAAAAGCATAATTTTAATAAAAGTGAAAGAACATTCATAGACCTCAGTTTGCTTAATGCCAAAAAATGTATTGCACTATTATGGAAAAAGACTCATAGACCAGATGTGACTCAGTGGTTAAGACAGATGTTAACAAACCTTCCATTAGAAAGAATAACATATATACTGAAATCAAAGGAAATTGTGTTTGAGAATATATGGAGACCTTTTATTGATTATGTAAAAAATTTAAACATAACTCTTGAAGAAGAAGGTGAATGATGTGTGTGGACCTTGTAAATTCCAAACTGGTGAACATATGTATACTTATGTATTGGATTGTCTAGACTAAACAGAGGAGCATTGTTGAAGACTTGATTTTGTTGGTGGTTGTTGGTGTTTTTAGTGCATTTTTTTTTTGTAGTACTTTAGTGTTAGTGTTTGATTGTTTGTATCATGTTTGTTAAAAAAAAAAAAAGGTTCAATAAAGATATTGTGGAAAAAAAAAAAACAGGGATACAGAAGATCATAAAAGATCCAGGAAAAAAAAAACAACAAAACATTAAATAAGGGCTATAAATTGATTTGTATTTGATTTTGTGAAATAAGTATTCGATCCTCAAGCAAAATGTGACTTAGTACTTGGTGGAGAAACCCTTCTTGGCAAGCACAGAGGTCAGATGTTTCTTGTAGCTGGTCACAGGTTTTGCACACGCCAGGAGGGATTTGGTCCACTTGTCTTCAGACACACTCCAAATCCTGAAGGTTTTCAGGCTGATCCCTCACCTTTCTCAGAATCATCCTTACCCCACGAAGTGCAATCTTGCATGAAGCTCCAGAACGAGGGCGATGGGCTGTTGTATTTTTTCCATTTTCAAATTATCACGCCAACAGCGGTCTCTTTCTCACCAAGCTTCTTGCTGGTGGTCTTGTAGCCCATTCCAACCTTGTGCTGGTCTACAATCTTGTCTCTGACATCCTTTGACAGCTCTTTGGTCTTACCCATGGTGGTGGAGAAGTTTGAATGGAAGAGACTGATTCTGTGACAGGAGTCTTTTATACATAAAATGAGCTGAGATCATTAGTACTTTTCTAAAGGGACAGGACTAATTTATGTGCCTCATGGGCACATAACTGATCTGTGTTGGTCAGAATTCTTGCTGGTTGGTAGCGGATCAAGTACTTATTTCACTCAATCAAATGCAAATCAAATTTATAAGATAAGATAAGATAAGCCTTTATTAGTCCCACAATGGGGAAATTCCAGGATTGCAACAGCACAGGGATAGCAACACTCAGAGCAACAATCAGAAGGCAAGAAAAAACATCTAGTAAACATATGTCCATATTACTATAAATGTATATATATAGACACACAGTGCAGAGCATTATGGTTGGTTGGTGAATGTGCAGCAGAAAGTCTAAGCTCTCTCTCCGCGGATGCAGCGGGCCAGCTGGAAGTCTTTGGGCATGATGGTGACCCCCTTAGCGAAGAAGAGACCACCAGGTGGGCCTCGCTGGTCTCCTGCAGAGCCATGACGGCGAAGCTCAGGAAACGCAGGACGGTCTTGAAGTCCTGAGCGATCTCCCTCACCAGGCGCTGGACGGGCAGCTTACGGATGAGCAGCTCCGTGGATTTCTGGTAGCGACGGATCTCTCTCAGAGCCACGGGCCTGTGACGGCGAGGCCTCTTCACTCTGCCGGTGGCCGGAGCGCCTCTCCGAGCAGCCCTGGTGGCTAGCTGTCTCCTGGGGGGCTTCTTCCTCCAGTAGATTTTACGGGCGGTCTGCTTGGTTCTTGCCATCGCTCTTTATTATTCTGTCTTATATTTCTTGCACGCCGCCTAAACTCCAGCCCGGCACCCACGTCGTTTTTGCTACAGCTCCCGGTATGTCGAGTTTCCCATTAGCACCGGGCGGCGGCCAAGTGCTAGCTAGCACTAGCTCCTCCCCGCTGTAACGTCTCCCGCTGCAAACCGTGGCTCCGTCCGCCGACCCGGGAGACCCCCGGGGCGATCCGTGCGTCCGTGACATATATACAGAGTGAAAGGTGTAGAAAGAAGAAGGAAGATAAAAAAAAAAAAAAAAAAAAAAAAAAAAAAGGCTGTTGCAACGGGCAGCCGACTCGTGTGGCGCCACCGGTCCAGCGGAACCGGAAAATATAGCCTATATTTTCTACAATATTTTCTGTTATATTTTACTTTATAGCCTATATTTAATGTTTTTTCTGAATTTTTTTGTTGATATTCGATCTCTCTCTATTAAAATAAACCTACCATGAAAATTATGAACTGTTCATTTCCTTGTGAGGGGATAAAGGTTCAAATTCAGCAGGGGATCAAATAATTACTCCCCCCACTGTTTACACATAACAGCACATATGTCTGAACAAAGAAACAACAATTTTTGCATTAGAGACAAATGTGATTACAGTAATTTGGTACACCCAATATGTACAGGCTACACAAAATGGAATGACTGATTCTTGTTTCCGTCTCATTTTCTTTCAACATCCCGTCTTGATGGAATAAGGAATCATATGATCTGAGTTTGGTGTAACTTATCTATATTACCGAAGCTGAGAGCTGAATCTTTTTCAGTCAACCCCCCCCCCCACCACCACCACCAAAGATTAGCCGTTTTTCCCTAAATACATTTTGTTTTATCTTAAAAAAAAGAGCCATTATCTTGTGATAACACAATTTTATTTTGTCATCTCAAAAATACAGTGAAGAAAAAGATAGCAATGACCTTTTAGTTTCTGTACAGGAAATCGTTTTCATCCAACTTTTTTGGACCGCGCATGGTTGTGAGATTGAACAAAGTAAACACACAAAATAAGACTATCAAATAAGTTAATAATTTTAAAAATGTTAAAATCCAGACTGAAAGGTACAACTTCAAGATTTCTCTGTATGAATGTTTTGGCCTAATTCCTACCAATTTCTTGAGCAGTTGTTTTTGTATTTTTAAAAGCGTGTGCAGGAGCCTCCTCAGAAGAAGCTGAAAAAGGCGTCGTCTGAGCCTGCTGCAGCCTTGTGTGCAGCTGTGAGCGGAGATTATGTGGCTGTGGGATACCACGGCGAAGGCATCAAACTCTTCGGCGTCGACTCAGGTGTTGTCACGTTATTGTTCTCACAACATGAGTTTAGAAGTGTTACCATCCAAAATTTGGAGTCATCTTTAACTTGCACATTATGAGAAGATGGCGTCTTAATTTTAAAGGTGTAAAAGTGAATTAAAGCAGCTATTGTGTGCATGGTTGGTGCTGGAATATATGCAGTGGTATCACAAGTGAAGAAGAGGGAGGAAAAAAGACTCTCTTTTTTTTTGCCTTTGCAGTTTTAATGTTTGTTGGTGATTTTTACTGTTTTTCTTTCTTTTTTTAAATATTCTTTAACTTCTTACCTTATTTTTTAGACCATTCTGTAACAGAAGTTTAAGAGGTTGCAATATAAAAATAAGTTTATTCCCTAAAGGAGAAGGTTTCTCACAAAATGAACTGGAATAATAAAAAATGCAATATTAAATTGCATAAATAGTGTAAAGACATAAATTTACTTGTACTTCATTGCTGGGTTCATGTAATACAGGATCCTGCAAACTGCGACTCTGGAGCCATGTGTGACTCTAGTCTATTATGTCACAGGGAAAAAAAATAGAAAATTTGCACACAAAAAGTCTGAATTTACAAGAAAAAAATTGCAGATGTAAGCAAAAACCCTCCAACTGAAAGGCCACTTTATAACGTGGTTGATTTACCTTCAGTTTAGGGCTCAGTTATGCTTTGTTTCCATGCCTATTCTAATTCTTTGGGGGGAGCTCGAAATCGTTTAAAATATTTCTGTTACAGTAAACGTTGCTGACCCCTGATGTAATGCTTCTGGCAGGGAAGTGGCATTTTTTCCCTCCTGACTTTTATGCTCTTCTATTGTATGCTCACTATCCACTTGTGTAAACCTCACAGACCATGACTGACTGTAAAAACTAAAGATGTCACCTGTCATTAAATGTATTATCAGAAATTATTTTTCTGAATGTGAGCGCAAGATGTGGAATACACCTTTTTTTAAAGGAAAATATAAATTGAAAGCATTCAATCTGATTATATCTTGAGGTTTAATTGTAAATTAGGAAATGTTTCATGAAGTTGTAATTACTTGATTATAATTGAGGTTAATAGAGCAGTTGATTGGAAAAAGAGTGGCAGTTATGTTATTGCTGATGTGTCGACACACTGCTGAAAAGTATGTTTTAATCACCTTGTTTTTTTTTCTTTTCCTGGCTCATTTCTGTAACGACCACTTGTCTTACCATTACAAGCTGCAACCAAAAACAACAACTAAAAAAAGCAAAAAACACCCTAAATTATTTTTTTTTTTAATTGTAGGTGAAAAGATTTGGGAGGGCCTTGATGTGTCCGTGCCATGCTTGCTGTGGGTTGTTTTGGACACAGAGACCAAGTCTGAGGTCCTGATCTCCTCAGGAAGTGACAAACGTCTGAGGATATGGCAGAAAAAACAAAGTAAAGGGAAGCTTTTGGAAAGCCTGAAAAACGAGGGAATATTTGGAGCACAAACGGCCGTCGTCACAGCAATGGCCCAAAACTCCACTTACCTGGCTACAGCTTCAGGTAGGTGTTGGATATGGTAGTGATTTGTCAGGTAACAGTCACCTTGTCTTGCCTCTAATATCTTTGTTCAACTTTTACCTTTAAAATAGATGACTTCTCTGTTGCGCTGTGGCTGTTGAGTGAGCTGACCAACGACCCTCCAGCTGAACCAAAATCGCTGCTGAGGGGCCATGAAAGAGGAGTCACATGTCTGTCTTTTAGTCCCGATGGTGAATGGCTTCTGTCAGGAGGAAAAGATGGGGTATGCATGTTCACCTCCTAGAGGCTTTATGGGGCTGATTTTCTCTGTTTTTGTCAACTACGATGGGTTTTGTTTTGTTAAACTAATTATAAACTTAAAGACTTTTTGGCAAACAGCTGTCAAGAAAGACAGCACACCATCACATTTAAGAAGCTGGGGACATGAGATGGTAGAAAATAATTATATTTTATGCAACATTTTTCTTGTCTTATTGAAGACTTGAAGCATGTTAAAGGGATCATTGACCCCGGTTACCTGGCCACAATAATCGGGTAACTGGGAATAAACAGATAATGGCAGTAATCCGATTTGATGTGTTTACTTGCACTGAATAAATGGATTATTGGACAGTAAATTACTTGAGTTAATGTGAATTCTCATAACCCGATAATGGCCCTTATCTGATTATTCTGTTTACATGACTGCTTGAATAATCAGATAACTCCAGAAATTCATCTATAATTGGTTTATTAGTGTACATGTAAACATAGCCATTGACTGCACTTTTCCCGCATGTTGACAGCTCTCAAAGGTATTAATGAAATGTTTTTGATATGTTTGGGTCAATTTATTTAATTATTACAGAATTCCTCAGAATAGCTTGTTTCAATGCATGTCTCTTTAAATGCCCAAGAACAGCCGTTAACTCCGCCCTCCCTCTTACTATGTCACTATTGCTAATCTTAGCTGGCTAGCTTCTACCTCGGATTGCAAGCCTGAGCCAAGTAACACAAATTTGTCTTAAAGAATGAACGAAATAATGCATCACTGATGGACAGGGTAGTGTGGCTTCAGATGTCCAATATATGACCAGTTCCTGTAGTATAGTGGGCACAGAAACATTTGTGAATGAGTGACTGGTGGCCCAAGACAGCTAGCTGATGCTCGACAGACTAGTGGCTGTCGAGCAAAGTTAACATCTCGCAAAAATAACATCTACAGTGCTGTGAAAAGTATTTGCCCCCTTCCTGATTTCTTATATTTTTGCATATTTGTCACACTTCAATGTTTCAGATCATCAAACAAATTTTAATATCAAAGACAACCTGAATAAATACAAAATGCAGTTTTCAAATGATGATTTCATTTATTAAAGGAAAAAAAAAACTATCCAAACCTACCTGGCCCTATGTGAAAAAATAATTACCCCCTTGTTACATCATGAATTAACTGTGATTAACCACATTTTTTTGTAAAGCTGAGTTCAGTTTCAGTAGCTACACCCAAGCCTGATTACTACCAGATCTGATGAATCAAGAAATCACTTAAATGGAGTCTGTTTGACAACCTGAGGAAGGCTAAAAGATCTCAGAAAGCAACACATCCCACTGTAATCTAAAGAAATTCAAGAACAGATCAGAAACAAAAACCCAGAACAACATCTAAAGAACTGCAGGCCTCACTTGCCTCAGTTGGGACACTGGACCATGATGGAACAAAAATGGCATTCATGGGAGAGTCCCAAGACAAAAACCGCTGCTGTACAAAAAGAACATAAAGGCTCGTCACACATTTGCCAGAAAATAACTTGATGATCTTAAGACTTTTGGGAAAATATTCTGTGGACTGACGAGACAAAAGTTGAACTTCTTGGAAGACATGTCCAATTTTATCTGGCATAAAACTAACACAGAATTTCATTTAAAAAAAATGTCATTTTCAACAGTCAGACATGGTCAGCATGGAGACATGGTCATGGTCTCGGGCTGATTTGCTGTTTCCAGACATGGACAACTTGCCCTAATTGACAGAACCATGAATTTTGCTCTCTACCAGAAAATCCTGAAGGAGAATGTCCGGCCATCAGTTCATGAAGCCCTCCAGTGTGACTGAATTTAAACAATTCTGCACAGAAGAGGGGGTCAAAATTCCTCAGCAGCAATGCAAAAGACTCATTTCCAGTTGTTGGCACCAGTGGTGGCACAACCAGTTATTATTAGGTTTAGGAGGCAATTACTTTTTCACATAAGGCCACGTCGGTTTGGATAGCTTTTTTCTCTTAATAAATTAAATCATCATCTAAAAACTGCATTTTGTACTTACTCAGGTTATCTTTGTCTAATACTAAAATTTGTTTGATGATCTGAAACATTTAGGTGTAACAATTGGGCAGCGCGGTGGTGGAGTGGTTAGCACTGCGGCAGCACAGCAACTCACTCTTGGCCGGGGGATCCTGGGTTCGATCCCAGCCCCCGACCAACAGTGATCTGTGTGGAGTTTGCATGTTCTCCCCGTGTCTGCGTGGGTTTACTCCGGGATTTCTCCGGTTTCCTCCCTCATGCCAAAAACATGCAAGTTAGGTTAATTGGCATCAAACTGGGGGTTCTAAATTATCCTTAAGTATGACTGTGAGAGTGAATGGTTGTCTGTCTCTCCGTGTTGGCCCTGCAATGGACTGGCGATCTGTCCAGGGTGTACCCTGCCTCTTGCCCAAAGATGCTGGGATAGGCCCCAGCCTCCCCGTGACCCAAAAAGGATTAAGCGGAAGAAGATGGATGGATGGAAATATGCAAAAATATAAGAAATCAGGAAGGGGGCAAATATTTTTTCACAGCACTGTAAGAGTAATGTATATATAGTGAAGTGTTGGTAGATAAACAAGGATTCCAGTGGGGGGTGAGTAGAATTTGTAGAAAATGGCGCTCAAAACTGGCCGGATCGATAGTTACACCAACGCCAAGCGGCCTGTCTGATTACCTAGCCAAGCTAATGCTAACAGTTTGATGTAGGATCACAACAAAAATATCCACCTTATTCCTAGGCCCCATGATGCCTTGCGTGAATTATGGTAGCAACTTCCAGTATTAGTTTAGAACATATGGTTGTCACTGAAACAGGACACTTTTCCTTGTTAAAAAACAATGACTTTGGCACCAGAAATGCGGGAAAACGGCCCCTTGCACCTCAGAACAGTAACATAATCATACCACTTCCCACGACTATCAAGGGATGAGAAGATGACCTTAAAAAGTGGCCTCGTAGATTGTAGCTCTGTTAGTTAGTGCCACTGCTAAGATGCTAACGCTGTAAACAAATGACCCATGCTGGCAAAATGAGTCGCTTTGAGGACATTTTCAGAACTGATGTAACATTATTTCCATATTCTGTGTTGAAAGACCTTCAAAATGATAGTTAAATTGTAGGAAGTACGCAAAAACTGACCCAGAAAAAGACGATTTGTTTATATTTTGGCTAGGTTGAAAACTTGCGTTCGATCGGTCGGGAGTTGTGTCTTCCACGAAAACATGCATATTTTTAGAAAGTACGATTTCTAAGCTTTCCAATGATATTAAGCACTCATGGGGTTTTCCCGGGACTTGCCGCTACCAAACAAATAGTCATGATTTATGACTTCTCGTTGCCCGTAGCTCGTAATGACACGGTGCACATTCCGAATTTTGCCAGCACGTCTCCACCACAATAAAGTCAGCTGCATTTTGTTAAAATATGTTGGACATAATCAAATTTACCTTGGAGCAGACGTACGCCACAACACCGTGCTTGGATGTCGTCTGTCACCGTGTGGTGAAAAGCCTCCATTTATCCAGTCTATGGCACAACCACAAACACCAGCAACAAGTACCAGAGCTACGCCAAAACATTCAAAAAAAATACAAAAGCTAGAAGAGCTGAAATTGGCTGCCACTTGATCACAAAACACGTATGTGGACTATACATTAAAATGAATTTGGAAAACTGTTACAAACAGTATTTTAAATGCCCCTGCTACTCCACTCTGACTGATTTAACACTACGTCAGCTGAAACTGGAAGCTCCGCCCATAATCGTTCCTACAGTGGCACCCCCAGGAATAACGTGGATAAGTCATAAGCCAAAATAACACAAGATATATTATTGACTGTGGATTAATGAACCAGTTGGAAATAGGGATGCTTATTGGGGTGAGTGATATCTAAAGAAAATAATCTAAACTACACTTGATAAGCTAACTCCCTAGTAACACTATTAGCGTTGAAGCTACTGCTTTTGACTTTCCACCCATCTACATGACAGACAGCTAGGTTGGCCAATAACAGAGCAGTAGGCAGGTTTCAAGGCTGAGTTTACATTGTTTATGATGTTCTGTGGCAAACCCAGAAGAGTCAAAATGGCTCCTCGGAGAGAAATTGCATTTAAAAGAGAAGTGATAGTTGTGTTGGAGGTGGGGCTCTTATTTGGGTGGTACTGGTGGTGGCTCCACCTTTCCAGTTCTGCCACTACCCATGGGTGTAAGAAGGCAGTGGGCAGGAGGGGCAGTCTCTTGGCCACCTCCCTGCCTGGCGGATGCGCTTGTATTGTAAGAAGTGCCTATTAATAAACGTGCATTCAGTTCTACACTTCGCCTCGTCCTTGGCTCAAGGTACAGACATAACATTTGGCAATGAGGATAGAACCTGGTATGGACGTGTGTGTGACTTCTATTCGGCCATTTTTGGAGCTGCCCGGTGAACCACCCGTCCCTTGGTCATGGTGGTTTGCCGCATTCCAGACATACTTGGTGGCGCTGGACCTCGGGCAGATGGGGAAATTGAGAGCACGTGTATTGTTGGTCCATAACTTAAGAATGGAGGGGACAGCGAATTTTGAGTACGTTGGGCGACTGTGATAGCTTTGAAAAAGTGGTGGAGCTAATGGCGCACCATTTTCGTGCCCTGGAAAACGTCGTCATCTGGAGGATTCAGTTTCAACAGCGCCGCCAGCAGGCTGGTGAGTTGGTGCAGCGGTTTGTGACAGACCTGAGACTGCTGGCCAGCGACTGTCAGTTCGGACTGTTGGAGGAAGAGATGGTCCATGACCAATTGGCGGAACACACTGTCTGCCCTGCTATTAGGTCGAAACTACTCACGTTCTCGGGTGAACTGACGCTTTCTACAGCCATCGATTTGGCTCAACAGCTGGAGGCAGCGGATAAGCTATCACGGGAACTAAGTGGGAGTGTGCTTCATCGCCATATTGAATCACAGTCGACGGCGCAGGCAGTGGACCTGGACAGCAACGATAGCGTGGGGGGTGATGAGGAACACGCCAATGCTGTAAAAATGAGGTCTGCCCCGGCAACGCCCATATTGTATGTATTGGTTGTGATTCCACGAAGCACCGCCCAAAAGGCCAGGGAGTGTCCGGCAAGAGGTAAGCATTGCAGCAAGTGCGGACTCTTGCGTCATTTCGCCAGGGCATGCCACAAGTTAGAGCGAGGGAGTCCGAGACATAAGGAGGACTCTCCCGCCCCCACGGTTGTCCATACTGTGTCCCCGAGCAGCTACGGACGTTCTTTCTGTATGGTGTTGTTGGATGGGGTAGTGGTGCCATTGTTGATTGACACGGGAGAGGTGAGCTCCGTGTTGAATTGGGTGACTGTGAGCACTTTTTCCCGCATTACAGGATTGGAGGCAGTTTGGTGCTGCTTTGCGGTTGTGGTGGAGGAAGATTGGCCACGGTGGGATCACTGAGGGTGACGGCTCGGTACAAGTCGGCAGAGGTGTGCAACCTGAAGCTTGTTGTAACGGCCCGTGGCGAAAATATAATGGGATGGGATTTGTTTTATGGTTTGGGCTTCACCATCAAAAACGGTGCTAGAAAGGAGTGGTCGGGATGTGGTTTGTGGGACCGGCCAGTCCTGCGAATGGAAGACGGAGCTGTGTGGGACGAGACCTTGCCTAGCGCTCTGGAGAGTGAGCAGGACCAACACAATCCAGAGCCATTGCAGGAGGGTTCTGGTGCCAGAGCTCACGTCACCCTGGAAGAGGGTACTGGGTGGCACAGTGGGTGGCACTGTGACTGCGGGTGGCGCCGAGGGGCTGACCTCATCTGTTCCCGGATTTCAGCTGGGAGGGGCTGGTGAACAGGAGATCACAACGGCGAAGGCGGCAACGGAGACGAAAGCGGTCGGGGCACGACCGGCTGGCATGGTAAAATGACGTGTCAAAGAGAGACATAAGCCAAGTAGGGCCCCTCTGGGGGTTGTGGATGTAGTCCATGCCTGGGAGGAGGCACAGTCGAGGAGGATTCGGGCCAAGCGCCGGTTGGAAGAGCACCAGGGGTGGCTGCAAGTGGTGGCCACACGGGAGGATGCCTGGATGCCTATCTCCAATTGTCAGATGGCTCATGGAGGCATCCAAATGAGCTGCGGTGCGCCCCAGAGAAGGTTGGTGGGTTTGGATCTAATCATGGGAGGTCCCTGGTGATGGCGCAGAGGAGGCGCACCGGGGTCGGGTCAGCCAGTGGCGACCCGGGAGGTCATTTCTCCCCTGGGGCGGACTGATGGGAGGATAGTCGGGGGGGGGGGGGGCATGGGTGTGTTCTTATGGTTGGTGTGACACGGTTGTGATGTTCTAGCAAATGTACTTACTGGTTATCTGTGTTCATGGGGATTTATGTTATGTTTATATTAGGACACAGCGGTGTTTTATGTTGAATTGTTTTGTGCAGAATATAAGAGGTAGAATAATCCGCTTTGCCATGTGGGGTGAGGTGGCAGTTTACCCATCCTCCCCTAACTTAGCTATTTTGGTATGTCTATGTTAGCCCATCTGTGTTGTGTTATTACTTTAGTGCGTGTTTTGGGTTCCAATTGTGTGTGTGATTTTGTTGCTTTGTGAAGGGGGGGAAGAATGTTGTGTTGGAGTTGGGGCTCTTATTTGGGTGGTACGGGTGGTGGCTCCACCTTTCTGGTTCCGCCGCCACATGTGGGTATAAGAAGGCAGCGGGCAGGAGGGGCGGTCTCTTGCCCACCTCCCTGCCTGGCGGATGCGCTTGTATTGTAAGAAGTGCCTATTAATAAACGTGTGTTCAGTTCTACACTTCGCCTCGTCCTTGGCTCAAGGTACCGATATAACAATAGTTTTGATGTTTTTTCAATAATCACATGACCAATAGACGCATTTCTGGAGGTTCAAACCTACAAAAACACAAATTTTTAGTTAATGACACCTTTAAAAAAATCCATTTATTTCTCCAAACTTGTGCACAATGATCCTCAAGTAGGGCTGCATCCAGGTTGCAGTCACTCAGGGTCAACAATCAGGAGATCTTGAACGTATGAGAGGTCAGGGTCAAGGGTCAGGAGATCTGACCACTCTCGGGGTGTTGTCGTCATGCCAAAATGAGCTACTCCATCAGTGATGATCTTGTCAGTACTTTGTCTGTATTTGTAGTTTCCATTAAGCTCTTCCTGCCTGTTTTTACAGTCTTGCAAACAGTGGTCCTCAGGTGAGTCTGCATCCAGAGAGTACTTAAAGGTCAGGATTAGGGCTGTGCTATATGACCAAAATTTCATATTCCAATACAAGTAATCTTATATCCCAATAATGATATACGTATATCCCGGTACACATTTTTTGTAAATTCTAGTTAGCTATTATAACCACATAAAAAGAACTGTCTCTTTTTTTACCATTTTAAATTACATACTGAAAAAAAATCAATTGTATAACTTCATCTGTCATTAATATTATGCAATTTTTTCCATCATAATTTTGTAGTGTTTTATAAAATTGTGTTTTTTAATGTACATTTGAGACTTGGTTCTCATGAATTTGAGGTTTTTCTTCTAAATCATATCATAGGAATAAAAAAGTAAACCTAAGTTAAATATTTCCTGAGCCGGGGAGAATAGCAGTAACTTGAGGAAAAAAAAATGTCAGTCTGAAAATGAGAAAATTACCCATCACTTATCATCCACAGATATAAATTAGCTGTTAGTTTACTTTGGTGCAATTATCTTTAAGCATCATGCCTGTGACATTATCAATAAATAAAGTATTTGAAACAAATCAATTAAAATCTAAGTGTAGATCTACAGCCTGAAGACTGCCATTTTGGTCTGATTAAAACATGTAGAAGTTTTTTTCACATCTGCTGGAGTTTGGTTCTTTGTAAAAATAATGTAATAAAATACAAGGGATGACTTCAACTTCATCATCATAATTTGACTAATTATTATTGAACAATTATTTGAACTCAAGAAAATAACATTAAGAGCCAATTTGCTCCTCTGACGCATTTTAATTTATTTTGTGTGTATGTGCCACTATCACACACCTTTTCAGCTTTAATATATTTTTTCAGACAAAACTAAGAAACTCAGCAGAAATTTAAAGCAGAGAAACAAGGGCCTGATACAGTAATAAAGTTTCCTGTTGATGACAACTTGGCATCGTCATTTAGCATTTGCTGTTTTATGGTAATAAGAGTGAGATGGTGTTAGTGTGACTTACCTCCAGTTAAAACAGGGTTAAAGGACTAGCCTCTCTGTTTGCCACATCCCTGGCAAACAGAAGCATCGGCTATTTGACCAAACGATTAGTTCAAGAGTCTGGCCACTGTCAGGGTGGTTTCATCGGTTCAGGATGAACTACTCTTTCACTGCCTCTCTGGTTAAATAAAAATGTGTCTCATGAAAGAAAGGTCATTTGAATGCTGATTTTGTCATTATGCACATGTAAAATAGATTTTTAGACTACAAATTTCTGCATTTGTTATCACAAATGTTTATTTCAGGCTCTGATACTGTGGGATGTAAGGGGGTCTTCGCCTGCACTGAGCAAGTCACTTCCTCGTGCTCACAAAGACTGGATTACAGGCTGTGTTTGGACTCCAGATCTGGTGGTGAGTCTTTTTACCCTCTATTAACTTTCTACCCCTTATCCATGGAACAAGCTAGCTACTACCTCCAGCTGCTGTGTGGGAACACCAAGTAGTTCCCAGGTCATCTGAGAAGCATAGCCTATCTAGCGCATCCTAGGCCTGCTTTAAGGTCTCTTCCCTATGTGAAATGCCTAACATAGAAGGCAGGAGACCAGGGAAAAATCCTGGACAGATGTGGTAGAGTAGCAGCTCTACTGTGAGCCTCTCTCAGATGTCTGAGCTGCTTATCCTGTATCTAAGTTTAAGCCCAGCCGCACTACAAAAGAGTGCAGATACAAGGAGGTGAAATGTGTATATCTCTGGTGATCACCCAAAATTTATCGCCAAAGGTGAGGAAAGGAACAGATCAACAACTAAATCATCAGCTTCACAAACAAGCTGAGCTGCCCCTTCACCACCACAGACTGCTTCAGTCAGTCTGATGACCTACTGCTCCTCTCTCCCCTCATTCATAAATCAGACACTCAGATACTTGAGCTGCTCACCTTGGGCCAGGATTCCATCAAGATTGCAGCTTACCTGTTTTGGTGTGGGACCTTAGATGAATTGTCATTCCAGCCACTTCACACTCAGCTATAAGCCTTCAGTGTGAGCTGAAGATCATCGCTTGATGAAATAAACACGGCTACATCATCCACAGAAAATCAAAACGAGACTTTGAGATGACTGAACATGACACCTACATAAGAATCAAACTAAATTGTTGACAAAGGGCAGCTCTGCTGGAGTTCACTTTTATGAGGAACAATTTATTGTATTTACCTCATAACAAAATATAAACCTTTGTCTTCATGGCAGCTTTATTTGAAGGAGTTACACTGTCATCCTCGTCCCCTGTTGTCTTCCAGATAAGCTCTTCTAATGATGGGAGACTTTGCTCATGGAACCTTGACAAAGGTCAACGTCTCGCTGAAATCTCCTGGAAGAGCCCACTCACTTCTGTATGCTGTCTGGTGAGCAAATCAGAAAGCAGTTTCTTCATTAAACTGACACTTTGATGGAGCTTTGTATTGAGCATAGAATCATTTCTCCTTTAGTTTTATTCTTTGTAGAGTCAAAACATCTTTCCTTTTTTGTGTGCAGGGACAGCATGTGATTGTGGGCTGTGCTCTGGGTGGGCTGCATGTTTGGAACTGGGAGACAAAGACGGAAATCTGCCACATTAGTGCCCACGAACAACGAATACACCACTGCTTGCTCCTCCCAAAAGGAGGTATTGCGTATACACATACGATCTCACTGGTTTTTAATTTATGTTGCACAGTACAAAAGCTGATTATGATATATTTTGGGATTTTTAAAATCTTGCTTTGATTTTAAGGCACAGAAAAAGAAATTCATCCAGAAGAAATGGCTGTTTTCACGACATCCGATGATGGCATGGTGAAACTGTGGAAACCTTTACAGGTCTATCAAACAGTCAAAACAATCCTCACACTTTATTAATTATATCTTAACTTTTGCATGACGACCTCCCTGCATTGTTACAGATAGTCTACCAGTTCATATACAATGTCTTTTGATTTTTGGTCATTATAAAAGAGAATATGCAAATAACGCATGTTTGTGAATGTCTATGAGCAGGTGGAGCCCTTCGGCACTTTCTATGGTCACAGTGGGGCAGTTCATGGAGTTGTTAGTAAAGGAGTCGTCCCAGAATTCCTCTCTGTTTCTGAAGACTACTCACTACGATGCTGGACATGGAAGATGGGTAAAAAGATCTCTATGGCAGCTCAATTATTGCCTGTTTCACAAAAGTCGGTGTTGTTTGGAGGACACTGGCTGTTATTTCAAGGAAATTTGAGAGATTTTTTGTGTAAATTTTTCCCAGATCCCTGAGCCTAGGGTATCCGTTGTACAATGCAAAAGTGGGCTAAGTACGAGGGGAGGGCTGAAAAGTTCATAGTGGTCAAATTTGACCAAATGTGGTTTATTTTTCAACCGCAGGGATCCAAGAGCTGCAACACTGATGGAAGAAGTGTGTGGACTGAAGGGGAGACTGTTGAAAAATAAACCACATTTGGTCAAATTTGACCACTATGAACTTTCCAGCCCCATAAAATCAGAAACACCCAAGACACAACAGATTTGTATGGAGACTTTATTTGAAAACTGTCCAGCTGAATTGAATTTTGCCATTATAAACCATTGTTGGGTTATTTCTCAGTGCTTTGTAATCATGAATGAAATCTGGGGCCATTTTTAACTTTCAAGGAAAAAAATCAAATACGTTTGGGTCCGTTTTAACTTATTATGTACAGTCAACAGAACTTTTTAAAGTTTCTGACTGAACATGGTGGCAGTCTGTCTCTACCAATCATAAGCCTTATTTTCTTTTCTTTCTGAACTCATGAGTTGTTGCCTTGTAATTGTACAGCCCAGTAGCTGATTTCATGGGACAATTACGTTTAGCAGTAAAATAGAAAATAATTAATTATTTAGATACGTATTACATTTTTATGCCTCGGTGCAACGGAGGCATACAGTAATCACTCAGTGTGTCTGTGTATCTGTCTGTTACCAGCTTGTCAGCTCGTCCGGTCAAAATTAAGTGGAACCAAAGGCTTGTATCATTGTATTGCCATATTTTCTCAACTTTTAATTTGCCAGAATTTCGAGATAAGGCTTTATTTTCAAAATAAACACAAATTTAACTCACCATTTCTGTCAATGCAGCCACGAAAAAAGGTGTTGTAATAACTTTCCTGGGCCAGTAGAGGTTGTAGTGCCACTTTTTTTTTACAGCCTCCCATGCTACCATGAGACGGGCTCTGAGGCACAGCACCTTGGTGCTTTTTATTTGAATAAATCTGGCCCAGTGGTTCTGATGAAATTTCATGTCTTTGCAAGCATTCTACTTTTACTTCACATCAACATTTTAATTGTATTTTGAGATGAAATATGAGGCGTGGGGTTTGTTGGAAATGTATTTTTAAATTGATTTGACTGCTTAAATGGATTTTGTAGCTCATTTCCACAAAGGTAAAAGGAGCCAATACCCTGCCACTGTGTTCATTTGTCTGTTTTACAAAAAATACTCCTCCTCCTAGTTAAGTATTGAGTGGTCTTTACGATTAGAAAATGGGCTATATTAATGCAGGTCCTTAATCCTTATCCATAATTGTCCTGTCACCAGACTTGCTCATGGGGATCCTCAGGTGCTTCTGCATCGAGGTTGTCCTCAAGGTGAAAGGTCAGGAGATTTGGGCATCTGTGTGATTTCAAGGAAGTCGCAGTTGCCCTTGTTTTTACAAAATGTAATGCTGTGAGTGTTTATGTTGAAATTGGCCATTAGTCGTAAACAAACTTGTTTATCAATTGTGTATATCCTTTGTCCCCAACAGACATGCTCTTTTATTTTAAAAAATTAAACTGGTCACACTATCAGAGTAAAATCCACTGTTTCTCTCCTACATTGGGTTTTCAATGTTTTACCAATGAAGTTGAAATAAGTGGTGTATACTTAAAACTCAAAAGAAAAATATAAGATTAATAAATGCATAACACAGGATACCCATTGGCAGATATATGTGGAAGAGAACAATAAACCCCACCTGATTAAATTAAATCACCCTTTGTCATTCAACTGTACAACCAATCATGTACAGTAGAATGAGATTGTGTTTTACCTATCTACAGTGTTAATCACACACACCCCAAGTGTAGAATCAGAGGGCAGCTGCCATACAAGGCGCCGCCACAAATTTCCCTCCTCCATTCCATTATTGCTGAGCACCAAGCTGGACGGCAGGAAGTTCCACTTTTATATGGTCTTCGGCATGACCCGTGTGACAGGGTAACACCCACTAACACCTGCACTCGCCAGATTTTTGTGTGTAACCCTTACTAACACCCACTCACCTTAGGTGTAGTACCCTTTATGGTAGTGTTGTGTTATGGCAATGTAGTTACCTTAACTTTTCTACCTGGACAAAAGGGATAATTGGGCCACATCAGATCGACCCTAGGTTCGTAGGAGCCTGGAGGGCGTAACAACAGATGACACTGACACACGGTGTATGGAACTTGCAACTATGTATATTATTTACAAATATGTACACATAAATACACAGCGCGATAAAAGAAAACACAATCCATAAACTCCAAATTATATTTACAATGTGTTCAGTCCTGTTGTATCAGTTCCAGATGACCAGTTGGGTCACCTCTAGCAGTTTCTAGGGTTCGGGCTTCGGCTCGCCATCCAGATCTGGAGAGCCACGCTCTGGTCAAACCAGTTCAAAGAAAAAAAAAAACCTGACCAAGCTAGGTGACACATGCGTCAAAGGGGTTCCTGCGCTCAACGGCGTCGACAGCCTTTGTATCCCAATCAATCTCAGGTTTTATCAGAGACAAAGGCTGCTATTAGCACGTTAGCATCGCCATATCACCAAAGACAGTCTCTCTCTCTGGTCTGTGTCTATCGGCGTCTGGCGTGACTGAGCCAAAAATGCAAGTCATCCCAGACCCAGGGAGAGAGCGCTTAACCCATTGGCTGGCGTGACCCAGCAATGGCGCAGCCATTGGTTACTCAAAATACCAACACACATACTAGGAACTTTTATCAGAACTTTCTAGAAAATGTTCCTAAGTATTTATGAATATATATTAAATATTCAAATTATTTACTCCCATTGTGAAATGAATGTCCCCCCTTCTTCTTAAAGCGGTATCGACATTCATAATTCCATCCACGTTTTTAACACTGGGTTACACCCGGCCGGGATTTGAACCCCTGCCTCCCGAGTGTGGGGCGGATGCTCTACCAACTGAGCCACCACTCCGGTGGGACTCGTATGTTAAAGTTCATACAAGCTAAGATTTTACTACAGGCCTCAATTTTCTTTCCATAATTATTAAATGTTTTTGTCATCAGGGTAAATGAAATACAGGCTACACAGCAGTGTGCATGAATCAACTCAATTTAAAGAGCAACTGCACTCTATAGGAGGCAGTTTGGCATTCAGGATGTTGTATGATCAAGAGTCTAATTTGTCTTTTTTTTTGCACAGATCAACCTCTAAACCTGAAAGGCTGCATCTCGGCTCTGCGTTTCTCTCAGAAAGATGACGTCCTTTTTGTTGGTTATGAATCCGGTTTGGTGGAAATTTGGCAGAACAACATGCTGGTTGGCTTCAAGCAGGTAAAGAGTGCACACGAGAATGGACTTTATCTTTGACTTGTGTTTTTTTTGGCTTGTGTTAATCTGGGGTGTGTGTGCGTGTTTCCAGGCATTGGACAGTCCCATCACCTCGTTTTGCTCCATGCCAAAAAGCCAAGTCGCCATCAGCTACATGACATCAGCAGTTGTTGAAGTGTGGAATCTGCTGTGGGATCAGGGACATTTTAGGGCAAGGTAAAAACAAATAAAATAGATTGGCATGCCATTGTTCACTCCGTCAATTCTGACTCTGGATGAGAATCTTGTCACTTGACTGAAAAAATGATGCTGGTCTTTAGCTTGACAAGTAAAGTTCTCAACATTACATTTTAATGGATTAAATCATAAAAGAAGCATTGTTTAGAGTTGAGTTTTTATCATAGGTATGTTTTGTATATGATTATGGTAGGTAATCATGTGGGTTGAGGCAATGATGCTCATTATCAACACAGTTTTGCTTTTCACTTGTTTTTGTTGAAGTTTAGCAAGTAAGTGAATACTTATGTCAGAGGTGCATGACAGTACTTAGGCATTACCCCCAACACTGCTTAAAAAATGGAATATTTTTAATCCCTTTCACTCTGAAGAAAAAAAAAACATTGAGAATGTTTGAATTATATTTTGTTGTATTGCATGCTGAGATCAAAGTTTCAGAGCCATGACACTAAATATATTCTTAATTCTGTGTTTTCTTGTTTCCAGCCTGGTGAAGGACATGGACTACTCGGTTAAGAAAAGTGTGGATCACCTCTTCTACATCTCCGTGCTGGTTGGTGTGACGTATGATGGAGAAATATTCAAAGTGGACCATGAGAATGATCGCAGCTGGAACTATAGAATTCACAAGTAAGTTATATTTTTGTTTTATCAGGAAGGTTAAATAAAATTCTAGTAATGCACTTTATAAATGTTTTTATAAACATTGTACAGTTATTTTTGTGCATTTCTCATTCATGTCCAGTTTGACTCGGTTCTTGATATGTCAGTATTTTTGGGGTGTTTTGCACTAAAATAAATATTTTCAATTTAAAAACCAAACCCTGAAACCTTGTGCATTTTTCTCTTGTCTTCAGTTGGTCGCCCTCTGTTCACGTTTGTGGAATGATCCGGGATGATGATAAAAGTGTGTGGCTGGTTGGCGAACAGGAGGGTGTAGTTCATCTCGGCCATGTTGTGAGTGTTGCTCATAATCTCTGAACTTTAAGCAGTCTTGGTCATGATCATCACAGTTTTGATGGTAAAAATTATTTTAATATGATGGATTTTAATTATCATTAATGAATGAAAGATGCAGAGAGCCAAGGAGCTAGTAGGCCGATCTGACAGCCAAAACGTATTTTAAATTGTATGGTAATTGTGTCATGTCCATCTAGATGAGCTAAAGCACATATAGCATATGATGCATTGGGGGATGTGTCTTGCTTGTGGCTGGAAAGAAATCTGATCGGCTGATGGTGATCAGGGCCAGTGAAGCCATTCGTTTAGATTCAGATAATCAAAAAGCTCCATGAGTGGAGAGTTGCCCTTTTCAGTCAGTTTCCTCCCCAAGGAGAGCATGGTTTTGTTCTTTGTCACATCTAACTAAAAACTTGGCTATTTGGCTCCAAGGAGCTGCTGCCTTGTTCTTGTTCATGGAACAAGACTTTTGGTCAGCCTCGAAGAGATTCTGGCAAACTGTCCGGCGGCTTAGGAGGGGAAAGCAGCTCCCTGTCCACACTGTGTATGGTGCGGATGGGGCACTGTTGACTTCGACTGGGGATGTCGTCGGGCGGTGGAAGGAATACTTCAAGGATCTCCTCAATCCCACTGATACGCCTTTCACAGAGGAAGGAAGCAGAGTTTGGGGACGAGGGGGATGACTCACCTATCACAGGGGCTGAGGTTGCCAAGGTGGTTAAAAATCTCCTTGGTGGCTGGGCCCCGGGGGTGGACGAGATTCGCCCTGAGTACCTCAAGGCCCTGGATGTTGTTGGGCTGTCATGGTTGACATGCCTCTGCAACATTGCGTGGAGGTCGGGGGCAGTGCCTTTGGCATGGCAAACCGGGGTGGTGGTTCCTCTCTTCAAAAAAGGGGACTGAAGGGTGTGCTCCAACTTTAGAGGGATCACACTCCTCAGCCTCCCTGGGAAGGTCTATGCCAAGGTACTAAAGAGTAGAGTCCGGCCATTGGTCGAACCTCAGATTCAGGAGGAGCAATGTGGTTTTCGTCCTGGCCGTGGCACATCGGACCAGCTCTTTACCCTCTCGAGAATTCTTGAGGGTTCGTGGGAGTTTGCCCAACCAGTTTACTTGTGTTTTGTGGACTTGGAGAAGGCATTTGACTGCGTTGGTTTTTTGTGGGGGGTGCTTCGGGAGTATGGGGTATCGGGCTTGTTGTTACAAGCTATTCGGTCTCTGTACGACCATTGTGAGAGTTTGGTTCGCATTGCCAACACTCGGTCGGAGTCATTCCCAGTGAGAGTTGGACTCCGCCAGGGCTGCTGCCCTTTGTCACCAATCCTGTTCATAACTTTTATGGACAGGATTTCTAGGTGCAGCCAGGGAATGGAGGGTGTCATGCTTGGTGACCACAGGATCTCATCTCTGTTGTTTGCAGATGATGTTGTCCTGTTGGCTTCATCCAGCAATGACCTACAGCTCTTGCTGGGACGGTTTGCCACTGAGTGTGAAGCGGCTGGGATGAGAATCAGCACCTCCAAGTCCGAGTCCATGGTCCTCAGCTGGAAAAAGGTGAATTGTCCTCTCTGGGTTGGGGACAGGCTCCTGCCCCAAGTGGAGGAGTTTAAGTATCTTGGGGTCTTGTTCACGAGTGAGGGGAGAATGGAGCGAGAGATTGACAGACGGATTGGAGCAGCATCTGCAGTGATGCGGACATTGTACCGGTCTGTTGTGGTGAAGAGGGAGCTTAGTCCTAAGGCAAAGCTGTCGATTTACCAGTCAATCTACGTTCCTACTCTCACCTATGGTCACGAGCTTTGGGTAATGACCGAAAGAACAAGATCGCGGCTACAAGCGGCTGAAATGAGCTTTCTCGGAAGGATTGCTGGACTCACCCTCAGAGATGGGGTGAGGAGCTCAGTCATCCGGGAGAGGCTCAGAATAGAACCGCTGCTCCTCCACATTGAAGGGAGTCAGTTGAGGTGGTATGGGCATCTGATTAGGATGCCTCCTGGACGCCTCCCACTTGAGAGCCCGGGGCAGACCCAGGACTCGGTGGAGAGACTGTCTCCCAGCTGGTCTGGGAACGCCTTGGTATCCTCTCTGAAGAGCTGGAGCAGGTGGCTGGGGAGAGGGAAGTCTGGGCTTCTCCGCTTGAACTGCTGCCTCTGTGACCCGGACCTCCGGAAAAGCAGTAGATGGATGGATGGATGGATGGAGCTGCTGCCTGCATGGGATGACCTGAGATAGGGATGTCCCACTAACAACAAAAGGGTGAAAGACCCTTAGGCCTGGTGCACACAACAACGTTTTCGTTTAGACCCAGAGAGAAACATCTGCATGCACACATCACCTCACAGAAGCAACCGCGCGTGCACACTGATCCACCGATGGTGTGAAAACTGCTGTTGGAACTAACAGTTTTACTAGGGACTTTGGATTATTACTAAAAATGCCAGATTCCTTCTGCAATAAATATTTATATTCATTTTCTTAAAGGTCTGATGACACGATTTTGACATTTTTTAGTATGTTGTGTAAACCCAAAAGTCATTGTCGATGATCAATGTAACATTTACAACCGCGCCTGCATAAACTAATTATCATCAAAAAACAGCAGCCGCTGACTGGACTGTGGAGCCACCCACCGAATTAAGGGCGGCACCTCCATGACGTAATCGACAGAACGGACTCCGGTGTTGTTGACTGGAATGATAGCAGCTTTGTAGCTCTCTGGTTTCTTGTTATAATTTTACGGCTATGCCTTCGCGTTGTCACAGGCTTAGATAAGCAGCAAGCCGTGAAAGACCACATCACACACTTCAGCTCCAACTGTTACAAGCCTCCTCGTGCGCTTTTATGCAGGAGGAGGGCACGAGGAGGGGAAGGATTAATGGATTTACTCTGTGAGCACATGCTGATGCTCGCCCATCCGGCCACGT
The DNA here is from genome assembly GCA_020510985.1 of Pholidichthys leucotaenia. Classification (NCBI taxonomy): domain Eukaryota; kingdom Metazoa; phylum Chordata; class Actinopteri; order Cichliformes; family Pholidichthyidae; genus Pholidichthys; species Pholidichthys leucotaenia. The sequence goes on from CM035846.1 coordinate 202,847,046, forward strand.
CCCCTCTCTCATTATCACCAGCTGATTCCCCTCCCGCTGATCATGTTTCCCGGTCCTCGCCCAGGTGCTTCTCATCACACCATCACCAGCAGTGTTTGTACTTCACGGCCATTTGCCAGTCATGCAGTGATGGTCCATAGTATTGTCATCTGTGCTGTTAGTCTGCCAGTATTTTCAGCACTCTCACGACGTGTTAGTCACTCCATGTTCACCGCGGTTCTCGTGCGTCCTTGAAGCGATGTCGGCTCTGGGGCGCACCTGTGGCTAACTCGTCTCCTCCCATTCGTTCTCTGGGTGATGCCGGCCCCGAACGGCATCAGTAAATGTGTTTGTGTTTTTTGTATGTCTTCACCTTTTTTGGAATTGTCTGTCGTTCTGTATTAAATGTGCTGTGGTGAGCCCTGCACGTAAATCCTCGTTATTTCATCCTCCCTCTCCGTGCCCTGCGTAAAAGCGCACGGAGAGTTTATGATGAATGGATTTATGCGCGGGATTCACCACAGCACATGTATTGAACATAGACTGATCCCAAAAGGTGAAGACTTAGAAAAATACACAGAAACACAAACAGTAGGCGTTCGGGGCTGACATCGCCCAGCGAACATGGAGAGGAGACATGTTAACCATGGTTGCACCCCAGAGCCGACATCGCTACAAGGGGCGCAACAGAACCACGGCTATGTGGAGTGGCGAACACGTCGTGATAGTGTTGGCAATATTGGCTGGCTGACAACACGGCAGATGATGCACGCAAAACATGAACAGCTGACTGTCACTGAGTCTGACTCGCTAGGCACGATGCCCGCTTGGCAGGGCTCAAACCTATATGGTTTGATGCCCCAGATTCTTCATTGTCATCCCATTCTTCGGAACTATAATCGTCTGAAGATTGAACAACACAAACCAATTCCAGACAACATGTCCTGGAACCATCGATGTTTTCAACCGCTTCCATCCTGTGTGTACAAAGGGCAGCCAAGCGCTGTGTTCTGTCAATGACATGACAACATGGCCGGGGGTTTTTCCAGCCACTGACGCAATTGGTGATGTGGAGCTCATAAAAGTGTCGGATATCCGCGTGATAAAAAGCCTGTTTGACTTAGAACTGCACAGACCAACCTATTTCGTCATATTGTATTGTGTTGAAAAATTAGATGAAGTCAAAAATGTGTCATCAGCACTTTAAAGCTGAAAGAATGAGGGAGTAATAACGCACAGAGATGACGTTTGTTGTGATTAGGCGCTATACAAATAAAGTTGAATTAAATAAATCATGGTCTTGTGTGAAAAAGTGATTGCCACCCCCCACCCTCGTTAAAACATAAATTAACTGTGGTTTATCACATCTTTGGAAAGCTGAGTTCAGTTTCTCTCGCCACACCCAGGCCTGGCTACTGCCACACCTGTTCTCAATCAAAAAATCACTTAAAATAGGACCTGCCTGACAAAGTGAAGTAGACCAAAAGATCCTCAAAAGCTAGACATCATCCAAACAAATTCAGGAACAAATGAGAAACAAAGTAATTGAGATCTATCAGTCTGGAAAAAGTTATAAAGCCATTTCTCAAGCTTTGGGACTCCAGCAAACCACAGTGAGAGCCATTATCCACAAATGGCAAAAACATGGAACAGTGGTGAACCTTCCCAGGAGTGGCCGGCCGACCAAAATTACCCCAAGAACGCAGCAACGACTCATCCAAGAGGTCACAAAAGACCCCACAACAACATCCAAAGAACTGCAGGCCTCACTTGCCTCAATTAAGGTCAGTGTTCATGACTCCATCATAAAAAAAGAGACTGGGCAAAAATGGCCTGCATGGCAGATTTCCAAGACGAAATCCACTGCTGAGCAAAAAGAACATAAAGGCTCATTTCAGCTTTGCCAGAAAACATCTTGATGATCCCCAAGATTTTGAGAAAATACTCTGTGGACTGACGAGACAAAAATTGAATATTTTGGAAGGTGTGTGTCTCATTACATGCGGCGTAAAAGTAACACTGGGGCTGTTTTGCTGCTTCAGGACCTGGAAGACTTGCTGTGGTAAATGGAACCATGAATTCTGCTGTCTACCAAAAAATCCTGAAGGAGAATGTCCGGCCATCTGTTTGTGACCTCAAGCTGAAGCACACTTGGGTTCTGCAGCAGGACAATGATCCAAGACATACCAGCAAGTCCACCTTTGAATGGCTTAATAAAAACAAAATGAAGACTTTGGAGTGGCCTAGTCAAAGTCCTGACTTGAATCCAATTGAGATGCTGTGGCCTGACCTTAAAAAGGCGGTTCATGCTCGAAAACCCTCCAATGTGGCCGAATTACAACAATTCTGCAAAGATAAGTGGGCCAAAATTCCTCCGCAGCGCTGTAAAGACTCATTGCCAGTTGTCAGTTGTTGCTGCTAAGGGTGACCCAACCAGTTATTAGGTTTAGGGGGGCAATCATTTTTTCACACAGGGCCATGTAGGTTTGGATTTTTCTCCCCTTAATAATAAACACCTTCATTTAAAAACTGCATTTTGTGTTTACTTGCGTTACCTTTGTCTAATATTTAAATTTGTTTGATGATCTGAAACATTTAAGTGTGACAAACATACAAAAAATGAGAAATCAGGAAGGGGGCAAACACTTTTTCACACCACTGTATAATTGCAGGCAATAAAAAAATCTGACTATCCGACAGCTGCTTTGAATATTTGATGAGTCTTCAGTCATAACTTTTACAAAAGCATTACAAGTAAGAGAAAATAGTGACATGATGAGATGTCAGGCTGCAGCCACATCTCATCATTTGCGCAGTACAAAAGTGGATTTGAAACATGGGCAGCTCCACAGTGATTTGTTCATCATTCAGCAATAGCAGGCATCCTCCTTAGTTATAATTTTGACGATTATTTTTCCATGTAAGGCTGCATCTATTGTGTAAAAAAGCAGTTTTACAGATGCCATTAACAGCCCATTTTTAACCTGATCCTTACCATAAATGCATCAGGCTTAAAATTTTGTCATGGAGCCCGTATTTCTGTGAGAAATACACAAAGCTCTATATCTGTATTTCTCTGTGAGAAATAAATGCTCCCTGGTGTATGGATTGGCTGAAATCTGTTGTAAACTGGGGCTGTAGCTTTTTATTTCTGTAGATACGGACCACTGTTGCCAAGTCCGCTTATTATAAGCGACTTTGGGCTTGTTTTTTGTCTAAAGTTGCTTACAAATGTCGTCAGCCACGGGTTGTGGGTTTTTGAGCTTGTTTAACGTGTAGTTGCTTATTTGGGCTTGCTTTGCTGTCTGTGTGACAGCTCTCCATATGGGACCTTTTTTTTTTTTACTTTATTAGAACACACAATTTTTACAGCAAAACTGTGAGGCTGCCAGGGGACTAATAATACTTTTACATTCAGAAGAGTTTCAAGCCAAGGTTGCAATACAAAAATAAAATTATGATATTTATGTACAAATACTAAACTTCTCAAGAACACCAAACACCTGAATAGCTTTCTTATTTTTTATGCTGCTAATAGTTGTGCCATATTGTTTCAGTTCACAATAAAAATGTTCAAAGTTTGGTTTCACTCCGGAGTCTGTCCACTGCTTGTGTTTGTGTAACTTTCCTTTTAGCAAAAACAATTGTATGACACAAAGTCCTTGTTCATTGATTTTTGTTCAAATCCAAAAATGATGTCTCTCAAAATAGAATTCTTTGTCTAGTCCTCTGCAAAATAAAATGTTGAACATTTGTCCAAAAGGTCTTTGTGTAAATACAATTAACAGATGAGATTGACTCTTTGCAGTCCACAAAAAACACAAAAATAATCTATTTTGAGTCCAAACCTTTCAAATAAATCTTTAACAGGGTACATACAATGCAAAATTTTATAAGAAACTTCCTTTTCCTTGTTATTAACAAAAAAATTATCATTAATTGACCAAATTTGTTGCCAGTTTAACCCTTGATACAGAGCTGCCCAAAAACCTTGACATATTCCCACTGTCTGCATAATGCTTCTTATATATTTATCGCATATGGGACCTTAAATCAAAAAAATTCTCCTTTGAAATGAATGGCAAGAACGAAATTATCTCTTGATCCCGATCAAATTTTGCCACGAGTTACACATATGTTTGTCAATATGCTTGTCGGCTGTCATATAATATAAAATTGTCGGCTGTCATATAATAACAGATTAATATTTAGTTTTTGTTTAAATAACTAGCGGACAACTCCCGTCACCCCACATCACTAAACACGATTACAATTTTTCAGTTTTTTTGTTGACTGTCGACTTTACCATCAATGTGCTGTTGCTTATGCAGAATGCACGTTTTATCAGAGTTTAAGAATTTAAGTTATTCAAAGTTTTTATGTTGACTGTGTTGACTATATAAATTTGCTGTCGCTTATGCAGAATGCATATGTATTTTCCTTTAATTAGAGTTTATAAAATTCAGTTATTCAGTACTGACTGTTTACAATCAGTTCACTGCAAAAAAAAAAAAAATAAAAAAATTGATATATCTATACTGTTATCAAGCAGCCTCTCCTTTACACAGTGTGGTAGGTTGGCTGTTGGGCTGTTTTGGGGCTTGTTTCCATAGAGCTGGCAGGGTGTACCCTGCCTCTCGCCCATAGATGCTGGGATAGGCTCCAGCTGAAAAGGATTAGGCGGAAGAAGATGGATGGATGGATGGATGGTTGCTTGTTTCTCTCGCGAGATCTGGCAACACTGATACAGATGCGCTTAAACGGCGCCAGGAAAACCTCTCCACTCTGGAGGCTGGTTTCAAATCTTGACACTTTCACACCTTCAAACGCCTCGTGTAGTGAGCACAGACAGCTAAACTGGAGATGACCTTCCACGGTTTGGGGTAAAAACGTCATGAGCACGGCCCCTTTAGTGGATGAATGCTCACTACTGTGAGTCAGTTTCTACATATCAACAGAGAGGATCTATTATAATAAGCTAGCACAGTGTCTTTCAACTGGGGTGCTGCGGCCCCTTGCCATGAGAGATCATTTGGGGTGCTGTGGGAAATTTTCTAATGCTGCTTTCAAACTACAATTTGCAAGTCACAGGCACAGGCTTCGTTAGCATAAATTAACACCTCAGCAACCCTCCATGGCGTTTTCATACGTCAAGGAGATGTGGGTCAGATTGCCCACTGATAACTATGCATTTCTCCTAGGTATAAAGTTTCATTCCCTCACATCGCTGATGTCACACAAACATGACATAAACCTGGAAACTGGAGATGCCAGCTGCTACTGATTAGTTGAGTCACTGGCATTTTAACAGGTCTTTTACTGCCCCATGTCGAACACAGCACAGATCAGTGGTTGATTGGAATACACTGATCTGTCAAGTTCAGCCATTGTTGTTCTTTGTCCTCTGATTCAGCAGGCTTGCAAAATCCATCCTAATTTTACATAATTACCTTCATTTTGTTTTCATTTCGGTGCCGAATAGCTTTCATATTTCCAGGAAGAGATACTGTGTGTGTGTGGGGGGCGGGGGGGGCTTGCATTTTTATTTGGTGGGGTTGTGTGTTTGTGTGTCCACCACTACACAAAGTGGGATACTTTTTTTTCCGGAGGGGGCTGCTATGGAAAAGAGGAGCAGAGCATCACAGGGTGAAAGTTAATGCAGGGTGAACTGGGTTGCACGAATGAGCACAGAGCAGAGCTGAACATGGAAACTGCCCAGTGCCGAACCAGGACATGCTGATGTCTGCTCCACAGCAGCCGGAGATGGTCAGAGCTGCTGCAGGCCTGAAAAAAATGTTCTTAAAAGAAACAGCTGACTCTCAGCTGCTGCAGCACGTCAGCCCACACCACCATCCGGAGGGGCACACCAGCCGGAAAAATGTCACCACCACCTCCAGAAACCACATCCTGATGTTGGCTGCCCTCGGCAGTAAACAAGTGATGGACACAGAGTTCCACCCACCCATCCATCTATCCGCCCCCAGTAAGTCTCATATTCAAACTAGTTTGTTCTCCTGGTAACAGAAGAACATCAGCGCTGATTTGTATATAATTGTGCCGCACTTCACACAGAGTGTAAACAAATTACAACATGAGCACAACAGGACTGCTTGTGGCTGAATTTCCTGACAGCTGCACAATTCCAGAAAGTTTGGAAGAATAAATAGAAAACTGAATTCCAAAACTTGGGTGTGGGAGCATTTTGGGCTGAAGCCAAATGACCAAGGAGAGCCCAGCAATGTCAGTGAGCTGGTATGTGGCCTATATATGAAAACAGTTGAAATGAAAAGTGAAAAAGCATTGAAAGCATAACTATTCCACTTAGTTTTTCTAATTGCAAGTGGGAAGAAAACTGCACTCAGGGACGCAGACCCCTCCATTTCCCCACAGTCTGATATACAGTGCATCTGGAAAGTATTCACAGCGTTTCACTTTTTTCCACACTTTGTTAGCCTTATTTCAAAATGGATTAAATTCATTTTTCTTGAAAATCTACACACAATACCCCACAATGACAATGTGAAAAAAGTTTTTGAGATATTTTTGCAAATTTATTAAAAATGAAAACCTAAGAAATCACATGTACTTAAGTATTCACAGCCTTTGCCATGAATCTCAAAATTGAGCTCAGGTGCATCCTGTTTCCACTGATCATCCTTGAGATATTTCTACAGCTTAACTGGAGTCCACCTGTGGTAAATTCAGTTGATGAGACATAATTTGGAAAGGCACACACCTGTCTATATAAGGTCCCACAGTTGACAGTGCATGTCAGAGCACAAACCAAGCATGAAGTCAAACGAATTGTCTGAAGACCTCCGAGACAGGATTGTCTCGGGGGCAGAAATCTGGGGAAGGGTACAGGAAAATTTCTGCTGCTTTGAAGGTCCCAATGAGCACAGTGGCCTCCATCATCCGTAAGTTGAAGAATTTCAGAACCACCGGGACTCTTCCTAGAGCTGGCCAGCCGTCTAAACTGAGCGACTGGGGGAGAAGGGTCTTAGTCAGGGAGGTGACCACGAACCTGATGGTCACTCTGTCAGAGCTCTAGCGTTCCTCTGTGGAGAGAGGAGAACCTTCCAGAAGGACAGCCATCTCTGCAGCAATCCACCAATCAGGTCTGTATGGTAGAGTGGTCAGACGGAAGCCACTCCTTAGTAAAAGGCACATGGCAGCCCGCCTGAAGTTTGCCAAAAGGCACCTGAAGGACTCTCAGACCATGAGAAACAAAATTCTCTTGTCTGATGAGACAGAGATTAAACTCTTTGACATGAATGCCAGGCGTCATGTTTGGAGGAAACCAGGCACCACTCATCACCAGGCCAATACCATCCATAGAATGAAGCATGGTGTTGGCAGCATCATGCTATGTGGATGTTTTTCAGCAGCAGAAACTGGGAGACTAGTCAGGATAGAGAGAAAAATGAATGCAGCAATGTACAGAGACATCCTGGATGAAAACCTGCTCCAGAGTGCTCTTGACCTCAGACTGGGGCGACGGTTCATCTTTCAGAAGGACAACGACCTTAAGCACACAGCCAAGATATCAGAGTGGCTTCAGGAGAAATCCCAGAGTAAACCCACGCAGACACGGGGAGAACATGCAAACTCCACACAGATCACTGTTGGTCGGGGGCTGGGATCGAACCCAGGATCCCCCGGCTAAGGGTGAATTACTGTGCTGCCGCAGTGCTAACCACTCCGCCACAAAATGTTTGTCTGCAAAAATTTATTATTACAGGACTACTTACAACACTAAATTGTCATTAGATATGCCATAAGAGGCTACAGTGTCGTTTCGTAACATTTTGGATTGGTGGGGTGCCGTAGGATTTATTTTTCCAATGTAGAAGGGGTATCATGGCTCCAGAAAGGCTGAAAAACACTTGAGCTAGCATATCCCCTCTCCTACGCTGGCAGACAGGATCTGTAATTCTAAAAAATATCTTGCGTTCTCCTGTCTGAAAAACAAGTATCCCTATCAGGCTTTACAGGCCCAAATGTAGGCTGTGTTTGAAAGTGGAATACAAAGAGGTGTAGGCTATGTGTAGGCAATCACATGTTAGACTTTGACAAATAAATGGCATTAAGATTTGATTGTGTGAATATTAAGTACAGAATACCTAAATATTGAAAATGAATGGGACATCCAGTATTGGTGACTGTTTCAGATCCCTTGTTTGTCAGATCACTTATTTGTGTGATGTTTTATCACTTATATTCAAGATAATAGTGTATCTTGCACTTTAGGGAATGGGAGTTGTTCAGTCATAATTATTTTAGTTTATATCACTCTTCAGTGATGGAGTTCAGTGTAATATTGAATTTCTTCTGTGGATCGTCAGTCATACAGTACTATAACAGGACACGTTTACAAATATTTGAGACCCATTGTAGTGCGTCAGTTTATATTTTAGCAATAATTTGTTGTTAAAAGGTTTTTTAAAACTTGAACGCTAAAATTGAGATGGTGCTTATATCGTCGTGCTGGGGCGATACTGAGGCCAAATAATGATCTGAACCTTGAGGGCGTGACTGGCAAAGACTAACAATGTGAGTGCTGTGGCTCTATTATAAGCGGTTTGTTTTTTATTGATGCAAGAAGAATTTTTTTTATTATTATGCCACCTAAACGATCACATTTTTGATCCTCTAAACGTTAACCAAAATGCAATTTTTTTTCGCCCACTCCTCAGACCCGGTGAAGAATTTTACAAACTGGAAAAAATGTGTCCCATGCTAAAAATTTTCCGACGTATCCAGCGTATGGTAGATACATCCTGCATTCGTGGAGCAAAGGTTGGAGGGCCTCCCCCCCCCATTTTTTTTGACCTTGCAGTCTGTACTATCAGCTGTCCGGTGCTGTTCTGATGGATACGTCAAAATGTCAGAACACTGGAGGAGGTGGATCCAGTCAGCTGATCGTTCGAACCGCAGAGCTCAGCTGTTTTCCATGATAAATCAGCCTCAGGGCAAAAGCACACTCCATGCATTATCTTTTTTTTTTCACTTTATTAAAAATAACCATCAGTTAGCATGCCTTTGAGCCACGTCGTGTCTGGCCGCTGCTTCTCTCGGCATGTTCTGTGTTGATTTGTCAGACCCGGTCCCCGCTGACGCTTCACCCAGTCTGCTTGCGCACTTCATGTTCTCCACATATGCTGAATTATCCTTTAGACCTACGCAATCATGGCAACTTTATGGTATAATTTTTTTAAGCATTAAATCTTCAGTATTATGTTTTTCTCATCACATTTGTCATTTTTCACTTCCTTGTTTTGTCCAGGGAACACTGTGGTGACTGACAGGTCGTGGTGCCATGTATTATCCAATCAGCATGGTCATGGTGCCTGTTATGTATGGAATTACCTCCGTAATGACGAGGCCAGGTGCACAGTTGAACTCAGCTTTTTTGGGTTGAACACACACAATACAGGCACCAGGCAGGGGCACTGGCAAAGAGGCTGGATAGGGATGGCCGCTGGTATTTATAGGGCTGTGCAGTGGCGGCAGAGGAAGTGACCGCCACTACACCACACTTCATAATAAAACAACAATATTACAGTGCCGTGTATTATCCAGTCAGCATGACTGTGATTCCACGTATTATCCAATCAGCACGGAGTCAATCCAAAACCCTGCCCACACTTCTTAAAGTCAGGGCATGAAGAGACAGAATGGTGGCAAAGCGGTGGCTAAACTTTTATTGATAAAAATTACCATACGTATTTTGACTGAGCGAGTCCATACTCGGGGATGCACACCCTTGTAACCTCAGCAAAACATATAAAACCTTAGGTCAGCCTGATGAACTGTTCAAGAGATATGCATGGAACAGACACACAGAGATTCTGTGCATTTATAGATAGATGTTCACTGGCATTAATGGTTATTTTGTTATGCTGAAAATGTTGACATTGTCTCTTTTAGTTTGCTATGGGTCCTGAGATGGCCTTCAGTTCAGCCTTCGGCTCAGTCACCATGTTCAACAACGACGATGACAACAACAACAATAACAACAACAACAACAAGAGAAGCTTGATAACAGCCGCGACAGCAGACAATGGTATAAACAAAAACTGGAACCAATTATCCAGTTGACTTAATCTATATATTATTCTGATTATTCATTTATTTAGCATCATTGAAGAAACACTGAAACTCTTGAGATGATCATTGTATTCATATAAGAACTGCAACAACTCACACACATTTACTTGAACCCAGTGAATATTTAGCATTTGAGTTTGAGAATGGTGAATGAGTAGTGGAGAACTTGACTGGTACTGCTCCAATACAAATATCCTAAAGTAGCTCTGATTACTGCACCAGCTATTGCTTTTAATTCTGTATTGCTTGACTGCTGTTAATTACGAAAACTATTGATGTCATTTCCATGACTATGCGCGGAGACACACACACACACACACGTCACTTTCGGGGCCTCACAATAAAGGTAAGAACTTCGATCTACACAAACCAGTCACAACATGAAGCAGTTGTTTCTTAAAACTGCTAAATGACCTTAACGTGCATGTCCATACATCACAATTTACAATGGTATAATAACTGTTAACAATACCGACAGAGACCCATCAGCAGATTACAAGATTGTATCACCCTGCAGCCAACATTCACTAAATCTGAGCCAATAGACGAAGACAAAAACTTCACTTTATACAGCCACCATCACAATAAATTTCATCCTACCTTTGCCGTTTTGTCATTATGCAGTTAATCCAGAGGACTATTGATAGTATGACGTTTTAAGGGTTCACTCAATAATGAGAGGATTTGGAACGTAGCAGGCATTTATTTCTTTATTACCAAATTGCGCAGAACAGGGGGAAGGTCCTTCACACGCACACTCACTTCACTCAGGGTGACACAGACATGCAATCTCTCACACGCAGGGAAACAACACTGTCACAGTCAGACTTATAACACAACTTCAACACTAACAACAATAACGCTCAGAACACAGGAATTAAAACACTCTATGAATCCCCTGCAGTACAAAGCATGCCAGGAGAGTCCCCCCCCCCTCTCCCATCACAGCCTCGGCATTACACTAGTTAATTATATTCATACCAGTTTCGTTGCAAGAGAAACACAAACCAGCAAAACTGGTATGAATATAATATATTGTTTTTGTGTTCTGGATGAAAAATTGACAGACAGGCAACTTCAGTTTAAGAATATACGACGTTTATTTCGAGGTTATGCAAAAAATATGTTTTAATAGTGAAACACATGCACATCTGTTTACCCTTCCCAGTTAATCTGTTGCCAGTTAAACTGAAACAGTCTGTCATTATTCTGACAGATTATATTAATTTCAAAGCTACAACAGACAACTGTGTGTGCACACAAACACACACAAGAAGAGCAAGAACAAACAACCACAATAAATTTTGTCCTACCTTTGCTGTTTTGTCATTATAAATCATAGTGTCATGTCGGGGCTGTGGTTGGGGGGGATTCATAGCCATTTATAGTTCTTGTGTTCTGAGCATCATTGTTGTTAGTGTTGTAGTTGTGTTATGAGTCTGATTATGATGGTGTTCTCACTACGTGTGAGAGAGTGCATGTCTGTCACCCAGAGTGAAGTGTGTGTGTGTGTGTGTGTGTGTGTGTGTGTGTGTGTGTGTGTGTGTGTATAACTTCCCCATTGTTCTGTGTAATTTGTCACTGAAGAAAGTGATTCAAAGTATGTCAGCCCTGGAAGGCCCCCTACTGGCCTGGGACTGTAAGCATTTGTCTGCCGACACAGCGCCTCTGGCTATTAGGAATTTTATTTTATTAATTTAAAAAAAAAAAATGAGAGCTTGCAGCTGCGCCCCCTCCAGCAGGGGATGCCCTAGGCAACAGACTATGTGGCTTATGTTTTGGGCCGGCCCTGCCAGGATGCATAAGATCTTTAAAGTTGGGATCTGCATTTATCATAGTTTTGGAGCAACCAATATCAGACTAAAAGTAAATTAACCACATCCAAGTCTTTTGGATCTGCAAATGGTCAGGAAGAAAATGTTTTGTAAGCTATGTGTTGTCTCTTTCAGAACTTTTGCTATGTGGTGACATGAAGGGCAACATGTGGTTCAATGACCCGCCACAGATGTACCTATGCAACATCAGAAAGTCTGTAAGTATTGAGAGGATAATAATAATGGATTAGATTTATATGGCGCTTTACATGTCAAGTGGCATCTCAAAGCCACTTGACATGTAAATGTCAAACCGTTGTGTCCGTGGGCAAGACACAACGGTAGGATGGCTGGAGAGAGTGGGAGTCGAACCGCCAACTCTCTGGTTATTGAACGACCCGCTCTACCTCCTGTGCAGCTGCCGCCCGCATCTCCCTCCCCTGTTCCATTTTTTCTGAGCACCAAGCTGGACGGCAGGAAGTTCCATTTTTATATGGTCTTTGGCATGACCTGGCTGTGGGGCGGATGCTCTTCCTCCAGCTCATCACTCTGGTAGATTCAGAGGATCTACTCTGAACTAGGGCTGACCAATATAAGATAAATCCCTGTTTAATTTTTTTACATGCTACATTTGATTTTCAATGGGTTTTTTTTTTTTCAAATTACAAAAGACAAGGAATCATTTCAAATATGTTCTTTTAATTTAAAACAACCATGATTCTCTATTGGGAATAAAGTCCAAAGCTGTCTTTGCCCAAACAAAACCCTTTTTTTAAATCAAGGTTTGAGCAAACAAAGATAATTCCACACATTTCTGATTAAAGTGCCCAAATAACTTTTATAAAGTTAACATAAAAAATAAAAGGTTTCTTGATCATCTTAAAGCTGAAAAAACAAAGTGCAGATCCATCTTGTTTTATTGTTGTTATTCTTTTACAGGGAATGTCCATTGAGAGGCAAAATTTCTTTTTCAAGGACAACCTGTTAACATTCACACATTCACACCTGGAATCTGCCCAGTACAACCACAGACTGACCTGTGGCCACTGAGCAGCTCCACTGGAGCAGGTGGGGTTAAGGAGGGTGGGGCAAACACTATGTTGTCTGTCCTCCCCAGATCCAATCCTGCCGGTCCGGGGATTGAACCTGGACCCTCTGGTCATCAGTCCACATCCCTAACCATTAGGCCACCGCTGCCCCATGATTGCTTGCTACGTTTTGTCAAATAAATGAAAGTGTCTCACTGATGCCTACAGCCATGATTCATTACATGTGGCTTTATGTTGGACAGAGACTGGGTGGAGGAAGGGCTGAGAACTAGAGACTACCATATTTACACTTGTAAAAGAGAAAATGGATATCAACAATTTTCATTTCTTGACATTGTCCAAACAAATTAATTTGAACTTTGATTTAAAATTGATTTATTGCCCAGCCCTACTCTGAACCCACAAAATTAAAACAACTTTTTAACATAAAAATGCTCATCTCATAAAAATGTTCAACTAAAAAGAGATCAGATTGTAAAAAAAAAAAAAAAAAGAGAAAATTCTCACACTTGAGTAGGTAGAATTGCCAATTTTTTCCCCCTCTTTTTACACAGACTAGAGTAACTTCTGTTGACAGTCTTGGTACTCCTAATATTTCAACTACTGTAGCTATAAAAACTAGCAAACATCTTCAATAACTAGAAGTGGCTTTAAAGAAAATTTTGTTTTGTCTTCAGGCTCACAGTGACAGGATCAGTGTGCTGAAAGTCACACCCAGCATCATCATCTCAGCCTCCTACGACCGGACAGTGAAGCTGTGGGACAGAAACACCCACAAACAGGTACGCTGCAGCCTTTGGGATCAGTGTGGTCATAGTCGGAATGTATTGTTGCCCGAAAAGACCAAAGACTACAATTCAGTCGAAAAACTACTGAGTCAGAGGTGTGTTATTTTGTTGTGCTACGGAGCTCAATTCTTAATGTGTTATTGCCATTATAAGGTCTGCTAGGAAATAACGGGGACATATTATCCAATTTTTCCATTTGATAGTGTCCAGGAGTGTTAATAAGAAGTCTTTGACATGCTTTGGCCAAAACACCAAGGGGTTGGAATATTGCAGCACCATTTTCCACCCAGATGAAGCATCCTTCCTCTGAATGACCCGTTTCCATGTGCTTCTTTAATTCTAATGAACTGTGTGATTCCATGCTTCTCGTTGGCTAACAAATGTAAAATAGGATGAATATGAGAATGTTGAAGTCTAAACAAAGCATCATTGGGGCTGAGAGGGGGGGTTAGTAGTTGATAAGACAGGACAGTATCTGGGGTATTCAACCCAGCAACAAGCGTGAATAAGAGAATTCAGGGTTCCCTTAGCCAGAAGCTTCCGTTTAAGCTAGGCTAGCTATCAGTGAGAATAGAAGTCTGTCGTGACCATGTCATGGATTTTCTTTACATTATAAAATATTCCTTGTTGATCTGGTGAATAAATAGGTACACAGCCAGAGGTGCCTTTTCTGGGTATTTATTTACGTCTTTGCCAAGAAGGGAAAGTGTCACGCAGCACTGCACACAGGCAGTGCTGTGGAAAATTTCAAGCCTCAGAGCAGAGTTTGAACACAATGGGCCAAACAGATGAGCATTGTTTTGAGAACACGGAGTGAGCGGTCTGTCAGAGCTACATCTCAGAGATACAAATGTTCTGTCACAATGTTCAAGGCTCCTTTGACTCTTCGCTGTCTCGTGGAAAAGGTACTGAGTGTAATTTCATTTATGATTACAGGAGAAAGAATGAACGGACAATAAAAAAAATCCATAACACCCAAAATATATACATAAGCTAGAATAATGTAGGATATGTAATTTACTGTGGATTATTAAAATACCTGGGAACATTGATGTCTAGTGGTGTGACTAGGTCTGACAGTGGAGAGCCATAAGTTGCACCATCTCATGGCACTTAGCTAAAGATGCTAATCACCAAATCTACTGGGTCCTGCTGGACAAGAAAAAAATGACAAAATATGCCAGAATGATAAAAGATATGTAAATGACTGTATATTAATGAGGCTGCTGGGAACACAGATGTCTGGTGAAATGCCTTAGTTATAGTGATGAGCCAGAAAAACCCCAGGTGTGCCACTGAGTTGGCTCACTAGTGGCACTCTAGTGCCATGCTCAAAATGTCCACTCACTCCCTACTCCCTATATAGTGAATTCAAATGTAGTGGACTATATAGTGAACTCAGTAAAACAATAAAAAAGTGAACTTTTGGACACTACTCAGCTTATTTTCTTGGCACTGTTAATGACATCATCATGGTGAGACAGTAAAACGTAACAGATTAATGGTGTTAAAAAGTGAATATATGTATTTTGTGGTAAATGTATATTAAATCAAATTGCTTTTACTTTATTTTTTTTTCCACAATATCTTTATTGAACCTTTTTTTTTTTTTTTAACAAACATGATACAAACAATCAAACACTAACACTAAAGTACTACAAAAAAAAAAAAAAATGCACTAAAAACACCAACAACCACCAACAAAATCAAGTCTTCAACAATGCTCCTCTGTTTAGTCTAGACAATCCAATACATAAGTATACATATTATGTTCACCAGTTTGGAATTTACAAGGTCCACACACATCATTCACCTTCTTCTTCAAGAGTTATGTTTAAATTTTTTACATAATCAATAAAAGGTCTCCATATATTCTCAAACACAATTTCCTTTGATTTTAGTATATATGTTATTCTTTCTAATGGAAGGTTTGTTAACATCTGTCTTAACCACTGAGTCACATCTGGTCTATGAGTCTTTTTCCATAATAGTGCAATACATTTTTTGGCATTAAGCAAACTGAGGTCTATGAATGTTCTTTCACTTTTATTAAAATTATGCTTTTCTGGGTACAGACCCAACAAAAACAGTTTAGGATTCAATATGATTTGTTTTGAGATTATTTTTTCAATTGTTACCCTCACCTCTTCCCAAAACATTCTTATTAATCTACATTCCCATAAACAATGAAATAGGGTTCCTTTACTTTCCATGCATTTTGTGCATGTATCTGGTATATTTTTGTTATATCTATTTAACTCCTCCGGTGTAACGTACATCCGCATTAACCATTTGAAATGTATCAATTTAAGGCGTGCATTTATTGATTTGGTTTGAGCTTCTGTACAAGCCAATTCCCATTGTTCCTCTGAAATTTCAATTTGCAGATCTTCTTTCCAGTAGTTTAATCTTTTCAGTGAATTTTCACTTGAAGATAGTGTCAGTGAGTTATAAAACTCTGAAATAATACCCTTTCTTTTACTATCTTTCATCATCATTTTTTCCAAGGATGAATAAATAGGTCGAGTGAGAGCTTTATTTTGATTTGATCGAATAAAGTTTCTAAGTTGAAGATATTTAAAAAAATGTGTTCTATTGAGATTAAATTTGATCCTCAGCTCTTCAAAAGACATTATGTTGTCTGCACATGGCAAATATAAATCCTGAATCTTTTGTATCCCTTTTAAATTCCATACTTTAAATACAGCGTCCGCTCTCCCTGGTTTAAAATATTGATTACCCCATATTGGACTAAATTGTGACAATAACTGTGGTTCTTTTAAATAGTTTTTAGCTTCACACCATATTTTGGTCATATGCTTTACAAATGGATTTTTAACTTGTTTTTGTAATTTTTTTGCCGAATCTGAGTATATGAATATGGGAAGAGGTAAAGGTAAATTGTATGATTCCATTTCAGTCCAGTGAGGGAGATCATTTGATGAAAAATAATATGTCATAGACCTCAGTTGTGCCGACCAATAATACAACATAAAATTTGGACATTTCAGACCTCCACGATCAAATGGTAAATATAATAAAGACAAACGTAATCTAGCCCTCCTGTTGTTCCATATAAATTCCACTAACTTTTTTTTTATTCTTGAGAATAGATCTAAAGGTGGTGATAAGGGAATGTATTGAAATAAATAAAGTATTTTAGGTAAAATATTACTTTTAAGTATATTGATTCTCCCGATCATCGACATTGGTAGTGACATCCATCTCTGAGTTAACTCATTGATATCTGACATTAAGGCTTCATAGTTGACACTGGCGACTGATTCTAGCTTAGGCATAATTTGGATTCCTAAATATTTAAACTGATTTACAACATTGAATTGATTTACCTCAGGGGCTGGGTAATTTCTCTGGGTCTCATTTAGCATTAATATTGAAGATTTAGTTTTATTTATTTTATATCCTGATATTTCCCCAAAATTCTTTATTAAATTCAACAAGGTTGGAATTGATTTTTTTAGATTCGACATAAACAAAATTATGTCATTGGCGTACAGGGAGATTTTATGTTCTGTTGGTCCAACTTTAATTCCATATATTTGTGAATGTAAACGTATCGCTATCGCTAAAGGTTCAATTGCCATAGTAAACAGTAAAGGTGAAAGTGGACAGCCTTGTCGACATCCTCTATTGATTTTTATTGGTTTTGAAATATTGTTATTTGTTAGGATTTCTGCTGTAGCATTATTGTATATTATTTGAACCCATTTTATGAAATTATTTCCAAGTCCAAACCTTTGTAGGACTTCAAAAAGAAAGGGCCATTCAACTCTATCAAAGGCCTTTTCGGCGTCCAATGATAGGAGAGCTGTATCCGGTGCTTCTTTATTAAAATAAATAATATTAAATAGTCTTCTTACATTATGGAAGCCTTGTCTACCCTTTATAAAGCCATTCTGATCTCGATTAATAATATTTGGTAAAATTTCTTGTATTCGTCTTGCTAAAATTTTACAGATTATCTTAAGGTCGGCGTTTAATAGGCTTATTGGTCTCATATTTTCACATTTATTAGAGGGCTTACCTGGTTTTGGCAGCAGTATAATTAAGGCATTATTTATGTATGATGGTAAATTATTATTTTGAAATGCTTCTAAAACCATTTCCAAAAAAGGTTTTATTAATTTATTCTTAAATTTTTTATAAAGGTCAACTGGAAGACCATCTGGTCCTGCACTTTTTCCTGATTTCATATTATCAATGGCTAGCCCAACTTCTTCTTGACTAATTTTAGAATCCAATATCTCCCTGTTTTCATTTGGAATACACGGTATAGATAGTTCGTTCAAAAACCCATTTAGTTTTGTTAAATCAGGTTCATTTTTGGTATCATATAATTTTTCATAGTAATCTCTAAAGGCTCTATTAATTTCTAAAGGATCTATAACTACCTGTCCGTTACTTATAATACTGGTAATTGGTGTTTTAATTTCCAATTGTTTAATCTGCCATGCTAATAATTTTCCCGATTTTTCACCTTGTTCATAAAAAGATTGTTTCAATCTTAGAAGACTCGAGGCAGCTCTATTCGCTGATTTTTTGTCGTATTCAGCTCTCAAAATCAGTAATTCATTCTCCAACCTTGGGTCACTTCCTGCATACACTTTTTCCTGAAGATTTTTTATTTTATGTTCCAATTTAGCTCTCTCCTCTCGAGTCTTCTTAGATTTTGATCCTGTATAACTAATAATATGTCCCCTAATAAAAGCTTTGAAAGCCTCCCACTTTACACATGCTGATGTTTGTGTAGTATTGATGTCAAAGAACTCGTCTATCTGTTTTTCTATATACTTGACAAATTCCTCATCCTGAAGCCATTTATGCTGAAATTGCCATCTACCTGATTCCTTTGTCAATTTTTTATCTACATATATTAGACAACAGGGTGCATGATCAGAGATCACGATGTTATCATAAAAGCAGTATTGAATCTTGGACCTTAATTCTGTGGAAATCAAAAAATAATCAATACGTGAGAATGTCTTGTAGGTACTGGAATAACAAGAATAGGCTTTAACTTGTGGTTTCATTTCTCTCCATATATCTAACAATCTCAATTCTTTCATAAAATGATTAATAGTCATCCTACATCCAATGTGCGTACAATCCAGTCCTGTTGATCTATCCACACCTGGATTCAATGTACAATTAAAATCCCCTGCTATTATATGTTGCCCTGTAAGTGATGATAAGATGAGAAATAAATTAGCAAAGAACTTCTGATCATCTATATTGGGACCATATAAGTTCACAAGATTTATATTTTCTAATAGCAAAGAACCTTGAATGATTACATATCTTCCAAATTTGTCTCCAATTACATTTTTCACCTGAAAAGGAACTGATTTATGTATGAGAGTCATAACTCCCCTGGCTCGGGATGAAAATGAAGAGGTGAATACACTTCCCTGCCATCTACTCCTAATTCTTTTAACATCCTCCTCTATCAGATGAGTTTCTTGTAAAAACACAATTCTTGAACCCATGTCCTTTATTTTATTCATAACTTGTTTAAGTTTTTTTAAATTTTGTAGACCTCTGCAATTCCATGAAGTTAAATTAAGGTTAACTCTTTGGTCCATGATCAATAGAGAGTTTGGGATTACCTTGCAGTGTAAACATGCTCATACAGAGAAGCAAAAACATGAGTGGTTGAACATTCATCCTACAAACTACACACAAACAAATTTCCCCTTCCCACACTTGTGGCAAACCCCCCAAAATCAAAAGAAAAATTCTGTCTCCCGATATAGCCATCGACCGTTCCACACCCACGGGGAACAGCCTAAGCCACTCCTTCTTCATCCTCCCAATCACCCTAACTCTACTGCTTTTAATGACGTAACATTAACTCTCCTCTGTAGTTTTCCAACTTAACTCCAAAATTTTTAACAACTTTGTACATCATAGTTTGTTTTTTTTTTTTGTTTGTTTTGTTTTTGTTTTGTTTTTTTAATATATAATACAATCTATATTTTGTAAACTTACTATTTACTTCAAGTCAGTCAGATGCCTGTGCAAATGCTTAATTATTCTACCTTATATTTTGTTCATGCTTAGCTCCCACCAGTCTCTTCTTCTTCTTTGATCTTCTTGATGAACTCCTGCACCTCCTCTGGGGTCTTGAAGATGTGGGTTCTGCCCTCATACGTGGTCAGCAGTCTCGCAGGATAGATTACACCATGACGAATCCCAAGGTTGCGCAGCTCCTTACGTACGGGATCAAACTGCTTCCTCAATTGCTGGATTCCTGTGGCCAAATCTGGGTAGAACCGCACCTGCTGGTCCTGGTGTTTAATCTCTCCTTTAGCACGTGCAGCGTTGAAGATCTTCATCCTGTCTCTGTTGCTAAGAAACTTCATAATTAAGGTCCTCGGCGGTCCCTTATCTCTCCGTGGGCCAATACGATGTGCTTTTTCCAGAACCACTGCTGATTGCAACTCCTCGCTGCCCAGCACCTCCGGAATCCACTTTTCCAGAAAGGAACATACGTCCCGACCTTCTGATTCCTCTGGAAGACCCACCAGCCTCAAATTATTCTGTCTCGACCGAGATTCCAAATCCAAAATATTATCTTCCAGAGATTTATTTTTTTTTTCCAAAGTGCGCACCTTTAATTGAAGACGGGTGACGTCATCTTCAGCACTAGCGAGACGGAGCTCCATCTGCGCCGTTCGTTCTACACAGTCACCCAATTCCTTTCTTATTCCTTCCAGCGCTGTCATAATCCCATCAAATCTAGAGGAAAAGTCCGCTCTCATTGAACTCATGGCAGCCATCAGCGCATCTGCGCCATTCCACGCAGAAATCGCACCGCCGCCAGCCTCCTCCGCCATATATGGAGCCTTGTTTGCTGCGTCACAGACCTGAAAGTCCGTTAATTTGGACTGTTTCGGCGGCTCGCTTTTTCCTTTTCCTGGTTTTCCAGCCTTAGGCTTCGCCGACATATCCTCGCCCAAATGCTGGGATACGTTCTGTCCCAAATGAGAGAGTTATTTGCCGATTTTTTTTCTCCAGGAGCAGAGCAGAGCGAGACACGTCCGTCCTACGTGGCAGCCATAACCGGAAGTCGCTTTTACTTTATTAATAAATAAAGATACCTTAAGGTAGTTTATTTTGTGATGTGAAGCGCTGTTCTAGGTTTACATGGACACAAGTAACTGGATTAAAAGCCTGATCGGAATAAAAATGCTTCATGTAAACACGCCAGTCTGAATATTCTAACCTGATCACGCTCATTCGGATCAAAATTTCATTCCGACTGGCCACATTTACATGGGCAAAATTTCTTCAATCTGATTACAATTCAGATCAGAATTTTACTGTTTACATGGATCCTGAAAAAGCTGATCTGATTATGACGTGCGTTTCCATGTGTCACACGTTTGAATGGAATAAATCATTTTGACATGCGCACGTCAACATTTCAACATTCAAAAAATAGAAGAAGAAGCAACTTCCGGTGTTAGCAAGCCCCGCTTCGTGTCGAAATGGACCTGTATTGTGTTATTCAGACTGTACTTTTGCTTCTGCTGGTCTCCGTAATGAAGCTACAAGTACATACTTCTGCATATAACGAACAGAGGGAGACAGCTGGACGATACGGACCAGTTTTGTTTTACTCCTGCTATGTTTTCCGCTAGCTGCTGCTAAGGCGGAAATACTGTATGTCACGTCGACTTGCAGCTGGTGTACAGACATGCACAGTAAACATATTTTCTGCCCTACGTTCGAAATAAGTGTTTTCATGCGCACCATTCGGATTAACAATCGGCATAACCCACCCCTCTCAATCGGAATGAAATTTTGATCCGAATGAGCGTGATCGGGTTAGAATATTCAGATTGCCATGTTTTACATGAAGCATTTTTATTCCGATCAGGCTTTTAATCCGGTTACTTGTGTCCATGTAAACATAGCCATTGAGAGGGGTGGGTTATGCCGATTGTTAATCGGAATGGTGCGCATGAAAACACTTATTCCGAATGTAGGGCAGAAAATATGTTTACTGTGCATGTCTGTACACCAGCTGCAAATCGACGTGACGTACAGTATTTCCGCCTTAGCAGCAGCTAGCGGAAACCATAGCGGGAGTAAAACAAAACTGGTCTGTATCGTCCTCCTGTCTCCCTCTGTTCGTCATATGCAGAAGTATGTACTTGTAGCTTCATTACAGAGACCAGCAGAAGCAAAAGTAAGTCTGAATAACACAATACAGGTCCATTTCGACACGAAGCGGGGCTTGCTAACACCGGAAGTTGCTTCTTCTTCTACTGTTTTCGGAATGTTGAAATGTTGATGTGCACATGTCAAAATGATTTATTCCGTTCAAACATGTGACACATGGAAACGCACGTCCTAATCAGATCAGCTTTTTCAGGATCCATGTAAACAGTAAAATTCTGATCTGAATTGTAATCAGATTGAAGAAATTTTGCCCATGTAACTGTGGCCGTTTGGCTATGCATTGCATTATGGGATACTTTGGCTAAGGTAGTGACCATTGGTTGAACACTACTTTCCAAAATACATTGTGGGGTATTTTGAGTGTACTATATATTTTGTCTTTTGGCTGCTCACAGCGTATCGTCCGTCACCTTATATCATAATGATTCACATGTTGATTTGGCAAGGATTTTTACACCGGATGCCCTTCCTGTTGCAGCCCTCCCCATTTATCCGAGCTTGGGATCAGCACGGGGAGTACACTGTGCTCCCCCTGTGGCTGAGTAACCAACTTTCCTTCTCCCATTCTATTAAACTGAGCAGCACCAAGCTAGAAGGCGAGAAGTACCATTTTTATATGGTTTTTGGTAAGACATGGCTGGGGCTTGAACCCACAACCCCCCGGTTGTTGGGACAGATGTTCTACCTCTAGGCCACCACTCTGGTTTTTGAGTGCACTTTATAGTGAATGAAATCACCATTTAAGATTTCAAACAGCACTTAAAAATAATTGATTCACTATATAGGGCACAGTGTATGGAACAAGTGAACATTTCAAAAACTGCATTGAATTGCTAATTTTAAGGACAGTGCAAGTTGATGAACATTGATTTGCCAACGTAAACTTGCCAGATTATAGCCAGTGGCTAATTTCCATCTGTTGTCCATGGGTTACAATTTTTCCTTCCCCCATTCTATTATGATGAGCACCAAGCTAGAGGACAGGAAGTGCCATTTTTATATGGTCTTTGGTGTGACCCAGCCAGGGCTTGAACCCATGACCTCCCGACTGAGGGGCTCTACCACTAGGTCACCGCTCCGGTTAATTGGTGCTTGGATTCTGACACTGACTTGGAAACATCATTAACATGGTTGGAGATAAAGCTGCAGGGGTGAGATGCTTCCATTGAGTCCCAGTTCTCATGTCACATCTGGAGCCAAATTAAATCCACTTATTTTGAGGAGAGGTACTGATGGAGTGGTGGCCTAGTGGTAGAGCGTCCACTCTACAGCTGGGAGGTTGTGTGTTCAAGCCCCAGCCAGGTTATACCAAAGAAGACAGAAGACGTCAGCCCCCAGGGCATTGGCTACAAAATGAGATGACTGCACATCTACAGTCATATGAACATACAGTTGACAGCACGGCCAGTTGAATGCAGAAGATGAGGTACTGAGCCCAAAGTGGACCCTAAAAAAGTGACAGAATTGTTTTTCAGGTTTTTTTTTTTTTTCTGTTGATAGACACCCCAGATACCCAAAAGGACCTAAAAAAGCACTGAAAATGTCCTCATTCAATCAGTCCCACAAACACTGTGATCCAAGGTTTGATTTTTAAAATAATCCTTAAGTGTGTGCAGTGTCGAGGACTGTTTTACTCCTCCCAATCAAACAAAAAAGGCTTGGAATATTCCAATTTACTTGTAAGGAATTTAAAATTTAAAATGAATATACTGGTTTGCTTTTGGAATTGATTTGAAAAATTTCATAATATTCTTATTTTTGTAGATGCACCTGTAATGTTAAAAACTGTTCGAAACTGTCCTCATGTCTGTGGTCTCGTGTTTTTAAAAATCAGTTGGAGTAGAAAATCGCCCAGTGTGTAGCACGCTTTACAAAAGGTGGATTCACACTACAATGTTTGGACTGACTTTTACTGATGTTTTGGCAAAAGTCTGGCTCTGCTGGCAAAAGTTAATGATTGCTGGTGTTTGTTGGCAAATGCTGGCGAAAGTTGTTTTTGGAAACTTTTCAGCCTGCTGAAAATTTACCGACGTTTGGAAATGCACGTTGGTGAACGTTGTGCTCATTTTGTAAAAGTTCCTGAGCGCTGGGATAAATTATGCAGTGTTTATCTAAGTCAGCCTAAGTTAAAGCTGGGTTCACTCTATAGCGTTTGGACCAACTTTTACAGACGTTTTGAAAAATCTGAGAAATACTCAGTGCAGTTCAGCTGACATCAGTGTCAGGTAATGCTCATATAAAGATCAGCATTTGTGGAGACTTCCTGGTATTGTGGACCTGCTTCTGGAGTGAACATATCTACCTTGGGCATAAGATTATTTATTTTCGTTTTATATTCCTGTGTAGTTACTTCTGCATACCCTTTTCCCCTGTTCATTCATTCATCTAAAAAAATAATAAAATAATGCTATAGACTCCAACACTAAGTCCGCAATTAAAATGTGGATGGGATTTAAAAAATAACTATTAATGAATCATCATATAAATAAAATGACAGGTGATTATATTTTGACTGTTACACCTCTCTCCATTAAAATAACATGAAATCCTGTTAAATGTCATTTACCTTTTGACACTACATCAGCCCTGTTTGATTCCCACGATGGAAGTGAACCAATAAATCCTGGAGAATGAATACGCACAGAGCAGAAAATTCAGAACAGTAAATTTCTCAATGAGATTTTTTTTTTCTTTTGGGTTGTCACATTTTTGGGAGATTATATACAGTTGTGTTCAAAATAATAGCAGTGTATTGAAAAATGTGAGTAAACTTCAAAATTCTTCAAATAAATTGTATTTTAATGAACACAAATGCATTGGGGACACTGCACATTCTATTTCAAAGCAAGAAAATTGGAAAAAGTAATTGAATTTGATAATATTTTACAGAAAGTCAAGAAATATAATGTTCAAAAAAATAGCAGTGTTGACATCTATCTTTAGTGTGTTTGGGGTCATTGTCTTGTTGAAACACCCATTTCAAAGGCATTTCTTCTTCAGCATACAGCAACATGACTTCTTCCAGTATTCTGATGTACTCAAACTGATCCATGATCCCTGGTATGCGATAAATAGGACCAACACCATAGTACGAGAAACATCCCCATATCATGATGCTTGCACCACCATGCTTCACCGTCTTCACTGTGTACTGTGGCTTGAATTCAGTGTTTGCAGGACGTCTGACAAACTGTCTGTGGCCCTTAGACCCAAAAAGAACAATCTTACTCTCATCAGTCCACAAAATATTACACCATTTCTTTTTAGGCCAGTCAATGCGTTCTTTGGCAAATTGTAACCGCTTCAGCACGTCTTTTTAACGATGGGACTTTGCGGGGGCTTCTTGCTGGTAGCTTGGCTTCACATAGACGTCGTCTGATTGTTACAGTACTCACAGGCAACCTTAGGTCTTCTTTGATCCTCCTGAAGCTGATCATTGGCTGAGCCTTTGCCAGTTTGGTTATTCTCCGATCCATTCGAATAGTCGTTTTTTTCTTTTTCTTCCTCGCCTTTCTGGTTTTGGCTGCCATTTTAAAGCGTTTGATATCATTTTAGCTGAACAGCCTATCATTTTCTGCACTTCTTTATAGGTTTTCCCCTCTTTTATTAATTTCTTAATCAAAGAACGCTCTTCTTCTGAACAGTGTCTTGAATGACCCATTTTTCTCTGTTTTTCAAGGACAAATGCACAGCCAGTACATGCAGCATCAGTTGCCTTGATCCTTAAATAAGGGCCAACTGTTTAACACCTGTTTTTTTTTCACAGAATCAATGACCTCACTAAGTGAACTCAACACTACTTTTTTGAACACGCCCCTTTCAGTTAATGATTCAGTTTCACAGAATCAGCAGCATGCACGTCATGCCTGTTGGGTCTGTTGGTTTTCTATACCTTTACTAAACCTTCTAGAAACTTACTTGCAGTGTAGACATTGAAATTCTAACAAAAACAGTGATTTATCTTGCTAGTGATGTGGGACTGCTATTATTTTGAACACAATGTATATATGTATGTGTGTGTGTGTGTGTGTGGTAGGCAGAGAGTAGACAGAATGACTGAAAATTTCACGAAAAACCTTTATTCCATAGACCAAGAAAATGTTTTTTTTCCAGACAGCAAAAAAATGGCTGTTGTTTCCAAGGCAACCAGTAATCCTACTGGCAAAAGACACATTTGCACAACAACACAGCCTAGTGGTAGAAAAATAACACTGCAAAGACACGAAACCACCTACCAAACCACACCCATCACCTGCAAACAAACCCACAAATGTCTGTTTTATATATATATAATACATTAAAAAAATAAACAGGTAATACACACCATGTTATCACCAAACAAATACTCTACATTGTCCTCTTACATATATATTTTCTTTTTTTTACCCCCCCCCCCCAATTTCTCTTTCATTCCTGCATGTCTGAACTGAGTTTTGATCTAAAAACATCTGTTTCCACCCGCATTTCAGTCAACGTTTGCCAATGGAGCTTAACTTAGGCAGACTTAGGCGAACTCTGCATAGTTTAGCCCAGCGCTCAGGAGCTATTACAAATTGAGCGCAACTGTCACCAACGTTTATTTCCAAACATCAGCAAATTTTCAGCATGCTGAAAATTCTCAACGAATACAACTTTCGCCAGCGTTTGCCAACAAACGCCAACTTTTATCAACTTTTGCCAGCAGAGCCAGGCGTTTGCCAAAACGTTAGTAAAAGTTGGTCCAAACGGACTTCCGGTTATGGCTGCCACGTAGGACGGACGTGTCTCGCTCTGCTCTGCTCCTGGAGGAAAAAAATCGGCAAATAACTCTCTCATTTGGGACAGAACGTATCCCAGCATTTGGGCGAGGATATGTCGGCGAAGCCTAAGGCTGGAAAACCAGGAAAAGGAAAAAGCGAGCCGCCGAAACAGTCCAAATTAACGGACTTTCAGGTCTGTGACGCAGCAAACAAAACTCCATATATGGCGGAGGAGGCTGGCAACGGTGCGATATCTGCGGGGAATGGCGCAGATGCGCTGATGGCTGCCATGAGTTCAATGAAAGCGGACTTTTCCTCTAGATTTGATGGGATTATGACAGCGTTGGAAGGAATAAGAAAGGAATTGGGTGACTGTGTAGAACGAACGGCGCAGATGGAGCTCCGTCTCGCTAGTGCTGAAGATGACGTCACCCGTCTTCAATTAAAGGTGCGCACTTTGGAAAAAAAAAAAAAAAAATCTCTGGAAGATAATATTTTGGATTTGGAATCTCGGTCGAGACAGAATAATTTGAGGCTGGTGGGTCTTCCAGAGGAATCGGAAGGTCAGGACGTATGTTCCTTTCTGGAAAAGTGGATTCCGGAGGTGCTGGGCAGCGAGGAGTTGCAATCAGCAGTGGTTCTGGAAAAAGCACATCGTATTGGCCCACGGAGAGATAAGGGACCGCCGAGGACCTTAATTATGAAGTTTCTTAGCAACAGAGACAGGATGAAGATCTTCAACGCTGCACGTGCTAAAGGAGAGATTAAACAGCAGGACCAGCAGGTGCGGTTCTACCCAGATTTGGCCACAGGAATCCAGCAATTGAGGAAGCAGTTTGATCCCGTACGTAAGGAGCTGCGCAACCTTGGGATTCGTCATGGTGTAATCTATCCTGCGAGACTGCTGACCACGTATGAGGGCAGAACCCACATCTTCAAGACCCCAGAGGAGGCGCAGGAGTTCATCAAGAAGATCGAAGAAGAAGAGACTGGTGGGAGCTAAGCATGAACAAAATATAAGGTAGAATAATTAAGCATTTGCACAGGCATCTGACTGACTTGAAGTAAATAGTAAGTTTACAAAATATAGATTGTATTATATATTAAAAAAACAAAACAAAAACAAAACAAACAAACAAAAAAAAAACTATGATGTACAAAGTTGTTAAAAATTTTGGAGTTAAGTTGGAAAACTACAGAGGAGAGTTAATGTTACGTCATTAAAAAAAGTAGAGTTAGGGTGATTGGGAGGATGAAGAAGGAGTGGCTTAGGCTGTTCCCCGTGGGTGTGGAACGGTCGATGGCTATATCGGGAGACAGAATTTTTCTTTTGATTTTGGGGGGTTTGCCACAAGTGTGGGAAGGGGAAATTTGTTTGTGTGTAGTTTGTAGGATGAATGTTCAACCACTCATGTTTTTGCTTCTCTGTATGAGCATGTTTACACTGCAAGGTAATCCCAAACTCTCTATTGATCATGGACCAAAGTGTTAATCTTAATTTAACTTCATGGAATTGCAGAGGTCTACAAAATTTAAAAAAACTTAAACAAGTTATGAATAAAATAAAGGACATGGGTTCAAGAATTGTGTTTTTACAAGAAACTCATCTGATAGAGGAGGATGTTAAAAGAATTAGGAGTAGATGGCAGGGAAGTGTATTCACCTCTTCATTTTCATCCCGAGCCAGGGGAGTTATGACTCTCATACATAAATCAGTTCCTTTTCAAGTGAAAAATGTAATTGGAGACAAATTTGGAAGATATGTAATCATTCAAGGTTCTTTGCTATTAGAAAATATAAATCTTGTGAACTTATATGGTCCCAATATAGATGATCAGAAGTTCTTTGCTAATTTATTTCTCATCTTATCATCACTTACAGGGCAACATATAATAGCAGGGGATTTTAATTGTACATTGAATCCAGGTGTGGATAGATCAACAGGACTGGATTGTACGCACATTGGATGTAGGATGACTATTAATCATTTTATGAAAGAATTGAGATTGTTAGATATATGGAGAGAAATGAAACCACAAGTTAAAGCCTATTCTTGTTATTCCAGTACCTACAAGACATTCTCACGTATTGATTATTTTTTGATTTCCACAGAATTAAGGTCCAAGATTCAATACTGCTTTTATGATAACATCGTGATCTCTGATCATGCACCCTGTTGTCTAATATATGTAGATAAAAAATTGACAAAGGAATCAGGTAGATGGCAATTTCAGCATAAATGGCTTCAGGATGAGGAATTTGTCAAGTATATAGAAAAACAGATAGACGAGTTCTTTGACATCAATACTACACAAACATCAGCATGTGTAAAGTGGGAGGCTTTCAAAGCTTTTATTAGGGGACATATTATTAGTTATACAGGATCAAAATCTAAGAAGACTCGAGAGGAGAGAGCTAAATTGGAACATAAAATAAAAAATCTTCAGGAAAAAGTGTATGCAGGAAGTGACCCAAGGTTGGAGAATGAATTACTGATTTTGAGAGCTGAATACGACAAAAAATCAGCGAATAGAGCTGCCTCGAGTCTTCTAAGATTGAAACAATCTTTTTATGAACAAGGTGAAAAATCAGGAAAATTATTAGCATGGCAGATTAAACAATTGGAAATTAAAACACCAATTACCAGTATTATAAGTAACGGACAGGTAGTTATAGATCCTTTAGAAATTAATAGAGCCTTTAGAGATTACTATGAAAAATTATATGATACCAAAAATGAACCTGATTTAACAAAACTAAATGGGTTTTTGAACGAACTATCTATACCGTGTATTCCAAATGAAAACAGGGAGATATTGGAGTCTAAAATTAGTCAAGAAGAAGTTGGGCTAGCCATTGATAATATGAAATCAGGAAAAAGTGCAGGACCAGATGGTCTTCCAGTTGACCTTTATAAAAAATTTAAGAATAAATTAATAAAACCTTTTTTGGAAATGGTTTTAGAAGCATTTCAAAATAATAATTTACCATCATACATAAATAATGCCTTAATTATACTGCTGCCAAAACCAGGTAAGCCCTCTAATAAACGTGAAAATATGAGACCAATAAGCCTATTAAACGCCGACCTTAAGATAATCTGTAAAATTTTAGCAAGACGAATACAAGAAATTTTACCAAATATTATTAATCGAGATCAGAATGGCTTTATAAAGGGTAGACAAGGCTTCCATAATGTAAGAAGACTATTTAATATTATCTATTTTAATAAAGAAGCACCGGATACAGCTCTCCTATCATTGGACGCCGAAAAGGCCTTTGATAGAGTTGAATGGCCCTTTCTTTTTGAAGTCCTACAAAGGTTTGGACTTGGAAATAATTTCATAAAATGGGTTCAAATAATATACAATAATGCTACAGCAGAAATCCTAACAAATAACAATATTTCAAAACCAATAAAAATCAATAGAGGATGTCGACAAGGCTGTCCACTTTCACCTTTACTGTTTACTATGGCAATTGAACCTTTAGCGATAGCGATACGTTTACATTCACAAATATATGGAATTAAAGTTGGACCAACAGAACATAAAATCTCCCTGTACGCCGATGATATAATTTTGTTTATGTCGAATCTAAAAAAACCAATTCCAACCTTGTTGAATTTAATAAAGAATTTTGGGGAAATATCAGGATATAAAATAAATAAAACTAAATCTTCAATATTAATGCTAAATGAGACCCAGAGAAATTACCCAGCCCCTGAGGTAAATCAATTCAATGTTGTAAATCAGTTTAAATATTTAGGAATCCAAATTATGCCTAAGCTAGAATCAGTCGCCAGTGTCAACTATGAAGCCTTAATGACAGATATCAATGAGTTAACTCAGAGATGGATGTCACTACCAATGTCGATAATCGGGAGAATCAATATACTTAAAAGTAATATTTTACCTAAAATACTTTATTTATTTCAATACATTCCCTTATCACCACCTTTAGATCTATTCTCAAGAATAAAAAAAAAAGTTAGTGGAATTTATATGGAACAACAGGAGGGCTAGATTACGTTTGTCTTTATTATATTTACCATTTGATCGTGGAGGTCTGAAATGTCCAAATTTTATGTTGTATTATTGGTCGGCACAACTGAGGTCTATGACATATTATTTTTCATCAAATGATCTCCCTCACTGGACTGAAATGGAATCATACAATTTACCTTTACCTCTTCCCATATTCATATACTCAGATTCGGCAAAAAAATTACAAAAACAAGTTAAAAATCCATTTGTAAAGCATATGATCAAAATATGGTGTGAAGCTAACAACTATTTAAAAGAACCACAGTTATTGTCACAATTTAGTCCAATATGGGGTAATCAATATTTTAAACCAGGGAGAGCGGACGCTGTATTTAAAGTATGGAATTTAAAAGGGATACAAAAGATTCAGGATTTATATTTGCCATGTGCAGATAACATAATGTCTTTTGAAGAGCTGAGGATCAAATTTAATCTCAATAGAACACATTTTTTTAAATATCTTCAACTTAGAAACTTTATTCGATCAAATCAAAATAAAGCTCTCACTCGACCTATTTACTCATCCTTGGAAAAAATGATGATGAAAGATAGTAAAAGAAAGGGTATTATTTCAGAGTTTTATAACTTATTGACACTATCTTCAAGTGAAAATTCACTGAAAAGATTAAACTACTGGAAAGAAGATCTGCAAATTGAAATTTCAGAGGAACAATGGGAATTGGCTTGTACAGAAGCTCAAACCAAATCAATAAATGCACGCCTTAAATTGATACATTTCAAATGGTTAATGCGGATGTATGTTACACCGGAGGAGTTAAATAGATATAACAAAAATATACCAGATACATGCACAAAATGCATGGAAAGTAAAGGAACCCTATTTCATTGTTTATGGGAATGTAGATTAATAAGAATGTTTTGGGAAGAGGTGAGGGTAACAATTGAAAAAATAATCTCAAAACAAATCATATTGAATCCTAAACTGTTTTTGTTGGGTCTGTACCCAGAAAAGCATAATTTTAATAAGTGAAAGAACATTCATAGACCTCAGTTTGCTTAATGCCAAAAAATGTATTGCACTATTATGGAAAAAGACTCATAGACCAGATGTGACTCAGTGGTTAAGACAGATGTTAACAAACCTTCCATTAGAAAGAATAACATATATACTAAAATCAAAGGAAATTGTGTTTGAGAATATATGGAGACCTTTTATTGATTATGTAAAAAATTTAAACATAACTCTTGAAGAAGAAGGTGAATGATGTGTGTGGACCTTGTAAATTCCAAACTGGTGAACATAATATGTATACTTATGTATTGGATTGTCTAGACTAAACAGAGGAGCATTGTTGAAGACTTGATTTTGTTGGTGGTTGTTGGTGTTTTTAGTGCATTTTTTTTTTTTGTAGTACTTTAGTGTTAGTGTTTGATTGTTTGTATCATGTTTGTTAAAAAAAAAAAGGTTCAATAAAGATATTGTGGAAAAAAAAAAAGTTGGTCCAAACGTTTGTGTGAATCACCCAAAAAAGCAGGTCCAGGATGGCAGAAAGCCACCACAAACGCTGATCTTTATATGAGTGTTGCCTGACGCTGATGTCAGCTGAACTGCACGGAGTCTTCTTGGCTTAAGTTAACCTAAGTTGGGAACTGCAGCACATACGCTAGCCTAAGTTGTCAAAAGTTTGACAACGCTGAATGCAACGCTGGCAAGTGCTAGCAAAAGTTTGTAAAAGTTCGTAAAAGTTGGAGTGTGCTCACGAACATAATTTCACCAACGTTTGGACTGATTTCTCTGATTTTTCAAAACGTCTGTAAAAATCAGTCCAAACGTTATGTGAACCCAGCTTAAAGGGAAAGAACAGCATATCTGAAAGAGGCTTAAAGTCTCTTCACACAAAGATTCTCCCCTTAATGTAAGGCCTTTTTTTTTCTCTTTGCAGTTGCTCATCATCATGTTGATGGCTTTAAGAAAAAGTGGTGCATCTACACAAAATCTGCGGCTCTAAATTGTAAATTAGAGCTGCAGATTAAACGAGCATTAAAGAGTGAATTAAACAGAGCATTAAACAAGTGAATTATGATTTTACAGATATTTGTAAACCACTTCTGAATATTTATTAAAAGGAGTTTTGCACCTTTGATAATTAACCATGTGAAACTATTTTTCTATAGATAATAATGGTTTATTTGTAAATATTGAAATCTGTCATTTGGTACATTCTCCTCAGTTTCTCTGCATTTCTCCCTTCCACAGGTGGGGATGTTTGTGTGTGGGGGTCCTGTTCTGTTCTTGGAGGTGAAGCCAGGGAACTCCACTGAGCTTGTCTGCAGTGATGGAGAGGGAAAACTCTACTTTCTCTCGTGGAAGGAATAATCTTCATTATATAGTGATAAAACTAAAAATATGAGTCATACTTGATTGTTGCTAACCAAAGATTTCTTTTCATTTGTTTGAAATATGGTGAACAAGTTATAAATGAATTTAATGAATGTTATGTTATGCACTGTTATGTAATACTCTATAGTTAGGAGTGCCTTTAATTTGGAGGAGGTAAAATTTGCAAATGTATCAAGTATAAAAACCTCTGTTATTGGTATGTAAAAGCTTGATTGGATTAAATTCATAGACATGGGCAAAATAAGTAGGAAACACTTAAAGTGGAAAGATAAGTTGCAATAAATAAAATTCAGTCACTTTGTTTTTCATTTTTTCACTGACATATTTCTGCATGATTAACATGTTTAATAAAGACTGTCCCAAATACCAGTTTTGAGGCTTCAGATATTTGGAGTAATCCACACTAAATATCCAAATATTTTGTACAGTCTTTTTATTTTCTCATCAGTAAACTGCATCAGCATTGGTGTGTTTCAGAAATGTGAATAACAGTGGATATAAAGTCTACACACCCCTGTTTAAATGTCAGCTTTTTATGATGTAAAAAAGAGACCAAGATTAATCATTTCAAAACTTTTTCCATCATTAATGTGACCTATAATCTGTACAACCCAACTGAAAAAAACAAACTGAAATCTTTTAAGGGGAAAGATAAACTTAAATTAACCTGGTTGCATAAACATGCACACCCTGTTATAACTAGGGATTTTTTTTTTTTTTTTTTTTTGTTATTTGTACCCGTAGGTAGACTTGGTTTGCAGTCTGGTGACAAGCCACCGGCTGCTGGTCGCTGCGTGCACGAGCGCCCTAAACCTACATGTTTTTGGTATGCGGGAGGAAACCGGAGAAATCCCGGAGTAAACCCGTGCAACACGGGGAGAACATGCAAACTCCACACAGCTCACTGTTGGTCGGGGGCTGGGATCGAACCCACGATGTCATGATCCCCGCGATCCCCCGGCTGAGGGTAAAACTGTGCTGCCACAGTGCTAAACCACTGCGCCACCGTGCAGGGATGTGGCGGTGTTGAAAATTAACCAATCACATTCAAACTCATGTTAAATGGGAGTCAACATACATCTGGCACCATTTGAAGTGCCTCTGATTAACCCCAAATAAAGTTAAACTGCTTTAGTTCTAGTAGGCTTTTCCTGACATTTTTGTAGTCACATCTTACAGCACAAGCCATGGTCTGCAGAGAGCTTCCAAAGCATCACAGGGATCTCATTGTTCAAAGGTATCAGTCAGGAGAAGGGTATAAAAGATTTCCAAGGTATTAAATATACCATGGAACACAGCGAAGACGGTCATCAGGTGGAGAACATACAGTGGGCAAAAAAGTATTTAGTCAGCCACCAATTGTGCAAATTCTCCTACTTAAAAGATGAGAGAGGTCTCCAATTTTCATCATAGGTATACCTCAACTATGAGAGACAAAATGAGGAAAAATAAAATCCAGAAAATCACATTGTCTGGTTTTTAAAGAATTTATTTGCAAATTATGGTGGAAAATAAGTATTTGGTCACCTACAAACAAGCAAGATTTCTGGCTCTCACAGACCTGTAACTTCTTTAAGAGGCTCCTCTGTCCTCAACTTGTTACCTGTATTAATGACACCTGTTTGAACTCGTTATCAGTATAAAAGACACCTGTCCACAACCTCAAACAGTCAGACTCCAAACTCCACTATGGCCAAGACCAAAGAGCTGTCAAAGGACACCAGAAACAAAATTGTAGACCTGCACCAGGCTGGGAAGACTGAATCTGCAATAGGTAAGCAGCTTGGTGTGAAGAAATCAACTGTGGGAGCAATTATTAGAAAATGGAAGACATACAAAACCACTGATAATCTCCCTCGATTTGGGGCTCCACGCGAGATCTCACCCCGTGGGGTCAAAATGATTGTGAGAACGGTGAGCAAAAATCCCAGAACCACACGGGGGGACCTAGTAAATGACCTGCAGAGAGCTGGGACCAAAGTAACAAAGGCTACCATCAGTAACACACTATGCCGCCAGGGACTCAAATCCTGCAGTGCCAGACGTGACCCTCCTGCTTAAGCCAGTACATGTCCAGGCCCATCTGAAGTTTGCTAGCGAGCATTTGGATGATCCAGAAGAGGATTGGGAGACTGTCATATGGTCAGATGAAACGAAAATATAACTTTTTGGTAAAAACTCAACTTGTCGTGTTTGGAGGAGAAAGAATGCTGAGTTGCATCCAAAGAACACCATACCTACTGTGAAGCATGGGGGTGGAAACATCATGCTTTGGGGCTATTTTTCTCCAAAGGGACCAGGACGACTGATCCGTGTAAAGGAAAGAATGAATGAGGCCATGTATCGTGAGATTTTGAGTGAAAACCTTCCATCAGCAAGGGCATTGAAGATGAAACGTGGCTGGGTCTTTCAGCATGACAGTGATCCCAAACACACCACCCGGGCAACGAAGGAGTGGCTTCGTAAGAAGCATTTCAAGGTCCTGGAGTGGCCTAGCCAGTCTCCAGATCTCAACCCCATAGAAAATCTTTAGAGGGAGTTGAAAGTCCGTGTTGCCCAGTGACAGCCCCAAAACATCACTGCTCTAGAGGAGATCTGCATGGAGGAATGGGCCAAAATACCAGCAACACTGTGAAAACCTTGTAAAGACTTAGAGAAAACGTTTGACCTCTGTCATTGCCAACAAAGGGTATATAACAAAGTATTGAGATGAACTTTTGTTATTGACCAAATACTTATTTTCCACCATAATTTGGAAATAAATTCTTTAAAAATCAATGTGATTTTCTGGATTTTTTTCCCCTCATTTTGTCTCTCATAGTTGAGGTACACCTATGATGAAAATTGGAGACCTCATCTTTTAAGTGGGAGAACTTGCACAATTGGTGGCTGACTAAATACTTTTTTGCTCCACTGTATAGCACAACAGTGATGTCACCAAGAACTGGACATCCCTCCAAAATTGATGAAAAGACAAGAAAACTGGTCAGGGAGGCTGCCAAGAGACCGACAGCAACATTGAATGAGCTGCAGGAATTTCTGGCAAGTACTGGTTATTTAGTACATGTGACAACAATTGCCCATCTTCTTCATATGTTTGGGGTAGGGTGGCAAGATGGAAGCCTTATCTTACGAAGAAAAACATCCAAGCCGAGCTACATTTTGCAAAAAACACATTTGAAATTTCCCAAACGCATGTGGGAAAATGTCTTGTGGTCCGATGAATCCAAGGTTAAACTTTCTGGTCATAATTCCAAAAAGTATATTTGGCGCAAACTCGAACATTGCTCATCAAAACAACACCATACCAGTGAAGTATGGTGTTGGCAGCATCATGCTTTGGGGCTGTTTTTTTTCAGCTGGAACTGGGGCCTTAGTCAAGGTGGAAGGAATTATGAACCGTTCCAAATACCAGTCAGTGTTGGCACAAAACCTTCAGATTTCTGTTCGAAAGATGAAGAGGAACTTCATCTTTCAGCATGACGATGACCCAAAGCACACATCCAAACCAACAAAAGAATGGCTTCACCAGAAGAAGATTAAAGTTTTGGAATGGCCCAGCCAGAGTCCAGATATAAATTCGATCAAACATCTGTGGGGTGATCTGAAGAGGGCTGTGCACAAATGTCCTCGCAATCTGACAGATTTGGAACATTTTTGCAAAGAAGAGTGGACAAATATTGCCACATCAAGATGTGCCATGCTGATAGACTCCTACCTAAAAAAGACTGAGTGCTGTAATAAAAGCCAAAGGTGCTGCAACAAAGTATTAGTTTAAGAGTGCATATTGATGCAACCAGGTTATTGTAAGTTTTTTTTAATTTCCCCCTTAAAAGATTTCGGGTTTGTTTTTCATTGGGGTTGTGCAGGCTTTAAGTCACATTAACCCCTTGCACTCTGGTCAATTTCCCTAAAAACACCAAAAAATAACATGCCCAAAGTAAATCAAAAGCTGTTCTTCAATCCTTTGCAGCATCTTCATGGGGTTGGTCTCATTTAAAAGAAAACACTTTGAATTTTTTGGCCAAACAGTCATAATCTCTCTAAGTGTTCCGGCCATTGAGTAACAGTCATCTAAACATACTGAACTTGAAGAAAATAAATTTTGCCTGGGTGGGGGTTTTTTTGGATACAAATGCTTGCAAATAACACAAAGCTTCAGATCCGGGCTGGAAAATGCAACAGAAAAGTAGAACCAAGTGTTATCCAGCTGAGGTCAAAATTTTGTAACAATACCACAAAAAATGAATATATTACACAGCTTTGTTCTCAGGTAGTTCCCAGGCGTTTTTGAACTGTGCCAAATGGCACAGTTTGGAAAAACGTCTGTAACTTCTGAATGATTCAATATAGAAGCTTCATCGTGGGCTCTCATGAAAGGTGACACTCAGGGCTGTGTGTGTGTGGTGGGGTTGTCCCCCCCCCCCCTCGCTACAGAGGACGGACATCGCCCGTTGCGCCGCGGTCCATCATGTGGCGATGACGCACAACTGTAATTCACAGCTGTGTGGGGAGACTTGAATAACGAAACCGAATTGTCTTTCATTTCAGTTTATTCAAGAAATCATTCCACTGTCTGCTCTTATTCTTGAGCAGCGAACAAAGAGAGTGAACACACCAAAGTTCTCTCATTTAAACCTTCTCACATCAAACCATTTCCCTCGCGGGGGAAATCACACATCTATATCAAAGTCTCTTTATTCACATTCATTAGCCTTTTATTTACATAACTCCCCCTTCTCTCTTCCCGAGCCTCAGTGGTCAGGAAGTCTTCTGTCCCCTGTCCTCCGCAGGGGGTCCAGGCTCTGTGGCTCCGCACCGCAGGGGGCTGGCTCTCCTTCATCGTGGTTAAATCACATATGCAGTGTCCAACATATACATGTCTCACAACACAGCCATATAACCCCCCCCCAAACGATGAAGAACAGACTAATTCCCAAAATTTAATAGCACCTTACTCACTACTGAATAATCAACACCAACATTCAGTCTGTGCGCCGCTTGGGCTTCAGCCGTCTGCCGAATCTGCTGTGCGTTGGCCCCGCCTTGCCTGCGGTGCTGTTCTGCTTCGGGTCTGTTGACTGAGGAAGAGAGTGGTTAATTGCCCTCTGCGGGGGCCTGCCTCGTCGAGGCGCCACCGCGACCGGTACAGACACGTCCTTCATGACAAAAGCAGGTTTTAGTCTGTCAATACTGACTGTCTCTTTTCTGTCCCCAAAATCTAGCACAAATTGCTTATCACCTGCCTCCAGCACTCGAAATGGCCCTTCGTAAGGTGGTTTGAGCGTTGCCTTAAGGGCTTCGCGCCTGACAAAAACGAAATCGGCATTTTTCAAAGCCTTGGGGACGAAAACTCGTGGAAAAGCGTGATGAACCGGACCCGGGAGCGTGTCTGCCCCCGTGCCAACTAACGGTCCCAGAGCAGAGAGAGGTGGGGGCTCTGGGTGCTCTGGTAAAAACTCGCCCGGCAGCCTCAGAGTTTGTGCGAATACCAGCTCCGCTGGGGAGGCGTCTAAGTCCTCTTTAGGCGCAGAACGCAACCCTAATAAAACCCATGGGAGTTTATTTACCCAATCTGCATCCGTGAGCGACGCTCTGAGTGCTGCCTTCAAAGACCTATGAAAACGCTCGCATAAACCATTAGCCTGAGGGTGGTAAGCCGTAGTGCGGTGAATTTTGGCTCCTAAGCCGTTGGCCATCGCTGACCACAGCTCAGAGATGAATTGCGGTCCTCTATCGGACGTAATGTCCGACGGAACCCCGAAGCGCGCCACCCAAGCCGTTAAAAAAACGCGAGCCACCTCCGCGGCCGTGGTCGTCGCAAGTGGGACCACTTCCGGCCAACGTGTGGTGCGGTCCACCATTGTCAAAAGATACGTGAACCCCTGTGATGCCGGTAGGGGGCCCACAAGGTCGACGTGCACATGGTCGAACCTTCTGGCCGGAATGCGGAACGGTTCTAACGGGGCTCTTGTGTGCCTGTGAATTTTGGCCCGTTGACAGGAAATGCAGGTTTTTGCCCATTCCTTCACGTGCTTGCGCAGGCACGGCCAAACAAACTTTTCCGCCACTAGTTTCACCGACGCGCGCACCCCCGGGTGCGCCAGTGAGTGGACCGAGTCAAAAACACGGCGGCGCCACGTGGCCGGAACCACCGGACGCGGGCGCCCCGTCGACATGTCGCAGATCAGGGGGGGCATACCGGTTTGTAAACACTTGCTCTCCAGCCTCAACCCTGTTGGTCCAGACTGGAGCGCGCGCACGTCTGCGTCCGCCCCCTGGTCCGCTGCCATGGCTGCGTAATCTATACCCACGTGCACCGGGGCTGCGCGCGCTACCGTGCCGCTCCCTTGCGGCGCGGTCACGGTGGCCCGTTCTGCCTCTGCGCGTGTCGGGGTCGTGAACGCGCGTGAGAGACAATCCGCTACTACATTGAATTTGCCCGCGACGTGCCTAATGTCAGTGGTAAATTCCGAGATTGCGGCCAGCTGCCTCTGCTGCCTGCCGGACCACGGATCTGAAATTTTGGCCATGGCGTATGTGAGCGGCTTGTGGTCCACATAAGCGGTGAAGCACCGTCCTTCCAGCCAGAACTGGAAATGACGAATAGCCAAATGCAGCGCCAACAGTTCTCTGTCAAACGCGCTGTATTTTCGCTCAGCCGCGCTTAAAGATTTGCTAAAGAAAGCCAAAGGCTGCCAAACTCCGGCTACCTGTTGCTCAATAACGGCCCCTATGGCTAAATCTGAAGCGTCTGTCGTCAGCGCGATACGTGCTGCAGGGTCTGGGTGGGCCAGGAGCGCAGCGTCAGCCAAGGCTTTTTTAACCTCTGTGAACGCGCGCTCCCGCTCCGGGGACCATTCGACCGCCTGGGTCGGCTTTTGTTTTTTGAGCGCGGCATATAACGGTTGCATGATTTGAGCTGCGTGGGGCAGGAACCGGTTATAAAAATTCACCATCCCCAAGAATTCCTGTAGTGATTTGACCGTTTGTGGACGGGGAAAATCCGCTACCGCGCGTACTTTCTCTGGTAACGGAACCGCTCCCTCCGGGGAAACGCGGTGACCCAAAAAATCAATCCGCTCAACGCCGAACTGGCACTTGGCTGGGTTAACTATTAAGCCGTGCTCTCCCAGCCTCCTAAAAACTGCTGTGAGGTGCGTTTCGTGTTCGTCCTCTGAAGTACTCGCGACCAAAATGTCGTCGAGGTACACAAACACGAAAGGGAGATCGCGTAACACGGCATCCATCATCCGCTGAAATGTTTGCGCCGCCCCTTTGAGACCAAACGGCATGCGTAAAAATTCGAAAAGTCCGAACGGGGTTATTACCGCTGTTTTAGGAATGTCCTCCGGTTGGACCGGGACTTGGTGATAGCCGCGAACTAGATCAATCTTTGAAAAAATGCGCGCCCCCGCCAGGTGCACCGAAAAATCCTGAATGTGCGGGATGGGATAACGATCGTGTGCCGTAGCGTTGTTTAGCCTGCGGTAATCCCCGCACGGTCTCCAGGAGCCATCGGCTTTCGGTACCATGTGCAGCGGCGAAGCCCACGGGCTCTTCGACCTACGAACGATGCCCAGCCTCTCCAGGCTGGCGAACTCCTCGCGCGCAATGGCGAGCTTAACTGCATCCAAGCGCCGAGCTTTTGCAAACACGGGAGGACCAGAAGTGGGGATGAAGTGTTTCACCCCGTGCTTCGCGACCGTCGCTGAAAAAGTGGGCACAGTGAGCGCTGAAAATTGGGTGAGGAGTGTGTGAAACTTACCACCTGCTGTAGCGACGTGGGTCTGTACTGGTGGCGGGGACACTCGAGCTGAACAGGGGAGAGAGTAAAAAGAGAGTGCATTTACCAGCCGTCTATTAGCAAGATCAACTAACAGATTGTGTGAACACAAAAAATCCGCGCCCAACATGTTGAAACTCACCGCCGCTACTACAAAAGTCCATTCATATGTGCGGCCATGTAAGCATAAAGGCAAGGTCCTTCTCCCGTAGGTGTTGATGTTCGAGCCATTTGCCGCTGTAGCTCCGTCACCGTGGGGTCCAGCCACCCGGTCCGCGTATGTTGGGGTGATGAAGCTCACTTGTGCTCCGGTGTCGATGAGGAACACTCGTCCGGAGCGCGCATCCGTGATGTAGAGCAGCTTGTTGCGTTCTCCGAGGGTCGAAGCTGCTAGCGACCCCCGGTCTTGCCGTTTCCCGAACTCCTGAAGATGCAGGGCGGCACACACCTGCGTGCCTTCTCTGCGAACCTCCGATGGTAAAAGCAGAGATCTTCTCCTCCGCTGTGTCGTGCCCGCGCCTCTGTCGCCGGGCTATTGGCTCCCCCTCGTCGCGGCCGTGTTGCCGCCATCGTCGGCCAGTCTGGTTCTGCCGCCTCTGGCTCCCCGCTGTCTCGGGTCGCTGCTGTGGTTGCTTGCCCGCCGCAGGCGTCCAGGATCCCGTCTGCCTCCTGGGCCAGCTCCCGGAACTCCTCCAGGGTGTGACACTTTTTGCCGGCCAGCGTGCTTCTCGCATGCGCCGGGAGGTTGGAGAGGAAGATGAACTGAAAAATGAAATCATCGTTGTCCAACCCTCTCAGCTGTATCATCTCCTCCATCAGGGCGCTCGGCCTGTGTCCACCTTGGTCTAGCAAAGACAGGATCCTCCTCGCCCTCACTTCAGCCGAGGGGGTGAAAAACTTGATGAGGGTGGATTTCAGCTTGCTGTACCTGTCGGTCGCGGGTGGCTGCTCCACCAAGCTTTGCACGCACCGAGCTGTGCTGTTGTCCAGTTTAGCGATGACATGGTGGAACTTAGTGTCATCCACCGTTACTCCTGCGAGCGCGAACTGCGACTCTGCTTGCAGAAACCACGACCGTGGGTTATCCTGCCAGAAATCAGGCAGCCTAACGGCCACTGCGCTCGCCAGCTCTGAGCGCTGTGAGTCCGGGACCCTGAGAATTTCTTCGTTCATTCTCAACGTCGTCAGTCACCAATGTGGGGAGACTTGAATAACGAAACCGAATTGTCTTTCATTTCAGTTTATTCAAGAAATCATTCCACTGTCTGCTCTTATTCTTGAGCAGCGAACAAAGAGAGTGAACACACCAAAGTTCTCTCATTTAAACCTTCTCACATCAAACCATTTCCCTCGCGGGGGAAATCACACATCTATATCAAAGTCTCTTTATTCACATTCATTAGCCTTTTATTTACATAACTCCCCCTTCTCTCTTCCCGAGCCTCAGTGGTCAGGAAGTCTTCTGTCCCCTGTCCTCCGCAGGGGGTCCAGGCTCTGTGGCTCCGCACCGCAGGGGGCTGGCTCTCCTTCATCGTGGTTAAATCACATATGCAGTGTCCAACATATACATGTCTCACAACACAGCCATAAGCTGTAATTTTTTCAGGGATAAAGAATAATTTAGCTTATAACGCTTACCTGTTCACAGCAGCAGCGTAGCTGGCGAGCTTCTCTTCCTCATTGTCAGACAAATGCGACGCTGGTCCGCTTGTTACGGACTCGTGGTTCTGGCCTCGCGACCCGGTCAAAACATAATTCCATTATTGTGGTTTTGTGCTTCCATGATTGCGGTTTTGGCGAACGATTTTTCAAAACAAATAACAGTAGTAATTAAAAAAGACTGGCGAACGCGTGTGTGTCACCCAGCCTTCGTCGTTGGCCTCCGTCGGTCTATGATGACCATGGAAGAGAATCCTAAACGTCTATTCTGCTGGAATAAAAAAAAAAAAGTGCCGCCTGTGGCTGAACAGGCCGATGCGTGAATGGCAGTTCCTGTCACACAGGTTGCACTTGTGGGTGGTCTCCGTGCTGCTGGGTCTGTGGCGTTCTTCCTGCGGGTCCTTTTTTCATCTGCTGCAGCAGTCTCTCTTCACCCAGCCTTACACAAAACAGCTTTCGAACTTCTGTGCTTCACTTGGCTCGCTGCATTCGCAGCGTTGGTAGGCGGGTCCTTCTTGCTAGGTTTTCAGTCATTGGTTCTTCAAGGTTTCAGAAACCCAATTCAAGGCTCTTATTAGTCAAATGAGAGGTCAATCATATCTAACCCGTTCGCGGCTGTGTCTGTTGTGGAAGAACGGAAATGCAGCTTTTTTTTTCAGTGCGCTCTAGGACGCAGCGCTCTCGTGCGCCCTCGTGCGCTCTCGGACGCAGAGACGTACCCGCCCGCGGTACACAGAAGTGCAACGGGTTAATAGTGGAAAAAGTTTTGAAATTATTTCTACTGGTCTCATTTTTTTACATCATAAAAACCTGACATTTGAACAGGGGTGTGTAGACTTTTAATATCCACTGTAGTTGAAAGAAAGATGAATGGGAGATTTCAAATGTGCTTTTGCAAAATGTAGCCAGGCTTGGATGTTTTTCTTTGTGAGATAAGGCTTCCATCTTGCCGCCCTACCCCATAGCCCAGACAGATGAAGACGAGATTGTTGTCACATGTTGCTGTTGGTCTCTTGGCAGCCTTCCTGACCAGTTTTCTTCAAGTCTTTTCATCAATTTTGGAGGGCCGTCCAGTTCTTGGTAATGTCACTGTTGTGCCATATTTTCTCCACTTGATGATATTTAATGCCTTGGAAATTCATTTGTACCTTTCTCCTGACTGATACCTTTGAACAATGAGATCCCTGTGATGCTTTGGAAGCTCTCTGCAGACCATGGCTTGTGCTGTAAGATGTGACTATAAAAATGTCAGGAAAAGCCTACTAGAACAGTTGAACTTTACCTGGGGTTAAACAGAGGCACTTCAAATGGTGGCAGGTGTGTGCTGACTCCCATTTTAACATGAGTTTGAATGTGATTGGTTAATTCTGAACACAGCCACATCCCCAGTTATAACAGGGTGTGTATATACAGTATATGCAACCAAGTTATTGTCAGTTGTTGTTTTTTTTTTTCCCCCTTAAAAGATTTCAGTTTGTTTTTCAGCTGGGTTGTACAGGTTGTAGGTCACATTAATGGTGGAAAAAGTTTTGAAATGATTTATTTTGGTCTCATTTTTTTACGTCACAAAAACCTGGCATTTGAACAGGGGTGTGTAGACTTTTTATTTCCACTGTATTTGTGCATTTTATCATAAATTCCCAGCTTTTCTTATAAATTTGTTCTTTTTCAGATGGACTTTTTTGTAACAATATGCATTTTTTCCCCTTGTAAATGTTTTAATCCCTAAAATTGCATTTTTGTCGTGTAATTTTTTATTATATAGTTACAAATTTATGTAAATTTGGGGGGGGGGTGTATTTATAATTATCAATTTGATACTTTTTTGTGAATTTTAGAGATTTACTCCTAAATGTGCTTTTTAAAACATTTTTTGAAAGTAAATTTGTAATTTGCCTTTATTAAAATTAAGTGGTTAAGATTCAAGATTCAAAGATTTTATTGTCAATACTATTATACATACAGGAGAATTGAAATGGCGTTTCTCTCTTAATTGTGTGCATAATATGAAAGGAAAAGGAATAAGGCTGGAAAAAAGAAAACAACAGCAGTCTATGTACAGTAATGCAACCCGTAGTGCAAATGGCGACAAGAAAGACCCAGACGTCCCATAGAGCAAATGAAGATAAACGATTAACGATGATAAAACCCAACAGTCCTATATACAGACAACTAGAGATGAATACCTGTAGTTGCAGTTCAGTGC
Source organism: Pholidichthys leucotaenia (assembly GCA_020510985.1). NCBI lineage: Eukaryota > Metazoa > Chordata > Actinopteri > Cichliformes > Pholidichthyidae > Pholidichthys > Pholidichthys leucotaenia. Next base: position 202,891,792 of record CM035846.1, read on the forward strand.
GGTAGTATAGGTGTAGATAGTAACAGATACGACTGCACATGATCAGTATTGCAGTGACAGACAGACAGCAGCAGATATGGCATTTGTGCAAATGGTTGCGGTTAATGTGCAGAGACATACAGCAGCAAACGAATTACTGCTGGTGTGTCAGTCTTTCTTTCTGTATCAATAGCTGAGGTAGTTATTGTGCAGGTGATTGTGTTACCATCTGGGGGGGGAGGCACAGAATTCAGGGTCCTGATAGCCTGATGAACGAAGCTGTTAAGCAGTCTTGTGGAGCGGGCCTGGAGACTTCGGTACCTTTTCCCTGAGGGCAGGGGGCTGAAGAGGGAGTGGGAGGTGTCACCTGTGATGCTGATGGCTCTGTGGGTGAGATAGATGTCTGGGGGGGGGGGCAGAGGGGCACCAATGATCTTGCTGGCAGCTTTCACTGTGCATTGTAGTGCCTTCCGGCAGGCAGCAGTGCAGCTTCCATACCACACCGTGATGCGGCTGGTGAGGATGCTCTCAATGGTGCCCCGATAGAAAGAACACATGATGGGGGGTGGGACTCGTGCTCTCCTCAGTTTGCAGAGGAAATGGAGGCGAGTTTGGGCCTTCTTGGCCAGTGATGTGGTGGTGTTGGACCAGGAGAGGTCCTCAGAGATGTGCACAGGAACTTGATGCTGCTCACCCTCTCCACAGCTGCTCCATCAATGATCAGAGGGGGGTGCTGTGTGTGACCCCTCCTGAAGTCGACCACAATCTCCTTGGTTTTTCCCACGTTCAGGAAGAGGTTGTTGTCGTTGCACCACTGGACCAGTTAACTCACCTCATTTCTGTAGTTGGCCTCCTCGTTGTTGGTGATGAGGCCCACCACTGTCGTGTCGTTTTCAAACTTGATGATGTGGTTGGTGTTGTAGGCTGGTATGCAGTTATGGATGAGCAGGGTGAAGAGCAGTGGGCTGAGCAAGCACCCTTGTCAGGCCCCTGTGCTCAGTGTGATGGTCTGGTTAAGGAGAAATGCCAAATTTGAAAAATGAACACCAATACAATGGTCAAATATCAGGGTTTGGGTACAGCCATAGTTTTTATGGGGTTTTTCTAAGCAGTGGTTACAGCACAGTACTTTTACAACTATTATCTGCACTGAATTGATTTACATACTGTTGACAATAAACTAATAAAACCTTGTTATCTTACATAGTTAAATACCTGTGTAAATAAAGCTGAAAGCAATTTGGATAGTGTATTCTGTATATCCATCTTCTTCCGCTTAATCCTTTTCGGGTCGCGGGGGGTGGGTGGGGGGCTGGAGCCTATCCCAGCATCTTTGAGCGAGAGGCAGGGTACACCCTGGACAGATCGCCAGTCCATCGCAGGGTGTATTATTTCATCAAAAATCTCCCAGCATGCCATTTTGCTTAATTTACATCATGGCTTTATATTAGTTTAGATTCAAAGTCAGAGGCATGTCAGCTTTGACAAGTTGGCCATAGAAAATATACAGTGACTCAAAAGGTGCTTTGAAACGGACTGAATAAATGCTAGTTCTCTTCCTGCACACCTGTGGATTTCCTCCCACAGTCCAAAGATGGTGCAGATGGGGATGCTGGAATCTAAGATGTTTTCTGTGATAGATCTTTTTGGGCGAGAGGCGGGGTACACCCTGGACCGATCACCAATCCATTGTAGGGCCAACAGAGAGAGACAGGCAACCATTCACTCACATTCTTACCGAAGGCCAATTTATTTTCAGTTGATGCTAATTAATCTAACATGCATGTCTTTGAACTGATAGGAAACTGGAGTACCCGGCAAAAACCTATGCAGACATGGGGAGAACATGCAAACTCCACACAGAAAGGTTGCTGCTGGCCAGGGATGGAATCAAATCCACGACCTTCTTGCTGTGAGGCCACAGTGCTAAACACTGGCAATCAGATTTCAAGAGTGATAAATCATGTCCACAAACATGCATGATTTCTTTCAAGGCAATTATCTATCTTGATACAGCAAGCAATTTTTATCAACAGAACTTGAATTTCAAAAGAGATCCATGCAGAATAAGATGGGAAATAAATATGAGTGCATCATTTGCTGTAAAAATGTAGTGAATATCAAAATTACAAAAATATACAAATGTATACATAATTGCTACACCTGTCAGCAAGTAACAAGCACAATGGACCTATTCTGAATAATTTTATGAATATTTTAATTATTCATGTTTTAGGGCTTTATCATTATTTTAGCATCAGGAATGTGTCGACACTGATATGAGATTTCAAAACTAATTTGAAAAGAGTTCCAGCTTGAAATGTTAAATGTAAACGAGTATAAATTTGAAAATTGGCAGCCTAGATGTGAATTAAAATTCTCAGTAGCCTAGTATGGAAGAAGCATGTTTTATGTAGCTCTGACTGCATCAGAGGCGTGTGACCTGTGACCGAACACAATAAAGTACAGTAGTTGGCATCAAAGATTGTAGCCTGATAAACATTTCCTGTAGTCTATGGTTTGCTTGCCCTCCGGGAGTTGAAGGCGGTGGCATTTTTCCGAGCAGTCCGTAAACACAGCAGCAGCCGCCGCTCAGCTGAGTCAGGCGGACACGCCCTCACCTGGACCACATCACACAGGTGAGAATCTGAACTGGATCTGCCAGTTTCAGCGGTGCGTCCGTCTATGAAAGCCCCAGTAGACCTGGAGGAAATTCTGATCCTCGGCCTGTTTCTTTCCTGGTGGGTGGTTTCTCTCTCTCTCTCTTTTTTTTTTTTTTTAAGCAGGGAGGATCTTAAACTGAGCAGCTCCCAGTGAAAACAACAGACGTCTTGATAACACCGGCGAGGACCGTGTTTAACTCCACCCGAGGACTGCGACAGCCTTTACATATTTGTTTTATATTTATTTGCTGAAGTCTGTCAATAAACGCGATAAACTTGCACTAAAAGGGCAAAGGGGTTGGCATTAATGGTGAGTCAAACTTGTAACCAAACGATTTTTAAGGTACTCGCTTACAAGGTCTACAGACTACTGTAAAGAAAATAACATACTACTACTTGAATCGAATTTTAAAAGACTTTGATGAAACATTTGTTTGACAGAATCGTTTAGATAACCTGGACTTGGATTTGGAGTGTGATGATGGGGGAGGCGTATCTGTAAGTAACAGTTTTCAGTGGTGTGTTTGTTAGTTAAAGGTAATTTTACCGACCCAGCCTGACTCGGAGTGGCTGGAACCTTCAGAATACCAGCAGCGCACAAACCGCTCATGTCCCCGAGGCTGTTTGACTGGCTTTGTTGCTTTGTTTTGAGTGAACATGGGCGTCTTAAAATGTGTGGTTGCCCTACTGTAGGGCAAAAGTGGGTGCCTGATGTTATATTGTTTATTAACCAGGTAAGGGTTTTCCTTTTCAATAACTTGAATTATTTAATCTATAAGCACTGAATATACTTTTCATACCATACAAGATAAGTCAAAAATTGGTGCTATTCCTGATAAATGTGACCAATTGAAGTGTTTTCCTGATGCTCAAATAATTACTTTAATACCAGTACAGCTGGGAGACTGAAGGAATTATTTTTCTTTAATCTTGTGTGTGCATCTCAGCACCTTACACAAAAGTTGGTGTCTATTTTTGTGCTCACAAGTATCTTTTGCATGCAAGTTAGTATCTTGTTCTTGCAAGACGCTGTCTTGTGCACACAAGATTAAAAAATCCTGTACTGTGGAAAGAGTCAATTAGTTATTCAAGATGCCCCACTTTCAAACTGGATTGTCAACATTACTGATGGGTCAGTTTTCCCTCTTAAATTTGTAGGGGTTTTTTTTCCTTATGGGCAGCAGTGGCTCAGGAGATTGAGTGGGTCGTCCAGTGACCTGAGGGGTTGGTGGTTTGAATCCCGCTCTCCCCAGCTATCCTGCCATTGTGTCCCTGGGCAAGACACTTTATCCACCTTGCCTCCAATGTCCATGACACTGGATACGAATGTGTATAAATGTTCAGCAGTGGGTGGAGAGGCTGTTGGTGCAGATTGGCAGCCACGTTTCTGTCAGTCTGGCCCAGGGCAGCTGTGGCTACAGAAGTAGCTTACCACTACCATTGTCTGTCTGTGGAGTGAATGAATAATGTATCCATTGTAGAGCATCTTTGAGTGTCCATGAAAAGCGCTATATAAATCCGATGCATTATTATTATTGTATAGTTGAAGCTTCTTCTCAGTCACAAATTTTTTTTTAAACCTTGTATTCATCCAACCATTTACTGATATCCATGTGACGATGCCTCGTACAGCTTCTGGGTAATATTATTGAGTCATGGGTGATCTTAAACAGATAAGGTTTAATCCTCCCCTCAATGCACAAAACCATATTATTGAAGGTGTAATTCATTTACAAATCACACAAAAAGAGAATTGGCTCACTTATCCTGCTGTTGTCTCAAAGTAATCAGATTTTTAAGCCCATTCCAGCAAAGCCAGAAGGCGCTAGTATGATATGGAGTCCGTCCACATTTCACAGGAGTCCCTACTCCTCCTTTAGGCATTTGAGATGATGGTCACCAAACTTACAACGATCCTCAGGTGGGTCTATATCCAAGTTGTGGTCAAGGGCAAAAGTCAGGAGAGCTGGGCACTTGGGTGAGTTCATGAAAATTACTCCTCCTAGTCAATTGCCCCAGTGGTTGGCAAACTCATTCATGAGGATCTTCGAGTGGGTCTGCATCCACGCTGTGCTCTAGGTCAGGGTCATGGTGAACAATCAGGTGATCTGGACACTTTATCTGATTTTGGAAAAAATCACTTTTCTTTGGCAGTTGCCTCAATGCTTACCAATCTCACTCACAAAGATCCTCAGGTAGGTCTACATCCTGGTTGAGGTCAAGGTCAACAATCCAGAGATCTGAGCACTCATGATTTACTGAGGCTGGAATGAGCTACTCCATCAACTGACTTTCTGGTTGTTAGTTATTATGAATTTGCTGGCATATTTGAAGAAGATAAGTAATCCTTCTGATCCAGTCATTTCTGATGATTTGCAAATTAAGATGGATTTGTGAAGGCCTAGTTGTTTTTTTTTAAACATGCCACTGCTGCAGTCATGCAAACACATCAGCAGGACATTTACAGCAGGGAAGATGAGTATTGAACATGTCAACATTTTTCTCATTAAACATATTTCTGATGGAGCCATTGACCTGAGATTTTCACTAAATATCAGTAACAACCCAAGTAAGGCTGTGTGTCCACAAAACGCGCTTTTTGTCAACCGACTGCCTGAGGTTTTTTTTTTTTTTTTTTCCCCAGCGTTTGTGCATGACGCTGGGGGGGGGGGGCCTGTGCCCTGTATCCCAGCAACAGCTTGTCACTCTCAGCTCAACACTTCCACTTTCTTGTTGTCAGACTTTCTTATGATTTTTTTTTAATAGCAGTATCTAAATAACAATGGATGTTTTAGCAGCTCTGGGTGTGAAATATGATGACACGGAAAGCAGGAGTCTGAGTACAGACGAGTACCAGCGTCCTATGTCCCGCTCACGCAGCAGTTCTGATTGACTGCTTAGGTCTGACATTGACGAGCTCAGCTGCAGTTTCTAAAAAGTTGAACTGTTTTCAACTCTGAGCACCGCGACAAAAAACGGCCACTGCTGAGAGTGTTTCAGCGCCGTAAACGCTGGACTACATAGAGAATGAATGGAAAATCGCCGCTCAGAGCTGAAAAAATGCGTTTGGTAGACACGCAGCCTAATCCATACATATAAAGAAATCAAGGCAACTTCACTGTTGGTATGATGTTTTTGGGCTGATGTGCAGTGCCATTTCTCCTCCAGACATGCTGTGTTGTGGCTTCCAAAAAGTTCAGTTTTGGTCTAATTTGACCAGACTATATTCTCCCAGTATTTTACTTGCTTTGCCCAAATGTTGTGCAGCAAACTTTAAATGAGCTTCAACATGCTTTTTCTTCAGCAATGGAGTCTTGCAAAGTGAGCGGGCATAGAGCCCATGTCGGTTGAGTGCATTACTTATTGTTTTTTTTGAAACAGCAATACCTGCTAACTCCAGGTCTTTCTGGAGATCTCCACAAGTGGTCTTTGGCTCTTGGATAACTCTTCTCAAAATTCTGCGGACTCTTGTCAAAAATCTTGCGAGGAGCTTCTTGTCATAGCCGGTTTATGGTAAAATAATGTTCTTTCCACCTCTGAATGATGGCTCCAACAGTGCTCACTGGAACATTCAGCAGTTTAGAAATGTGCCTGTAACCAATACCATCATAATGTTTTGCTACAATAAGGTTGCAAAGGTCTAGAGAGAGCTCTTTGCTTCTACCCATCATGAGGTCTTTGTGGTGTGACAATCTGATATTTACAGACCTTTATAAAGGCAGTCAGTCAGGACTTAACCAGCTGAAATCAATTTGAACTGATGGGTGATGGAATGGTTTCCTAAATTCTGATGGATTTCAGCTGGTTTCTTGGCTTTCTATGCCTTTTTGCACCTCTTTTTCTTCATGTGTTCAATACTTATTCCCTGTGTCATTTCATTTTATTAAATATAACTTGTTTTATGAACAAAGTTAGCTTGATTTCTTTGTATTTATGGAATACTTGGGTTGTTACTGATATCTTCTGAAAATATCAGGTCAATGGTTCCATCAGAAATACTCTGTTTAATGAGAAAAATGATGTGTTCAATACTTATTTCCCCCACTGTAAATATAGTTTTCCCCTTTTTGACAAATTATCCTTCATTAGGCCGAAGGCTATAAGATTGTTCATGCAATTAAAAGGCTGAAGAGGGGGAGACGGCATCAGCTGTGACAGAAGTGGACATAGAGGGTCCAGAGGATCCCCTAAGCTATATGGACAATATACAATGGATATAAAAAGTCTACACATCCCCATTCAAATGCCAGGTTTTTGTGATGTAAAAAAATGAAACCAAGATAAATCATTTCAAAACTTTTTTGCCCCATTAACTAATTACACTGGTCAACACCAGATTTATTGTCTAAGTTTTTTTTAGCTGATTTAGGACAATTTTGAAGTGCTGAATCCAAAAATCACATTGGTTTTGCTCAATCAGGTCAACTTTTTGAACTATGGCTACATGTTTTTTGATGTTTTTGTTTACATGTACGGGTATTTTCGCTTTATGTGATGCAAAATTCTTTATTTCTTGAAATTCTCTGAATTTTGAACAATGATGATGTAACATTCAATTTACATATACTTACCTTTATCAAAGTCTATTATTCAATTTACAGTACAACTGCTGTACAACTGCTTATAACTTAACATAAAAACCTGACCTGATCGAGAGAAACGGATGTCATTTTCGGATTCAGCGGTGCAAAACTGTCTTAAATCAGTTGAAAAAACACAGACAACTTACAAAAAAATTATTTTTATGTTGTGTTATTTATGTTCATTATTATGTACCTGGCAAGTTAAGATGACCGAAATTCACCAAGTCAATGACTTTAATCCGTCAGCAGCCTTCAGACAAACTAAACGTGCCAACATTTGGATTTCAAAATAAGGGAGGTTTTTCCTGCTGTCGGGTTGGTGAGGAGAGTTCTAAAAAAACTACAAATACATAGAAATATTATAACAAAAATAACTGCATATTTGGTCATTTAATTTATTTCTTTAATAAATATAATTTTAATAATTATATTTCTTTGAATTCAGAGTTACTGTTCTGTTCTGGCTTTACAAAGTTATGGTCAAAAGTTTCAGTTGTATGAGGAAAAAGTAAAAAAAAAAAAAAAAAATTCACATTCTGTTTCAAATTTATTAAAGAAAACCCCAGCAATTTTATAATAATCTGCCTTTGGCCATCAGACAGGCCTCTTCACTGTCCAGTTTTAAAACTCCTCTTAAAACCCATTTTTATTCTCTGGCTTTTGACCCAGTTTGAGACATTGATTTTATTTGTTCTTATTGTCTCTGTTGTATGACTATTGTTTTGTTTGTGCTGTTTTGTACTTTAGCTGTATTTTATTGATTTTATATTTTATTTATTGTTGATGTACAGCACTCTGTGTCAATTGTCGTTTTGAAAGAGCTTTATAAATAAAGTTGGATTGGATTAAAAAAGATAAACATTAGCCATAAAATAATACACAAATTTATAATAGTCTCAAATGTACAAGAAAAGTAATAATTTTACAAGAGAAAATGACAAATTTGAGGAAAATGGTTGCAAATTTAGATAAATTTACAGAGAAAAGTAGAAAACTATAAGAAAATTGTTGTGAATTTTGGAGAAAAACCTCAAACCTTCAAGACTGAAGTCATTACCCAAGTTTTTAAGTGGGTGCTCTTTGTATCCTTAACTCGACTAGAAATTTTTGTCTACTTTTAATTATTAATTTCAAAGCACTGCTTTTACATGAGTAGAATTTCTGGCTACTACCTCTGACCATATAATTTAAGTATACATGAGTAAATTACTATTATGAATGGGTTTCCCCTCCCCTTTTCCTACTCTTTGTCAATGGAAAAAAAGAAACGCCAGAATAAAAATACAAAAAATACACATTTTGGTTATTTATGTAAACCATGAAAAAAAAATCCTGCAAGACAAAACATGACACTTGATGGTTCTGCCTCTGATGCTCCGGAATCGTTTGCCAGATGGCAGAAGTTCAAAGTGTTTATGCAGAGGGTGAGAACGGTCCTTGACAATGTTCAGTGCCCTGCTCCTACAACGGTTCTGAAAAAGTTCTTGGACAGAGGGGAGGGAGACTCCAATTACCCTCTCAGCTCCCTTAACTATCCTCTGCAGGACTTTTTTGTCTGACATACTGCAGCTGGAGTACCATGTAGCAATGCAGTACATCAGAACACTCTCCACCACACCTCTGTAGAAGGTCCTGAGGATGCAGATGGGGAGAAAGGCTTGTTTGAGTTTTCTCAAGAAGTGCAGTCTCTGCTGGGCCCGCTTCCTGATCCCCAAGGCATTCTTGCTCCAGGTCAGGTCCTGCGAGATCTGCACTCCGAGGAACTTGATGTTCTCCACTAAACGGCCGCCGATGCTGAGGGGGACGTGTTCAGGCTGTGACCGCCGGAAGTCGATAATCATCTCCTTCGTTTTGTCCACGTTGAGCACCAGATTGTTTTCCCTGCACCAGCCCTCCAGGTCTCTCACTTCTTCCCTGTACATTGATTCCTCATCCCTCTGAATAAGTCCCACCACCGTGATGTCGTCTGCAAACTTAATAATCTGGTTCCCCTCGTGTCTGGGTACACAGTCATGTGTTAGAAGTGTAAACAACAGTGGACTGAGTACGCAGCCTTGAGGGGATCCGGTGCTCAGCGTGACAGAGTTGGAGATGTTGTTTCCAACCCGGACAGACTGAGGTCTCTCAGTCAGGAAATCCAGGATCCAGAGACATGTGGTGGTGTTCAGACCAAGGAGTAATTTCTCCATCAGTCTCTGGGGAATAATGGTGTTGAATGCTGAGCTGAAATCAATGTACAGGAGTCTGGCGTAGGTGTCTTTCTGATCCAGGTGGGTGATGACAGAGTGCAGGGTGGTGACTATAGCATCCTCCGTGGAGCGGTTTGAACGATATGCAAACTGGAGCAGGTCATGTGATGCAGTGGGCCAGGCTGTGATGTGTGGTTTGACAAGCTGTTCAAAACACTTCATCACAATTGGTGTCAGTGCAACAGGACGATAGTCATTCAGACAGGACACAACTGGTTTCTTTGCCACCGGTACTATGATAGAGGTCTTGAAGCATCTGGGAACGATGGCCTGACTCAGGGAGATGTTATAAATGTCAGTCAGTACATCCGCCAACTCGCTCGCGCAGTCTCAGAGCACACATCCCGGGATGTTGTTCGGACCTGCAGCTTTACGTGGGTTGACCCTGGTTAGGGTCCTCCGTGTGTCCGCTGTGTTGATGGTAAAAGCTGGTCTGGCCAATGGTGGGGATGGGCCAGCCCTCCCTCTGATTGTCGGGTTTGATGCTTCAAAACGTGCAAAGAAGTCATTGAGCCTGTCTGGAAGCGAAGCGTCGTCATCATCGACCCCCTGCCTAGACTTATAGCCCATCAGTGTCCGAACTCCCTGCCACATCTGCTTGGTGTTCCTAGTGTCACAGAGGTGTCCCTGGATTTTCTCCGCATAGGCGTGCTTTGCCGTCTTAATTCCCTTTGACAGCGCAGACCTGGCTGAGCGGAGGGTGATCCTGTCCTTCGCTCTGAAGGCTGCATCTCTGGCTGTAAGCAGCGAGCGCACCTCTGCGGTCATCCAGGGCTTATGGTTTTTGGTATTTTCTAGCCTGTTTGTATACCACTATAGAAGAGAGAACCTGAATTAGACAGAGCTCAGAAAGGGAAAGATGAGACAGAAGAGAGGAGCCAAGGAGAGGAAAGTGTTCAGACTAGGGATGGGCATAATTAATCAATTAATTGATAATTGATCATTAAGAATTTCACAGAGGAAGTTCGTTTTCGTCGACAAACCGATTTTTTTTTTTTTTTTTTTTTGAAACAATCCGAATGTAGGTTATTAGGCCTAGTGCACGGCCGTCCTCAAACAATGCAATGCATTTAACTGTGCCACTGGCAAAATTTGGGCACCAGGGGGCAACATTTCACCATCGCCGTACCCTGGTGTGCCTCAGTTGATACATGCGAGCTTCCGTAGGTCAATCGCCAAATCATGAAGAGGTCGCGGCAAAGTGTTGCGTGGGACCACTTTAATTTAAAAAATGACCAGGTGTACTGCAATCACTGCAATGCAGCATACAAATATACCTCATCGACAACACAAATGATGTATCATTTGAACACCACTCATCCAAGCCTGGTAAACGACGGTGGCGGCGGTTCATCATCTCTAACCCAGGCTAGCCTGGACTCGATGCTAGCACAGAGGAGCTGCTTTGTTGCCTTGTTACAGGCTTTTCGAGATTGTTGTTTTATTATTTTTATTTAGGGTAAAAAAAACGGCTGTTCTGTTATGTTGTCACTGACATGAGTTCACGTTTTACTGCCAAACACTGAACAAGTGCATTTTTTTTTTTTTTTTAACAAAAAGCAGGCCTATAATTCTGACGCCGTGATATAATGGGATAGCCTACGTAAAGGCAAATTGTTGTGTAGCTTTCTTATTTTGATATCCTTGTTTTTAAACAAAGGAAAAGAAAAAAGTAAAAGAAATATGTTCCGTTATGTGTCCTGTATGTGTCTTCCGTTATTGTCTGGCTTGCAACTTGAAGCCTCCCTCGTTTGCGCAATGCGCATGTGTTCACGTTTTACTGCAAACTTGTCTTGTTAATAAATTCATCCTCGAAGAAAAACACTCTGTATTTTTTTATTATTATTCTCAATACATAAGAGTATAGGCATCATAGGCCTAAATGTGATTGTTTTTTAATATAAAAATGTTAATGATTAACCGATTATTAATCATTAATTCTCCCGACGATCGACAAAGAAAATTTCACCGAATGCCCATCCCTAGTTCAGACAGAGGGTCCAGGAGAGGTGAGAGCAGAGGGAGGCTAGAAGGATGACACCAGTAAAAAGTCCAAACACAGGGCATCAGGGTGGGACCCCAACTGGCCCAATATGCCAACATTCAAGCCTTAAATGGTAAGTTCCATTATGCAGTATTACTGTGCAAAATTAAAAAAAAAAGAAAAAAAGAAAAAGAAATGGTGTAAAATTAACATTTCCGGTTACAATCGTGTCATGTGTTTTCTGCCTCCCCCCTTTTCCGGAAAAATATGTTGCCACCGCGCCAAGGTCTTTAAGCCAGAGGAAACACTGCACATAATGGGTATTAAGTAGGCCTGCTGCTTCATAGTGGTATAGACTATTACAAGGCTGAATATAGATTTGGTAAATTAGGGAAATAATTGTTACAACTGTTACTAATATGGGACTGCCAAAATAAAGGGGTAAATTAGCCTTGTCCTTTTAGCAAAGTTAACAATTTTAGGCTCTTCCTCCACACTAGGATACATATACTGTCATTTTTTTAATTTAAAAAATCCTTTTCCTTTAAAAATGAAAAAGAAGACATTGGAGACAACTGCCTGTACTGATGACCTGACAGTCCTATAATAAAAAGATTTTTTTTTTTTAATCCTTATATGGGCAGAGATCTCAACACTCCCCCCCCCCCCCCCAATGTTTGAAACAAAGTTATGCCCTTGGAGTCATCACACACCTGCCACCATTTAAAGTACCTCTGATTAACCCCAAATAAAGTTCCATCCATCCATCCATCCATCTTCTACCGCTTTTCCGGAGGTCCGGGTCGCGGAGGCAGCAGTTCAAGCAGAGAAGCCCAGACTTCCCTCTCCCCAGCCACCTGCTCCAGCTCTTCAGAGGGGATACCAAGGCGTTCCCAGACTAGCTGGGAGACATAGTCTCTCCACCGAGTCCTGGGTCTGCCCCGGGGTCTCCTCCCAGTGGGACGTGCCTGAAACACCTCAAGTGGGAGGCGTCCAGGAGGCATCCTAATCAGATGCCCATACCACCTCAACTGACTCCTTTCAATGTGGAGGAGCAGCGGTTCTACTCTGAGCCTCTCCCGGATGACTGAGCTCCTCACCCTATCTCTGAGGGTGAGTCCAGCAATCCTACGGAGAAAGCTCATTTCAGCCGCTTGTATCCGCGATCTCGTTCTTTCGGTCATTACCCAAAGCTCGTGACCATAGGTGAGAGTAGGAACGTAGATTGACTGGTAAATCGACAGCTTTGCCTTAGAACTAAGCTCCCTCTTCACCACAACAGACCGGTACAACGTCCGCATCACTGCAGATGCTGCTCCAATCCGTCTGTCGATCTCTCGCTCCATTTTCCCCTCACTCGTGAACAAGACCCCAAGATACTTAAACTCCTCCACTTGGGGCAGGAGCCTGTCCCCAACCCGGAGAGGACAATCCACCTTTTTCCGGCTGAGGACCATGGACTCGGACTTGGAGGTGCTGATTCTCATCCCAGCCGCTTCACACTCAGCGGCAAACCGTCCCAGCAAGAGCTGTAGGTCATTGCTGGATGAAGCCAACAGGACAACATCATCTGCAAACAACAGAGATGAGATCCTGTGGTCACCAAGCATGACACACTCCATTCCCTGGCTGCGCCTAGAAATCCTGTCCATAAAAATTATGAACAGGACCGGTGACAAAGGGCAGCCCTGGCGGAGTCCAACTCTCACTGGGAATGACTCCGACCGAGTGTTGGCAATGCGAACTAAACTCTCACAACGGTCGTACAGAGACCGAATAGCTCGTAACAACAAGCCCGATACCCCATACTCCCGAAGCACCCCCCACAAAAATCCACGAGGGACGCGGTCAAATGCCTTCTCCAAGTCCACAAAACACATGTAAACTGGTTGGGCAAACTCCCACGAACCCTCAAGAATTCTCGAGAGGGTAAAGAGCTGGTCCGATGTGCCACGGCCAGGACGAAAACCACATTGCTCCTCCTGAATCCGAGGTTCGACCAACGGCCGGACTCTCCTCTCCAGTACCTTGGCATAGACCTTCCCAGGGAGGCTGAGGAGTGTGATCCCTCTAAAGTTGGAGCACACCCTCCGGTCCCCTTTTTTGAAGAGAGGAACCACCACCCCGGTTTGCCATGCCAAAGGCACTGCCCCCGACCTCCACGCAATGTTGCAGAGGCGTGTCAACCATGACAACCCAACAACATCCAGGGCCTTGAGGTACTCGGGGCGAATCTCGTCCACCCCCGGGGCCCGGCCACCAAGGAGATTTTTAACCACCTTGGCGACCTCAGCCCCTGTGATAGGCGAGTCATCCCCCTCGTCCCCAAACCCTGCTTCCTCTGTGGAAGGCGTATCAGTGGGATTGAGGAGATCCTCGAAGTATTCCTTCCACCGCCCGACGATATCCCCAGTTGAAGTCAACAGTGTCCCATCCGCACCATACACAGTGTGGACGGGGAGCTGCTTTCCCCTCCTGAGCCGCCGAACAGTTTGCCAGAATCTCTTTGAAGCCGACCGAAAGTCTTGTTCCATGGCCTCACCGAACTCCTCCCATACCCGGGTTTTTGCTTCAGCAACCACCCGAGCTGCACTCCGCTTGGCCTGCCGGTACACCTCAGCTGCTTCGGGAGTCCCACAAGCCAACCAAGCTTGATAGGACTCCTTCTTCAGCTTAATGGCCCCCCTCACCACTGGTGTCCACCACTTGGTTCGGGGGTTGCCACCACGAGATGCACCGACCACCTTGCGGCCGCAGCTCTGGGCTGCCGCTTCAACAACAGAGGTGGAGAACATGGCCCATTCAGACTCCATGTCTCCAGACTCCCTCGGAATGTGGTTGAAGTTCTTCCGGAGGTGGGAGTTGAAGACCTCCCGGACAGGGGCCTCAGCCAGACGCTCCCAGCACACCCTCACTATACGTTTGGGTCTACCAGGTCTGAATGGCTTCCTCCCCTGCCATCGGATCCAACTCACCACCAGGTGGTGATCAGTTGACAGCTCTGCACCTCTCTTTACTCGGGTGTCCAAGACATACGGTCGCAGGTCTGATGATACGATAACAAAATCGATCATCGACCTGCGGCCTAGGGTGTCCTGGTGCCAGGTGCACATATGGACACCCTTATGCTTGAACATGGTGTTCGTTATAGACAGACTGTGGTTAGCACAGAAGTCCAATAACTGAACACCACTCGGGTTCAGATCGGGCAGGCCGTTCCTCCCAATCACCCCCCTCCAGGTTTCACTGTCGTTGCCCAAATAAAGTTCAGCTGTTCTAATAGGCTTTTCCTGACATTTGGGTCGTCGCATCTTACAGCACAAGCCATGGTCCGCAGAGAGCTTCCAAAGCATCAGAGGGATCTCATTGTTTAAAGGCATCAGTTAGGATAAGGGTACAAAAGAATTTCCAAGGCATTAAATATACCATGGAACACAGTGAAGACAGTCATCATCAAGTGGAGAAAATATGGTACAACAGTGAAGCATGATAATGACGCCATCATGCTTTGAGACTGTTTTTCTTCAGCGGGAACTGGGACCTTAGTCAAGGTGGAGGAAATTATGAACGGTTCCAAATACCAGTCAGTGTTGGCACAAAACCTTCAAGCTTCTGCTAGAAAGCTGAAGATGAAGAGGAGCTTCCACTTTCAGCATGGCAATGACCCAAAGCACACATCCAAATCAACAAAAGAATGGTTTTACCAGAAGAAGATTATAGTTTTGGAATGGCCCAGCCAGAGTCCAGACCTGAGTCTGATCAAACATCTGTGGGGTGATCTGAAGAGGGCTGTGCACAGGAAATGCCCTCGCAATCTGACAGATTTGGAGCATGCCACACTGATGGACTCCTACCCAAAAAGACTGAGTGCTGTAATAAAAGCCAGCGGTGCTGCAACAAAGTATTAGTTTAAAGGTGTGCACATTTATGCAAACAGTTTATTGTAAGTTTTTTATTTTTTATTTTTCCCCTTAAAGACTTCAATTTGTTTTTCAGTTGGGTTGTACAGGTTATAGGTCACATTAATGGTGGAAAAAGTTTTGAAATGATTTCTCTTGGTCTCATTTTTTTACATTACAAAAACCTGGCATTTGAACAGGGGTGTGTAGACTTTTTTTTTTATACCCACTGTATGCTAAGCATCAAATATGTGACTGTGGTGTTTGAAGACGAGATGCACAGAGAAGAGCTGTGACCATGGGACAGGATTTTGCTGCAGACACACATCGTGTCATGCTGAGGTTCTGTGTTCATCAGATGCACTACAAATATTTTTGATTGTTTCTCTTCTCTATTTCTCATTCAGCGTACAGCATCAGTTTTTGGTGGGATGTTCAGGAGATCTTCCAAGTCTTCAGAGCCATCTGCCCATGCACAGGTAATCATTTAGTCTGACTCTGTAGATTTTACTTATTTTCAAGCTAATTTTTTTTTTTTTCTGTAGAGATTAGCTCCTGAGTTTAAGGAAACTTGAGACCCATAAGATTTTTTTTTTTTTAGTAATATCAAGATGCCTTCAGTTGTTCACAGTTTTCCCAGTCAATCAATGGTGTAAATCAACAAGCAATACTTAACAAAATAATACTATCTTACTATCAAATTATTGGAGGTTTTAACTACTGGGGGTGGCACTGGCTCAAGAGGAAGAGCAGGTGGTCCAATAACAAGAGGGTTGGTGGTTTGAATCCCGCTCTCCCCAGCCATCCTGCTGTTGTATCCCTGGGCAAAACATTTAACCCATCTTGCCTCTAGTGTCCATGACACTGGGTATAAATGTGTTGGTAGTGTTCAGATTGGCAGCCACGTTTCCCTCAGTCTGCCTTAGGGCAGCTGTGACTACAGTAGTAGCTTACCACTACCATTGTCTGTCTGTGGAGTGAATGAATAATGGACTCGTAAAGCGCTTTGAGTAACTTGAGAGGTGCTATATAAATGCAATCCGTTATTTCATCCACCTCAATAGCAATGGTAAATTATTGTCTATCATTAAAATGTGGGATATTTTTGAAGTTTCTCCTCTTGGCTGCTCAGTAAATATAAATATAAAATTTGATGTAACAACAGTGAGTTTGATCAGACTGTGTTTATATTAATTTTAATGTTGACATTGCAGGATGGTTTATCAGTCAATGGAGACCTGTCAAAGAGTAATGACAGTTTGTCAGACAACAATAAGGTGAGCATCATGTGTCACTGCTCATGGTTGGGTTTGATGATCCTTGATAAATATTTAGGATAAAGTACTATGATACAAAGGAGGGAAAATCAACAGGAAATCCAGTTTTTTCTAGCATTAACACTAATATTTTATTAATATTTCAGGACAAAGGGGGAATGTTAAAAGCGATGTTTAAGAAGGCGACAAAATCTGGCCAAGAGGAGCAGACACAGGTTTGTATGGATAAGAAATTTGATTTCATATTGCAATACATTTTTTTTTCTTTAAAAATAGTTCCACCAGCCAACGGAATTGGCCCACAACAGCTGGTACCACTTTCTTTAATGTGAGGATTTTGACTGTAGATTGACTTTTGTGCTTAGTCTTATATGACTGATCACATTTCACAGAAAAAAAAAAATAATTAACTGGCTTCACCTAACCCAGTTTTAACAATTTCCACTAAAATGAGTTGTGTTATGTGCAAATTGTTTTGACTGGATTTTAATATTCTTTGTTCTTATATATCTCATAAAAACTGAATGTACTGTAAGTCAGCCAGACGATGACAGAATTACCCATTATATGGCGGAGAAAATAAGTATTTCACATTTTATTTTTTTTTTTTGTTACTTATTTGTACCCGTAGGTAGATTTGGTTTGCAGTCTGGTGACAAGCCACCGGCTGCCGGTCGCTGCGTGCGCGAGCGCCCTAAACCTACATGTTTTTGGTATGCGGGAGGAAACCGGAGAAATCCCGGAGTAAACCCACGCAACACGGGGAGAACATGCAAACTCCACACAGCTCACTGTTGGTCGGGGGTTGGGATCGAACCCACGATCTCATGATCCCCGCGATCCCCCGGCCGAGGGTAAAACTGTGCTGCCACAGTGCTAAACCACTGCGCCACCGTGCAGCCATGTCAATATTATTCTCATTAAACATATTTCTGATGTAGCCACTGACCTGAAATTTTCACCAGATATCAGTACCAGCCCAAGTAATCCATACATATAAAGAAATCAAGGCAACTGTGTTCACAAAACAAGTTATATTTAATAAAGTGGAATGATACAGGGAATAAGTATTGAACACATGAAGAAAAAGAGGTTCAAAAAGGCTTAGAAATCCAAGAAACCAGCTGAAATCCATCAGAATTTAGGAAGCCATTCCCCATCAATGCAAATTAATTTCAGCTGGTTAAGTCCTGATAGCCTTCAAAAAGGTCTGTGAATATCAGATTGTCACACCACAAAGACCTCATGATGGGTAGAAGCAAAGAGCTCTCTCTAGACCTTTGCAACCTTATTGTTACAAAACATAATGATGGCATTGGTTACAGCCACATTTCTAAACTGCTGAATGTTCCAATGAGCACTGTTGAAGCCATCATTTGGAAGTGGAAAGAACATCATTTTACCATAAACCAACCATGACCAGGAGCTCCTCGCAAGATTTCTGACAGAAGAGTCAAAAGAATTATCAGAGGAGTTATCCAAGAGCCAAAGACTACTTGTGGAAAGCTCCACAAAGACCTGGAGTTAGCAGGTACTGCTGTTTCAAAGAAAATAAGTAATGCACTCAACTGACATGGGCTCTATGCCTGCTCACTTCACAGGGGAGAAATGGCACTGCACATCTCATCATGGTGTGGGGGTATTTTTCAGCACATGGTACAGTCAGACTTCATATATCTGAAGGAAAGATGAATGGACAAAGGTGCAGAGACATCCTTGATAAGAACCTGTTGTCATCTGCCAAGATGCTGAAGATGAAACAAGGGTGGACATTTCATCAAGACAATGATCCCAAACACACAGCCACTCCAGAGAAGGAAAATAAAGCTGCTAGAATGGCCCACTCAGTCACCTGACCTGAATCCAATTGAAAATCTCTGGAACAAACTGAAGACCAGACTTCATAGAAGACACCTACGGAACCTTCAAGCTTTGAAGACAGTTTGTGTGGAATAATGGGCTAAAATCACTCCTGAGCAATGCCTGCATCTAGCTTCTCCATACAGGAGGTGCCTGGAAACTGTTATTACCAACCAAGGCTTTTCTACTAAATATTAAATGAATTTCACCAAGCGTGTTCAATACTTATTCCATGTGTCATTCCACTTTATTAAATATAACTTGTTTTGTGAAAACGATGTGCCTTGATTTCTTTGTATGGGTTACTTGGGTTGTTATTGATATCTGGTGAAAATCTCAGGTCAATGGCTCCATCAGAAAAGTGTTGAATGAGAAAAATGTTGACATGTTCAAGACTTATTTTTCCCACTGTATACTGCATGTTGACTGCACATAACCCCAAAATTTCAGTCCTAAAGTAATTCAATAGCACAAACGTTAACTTTTTGAGCATTGGATGTCATATTTTTGTGTCAACAGGCCACCTTGTCATCACAAAATCCTGAATTATCTGTCAGCAGTGACAGCTTAACAGACAAGACATCAAAGGTGAATTCACTTGTGTGCTCCATAATATTTGTGGTTTTACTACAAAGTGAGTAGTGTGAAGCTTTGAGTGTACATCCTTTCTGTACTTGTCTTTTCAGGATAAATCTGGCATGTTTAGTGGGATACTGAAACGATCTCCCAAACCAGGACACACCAGAAGGTCTTCACAGGTGAAATATAATCTTCTGAACATGTCTTCCAGTCAATGAAAGAGTACCCCAGTGTCTGATAAATAATAGCCTCATTGTGAGTTATACTTTAGTAAGAGGTTGCTAGAAAATTTTTTTGTGCTTCAGGATCTTTTGGAAGTACCAGTTAGTAATGACAGCCTCTCTGAGAAGGCCAACACTAAGGTGAGTTTTAACATGAAATCTTTTAAGATACAGTGGTGTGAAAAAGTGTTTGTCCCTTTCCTAATTTCTCAGTTTTTTGTGTTTGTCACACTTAAATGTTTCAGATCATCAAACAAATTTAAATATTAGACAAAGATAACACAAGTAAACACAAAATGCAGTTTTTAAATGACAATGTTTATTATTAAGGGAAAAAAAAATCCAAACATACATGGCCCTGTGAAAAAGTGACACCCCCCCCCCCCCCAGGTTAAAACATAAATTAACTGTAGTTTATCACATCTTTGGAAAGCTGTTCAATTTCTCTAGCCACACCTGGGCCTGATTACTGCCACACCTGTTTCAATCAAGAAATCACTTAAATAAGACCTGCCTGACAAAGTGAAGTAGACCAAAATATCCTCAAAAGCTGGACATCATGCTACGAGCCAAAAAAATTCAGGAACAATTGAGAAACAAAGTAACTGAGATCCATCAGTCTGGAAAAGGTTATGAAGCCATTTCTAAAGCTTTGGGACTTCAGCAAACCGCAGTGAGAGCCATTATCCACAAATGGCAAAAACATGGAACGGTGGTGAACCTTCCCAGGACTGGCTAGCCGACCAAAATTACCCAAGAGCGCAGTGACGATTCATCCAAGAGGTCACAAAAGGCCCCACAACAACATCCAAAGAACTGCATGCCTCACTTGCCTCAGTTCAGGTCAGTGTTCATGACTCCACCATAAGAAAGAGACTGGGCAAAAATGGCCTGCATGGCAGAGTTTCAAGATGAAAACCACTGCTGAGCAGCAAGAACATAAAGGCTCATCTCAGTGTTGCCAGAAAACATCTTGATGATCCCCAAGGCTTTTGGGAAAATACTCTGTGGACTGACGTGACAAAAGTTGAACTTTTTGGAAGGTGTATGTCCCATTACATCTGACTTAAAAGTAACGCAGCATTTCAGAAAAGGAACATCATACCAACAGTAAAATATGGTGGTGGTAGTGTGATGGTCTGGGGCTGTTTTGCTGCTTCAGGACCTGGAAGATTTGCTGTGGTAAATGGAACTATGAATTCTGCTGTCTACCAAAAAATCCTGAAGGAGAATGTCCGGCCATCTGTTCGTGACCTCAAGCTGAAGCACACTTGGGTTCTGCAGCAGCACAATGATCCAAAACACACCAGCAAGTCCACCTCTGAATGGCTGGAAAAAAAACAAAATGAAGACTTTGGAGTGGCCTAGTCAAAGTCCTGACCTGAATCCAATTGAGATGCTGTGGCATGACCTTAAAAAGGCGGTTCATGCTTGAAAACCTTCCAGTGTGGCTGAATTACAACAATTCTGCAAAGATGAGTGAGGCAAAATTCCTCCACAGCGCTGTAAAAGACTCATTGCCAGTTATCACAAACCCTTGATTGCAGTTGTTGCTTTTAAGGGTGGCCCAACCAGTTATTAGGTTTAGGGGCAATCACTTTTTCATACAGGGCCATGTAAGTTTGGATTTTTTTCTCCTTAATAATTAACACCCTCATTTAAAAACTGCATTTTGTGTTTACTTGCGTTACCTTTGTCTAATATTTAAATTTGTTTGATGATCTGAAACATTTAAGTGTGACAACCATACAAAAAATGAGAAATCAGGAAGGGGGAAAACACTTTTTCAGACCACTCTGTGTGTCTCTCTATCTATCCATCTATCTATCGATCATCTATCTGTGAAAAAGTGTTTGCCCCTAAATATTAGACAAATAACACAAGTAAACACAAAATGCAGTTTTTAAATGAAGGTGTTTATTATTAAGGGGAAAAAAAATCCAAACCTACATAGCCCTGTGTGAAAAAGTGATTGCCCCCTAAACCTAATAACTGGTTGGGCCACCCTTAGCAGCAACAACTGCAATCAAGCATTTGCGATAACTGGCAATGAGTCTTTTACAGTACTGTGGAGGAATTTTGGCCCACTCATCTTTGCAGAATTGTTGTAATTCAGCCACACTGGAAGGTTTTCAAGCATGAACCGCCTTTTTAAGGTCATGCCACAGCATCTCAATCGGATTCAGGTCAGGACTTTGACAAGGCCACTCCAAAGTCTTGATTTTGTTTTTCTTAAGCCATTCAGAGGTGGACTTGCTGGTGTGTTTTGGATCATTGTCCTGCTGCAAAACCCAAGTGCGCTTCAGTTTGAGGTCACAGATAGCCGGATAGTCTCCTTCAGGATTTTGTGGTAGACAGCAGAATTCATGGTTCCATTTACCACAGCAAGTCTTCCAGGTCCTGAAGCAGCAAAACAGCCCCAGACCATCACACTACCACCACCATATTTTACTGTTGGTATGATGTTCCTTTTCTGAAATGCTGTTACTTGTACACTGGATGTAATGGGATACACACCTTCCAAAAAGTTCAAGTTTTGTCTCATCAGTCCAGAGTATTTTCCCAAAAGTCTTGGGGATCATCAAGATGTTTTCTGGCAAAACTGAGATGAGCCTTTGTGTTTTTTTTTTTGTTTTTTTTTGCTCAGCAGTGGTTTTTGTCTTGGAACTCTGCCATGCAGGCCATTTTTGCCCAGTCTCTTTCTAATGGTGGAGTCATGAACACTGACCTTAACTGAGGCAAATGAGGCATGCAGTTCTTTGGATGTTGTTGTGGGGTCTTTTGTGACCTCTTGGATGAATTGTCACTGCACTCTCGGGGTAATTTTGGTCAGCTGGCCACTCCTGGGAAGGTTCACCACTGTCCCATGTTTTCGTCATTTGTGGATAATGGCTCTCACTGTGGTTCGCTGGAGTCCCAAGGCTTTTGAAATGGCTTTATAACCTTTTCCTGACTGATTGATCTCAGTTACTTTGTTTTTCATTTGTTCCTGGATTTCTTTGGCTCGTAGCATGATGTCCAGCTTTTGAGGATCTTTTAGTTTACTTCACTTAGTCAAGCAGGTCCTACTTAAGTGATTTCTTGATTGAGAACCGGTGTGGCGGTAATCAGGCCTGGGTGTGGCTAGAGAAATTAAACTCAGCTTTTCAAAGATGTGATAAATCACAGTTAATTTATGTTTTAACAGTGGTGGGGACAATCACTTTTTCACACAGGGCCATGTAGGTTTGGATTTTTTTATCCTTAATAATTAACACCCTCATTTAAAAACTGCATTTTGTGTTTACTTGCGTTACCTTTGTCTAATATTTAAATTTGTTTGATGATCTGAAACATTTAAGTGTGACAACCATACAAAAAATGAGAAATCAGGAAGGGGGCAAACACTTTTTCAGACCACTCTGTGTGTCTCTCTATCTATCCATCTATCTATCTATCGATCATCTATCTGTGAAAAAGTGTTTGCCCCTAAATATTAGACAAATAACACAAGTAAACACAAAATGCAGTTTTTAAATGAAGGTGTTTATTATTAAGGGGAAAAAAAATCCAAACCTACATAGCCCTGTGTGAAAAAGTGATTGCCCCCTAAACCTAATAACTGGTTGGGCCACCCTTAGCAGCAACAACTGCAATCAAGCATTTGCGATAACTGGCAATGAGTCTTTTACAGTACTGTGGAGGAATTTTGGCCCACTCATCTTTGCAGAATTGTTGTAATTCAGCCACACTGGAAGGTTTTCAAGCATGAACCGCCTTTTTAAGGTCATGCCACAGCGTCTCAATCGGATTCAGGTCAGGACTTTGACAAGGCCACTCCAAAGTCTTGATTTTGTTTTTCTTAAGCCATTCAGAGGTGGACTTGCTGGTGTGTTTTGGATCATTGTCCTGCTGCAAAACCCAAGTGCGCTTCAGTTTGAGGTCACAGATAGCCGGATAGTCTCCTTCAGGATTTTTTGGTAGACAGCAGAATTCATGGTTCCATTTACCACAGCAAGTCTTCCAGGTCCTGAAGCAGCAAAACAGCCCCAGACCATCACACTACCACCACCATATTTTACTGTTTGTATGATGTTCCTTTTCTGAAATGCTGTTACTTGTACACTGGATGTAATGGGATACACACCTTCCAAAAAGTTCAAGTTTTGTCTCATCAGTCCAGAGTATTTTCCCAAAAGTCTTGGGGATCATCAAGATGTTTTCTGGCAAAACTGAGATGAGCCTTTGTGGGTTTTTTTTTGGTTTTTTTTGCTCAGCAGTGGTTTTTGTCTTGGAACTCTGCCATGCAGGCCATTTTTGCCCAGTCTCTTTCTAATGGTGGAGTCATGAACACTGACCTTAACTGAGGCAAATGAGGCATGCAGTTCTTTGGATGTTGTTGTGGGGTCTTTTGTGACCTCTTGGATGAATTGTCACTGCACTCTCGGGGTAATTTTGGTCAGCTGGCCACTCCTGGGAAGGTTCACCACTGTCCCATGTTTTCGTCATTTGTGGATAATGGCTCTCACTGTGGTTCGCTGGAGTCCCAAGGCTTTTGAAATGGCTTTATAACCTTTTCCTGACTGATTGATCTCAGTTACTTTGTTTTTCATTTGTTCCTGGATTTCTTTGGCTCGTAGCATGATGTCCAGCTTTTGAGGATCTTTTAGTTTACTTCACTTAGTCAAGCAGGTCCTACTTAAGTGATTTCTTGATTGAGAACCGGTGTGGCAGTAATCAGGCCTGGGTGTGGCTAGAGAAATTAAACTCAGCTTTCCAAAGATGTGATAAATCACAGTTAATTTATGTTTTAACAGTGGTGGGGACAATCACTTTTTCACACAGGGCCATGTAGGTTTGGATTTTTTTATCCTTAATAATAAACACCTTCATTTAAAAACTGCATTTTGTGTTTACTTGTGTTATCTTTGCCTAATATTTAAATTTGTTTTATCTGAAACATTTAAGTGTGATAAACATACAAAAAAAATAAGAAATCAGGAAGGGGCAAACACTTTTTCACACCACTGTGTGTGCGTGTGTGTGTGTAATGTATAAAAAATAAATATTTTTTAGACAGTGCAATTTCAGTTAGAATGTAGATGGGAGAGACAGCAAAGACGCCATCCAGTATTCCAGTAAATAGACAAGTTAACAATCAGTTAACATAACCCCAGTTTATTGCCACTATTTTTTGATGGAAGCTTAACACTCATGTTCTGACCCTTGGTCCATTGGAAAAAAAACTGAACATCTACCGACTAAGCCCTGTGGACCCAGTTCACCAGTCACCAAACTCATAAAGCACATATCGTGATGGAGACAGGAGAATTGGATGAGTTAAGATAAGCCTTTATTAGTCCCACAACGGGGAAATTCCAGGATTGCAACAGCACAGGGATAGCAACACTCAGAGCAACAATCAGAAGGCAAGAAAAAAAAAAAAAAAAAAAAAAAAAAAAGCAAGCAAGAGCAGCTAATATACATATGTACATATTACTATAAAATATATATATACACACACACAGACACACAGTGCAGAGCATTGTAGCCGGATGGAATAAATATATGAATATATGAACACACAGTGCAGAGCATTGTAGCTAGATGGAAAACTCTAGTTGAAGAGTTTCTTGCTGTTGGAACTGATCACTGTGTAAATCTGGGTTGTCTGATCTCATCTTAGTGTCAGTAAGATTTTGAACTTGTAAATTAATGTTCACAAATGATTCCAAAGGTAATCTGAAATTGTTGCTTTGAATTGAATGGATTGATATTGTTTATCATTTATTTTCTCGAATTTATTCAGATTGTGTTATTAATTTGTGAAATTTTGTACATTTTTTAAACATTAAAAAATTGTCAAGGCTAACATAGTCTGACTGGCACTCCAGGTTGTTGTATCATTACAGGGGGACTGCTTGTTGAAGTTTTTTTTTTTTTTTTTTTAATCTCATTAAGGTTTACAGTATTTAGAACCCACTTTATAAAAAAGTGTGATTAAGGTGTAATTATAAATTAACTAGGGGCAAAATGTGATTAACCATGATTTGAATGTTTTGACTGATAATACTTTTATTACACATTGATTCTAAATATTTTTGCTTTTTATGTTTTAAAACCTACGGAACTGTAACTGTACTGAACTCGGCTGTGTGGCTGGAAAGCTTTTGTTTTCTGTGTTTGGTTGGAAGAGCAGAAACCTGCATGTATCAGCTGTTTGGAAGAGCTGCTGGCAAATGTGTAAAGTGACGCATCTCTGCTTGTTTATCTGACATGCTACTGCACCAGTTTATGACAAAGGAACTTGTTTTTTTAACCTATAAATGTAACATTTTAAAGGAAGGATTTCAGTTATTTGTGGATACAGAATCATTTTTTTGAGGCTTTTTTACATTCCAGGAGTCGGGAGGGATTCTGAGCGGGATGTTTAAAAAGTCTCCAAAGAGGACAAAGTCTCAGGTATTTTTTTTTTTTTAGATCAAAGTTGTATTTTTTCTTGTATTGAAAAAAAATACTAATATATTAAAGTACATTGTTTCTCACTTTCAGGATGATTTGTCTGAACCCAGTGAGGTTTCAGGCAGCAGCGACAATCTTTCTGTGAATAGTCACACTAAGGTGAGGTCACAAAGTCATGTGACATTTAAAAAAAAAAAAAGGTAGTTGTCAATAGAAACATATGTCTTGATGATTTGGGTGATGGTACAGCATGTTATACAAACAAAAGGATAGTGTTGCACAATCAGTAAAATGTTTAAAGGCCTTAGTTTTAAAATGTTCTTCAGGAAACTGGCGGGATGTTCAGTGGTATCTTTAAAAAGCCACTTGGATCTCAAACACATTCTCAGGTAATAGTTTCTAAAATGTTGAGCTGTTGTAGCAAACTATTTGCATGGGGATGATATAAATCCCCAGACATTTGTTTGTCACCTTCAGGAGGACTTACTTGCACCCACCGAGCTCTCTGGCAGCAGTGACAGTCTCTCTGAAAATCACCCAAAGGTGAGCCTTCCATCTCTGTCCTTGGCTGATAGAACAACAATAATATTAAAAAATAAATCTGACTGTATTTTCTTTCTTTAGGAGAAAGGGGGAATGTTTAGTGGCATGTTCAGAAAAAAGGGTGCCAAGTCTCAGGTAAGATGTGGATGAAGTCAATAATGGTCACTTGACAAAGACTGAAAAGTGAGAGGTGTACGACCCGAGTGACGCACTACAATACAAGATTAATAAGTCAGAGATGTATGCGGAGCCTGAAATAGAAGGTTTAAAGTCACAGATAAAAACAGTGTTTTTATCCCTTGCTGGTTGAAGACCGAAGGGAGATGATGTTATGGGGCTGTCTGTCCGTCCAACTTTTGTGAAATCAACTCCTCCTACGGTTTGTTCCGATTGTTTTGAAACTTGGTATCAGGGTTTGATATACACTGATGATTTGCATATTGCAATTGGCTCCGATTGGATGATTTTTGCGGGAGTTATAGCCCCTGACTTATGTCATATTTCAACTCAGTTAAAAGACAGTAACTGTCTTGTGAAATCAACTCCTCTTACAGTTTTGTTTCAAATGTTTTGAAACTTGGTACCAAGGTCTGATATACACCGATGATGCACATATTGCTATTTGACTCTGATCGGATGACCTTGAGACCAAGGTCAGAGCTCATTTCAGATGCTTGTATCTTCAATCTCATTCTTTTGGTTATTGCCCAAAGTTCATGACCATAGGTGAGGGTAGGAACATAGATTGACCAGTAAATCGACAGCTTTGCTTTAGAGCTCAGCTCCCTCTTCACCACAACAGACCGGTACAACATCTGCATCACTGCAGATGCTGCTCTGATCCATCTGTCAATCTTCTGCTACAGAGGGTTGCTGGACTGACCCTTGAGATGGGGTGAGGAGCTCAGTTATCCGGGTGAGAGTCAGAGAAGAGCTGTTGCTAATCCATATTGAAAGGAGCCAGTTGAGGTTGTTTGGGCATCTGATCAAGATGACTCCTGGAAGGCTCCCACGTGAGGTGCTTTGGGCATGTCCCATTGGGAGGACACTCTGGGGCAGACCCAGGACACACTGGAGAGACTGTCTCCCAGCTGGCCTGGGAACACCTTGGTATCCTCCCTGAAAAGTTGGAGGAGGTGGCTGGGGAGAGGGAAGTGTGGGCTTCTGTACATGGACTGTAACCCCCGTGACCCTGGACCCCTGGAAAAGTGCTAGAAGATGAATGAATGGCTGATTAGAATGGAACCCTGAAATTCAGAAGCCTTTGCCTCATCTAAATATAAATAAAGCATAAAGGTTAAGTAAAAATTTGGTTCCCTAGTCCAGTAGCATCAAGGCCAGGTCACCATCAGTCTATATCCCCTTCATCTGGCTCTCACCAACTAGTGTAAGCTGATCTAATACTCACCCTTGTCCAGGCTCTTTCTCAGTCACTCTCTCACTTTCTCTTCTTTTATTTCTAAGACAAGATTCTCTTTGATTTCTCTGCTGGCTCTGCCTCTGATATCCATTTTGAAAATACCAAGCTAGATGGCTTTATATTACAGTTAGTGGCCTATTAATGCCATGCCCTATGATTGGCTGTTGGGACACAGGGCATAAAATGTGCCACTTGTTATCTTGTCAATGTTCCTACCAGAACAGGAAAGCTACTTGGCGCTGATGCAGGTGATGCCTACCCACTCAGGCTACAGTGGAAGTAACATTTTCCAGTCTAAAGGTTAATATATCATTAAAAGGGTTTTGGAAACAATATTTTAAGGTGAAAATCTTAAATGTGTTTAATAATGTATGTTAACAGCATAACTCAAAATGTTAACGGATTTTTATAGAATTTTCCGACGAGACCGATAATGGAGAGATGATCAACTGAATAGATTTTGAAGATTATGTATGTTTAGATGTTTGTATCAACATTTTAACTCTAAAAGTTATTTATGGATTTTGATTAAATTATCAGGAGTGGCTGGAAATGGACAAACATTCAAGTGATAACATTTTAGGGGTAGTATGCAGTAGTTATTATATATATGAGCTCGATGGAACAGTGTTCAGCACTGTGGCAGCACAGTAAGAAGGTCATGGGTTCAATCCCACCCCCTGACCATCGGTAACCCTTCTGTGTGGAGTTTGCATGTTCTCCCCATGTCTGTGTGGGTTTACCCTGGGTACTCCGGTTTCCTCCCACAGGCCATAAACATGTGCATTAGGTTAATTGGAGACTCTAAAGTGGCCCTAGGTGTGAATGGTGAAGGGATTTGCGTTGCACCGTGGCTGCCTCATCCATCCAGGTGGATGCCCTGTAATTTCCCCATTGTGGGACAAATAAAGGATTATAATATAAAAAAAAAAAAAACACACACACACACACACCTCTCTCACAAAAAGTTAGGGATATTTGGCTTTTGGGTGAAATTTATGGAAAAAGGAAAAAGTTCACGCCACAGTGATATTATATCATGAAAGTAGGGCATTTAAGTAGAAGCATGCAATGGTGGTTTCCTTGTCTCAAACTATCTATAAATGCACCATATCTCTCTGTTTGTTTCACACATATCTCTTGAACCGTTCGTCAGACTCACCTAAGATTTTATGTGTTTTGCTGATGTTACGAGGGTGTGCATCCCCGAATATGGAGTTGCTCAGTCAAAATATGTAATTTTTATCAATAAAAGTTTAGCCACCACTCTGTTACCACTCTGTGTCTCTTCATGTCCTGGCTTCAAGAAGTGTGGGTGGGGTTTCGAATTGACTCCGTGTGGATTGGATAATACACGACACCACGACCTGTCAGTCACCACAGTGTTCCCTGGATAAAACAAGGAAGTGAAAAATTACAAATCTGACTAGAAAAACATAATACTGAAGATTTAATGCTTAAAAAAAATTATACCATAAAGTTGCCATGATTGTGTAGGTCTAAAGGATAATTCGGCATATGAAGAACACGAAGTGCGCAAGCAGACTGGGCGAAGCGTCCGTGGGGACCAGGTCTGACAAATCAACACAGAACATGCCGAGAGAAGCAGCGGCCAGACACGACCTGGCTCAAAGGCACACTAACTGATGGCAATTAATAATAATTAAAAAAGAAGTTATTTTCAGTAAAGTGGGAAAAAAAAGATAATGCATAGAGTGTGCTTTTGCCCTGAGGCTGATTTATCATGGAAAACAGCTGAGCTCTGTGGTTTGAGCAATCAGCTGACTGGATCCACCTCCTCCAGTGTTCTGACATTTTGGTATATCTATCAGAACAGCACTGGACAGCTGATGGTACAGACTGCAAAGGTTTAAAAAAAAATGGGGGGGGGGAAGGCCCTCCAACCTTTGCTCCACGAATGCAGGACGTATCAACCATGTGCTGGATATGTCGGAAAATTTTCAGCATGGGGCACATATTTTTTTCCAGTTTATAAAATTTTTCACCGGGTCTGAGGTGTGTGCGAAAAAACCTGCGTTTTGGTTAATGTTTAGAGGGTCAAAAATGCAATCATTTAGGCATAATAATAATAATAAATAATCTTCTCACATCAATAAAAAACAAACTCTTACAATAGAGCTGCACGCTCACATGGTTAGTCTTTGCCAATCACGCCCTCAAGGTTCAGATCATTTGGCCTCCGTATCGCCCCAGCACAACAATATAAGCACCACCTCAATCAGCATTAAAGTTTTAAAAAAACCTTTTAATAACAAAATATTGCTAAAATATAAACTGATGCAGTACAATGGGTCTCAAATATTTGTAAACGTGTCCTGTTATAGTACTGCATAACTTTATTGACAAAGAAATTCAATATTACACTGAACTCTATCACTGAACAGTGATATAAACTAAAATGATTATAATGGTGACTGAACAACTATTATCTTGAATATAAGTGATAAAAGATCACACAAATAAGTGATCTGACAAACAAAAACAAGGGATCTGAAACAGTCGCTAATACTGGATGTCCAATTCATGTTCAATATTTAGGTATTCTGTAATTAATATTCACACAATCAAATAAATCTTAGTGCCATTTACTCCCTTTTATATTTGTCAAAGTCTAACATGCGATTGCCTACATATAGCCTACACCTCTTTGTACTCCACTTTCAAACACAGCCTACATTTGGGCCTGGAAAGCCTGATTGGGATACCTGTTTCAGACAGGAAAACTTGCATTCTATGGGCAATGTGTGTGTGTGTGTCCCTAACTCACAAAAAGTTAGGGATATTTGGCTTTCAGGTCAAATTTATGGAAAATGAAAAAGGTTCACGCTACAGTGATATTATATCATGAAAGTAGGGCATTTAAGTAAATGCGTGCAATGGTGATTTCCTCATCTCAAGCAATTTATTGAAACAAAAGCCAACAACAGTGGTGGGTATACCACAACAAAAATGTCAATGTCTTAATAACTTGTCATGTGCCCTTGAGCATCAATTACAGCTTGACAACCAAGTCTCATGCTGTTCACAAGTTGACTTATTGTCTGCTGAGGCATGGCATTCCACTCTTCTTGAAGGGCGGCCCTCAGGTCATTGAAGTTGTGGGGTGCAGGGTTATGAGCCTCTACACAGCAACTCAGCTGATCCCATAGGTTTTCTATGGGATTCAGTTCTAGAGAAAGTGCAGACCACTCCATTTGAGGCGCCTTAGCCTCCAGCAGCCATTCCCTAATGATGCAGCCTTGATGAGCTAGAGCATTATTGTCCATGGAGATGAAATTAGGCCTGTGTTATTCATTCAGGGGCTCAATGAATGGATGAATGATGTTATTCAGGTAGTATCAGCTTGTCATTGTACCATTCACCAGGTGTAGGGCAGTTCTGTATTGACTAGACACACCTGCCCAGACTGTAACATTGACAACAGTGGCTGATGCATAACCCTCTCCTTGATGTCTCCAACATTGTTGGTGGCCATCATTTCTGCTCAGTATGAACTGACTTTCATCAGAGAACAGTGCTGAGACCCACTGGTCCCTTATCCAGTGTAAATGCTCCCTGGTCCATGCAAATGATGATGCCTGTGCCTGGTGGTGTGGTCAGGTACCCTTGCAGGTCGTCTAGCACGCAGACCACACTGATGTAAACAGTTTTGAATGGTCTGACTTGACACTTGGGTGCCTCTCACCTCCCTTAAATGTGCCTGGAGTTGAGTAGCATTCATCATCTTGTTCTGCAGGGCACTCTTCACAATGAAGCGGTCATCAGCGTAGGATGTGGCCAAAGAACATCCACTTCTATGCCTTTCTGTGACTCATCCAGTCGTTCTGTATCTCTGTTGCAACTGGCTGACACTCTGTGACAATCTAAGCTCAGTGGCCACTTCCCTCTGAGAACATCCTGCTTGAAGCCTTGCAATGGTGAGGTGTCATCTTGGTCTCATGATGTCAAAATATGAACAGCATGATGAAGAGAACTGTTTAAATACCAGTTCTAATTGAACCAGAAAATTTATTGGTCGATTCATGGATCAAACACATGGGGTGGCGTGGTGGCGGAGTGGTTAGCACTGTGGCAGCACAGCAACTCACCCTTGACTGGGGGATCCTGGGTTCGATCCCAGCCCCCGACCAACGGTGATCTGTGTGGAGTTTGCATGCTCTCCCCATGTCTGCGTGGGTTTACTCCGGGATTTCTCCGGTTTCCTCCCACATGCCAAAAACATGCAAGTTAGGTAAATTGGCGTCAAACTGGGGATTCTAAATTGTCCTTAGGTATGACTGTGAAAGTGAATGGTTGTCTGTCTCTCTGTGTTGGCCCTGCGATGGACTGGTGATCTGTCCAGGGTGGACCCTGCCTCTCGCCCAAAGATGCTGGGATAGGCTCCAGCCCCCCCGTGACCCAAAAAGGATTAAGCGGAAGAAGATGAATGAGTGGATCAAACACCTGTTGTGAATTTTGCCGTTCAGCACCTTGTTAGAGAACAGCAGGTTATGCAGAAAGTACTGAAATATTGAACAGTTGGACATGTGCATTCAAAAGATTGGAGAAGGTCAAATTAAGTTCACCTGGAAAGGTTATAGTAAATATTAGGTGCATCCTGAAATTTCACCCGAAAGTCAAATACAGTATGCCTAACTTTTTGTGAGAAGTGTGTGTGTGCGTGCATATTTTTACACACACGTGCAAGCGCGCACGTGTATGTATATATGCATGCATAAATAAATTAAAAAAAATATAATAAAAATGTTGATTATATAATTATCTTTGTCCAGAATGATTTGTCTGTGGATGATGAGGTCTTTGCTGGTGGTGATGCAGTTCATGAGAAATCTTCAAAAGTAAGTGATAAAGTTTTTCCCTTATGTCCATATTCTTGTGTTCTAGTTTCTCTTGGACCACCACTGCCTAAACAACACCCTACTACACAGTAGATAAGATGAGTCCAAGATCTTTAAAAAATACTGACTTTACCTGCCATCTCATCTCAGATCATGTAGTCTGTCCATTAATTCTGTACTGTATCAGATGCTTTAGCATCCTGCATTACATCTGTGTTTATGCTTTCTGATTTGCATCACATCAGGATAAGGAAAAGAGAGAACACCCGGGAGAGTCAAATGAGGATCAGTCCACAGCAGAAAAGCCCAAGACCAAACAGGCTGGTTGTTTCACCAACTTCATAAATAGTTTAGGTCTTTATAGCTTTCTCAAATGAATAAATGGTTGAAAAACAAGGATTAGGTTTTTGTTTTAATAAAATATTTAGACTGATGTTCTGATGATCAGTTGTGGGTTCATCCCATTTCTAAAAGTGTGTTTTTCTTATTCCAGAATGGTTTCAATGCCGCGATGAAGAGCACGTTCTACACTAACAAACCGGTAAGAGGAGTCATGTGCCAGGTTTCTTGTTGCGCAATACTTCCTTTAATGTAGTAGTATAGGCAACTAAACCTTAAAGTTTTCTTTTTTGTAACATTTCTATTACTATGCCATGTGTTGTTTTATAATGAATACTGACAATCTGCAGAAGAGTGAGAATGAAGAGATGGAGAATGGCGACGACAAGCCCAACCACAAACAGGTTTGTGCAATGTTTTGGTTGTAGTCACTGGAGTCTCTTTTGTTATTTGTATTTAATTTCTTTTCTCTTTTGTCTTATGTTCAGGGTAAATTGTCTGGGATGATGACAAAGCTGAATCCATTTCGATCTGCAAACAAAGTGAGAATCATTGTTCAGTTTTGTGTTTCTCTGTTGGTAACATTTTCTTTGAAACATTTTCAAAGACATTTCAAGGACTGCAACCACCTGCATCTGTTTCTTTTCTCAACATGATGCTTTCTGCGTCCTGTTCAGCAGGAGAAGCATTCAGATTCTGATGAGGAATCAGCGGTGAGCAGTGAGAAGTCGTCGGGCAACAAACAGGTGCTGTGATATTTGCTTGTTCCCGTTTCATTGTTGTTTTTTTTTTGCTTTGACAATTAATATTTTATTCATATCCTAAAATGTAAATGGAGGCCTTTATATTTTAAAAATTATGTTCAGTAGGAAGCTTGCTGCTTCCCATTTATACAATCTGAGCTCAAGACTTCTGTTCCACCACTTCTGAATTTATGAATGGTAGGCATTTTGAAGTGCTTTGTCTTTTGGTAATAAAAAAAAAAGGGAGGAAAGTTGTGAGAAGTTGGTTTATATTTTTAGTGAGGAATATGAGCAGCAGACGAGGCTTTACTTGTCTTAGCAGGTTTGGTCAAGAACATCCTGGTTCGTCTTCCAAATAAATTAAATTGAAAAACTTAAGGTTTCATTCACTGAAAAATTGTCTTTTTGTAGGCTTTAACCATCTGAAATGTGTCTATCCACATTATTCCTAGCCCCCATGATGCCTGGCGTGAATTCTGGACGCAACTTCCAGTACTAGTTTAGAAAGTGGGGTTGTCACAGAAACAGGAGACTTTTCCTTGTTAAAAAACAATGACTTCGGCGTCAAAAACGTGGGCACATCGCCTTTTGCACCTTAGAAACGGTAACATAATCATACCACTTCCTACTGTGGAGGGATGAGAAGATGACCTTAAAAAGTGGCCTGGCAGACTGCAGCTCTGTTAGTTAGCTCTGCTGCTAAAATGCTAATGCTTTAAACAAATGAAAGCTCTAAGATATATCAATGTTTCCACCACAGTAAAGTCGGTTGCGTTTTGTTAAAAATATCTTGGACATAATCAGATGTACCTTACAGCAGATGAAGAATCTAGTCAGAGCCACAAAGAACCACAACACTGTGCTTGGCTGTCTGTTTACCCTGACATTATCATGCTCATGCTGCCGTCATGCCCTGAAGGCTTGTTATTTAATTTAACATGTACAGACATTTTCTGACAATTGTTCAAAATTTTATTGATCTATATTTTGTGATAATTTAAAAATCAATGCATGCTGAAGCTGCTAATATTAAGTCCATATCATTCCAGTGCAACAAATGCAAAAAAAAAAAAAAACACCATTTGATGTCCTTCTTAAATTGTTAAGCCTTAGGAAGTAAACTGTTACTTTTTAAAAATTATTTTACTTCATGCAGCCTTGCATCTGGTGACGTATAGAAACGTCAGATCTGTGATGTTCATACGAGTGAAAACATACCTGGTGCTGTTGTGTGTGTACCACCGATCACACCAACAGTCCAGCAAGAAGTTGCTTGACAAAAATGTGTGGCCATCTGGTTTATACCTTCAACAGTTTTTTGAGAGGAAATGATCTACATGTGATTGTCATTATTGTGTTTGTCATTATACTCATTCAATAGTAGGACCAACCTTAGAATATGTTCATTCAACTGCCAGAATGTAAAAACTTCATCTAACGAGATCTCCAGGTTATGTGATAACCATGACATTGTGTTGTTGCAGGAACACTAGTTGTTCGAAAACGAATTGTCTATTCTGAGCAGATTACATGGTGACTTTATAGGACAAGGGGTTTCTTTTATGGATACGGAAGAACGTGTTATCTTAGGTCGCCCCTATGGCGGCGTCGGTATCCTATGGCGGAAGTCACTTGCGAACAGTTGTGTTGTGAAAACTTACGATTGCTTAAGAGTTACAGGTATTGAAGTCAACCTGGGTGACTTTCACTGTCCTATATTATGTGTATATTTCCCCTATGACAGTGTTGAAAACTTGGATGAATACTTGCACTGCCTGAGTCTTGTTAAACGTATCACCGAGGACTTTCCAACTCCATATGTGTTCACAATTGGTGACTTCAACGCTAATACAGCACGTTCAAGTTGTTTTGGAGACGAACTGGTGCCTTTCTGTGAGAGTTACTCCTTACACATCTCGGACAGGATTATCTTACCAGGTGATACCTTTACTCATGTTAGCTTGGCTCATGGCTCTACATCATGGCTTGATCACTGTGTGACTACATCCTCAGGCCATGACAACGTGTCCAATATCAAAGTTCTGTTTGACTATGTGAGTTCTGATCATGTACCTTTATCTATAGATATTGAGGTATCTAATGCTGTAAGTGGCCCCCGGGAAGCTCCCTCAGCCACAACGGGCAGTAGAACATACAAATGGCGTGATGCCACAGCGTCAGACCTGTCCATATATAAGAAACTTACTCGTAGGAAACTCTGTAACATCCGTGCTCCTATGGACGCCATCAGGTGTCACGACCGTAATTGTGCGGCACACAGGGACGATATCGACAGGTTCTACAGTGATATTGTTGATGCTTTAAATTACTGTGTGAGTGAATGCATTCCTAGTCACAGTGTGACCACCCAATATAACGTCCCAGGCTGGAATGATGTCGTTAGCGAGGCTCACACAGCTGCTCGGGATGCTTTTTTGTGGTGGAGGAGTAATGGCAAACCACGTTCTGGTCCAATATTTGAAAACATGAAAAATTGCAGGGCTAGGTTCAAATATGCTTTACGAGCATGCAGGCGCAATGAAGAAAGTATCAAATGTGACCAGCTAGCTAATCACATGAGTGAACTGAACATGGTAGAATTCTGGAAACAAATGAAGGCTATGAGCTCCCACCGGTCTGTCAGATCAAACACTATTGATGGTGTGACTGGTGACGTTAATATTGCTGAAAAGTGGAAATGTCAATATGAAGCTATTTTCAACTCAGTCAAGAATGTTTCAATGAAGGATTCTGTTATGCATGATATTCGTCTGTATAACGACATGTTTGATGCCTCTGATATTTCTGCTGTTACTCCTGTTGAAGTTGATTCACTGATCAAAGTTCTCAAGAAAGGCAAA
The DNA here is from genome assembly GCA_020510985.1 of Pholidichthys leucotaenia. Classification (NCBI taxonomy): domain Eukaryota; kingdom Metazoa; phylum Chordata; class Actinopteri; order Cichliformes; family Pholidichthyidae; genus Pholidichthys; species Pholidichthys leucotaenia. Next base: position 202,928,292 of record CM035846.1, read on the forward strand.
TCAGCTGGCCCTGACTGTCTCACCAGTGAATGCCTCATCAACGCTGATTTCAATTTGTGTATTCTGTTGTCATTGTGTTTTAACTGTATGTTTGTTCATGGTTACATGCCAGATATGTTGATGGACTCTGTTATTATTCCTTTAGTGAAAAACAAGTGTGCCAGTCTTTCTGATATGAACAACTACAGACCTATAGCTATTGCAAATATTATATCTAAACTGTTAGAGGGTTTATTCCTGAACAGAATTGAGGATTATCTGTGGACAAACGACAATCAGTTTGATTTCAAATCAGCTCTTTCAACTGACAAGGCTGTTTACCTACTCCATGAATTTGTTGACTACTTCAGAAGCCATTCCACTAGTGTCTATGCTACGTTCCTAGATGCTAGCAAAGCTTTTGACAGGATTAACCACTGGTGTTTGTTCAGAAAACTGATCAATCGAGGTATTCCTATTTACATTGTTAGCATCCTGCTATACTGGTACAGAAGGCAGTCTATGGTTGTTAGATGGGGCAATGTCACCTCATCCAAATTTCATGTGACCAACGGTGTTAAACAAGGTGGTATACTGTCACCCTTGTTGTTTAATGTTTATGTTGATGATCTCAGTGTACTGTTGAACAATACTAATGTGGGCGGCTCCTTTAACGGTGCACTGTTAAATCACATTTTCTACGCTGATGACCTCTGTTTAAGTTTGTCTACTGCAGCGATGCAACATCTCCTTTCGGTATGTGAAAAATTTGGTGAAAAAAATGACATCCTGTTCAACTGTACTAAATCTATGTGTATGGCTTTCAAACCAAAGGGTGTCAATACATCGAATCCTGTTATGCCACTCTGTGGTAATAGCTTGAACTTTGTTGAAAAAGTCAAATACCTAGGTGTGTGGATTGAATCTGATAAGACCAATGTTGATTGTAACAGGCATCTCAGGAAACTGTACGCTCAAACAAATTTACTGTTGCGAAATTTCCATAGATGTTCTCCTGATGTCAAATGTATGTTGTTCAAGACCTTCTGTACCTCAATGTACTGCTCGCCTTTATGGTTTAATAGCAATGTTGCTGTTAGGAACAAAATCCGCATTGCATATAATAACTCCCTAAGAAGGTTGTTAAATGTACCACGGAGGTCGAGTGCAAGCAAGATGTTTGTGTCTGTGAACATTCCGTCTTTTGGCGAATTGATACGTAAGAATGTTTACAGTTTTTTGAGAAGGTTGCTGGCATGTAACAATCATCTTATATCAGCAATTGTCAACTCGTCACTCACACTTCATTCCAGCATTTGGAAGTGGTGGCGTTCCATTTTATACTGAGCCCATTATTGTATGTTATTGTTGTTACAAGAGCGCCGAGTGTCTGCTGATCTGTATATACTTTTATTTATTTAATTTTTTTTTTTTTTTTTTATTTATCTATTTTCTACTCGTTTTAGTTTTGCTCATAATATGAACTCTGAGTTTGAAATAAACGTTTGAATTTGAATTTAGTTTTCAGGGCATGATCTATGCATTGCTGTTGAAGCCACAGATTTAGCTGAGATTTAGGAGTCTCACACCATGAACAGCAACAAATACCAAAACTATGCAAAAACATTCAAAAATACAAAAACTACAAGTGCTGAAATTAGCTGCCACTTGACTGCAAAACAGGCATGTGAACAATACATTAGAACACTTTTAAAAGCTATTTTAATGCCTCACTACTCCACTCTTGCTGACTGATTTAACACTACTTCAGCCGAAACCAGAAGTTGCCCCCATAATCGTTTCTACAGCAGTGCCCTCAGGAATAAGGTGGATTGGTCACATGATTATTGGAAAAACATCAAAATGGTCACTTCTCTTAAAATAACAGTCTTAATATCTTTTCTGTCTCTGATGAGCTGTTTTAAATCTTCCGGATTTGTGCCTGTACATCAAGACAAGGTAACCCCATACCCACCCACTGCTCTATTATTGGCCAGCCCCAGCTGTCCATCTGCAAAGTTATAGATGAGCAGGGACCCCAGCCAATGCGTTCACTTCAGAGCTAATCATGTTACTAGGGAGTTATCTTACAAGCACAGTTTATATTGTTGTTTTCTTTAGATTTCAGTCATCCTAATGAACATCTGTTTCTATCTGGTCCACTAATCAGAGTCGATAATATCTTGTATCATTCTGTCTTATTTTGTTATATTTTGACCATGATGCTACAGGTGCATCTCACTAAATTAGAATATCATCAAAAAGTTGATTTATTTCAGTAATTCAATTCCTAAAATGAAACTCATATTTTATATAGATTCATTAGAGACAGAGTGATATATTTCAAGTGTTTATTTCTTTTAATTTTGATGGTTATGGCTTGCAGCTCATGAAAACCCAAAAATCAGTTTCTCAAAAAATTAGATTATTACATAAGATCAATTTTAAAAATTTATTATTATTTTTTTTTAATAGAAATGTTGGCCAACTAAAAGTATTTCCATGCACACACTCAATACTTAGTCAGGGCTCCTTTTGCATGAATTAATACTGCATCACTGTGGCATGGCATGAAGGTGATCAGCCTGTGTTACTGCTGAGGTGTTATGAAGCTCCAGGTTGCTTTGATAGTGGCCTTCAGCTCATCTGCATTGTTGGGTCTGGTGTCTCTCATCTCCCTGTTGACGATACTTCATAGATTCTGTATGGGCTTTAGGTCAGGAGAGTTTGCTGGCCAGTAAAATATGATAATATTATGGTCATTAAACCAGGATTTGGTAGTTTTGGCAGCAGTGTGGGCAGGTGCCAAGTCCTGCTGGAAAATGAAATCAGCATCTCCATAAACCTTGTCAGCAGAGGGAAGCATGAAGTGCTCTAAAATGTCCCGGTAGACAGCTGCATTGACTTTGGACTTGATAAAACACAGTGGACTAACACCAGCAGATGACATGGCTCCCCAAATCAGGTGCCAAGTCCTGTCACTTGAAAATCAAGGTCCCAGAGTCTGGAGGAAGAGTGACCAGGCACAGAATCCAAGTTGCTTGAGGTCCAGTGTGACGTTTCCACAGTCAATGATGATATGTGGAGCCATGCCGTCTGCTGGTGTTTTTCCACTGTGTTTCATCAAGTCCAATGTCAGTGCAGCCATCTAACAGGGCATTTTAGAGCACTTCATGCTTCCCTCTGCTGACAAGCTTTATGGAGTTGCTGATTTCATTTTCCAGCAGGACTTGGTACCTGCCCACACTGCCAAAAGTACAAATACCTGGTTTAATGACCATGGTATCACTGTACTTGATTAGCCAGCAAACTCTCCTGACCTAAATCCCATAGAGCATCTATGGTGTATTGTCAAGAGGAAGATGAAATACACCAGAGCCAATAATGCAGATGAGCTGAAGGCCACTATCAAAGCAACCTGATCTTTCATAACACCTCAGCAGTAACGCAGGCTGATTGCCTCCATGCCATACTGCACTGATGCAGTAATTATGCAAAAGAAGCCCCGACCAAATATTGAATGTGTACATGGACATACTTTTCAATTGGCCAACATTTTTATTAATTTTTTTTAAAATTAATTTTATATAATATTCAAATTTTTTGAGAAACTGAATGTGGGGTTTTGATTTGCTGCAAGCCATAACTATCAAAATTAAAAGAAATAAACACTTGAAATATATCACTCTGTGTGTAATGAAGCTATATAATATTTGAGTTTCACTTTTTTAATTGAATTATTGAAATAAACTTTTCGATGACATTCTAATTTACTGAGATGCACATATTGAATTGTTGGTATTAGCTTGGCTGGGTGGTTGGACTCAAGTCAGTATAACTGCATCACAGCTCGCCTCAGAGTCCACCTGGCATGAGCTTAACTGTTGATCCAGCCAGTTCTGAGTGTTATTTTCTACAAGTGCTATCCACCCTAACTGGAATCATTGTTCATCTGCCAACCCTTGAACATATATGTTGCTCTTACATGTTATTTTTAGTAGTAGCTAGTAGCAGTTGGCTGTCTTGGACAACCATTCACGAATGACTCTGTGCTTGGTGTAATCCAGGGACCAGTCATATCCAATCAACCACTGAAACCACACACCCCTGTCCACCAGTGATGCTTTATTTCATTCATTTCTTTAGAAAAACTTGCATTACTTGGCTCCGGCTTGCTATCTGAGCTAGGACCTAGCCAGCTAAGATTAGTGCTGTAACAGGGAGCGTGGAGCTAGGTGCATGGCAAAGAGAAAGGCATATAGTGAGTTGTATGAGAGGCTGGACGCTAAGGAAGGAGAAAAGGACTTGTATCGACTGGTTAGACAGAGAGATCAAGCTGGAAAGGATGTGCAACCAATTAGGTTGATTAAGGGCAGAAATGGTAATGTACCAAGAAGTGAGGAGAGTGTTGAGAAGGTAGAAGGAGTACTTTGAGGAGCTATTGAACGAAGAAAATGAGAGAGAGAGGAGGATGGATGAAGGAAAGATGATGAACAAGGAAGTCCCGAGGATTAGCAAGGCAGAAGTGAGGGCAGCTTTGAAGAGGATGAAGAATGGAAAGGCGGTTGGTCCAGATGACATACCTGCAGAGGTATGGAGATGGTTAGGAGAGATGGCAGTGAACTTTTTAATCAGATTGTTTAACACAATTTTGGAGAGTGAGAGGATGCCTCAGGAGTGGAGAAGAAGGGTTTTGGTACCAATTTTCAAGAACAAAGGTGATGCTCAGAGCTGTAGTAACTACAGAGGCATAAAGTTGATCAGCCACACGATGAAGATATGGGAAAGAGTTGTTTAAGCCAGGCTAAGAGGAGAGGTGACAATCAGTTAGCAGCAGTACAATTTCATGCCAAGAAAGAGTACTGCAGATGCAATGTTTGCTCTAAGAGTGTTGATGGAGAAGTATAGAAAAGGTCAGAAGGAGTTACACTGTGTCTTTGTGGATCTGGAGAAAGCATTTGATAGGGTGCCAAGAGAGGAAGTGTCATGCTGTATGAGCAAGTCCGGAGTGGCAGAGAAGTACAGTATGTGAGGGTGGTGCAGAACATGTATGAGGACAGTGAGATGGTGGTGAGGTGTGCTGTAGGAGTGACTGATGGATTCAAGGTGGGGGTGAGATTACATCAGGGATCAGCTCTGAGCCCCTTCTTGCTTGCCATGGTGATGGACAGGCTGACAGTTTAGGTCAGGCAGGAGTCTCCGTGGACCATGATGTTTGCAGACGACATTGTGATCTGTATTGAGAGTCGGGAGCAGGTGGAAGAGAACATGGAGAGGTGGAGGTGTGCTCTGGAGAGAAGAGGAATGAAAGTCAGTAGAAGTAAGACAGAATACATGAGTGTGAATGAGAAGGAGGCAGGTGTAACAGTGAAGATGCAAGGAGTAGAGGTAGTGAAAGTAGATGAGTTTAAATACCTGGGGTCAACCATCCAAAGCAATGGAAAATACACAAGAAAGGTGAAGAAGAGCGCAGGCAGGGTGGAGTGGGTGGAGATGAGTGTTGGGGGTGATTTGTGACAGAAGGATAGCAAGAGTGACAGGTAACATTTTCAAGACTGTAGTGAGACCTGCTATGATGTATGGTTTGGAGACGGTGGCACTGACAAAAAGACAGGAGGTGGCAGAGTTTAAGATGCTAAGATTCTCATTGGGATTGAGTAGGAGGGCCAGGATTAGAAATGAGTTTATCAGAGGGACAGCTCCGGTTGAGCAATTTGGAGACAAAGTAAGAGAGGCAGGGCTGAGATGGTTTGGGCATGTGCAGAGGAGGGATAGTGGATATATTGGGCAAAGGATGTTGAAGATGGAGCTATCAGGCAGGAGGAAAAGAGGAAAACCAAAGAGAAGATTTATGGATGTGGTGAAGGAGGACATGGAGAGGGTTGATGTTACAGAGGAAGATGCAAGGGGGATAGGGTGAGAAGGAGGCAGATGATCTGCTGTGGCGACCCCTAAAGGGATCAGCCGATAGAAGAAGTAGTAGTTAAACTGTTAAACTAATTAAACTGATTAAACGTTTTTATTTTAAAGCTGAAAGATTGTAAATTTTGAAAATAAACCAATTGCAATGAGGGATGAATAATTTTGAGTGAAGCTGTATATCATTATCTCATTCTGGTGAAAGAGAAATTGGCTAATGCCATGACACTGTTTGTTCATTCATCTGTGTCCATCTGTCCACAATTCACAAGAATCTCAACTCTTCGCAGGCAGTTGCCTGGATGCTTACCAATCTCACACACAGTAGCCCTCAGGTGGGTCTGCATCCAGGTTATCCAAGGTCAAAAGTCACAAGACATGAGATAACAGCTTTTATCTGATTCTTCAAGTGGTCATGTAAACAGAATAATCAGATAACTCCAGAAATCCAACTCTAATTGGTTTATTTGTGTGCCTGTCATCATGGCCATTGGTGGTCTGGTTGCAGACTACAAGCATGCAGCTCATTTAGCTTCTGAATCCAGCGTTTTAAAGACAAGATTAAATATGAATTATTCACAGTTGCAGTTTTTGATGAAGTGTTTTTCCCCTCAGAATTTCATGGCTGAAACCCTATCCAAACTGAATCCGTTCCACTCTGCAGAAAAAGTAACTTGTTATTGAACATATTTGGTGACGTGTTGGTGGGAGTGGGGTAAATGCAGTACTGTCCAAAATCATGCTCATGGGCTATAATGGGGTGGTGATGGTGGTATGGCTTCTGTTTCTCTTCTTCAGCAGCAATGAGGTACCACACAGAATAACTGATTTGTATTAACCCATAAGAACCCCGACCCCTTTCTCCTTCAAGGAAAATTATGGGGGTCTGGGTTCTTGTAGGTTAAATGCAAAACCAGACTTGATATTATGTGGCTAAGATTTTGGGATTCGCTTCTACTGTACTAAAATCACTGGTTTCCATTTATTTCAGTAAAACACAAAAATCCATTGCAAAATTTGTCTCCGATTTGATGACAAAACTGTTTAGCTTTTGTCTGATGCAACTCAAGCAGGTAGCATTGGTGTGTCATTTTCTCATTCGGCTGTACAGATTTGGTAGAAATTAGTCAGTGGCAGAAAATCCAAAAATAAAGAAACACCGGTGGGCCTTAATTTGGTCAAAATGGTTTAAAGCTAGTCTAATATGCATCTTTTTTTTTTTTTTCTTCAGAAAGACACCGAACACACAGAGACACAAAAGGAGAATGAGACACAAGTGGAGGAGAAGCCAGAACTGGTCAGTCTGTTCACTGCATCACTCATGACTCATCACTGATCACACATTCAGAGCTGATCAACTTCTGATAAAAATATCCTCTCGTCAAGCTCCGCACTGCCACCACATCCTCTTCACCTCCTGCCGGCTCCTTGTCAGACCTCCCTCTTCTCCTCTTCCCCCGATACTCTGAGTGACTGTGTGTGTTTGTGTGTGTGTCCTTGTCAGGTCAAAAGTAATGTGAGCCACCATGGAAAGAAGGAAAGAAGTGAAACTCCAGTTGTCCCGCCCAGACCAAGAGCAGAGGTACGCATGCAGTCAATCCCAGCTGAGGTTCAGAGACGTGTAGTCTCTGTGACGATACTGATTTCTGTTCTGACTTTGGCTTTCAGGAGATGAGGGGGATGTCGACATATGACAAAGTAAAGCCAAGAAGTGCTGAAAATAATAAGGTACTGTTTGTATTTTTTTTTATCCAAATTAATATAGTTGTTTGAATATAAACAACATCAAAATTGTTATAGAAGGATATAGTTTGGGTGTTTAATATGTTATGTAAAGCATTTGTTTGGATCAAGTATCTTGATCATGATCTCTACAGGATAATACGGACATGACCTCCAGAGAAAGAAAAGGAAAACCTACAGAACCCCCTGTGGTTCCACCCAAACCTTCAAAGGTCAGACTTTTGTGTTTGGGGAACAATGTTTAGATTAGATTGGAGCCAGGGTGTATTAATGTTGTACTTTAAACAGGAGGATTCTGAACAAAAAGTCATTTCATTTCAGGAGCTGAACAGACCAGGAAAACATGATCAGCAAAAGCAGAACAACCAACAGGTATTTCCATGTGTTTAATGATATTTTAATTGGTAACGCTTGTTGATTATTCACTAATAATGAGATTTCTTAATCACTGCAGTGACAAAATAGAAGACAGTCAGAGAGCACATACTTCCACCAAGGGCTGTCTGTTTTTGAGCAGGATTATGTAAAGTACTGGATTGATTTTGATGAAATTTTCAACAAAGGTGCCCATTGGGATACAGATGAAGCATTAGATTTTGGAGGTGATCTGGGTCAGGATGCAGATTCTGGATCATTTTTTCACTTTCTTTAAACATTGTCAGAAAGGGCCTTGGTTGGAGGTATGTGGTCTCAGATCACCTCCAAAATCTAATGGGATCATCTGTAGCTCAAGGGCCACCTCCGGTAATGATTTTATCAAAATCTGTCCAGTAGTATTTTGTGTAACCCTGCTGACAGACAAAACCGCACCAATCACGTTACCTTTCTGGCAGAGGTAAAAAAAAATAAAAAAAAAAATTCATCCCCTAATACATCTGGATCAGTTGCAATTTGCCATAAAATTTAATATAATTTATTTCTAATACTTCATACCAGCCACGTTAACCCTTTCCCCACCACAGCATTATGTTTTTGGTTTTCCAGTCAGCAGCAGCATTTTTCAACAAATGTCTGGGGGATATACACTACTCTCAAAAAGTTAGGGATGTTTGGCTTTTGGGTGAAATTTATGGAAAATGGAAAACGTTCACGCTACAGTAATATAAGATCATGAAAGTAGGGTGTTTAAGTAGAAGCATGCAATGGTGATTTCCTCATCTTAATTTATTGAAACAAAAGCCAACAACAGTGGTGGGTATACCACAACAAAAAATGTCAGTAGCCACGGTTACATGGGCAAAATTCCTTCAATCTGATTACAATTCAGATCAGAACTTTACTGTTTACATGGATCCTGAAAAAGCAGATCCGATAAGGATGTGCGTTTTCATGTGTCACACGTTTGAACGGAATAAATCATTTTGACATGCGCATTTCGACATTCCGAAAACAGTAGAAGAAGAAGCAACTTCCAGTGTTAGCAAGCCCCACTTTGTGTCTTTCTCTTTTTGAAATGGATCTGTATTGTGTTATTCAGACTGTACTTTTGCTTTTGCTGGTCTCCGTAATGAAGCTACAAGTACATACTTCTGCATATGATGAACAGAGGGAGACAGCAGGACGATACAGACCAGTTTTATTTTACTCCCGCTAGGTCTTCCGCTAGCTGCTCTAAAGGTGGAAATACATCACGTCGACCTGTGGCTGACGTACAGACATGCAGTAAACATATTTTCTGTGCAACCTTCGCAATTAGTGTTTTCATGCGCACCATTCAGATTAAAAATCGGCATAACCCACCCCTCTCAATCGGAATGAAATTTTGATCAGAATAAGCGTGATCGGGTCAGAATATTCAGACTGGTATGTTTACATGAAGCATTTTTATTCTGATCAGGCTTTTAATCCAGTTACTTGTGTCCATGTAAACATGGTCAGTGTCTCAACAACTTGTCATGTGCCCTTGAGCATCATTTACAGCTTGACAACACCTCATGCTGTTCACAAGTCAACATATTGTCTGCTGAGGCATGGCATTCCACTCTTCTTGAAGGGCGGCCCTCAGGTCATTGAGGTTGTGGGGTGCAGGGTTATGAGCCTCTACATGGCGACTCAGCTGATCCCATAGGTTTTCTATGGGATTCAGGTCTAGACGAAGTGCAGCCACTCCATTTGAGATACCCCAGCCTCCAGCAGCCCTTTCTTAATGATGTGACCTCGATAAGCTGGAGCATTGTCGTCCATGAAGATGACACTTGGGTGCCTCTCATCTTCCTTAAATGTGCTTGGAGTTGAGTAGCATTCATCATCCGCTTCCGCAGGGCAGTGTTCACAATGATGCGGTCATCAGCATGGGATGTGGCAAAAGGACGTTCACTTCTATGCCTTTCTGGGACTCTTCCAGTCTCTCTGTATCTTTGTTGCAACCTGCTGATGACACTCTGTGACACTCTAAGCTCAGTGGCCACTCCCCTCTGAGAACATCCTGTTTGAAGCTTCGCACTGGCGAGGTACTGTTGATCAATTGTTAGGTGTCATCTTGGTCCATGATGTCAAAATGTGAACAGCATGATGAAGAGGCCTGTTTAAATACCAATTCTAATTGAACCAGAAAATTTATTGGTCGATTCATGGATGAAACACCTGTTGTGAATTTTGCTATTAAACACCTTGTTAGAGAGCAGCAAGTTAAGCAAAAAGTACTGAAATATTGAACAGCTGGACATGTGCATTCAAAAGGTTAGAGGTCAAATTAAGTTTACTTGTAAAGGTTATAGTGCATTTTAGGTGCATCCTGAAATTTCACCTGAAAGCCGAATATCCCTAACTTTTTGTGAGTTGTGTGTGTGTGTACACACACATACATACTTTAAGAAATATATAGACAGGGAATACTTAAAAAGGAAAAAGTCTTTCCAAAAGGGCACTTCAGGGAGCAAAGGGGGCAGTCTTAGTCTGTGCGTGTGTGTGCTGGTGGGGAAAGGGTTAATCAAGACACTTTGCTTTTATACTGGGTTGGAGCCTTATAGAGAGCTTAAGTCACGCCCCCTCTATTTCCGCATATGGGACCTTAAATAAAAAAAAAAATATCTCCATTGGCAATGGAGATTGGCAATGAGAAACTGAATGGCAAGAGAGAAACTATCTTTTGAGCCTGATCAAATTTTGCCACGAGTTACAAATATGATGTTTGTCAATTTAAAAGATAATCTTCCACGTAATTAAAGTTGTCGGCTGTCGTATAATAACAGAGTAATATTTAGTTTTTGTTTAAACGATTAGCGGACAACAACTCCCATCATCCCACATCACTAAACTGTAATCGTATTTAGTGATGTGCGATGATGGGAGTTGTTGTCTGGTGGAGCACCCACAATTTCGTTGTACTGTACAACTGTACAGTGACAATAAAAGCCTATTCTATTCTAAACTGTATGACGGGTCAAATGTTGTGGTATCCTTCCACAAGTTTCTCACAATAGTTTACTGGAATTTTGGCTCATTCCTCCTGACAGAACTGGTGTAACTGAGTCAGGTTTGTAGGTCACCTTGCTTGCACGTCTTTTCAGCTCTGCCCACAAATTTTCTATGGGATTGAGATCAGGGCTTTGTGATGGCCACTCCAAAACACTGACTTTGTTGTCCTTAAGCTCCTTTATAACCAGTTTGCTTGGTATGCTTAGGGTCATTGTCCTTTTGGAAGACCCGTTTGCACCCAAGCTTTAACTTCATGGCTGATATCATGAGGTGTTGCTTCATTATTGTCACATAATGTTCTTTTCTCATGATGCCATCTATTTTGTGAAGTGCACCAGTCCTTCCTGCAGCAAAACATGACCCCCAACATGATGCTGCCACCCCCATACTTCACAGCTGGGATTGTGTTCTCAGCTTTGCAACCCTTTTTCCTCCAAATGTAATAATGGTCATTATGGCCAAACAGTTCAATTTTAGTTTAATCAAACCACAGGACATGTGTGTTACTTTTGGAGTAATGGCTTCTTCCTCGCTGAGTGGCCTTTCAGCCCATGTCAATACAGGACTCGTTTCACTCTGGATAATGACACTCTTACCAGCTTCAACCAGCATCTTCACAAGGTCTTTTGCTTTTGTTCTGGGGTTGATACGCACATTTTGCACTAAAACACACTCATCTCTGAGACAGAGAACCCATCTCCTTCCTGAGCAGTATGATGGCTGGACATTCCCATAATATTTATACCTGTGTATAATTCACTGAACAATTGTACCCAAGCATGAATCAGACTTGTGGAGGTCTGCAGTTGTCTTCCTGATATCTTAGCTGATTTCTTTTGATTTTTCCCATGATATCACACAAGGAAGCAGTGTGTTTCAGGTATGCCTTAAAATACATCTACACGTGTGCCTCCAGTTATCTCACATGTTGTCAGTTAACCTATCAAAAGCTTCCAAAGCCATGACATCATCATCTGGGCTTTCCCCAAATTGTTTAAAGGCACAGTGTATGTAAACTTCTGACTTTGAATAAAGTAATAAAAAAAATTCTCTAAAAAATTATTTAGCAAATAGAAATAATTTTGGTAATCCTAGCTGACTTAAAAGAGGAGAAGTTTAGTCTGATTTAATGTCAGATAGTGAGAGAAAAAAATGTTGTCTTTTTATACAGTATATGTAAACTTCTGGTTTCAACTGTAAATCACCTTTATTCTGAATTCTGATGCTCGGTTTGAACTTCAGCAGCTCATATTGGATCATGTCTACCTGACTGTACTGAGCTGCTGCGTGTGATTGGCTGATTACATATTTTCATTAATGAACAGGTGTACCTATTAAAGTGGACTTTAATAGGTACACAGCAATTTGTGCTGGAGTTGGAGAGAATGTTCATATAAGGCAACATTGATTATAAACAAAGTTTTTACAGAACCAATCAGGTGATGATGGCGTTGAAGAGGAATCTGCCGCAACAAAAGCTGGTGATGAGATGAAACTGCTAGAGAGCAAAACGGTAAGCTTGGCTTGTAATTTTTGTATTTCAAGTGGGATTTATTACAAGTTATCAGACTTGAGATGTAATGATTATAAACGACAAGCGATTACAAATTTTTCTTTTAGTTTGTTTGCCTTTTTTATTGGGGGGGGGGTACCTTCACCCCTTAAGGGGATGGTGAAGTGTGGCGATCACCCTGTTGTACCAGTCTGTGTTTGTGTTTCCCTAATGGAAATTGGACCTAAACTGGTGTAAATCAGTAATATAATGCACAGTTTTAGTTTAGTTTGGTTGAAGACAGTTGAGGACTATAGCCAAGTGAAATGGAGACCAGTGGTCATATACAGTAGGTCTAACATAATAAACCAAAGCACTGGAGTTGACTAGAGAGATTAAACTAGTAGCTTTACAATGCTTCTGGAAAATTCTTCCACTTTGCCTACAGCTACCTTCTGGCAACAGTGCTCAGTCTCAGTTGTTACCCTAGACAAGGACAATTCGTGCTCCTCTGAGTGAACATTTTAGCATTTAGCAGAGACTGTTTGCAGCTGCGCGCAGGCAGAGAAAAGCAAATTGTCAAAGATGTCATGCACTAAAACATATAAGACAACACTAGATAACAGTGATTTAAAATGCACCATAAAGTGAACAGGAATGAATTACAGTATAGTTAAAAGTTACAAGAGATAATCTCAGTGTAATCTGTCAAAATGATGGATGACTTTCTGATCTTTCCTTCACTGCTCAAAACAATTCTGTTACAGTATTCCTCTGTAAGTAACTTTGATAATGAAATGGATCTCTTTGGAAATGAGTGTGAATACAAATTTGACATGTAAAAATTGATCATAAAAGAATGAACCCTTCAGCCTAATTTTTAAACGCGATTCCTCAGAAAGTAAACTAGATTGTTTAAATTTCCTCTGATCATCAAGAAGATTACAACTGGCTCTGATTTTCTTTTTTGTTTTTTTTGTTTTTTGAGTGAAAACAGAAATATTACGAGTGTTGACACAACAGTTAGCCATAGCGTATACACTTTTGGGCTGTGGTGATCACTGCAGTCTGTAATGTATAATATGGGTCCAGGAATGTTAAAATCTGTCATCTCTAGCTGCCTCTTTTCTAAATGTAATCTTTGGATGCTCAACATTTTGATATGTCACCAATCAGAAATCTAGTTTAAGTAATTCATACCACATCATGCAAAAGATATGTGATACATGCAAATGATATGACACACGTGCACCAGGAGGATTAAAGTTTTTAAAAGTCATTTGTCTGATGGGCCTCTCAAAGCAACTCAAACCCTTAACATACTGTGCAGTATAATTTGTTTTACTGTAAACTAGAGAAAGTAGGGTGGTAAAAGTCTTGGAAAAACAAACAATTTTTAACACAAAGTTGTAGTGATAGTATTCTGTAGTTCTGTATGTTCATTAAAGCTCCAGATTGTGTCCTGGCTTCATTTTTTTTAAACTCCACATCATTTAGACTGTCCCAACACTATGCCCGTTTTGACACCTCGTCATCTGTGTCCAACTCCCCCCCTCTCTCCAGCTCCACAGCCTCCACAATCCCTACTTCATCAAAGGCACCACCCCCCTCCTCCCCCCCTGCCCTTATCATCAGTGAGCAGGACGTGCTCAAACAGTTCTCCAGACTGAACCCGCGCAAGGCCCCCGGTCCGGACGGCGTGTCTCCCTCCACCCTGAGACACTGTGTGAAACAGCTGGCTCCTGTCTTCACAGACATTTTTAACTCCTCCCTTAAGCTATGCCACGTGCCGACCTGCCTCAAATCCTCCACCATCATCCCTGTCCCCAAGAAGCCACGGATCACTGGACTTAATGACTACAGACCTGTAGCGCTCACCTCTGTAGTCATGAAGTCCTTTGAGCGCCTGGTCCTGCCCCACCTCAAGTCCATCACCACCCCTCTCCTGGACCCGCTGCAGTTTGCCTACCGAGCCAACAGGTCTGTAGACGACGCGGTCAACCTGGCCCTCCACTCCATCCTGCAGCACCTGGACTCCCCGGGAACCTACGCCAAGATCCTGTTTGTGGACTTCAGCTCCGCATTCAACACCATCCGCCCCGCTCTGCTCCGGGACAAGCTGTCCCTGCTCAACGTGCCTGACTCCCTCTGCAGGTGTATCACCGACTTCCTGACGGACCGGAGGCAGCATGTGCGGCTGGGAAAGACTGTCTCAGACTCTACTAGCATCAGCACCGGATCACCCCAGGGCTGTGTACTTTCCCCCCTACTCTTCTCCCTTTATACCAACTCCTGCACCTCCAGCCACCAGTCTGTCAAGTTGATCAAGTTTGCGGACGACACCACCCTCATCGGGCTCATCTCCAATGGCGACAAGTCCGCCTACAGGAGAGAGGTGGCCCAGCTGGCGTCCTGGTGCAACAACAACAACCTGCAGCTGAACGCTCTGAAGACAGTGGAGATGATTGTGGACTTCAGGAAAGTCACAACCCCTCTGCCCCCCCTCACCCTCACAGGCTCTCCCATCACCACTGCTGATTCCTTCCGCTTCCTAGGCACTACCATCACCAGGGACCTCAAGTGGGAGCCGACCATCAGCTCACTCATCAAAAAAGCCCAGCAGAGGATGTTCTTCCTGCGGCAGCTGAGGAAGCTCAAGCTACCCACCAAGATGTTAGTGCAGTTCTACACAGCCATCATCGAGTCCATCCTCACCACCTCCATAACCGTGTGGTACGCAGGAGCCACTGCCAGGGACAGACTAAGGCTGCAGCGCGTCGTGCGCACTGCTGAGAAGGTGATCGGCTGCAAGCTCCCATCTCTCCAGGATCTGTACATCTCCAGGACCCGGAGGCGTGCTGGCCGGATCATAGCCGATCCCTCACACCCTGGTCACGTACTGTTTGCCCCCCTCCCCTCAGGTAGAAGACTTCGGTCCATCCAGACTAAAACCTCCCGTCACATGAACAGCTTCTTCCCCTCTGCCATCAGACTGCTGAACACTAAGTGACTTATTGACTCTCGTGCACTATGTACAGCAGCTCAACCAGTCTCATGTCAATCATCACTGTTTTCTTCCTGCATTACCGACTGCACTATATGGTTCTCCACAGTATCTGCTGCTCGCTAATATATTTTAACTGCTGACCAGTATCACTCACTCTTATTCTACACTTTATTGCATGTATAGTTTATTTCTTTTATTTTATCATGTTTAATGTTGCAGCATTGCACCGAGACAAATTCCTAGTTTGTGTACTACATGAACAATGGTAATAAATCTGATTCTGATTTATTACTCATTATTTAATTAAGAAATATTAAACAAGAGGGAGTGTGGTATCATTGGATATATGGTGGTGATTCTGTCATAGGCCCGAAGATATATCACAGCAGTTCTATATTCATGATTGTAGTGTTGTTCTTAGGACACATTATGGTGCAACATGGGTGGTGACGTCACCCGGAGTATAAGAGGCTATGCGGAAGAGGGGCGCTCTCTTGACTGCCTCTCAGCCCAACGGCAGTGTCTTGTATAATACTGTGAGTCTATAATAAAGTCCTATCTAGTTCACTACTCTGTCTCGTCATTGGTCCACGTTTTCCATACATAACATTTGGCGATGAGGATAAAAGTATGGATGCGGGAGTTGCTGCAATTTGGCCATTTCTGGAGTTTTCTGGTGAGCTGTCCATCCCTTGGGAGAGGTAGTTCGCCACTTTCCTACGTTATGTAGTGGCATTGGACCTTGGAAGACTGGAGAAGTTGCGGGCATGAGCACTGTTGGTTCTTAATTTGGGAATGGAGGGACAAGATATCCTTAGTACCTTAGGCGAGGGTGATAGTTTTGAAGAAGTGGTTGAGCTAATGGTGCGACATTTTCGCACCCCTGAGAACGTCATCTCACGGAGGATTCTGTTTTGGCAGCACCACCAGCGGACGGGCCAGTCAGTGCAGCGGTATGTTGCGAACCTACGTCAGCTGGCCGGGGACTGCCAGTTTGGCGCATTGGAGGAAGAGATGGTCCGCGACCAGTTGGCGGAGCACATGCTTTGCTCAACAGCACAATCGAGGCTCCTCACGCACTCCGGCAAACTGACATTAGCCATGACTGTTGAATTAGCTCAGCAGGGTGAAGCAGCAGACAAGCTATCACGGGAACTGAGAGGGAGAGCGGCACATCGCCATTTTAAACCACAGTCGACAGCGCAAGCAGTGGACCTGGACAGCAGCAATGGCACGATATATAAAGAATTTGCTAATGCTGTAAAGATGAGGTCCGCCCCGGGATCGCCCAAGTGTATGGGTTGTGGGTCCACTAAGCACCGTTATAAGGCCAGAGAGTGTTCGGCAAGAGGACGATGCTGCGGCACGTGCGGATTCTTGCATCATTTTGCCAGAGCATGTTACAAGTTCGAGCGAGGGGATCCAAGGCACATAGAGGATCTCCCCATTCCCCCCCTCCCCCACGGTTGTTTGCAGTGTATCCCCAAGTGGCAACAACTGTTCTTTCTGTATGGTGGAACTGGACAGAGTGACTGTGCCGTTGTTGGTTGCCATGGGAGTGGTGAGATCGGTGTTGGATTGGTAAACTGTGTGGAGTTCCTGCTTACAGTCTCAGGTTGGAGAAAAGCGGTCGGGCTGTGGTCTGTGGGACTGGCTGGTTCCACGAACGATGGACGGAGTCGTGTGGGACGGACTTTTGCCTCGTAATCGGGACAATGAGCAGGACCAATTCCATTCAGGGCCATTGCGGGAGGATTCCGGTGTCAGCACCCAAGTAACCCTAGTTGAGGGAACTGGGCGATGCGGTGGGACACCCGTGACGGTGGGTAGCGCCGAGTGGAGGGCCCATTCTGCTTCTGGAGTTCAGCTGGGAGGTACCAAGAAGCAAGGGGTCACAACAGCTGTGCCGGTGGTGAAAATGAAAGCGAGCGGGGCAGGACCGGTTGGCACGGTAAAACGACGTGCCACACAGACACTGGAAGCCGAGTCGGGCTCCTCAGGGGGTCGCTGATGTGGTCTGACCCAGGGAGGAGACCCGGTCGAGAGGGGTTCGTGGAAAGCAGAAACGACTGGAGGACCAGAGGCGGCTGCAGGTGGTGGCTGTTCGGGAGAACGGTTACCTTCAGCTGTCTGACAGCTCATGGAGACATCCCAACGAGCTGTGGCACGCAAATGACGAGAAGGAGGTGTCTGGGCTTTGGCGTGGGTCATCTCCAGGCGCGAAGAAAAGAAGATGCTCTGGATGGGACCTGCCTGATTGGTCTCTGGGGGGTGGTTGCTCCACTGGGACTGACTGGTAATTTGGGGGGCAATGTATTCAATACATGTTGTTGGTATGTAAATTGCCTGGGTTATGGTATGTTTATTGCATGGTGTTGATATGATCATAGGTTATTGTGGTTTGGTGGTTTTTTTTGTTTTGTTTTTTTAAAAAGAGAAGAAATAACCTGTTTATATGTATGTTCTGTGAAGGGGATTGTTTTGGATTATTTATTTTAGGAACACGGCAATTTTATGTTTAATGAACTATATTTTAGCAGCGACGGCAGAATAATCGGTCTGGCCATGTGGGGGTGGAACAGTAGTCCACCTGTTTCCCCCTAACCTTAGTTGTTTTGTGCGAATGTTATAGGCCCTGATATATTTCTGTTTACTGTTAAATCAAAAATCAAATCAAATCAAATCAAACTTTATTGTCATATTGCTGTACATACAACTGTAGTGTAGGCAAGATGAAATTGCGTTTCTCTCGGCATCCATATAAATAGAAGCAGCATGATTTAAGACACACTCACACATAGCTTCACACCCCCACCCCCCATCCATTCACACATCCCTGAGACATACTTGGGGGGGGGGGGGACAAAAAAACTAACTATAATATACAAATAATATACAAAATTTCCGTAGATGCAGTAGTGTGTATGAGAGATTCCGGGTCAACTGTTCAGCATCCTGACAGCTTGTGGAAGGAAGCTGTTGATCAGAATCAGGTTTATTGCCATTGTTCATGTAGTACACAAACTAGGAATTTGTCTCGGTGCAATGCTGCAACATTAAACATGATAAAATAAAAGAAATAAACTATACATGCAATAAAGTGTATACTGGTCAGCAGTTAAAATATATTAGCGAGCAGCAGATACTGTGGAGAACCATATAGTGCAGTCGGTAATGCAGGAAGAAAACAGTGATGATTGACATGAGTCTGGTTGAGCTGCTGTACATAGTGCACGAGAGTCAATAAGTCACTTAGTGTTCAGCAGTCTGATGGCAGAGGGGAAGAAGCTGTTCATGTGACGAGAGGTTTTAGTCTGGATCAGTCTGGTGGTTCTGCCTCTGATGCTCCGGAATCGTTTACCAGATGGAAGAAGTTCAAAGTGTTTATGCAGAGGGTGAGAACGGTCCTTGACAATGTTCAGTGCCCTGCTCCTACAACGGTTCTGAAAAAGTTCTTGGACAGAGGGGAGGGAGACTCCAATTACCCTCTCAGCCCCCTTGACTATCCTCTGCAGGGCTTTTTTGTCTGACATACTGCAGCTGGAGTACCATGTAGCAATGCAATATGTCAGAACACTCCACCACACCTCTGTAGAAGGTCCTGAGGATGCAGATGGGGAGAGAGGCCTGTTTGAGTTTCCTCAAGAAGTGCAGTCTCTGCTGAGTCTGCTTCCTGATCCCCAAGGAATTCTTGCTCCAGGTCAGGTCCTGAGAGATCTGCACTCCAAAGAACTTGATGTTCTCCACTCTCTCCACTAAACGGCCACCGATGCTGAGGGGGACATGCTCAGGCTGAGACCGCCGGAAGTCGATAATCATCTCCTTCGTTTTAGTGTGTGATTCGGGTTCTAAATTGGGGAGCGTTTTGATTGTGTGTTTTGGACCTTTTTGAAGGGGGGGGATGTAGTATTGTTCTTAGGACACATTATGGTGTAACACGGGTGGTGACGTCACCCGGAGTGGAAGAGGGGCGCTTTCTTGACCTCCTCTCAGCCTGACAACAGCGCCTTGTACAATACTGTGAGTCTATAATAAAGTCCTATCTAGTTCACTACTCGGTCTTGTCATTGGTCCACGTTTTCCGTACATAACAATGATGCCACACAACCTTGTGTGTAACAGTTCCACAACCACAGTTTATGAAATATCAGCACTATAGGACAAAATACTATGATTTTTAACTGGCTATTTTGATCCGCTGAGAAAAACAGTCCCTTCTGAAGATACTGTTGCTAAGCACCTCAATGAGCATAACTTAGAAAAGAATAGGCCTGTTGTCATCTCCCACATATGTAAACAAATAAAATATTGTGTAGTCAGGACATACCGGTCACCTGTTGAGTAGGGTTTGTGGATCACATGACTTGTGCCAGTGGCTAGTTAGTGATTTAATTTTGGTGCATTCATGTGCTAGTTTCTGTGCACTTTGCTTACTTTTTTTGGGCATTTTCACATGAAATGGAGTCCATCACCATACAGGTATTATGATTGGCTGTTTGAGACAGTAAATCCAGTTCTAGCTCATCTACTTTGTTGTAAACAAATATGACTTGCCAGATGTTCACAAGAGCAGGACTTCTGGAACATGGAGGTCTAGATTTTTAGGACAGTCTCTTTTCAAATAGTACATCACTGTGGAAATTAAGGAATCCAACACACTACTACGATTCTCACATATTACAATAAGGCACTGATATTAACTATAATTTAAAGATTATTAAAATATAGCTGAAGTGGAGTGATGCATATTTGGTGAAACATATGAGTGCGACTATCGCAGGATGTAGTAACTCCTGGAGTTCCCTATTGTCCAATTGTATTAATTGGTCGGAAGTAACTGTTGCATAAAAAGAAATAATTATGACTCTTGAATGTGACTCTTTAGTTTAGAGAGGTGTTGGTTTGACATGACTGGGAGGCCACCATTTGTTCTGGCTTTAAACTGGACTTTGTAATGCTTTAAGTAATAAGAGTGGATGATGGTAGAAATGACACCATACATATAGTTTATATACATATATATATATTTCCATATAATATACATATATATTTCTGTCAAAGTAGTTCTTTGACCACTATTGCAGTACATTTTGCCCTTATGCTTTGATTCAACATTTTTTCAGCTCTTTAAATGAAATGTAGTTGTTGTAGAAGTTGCTAAATATTTAATGTAAAAAATTCTACTCTTGTCTCTTTTTTTGTCTTTACAGACTAAGGTGAAAAAACAAAAGCACATCAATCCATTTATGCCACGTACTGGAGGCAAGGTAACATTAACTTTACTGTCATTTCATACACATCTGTAACAGTGCATAAATGTTTATACAGTGGCAAAAATAAAAAATTCTCAAAACTGGAGAACAGCGTGTTAATACCTGATTTATTCTAACATATGTTATTCTTCATTAGTCAGAATTTGACAGAATATCAGCTGTGGCTTTACCACTGCTGTACTGTGTGTTTTTTTTTTTTTAATCACCAAGTCATTTCAACACAAACATTTATTTTGTAAAAAAACAGCGAGCAAAATTCGAGAACAGTAACCACTGTGTCAGAAGAGAAATATTCTTACAACAGCGATGACCCAAATCCATGACTGGCTTATTAATTCATGTCTCCTACTAAACACTAAAAAAGCTGTTTGCATGTTTACCAAACAATGATCAAATATTACAAACTCAAACATTTTCTTGAAAGGGGAGGAGCTGCAACTAGTTGAGAAATTTAAGTACCTCGGCGTGCTTTTAGATTTCTCATTAACCTTTAAAAAATGCATCAAAAACATAATCAAATTCAATCTGAGAAATTTTAAACAAATTAGACTATTGCTGACAGTGCGGCCAAAATGTTTCTGCATGCAATGACCTTCTCACACATCAATTACTATTTTACCAACTGGTCTCTCACTGGTGTAACAATAATCAAACCCATTGAATCCTTATACAAAAAAGCCATAAAAATCTTTGATAAGAAAGATCCCACATATCATTGTTGTTACATTTACAAGATATACAATTTTCTGTCTTTTGAAAATAATAAAATTCTCAAATTTGCCTGTTCAGTTTATAAAATATTAAATATTAACCTATGACATTGGGAAGCAGTTGAGGACTTGCTGAGTAGGGGATCTTTGAGTTCAAAGACATCATGGGCTGATGGATCAACCGCCAATCAAGTCTAAAAGAATAATAATAATAATAATGAGATTAGAGGCAGATATGGACTACAGCTAGAAGAATAATGAGATGAGATGCAGATACGAGATTAAAGAAGAACATCATCACAAAGCTATGAGGAAAGTGTCACAAAGCTATGAGGAAAATGTCTCAAAGTGATGAGGAAAACATCACAAAGCGATGAGGAAAAACAGACACACAGAAAGACAGACATATATACTGTGTGGCGGATGATATAGCGTGAAGTATGAGGAGGAGAAGAGTGATGTCTGAAGATAGAGTTGAGATTCGACTGGGCGCAGCGGTGACGGTGGGGGGACTGCAGCTCCTGGCTGGATGGAGTAATGATATAGAGTGAAGTACGAGGAGACGAAGAAGAGTGATGTCTGAAGATAAAGTTGAGGTTCGATTGGACACAGCAATGATGATAGGACTACAGCTCCTGACCAGATGGAGCGATGATAGAGTGAAGTACTGTACGTGGCAGTAATGCACCTGTAAACTGGTTGCCAACTGCCAATCAAATCTAAAAGAAGAAGAAGAAGACTGTCACCAGTTACAACCACCAGAGCAATTACTAGAGGAGACTGTGAGGCCCCCCACAGACACACCACATTTGCTCAGTCTATGCTATGTTACGGAGTTACGGAATTAGCAGTATTGCTAAATCTGGCATACTTACATTTGTATTAATGTTCATTAGTATGTAATGTCCCTTTTAAATAAACATTAAACTTTTTCTAACTTAAACATTTTTTTTTACGGCTGTAGGATTAAAAAATTAATAGGAAGTGTAGAAGTCCTTGCTTTCAATGACCTCAGCACATCTGTCCCCACAGGACATCACTAGTTTCTCACACTGCTCTGGTTTGATCTTGGTCAGTTCTTCTTGCAGTCGCTTCCACAGTTCAATAATTGTAGTGGGTTTCTTGGCCATTACTTTGTCGCCAAGGATTTTCCAGAGATTCTCTCTGGGGTTTAGATCTGGACTCTGGGCTGACAATTTCATTGTTTCAACATTGTTAGATTCAAGGAACTGTTTAACTTGTTTTGCAGTGTGACAAGGGACACTGTCGTGCATGAAAATTGCAGACTGATTGGGAGACAGTTGCAGTGAAGGAATTGCATGTTGCTGAAGGAGGTTCACATAAACATTTGCATTCACCCTGCCATGTAGCCGTACAAGAGGCCCAACTCCTGCTGCAGAAAACATCCCCCTAACTATGACACTTCCTCCTCCAAATTTAACTGACTTCTTTACACACTTTGGGTTCAGTTTTCCCCCAGTTTGATGCCGAACATATTGTTTCCCATCAGACCCAAATAAATTGAACTTTCTCTCATCACTGAAGTGCACTCTGGACCAGTTCCCCTCTGTCCATACAACATGCTCCTCAGCAAAGACAAGTCTAGCCTTTTTATTCTTTCTGCTGATGAGCCGTTTGGTCACTGAAGAGTGAGTTTTGAGTCCAAATTGTCTTAAACGGTGAGACACTGTGTGCTAAGACGGATCCTTGCCCTGTTCAGCAGTGAACTGGTGAGCAATTCCAGCTGCAGTGTTGAACCAGTTCCCCATTGAGAGTCTTCGCATAACCCTGTCCCCCAAACCAGAGCAGTGTAAGAAACTAGTGACGTCCTGTGGGCCCACATGTGCTAAAGTCATTCAAAGCAAGGGCCTCTACACTTCCTATTAATTTTTTAATCCGTTACGGTTCTCTAATTTTGTTCACTGTTTTTGTTGTTGTTTACAAAACAAATGTTTGTGTTGAAGTGTCTTGGTTATTTAAAAAAAACCAACATGCTAGTACAGTAGTGGTATAGCCAGAGCTGATGTTCTGTAAAATCTGAACAATGAAGAATAATAAGTGTTAGAATAAATCAGGTATTAACTAGTGCCTACCTGTGGATGCCCATAGTCCTATGAACTTTGATGATGTCATAGCGAGTCCTATGATTGTGAGTGATGCAGTCCAAGGACGGATAATTTTTTCACACATAAGGAGTCGTTATGCCAACTGCCATCAAATCTAAAAGAAGAAGAAGGAACATCATAGGACATCTGACGCATTAGGAGTTGTTATACATAGGACATCATAGGAACATCATAGGTGGTCCAATGATCTTTGGTCGTGACACAGACAGACAGACACAGAGATTTCTTGAATTTATAGAGTGATAGAGTGATGATATTCTCTCCAGCGGTAATGTACCTGTAAGCTGGTTGCCAACCGTTAATCAAATCTAGAAGAAGAAGAAGAACTTCAAATTGCCCTGTCAGAACCAGCTGTTGTGTAATGTCAGTTATTAAAAACACCGTTATTTCATTCTGTTTTTTACTTTTTACTGTTTTTTGTTTTTGTCTTTGTGTGTGGGTGTGTAGCTTCAGGGTCCATCTGATGACGAACAGCCCTTAGCCACAGAGGAAAAGGATGATGAGGGTCAGGACAAAAAAGAAAAGGTCTTTAAATTCTCTTTTGCACCTCTGGTTTTTTATTTGATATTGTAGGTCTTGGAGCTATTGCTCCTCATTTAACTTAAAAAGCCACTTTTTTGTCTTTACAGACTAAGGAGAAAAAACACAAACACAATCCATTTATGCCACGTACTGCAGGCAAGGTACACAGCAGCCCCTCCTGCTTTATGTTTGTACTATATCAGAAATTATTAAATCCCAAGTTAAAATAGTGACTTATTTCATTGTTATATTTGCCTTTTGTTTTTTTGTTTGGTTTTCAGGCTCCATTTGATGGTGAAGATCAAAAAGAGGAGGAAGAGTCCTCGGCTATGAAAGAAAAGGATGATGAGGCCAAAGACAAACACGAAAAGGTCTCTTTTAAAGTCATCATATTCATTTTCTGCTTTTGATTTTTTTAGAGCAATTGTCATGTCCTTCATTAAACAAATAAATAAAAATCAAAGTGTAATTCTTGCAGTTGTTCCTTCTCATTCAAACTACGAATGTCTTTTTTTTGTCTTTACAGACTAAAGTGAAAAAGCAGAAGCGTAATCCCTTTATTCCACGTACTCCAGGCAAGGTACTCAACACCATACTGCACATTGTTAAACTTGAAGTTATTCAGTACAACAGTAGTTCATATCATTGTGATGTTTAGCTTTTGTCGTGTTTTTGCATTTAGCTTCAGGCCCCATCTGATGATGAAGGGCTCAAGGAGGAAGGAGACTCCTCAGCCACGGAAGAAAAGAAAGATGATGAGGAGGCCAAAGACAAAAAAGAAAAGGTTTTTTTATTTAAATTCTTTGTTCATTTTGTTCTTAGTATTTTTAATTTGTTTTTTCTAAGACCAGTTGTTCCCGGGGGGGGGGGGGGGAACCTTTAAATTTGACTCATATTACTGAAATACATTCAGGTTCATAAATGTTGGAACAGTGGTACATTTTTGGTAATTGTACAGTGGCTATTGAGGGCAAATCACAATTGCAAATGATAAATCACAGCTGCAAAACAGAAATCACAGTGGCATCAACTGAAACCAAAAATGTGTGTACCCATTATCGGCAAGGATTGCCGCTGATTGGATAGACACACCGGCCCTCATTTATCAGAAGTGCACGGAAATCGGCACACATTCAGGTGCAGAAATTATCGTATTAAAAGTTCTATGTGGTATTTATGAAACTGTGCATGAGTTTGTTCTCATCGTGCGATGGATCACTCATTTATAAATCTGATGGATGGAAACAGTCATCATTGAAATACCATGCCCCTGCCTTGCCCCCGGGATCAATAATACGGCAGAACATAAGATGGCAAAAAGATAAACTTCTCCATAGAGAAGTTTTTTTTTGTTTTTTTGTTGTTTTTTTTTTAATGCAAAAGATGCAATAGACTTACACAATGGTCCTCTCCGGCATACAACTAGGAACATACCGGTCGCTATGGAGGGTGAGAATATGTATGGGCACATAATCATACCATGTAGGATAACTAAATAGACGGTTATGCTGTTTCATCCCACCTAGCAACAATGCTCTGCACTGTGTGTGTTTATATATTTACATATTTATTCCATCTAGCTACAATGCTCTGCACTGGGTGTGTTTATATTTATATATCTATATATTTATTCCATCTAGCTACAATGCTCCGCACTGTGTTTTTATATATCTACATATTATTCCATCTAGCTACATTGCTCCGCACTGTGTGTGTTTATATACTTGCATATTTATTCCACCTAGCTGCAATGCTCCATACTGTGGGTGTTTATATATTTACATATTTATTCCATCTAGCTACAATGCTCTGCACTGTGTGTTCATATATTCATATATTTATTCCATCCAGCTACAATGCTCTGCACTGTGTGTCTGTGTGTGTGTGTGTGTGTGTGTATATATATATTTTATAGTAATATGTACATATGTATATTAGCTGCTCTTGCTTGCTTGTTTTTTCTTGCCTTCTGATTGTTGCTCTGAGTGTTGCTATCCCTGTGCTGTTGCAATCCTGGAATTTCCCCGTTGTGGGACTAATAAAGGCTTATCTTATCTTATCTTATCTTATAGTAGAAACTGACATTATTATATGAGGAATAAAAAATGATAAAGTAGTGTTATGTGGCAACCTCAAAAGTTGCATTAAATGCAAAAGAACCAGATTTTGGAGGAGACCGGTGCTGTGCAACAGTGTTGGTTTGACCAGCTAATGTCCAGCTGAGGGTTATAATTTAAATCTGTAGAACTGTGATTTATTTGTGTATTTGGGTTATATTACCTATATAATCACAATTCTTTATATTGAAGTAAAAAAGTGGTCAGACTTTGACTCAGAGGAGTGAGTCTGTCCTGATTGGCTACATTGCAAACAGAAGTGATGATATGTGAATAAAGTGTTCAATTAAATGTTCATTTTGTTATTTTAAAGCATACTTGTCAAACATAAGAATTTTGTACCTTTTTATGTACACGGCCGTCTGCTCTGCACACTGGCTCAGTTTGGCCACAGATCTCTGGCACCAATATTGTGCAGAAACACACAGGGGAAAATGAAATAATTTCCCCACATTTTCTCTAGTATGTACAGCAGAATTCCTCTTGGTGATCCGAAGCAGTAACCCCGATGCAGCGCATCACCTCAGCCCATGTGCTTCTGTGTGTGCAAAGCTCTGTTTTTTCACCCATCAGAGTTAAATGGTAAATGCCGTTCACTTATATAGTGCTTTTTTTCCCCTCATCCCTGGATGACCACAATGCTTTACAGATTTGGCTATCTACCCATTCACACACTGATGGCAGTGCAGCTGCCATGCAAGGCACTGGCCTGACACACCAGGAGCAGCTCAGGATTCAGTGTCTTGCTCAAGGACAGTTTAACATGCAGACCGCAGAGAAAGCAGGAGTCAAACCACTGACCTTCCAATCAGAGGTTGACCACATTCTACACCTGTGCCACAACTGCCCCGTAACAGAAAATCTGAGGGATAACCATTATCAAATGTTATATAACACAAAGCTTAGTCAAAGGAATATTAACACAGTTCTCACACAGGAGATGAGTTCTCACAGTGCAAAGATATTAATATATTAAAAAAGTAAAATGGCAACACATTGAAAAACCCTGAACTCAATAACAACTGTAAAAAATATTTCAGAAGCTAAAAATGTAATTTTTCTCCATTCCATCAAACAACTGTAGTTTTTTAAAATTTCTTCTTAAATCTGTTATACTTGCAGTGGTGACATAAATGTGTATAGAACATTTATAAGTACTAAAAGCAGCATGTTTAGTTTTAAAGTCGATCATTAGAATACTCATCAAAATTTAACACAAGGCAAACATATCATCTGAAAGGTTGCACTGCTCAATAATTTGATCAAATAATTCTCCACACAGCCAGGTTTGTCTGCTGCATGGCGAGTGTCCAGTGACTTGAAAATTTGGAAGACGAGCTCAAACTTGTGGAATATGATCATACTGTACAATCACGTCCAGACTGATGCCAATCTTTGCATTCAAAGGATTGTACCACCACTTTTCTGTCTCACGCACATCTGATAAATGAGAGCCCCTGTCTCCTTTAAAAGGGTACCCTTCCTGGTTTGAGTTAATGTCACAGTGATTTCTGTTTTGCTGTTGTAATTTATTTGTTTGCGTGATTTCTCTTGCTATTTTGATTTCAGTTTTGTTATTGTGATCTATTTGCCACTGTGATTTGCTACTTGTGTGTTGTGCTTTTTGAATTTGATGTAGAGTTTCGTCAGGTATTTTTCCTCTTGAAGACCACCATTTGGCTTCTGTACACCACAGCAATGAGCAAAGTCAAGACTTTCAGTTTTAATTCAAAGGGTAACACAAAAGTGTGGCAATAAACATTCCAGAATTGCAAGTCTGTACTTCCAAATTGTTGATGCACACTTTTGTCAAACTACTTAAATTAAAGCAACAAGCCTTGACTTCACTCACAGCTTGAGTCTACAATTTTAAATTCATTGTGGTGGTGTACAGAAGTCAGATCCAAATTAACAAATACAAGTACATACCTGTGCATGCCGGTAGAAACCAAGTATAAGCAAGTATTTCTGCATGCCCGTAGAAAGCGGGTATAAGCAAGGGTGTAAGCAAGCACATCAGCACTCGTTCAGTGATGCCGACCTTTGATCTTTGATGGTGTCATAGTGAGTCCTATGATCTTTGATGATGTCATAGCGGGTCCTATGATCGAGAGTGATGCCTATATAGACATCATGTAGAGATCATAGGAACATCATAGGTGATCCTATGGTCTTTTAGCGAGTCCTATGATCGTGACACACTGACAGACACACACAGAGATTTCTTGAATTATATTGACTAGTGCATACCCGTGCATGCCCATAGAAACCCAAGTATTTCTGCGTGCCCGTAGAAAGCAGTTGCAAGCAAGCATTTCTGCATGCCCATTGAAAGAGTGGTCTGACCTCAAAATATGCCTATGATGGGAGGAGTTGTTCAAATGAGTTGTTCAGAACTCTTATATGGTCATGTGACATCATAGGAACACAGTGTGTGCCCGTGACGTGCACACACAGATTTCTTGAATTATGATGATGATATCACTATTTCGATATTTATGAACCAGACTTTACAGTATTAAACCTTAATTTAACACAGTGATATGTCTTTTACCTTCAGACCAAAGTCAAGAAACGCAAGAAGTTTAATCCCTTCATGGCCCAGGTCAAGGTAAATGTAAAAATCTTGTAGAATTCCTTTGAACAGTCTTGTTTTCTTCTATTCGGTACATTTTACCAGATCAAAAATTAGACTGAAGAAACCAGAATTATTGCAGGCATCATGCTCTGTCTTAAGATGCTGAGTCATTTATGCATTTTAAATAATCAGGACTTGTCAGTCGCTTGGTTTAGCTAATAAATACATATCTATGAGTACCCCCAACACAAAAAAGCTAGTGTTAAAGTTTTGTATAAGATGTCCACTGAATAGCTCGGTAGAAGTGTGTTGTTGTTGGGGATTATATATATTTCCAGCTATCTTTGGGCAGCACGGTGGTGCAGTGGTTAGCACTGTTGCCTTACAGCTAGAAGGTTCCTGGTTCGAATCCCCAAGGTGGCAGGGGTTGGAACCTTTCTGTATAGAGTTTGCATGTTCTCCCTGTGCTGCGTGGGTTTACTCCGGGGGCTCCGGTTTCCTCCCACAATCCAAAGACATGCATGTTAGGCTAATTGGTTGTTCTAAATTGTCCCTAGATATCTGTTTCCTATAGGCCCTTAGAATAGAGGGTTAGTATTAGTGAAAGCGCTTTGAGTGGTCTCTGTGACTAGAAAAGCGCTATATAAGTGCAGGTTAGTTAGTTAGTATCTTCCTACTCTGTACCCCTGCCAGAATGAGTATACACTATATCAATAGGACTTTTATTTCTCTTTAGCCTTTCCCTCATATCATGATTATTATATCATATACCACAATGTGAGATATGTTGACACTGTAGGTAAATGATGATCTAGCTGTCTTTAGGGTGATAAACTTACCCTCTAATTGTTTTTCTTATTAAAGTATCATGCTTGGCTGTAGCATCTGTAAACTGTACGAATGCATTGTTCAGTAACCAATGCCTGCTCATTATTACACATGGAAAAATGTTAATGAAATGCTTGGCTCACACCCATTAAAACAGATGCACATCGTACTTGGAGAGGTTGGGGTGTGTGTGTGTGTTTTAATTTTATCTTTACAAAGAAAAAATGGCAACTTGTATAATAATTGTGGTGGTAGCAGTATTAGTAATTATGATCATTAAAGTGACTTCAGTAAAACTATTATTATTGTGATTACTGTGTGTTTTAATTTCAGGCCAAAGCTAACCAGCGACGTTCGGAAGCAGCAGAGGTAGAAAACACCTATAGTTTGTGTAATTCTTTTTTTCCCCCTTTTATTCCTAAGCCATTCCTCACATATTATGCTTTTAAACTAAGACTACTTTAACAGTTTTATTAGCAGTACACTGACATGTGGTAGTCTTGCCTATTGTGGTTCAGGATTACAAAAGGTGTTTCAGTCACCTGACACCTCCCTCCACCCTGAGAATAGCTTCTTTTTTTTTTTTTTGCAGCCATTCAGATACTATAGTTTGTCTCTAGGGCAGGGATGGGCAACTATGTACCACGGAGGGCCATTCCACTGCGGGTTTTCTGTTCCACCCAGTCTCTTCAGCAGTTGCTTTCTCTAATTAGCAATCCTTGAAGTTCATCAGTGTAAACACCTGCAGAAGAGACTGAGTGGAACAGAAAATCTGCAGTGGAATGGCCCTCACTGCCCATCCCTGCTCTAGGGTGTCCACTCACCTCCATACAGACTATTCGTGTCATTATCTTGTTTCTTTTTTTTTTTTTTTTTTTTAAATATACATAAATAATTTATTTTTCACTGCTAACATGAAACTCACCTCCACCCACACCACCACCACACTTTGTCTGTGCATGTCTGCCACATGGAAGATGAGAAGAGATTAGGCTGCAATGTCCTCAAACTTGTTTTCTCTGCTTCCCTTTTTGACAAGTCTGTGGAAGACTTTGGTGGGTTTTTTTCACTTCTGCAAATAACAGCAGAAATAAGTCGGCACAATCTGAACCCATTTTGCCAATTGTTCCTCATCAGTGTTCGAGTGTAAGCCATATAGAAAGTGAAACTAACTGATACTTAAAAATGTGATTTACATGTTACAGTGGATATAAAAAGTCTACACACCCCTGTTCAAATGCCAGGTTTTTGTGATGTAAAAAAATGAGACCAAGATAAATCATTTCAAAACTTTTTCCACCATTAATGTGACCTATAACCTGTGCAACCCAATTGAAAAACAAACTGAAATATTTTAAGGGGAAAAACAAAAAATAAAGAACTTACAATTACCTGGTTGCATAAATATGCACACCCTGCTATAACTGGGGATGTGGCTGTGTTCAGAATTAACCAATCATATTCAAACTCATGTTAAATGGGAGTCAGCACACACCTGCCACCATTTAAAGTGCCTCTGATTAACCCCAAATAAAATTCAGCTGTTCTAGTAGGCTTTTCCTGACATTTTTGTAGTCACATCTTACAGTACAGGCCATGGTCCGCAGAGAGCTTCTAAAGCATCAGAGGGATCTCATTGTTCAAAGGTATCAGTCAGGAGAAGAGTACAAAAGAATTTTCAAGGCATTAAATATACCATGGAACCCAGTGAAGACAGTCATCATCATCAAGTCTAGAAAATATGGCACAACAGTGACATTATCAAGAACTGGGCGTCCCTCCAAAATTGATGAAAAGGCAAAAAGAAAACTGGTCAGCAGGCTGCCAAGAGGCTGACAGCAACATTGAAGCTGCAGGAATTTCTGGCAAGTACTGGCTGTTTAGTACATGTGAAAACAATCTCCTGTCTAGGGTGGAAAGACAGAAGCCTTATCTTACAAAGAAAAACATCCAGCCCG
This sequence comes from Pholidichthys leucotaenia, assembly GCA_020510985.1. Taxonomy (NCBI): domain Eukaryota; kingdom Metazoa; phylum Chordata; class Actinopteri; order Cichliformes; family Pholidichthyidae; genus Pholidichthys; species Pholidichthys leucotaenia. The sequence goes on from CM035846.1 coordinate 202,959,961, forward strand.
GCTACATTTTGCAAAAATGCATTTGAAATCTCCCAAACGCATGTGGGAAAATGTGTTATTGTCCGATGAAACCAAGGTTGAACTTTCTGGTCATAATTCCAAAAAGTGTATTTGGTGCAAACACAACACTGCTCATCACCAAAAGAACACCATACCTACAGTGAAGCATGGTGGTGGTACCATCATGCTTTGGGGCTGCTTTTCTTCAGCTGGAACTGGGACCTTAGTCAAGGTGGAGGGAATTATGAACAGTTCAAAATACCAGTCAGTGTTGGCACAAAACCTCCAGGCTTCTACTAGAAAACTGAAGATGAAGAGGAACTTCATCTTTCAGCACGACAATGACCCAAAGCACACATTCAAATCAACAAAAGAATGGCTGGGCCATTCCAAAACCTTATTCTTCTGGTGAAGCCAGAGTCCAGACTTGAATCCGATCGAACATCTGTGGGGTGATCTGAAGAGGGCTGAGCACAGGAGATGCCCTCGCAATCTGACAGATTTGGAGCGTTTTTGCAAAGGAGAGTGGGCAAATATTGCCACATCAAGATGTGCCATGCTGATAGACCCAAAAAGACTGAGTGCTGTAATAAAAGCCAAAGGTGCTGCAACAAAGTATTAAAGGGTGTGCATATTTATGCAACCAGGTTATTGTAAGTTTTTTATTTTTTATTTTTCCCCTTAAGAGTTCAGTTTGTTTTTCAATTGGGTTATACAGGTTATAGGTCACATTAATGGTGGAAAAAGTTTTGAAATGATTTATCTTGTTTTATTTTTTTACATCACAAAAACCTGGCATTTGAACAGGGGTGTGGAGACTTTTTATATCCACTGTATATGCATACACAAGCAGTTTGCGTACATTATAAATCCTCAAGTCTAACCAGCATAAGTAGTTAGTATAAGTCATCTGGGCAGGGTGAGGAGGATCACGTCAAACACTGTCTGGAGTTGCTCTGTCACCCACTTCATGAATATGTTACACATGCCCATGGTACTGGAAATACTGGTTTTGATTTTGATGATGCCCTATATGTAGTGCGTGCAATAAGCAGGAGCAATGCTTCCATTTCCTAATTGTGAATTTGCTAGACGGCTATGTCAGTCTTTGCATTTGAGAGCATCCCCACCTCTTTTTTAAACTGGCATTTTCAAACAGAAAAGCAAACATAGCAAGCAAATATAAAAGATATTTAAAAAAAATTCATACCACCCACCGTCATCACCGGGGTCTCACGAGTTCCGATGCAGTTTAAACACTATAATATCGTCAGCTTGCAGCACAAAATCAAGTCTCAAAGGATATTTTATCCAGGACCGGTTGCCATATTTCAATAAAACCCTTAGTGTTGTCATGGAGGGTGCAGATTGAGTATTGTTGAGACCTCTTTGACAGTTCTCCACTGTATTGCAATCCTTGGATATCCAGAATTTGATAATCATCTTTTTTCCTATGTATTAAAGAATTTCAGTTTTTCTTACACCGTTCGCTTTAGCTGCCAGAAAGTCATAACCCAACCAAGTGATCACTTCATTTTTCACATCAGGCCCAGTTTTTGTGGAAGTTGGTGCTTATACACACTGTTTCTGGAAATATGTTAAAATACACAGAGCGTCATTTTGTACGAGAGGAGAGTGCTGACTGAGTTTGCCCTGTACCAATGGTGTACAATGGAGTCCATGTTGAATTTTAGTTTGTGCCTCTATATTGGTATTAAAGATAAATTTCATATTGATCCATTTGCTTTCTTTTTTCAGATATGAACATAAGAGTGTTTAAGGTGATACTGTATATTGAAGATGCAGTGAGTAGAGGTAGTGAAGGTAGGCGATTTTTACTACCTGGATTAAACCGTCCAAAGAAATGGACGGTGTGCAAGAGATGAAGAAGAGAGTGCAAGCAAGGTGGAGCCAGTGGAGATGAGTGTTGAGCTGATTTCTGGCATAAATATATCAGCAAGAGTGAAAGGGAAGATTTACAAGACGGTAGTGAGACCTGCTATGATGTATGGTTTGGAGACGGCTGCACTGACAAAAAGACAGGAGGTGGAGCTGGAGGTAGCGGAGTTAAAGATGCTAAGATTCTCTTTGGCAGTCATTAGGAGGGACAAGATTAGTAATTAGTATATCAGAGGAACAGCTCAGGTTCAGCAGCTTGGAGACAAAGAGAGTAAAGGCTGAGATGGCTGGACATGTGCAGCAGAGGGATAGTGGAGATATTGACCAAAGGATGTTGAAGATGGAGCTGCCAGGCAGAAGGAAAAAAGGAAGACCACAGAGAAGGTTTGTGGATTTAATGTGAAGAACATGGAGATGGTTGGTGTGACCGAACAGGAAGCAAGGGATACGGTGAGATGGAAGCAGATGATCCAATTTGGTGATCCCCTAAAGAAAAAAGAAAGAACCTGAAGTTTTTTTTTGGAATGGGTCTTGTAAGACTATTTTTGAAAAACGCCTGATTGATATATATTTTTTAACATAAATAATCTCCCATTTATGGATCACAAAATATATTGTTGAAAATAATATTTCCTCCTCAAAGATGAAATACCTCTGTTGCTTTTCCTTGTAGAGTTTGGCAAGCTGGTCCAAATCATTTCCCTTTCAAAGCCTAAAACTAAATCCCGACATGTAGGAATGAAATCTGGATTCCTCCATATAGATGTTAGAAAGGAAAAATGCCTTTTAAATGTGAAACAGACATAATCATTTTGTAGCACTCTGTATTTTGAATAAAATTATTTTGAAACTCCAGTTTTGCTCTTTATATGCCCTTCAGAGGTATTAGATCACAATTTCGAGACTCCACGTCACCCTGTGTTTCTCACATCTGGATTCACCCATTCATATTGTGTGTGTTATATTTGTGTCGTTCAGTAGCATAGCCGTATATCCGAGACTCCCAAGCCCTCCTGACCTGTTGTATCATTCCTTTTGTCTCAGAATGAAGGTCCAAAAAGAACCGTGTTTGACCAGCTTGAGGACTTGCGTATTGATCCTTCAGGGGAAGAAAACTATCAGGTAAGTTATTAAAGTAGAATACCTCAACACATGTAAATCTGAATATAGCGTGCTGACATAATTTGAAAAGAGATGGTCATCAAACTGTTTCTTTCAGGATGTTGACGGTCTTATGGAGTGGTGGAAGACAGTGGAACGTAAGTCACAAACTCGATCCCTCTCCTCCAACAAAATTATGAAATCTATGTATTGTTTCAAAGAGTAGTATAAAAGTCAAATCCCTTTCCAGACTGAATATGAGAATACCACTTGTCAAAGCCAGAAGAATAAAGCTTTTTGTTTATATGAAAGTTTACCTATCCTGCTTAATGCCCATCACGCCCTTTCAGTTCAACTGGAAAACCTGCCACAGACCAGCATTTACAGAGACCACCCACTCTGGACAGGAGCAACATTCTTGCAGCCAGATTCTAAAATCTAGTTGCCATAGCTTCCAAGTTCAGCTGCATGTCTGTAGTATAGTTGTGTGCATGCACATCGTTTTAGCCCTGGAATGCATATAGTCACATGAGAGGGAGTAACAACATGCTGGGACTGGAACACGGCACAAATGCAAAGGGAAGCTTGGTGCTGAAGTCATCACAGTGTGCTGATGTTTCAGTGCAGCATCATGACTTTGAGTGTAATATATATACACACAACAGCTTTACAGGCATAATTTATAAACTGGCAGCATTGCGTGTCAAAGCATCATGATTGTTTATTTGTTTAACCAGTTATTTTGTTGCGTCCACTTACTGTAACTGTTCCTAAGGGCCCCTTTACACAGCACAGAGATAGTTGAGAGATTGGGCCAGTTTTTGATGCTTGGAATCCTTGTGTGTTTTGGACTGAGTCAAAACTTTGAGGAAACCATGGCGACTCTAGAGATCATTGAAGGTCATTGATGGATCAAACATTGACCAGGTCTCTGGATGATTTCTCAGTGATCTTCACCTGTGTGTAAAGGGGGTATAACAAAAAACAATGCTCATAATTTAGGGGGAAAAAAATGGGCATATTGTCATTTCACACAAATGGACAATAAAATTAGATATTGTGCAGTTAAAAAAATCCCAGTTTTTATACTTGCACCTCCCCTCCTGAGGCAATTTGCTGGGTCACATGACTCACACCATCTTGCCAGCTGTTGGCACTGGAGGAGTACTGGATGAAGCCATTGTGTTATCACCACATAAGTATTGAGTGGCTGATTTGTGGCATGTGTGCCAGATAATTTCTGATTTCAATTTTAAAAAAGTTTAAAAATAAAATTGAATGCCTGGCCCCTGGCTATACTCATTACCATCTTGATGGCCCTCAGTGAGTTTAAATTTGCCAGCACGGCTTTAAAATAAACTATACGCTGGGACATTAGGCAGTAGACTTTACGTTGACGGTGCTTACTAAACCAGCAAACTGAAATAAAGTGTAAAACATCTGGATCGGGAACATCACATCTGTATTGTGAGGACTGTCTCTTTTCAAACAGCTCCCCTCTGTGAAAGAGAAACTGCATTATTACACCAATGGCAGTTACATGTTCACATTTAAGTAAATGCCAGTTAGGCTGATTAATGATTATTATCTATGAAGCAGAGTGATATAGGCATTGTGCAAACAGAGCTGTTATGCATCATCATCAGCACTGTGAGATTTGCTATTGTTCAATAAACTGTTGTATAAAGTGAATAAAAAAAGCTTTCTTTTTTTCCATCAGCATGGGAAGATTTGCCTTCAACTGATGATATGACTGAAAAAGAAGAGGCCAAGTAAGTGAATGCTGAGTCCTTTTATTTACTGTTGCTATACTGTTGTTTTTATTCTGAGTTGCAGAGAAAATATTTATATTTTTTGAAGAATTGCATTTCTGTTACTATCAAACCACTTTAAAACCGAATTATGCTCTTATTTTCTTAGAATGAGCAATTTATCTCTTTTGTGATGAGTCCATATATATTAAGGAACAGTCATTTTTGCGCCTCCGTCTTACTGCAGTAGTTCTGAATGGCCAAACAGTTCTGTGTGCCTAGTGAGAGGGAAGGAAAAAGATTACACATACAGTGTTGAAATATTTGTTGTATACATAGTCACTGCTGGTAAGAAAGCTATTGGATCTAGTCACAGATGACGTACAGTATTTACCATCTTCAGTTGAAACCAGAAGTTTACATACACTGTACAAAAAGACACACCACCTTTTCTTTCTCACTGTCTGACATTAAATCAGACTAAAGCTTTCCTGTTTTTGGTCAGTTAGGATTATCAAAATTATTTCTATTTGCCAAATAATTTTTATATTTGCTAAATAATTTTTAGAACATTTTTTTTATTGCTTTCTTCAAAGTTAGAAGTTTACATACATTAGGTTTACTGTACCTTTAAACAATTTGGGAAAGCCCAGATGGTGATGTCATGGCTTTGGAAGTCTCTGATTGGTTAATTGATAACATTTGAGTTAAGTGGAGGCACACCTGTCTAAACATTCTACCTGGCCCCTCTTGGCTTTGATGAGATAAAACAGCTCGTAAAATGAAATAGTGACATTTTTGGTTGGCCTGTAATCACAATGAACTTTCTCTTCTCAGGGCGTTTGCTATGACAGCAGAAAAAGTCCAAAAGGGCATCCGTGTCTTCAACAAATTGTTCTCAGAGCGTGCAGAGAGCCTTTGGCAGCATGTCATTGACCTCAACAGCATTGCCGACGGCTTGGACAAGTTCAACAAGAACACAAAGATCGCTCAAATTACTGGTGGCTCCACCAGCGCCATTGGGGGCATTGCTACCGTCGCTGGCATAGCTCTGGCTCCGGTCACCATGGGAACTTCCTTGATTGTGACAGCAGTGGGACTGGGTGTGGCAACAGCTGGTGGTCTGACTTCAGCTGGTGCTGGCATCTCCAACCAGGTCAATAACACTTTGGACCGCAAGAAAGTGGAGAAGATTGTGGAGGACTACCAGCAAAAGATGGCGGACCTCAACAAGTGCCTAACGTTCATCAAGCAGGGGATCGAAAACCTGCGCAAGTTTGATCTGATCAAGATGAAGAAGTACAACAACAATGATGACCTCCCGAGGCTCTCTGCTCGGTTCTATGAAGACGGTGCGATGGCAGGGAAGGCGATCCTCATCAATGCCAATGAGATAATGCGTTTTGTGCAGATCGCCAATGTAGCAGGAACCACGGCTGCAAAAGCGGTCCAGATCGCCAGTATGGCTACAGGTGTACTCACTGGACTCTTTGTTGCTATGGACATCTATTTTGTGGCCAAAGACTCCAAAGAACTCAAGAAAGGGGCAAAGTCAGATTTTGCAGCTAAAATCAGGGAGGTAGCCCAGCAGCTGCACGACGGTCTGGTGGAGCTGAACACTATACGGGAGGAACTGCAGTGCTCCACTCGAGGAAATGATGAAGAGAAAGAAACAGAAGATTTGAACGGGGACAAGAAAGATGATGGTGGCAAGAAAGACGAAGAGGACAAATATGACAGCTCAGAGGATGAGATTAACCGTATTAAAAAAGCAATAAAAAAGGACCTTGAGAACCGAGAATATGTTTAAAGCTAGACAATATTAATATTAAGGTTTTAAATATATTACCGGCTTCCCAGACCCTACTGTAAACATCTGGTCTCTGTTGTATGCATTTGTAAGAGGGTATTTGCCAAATTTAAGCATAAACCTAAAATCAGATATAACTTGAATGTCCAAATTTAGAATGCAACGTTAAATATCTACAACTTTTCTTTAGAAAACTGGCTTTGTAACATTTTCATGAGCTGGACTTCTGTTGTTTTCTGCTTCTGTGGGCATTGTGCCAGGTGTGAAACTGCCATGAAGCCATTTCACAAAATGGGATTCAGAAATGTAACAAATTTTTTTTTTTTTCTGTTTTTAAGTTTTAAATCAATAAAAGAAAAAATAAGATTGTAGGAATTTTCTGGGAATTCTAATTTATACATTGGAAACTGCATTGATTCATATTAATTTTTACTTCTTTCTGACCAGGTGTAGATATTGTAGGTACTTTTTAAAAGATGAGTGCCTTTATTTATAATACCTAATATTGCCTGGGTTAACAAGGTCAGGAGTTCCTGGCAGCGGAAGGCGAATTACAGAGCTGTGTGGAGGAATCTGATCAGACCTTAATGAAACAGTCATTGTCGCCCCCGACAGACTGCTATGATGATGATGATGATCACAATGCAGTGTACCTTTTAGTCTGTTTTTTTTTTTCTCTTTTTTTATTTGTAGCTGCAGGGAAAGCCACTTTTTGGATTATATTAATCTCATTTATGAATAGTGGTGATACTTAGCTTTACATTTTGAACTTATTTGTACAAAGAGCTTAATAGTAAAAAGAAAGGCTAGGTTGTACTTGCTGTTTATAGATCTCAATTTGAGTGTAACTGCTGCATTTCTCTGAATTTGTTGCAAGGGTCAGACAGTAGCTAAGGTGTCTCTGATAATAAAGAAAAATTGGGAATTGAGTAATGTGGGGATGAGCGAAAGGCAAAACCAAAAACCATCTTCAGAGTAAAGAAGCAGTCACAATCAGTTGTACCATCTTAAAATGACAAGCAGGTTATGGATTAAACTGTACTGCCTGTGCTTTGTAAATAAATACAGTTTGTCACATATACAAACATGGAGAAATATTCATTTCAAACATTTGTAATATCCATGCAGTTTAGGATATGCTGTGGGGGCATGGTGTGGGGGTTTTCTCCACCCAGAGAAGGCAGGGGGAAGGGAAAAATAATGGACCGAAGGAGGAGGTGTCACCAGGGGGGTATCAGATGAGACGGTTAGGTCTATGCACCCCCCGGGGAGAGTAATAGATGCCGGTGCCGCTAAGGGAAGAAGGTTGTTGGAGTGGCACCGCTGTTATGTAATGTTAATGTGCCACACAGTTCTTTGTGCAAACGTGTTATGGTTGGACGTTCCGGGTCTCGATGCATGGAAGTAAAGGTATAAAACAGGAATGCACAGAGATCCGGGATTCTTCTTTTGCTGTAAATTATGTTGAAGAAGGTATAAAGTTTCTGTCACCCAACTTGTTGCCTCGCCTGCCTCCTTTATCCACATTGGTGACTCAAAGACGTGCCATGGAAAGTGAGCCAAGCACCGCCCCGGAGACTGCCTGGAGGGAGAGCACCAGTGCCGCGTGCGTGGTCTCAGTTGAGCTCCCAGACTTCTGGCTTCACAACCCAGCCACGTGGTTCTTGCACATAGAAGCCCAGTTCGCACTCTGTGGGATAACAACGGACGATACCAGATATTACTACATGGTCACTGCGCTGAATGCGCACACCATGCAACAGGTGACGAGCCTGCTCCAGGAGCCGCCGGCCCAAGGAAAATATAAAGCGCTCAAGAGGATGCTTCTCCAGCGCTATACCCTTTCTGACAGTGAGAGGGCAGAGAGGCTCCTAACATGTTGGGAGTTTGGGGACAAGTCAGCAGTGGAGCTTATGGAGAGCATGTTGGCGCTAAGGGGGAAGGACGACGAATCTTTCCTGTTGGCCCACTTGTTCCTCAGGAACCTACCGGCTACAGCGAGGGCAATCCTGGCCAACTCGCTGCGGCTGGTTGTTAAGGACTACCGCGCCCTGGCGCAGGAAGCAGACCGCATCATCTTGGCGACCAGAGCTCCCAGCGTGCAAACAGTGGCACCGGCATTCACGAGGGACTCCAGCGAGGTGGAGGAGCCGTTCATGGTAGCCAGAATGGACACCAGAAGATGAAGGAATGAGGCGATCTGCTTTTATCATCGCCGTTTCAGCTCGAATGCCCAATGCTGCCTGTCGCCATGCCAATTCAAGAAGCCGGGAAGACAGCACGTTCTAAATTCGGTGGCAGCTGCAACCAATGGCGACATGAACAGACTGCTTTGTCATGGACACTCGTTCGGGGAGACAGTTTTTGGTGGACTCCTGCTCCCAGAAGAGCCTCATCCTGCCGGTCAACGCAGACAGGGTGGCAGGATGCAGTGGTCCCGAGCTCACGGCCACCAACGGATCCACCATCAGGACATTTGGCGAACGGACACTGACGATATGCTTACACGGACGCAACTTTCAGTGGGACTTTGTAATAGATGCATGTTCCAGCCCCATTTTAGGTGCAGATTTTTTATGTGCTTATAGGTTGTTAGTTGATGTTGCTAATAGGAGATTAGTGGATGCTCTCTTTTACCTCACTGCCCTGCACAGCTCGGGGAGCTGGGTTGACAACACTGGCTAAGTACCAACATTTGCTCGGACAGTTCCCAGCACTCAGCCCCGACTTCTTTGGCTACGGTAATGAAACATGGGGTCGAGCACTTTATAATGACAAAAGGTCCGCCGGTGTTCGCACGTCCTCGGCGTTTGGACGCAGCTAAACTGGCCAGCGTGCGAGAGGAGTTTGCCAACTTGGAGCAGTTGGGCATCATCAGGCACTCCAACAGCCCGTGGGCATCCCCGCTATACATGGTGCCTAAAGCCGATGGGTCGTAGTGACCGTGCAGCGATTTCCAGCGCCTGAATAACACCACAGAACACGATCGTGATCCCATTCCACACATCCAGGATTTTTTCCAAGCGCCTGGCCGGGGCGCGTGTTTTTTTTGTTTTTTTTTTTGAAAGTGGTTCTGGTCCGTGGATACCATCAGGTCCCAGTGTGCGCGGAAGACGTTCCAAAAACAGTAGTAATAACTCCTTTCGGCCTTTTTGAGTTTTTAACGCATGCCATTCAGATTAAAAGGTGTGGCGCAGACTTTCCAGAGGATGATGGATGCAGTGCTTTGCGACATCTTTTTCGTTTTTGTCTACTTACACGACATTCTGGTAGCTAGCGTGTCCGAGGAGGAGCACACCATCCATCTCAAGACAGTTTTCCAGAGGTTGGAAGCACACAGGCTGACAGTTAACCTAGCGAAGTGCCAGTTCGGCGTGCCAGAGATTGATTTATTTTTTTTTGGGGGGGGGGCACCGTATTTCATCGTAGGGTGCGATTCGGTTACCGGATAAAGTGCGCGCTGTGGCAGACTTTCCACACCCGCAGACTGTGAGAGCACTACAGGAGTTTTTGGGTATGGTTAATTTTTTATAACAGTTTCCTTCCCCGGGCAGCCCAGCTGATGCAGCCGTTGTATGCCGCTCTTAAAAGAAGAAGCCCGTGGAAGCCATCGACTGGACTCCCGAGCGAGTCCAGGCTTTTACTAATGCCAAAACAGCACTTGCGGATGCCACGTTGTTAGCCCACCCGGATCCGTCTGCACGGATTGCGCTCACGACGGATGCGTCTGATGTTGCCATAGGGGCAGTGGTGGAGCAGTGTGCCTCAGGTTTGTGGCAGCCGCTCACATTTTTTAGATGGACTTTGTGTGACAGTGAGCACAAGTACAGCACAGTTGATGGAGAATTGCTGGCTCTCCACCTGGTGACGCGCCATTTCCAGTTCTGGCTGGAGGGGCACGAGTTCACCACGTTCATGGACCATAAGCTGCTGATGCATGCGATGTCCAAGACCTCAGAACCATGGTCGGCCCGGCAGCAACGGCATTTGGCCGCAATTTCGGAGTTTACCAGCAACGTGTTGAATGTCGGTAGTAAACTCAACGTCGTGGCCGATTGCCTGTTGCATGTGTTAATCGCCCGGGCTAAATGGGAATAGATTTCCCCACTGTGGCCGCGGAGCAAGCTGGGGACACGGACATTTGCGCGCTCCAGTCTGCACCAACTGGGTTAAGGCTGGAGAGCAGGATGGTGCAAGAAGGGTGCCCTCCCTTGCTCTGCGATGTCCAAGCTCTTGGCGCCGTCACGTTTTCAAGTTGGTCCACTCCCTTTCGCATCCGGGAGTACGCACTTCAGTGAAACTAGTGGGGGCAAAATTCATCTGGCCACACTTGCGCAAAGACGTGAAAGACTGGGCTGCAGCTTGTGTCGCGTGCCAGCGGGCCAAAGTGCATAAGCACACCAGAGCCCCCCCTCAAGCCGTTCCAAATCCTGGCTCAGAGGTTCAACCACATCCATGTGGATTTGGTGGGACCCCTCCCACCATTGCAAGGTTTCATGCACCTTTTGACAGTTGTGGACCACACTACGTGCTGGCCTGAAGTGGTCCCGCTGGCTTCTACCACGTCCGCAGAAGTGGTGCGCGCTTTTTTGTTGGCTTGGGTTGCATGTTTCAGATCTCCATCAGACATCACATCCAACAGGGGTCCACAATTCGTTTCAGAACTCTGGTCCGCGATGGCCCAGAGCCTGGGGGTCAAAATTCACCGCAATACCATGTAAACCCCAAGGCTAATGGGTTATGCGAGCGTTTTCATAGATTGCTTAAAGCAGCGTTCAGAGCTTCGCTCACGAACACAAATTGGGTCGACCGCCTGCCCTGGGTTTTTTTTAGGGTTGTGCTCCGCACCTAAAGAAGATTTGGCAGAACTTGTTTTTTCTCAGCCGCTGCGGATTCCCGGAGAGTTTTTACCGGAAAACCCCGTGCCCGAGGCTGAGCCACCCGCACAATTTTTACACAGTACAGAGGCTGTGAGCGTACCGGGCCCAGCCCACCATTGTTTTCCCCGCACATTCGTCCCAAAAAGCTTGCAGAACGCTAGTTTTGTTTTTGTCAGGCATGATGTGCACCGGACCCCACTGTGCTCACCTTACGAAGGACCGTTCAGGGTGTTGGAACCTGGGGCGAAGCATTTTGTGTTAAACTTGGGGGTGCGTAGGGAGACCGTCTGCATTAACAGGCTGAAGCCTGCTTTTATGTTGGCAGACGAGCAGGTGGTGTTGGCCCAAGCTCCCTGGCGCGGACGCCCACCATTGGTGATCCCTCGGCAGGGACCTGCACTCGTGAAGCTGATGTGTTTTCTCCCCCTCCCTTTTTCCCTCCACAGACTGATGTGCCCTCCTGTACACCCTGCCAGCAGGGCAATTCGACTGGATCAGCAACCCCTGCTACAGCTGCTATGGGCGCTGGCTCAAGTCCAAAGGACTGGGGGTAGTGCCCTTTCTGGGTGTTCGGGGGGGGGGGCTGTGTGGGGGTTTTCTCCACCCAGAGAAGGCAGGGGGAAGGGGAGAATAATGGACTGAAGGAGGAAGTGTCACCGGGGGGTATCAGATGCGACGGTTAAGTCTATACCCCCCCCCCCCCCCGGGAGAGTAACCGATGCCGGTACCAGTGTTATGTCATGTTAATGTGCCACACATTTCTTTGTGCAAATAATTCAATTCACTTTTACTTATATAGCGCCAAATCACAACACAGGTCATCTCAAGGCACTTTACAGAAAAGAGTGGGTTTAGGTCATGTTCTCACATTTATAGAACCCAGCAGAGACCCCTAAGAGTAGTGATGGGTCCATGAGGCGTCATGATGCGTTTCGACACATTGCAAAACTGTATTGATACTGTGTTGATACTGTGTCACTGTATACTGACACCTGCTGGACCTTAAAAATCCCTACAGGCAACCTCATTGACAGACTCAACTGACACTGATTTGATGACCTAGTATATACAATAATATACTGCTCCAAAAAATAAAGGGAACACTGTCCCTCAAACTGTCCACTTAGGAAGCAACACTGATTGACAATCAATTTCACATGCTGTTGTGTGATTTTGTTGTCAGCACATTCAACTATGTAAAGAACAAAGTATTTAATAAGAATATTTCATTCAAATCTAGGATGTTTAGTGTTCCCTTTATTTTTTTTGAACAGTATATAATTTAAGTCATTGTATTTTATATTGTATTATTTCATATCTTCATTTTAATTTCAAATATCGATATTTTTAGATACAGTCAATAAATAATGTGAACATGTATCGTAACGTGAAAATCTAAGTGAACGTGTTGTGAATGAGGATGCTTGTGGACTGGGATTTTTTTTTTTTTTTTTTTTACAAATTTTTATTAAAAACAAAAAAGCTTTTCCAACGGTTTGAAATTCAGTCGGTTACGCTTTTTTGACAACTTCTCCAGCTGTAGAAACCACCCGCTCACACGGTAAAGATGAGGCTGGAGTACAGATAAATTGTAAAAGAGGTTTGGATAGATGGTCTTTTGGTTGTCCCAGTATCTTATAGGATCCTGGGACCTGGCAATATTGCCTTCTGCTGTAGAATGTGTAAATGATGAGGCAAGTTGGTCTCAAGCAGTTTATTACACAGGACCTCTCAAACAGAACTCTTTACTTATATACTCAGGTCCTTCTGCATATCAAAAGGTCACATTGCATTCACATAAAAGATCACATTGCATGCACTTCCTTAATCCTTAACACCCCCTCACAGTCTCTGCCACACAAAGGATCCTCCAAGCTGTCTCTGACATACAAAAGATCACATTTCACAGCTTCCTGTTATCTCCAAGGAAACTCTGCCCTTTGTTCTTATCAAAGATGCTGCTCATTATGTTTTGGCCATGTGCGGCCACACCACCCCCCTCGAGCATATTGGATCGAACAAAAGAATAACAGTCTGTATGCTGAATCATTACACATCAATCCACATGCTGCTTGGGCTTCAGTCTTCTCCCGTATCTGCTGTAACCAGGATTCACCGCCTCCGCGGCGCTGTCATGCTGGGGAGCTGCTGTCTGGGGGTGAAAACCTTTTGTCTGTCCCTGTGGGTGTTCTGGGGAAATTCTACTCTGGGAAGCTCCCCGTGGGGGTCTTCCACGCCGAGGGGCCCTTGCCAACAGCACTTGCTCGTCCGCCACCACAAAAGCGGGTTTGAGTCTGTTTATGCCAACCTTTTCCCTCCTACCCCCCAAATCTAGCAAAAAATGCTTGTCCCCTTTTTCCAACACTCTGAACGGTCCATCATAAGGTGGTCGCAGTAGGGGGCGATGCGTGTCATGTCTGACAAAAACAAACTCCACGTTTTTCAAAGTTTTAGGCACAAAAACACGCGGAAAGCTGTGATGAACGGGGCCCGGCGGCGTGCCTGTGTCAATGCTACGCTGCAACAGCTGAGACGGGGAGCTGCCTGGCGCAGGATTATCCGGGAGAAACTCCCCGGGCAGCCGAAGTGGCTGCGCAAAAACGAGTTCAGCTGGGGAAGCTTCTAAGTCTTCTTTAGGCGCAGAACGCAACCCTAATAAAACCCACGGTAGCTTGTCTACCCAATTTGCATCCGTCAGTGACGCCCTGAGAGCCACTTTCAATGACCTATGAAAACGTTCGCATAACCCATTAGCCTGAGGATTGTACGCGGTTGTGCGGTGAATTGTGACACCCAGGCTGCAGGCCATTGCTGACCAAAGTTCGGAAACAAATTGAGGGCCTCTGTCGGACGTAATGTCCGACGGGACTCCAAAACGCGCCACCCATGCTGTTAAAAACGCGCGCGCTACCTCCTCGGCTGTGGTTGACGCCAGTGGAACCACCTCCGGCCATCGCGTGGTGCGGTCCACCATTGTCAGAAGGTGCGTGCACCCCTGTGATGGCGGGAGGGGGCCCACGAGGTCCACGTGAACATGGTCAAACCTCTTAGCCGGGATGTGAAACGGCTCCAAGGGAGCTCTCGTGTGTCTGTGTACTTTGGCTCATTGGCACGCCATGCAGGCTGCTGCCCACTCTTTCACCTGTTTGCGAAGACTCGGCCACACAAATTTCTCTCCTACCATCTTGATTGACGCGCGCACTCCCGGGTGCGCTAAGGAATGAACCGAGTCAAACACACGGCGGCGCCACGTGGCGCGGTCGCCCCGTGGAGACATCACAGATTAGGGGGGGCATACCGTCTTGCAGCACCCTGCTCTCCAGCCTTAAACCTGTTGGTCCAGACTGGAGCGCGCGCACATCCGCGTCACTAACCTGCTCCGCGGCCATGGCTGCGTAATATATCCCCACGCGGACCGGGGCCGCCACGGCGCGTGAGAGGCAGTCTGCCACTACATTCCGTTTACCCGAGACATGCTGAATATCCATAGTAAACTCTGAGATCGCGGCCAGCTGTCTCTGCTGCCTGTTCTGAAACCTTGGCCATCGCGAATGTTAGTGGCTTGTGGTCAACGAACGCGGTGAAACAGCGCCCTTCCAGCCAGAACTGGAAGTGGCGAATAGCCAAGTGGAGAGCCAGCAACTCCCTGTCAAACGCACTGTATTTACGTTCACTATCGCGCAAAGTCCTGCTGAAAAAGGCCAGCGGTTGCCAGTGTAGAATGTGTAAATGATGAGGCAAGTTGGTCTCAAGCAGCTTATTGCACATTCTCTCTCATGAGCATAGTAGAAAAGAGGACCTCTCAAACAGAACTCTTCACTTATATACTCAGGTCCTTCTGCATATCAAAAGGTCACATTGCATTCACATAAAAGATCACATTGCATGCACTTCCTTAATCCTTAACACCCCCTCACAGTCTCTGCCACACAAAGGATCCTCCAAGCCGTCTCTGACATACAAAAGATCACATTTCACAGCTTCCTGTTATCTCCAAGGAAACTCTGCCCTTTGTTCTTATCAAAGATGCTGCTCATTATGTTTTGGCCATGTGCGGCCACACTACCAGGTATCTCTGTACCTCCTGGATGGCATCAGCTGTGGCACTTTTGGTCTGCCTGCCCACTTCGATGTTGAGATGTTGCCAAAGGTTATCTAAAAAACAACAAAATGGCATTTTAGTACATGATTTCCAAACAACAACAAACAAATAATGCTGAATAACATGGCTGAAGTGGGTGCAGACAGCTGTTGTGAAGATGGTCCCGTCTAAATTGAGACTATGTGCAATGCAAATTGAGTGCCGAATTTGGAGCTGTCTAGTGGATGCAATCATGTTTGGTGCTGCGTTGGTCACAAAACACTTTACTTTATTGGTTATGGCCCAGTCCTCCATCATACCCCTTTTGACTTGGGCCAAATTGTCAGCAGTGTGACTTTGTGGAAAGTATTGCACTCCCAACACAGACGTACACAACTGCAAATTCTCATTAATGTAGTGACAAGTAAGAGCCAAGTACGCCTCCATGTTCACAGATGTCCACGTCAGCTGTTATACTCACTGCCACAGCGTGCTGTACTTCCTTTTTCACTCGTTCCCGTTCCTCCTCGTACTTTTTGGCCACCATTTGTTTGATGATCTGAAAATTACACCAAGTCAAACCAAAAGCAAATCCATATATTTAAATTAAAGATTAAATAAATTGGATATATCAACTACTACTTTAGATAATTTCCACAATCCTTTCTGGTTGGCAAAACATATGAGGGCTGAAGGGCCTGAATCAGTTCCCTGAACCCTTCACTCTCCATAATGCTGAGGGGCTGGCAGTCCTTCAGGATGAAATTGAGCACAGCTTCATCCAGCATCTGCTTCCTGGAAGCTTGATGGTTAAAAATAAAGTAAAGAATAAATTAGTAGGAATTAATTATCAGTAAAGCAACTGTGAGTAAGTAGTAGAAGGGCTGTATACCTGAGTCTATCCTGGGTGTATCCGGGACTTCATTTTCATGCCTGGCCCTATAATGCCTCAGCATTGAGGAGGCGCTTTTGTTTAAATACGACAGCTCTGTCGAACAAATGTGACATTTAGCCTGCAGAAAATATGAAGAGTAAACTAAGAGTCACTTTCAAATGAATTTGAATTCAGATAGATCAAGTGGAAACTCTGAGAGGAACAGGATGAAACAACAAGGAAATCAAAAACAAAGAAAATAATATTTTAAAAATACTATTTTTAAATACCTTATTTTCCGGTATCAGATCAAAATGGTCCCACACGGCGGAAACCGTTCTTTTTCCTTGAGGCTGCTCGTGCTCCATAATTTGTGATAAATTTGCACAAGGACCGTCCGCAACACATACGACAGTCTTTGGGCAAATGCATCCCGTTGACAGATGCGCTTCCTTATAAACGCGGGTGCATCAGTGTTTCGACGCGCCAGCGTCACATGACCGATACAGTACCTGTATCGGTCATGTGACTTTCTTAAAGTGATACGCACCGACACGCACTGACACAGGGTTTCGCTCTATGAGCTCGACGCATGCGCCGACGCATCGGCGTTGCCGGACCCATCACTACCTAAGAGCAAGCACTGCGGCGACACAGGCAAGGAAAAACTTCCCTTTAACGGGCAGAAACCTCGAGCGGAACCATAGCTCATAGAGGACGGCCATCCGACTCAACCGGCTGGGTTGAAAAAAGAGATAAAAAGTAGGAGGCCTGGCAGTAGCTACAATCAAAACAAACATAACAAATACAATATTCAAAGCCAGACATTCCAGTTTCAAGCCTGGTTTGGCTGCACGTGAGAGTGAAGGCCTGGCAGCAGCAACATTTTTAACCATGGGCCTTATCAAAGAGAAAAGATTTCAACTTATTCTTGAATAAAGAGAGAGTGTCTGCTTCCCGAACTGAACTGGACAGATGGTTCCACAGGAGGGGAGCTTGATAACTGAAAGCTCTACCTCCCAATCTACTTCTGGAGACCTTGGGGACCACCGGTAGTTTGGATTTTTGGGAGTGCAGAGCTCTGGTTTGATGATGGGGAACTATGAGTTCTTGCAGATAAGAAGGAGCCATACCATTAAGGGCTTTATAAGTTGGGAGCAATATCTTTAATTCAATTCTATATTTTATTGGGAGCCAATGTAAAGAAGCTAAAACTGGGGTAATGTGATCTCTTCTCCCTGTTCTCATTAGGATACATGCAGCTGCATTCTGAATGAGTTGGAGAAACCTTATGGGCTTATTAGGACAACCTGATAAAAGTGAATTACAGTAGTCTAACCTAGAGGTGATAAAGGCATATACAAGTTTCTCTGCATCTTTGAGACAGGAAGGACCTAATTTTAGAAATATTATGCAGATGGAAGAAGGCAGTGTTAATGGTTTGCTGTATATGAGCGTTTAAAGACGTATCTTGGTCAAAGACAACTCCAAGATTCCTCGCAGAAAATGTAGGAGCCAGTACAATGCCATCTAGTGTTGTTATCTTACTAGAAAGAATACTTCTAGCATGTTTGGGGCCAAGAACAATGACTTAAGTTTTATCTGTATTCAGCAAAAGAAAGTTGTCGTTCATCCAAGTCTTAATATCCTTAAGACACTCCTGGAGTGAATCCAAATGGCTGGGATCATCTGGATAGATGGATAAATATAATTGAGTGTCGTCAGCGTAACAATGAAAATGAATAGAATGCTTCCTCATAATGTCTCCCAAAGGCAGCATGTATAATGTAAACAGTACTGGTCCAAGTACCGATCTCTGCGGAACTCCATAGCTAACCGTGGTCTGGGTAGAGGACTTGTTATGGACATGAACAAACTGGGAACGGTCTGATAGATGAGACTGGAACCATCTTAGCGTTGTTCCTTTCAAACCAATTCGCTGTTCAAGTCTCTCTAGCAGAATATGGTGGTCAATGGTGTCAAAGGCAGCACTCAGGTCCAATAAGACAAGGACGGAGACAAGTCCTTTGTCAAATGCCACAAGGAGGTCATCGGTAACTTTCTCTAAGGCTGTCTCTGTGCTATGGTGTTTCCTAAAACCTGACTGAAATTTCTCAAATATAGAATTATTTTCTAAAAAAGTGCACAGTTGATTGGTGACTACTTTTTCGAGGATCTTAGAAAGGTAGGGGAGGTTAGATATAGGTCTATAATTGGCCAAAATCCCAGAATCAAGCGAAGGTTTTTTAAGTAGAGGTTTAATTACTGCCACTTTAAAAGACTGCGGTACAGGTCCTATCAATAGAGGCATATTAATTATGTTCAAAAGCGGGGGACTAATCAGAGATAGCGATTCCTTCAGGAGTCTAGCGGGGATTGGGTCTAAGAGACAGGCAGTTGGTATAGAGGCTGACACTATTAGGGCTAGATCAGAATGACTAATATGAGAAAATTCAGAAAAGTGGAGTTCTGAGCCTGTGGATACAGCAGTGTTGGGCAGAGGCTTGGTATTTTTAAGGGGGCTATTTTTTGTAATAATATTCCTTATACTGACAATTCTATCATTAAAAAAATTCAAAAAGTCATCAGCACTAAGAGTTGGAGGAATGTAGGGATCTATGCCATTTTGGCTCTTGGTTAGCTGAGCCACAGTGTTAAAAAGAAACCTATGGTTTTTATTTTCTTCTTTCAAGGATGCATAGTACTGTTGCCTAGTACTACAGAGAGATTTCTTATAGGTGATAAGGCTGGCATTCCAGGCTGAACATGATTCTTCTGTCTTATTTGTACGCTAAAGCCTTTCACAGAATCTAACTTTCTGTTTTAACTCACGAGTGTGGGAGTTGTACCAAGGAGCTAATCTCCTATTTTTAATAGTTTTCTTTTTAAGAGGGGTTATGGAGTCAAGCGTTGTCTGCAGTGAGGCTTCAGTACTATCAACTAAGAGGTCTAATTCTAATGAATTCAAGCAGTCAGCGCTGTCCTCTGCTATATTGAGACATGGTAATAAAGGGGATTAATAGAAGGGATTAATTCTTTAAAGCGAGCCACAGCACTATCAGGTAAGTATCTGGTAACTATATTTCTGCTTGATGCTGTAAAATCGGATAACACAAATTTGAAAGTTATCAAGTAATGGGTCAGTCAGTGTAGGATTTTGAGGGATGACAAGCAGCTCATCAATTTCTATACTATAGGCCAAGACCAGGTCAAGGGTGTGATTATGATGATGAGTTGGTTTATTAACACACTGAGAAAAAAACAGTTGAATTTAAGAGGGAGAGAAATGCTACACTATGACTATCATTATCAACGTCTATATGAATATTAAAATCACCAGCTATGATAATCTTGTCTGAACTGAGGACTGAGGCTGTATAAAAGCAATGTGCTATGGTCAGAAGTTCCGGGTCTCGATGTATGGGAATCAAGGAATAAAACAGAAATGCACAGAGACCCGGGATTCTTCTTTTGCTGTAAATTATGTTGGAGAAGGAATAAAGTTTCTATGTTGTCCAGCTTGTTGCCTTGCCTGCCTCCTTTCTCCACAATGCAAAGAATTTTCCTCTCTAATCTGTTATTGTGCTGTTTAGATCAATGTTTGGTCAAAAATAAGCAAGCTAAAATTTGATAGGCTTAAGTAACTAACTGGTGAGGTTTTTTTTAAATCCAGTTTAATCTAGTTCCATGTTGACTTTGTCAAGATTTTAAATGGGATTCTTTTTTTTTCTTTTTTTTTTTTTTGAGCAGCTGTACAGCCCAGACTCCATGCCAACACTGGAAGGACACAATGATTTTATTTTATTTTTTAAGTTTTTCATTAATGGTTTTAGGGTGTGGAAAAAGTTGTTTAACTGGAATGATTGATAACAGTTTTAACCACTGATCTCAGCTTATTGATATTTGTAATTCATGTTCATCGTGAAATTTGAGTATCTCATGGGCTTTTCTATGTGCAATAATTTCCCTATTGTGGGACTAATAAAGGTTTCTTATCTTAGGTTTATCTAAGTATTCTCTCAATGTGTAATAAATCTAAATGTAACATTAAAAGCAACTTCCTTCTAACTACTGTGTGATTACTGAAGGTATTTACTCAGGTAAAAGCCAAGATAAGCTTGTTAGAAGCATCTTTTAGACTGTTTGACTTACTTCAGGTTACAACTACAAATGCAGGTGAAGTTGGCCTGCTATGTGTCTTGGCCTTTATTGGTCGACAAATATTTGTAGAGATAAGATGAGGAGCTGAGTTGGTAAGGAAAGGTTCAGAAAATGTTTTGGCACACCTAAAAAAAGTGTGTAGGACATGTCCAAGGGCTACAAGACCGGCCCGGACAGGCGGGAGAGCTAATGACACTCATGCCTGTTCCTCCTGTGACCTGGATAAATGACAAAAAATGGCTGGAAGGAATCTTGGACCTGTGAAGAGGATAGTGGTGACTAGTTATGTTGATAATCTGGCACGGACTGATGGGACAGAGTAGGTTTGAGAAACAGATGATTGGGGGGAAAGGGAAACTCAGCCCCAGACACACATGAATCCACTCCTTAGGAATCATTGCTCTCCACTGTTGCCTCTGCAGATGAGACACAGATTATTCTGCTGCTGAGGCAGCAGCACTGAGTTTTCCATACATAAATTCTTATGAATTGAATTTTCCTTTATCACTCTCTCTATATATATAATTCAAGAAATCTGTCTGTCACGATGTCACAATCATAGGACTTTGTGTTGCCATGGTAATCATGTCAAAGATCATGATCAAGGCAGGCATCACTGAACGAGTGGTGACATCAAAGAGCAAAGGCAGGTTTCATAAGATTTGCTATGACATCAAAGATCAAAGGCAGGCATCACTGCATGACATCATCAAAGATCAATGGCAGGCATCACTGAACGAGTGGTGACATCAAAGATCAATGGCAGGCATCAATGAACGAGTGGTGACATCAAAGCTCAAAGTCAGGTTTCACCATGGTTACTGTTGCCACTAACCATGTCAAAGATCAAAGGCAGCCATCACTAAACGAGTAGTGACATCAAAGATCAAAGGCAGGCATCACTGAACGAGTGGTGACGTCAAAGATCAAAGGCAGGCATCACTGAACGAGTGGTGACATCAAAGATCAAAGGCAGGTTTCATAGGACCCGCTATGACATCATCAATTATCAAAGGCAGGCATCACTGAACGAGTGGTGATGTCAAAGATCAAAGGCAGGCATCACTGTATGACATCATCAAAGATCAAAGGCATCACTGCACGAGTGGTGACGTCAAAGATCCAAGGCAGGCATTACTGAACGAGTGGTGACGTCAAAGATCAAAGGCAGGTATCACTGAACGAGTGGTACAAAGATCAAAGGGAGGCATTACCATGGTTACTGTTGCCATGGTAACCATGTCAGAGATCAAAGGCAGGAATGCAGAAATGCTTGCTTACACTTGCTTTCTACGGGTATGCAGAAATATTTGCTTATACTTGGCTTCTACGGGCATGCACTAGTTATTCTAATTCTGAATTATCAATATAAAAATAAAGGATTATGTGCTTCCCAGTGTTTGGATGAAAACATTATTTAATAGTTCACTTTTAAGATAAGAGATAAGATAAGATAAGCCTTTATTAGTCCCACAATGGGGAAATTCCAGGATTGCAACAGCACAGGGATAGCAACACTCAGAGCAACAATCAGAAGGCAAGAGAAAAAACAAGAGCAGCAAGTATACATATGTACATACGTATACGTATATATATATATATATATATATATATATATATATATATATTTTTTCTCCCCTCCTCTCGTCTGCCTTCCTGACCTATTCCCAGCTTTGCAATGTTGCGTTTTTGTCTGTGTTTAGTCGCTCTTCTTCTGCTGAATCTTAATCTAAATGGAAATTATGGATTTGGAAGCGGCTTAAATGTGCTATTGTCACTATTTTTCAACAAGAATCGGGCCAAGGGGGAGCCCAAGAATTGGAACCTGCGAGGAGACTCATGGACATTGGAATTCATGCGTCTGTGGAAACATTATTGGTTATGATCTCAGGACTTCTATTTTTGGCTGTGAAGTTCCCTGATGCATCAGAAATTGAAGGAAGGTGAGAGAGCTGATCAAAGCGGACCCGGCAAGCTCCTTCATCAAATTCGACCAGTTGGGGAAGGCACGAGTAGTGGCAAATGGTGAACTGAATGACAGTGATTCAGTGGAGGAATACATCTGGAGCCCTGTGCTTTCCATGGAAAAACAGTTTAAGCCTGCACATATGAAAGCACAGAATTGCACGGGTGAGGACAAATTCTATTCTCTGAGTGCACTGTGCTGATTTGATTTGACCTTGTTTGGTGCCCCGTGTTTACATTCCTCCTGATTAAGATAAGCGGAAGGACCGGCTCTTAACCCAAACAATCGACAATCAGTTGTTGTCGTATCAGTAGATTTGGACCCTCAAGGACAGTGCCCATGTGCCTTCTGCAAGCAAGAGAGATAGACTCTGGACTTGTTTATAAGTCACATGATTATAACATCTATCCACTGCCAGGAGGCGCCCTCTGCTGCTCACTAACAACTGTCACATCTACACTACACAATGCATACAACATTACATGCATACAATACACTGCCTCTCAACTTTTGTGTGTGATCTCCTGCTAAATGTCTGCTAAATGTGCATTGAGGGTTTTTTTTGCCTGCAATCAAAATTTCGCTCACTTGTCGAGTGCCATTTTGATAAAACATGTTTTTTTCTCTCGCCTACTGTGTCATATCCATTCCCTCTTTCTTTTTTTCCTTTCTTCTTTATGACTGGCGCCTAGCGGCTGCCCCGGCCTTGGATGCGCTCTGCAGAGCGTGCCCAAATGCCAAATCACGTTTCGTTACCTTGTATTCATACATGTGTAATGACAATAAAGTTGAATCTCAATCTCAATATATATATATATATATACACTGTATATATATATATATATAGACAGTGCGGAGCATTGTAGCTAGATGGGATATATATATAAATATATAAACAGTGCGGAGCATTGTAGCTGGATGGAATAAATATATGAGTATATAAACACAGTGCGGAGCATTGTAGCTAGATGGAATAAATATGTAAATATATAAACACACACAGTGCGGAGCATTGTAGCTAGATGGAATAATATGTAGATATACAGTATAAACACACACAGTGCGGAGCATTGTAGCTAGATGGAATAAATATATGAATATATAAACACACAGTGCGGAGCATTGTAGCTAGATGGAAATTAAATATGTAGATATATAAACACACAGTGCGGAGCATTGTAGCTAGATGGAATGAAACAGCACAACCGTCTACTTAGTTATCCTACATGGTATGATTATGTACCCATACATATTCTCACCCTCCATAGCGGCCAGTATTTTCCTAGTTGTATACCGGAGGGGACCATTGTGTAAGTCTATTGCGTCTTTTGCATTCAAAACTATTAGGTTGTCACGTCTTTTTGCTATCTCTGCGAGCAGCCCTGCTTAGGTTGTACAGTGGCATGTACTGTGAACTTAAATTTAAATGTAATGCAAAGCCCTCTGCTTTTGTGTTGAAGATGATTAATTTCGCTACCTCTGCATGCTTATTGTTGTGTGCCAGTGTTTATTTTCCTGTCAGGCAGATTTCTTCTTTTTTTTCCCTATTTTTGGAGGAGATTGTATCTCTTTAGGAGCTTTATAGTATTTACAGGATGTCAACACTGAAACCAGTGAGTCAGACTCATAGGCTCCCACAGTGTTGTGTAACCCTCATACTGACCACGCCCTTTTTCTCCCTGTGAACAGCAGACAGGGGCCCACATTTTATATTATCTTCATTTTTAACAACCAACAAAGCGACATATTTATCATTTTACTGTCAGAGGGAAAGAAGTTCTGTAATGAAATTTTATCTATTGTGTCTGTGTGTATGTGTTTTGCCACACTGTAAAAAAAAAAAGAAACATTTCATCTACATGAGTATAAGCGTCTTAAGTGTTTTACAGTGTAGTGGCACCCACCCCTTCATCATTTGAGCCAATCCAAAAAACAAATCTACGTACATCAGGAATGTTTTCAGGGCTGTTGGTCTGCTCTGTCACACCACTGTCACCTTGAACATGAAAAATAAGACTGGATTTATGCTCCACCCCTGTCTATGCACATATGAGGCACCTATGATTTGGAAAAGGTCAGCACACACCTGGTTGTATATGTACTTCAATGTTTGCGTATACTTGGCTAGGCCAAGCTTTTTGACAAATATGTATAACCATCATCTGCAGTTTCACCCCAGCCCGATAGGTACAGTCGTGAAAAAATTAGGACACCCTGTATAAGCCTCTGTGTGTGTGTGTGTGTGTGTGTGTGTGTGTTTTACATATTTGGACATATGGATATTTAATATCAATGTCAAAAATACTAGAGATTCATGTAATACAACTAAACAATAAAAATGAAGACTTTTTTCAAATTTTCTGTAAAATGTAATTCTAAACAAATGGTGAGGAATAAATTAGGACACCAGCCATCTTTTTTAGAACACCCCCACATTCATTCCCACTTTCAATGGCTAAAATAAATGTTAAAAAATGTAAATAAAAACAAAACCAAGGTTAGACAAAGATATGTGAACATTTCTTAATAAAGAACTGAATATTTAATGGAGTGTCCTAATTTTTTCACGACTGTAGCATTCTTCTTCCTTTTGCCTTCAGTGAGAGCAATCGCATTTTTTTTTCCTCCCTCCTTCTATCCTGCCTTCCTGACCTAATCCCAGCTTGCTGCGTCTGAGTGAGTGTCTGTGCCGTCTCACCATCTTGCTGATCTCAACCCAAATGGAAAATACAGAAAATGGATATAAGCTGGGCTTTAAACGCAATTGACACCACCTTTTCAAACAGAAAATTGGGCCCGGGGGAGCCCAAATGTGGAGAGACCCATGGATTGGAACTCATGTGTCTGTGTGATTTGACTGAGGATGTGGAAAAACATCTACCTGTTTTGGCTACGATCACAGGATTTCTGCCGATTGGGCTTTGGAGTTCTCCTGGTGTATCGAAAATTTAACTGGAGGAGCTAATCAAAATGCGGACCCGGCGGAGCTGCTTCTCAATAATTCGACCAGATGGGGAGTGCACGAAGTAGCGGCAAATGACCAACATGGAATTTACCATCTGCATGCACTGTAGAGAGATGGACTCTTATCGGACATGTTCATCTGTGTTTAGAAGGGGAAACATCTGGAGTCGCTTCGTGCTCTCCAGGGAATGATATGAATTTAAAGCCAGTGAATGTTAATTTGAATTGTAAGCTCAGAATATGACAATAGGGAAATCCTATACTCCTATACTCTGTCTGAGCAGATTCGGCCTTGATCGGCGCCCCTGGATAACTCACTCCTCCAGAGTTGAGATAAGCGGATGTGTCAGCTGGCTCGCTAACCCAAACACCGCTGCTGTGCAATAAACAGAACTCTTCAGGGACAGCGTTCATGAACTATAACATCTATCGTTGCCTAGGAGACTATTTGTTGTGCTCCAGTAACTGATACACTCAACACTGCACACACACTGATATCATCATACTGATATACACACACTGCTCTCTCCCTGCTGTGTGATTTGTCTACTAAATGTCTGCTAAATAAGCACTGAGGGGTTTTTTGCCTGCAATCAAAATTTCGCTTACTTACTCAAGCGTCAATTTGATAAAACATGTTTTTTTCTCTCGCCTACTGTGTCATATCCACTCTCTTTTTTTCCCCTTTCTTCTTTATGACTGGCGCCTAGCGGCTGCCCCGGCCTTGGATGCGCTCTGCAGAGCGTGCCCAAATGCCAAGTCACGTTTCGTTACCTTGTATTCATACATGTGTAATGACAATAAAGTTGAATCTCATCTCATCTCATCAGATGCACTGATGTGTCAGTTTGTTCACCGGCTATACAAAAGAGAAGACAAACAAGAGCCACGTGCATAGTTTTTAGAGCCATCTATAGATTTTTGGGTCAAACATAGCTAGTAAAGAAGTTACGATGCAGTGGGTGGTGTCATGCCTGTTCTGTTCTACACTCCAGTCCAGAAGGTGGCAGAAATGCACCTATAAGTTGCTTGCCATCCGCCATTAAACAATAGGAGAAGAAGTAGAAGATGAAGCCACGTGCATATCGACAATGGCGACTGTACGAAGTTGAGAAAAGGAACTCCTGCGTTTACTACTTTTACTGCTAATCATCTTTATTTCTCTGGTCTCATCTTCTCGTTTCTTTTTAATTCTTTGTCTTCTGCTTTGCTTTTGTCTATGTACAGTATGTTGTGTTGACAGAGCCACCTTTTTGAACAGCAAGTTCAGTCTTGCGCATGTGTAATCAGGGTGGCAGCCAATGTGGTCACAAAATTTGGGCTGCACCCGCTCAGCCTCAGAAGGACTGTATGGAGCCTAGCAGACTGGAGAGGATGACAAACATTACATCACACATGTCTCACTCTCAAGTAGACGTGCAGAGCAGGGTGAAGCATAAATCCATTTTAAGAATTTTAGAGAATTATGTTAAGGATACTGGCGATCTGTCCAGGGTGTACCCTGCCTCTCGCCCAAAGATGCTGGGATAGGCTCCAGCCCCCCTGCGACCCAAAAAGGATTAAGCGGAAGAAGATGGATGGATGGATGGATGTTAAGGATAAGGGATAAGGACTTGTACTTATACTTAGTGCTTTTCTAATGTTTACTTTATAGTACAGTTCAATATGTCCATATTTTTAAGTTTGTTGGATTTTTTGGAGAGTTGCAAAGCTGTACATTTTTGAAAAATATAGAGGTTTATGAATCAGAAAACCAATGTTTCCATTTGCCCAGAAGTCTGGATAGCACCTATATTGGATTTTTAAAATGGCAGTCCTAAAACAAATATTTTTCGATATCACAGGATCTGTGTGATATAGAGTCTTGATTCTAAAGGCTAAATATACTTTTTAGGGGCAAGTAATACCATAGTACTAAACATATCATGACAGAACCTACTTTAGACCATTTGTAGATGACACCTGAGCTGTCATGCCTGTCAGCAGAGTTTAAGAGTCAGTTTGGTATCCAAAGTGGCAAGGCAACAGAGCACCATGACCTTGGCTCCAGTGCACTCAAGGAGTATGACACAGTTGACAAGATCAAGGCTACCATCATGAGCCATGGCAATCCATTCGCTACCTAAGGTGACCAGTTGCACAATCTAATCACCCATGCCTACATTTGAGAAGAGTATTGCCACAGATCTTGAATGTTGATGTCACTGGTCAGAAGCTATATGAAGACTACATGTCAGAACAAATCAATGGCGATGTCAGCCTGTGGGCACCAGTGACAAAACAAAACAACCAGATGTACATGTGTGGTAACAAGAAAACCACCATGAAGATCTGAGATCAGACTGTAGACCTGAAGGAGACCAAGGATCTGTATGGGAGCCTCATGGTCCTTGCAAGGTCCAGCAGAGACATAGACCAGAAGCATGCAATCAGCCACTATGAATTCACCTTGACACCAAGGGCACTGTTCACACCGTTGTCATGCACTGACAAATCTAAGTTGATCCACTTCTGGAGAAGATGGCAAGAGAAGAGCCATCCTGTGATGAGCAATGAACAACATGTGCTGTGCAGCAAGGCGCAAAACCCATGGATGTAGCATTCAGTGATCAACAACCATGTCAGAAAATTGCACTAGTGGACGGCATGGCGCTTATCCAGAAGTTGATCAAGAAACCAGCCACAGTCGTGACTGTAAATGACCTCAGTGAGTTCTTCAATGCAAGGTTGATGTCCTTGACTAAGGAATATGATGATATCATTTTGGTGTTTGACATGTACAAGTCTGAGTCACTGAAGAATGCTACAAAAGAGAAAAGGAGGCAAGAAAAGGACCCCACCCAATACCAGGTCAATTTATTTATTTATTTAGCGAATGCAAAGTCCTTAAGCCAAGCAGTTGCCTCCTGGTTTGCTGTATGGAGGGTGTGTAATCCTCCTTCCAGTCTTTGGAGCGGGCAAGCCTCTATGATGTGTTCCATAGTTTGCTCCTCTCCACATGCGCACAGTGGGCTAGGGCTACTGCCCCATCTGTGAAGGCTGGCCAAGCAGGGGCCATGTCCAGTCCTGAAGCGATTGAGTGTAGACCACTGTCTCCTTGGGAGGTTGGTGCCCGGGACCTGTTGGTTGGGGTTTATCACCAGCTGTTTGTTTGGGACCTCCTTGGTCTCCCATTCCTCTTGCCAAGCTGTCTGGATGGTAAAGTCAGCTGGGGGAGGGTTTTTCCAAATCGGCCGTCTGGATGAAAGTCGGGCAGTGGGTGGGGTGTAGATATCTGCATGGATTGGTAAGTGAGGAAAATCTTTAACTTTTTGGAGCATCCTTTGAGTTAATGCTGCTCGCCGGATGTGTGGAGGGGCTATGTTTGACAGTACAGAGAGCCAGGGGAGTGGTGTTGAGCGGATTGTTCCAGTTATAGTTCTCATGGTTGAGTTGAGCTGGGTGTCTACATGGTGTGTGTAAGATGACCTGGACCAGACAGGGGCACAATATTCTGCTACAGAGTATGAAAGGGCCAGTGCTGAGGTGCGCAGGGTGGAGACTGCCGCCCCCCATTTTGCACCAGCGAGCTTGCAGAGCAGGTTGTTTCGTACTTTCACCTTAGCAGCCGTCCACTTTAGATGTTCCTTGAAGGATAAGGTCCTATCAAGGGTCACTCCAAGATAAGTTGGATTTGGGGCATGCTTAAGCTTGAGTCCGCTCAGGTGGATGTTTAGTTCTCTGGCAGCTTTTGCATTGTGGAGATGAAATACACTGGAGACGGTTTTTGCTGGGCTTGGTTTTAGGCGCCAGATTTTGCAGAACTGGTCCAGTTTAGCAAGATCTTCCGTGAGCACCCGTTCCAGTGGTTCAAAGTCTGGTGCTTGGAATGCCAGACAGATGTCGTCTGCATAGATGAATTTGCGGGATTTTGTAGTAGGCAGGTCGTTTATGTAGAGGTTGAACAGAGTTGGAGCTAGAACTGAGCCTTGTGGGAGTCCGTTTTTCTGCATTCTCCATGCACTTGTGTTCTGACTGAGGTGGACTCTGAACCTTCGGTTGGTCAGCAGCGTTTTTATAATTGCTGTTGCCCAAGCAGGGATCGCCTTTATAAGTTTCAGGAGGAGGCCTTTGTGCCAGACCGTATCATAGGCGGCTGTAAGATCGAGAAACACAGCCCCTGTCTTCAGTCTGCTCTCGAAGCCATTTTCAGTGAAGGTGGTTAGAGCCAGTACTTGTTCTCCTGTACTGCGGTCCTTGCGGAAACCTGCTTGATCCACACTTAGAATATCCTCTATTTCTGGGGAAATGCGTTGCAGTATTAGGCGCTCCATGATTTTGTAAGGAACGCTGAGTAGGGAGATTGGGCGGTAGCTTGCTGGTAGTTTGTGGTCTTTGCCAGGTTTTGGGATGGCAATGACCTTTGCTGCCCGCCATTTCTTTGGGATCGAGTTCGTTTGTGTGATCCTTGTGTAGAATTGTGTCAACCAGGTTAGGGCTCGGGGGCCAAGATTTTTCATGAATTCTGGGAAGATGTTATCGTATCCTGCTGCCTTTCCACATTTCAGGCCCTGTAGGACTTTCTCCAGTTCAGCAGCCTCGAAGGGTTCAGGGTTCGTTTCCTCTACAGGCATTTTTTGGTGTTTTTTTAGCTCAGTTGTAACTGCTGTTCTGGTGTCTTTGTCTTGGGGTGCTTTGGCGATAGTCAGTAGGTGGGATGCAACTTGGTTGGGTGTGACGGATGCTCGGCTTTGGCTAGGGGGCTTCTGTGCAGCTCCTAGGCGACGGATGAGGCTCCAACATTTCCTGCTAGAGTGGGTAAAGCTCCGGTCAGCAACTGTCTCCTCCCATTTCTTTCGCCGGGCTGTATTTAGCGATTCGATGAGATGGTCTGCTATCTCTGGGTCCCCTGATGTTTGATAGGATTGTAGGAGGGCAGCACTTTCTCCGTCCAAACATGGGACATAGAGGAGTCGGTAGCCTCGTGGGATTGCAGTATGGGCAGCCTTGAAGATTGCGCTGCAGAAGCGGTTGTATGCTTCATCTACAGTGATGGTGTGGAGTGGGATGGTAACAACGCTCTGGTCCAGAGTTTCACTGAATTTCTTCCAGTTGGCTTTGCGGAAGTTCCAGCGCATCTTCCTTGGGCTGTATATGACTGGAAGTTGTAGGCCAATGTGTACAAGCAGGGGCCGGTGTTGGCTGTGTGGAAAATCATCAAGAATGAGGATCTGTGTAGGATATGGCTCCCCATTCAAAGAGCTGACCCAACACAGGTCAGGAGAATAGTCCTTCTTCCACCTAGCAGAGTGGAAGGTTCCTCTTTGTTTGGGGTCGTATATCAAAGCGAGGTCATTTCTGGATGCCCAGTCTGAAAGTACCTCCCCATCACTGTCCACTGCTGGGTACCCCCAGTCAGGGTGATGGCTGTTAAAGTCCCCCACATAGATGGCAGGGTGGGGTAGGGTGGGTAAGACCTGCAGATCCCAGTTGGCATTAGGGGGCTTGTACACATTGACAATATGGAAGCCACCAATGATTATGGTGTCTGAGAAATGTGTTGTTATCAGGTGATTTGCTTCAACTATGTCAGAACGCACATAGGTGGCACGTCCATGTTTAGCATGTAGAACATAGCACAGGAGGTCAAAGCCTTTGATGGTGAAGCGGCCAGCTTCCTCTGTGCCAATATGAGTCTCTTGGAGGCAGATTACATCAATTGAATGTTGGAAGGCGAGGACTTCAATAAGGCTTCGCTTGGCTGCAGATAGGCCTTCAACGTTTAGTTGTAATATGCGAAGGGCAGATCCTACCACAAAGTGCTCTTGGGGCTGTTTGCTTTCGGCTTTAGGACTGTGACTAGGATTCTTCTTTGACTTGGCACAGAGGCGTCGTCTCTTCGAATTTAGTCTGCTGGTAGGATCATTAGCTTCCCCAGGCGATCATTAGCTTCCCCAGGCGAGCCCGGGTACTGGCGGAGGGCGCGACGAGAACGCTGATCCATTGCCCCCCATGGATCAGCGTCCCCCTGGCCCACCAGGTCAATGATGACACAAACACATTCCAATGAGGCAGTTCCGCTCTCATGACAAAACCAAATCTGATCTCACCGAGGATCTGGCAGCAAAAACTTTGCAATACAACAATGACTCGCCCAAGGGTTGCTTCAGGATACACCAGAAGCAACAGCAAACTGCTGTTTGAGGACAACAACCATGAAGAAGCAGACACACTGCTGATTCTTCAAGCAGTGCTAGCCATCCATTGCAGTCCACAAGATGCACAGTTGAGATTCTTCTCCACTGACACAGATGACCTGGTGTTGATCATAGCAAATTATGACCTCCTTGTGAAGAACACATCCATTTCAATGGCTTCTGGAGTTATCCAGGTAAAACCAATATGGATGGCTTTAGGTCCCGAAAGAGCCAAGGCTTTGCCACCCTTTCATAAATTCATAGAAGCAGACAATACTGGGAGGATCTCTAGAAAAGGCAATGTAACCTGGATGCAAATCTATCTCAAAGCAAATCCTGACATCCTCAAGGCCCTGAAAATTTTGTCAGATGCCAATCAAGTTAATGAGAATACAGTGTCTACTTTAGTGACATCCAAGTGTTCTGCATATGTACCAAACACTGAGACCATCCCTGAACTACAGTGGGGCAAAAAAGTATTTAGTCAGCCACCAATTGTGCAAGTTCTCCCACTTAAAAGATGAGAGGTCTCCAATTTTCATCATAGGTATACCTCAACTATGAGAGACAAAATGAGAAAAAAAAAATCCAGAAAATCACATTGAAGGATTTTTAATGAATTAATTGGTAAATTCCTCAGTAAAATAAGTATTTGGTCACCTACAAACAAGCAAGATTTCTGGCTCTCACAGACATGTAACTTCTTTTTTAAGAGGCTCCTCTGTCCTTCACTCGTTACCTGTATTAATGGCACCTGTTTGAACTCATTATCAGTGTAAAAGACACCTGTCCACAACCTCAAACAGTCAGACTCCAAACTCCACTATGGCCAAGACCAAAGAGCTGTCAAAGGACACCAGAAACAAAATTGTAGACCTGCACCAGGCTGGGAAGACTGAATCTGCAATAGGTAAGCAGCTTGGTGTGAAGAAATCAACTGTGGGAGCAATTATTAGAAAATGGAAGACATACAAGACCACTGAATCTCCCTCGATCTGGGGCTCCACGCAAGATCTCACCCTGTAGGGTCAAAATGATCATGACAACGGTGAGCAAAAATCCCAGAAACACACGGGGGGACCTAGTGAATGACCTGCAGAGAGCTGGGACCAAAGTTAACAAAAGCTACCATCAGTAACACACTACGCCGCCAGGGACTCAAATCCTGCAGTGCCAGACGTGTCCCCCTGCTTAAGCCAGTACACGTCCAGGCCCGTCTGAAGTTTGCTAGAGAGCATTTGGATGATCCAGAAGAGGATTGGGAGAATGTCATATGGTCAGATGAAACCAAAATAGAACTTTTTGGTAAAAACTCAACTTGTCGTGTTTGGAGGCGAAAGAACACCATACCTACTGTGAAGCATGGGGGTGGAAACATCATGCTTTGGGGCTGTTTTTCTGCAAAGGGACCAGGACGACTGATCAGTGTAAAGGAAAGAATGAATGGGGCCATGTATCGTGAGATTTTGAGTGAAGACCTCCTTCCATCAGCAAGGGCATTGAAGATGAAACGTGGCTGAGTCTTTCAGCATGACAATGATCCCAAACACACCGCCCGGGCAATGAAGGAGTGGCTTCGTAAGAAGCATTTCAAGGTCCTGGAGTGGCCTAGCCAGTCTCTAGATCTCAACCCCATAGAAAATCTTTGGGAGTTGAAAGTCTGTGTTGCCCAGCGATAGCCCCAAAACATCACTGCTCTAGAGGAGATCTGCATGGAGGAATGGGCCAAAATACCAGCAACAGTGTGTGAAAACCTTGTGAAGACTTACAGAAAACGTTTGACCTCTGTCATTGCCAACAAAGGGTATATAACAAAGTATTGAGATGAAGTTTTGTTATTGACCAAATACTTATTTTACCGAGGAATTTACCAATTAATTCATTAAAAATCCTTCATTGTGATTTTCTGGATTTTTTTTTTCCTCATTTTGTCTCTCATAGTTGAGGTATACCTATGATGGAGATTGGAGACCTCTCTCATCTTTTAAGTGGGAGAACTTGCACAATTGGTGGCTGACTAAATACTTTTTTGCCCCAATGTATGATGGTGTGGAGGTAAAAGATCAGGCGAGATGCAACGAGCTGGAAGGTTGCAGAGTTTTATTTTCCTCCAACATAATGAGATGCACTTTGTAGCTCTGTGCACTACTGTGCTGCTGAGGCATGTATAGCAAGCTCTTTTATACATGTTATACAAACAGAGAGAGAATGCATGGCACATTAGCATAGTGATATACATATCAGTCAATACCTATTATTAGCGTGACCAACTGGCGCCCGGACGTCCTCTCCCTACTCCGGGGATGTATAAACAACAGTCCATTGTTCTGGTTGTCTCCTAGGGGCTCTCTGCCCGTATGTGAATGGTTTTCTGCTTCCTGCAGACCTGCTGAGTGTGAGGAATGTCCGTGTAGAGTGTGGTGGGTCACCACAGGCCCCCCCAGAACACTCAGAAGGGACTATGACCCCCCTCCCCCCGGTTGTTTGGGCTCCAGCGTCCGGTAGAACTGTTCTGCTGGAGAGGAATGTCGGAGGGCATGTCAGTGCGTGGGGGGGACGGGGGAGGGGTGGAAGAGACAGTGTGCACCGCTCTGGGTCCCAGCACTTTGAATGGCCATGGATCGTGGGCGCGCGGGGCCGTGCGCGTCGTGTGTAAAGGAACCAACTAGCGATCGGCCAGTTTTAGGGAGTGAGGTGCGGGAAGAGCGCTGGGGAGGAGGAGGGGGAGGGGGGAGGGAGTAAGTGAGTGCCGGCCTGGGACATCAAAGGTGTCT
This sequence comes from Pholidichthys leucotaenia, assembly GCA_020510985.1. Taxonomy (NCBI): domain Eukaryota; kingdom Metazoa; phylum Chordata; class Actinopteri; order Cichliformes; family Pholidichthyidae; genus Pholidichthys; species Pholidichthys leucotaenia. The sequence continues at coordinate 202,994,398 of CM035846.1, forward strand.
GGGCCGCACAAAAATTGCGTGTGGTTCCGCGATAGTGAGGGACTTTCCTGGTCAACCTGGCAGTGATCCGCAGTGGCTGTGAAAAAGTCTCTGACTCCTCTCGTGGCTCGGTCCAGAGCGGATGTAGGGAAGGCGAAAAGGCCCAATTCCCCAAGGATGCGTAGCGGCTGTGAAACAACTGCAGCTGTGTGAGGGACTTGGCGATTTGGCTTTAGGTGCAGACGCAGCCCTAAAGCCATTAGGGACAGCAATCGGCTAAACTCCCATTGTGCGCCGTGGCTGAGAAACCCGTACAAAGTCCTGTGTGCAGGCTGCATGTCTGCTTCAGGTGCGTGAGCAGCCCTGAAGGTTCCGAGGATGGCAATCGGCCGTGTTTCTCAGGCATGTGCAGCAGCGGAGGACGATGTATCAGTCTGTGGAGCCGGTTTGTCCCTGTGCGTGGCGCGTGCTTGGAGCAGTGACCACATAGCTGGAAGTTGCACTGTCCTCGTAATCCTGCGGTGTACATGCGGGGCTTCTGTGCACGGGAGGTCCGCTGTCCGGAGTGAGTCAGGGTCGAGGAGCTTGGTGGAAATCAACGCAGACGGCGCCGATGACTTTCCCCCATTCAGGCTGCTTCCTTCGGTTCGCTCATGTCGCCGTTCATGGTGTGTGTCGGTCCCGTTCCAGAGAGTGTGCTCTGGTGTGGATGAAGAGGATGCCGGTGTCACCATGACACGTCTAGGGTCACCAGTGTGGAGGTAAATGATCAGGCGAGATGCGACGAGCTGGAAGGTTGCAGAGTTTTATTTTCCTCCAACATAATGAGATGCACTTTGTAGCTCTGTGCACTACTGTGCTGCTGAGGCATGTATAGCAAGCCCTTTTATACACGATATACAAACAGAGAGAGAATGCATGGCACATTAGCATAGTGATATACAGTACATATCAGTCAATACCTATTATTAGCGTGACCAACTGGCGCCCGGACGTCCTCTCCCTACTCCGGGGATGTATAAACAACAGTCCATTGTTCTGGTTGTCCCCCAGGGGCTCTCTGTCCATATGTGAATGGTCCTCTGCTTCCTCCAGACCTGCTGAGTGTGAGGAATGTCCGTGTAGAGTGTGGTGGGTCACCACAATGGCACCTTTTCTGCAAACATATGGCAGAAAGTGACAAGCTTTCACCCACCCTAGGAGCTCTCAAGCAGCACATTGCTAGGGTTCATGTCCAGGCCAGAATATGGGGTCAAGCATGCATTGCCCAGCAGGAGTTCCTGGATCCCCAGGAACCTGGACCCTGAAAAAGTTGATTTGATTATGACGTATGTCTACATGCGTCACATGTTTGAATGGACTAAATCATTTTGACATGCGCAGAATTGTTTGACATTTCGGAAATGGTAGAAGAAGAAGCAACTTCCAATGTAAACAAACCTGCTTCGTGCGTCTCTCTTTTTGAAATGGACCTGTATTGTGTTATTCAGACAGTACTTTTGCTTCTGCTGGAACAGAGGGAGACAGCAGGATGACAATCGTTTCACCCCAATTACATACTCCCACCATGTCTTCTGCTAGCTGCTGTAAAGTCGGAAATACGTTATGTCGACGTGTGACTGACGTACAGACGTGCGCAGTAAACATATTTTCTACCTACCCAAACTTTGGAATAAGTGTTTATATGCACACCAATCGGATTAACAATTGGCATAACCCACCTGTCTTGACTGGAAGGAAATTTTGATTCGAAGGAGGGTGTCGGGTCAGAATCTTCAAATTGGCGTGTTTACACGAAGCATTTTTATTCCAGTCGGGATTTTAATCTGGTTACTTGTGTCCTTTTAAACATGGCTTTTGAGATGGTCAGATGTAAGTGTAAAGGGGACTGCTGCTCCTCCAGGTGTTCTTGGAGATCCAAGGATCTGACCTGCACTGACCTGTGTCAGTGTAGCACACAGTGCAAAAAGGATGGGGACTCTCAAAACATGCAGACAGATGACAGTGGTGATGATGATGATGATGATGACTATTAAAGTCAGTCAATAAATTTGTCATGACTGAAAGTATGAAGCTCACGTGGGAGGCAGCAAATACCAGAGAAGACACTAAAACACGGAGTAAAACGTTAAACACAACTTCATTGAAAACACACATGCAGCTGAAGAGAAAAGTGGCGCATGCCGAGGAAATACACAGCCTGTGGGGGTTGAGAAACAAGAGCTGGTTAGGGATGAGGAGTGAGACTGGGGATAATGAATTGAGCAGGGGTTTATCTTACTACAGGTGAGCAGAGAGCTCGGCAGAGGAACCCAGCTAGGAGGTGAGGGAGCCAGCAGGGCAGAGCTGGTGGAGGAAGGAAGAGGAGAAGAGCTGAGGGAGTCTGACCGGGTGGAGGAGGCTGTCCTGGGTGAAGGAGATGAGGAGACAGGTGAGCGCATCACAATCCCGGAGACGCACCGCAGAGATGGAAGCAACCTGGGGAGAGAAGAGGAAAAGGAGGATTAGGTTGAGTTCCTAACGATTCAATTCTAAACTTAGCTTCAGGCAGCAGTATCCAACGAGCCAGTGCAGAAGTGTTCACAAGCAGATCCTTTTAAGCACTGGCAGTGAAAAGGCAGCAGGTGCGTCCACTCACGCAGGTGCATTGATGACCTGCGGAGCCGGGAACCAAGTGGAGAACCTCCCACAGAAAGGGAGAGGGAGAGTGCTTACCCAATCATTACAGTGCCCCCCCTCAGGGGGCACCTCCTGGCGACCCACCGGGCTTGTTGGAGTGAGCCCGATGAAATGCCTGGACCATCCCCTTGTCAAGAAAATTGGAACCGGGGATCCACGATCTCTCCTCCGGTCTGTAGCTTTTCCAATAAACTAGGTACTACAATCCTCGGTCCCAGCGGTGAACATCCAGGATCCTCTGGACGGAATAGGCGGTCTGGCCGTTGAGGACCCGAGGAGGGGGAGACGGCGTCGGGGGGGGGGGGGGGGCAGAGAGGACTGGTGGAGAGGGGCTTGATCTTGGAAACACGGGGTGTATCCGGAGTGTCGGCGGCAGTTTCAAGCTGACTGTCATGTTGTTAATTAGCCTGGAGATGAGAAAGGGACCAAGGAAGCGAGGTGACAGCTTCTTAAGACTCCGTCTTCAGAGGGACTTGATCTGCCGACAACCAGACACGCTGACCCACTGCATATTTGGGCGCCAGGACTGGCCTACGGTCTGCATACTGGCAGTTCCGTTCAGCCAAACAGAGAAGGGCAGCCTGGGTGGATCTCCATAGGTGGTGGCAGCGGTGAGTGTGGGCCCCCATGGATGGCACGGCCACTTCCCTCTCCACCATAGGCAGCAGGGGGGAGTATAAACCATAGACACCTTGAACGGCATTAATCCGGTGGCTGAGGAGACGGCAGAGTTGTGAGCGTCCTCCACCCAGGTCAGATGGGTGCTCCAGGAGGACGGGTTGGAGGAAGCCACACATCTCAGGGTGGCCTCCAGGGATTGGTTAGCAAGCTCAGCCTGCCCGTTACTCTGAGGGTGGTAACCAGAGGTGAGACTGACCGTAGTGTCCAGGGAGCGGCAGAAGGATTTCCAAACTTGGGAGGTGAATTGTGGACCCTGGTCAGACACACAATGTCCAAAGGAATGCCATGCAGGCAGATTATATGAGATGTCAGAAGGTTGGCAGTTTCCGAGGCGGAGGGCAACTTGGGAAGGGGCACCAAATGGATGGCTTTAGAGAAGCGGTCAACGATGGTGAGAATGACCGTGTTGCCCTGTGAGGGAGGAAGGCCCATAACGAAGTCCATGGCTATATACGACCAAGGGTGACTGGGAACCGGCAGGGGGTGTAGGAGACCGGCAGGAGGTGAAGAGTCCGATTTATTCCTGACGCACACTTGACAGGCCTTAACATAGTCTCAAACATCCGTCCGTAATGTAGGTCACCAGAACACTCGCTGCACCAAGCTGACAGTTCGGGAAATCCCGGGGTGACAGGCAAAGTGGCTGATATGCCCCCACCGGATGACGTCACTGTGAAGGCTGGATGGGACAAACAGATGATCGTCAAGGTCCCCCTTGGGGTTTAGGCTCTGTGGATTGGGCCTGCCGGACCCTCTGCTCAATCTCCCACGAGAGGGCGCTGAGAATAGAGGAGGGGGGCACTATGAGCTCAGGAGGAAAAGAGGAGGATGACAGATCGAAAGCAAACTGGCGGGAGAGAGCATCAGGCTTGATATTGCGAGACCCAGGCTGATAGGTGATAGTGAGATTAATCCTTGGGAAGAATAGGGCCCAGCGGGCCTGCCTGGGGTTCAACCTGCAGGCCAACCTTCGGTATTCTAAATTTTTGTGGTCGGTCCACACAATGAAGGGGTGAATGGCTCCCTCCAGCCAGTGCCTCCACTCCTCGAGAGCCAATTTAATGGCTAGCAGCTCTCGGTCCCCTACATCGTAATTCCTCTCGGCCGACATTAACCGTCGAGAGAAATACGTGCATGGGTGGAGCTTCTGATCGGAGGCCAAATGCTACGAGAGGACAGTGCCCACCCCTAAGTCAGAAGCATCCACCTCTACTATGAACTGGAGCTGGGGGTCGAACTGGGCCAAGGTGGGTGTGTTGGAAAACAGGGCTTTCAATTCAGTGAAGGCCCGCTCCGCTGCCTTAGACCACTTAAAGGGCACTTTGGTCGAGGTCAGCTGAGTAAGAGGCTGTGCAACCCTGCTGTAATTTCTAATGAACCTACGATAGAAATTGGCAAAACCCAGAAAGCATTGGAACTGTCTGTGAGTGTGCGGGGTAGGCCAATCAAGCACAGCCCTCACCTTGGCCGGGTCAGCCCTCAGCTCCCCTTCGGCTACAATAACGCCCAGGAAGGAAGTGGAGCGGGTGGAAAACTCACACTTTTCAGCCTTCACAAAGAGCTGATTCACCAGGAGCCACTGTAACACAGCCCAGACGTGGACTGTGTGTTCCTCCAGCGTGCGGGAAAAAAAAATCAAGACACAAAAACAAGCTCAGTCATCCGGGAGAGGCTCAGAGTAGAACCGCTGTTCCTCCACATTGGAAGGCGTCAGTTGAGGTGGTATGGGCATCTAATTAGGATGCCTCCTGGACGCCTCCCACTTGAGGTGTTTCGGGCACAGACCCAGGACTCGGTGGAGAGACTATGTCTCCCAGCTGGTCTGGGAACGCCTTGGTATCCTCTCTGAAGAGCTGCAGCAGGTGGCTGGGGAAAGGGAAGTCTGAGCTTCTCTGCTTGAACTGCTGCCTCCGCGACCCGGACCTCCGGAAAAGCGGTAGAAGATGGATGGATGGACAAAAACGAATTGATTGACCATATCACGGAGGACGTCGTTGATCATGCACTGGAAGACGGCTGGGGCATTAGTGAGCCCAAACAGCATCACTAAGTATTCAAAGTGCCCCAGATGAGTTTTGAATGCTGTCTTCCATTCGTCTCCTTCGCATATGCGGACCAAATGGTATGCATTGCACAAGTTGAACTTAGAAAACACACGTGCGCGCTGAAGGAGCTCGAATCCGGAATTGATCAGAGGCAACAGATATTTATCCTTGACAGTTATTGCGCTGAGCTCACGGTAATCGATGCACAGACGCAGGGATTGGTCCTTCTTCCTGACAAAGAAGAACCCCACCCCAAAAGGAGCCGAAGAGGGCCGAATGAGGTTGGCGTTCAGAGAGTCCTTGATGTAGCTTTCCACAGCCTCCCTTTCTGGCCCAGAAAGACTGTAGAGCCAACTGGACAGCAGCTGTGCCCCCGGGAGGAGATTGATAGCACAGTCATAAGAGCGGTGTGGTGGCAAAGAGAGCGCTCTTGACTTGCTAAAGACCTCCCCAAGGTCATGGTAGACCTTGGAGACGAGGCTGAGGTCCGGCGGCTCCGCCGGGAGAGAGGAAATAGGAAGGGACAGTGAACACACGGCTCAGCTGAGGCAGGAAGCTAGACAAAAGGGACTCCAGGAAGAAATTGAGATTTGTGCCCAATTGATAATGGGGTTGTGCTTCTGGAGCCACGGGTAACCCAGAACCACCAGGGAGGACGAACTAGGGAGAATAAAGAATGAGAGAGACTCCCGGTGGTTCCCGGAAAGAAGGACGGAGACCAGCTCTGTGCGCTCGGTAACGGAAGCTAGGCTACATCCGGATAGTGCTGCTACGTTTAATGAAGCTGGCAATTTGATATTAGGTATGTCTATCTCCCGTACGACTCGTAAGGAAATAAAGTTCTGCTCTGCCCCTGAATCAGTTAACGCCGAGACCTTCTTCTCAACCCACGGTATCTGGATAAGGGCCAGGATCAAAAAGTTACAGGGAGGATTAGAGGAATTACCGCCTGCCAGACCCCCCACGGCTACTGACAGGCCATATCTTTTGGATTCAATGGGCAGTTAAACAGTTTGTGCTCCAACGAGCTGCAGTACATGCATGCGCTGGCTTTCCTCCATCGCTGGTGCTCCTCCGGAGTCAGACTGGCTCGGCCTAGCACCATAGCTTTGGAGGAGGAGTCGGCCTTGGCTAAGCTGGTCGCCGGAGGGGGTGTACGCGAGACAGACGGGCTGAAGAAGATCTTTTGCTCCTTTGCATGCTCGCGGTACCGGTTATCTAAACTGACCGCCTGGTCAATAAGCTCATCCAGAGAGGAGGGGGTTGCATGAACTGCCAGGTCATCTCAAAGGTTGGCATTCGCACCCAGGAGGAAGGTGCTACGTAAGGCAACGTCGTTCCACCCAGAGTGCGCCGCGGTGACCTGGAACTCCACAGAGAAATTAGCCACAGACCGATTCCGCTGTTGGAGTAACATTAGGCAGCTCATGATATTTCCCTCGCTCTCTGAATGGTCAAAAGCTCGGGAAAATTTGCACACAAACCGTTCAAAAGAATAGTTGAGGCCCTCCGTGCTATCGAGAATGGTCTGAGCCCAATTAAGAGCCCGGTCTCAGAGCAAGAGAGTCAAAAAATGGATCTTTGAAGTGTCATCTGGGTAATCCCCACCCATCTGCCATAGATAAAGGCGTATATGGAGCAAAAATCCCTTGTATTCCCCCACCTCCCCCACGTACGGGGCAGGTGAAGGAACGGAGGTGGTACGGCGGATGGAAATGGCCACTGGGACGGCAGGTAGAGAGGGAGGACCCGAGCGAGACATTTGACAGAGATGGTCCGTGACCGTGGTCAGCTGCTGAGTAATGGTTTGCAGCTGCTCGGTGAGCACAGCCACCTGCCGCTCTGTGGCGTCCAATTGGAAAAGGGCGGAGTGCTCCGCTGATGCTGTGCCTGCTGAGCTTTGGTCATGGCTGGCTCGTTCTGTCATGACTGAAAGTATAAAGCTCACACGCGAGGCAACAAACACCAGAGAAGACACTAAAACACGGAGTAAAACGTTAAACACAACTTTACTGAAATCACACATGCAGCTGAAGAGAAAAGTGGCGCATGCCGAGGGAATACACAGCCTGTGGGGGTTGAGAAACAAGAGCTGGTTAGGGATGAGGAGTGAGACTGGGGATAATGAATTGAGCAGGGGTTTTTCTTACTACAGGTGAGCAGAGAGCTCGGCAGAGGAACCCAGCTAGGAGGTGAGGGAGCCAGCAGGGCAGAGCTGGTGGAGGAAGGAAGAGGAGAAGAGCTGAGGGAGTCTGACCGGGTGGAGGAGGCTGTCCTGGGTGAAGGAGATGAGGAGACAGGTGAGCGCACCACAATCCCGGAGACGCACCGTAGAGATGCCAGCAACCTGGGGAGAGAAGAGGAAAAGGAGGATTAGGCTGAGTTCCTAATGATTCATTTCTAAACTTAGCTTCAGGCAGCAGTACTCAACGAGCCAGCTCAGAAGTGTTCATAAGAGAGTCCTTTTAAGCACTGGCAGTGAAGAGGCAGCAGGTGCGTCCACTCACGCAGGTGCATTGATGACCTGCGGAGCCGGGAACCAAGTGGAGAACCTCCCACAGAAAGGGAGGGGGAGCATGCTCACCCGATCATTACAAAATCAGTCATTGTCTATTGAACTGAGTTCACCAACAGTATGGAACTGAGCATATTTAATAGCCAGCCAAAATACCAAAGGTTTTATCTTGTGTAAAACATTTCAGTAATACGTTCAGAAATAAATATAAAGGAAAATCAGTTCTGTGGCCAGTTTGCCTTTCTGTGATTGACACCATTGCCTCTGAAAAATTATATTTAGCCATGTGAATTGAGGTTCTGTCACCTAGAGGCCAAGATATTGCAAAATATCCATTGTCAGGGCGATCGTTCTAAAAATCCAAGATGGCCGCCATCCAGACCTCTTGGAAAATGGGAACATTTGTTTTCTGACTCATTGTAGTGTAAGTTTTCAAAAAAAAAAAAAGGTATAGTTTTGAAAATCTCAAAAAAAACCCCAACAAAATGACATATTTAACTGTACTATTATTACATTAAAACCACACACACACACTAGTGTTGTTCATGTTAATGTTATTACATGTTAATTACATGTACACCTCATATACTATACACATACACACACACACACACATATATACACACATACATATATACATACACACACATATACATACATATATGCATTTTCAGTACAGTAAGGAAACAAAATGCAAAACATAAAACTGCTTATCTTTTGTATAAGCGGGAACAGCTTTACTAACAAAAAACTGCAAACTGCCAGCAGTAAATTCTACAATAAATAAAATATTCTCAAATAAACAAAATAAAAATGTACGGTATACAATAAATAACTTCTCTTTTTTGGAAATGAACAATGCAGACAAGTGCAACAATAGATGTTCGAACAGCCTATTATAAAAACTTTCCATAGTTAAATAAAATAATAACCCATGAAACATGAGTTGGAAACTTGAACTTAACATCTTAATCAAAAGTGTTTGTAGCGACACAGTTAAATTACAGACATTAAAGTTTGGTCTTTTAACCCCAAAACTAAAGAAATAAAACTCAACTATCAACTTCTACTGCACCATACAGGGCTGTTGTAACTCTACTGTTCAAAACAAACTGGAGTAATAATATTCAACTCCCATGAAAGTCAAAAAGAAAATAAACTAGTCCATCCTCTTTGAAACCTTGCTGGGTCTAGAAGTTTAAAAGTTTAATAATTAGGCTTCAGATGAAAATTAAAATAACTTTTTCCAGTCAAAAGTAATAGTTTACAAATGCTTTAAGTTACAGTAGAGGAATGTGAGCCTTCACTACACGTACAGTGAAATATTTAAGCTGTTTTAATTTATTTGTGATGATTATGGTTATCTTTTTTAAAATTAAATTACAAATCATGGTCTTCCAATTTACCGAGATGCACTAATATTCAGAATGAAGGCTTATTAGATAAGATGATAGATGATGATAGATGATGATAGATATTAGGTAGATGAACTGAGACTGCTGATGCGTTTTAAGGACCTCGCCTCCTCAGCTGTCCTCTGCTTTACTGAGACCTGGCTCCGGGAAAATATACCGGACAGCGCGCTGCGCCTCGACGGCTTTCAGCTCTTCCGTGCTGATCGTGACACAGAGCTTTCCGGCAAGACCACAGGAGGCGGAGTCTGCTTCTACATCAACTGCAGCTGGTGCTCTGATGTAACGGTAATTTCCAAACACTGTTCTCCTGCCTTGGAATTTCTTGTTATCAATTGCAAGCCTTTCTATTCCCCGCGGGAGTTTGCTTCTTTCATAATGATCGCTGTGTACGCCCCTCCCGACGCGGACACGCGCGAAGCTCAGCGCGTGCTCGCGGATCACATTCAACACACAGAGCGGAGTTTTCCAGACTCGCTGATTATTGTGGCTGGCGACTTTAATCAGTGCAATCTGAGCCACGATCTCCCCCGCTACAAACAGTTTATTAAATGCCCCACCAGAGGATTAAACACACTGGATCACTGTTACACCACAGTGAAAGACGCATATCGCGCTGTCCCTCGAGCTGCGCTGGGATTATCTGATCACGTGATGGTTCACCTCATTCCCACATACAGACAGAGATTGAAGCTCACTAAACCTGTTGTGAGCACTACGAAGATACGGACCAGTGATGCTGAGGAGAAGCTGGAAACGTGCATGGAAATATCTGACTGGGGCATGCTTAAAGGAGCCACGCATGATCTGGATGAGTACACGGACACTGTGAACTCATATATCCACTTTTGTGAAGAGAACATTCTTCCATCACGCACCAGGGTGAGTTACTCTAATGACAAACCCTGGTTCACAGCTAAGCTCAGACAGATCAGGAAGGAGAAGGAAGCAGCGCTGAAAAGTGGAGACAGGGACTGCTACAGGGAGGTTAAATACCGGTTTAACAGAGAGCTGAAGAGGGCTAAATCTCTATACTCAGAGAGACTCCAGCAGCAGTTCACTGCTAATGATTCGGCTTCCGTGTGGAGAGGACTGAGGCAAATCACCAACTATCGACCTAAGGCTCCTAAAGGTCAGGATGACAAAGCCCTTTGTCAAAGACTGTCCCAACACTATGCCCGTTTTGACACCTCGTCATCTGTGTCCAACTCCCCCCCTCCCTCCAGCTCCACAGCCTCCACATTCCCTACTTCATTTAAGGCACCCCCCCCCTCCTCCCCCCCTCCCCTTATCATCAGTGAGCAGGATGTGCTCAAACAGTTCTCCAGACTGAACCCGCGCAAGGCCCCCGGCCCAGACGGCGTGTCTCCCTCCATCCTGCGCAAGGCCCCCGGCCCAGACGGCGTGTCTCCCTCCATCCTGAGACTCTGTGCGAAACAGCTGGCTCCTGTATTCACAGACATTTTTAACACCTCCCTTAAGTTATGCCACGTGCCGTCCTGCCTCAAATCCTCCACCATCATCCCTGTCCCCAAGAAGCCACGGATCACTGGACTTAATGACTACAGACCTGTAGCGCTCACCTCTGTAGTCATGAAGTCCTTTGAGCGCCTGGTCCTGTCCCACCTCAAGTCCATCACCACCCCTCTCCTGGACCCGCTGCAGTTTGCCTACCGAGCCAACAGGTCTGTAGACGATGCAGTCAACCTGGCCCTCCACTCCATCCTGCAGCACCTGGACTCCCCGGGAGCCTACGCCAGGATCCTGTTTGTGGACTTCAGCTCCGCATTCAACACCATCCGCCCCGCTCTGCTCCGGGACAAGCTGTCCCTGCTCAACGTGCCTGACTCCCTCTGCAGGTGGATCATCGACTTCCTGACGGACCGGAGGCAGCATGTGCGGCTGGGAAAGACTGTCTCAGACTATACTAGCATCAGCACCGGATCACCCCAGGGCTGTGTACTTTCCCCCCTACTCTTCTCCCTTTACACCAACTCCTGCACCTCCAGCCACCAGTCTGTCAAGTTGATCAAGTTTGCGGACGACACCACCCTCATCGGGCTCATCTCCAACGGCGACGAGTCCGCCTACAGGAGAGAGGTGGCCCAGCTGGCGTCCTGGTGCAGCAATAACAACCTGCAGCTGAACGCTCTGAAGACAGTGGAGATGATTGTAGACTTCAGGAAAGTCACTACTCCTCTGCCCCCCCTCACCCTCTCAGGCTCTCCCATCACCACTGCTGATTCCTTCCGCTTCCTAGGCACTACCATCACCAGGGACCTCAAATGGGAGCTGACCATCAGCTCACTCATCAAAAAAGCCCAGCAGAGGATGTTCTTCCTGCGGCAGCTGAGGAAGCTCAAGCTACCCACCAAGATGTTAGTGCAGTTCTACACAGCCATCATCGAGTCCATCCTCACCACCTCCATAACCGTGTGGTACGCAGGAGCCACTGCCAGGGACAGACTAAGGCTGCAGCGCGTCGTGCGCACTGCTGAGAAGGTGATCGGCTGCAAGCTCCCATCTCTCCAGGATCTGTACATCTCCAGGACCCGGAGGCGTGCTGGCCGGATCATAGCCGATCCCTCACACCCTGGTCACGTACTGTTTGCTCCCCTCCCCTCTGGTAGAAGACTTCGGTCCATCCAGACTAAAACCTCCCGTCACATGAACAGCTTCTTCCCCTCTGCCATTAGACTGCTGAACACTAAGTGACTTATTGACTCTCGTGCACCATGTACAGCAGCTCAACCAGACTCATGTCAATCATCACTGTTTTCTTCCTGCATTACCGACTGCACTATATAGTTCTCCACAGTATCTGCTGCTGGCTAATATATTTTAACTGTTGACCAGTATCACTTAATCTTATCCTACACTTTATTACATGTATAGTTTATTTCTCTTATCTTATCATGTTTAATGTTGCAGCATTGTACCGAGACAAATTCCTAGTTTGTGTACTACATGAACAATGGCAATAAACCTGATTCTGATTCTGATTCTGATTCTATTACCATCACAATACAGTAATAGAGAGGATGAAAAAGAAAAGCTACTCATGCAATTCACTCATTTACTGCAGTTAACACGTTACCAGCAGAACTGAAACAGCTCAGCCATCAGCAAACATCATTCAAGAAAGATTATTGTCTGACAGGTAATGTTAGCACATGATAACAGTTTAATCAGTTTTGTAAAGCTGAAACAGTTGCTCATTGAAAATAAGAAGCGTTAACTATACTTGCTAAAAACTCACTAACTTTACCGGTGTTGTATTTAGAAGTAGCCCAATTTCAGTCATTCTTCACCGGGGCGGAGCACTGCAGAAGTCTGCTGACAGGCAGCCGGTGACAGGGAGATGGAGAGGAAGAGGGGGGCGTGATATGACAGTTACACTTTCTGTCCGTCACTCAGTATAGTCCATGTTATACCTCGGTACGTGTCTGTATTGTACTGTGGGTGCCGTACCGAAAAATCCAAATACAAGTACCGTTACACCCCTAATATATATATATATATATATATATACACATACACACACACACACCTTATTCCTAGGTCCCATGATGCCTTGCATGAATTATGGTAGTGACTTCCGGTACTAGTTTAGAATGTTTGGTTGTCACTGAAACGGGACACTTTTCCTTGTTAAAAAACAATGACTTCGGCATCAGAAATATGGGAACATGGCCTCTTGCACCTCAAAAACAGTAATATAATCATATCACTTCCCACGACTATCTAGGGATAGGAAGATGACCTTAAAAAGTGGCCTGGCAGACAGTAGCTCTGTTTGTTAGCACCGCTGCTAAGATGCTGACGCTGTAAACAAATAAAAGCTCTACTTTATATCAATGTCTTCACCGCAGTAAAGTCGGATGCATTTTGTTAAAAAATGTTGGACATAATCAGATTTACCTCAGGGCAGACGTAGAATCTAGTCAGAGCCACAAAGAACTACAACACCATGCCTGGGTGTTTTAATGTTGGGGTAAATACAGACGGCTGCAGCTGTTTGTTCTACCCCGAAATTAAACTGCTCATGCTGCTGTCATGCCCTGAATGCTTGTTATTTAACTTAACACGTACAGACCTCTTCTGACAGTTGTTCAGAATTTTATTGATCTATATTTTGTGATAATTTAAAAATGAATGCATGCTGAAGTTCATATTGCTCCAAGGCAGTGCAACAAATGCAAAAAAACACAAAAAACTGTTTGATATCCTTAAATCGTTAAGCCTTTGGAAGCAAATTGTTACTATTTTTTATTTATTATTTTACTGCATGCAGCCTTCATTCTGATGACATATATAATACATAAACATCAGATCTGTGACATTCATACAAGTGAAAACATACCTCGTGCGCTCTTGTGTCTGTCCTGTGTCTGTACCACCGATCACACCAACAGTCCTTTTTCCTTCAGTGCATCATCTACGCATCGCTGGTGAGAAGCCTCCATTTACCACAAACACCAGCAACAAGTACCAGAACTATGCCAAAACATTCAAAAAAAAAATACAAAAACTATAAGTGCTGAAATTAGCTGCCACTTGAGCGGAAAACACGTATGTAGACTATACATTAAAATGAATTTGAAAAACTTTTAAAAACGCTATTTTAAATGCCCTTGCTACTCCACTCTTACTGACTGATTTAACATGACTTCATCCGAAACCAGAAGCGCTTCCCATAATTGTTCCTACAGCAGCACCCCCAGGAATAAGGTGTGTATATATATATACTGTATATATACAGTATATATATACTGTATATAGACACACGCTGAGTTCTTCCTCCCCACTGTCACCAAGTGCTGTTTGGGGGCTCCTCTGAGGATCCTCCTATTCCTAACGTTGTAGGGTCTATACTTTGCAATTTTAAGTGCCTTGAGAGGACAGTAGTTGACACATTCCAAAAGTAAATAATCTGACCCTGTATTCAGTTAATCCACCTCATCAGAACGTGGAAAATTCTACAAGTTTATACTTGTTCTCTTATATTGGAGAAACAAAAAGCCAGTCAACCAAACAAAAGCAGCTATCGTGAGGAAGCGCAAAGTTCTGCCACAGCCAGCCTGACCGCAGATGTTGTGGGTGTGGTAAAAGTTTTAAAAACTCCGGGAACGTCGGTGAAAAAAAATGTTCACCTCTGACGTTTAAAATTTCAGTCGTCTTTGAAGGGTCTTCAGATCGTCTCTGGTACGTAAAACCGCTCGGTCTCACACCCACTGGCTTTTTTTTTTTTTGGTGACACATATGTTTTGTGTGTGTAATGTTCCGTGTAATCGGCTATAGGTGTCAGAGTAGAGAACGTATGGCGTTTTTACTACCCTTTTCTATATCGTCACGTTAAAGCTGATGGGATCAAACACAGCCGCCCTTCTCAAACTTAAACTGGCTTGAACCAAATCCAACATTTTCCGCCGTTAACACGCCATAGCTGAAGTGTCGATTCAGCCTTGAGCCTCGTCGCTAAGATTTCAAGTCTTGTCCCACAGAGAAAAACAAAGCTGAATGAATGAGCAACACAGTTCGGTCTGCAGCCTGTTTTAGAGCCGCTGGGGCTCTTTCCCCCCCGATAAGTGGGGCGGGCATTAAGAGATGAACAAAGAAAGTAGCAAACTGTGCGAGAATTAAGTTTTAACTTTGTCGGGAAAATGCAAGTTTGAAAAAAGTAGTCTATTTTATAATTATAATTCAACTTCTTTTCAATCTTTTTGTAAAAGCAGTGATTTTTGCAGCTCCATGCATTTTTCAAATGTATTTTTGTTTGTTTTATTGGCCAAGTCACCTCTGCAGTAAGGGGACCAATGAGTGTGTAAAAGCAATACTAGTGTCCTCATTTTGTTCTTATTAATTATTCTATTTTATTGACAAACCCTGCAGGTTTTCTCTTCCACCCAGTCTGTTCAGCAGGTGTTTTCAATGATCAGCGATCAGTGGGAAGAAATTCATGAAATCACCTGTTGAAGACAATGGTTGGAGGCAAAACCTGCAGGGTCTTGACCCTCCACGGAATGAGTTTAACGTCCCTTTTCAGAGTGTCCTTTTTTGTGACCAACCCAACGCACAGCTGGACTAAACTCATGATCATGAATCTGCATCTGATATTCCACACCTGTCAGGTAGTGATGTGAAAACTGAGACCTTATGAAACAATGAGCAACTCTGAGACAACTGCTTCATGAGTGACACAGTTCTAATAAAGACTGCCATCTTACTGCAAATAAGCAAGATGGCGCCCATCGAGGCGGACGTCTTTGCTCGTTCCGTTCACAAATGCCGACTTTTTCTCCTTTTTTGCATGTTTGCTGCTCTTTCTACAGTGTGTAAAGGTCATGCGCTGCTAACATATGACCGACAGACACTACTGGACATCGCCAAGACAAGCAGTCATACAGAATTTACTGGCTTCATACCACCCAATCTGCAATGCGTTGCGCGGCCACACAGTGATCAGCACCACCCCCAGGAAGGCCTCGAAGCACCAAGCCCAGGTGAGCACGCTGACCCCAAGAGAGCATGTTGGAGGTGGCGCCGGAGACGAGGTAAAAGAGGAGGGCTACATGCTAGGCTAAAGGCTTGCGCCAGCTGACCACCATTACCCAGCCTCTTGCTGGTGAACGTAGGTCTCTGGAAAACAAGATAGATGAACTAAGAGTAAGAATTGAAGACCAGCAGGAGATAAGAGAGTGCTGCGACCTAATTTTCTGTGAGACTTGGCTCTCGGACAGAATCCCGGAGTGCGCCATTCTGCTGCAGACCCACTCAACACATTGGGCAGACAGAACTGGAGCTTTGGGTAAGACGAGGGGAAGAGGTGTATGTGTGTTTATAAACAGCTCATGGTGTGGAGATGTACAGACTGTTTACAAGCACTGTGTGCCTGATGTGGAGTTTTTACTGCTGAAATGTCGTCCCTATTATTGTATCTACCGAGGGAATTTACTGCTGTGTTTATGGCCGCTGTTTACATTTGCCCGCAAAGCAACTACACAGTAGCGCTAAGCAAACTCCATGACATCATCAGCTCAGTAGAGATGACCCATCCCGATGCTGTTTTTATTGTTGCTGGTGACTTTAACCAGTGCGATCTATGGACTGTACTCCCCAAATATTACCAGCATGGGGACATTCCCACCCACGATAAAAGCGCACTGGATCATGTTTACTCCAACATACGTGGTGCTTACAGAGCGGCACCCCGCCCCCACTTCAGGCAGTCAGATCACATCTCTCTGTTTATGTACCCAGCCTACAGACAAAAGCTGAAACAAACAAACCCTGTTATTAAGCAAATTAAACGCTGGACTCCAGACGCTGAGAGCACCCTGCAAGACTGTTTTGCCTGTACAGACTGGGATGTGTTTAAAGCTGCAGCCACCTGGGAGGACTCTTCTGTAAACATACAGGAATATGATGAGTATGTGACTGGGTACATCAGTGGTACATCAGCACATGTATTGATACCATCGCACTCATACAAGTCAGGAAGTTCCCCAACCAGAAGCCCTGGATCAGCAGTCAGGTATGTCAGATGCTGCATGCTCACTCTCTTGCATTTAAATCAGACAATAAGGTCGAGTACAAAGCTGCAGAGTATGGACTAAGGAAGGCTATAACAATAGCCAAGAGGCAGTACAGGGAAAAGCTGGACAGCCTCTACGCCACTCCTGACCGGGGGTGCATGTGGCAAGGCCTGCAACACATCACATGCTACAAGAAGACCAACAACAGCACCACAAGCTCCACAGACGGCCTGTCAGACGATCT
The DNA here is from genome assembly GCA_020510985.1 of Pholidichthys leucotaenia. NCBI lineage: Eukaryota > Metazoa > Chordata > Actinopteri > Cichliformes > Pholidichthyidae > Pholidichthys > Pholidichthys leucotaenia. Next base: position 203,011,488 of record CM035846.1, read on the forward strand.
CAACATCTTTTACACCCGCTTTGAGACCACCAGCTACAGTGCAGAGAGGAGACTCACACCCATGCACCCTCCCCCTCCACTAACAGTCTCACCAAACCAGGTAAACAAAGCACTGAGGAATATCAACCCCCGCAAGGCAGCAGGACCAGAAAACATCCCTGGGTGGGCCCTCAGAACATGCGCTGCCGAGCTGACTGACGTTCTCACATCCATCTTCAACCTCTCCCTCAACCAGAACATAGTCCCCTCCTGCTTCAAAACCACAACCATCATCCCTTTCCCCAAAAGGAGCCCGCTGACCTGTCTGAATGATTATAGACCGGTAGCACTCACTCCAATCATTATGAATTGCTTTGAGAGAGTGGTACTGCCCCTCATTCAGGACAGCATACCGGATACCCTGGACCCCCTACAGTATGCCTACCGGCCCAACAGGTCCACCTCAGATGGCATTGCAGCAGCACTCCATTACTCTCTCTTCCATTTGGAAGATAAAGACTCCTACATTAGGATGCTCTTTGTCAACTACAGCTCCGCCTTCAACACGGTCATGCCCCACAAACTCACCGACAAACTGTCTTCACTTGGCCTGCACCCCACCCTCTGCGACTGGCTACTGGACTTTCTAACTGGCAGGCCCCAGACTGTCAGGATGGGTAACAGGACCTCAGCCAGCATCTTCACAAACACAGGTGTCCCACAGGGTTGTGTTTTCAGCCCCATCCTCTACAGCCTCTTCACCCATGACTGTTACCTCCCACAAGGACAATATCATCTTAAAGTTCGTGGATGACACAGCAGTGACAGGATGCATCACTGGTGACGATGACACATCCTACAAGAGGGAGGTGGCCAGCCTGGTGTCATAGTGTGAGGACAGCAACCTCACCCTCAACACAGACAAGACAAAGGAGATAATAGTGGACATGAGGAAGAGGAGGAGGAGACCCCATTGGCTGCTGTTCATCCGGGAGCTTGAGGTGGAGAGGGTGAGCAGCTTTAAAAACCTGGGCATCCACATCAGCGAGGACTTTACGTGGATGCACAACACCACAGAGCTGGTTAAGAGAGCTCAACAGCAGCTGTACTTTGAGGTAGGCCGTGAGCAGCTCCCTCAAAATATGGCTAGAAAATGATTTTCGTGGCACCCAACTGGGAACTACGGGATCTTTGATGATTTCTATGTAAAAAAACCTGCTAAATCCGAAAATCGATGCTCCCACTGTCAAAGGTGTGGATAGCTATGTCAAATTTGCATAAATCCAAGATGGCTGCCACGACTAACCAAGGGAATGAATGGCCTAACATTTCAACCAGTCTACCTAGAAACACGTTTGAGGCCTCTTTTTCGGATAATGTTGAGCCGAGGAATCAATTTCAGAGGTCGACTGTGTGATTGAGGGTCAAAGAACCACGCTAATTTGTATAAATCCAAGATGGCTGCCATGGATGGACTAACTTTTTAGCCATTCTACCTAGAATCACGTTGGAGATGTCCTTTTCGGCTAATGTTAACCCGAGGAATTGATTTCCAAGGTCATTAGTGTGACTGAGGGTCAAAGAACCCCGCTAATTTGCATAAATCCAAGATGGCCACCATGGGTGTGGCTGGACTATATTTTGAAGCACTCTACCTATAATCACGTTTGAGACGTCTTTTTCGGTGCTGCTCGATGATCTGGAAATAAAATAAAAAATAATGCTATCTGGAGTAAAACTACACAATGTTATATAAAAATATGAAACTAGTGTTTCAGTGAGTTTGATTTAGCAGAGACCTATGACATTTTCCCTTTTGACATTTTGACAACCATGACTTTACTCATTTGTAAGAATATGTATAGCCCCAAAGGATCTCTGAATTCATATATTTGAAAATAAAAAGGAATAAATTACAACCTGGAGGATTCAGACTGACTCCGTAGAAATCTTGTATACTGACGATAGCAGCTGCCATGGTATTTGACCTCAATGGCAGCACAATCACGGTCTCTTATGTGTCTGAGAATGGTTTCATCTGCTTTCTCAGTAGCTGCTTGTCTTGAAAGACCTGTGTGCAAATAAATCAAAAGACATTAAATTAATAGTAAAACTCAGTCAACCTCCCTGTTCTATTCCATCACTAATGGCTCACAAGTATTTCAGTATCAAAGATATGAGAAATAACATACCAGTAATATAATATGTGTTAAGATTAAATAGACATTATTTTTCTTTAAACTGTCACCACTCCAAATTGTAAGATCTACCAATTTTCTTACCAGCATCACATGTCTCAGCTTGCATCAGTTTTACAGTGACACGATTTGTCCATGGCCCTTCTCTGAGCGTTTCCTTCTTGCAGATGATGCAGTTGTTTGGCAACACATTGCTTGACCTTGCAGATGCTTGGCTGATGGTTGCTGCAGCATGGTGAGATCGCAGTCGCTTTTTAGGAGATGGTGTTGGGGGACTAGGTTCTGGTCCGCTTTGCTCCTGAGGCTCAGGAATGTGGGCTTCGGCCAGTCGTTTTTTACGAGCTTCAGCATGTTCCACTCTTGTTTTGTCCGTAAAACGGCTATAGCACACACGATGGTAACCAAATGTTGGATCAAGGTTGTTTAGATCTGAAAACATATTATATGGACCATAGGGTATTATAACATTAGGCCTACCTTGTACCCATATAGATATAAAACATATATAGATTGCAGATAATTTTCACATTAACAGTGAGCTTATAATAGAGACCTTGTGCAACCTAGTCACTGCTCAATGTAAACTTGCAAAATGGCAAGCACAGACCGTGTGCCCATATTTATTGAGAGCATAAAGTATACAGGCGACTGCTGCTGCCATGAGTTTAACCTTTCTTGGGTGACACATCACAAACATATGGGCTTTCCTTAACAGGCCATTTTCCATCCGCCTAAGGCTTGATAGTAGGGGTGTGACTATGTGCAAACTATATAAATGTATGCCCAAACTTGTTCCTCCCTCACCTACTAGTACACTGCACCCCTTGGGCCGAGAAGTACATCCAACCCTCAGACTCAGAGTTAAGCTCATTGGGATTGCTACCCTTTTCCCATTTGAGCTACTTTGTGGTAGTGGTATATTTTGACTATAATTCAGGCCCAGGGTGGGTTCTGGGGATAGATGCATCATCAGAGTGAGTCGATCTGCATCATCTAGATCTATACTAGGACTATGTTACCTGGCACCCAGAGTCCCTTGGTTATTCGCTTCCACACCCCCAGATCGGCCTACTCGGAGTCTTAGACCAGGACTAGGTCACCCTGTGAGCGGTTGACAAAGGTTTTAGACATCTAGGGTTCCATTTTAGTTCATATTTAGAGTTACAAATGATCGGAGCCAAACGACTCCAGGGCACACGCAGTACAACCATAAACAATGGCTGCCACTCACCTTTCTCGAACAAGTCGCGACGTTGTTCTGCTACTTTCTGTTGGGGTCCGTCAAGTACAAGCCATTTTTTGGGCACACTCACGTACTTTTGCCCACGATGCTTCAGTAAAACGAGTGATACTGCCCGAAAACTTATCGGAAATGTGAATAACACAGGAGAGGCTTTCAGCACACGCTACCCCTGTGGGCACTGCCATTTTGTTGTCACATGACCAAAGGGACAACGCTGATTGGTTAAAACGTCCCGGACTGGGCCATGTTTAAGGTAGCCAGACAATTATTACCGACTGACTTCAATCGCATTTTTCATACAGCTATCCACACCTTTGGAAGTGGGAACATCGATATTTTGTCTTACAATAATGTAATCTTAATTTAGAAACACTAAAATTTTAGTTCCCCGTTGGGTGCCAAGAAACTGAACGAAAAGTGGCAGCTGCTCACGGCCTAAGGAGGCTGAAGAAGTTTGGCATGCTCCCCAGGATCCTCAACAATTTCTACAGCTGCATCATCGAGAGCATCCTGACCAACTGCATCATTGTGTGGTACGGCAGCACTACTGCCCTGGACTGCAAACGCCTGCAGAGAGTGGTGAAGACGGCGGCGAAGAAAATCAGGACTCCACTGCCCTCTCTGCAGAGCATCTACCACCGCAGAGTCCAAATGATGGGCTGACGCCATCCTCCAGGACCCCACCCACCCCCAGCACAGAATGTTCACACTTCTACCATCAGGCCAGAGGTACAGAAGTATGAAATGCAGGACAACCAGACTGAAAAACTCCTTCTTTCCCACTGCCATCAGACTCCTGAACAAATAACAAACTCCCAAAACTCTGCAACACAGCTTTGCAAATAGGAACTCACACACCGGTTTCCACATTGCTCAATTGTACAGTGTACATAGTCTCACCCCATCTGATGTCCATATCAACTCTGCTGCTAATTATCATGTACAGTCTACTGGTATTATCATTACAGAGAAATTCACACACTGGGTGCTAATTTGTAATTTATATATTGCTCATTTGCACATTGCTCATTTGCATACTGCACATAGGCTTATGCCATCTCAGGTTCATATCATCTCTGATATCAATATACCACTGTCCACTATAGCCACCCAGGGAATTTAAGATTTCATTCTTCTTGTTTCCTTTAGTTATTCTGTGGTTTGGTTCTGTGTTATTACCTCATTAGTATTGTCGTGTACCTATTACCTGGGCATTCGTTCGGAGAGCAGAGTAAGAACTTCATTGCTTAGGAAATGTTGCATTTCTTAACTGTGCACATGATAATAAAGCCTTTGAATCTTGAATCATCTGGTGACTGACTGTCAGAACTGCATCTGAGTGGAAAACCTGAAAAAAATCTCAATACTTTTTTGAGCATTTGGCCATCCGAGGTCTATTCAAAATTGGATGGCAGGAACAAGCAATACAAAGCAAACAAACCCCCCCCCACCTAATTCCCTTTCAAACTTCCTGCGAGCCCTCAAGTCATGTGATGTGGCCGACATAACGAGGTCTCGCTTGCTATGGTCACGTGACTGTGGGCATACTGAAACGCCGCTGGATTTACTGCTCATGACACTTTTGCTTTATATTGCTCGAATCAGTGTTGACTGGGCAGTATCGAGTGTAACATCACTACTGTCAGGTGGATGGGTTATCTTGACAAAGCAGGAATAGGTTCATCAACCTAAGCAGCATGTTCCTTTTAAGACTGCTTATTTGGCCAAACTAAAACAGATGAGCTTTCTCATCTACAGAAGTCCTCCTTGACACTTTACAACTGTTTTTTAGATTAGCCACCTTTCTTAGAAAAGGGTCAACTTTTGTTCTGAGGGAGGCTATCTCTTTAGGTGACTGGTGGAAACACACGTGCACAGGAAAGCGTGAAGTGCAGTGTTAAAGCCTTATTACCTCCGCTAAGGAGGTTATGTGATCATCGGCGTTGGTTTGTCTGTCTGTCTGTTTGTCTGTTTATTAGCAAGATAACTCAAAAACTTATGGACGGATTTTCATGAAATTTTCACAGATTGTCAGAAATGGGGTATCCTACAGATGATTACATTTTGGTGGTGATCTGGATCACCGTCCAGAAGAAAACCGCCATTACGGAAAATGCCATTTTCGTGAATAACTACTGAACCATTAATCCTATCATTGTCAATCCAATTGATAGTCATATGTTTTCATGGCCAAGGAATCTGAAAATGTACACACAAACACTGTATGGGGGGGAACTGTGGCCACCATTACGGAAAATGCCATTTTCGTGAATAACCACTAAACCACTAATCCTATCATTGTCAATCCAATTGCTAGTCATATGTTTTCATGGTCAAGGAATCTGAAAACGTACACACAAACACTGTATGGGGGGAACTGTGGCCGCCATTACGGAAAATGCCATTTTCGTGAATAACTACTGAACCACTAATCCTATCATTGTCAATCCAATTGCTAGTCATATGTTTTCATGGTCAAGGAATCTGAAAACGTACGCACAAACACTGTATGGGGGGAACTGTGGCGCTTGGCGGAGGTCTGCGCTCTCCGAGTGCTTTTCTAGTTCATACTGCATTTCCCCTCTGGTCCGCTTTAGTCCACATGTGCTTTGGACAAGCCCAGCGCGCATGCGACTTTGTACATGTTCACTTTTTTTTTCATCTACCAGGCCAAGTAGTTGATGCATATTCACAACTATCATTTATAGTTTCGCCCCAGCCCTATGGGTAGTGCAAATGCACTAACACGCCAGTTTGTTCACAGGCTATAAACACGAGAGTGACACACATTTTTTTTATAGCAACAACTATGGCGTTGTTTCAAGGAAAAGGAGGAATTATCGTTTTCCACTGTTCTTCCCTGCTCAAGCTGCTGCCACAAAAGGATTCATGTGTGTTTATTCTTGTCTTCCACGTCCTTGTTGTCTTTCTCGTCTACTTTGACTTTGTATGCTGTGTTGGTAGCACCACCTCATGAATGGGATGTTCAGTCTTCCACATGCCCTGTCAACGTGGTCAGGTCTTGGGCAGGCCGCGCGGTCATAAAATTTTGGCTGCATGCGGTCGTCTGTAGAGGAGCCCTGCAGATACTAGCGGACTGGAGACAATGACATAAAATTCATCACACGAGGTTTCCAGTTGCGTGTACACAGACAGCGGAGATGCAACATGAATTCAGCTTAATACTGCCCCTTTGGCCCCGGAAGTGCCCTTTTGGAGAGCTTTTTTTCTTCTTTTTTTAAAGGTATTATAGATTTAAATTTTCCCTCAGGGAGACACCAGTTGCCGATCAAATGTGTTTTAATGTCTGATAACTATATTTTTCCAAATATTCTGTGTGAACTTCTGCCTGATCCCCGAATACTCCTCCCCCAAGAAAAAAAAACGGTGCCAAGAAAACCTTTCCACTCTGGAGACTGGTTTCAAACCTCTACACTTTCACACCTCCAAATTCCAGCCGTCATATGCATGGACAGCTAAACTGTAGAGGAACTTCCCCAGTCGGTGCGGCAGTGGCTCAGGAGGTAGAGCAGGTCGTCTAATAACCCAATGGTTGGCGGTTCGAATCCCGCTCTCCCCAGATATCCTGCCGTTGTGTCCCTGGGCAAGACACTTCACCCGCATTGCCTCCAGTGCCCGTAACACTGGGTATGAATGTGTATAAATGTTTAAATGTTTGGTGGTGTTTGTGTTTATGTTGAATGTAATTGTGGCTTGTAAATATGGATGTCACCAGACTGCAAAACAAATCTACCTACGGGTACAAATAAAGTAACCTGAACCTGGTGGCCGGAGAGGCGGTTGGCGCGGATTGGCAGCCACATTTCCGTCAGCCTGCCCCAGGGCAGCTGTGGCTACAGCAGTAGCTTGCCACTACCATTGTCTATCTGGAGTGAATAAATAATGTATCTACTTGTAAAGCGTCTTTGAGTGTCTATGATAAAGCGCTATATAAATCTGATGCATTATTATTATTATTATTGTTAGTTTGGGGTAAAAAACATTAGCTACATTCCGATCCACAGTGTACCTAAACTGTATTCCCTACTCCCTGCTCCGTTGTCAGGGAATATCAGTTAACTGCCCTTCACAAAATGTCTCCATTTTAAACACCCTGTAACTGCCAGCCCCCTCCTCCATGCGTTACCACGGTAACTATGGACACGTACTGATACTACAGTGGATAATTTATATTTCTTAATTAAAACATTAATACAAATATGTTTTTATTACTATCAGTTGATATTAACAATAACTTCAGTTTAGCTTGTTAATAACGTTAGCAACAATAGTTTGTTTTACTCATATTTGAGGTACAATGGCTTATGGGTAATCTACTTGTCAACTTCCAGTGAAGTGATGTTCCATCACTTCCAGTGAAGTGATGTTCCAGTGAAGTGATGTACCATTGTTCACTTCTTCCCTGCTTAGTTCTTAGCTCCCTTTGAACTGAAGACCGTTCACTACCTTCGGTTTGGAATCTCCCTTAATATGGCGGAATACCCTGTGCAGTCCACTTCAGAGTACACTACAAGGTGATCGGAATGCACCTATTGTCGTGTGCACAGCCTCTTAATAGAGAGCCTAAGTCATGCCTTCTCCACTTCCACACATGGGACCTTAAATCGGAAAAATTCTCCATTGAAATGAATAGCTAGAATATAATTGCTCCCACAGTTGATTTCTTCACACCAAGCTGCTTACCTATTGCAGATTCAGTCTTCCCAGCCTGGTGCAGGTCTACAATTTTGTTTCGTGTCCTTTGACAGCTCTTTGGTCTTGGCCATAGTGGAGTTTGGAGTCTGACTGTTTGAGGTTGTGGACAGGTGTCTTTTATACTGATAACGAGTTCAAACAGGTGCCATTAATACAGGTAACGAGTGGAGGACAGAGGAGCCTCTTAAAGAAGAAGTTACAGGTCTGTGAGAGCCAGAAATCTTGCTTGTTTGTAGGTGACCAAATACTGATTTTACCGAGGAATTTACCAATTAATTCATTAAAAATCCTTCAATGTGATTATCTGGATTTTTTTTTTTCTCATTTTGTCTCTCATAGTTGAGGTATACCTATGATGGAAATTGGAGACCTCTCTCATCTTTTAAGTGGGAGAACCTGCACAATTGGTGGCTGACTAAATACTTTTTTGCCCCACTGTAATACATCTGATAATTTACACCACTATCCAGTAAGTTGCATTAGCAATAATGCTGGATTCTTCATTGTGAACTACAGCTGGGTATCATCCATCCATGGATTAATTAGTTTTTCAGAGCTTTCCTTGTCAGTTTCAATGAAAGAATAAAGGTTAAATATCCTGTATTTGAGTTGGTGTGGGATGTGAAGCCTCTTCAGTGTCACTCCCACTGTAATTTGGGGAGAAATGTGCAGACACTTCTTCATTCACATCTTGTTCATACTGGTCACTACCAGGTTCAGCATCTGGTCACATAATGAAATATTCAATTCTTGCATCAACAAGATAGTCGTCTAAAACAGAAATATCAAATCATCCCGAAGAAAGAAAACCTCTCTTAACTGCTGAGGCATTTCTGTGAGAAAAGTACTGTACTTTTACTGAAATCCATTTAACAAGAAGAAACTGTACTCTGAGTTACTTTTGATTTCACAGATTTGAAAATCAGAAACATGCTTGTTTATACAGTAATAACTTGTTCTTAACAGAAATGACTAGAGAAAATAACAGACAACTGACAGAAATAATGTTTTTTTCTTGTAAACATTAACATTTTTCTTGGAACGTAGTAACACACACACACACACACACACACACACACACACACACACACACACACACACACACACACACACACACACACACAGAGCTCACAAAAGTTAGGGATATTTGGCTTTCGGGTGAAATTTACTGAAAATGTAAAAAGTTCACGCTACAGTGACATTGTATCATGAAAGTAGGGCATTTAAGTAGAAGCATGTAATGGTGATTTCCTCATCTCAACAAATTATTGAAACAAAAGCCAACAACAGTGGTGGGTATACCACAACAAAAAATGTCAGTGTCTCAATAACTTGTCATGTGCCCTTGAGCATCAATTACAGCTTGACAACGACATCTCATGCTGTTCACAAGTCGACTTATTGCCTGCTGAGACATGACATTCCACTCTTCTTGAAGGGCGGCCCTCAGGCCATTGAGGTTGTGGGGTACAGGGTTACGAGCGTCTACATGATGACTCAGCTGATCCTATAGGTTTTCTATGGGATTCAGGTCTGGAGAAAGTGCAGGCAACTCCATTTGAGGTATCCCAGCCTCCAACAGCCGTCCCCTAATGATGCGACCTCAATGAGCTGGAGCATTGTCGGCTATGAATATGAAATTGGGCCTGTGTTGTTCATGCAGGGGCACAATAACTGGATTAATGATGTTATTCAGGTAGTATCGGCTTGTCACTGTACCATTCACAAGGTGTGGGGCAGTTCTGTATTGACTAGACACACCTGCCCAGACTGTAACATAGTGACAACAGTGGCTGATGCATAGCACTCTTCAACATCGTTTGTGGCCATCATTTCTGCTCAGTGTGAATTGACTTTTATCAGAGATCAGCACTGAGGCCCACTGGTCCCTTGTCCAGCGTAAATGCTCTCTGGCCCATTTAAATGATGATGCCTGTGCCTGGTGGTGTGGTCAGGTACCCTTGCAGGTCATCTATCATGCAGACCACGCTGATGTAAACGGTTTTGAATGGCCTGACGTGACACTTGGGTGCCTCTCACTTCCCTTAAATGTGCCTGGAGTTGAGTGGCATTCATCATCTGGTTCCGCAGGGCACTGTTCACAATGAAGCAGCCATCAGCGTGGGATGTAGCCAAAGGACGTCCACTTCTATGCCTTTCTGTGACTCGTCCAGTCTTTCTGTATCTCTGTTGCAACCTGCTGATGACACTCTGTGGCACTCTAAGCTCATTGGGTACTTCCCTCTGAGAACATCCTGTTTGAAGTCTTGCAGTGGTGAGGTACTGTTGATCAATTGTTAGGTGTCGTCTTGGTCTCATGAGGTCAAAATGTGAACAGCATGATGAAGAGGACTGTTTAAATACCAATTCTAATTGAAGCAGAAAATTTATTGGCCGATTCATTGATCAAACACACCTGTTGTGAATTTTGCCATTAAGCACCTTGTTAGAGAACAGCGAGTTATGCAAAAAGTACTGAAACATTGAACAGTTGGACATGTGCATTCAGAATGTTAGAGAAGGTAAAATTAAGTTCACTTGTAAAGGTTATAGTGCATTTTAGGTGCATCGTGAAATTTCACCTGAAAGTTGAATATTCCCAACTTAGGTGTGTGTGTGTGTCTGTGTGAATGGTGAAGGGATCGGTGCTGTATGTGGATGCCCTGAATTTCCCTCTGGGGATCAATACAAGATACAAAATAATAATAATACATATATAATAAATATAAAATAATTATAATAATGTTCAGTGTTTTGTACTTATAATATTGCTAAAATATAAAAGGATGCACTACAGTGGGTCTCAAATATTTGTAAACGTGTCCTGTTATTGTACTGCATGAGTTTATTGGTGATAGACTATAAACTACACATATAAACTAAATTATAATGATGACTGAACGGCTCCCATTCCCCAAAGTGCAACATACAACATTTATGAATATAAGTCATGAAAGATCACACAAATAAGTCTGACAAAAAAAAAATAAAAAAAATAAACAGTTCTTAAACAGTGGCTAATATTGGATATCCCATTCATTTTCAGTTATTCTGTAATTAATATTCACACAATCAAATAAATCTCATTTCAGTCTCTTTCATATTTGTCAAAGTCTAACATGTGATTGCCTACATATAGGCTACACCTCTTTGTATTCCACTTTCAAACACGGCCTACATTTGGGCCTGTAAAGCCTGATTGGGCTACCTGTTTTCAGAAAGGAATACTTGCTTTGTACGGGTATGCACTAGTTCTTCTGAACAGATGAAGTACAATGTGCCTCTCCTGTGCATTTTAAAACCTAAGGTACAGTATAGCACATCTTTGGTTTTAAATGCAGTTGGTAAAGAATACAAAATCAACGATCGCCATTTGTGGCTATACTTCAGTTTGTTGCAGCAATGTGTCTTAATTAATACATTGGACATACAGTATATAGATGAATGGTGAAGTTAATGAGTGAAAGTATTGTCTGCAATTTTAAAGTTATCTGTAACTTAAACATTTTATTCCATGTCCAGGAGCCAGGATGGAGGAATGCATGATGAAGCCAGAAGTCAAAAAGAAACCAGTCAAGGTGCACATGTTTACATCATATACTCAGAGAAAACAGTGAAATATTGTACAATACATTTGCAAAACTTTAATTTCTGTCATACTTAACAATGAGATCTCTTGTCAAACATACACTTTTTTCTACTAAAAATATTGCTGAGAAGGTATTTTTAACTAGACCATCTGCTGCAGGATATTTGCTGTTTTATAATGACTACGGCTGTTTTATGGACAATGGAATTAATTATTTGTTTTTATACTAATGAGGTGTCTTTTGAATATTTATATGATGATAAAAACCAAATACTTCAAAAATTCTAAAATGTTTGCACATCATTTCTAATATTTATTGTGCTATTTATATTAGTGTTGATTAAATTAACACAACATTAATATCTGTATGAAAAGATTTGATATTATAAGCAGTGCTCAAAGACATACAGATATTTGAGACAATATTTATCTGGTGAGTAAAAGATGGCTCATTGGATGAACTTTATTAGCTTGTGGGAGATAAATGTTCATCACAGTTTAAAGGGGACACAGTTCTCAGAGGTCTTAATGAAATGTCTGCTTTGTGCTTTGACCAAAATACTTAAGGGTTTAAATATTGTAGTGTGGCAACCTGGGGAGTGCATAATGGTTTACCACCTTAGACAGGAACAAAGGACGCGAAGTTAACCTTTTGTGTGTGAGAAGTTTCTAGATGCCCTAGTAAGATAACAGGGAGGTGTCAAGGATGAATGGACTGACTGCAGTCGGACGGGGAGATTATCTTTTGTGTGTGAGAAGAGTCTAGAAGGAGATTATCTTTTGTGTGTGAGAAGAGTCTAGAAGGAGATTATCTTTTGTGTGTGAGAAGAGTCTAGAAGGATGTCATGTTATTTAAGGGAAGAGTTCCTACTTGTATGCCATTCTGTCTATGCTCCTTGTGTGAGTCGTGTAATAAACCGCCTGAACCAAATCAGCCTCATTATTTACACGTTCCACAGTAGCGTAATTTTCCACCCAGACTAAAACTCCCTTCTTCACAAAATCCCATTTCAGTGCATGTTTGTTTAAATGCAAATGAGTCCCTGCTCATAGAAAAGTCTTCTTTTCAGGTTGAAAAGCAATAAAATGTGACTATTTTGAAGGGGTGATTCTTTGCTATACCTACAGTATAGCACATTTTTCCTAGTCTCAAAGGCCACTCAAAGTGCTTAACTTGTAACTACGTACATTAACCCTGCAGTCTATGAGCTTATCAGAGACAAAAACTTGGGATCAGTTTAAAATCATCAGTTAATCTAACATGCATGCTTTTGTATTGTGAGAAGAAACCAGAGAACCCAGAATAAACCCATGCAAGCACAGGAAAAACATCCAAACTCACACATTAGGGCTCCCCACACCAGCCGGGGGATTCAAACCAGGGACTAACTGTGAGGCAGTAGTACAGAAAATTGTACTGTAGTCCTGTGGGTTCAGGGGCTCACTTGGAAATGGAAACCAAGCTCTTCCACAACAAACTGACAGGTTTTTTTTTGTTTGTTTGTTTGTTTTGGTAATAACTGCTGTTTAAATGTGATTTAATTCAATCTGTGGGGTCACCCCCACAGCCTACAGACTAGCAGAGCGCGCAGCTGGAGCAATTAGCAGAACAATGAGATGTGTGTATTGATATCAATAGGCAGCCTCTCTTTGTCTAGCTCTTTCCTGCCAGTATCGTGCGCTTACGTATGACTCAAATGCAAATGTTCATGCTTCCTGCTCTGTACTGTGATGCAAATGTGCCCTTTCATGTATTGTCTGTAACTGGGTATATAAGCTGACTGAATTTCACATGTTCCCTCTCTCTGTCTGACTGCTCAACTGACCACACGATTGCCTGAGAGCCTGAGGGCTCGCTCTAGCCCGCACCCACAGGGCTGGAGTGAGTTCTGTGATGGCGGGATGAATAAACCACTCTTTTAAACTCTCAGTTCACCGCCGTGTCTTATTTCGTTCCGCCGCACTGGTGACCCCTAAAGAAAGAACACGCTGACGACGAACGAATGCAGCCCCGATGGTATCTCCGACGACAAGCGAACGCAGCAGCCTGACGCAAATGGACTGCCCTCCCTTCTGCCACACGGGAGACCTCGACGCAGAACCGACACCAGGCGAACTCCCTCGGAGATCATCCACGACCGGGAAGGCTGCAGAAAGCGTCATTGTGCACCCCTCGCCTGAGATCTGGACATCCACGCTGGGACCGGCCGAGGGACAAAGATCGTCTATTCCCTCTCACCGCTCCTCCGCATCCACACGAGCCCGAGGGACAAAGATCGTCTACTCCCTCTCACCGCTCCTCCGCATCTACGTGAGCCCGAGGGACAAAGATCGTCTACTCCCTCTCACCGCTCCAACACACCATGACCTGGCACAGTGAACGACAGCAACAGCCTGAACAGGGATGACCATCGGCGCCGACGACGCTGATCTCCAGCAAGCTCCCTGACCCTGACTCGCCTCTACAGCGGACCTGCCATGCACCAAACCCCGCACGCACACCGGGGGGTTATGAGGACAGCGCACCACGCACGGGACAATACCGGCTCCACACAGACTGCCATCGTCCTTCGCCGCTGCACACGGAACCTTCAGGGCTGCTCACACACCTGAAGCACACACGCAGCTCGCTCACAGGATTTTGTATGGGTCTCAGCCACGGCGCACAATGGGAATTCAGCCGTCAGCTGTCCCCGAGGGCTTTAGGGCTGAGCGCGCACCTAAAGTCAACCCGCCAAGTCCCACACTGCTGCAGCTCCCTTTTTTTCTTCATGGCCGCGAGAGGAGTCAGAGACAAATTTTCCTTCTCACAGCCTGTGGATCTCCGCCACGTTCAACAGGACAGCCCCTCAACACCGTGGATCCACATGCAATTTTTGCGCGGCCCAGACAACTTCGCCGTCCTGGGCCGGCACTTGCTACCCCCACCCCCCTCCCTCCACCTTCGCCTGCACAGAGCTTTCCCCGCTCGCTACCAAAGCCAGACTATCGAGGCCTCAGCTTCCTGCTGAGCCCTCTGGGGGGGAGTGTGTGGGGTCACCCCCACAGCCTACAGACTAGCAGAGCGCGCAGCTGGAGCAATTAGCAGAACAATGAGATGTGTGTATTGATATCAGTAGGCAGCCTCTCTTTGTCTAGCTCTTTCCTGCCAGTATCGTGCGCTTACGTATGACTCAAATGCAAATGTTCATGCTTCCTGCTCTGTACTGTGATGCAAATGTGCCCTTTCATGTATTGTCTGTAACTGGGTATATAAGCTGACTGAATTTCACATGTTCCCTCTCTCTGTCTGACTGCTCAACTGACCACACGATTGCCTGAGAGCCTGAGGGCTCGCTCTAGCCCGCACCCACAGGGCTGGAGTGAGTTCTGTGATGGCAGGATGAATAAACCACTCTTTTAAACTCTCAGTTCGCTGCTTATTATTTCACACACACAATCCAGTATTATATACTTAGCTGTAAATTTGTAGATTTGGTTGAGGGATGAGCAGTGAGCAAATATTACTCATACTGGAGGCTCCATAGGTCATAAATTTATAAAGTATAAGTGAAATGATCTCTTCCTCTCTTCTCTACCTACAGCCCAAACCGCCTCCAAAGCCTCCAGAGGTATTGCAACCAACCACAACCCTTTGACTGTTTTTTTTTGTATTTACTGTGATACAAGGTTGAAAATGTGACTGTAAATATGGTCAAACTATATTTACAGACAAAAATTAACCATTCAGAGAAACATGAGAAGCCAACTCCTGTAGTTCCTGTACGATCAACACATGCCTCAAGTCCAGCACAAAAATCACCAGACAAAATGTACCACACCAAGGGAGAAAGCACGTTTGAGTTAAATATACTAAACCTTGTAGATGTGAAAGCAGCTTAATTTGTTACTGTACACATTGAAAATAAAGCAATCATAGTAATAATTGTTTCCCTTCAGCCGGCCCAGTTGGTACAACTGAGTATGGTAAATGCACACTCCATTTGCATGTCACTGAAGCCACCTTAATTTTCACCTATGAAGCAGAGTGTTCATGATGGCACTGGCAGGACTCCTGCATTCTCACCCTATGTATACAACCCCCTGCCATCACACGCTGATTTCAGTTCTCATACTTTTCACTTCCTCATACTTTTTCATCCTTGTTGTTTGGCATGGCCAACCAACCTGAATGTCTACAGCAAATGGCTAAATGGTCCATCTATTGGTGCTAGCTTGGGCCACCTGCAGGACGCTGGTTGCATGGAGCTTGGCAGGGTTAGTGTTCGGAAGAAGAGGTTCACTACTCAACTGTACTGTATTTTAATCTCTTTTTTTTTTCATCTACTGTCACCTCTCACTTCTGTTTAACAAGCCTCTTGCACCTGTGTGCGCACTCAGTGTCACCTAATCACCCTCTTTGCCTTCTGTTCACCTTTCATCAGTGTTTGTGTCAGCTTCGGGTTAGCCACTAGCTATGGCTACTAGCTCTCCTTCCCCTTCTCCTCTGGTGTGCTCTCTGTGTCACATGTTTAGCTACACCTCTGCCTCTTTAAGTGATAACTAGTGCATACCTGTGCATGCCCATAGAAAACAAGTATAAGCAAGTCTTTCTGCATGGCCGTAGAAAGCAGGTGTAAGCCAGCATTTCTGAATGCCCATAGAAAATTACTGTTACCATGGCAACAGTAACCATGGTGATGTCTGCCTTTGATCTTTGATGTCATCATTCGTTCAGTGATGCCTGCCTTTGATCTTTGATGATGTGTGTATCTGGCAAAAGTAACCATGGTGAAAGCTGTGTTTGATGTTTTCCATAGAAAGCAGGTGTAAGCAAGGGTGTAAGCAAGCACGTCTGCACTTGTTCAGTGATGCCTGCCTTTGATCTTTGATGGTGCCATAGCGAGTGCTATGGTCTTTGACAATGTCATAGAGAGTTCTATGATTGTGAGTGATGACTGCCTTTGATCGTTGATGATGTCATAGTGAGTCCTATGATCTGTTATGATGGCATAGCGAGTCCTATGATGTGAGTGATGCCTGTCTTTGATCTTTGATGTCCTACGATCGTGAGTGAGCTTGAGTAATGCCTGTGTTTCATCTCTGATGATGTCATAGCAAGTCCTATGATCTTGAACGACGCTTGCCGTTGATCACATAGTCAAAAACACCTGTCTATATGTCTATATGACATCATATAGACTTCATATGTATATGACGGCATCGTGAATCGTACGATGCCTGAGTTCATCGGATGATCATAGGACATTATGCAGACATCATAGGCCGTGCTATGAATGCCTGAGATCATAGGATCATCATAGGTCATAGCAAGGACTATGATCGTTAGTGATGCCTGCTGTTGATCACGTGATCAACAGCAGGCATCACTAACGATCATGACTAACGATCATACGTCCCACGTAGTCAAAGACACCTGTCTTTATGTCTATATGACGTCATATAGACATCCTATCTATATGACGGCATCGATCCTATGATGCCTGAGATCATAGAAACATCATAGGTCATAGCAAGTCCTATGATTGTGTGATGCCTGCTGTTAAGACACCTGTCTATATGTGTCTATGACGTCATATAGATATATCTATATGATGGCATTGCGAGTCCTGTGATGCCTGAGATCATAGGATCATCGCGAGTAATGCCTGCTGTTGATCACATAGTCAAAGACACTTGTCTATATGACGTCATAAAGTTACTGTTACCATGGCAACCGTAACCATGGTGATGTCTGCCTTTGATCTTTTTTTCCCCCTTGTCCTGTCAGGCAGCTAGGCAAACAGAACAGGGATCTGTCACCCTTATTGTGCCAAAACAGATTTACTTTGCCAAGAGGAGCTTATACAGTACCTAACTGTGCACTGTATATTGTTGTAAACTCCTCCTGTAATAACTTTTAATACTTTATTTTAATTGTTTTACCCATGGAAGACCCAACAGGATGGGGAAGAGGGAAAGGAAGTGTGTGAAGGGGGAAAAGAAAAGGGAAGGGAACAGACAAAAAAACCCCTACTAAAACAAACGAAAGACAAACTGCTTCTTCCACCGAAGATGTCTCAACACGAGTCTGGTTTCCACACCTGTTAAAGGAGAGACACTTGTGCGTGTATGTCTGTGTGCATATACATATATGAGAACGCGCGCAAAATAAGTGTGTGCATGTGAATGGTTTGTCAGGAAACATACGAGCGGAGGGCCGGTCGCAGCAGCTCTCCCCCCGGGAACCTCGAGCAGGCAAGGCAGCGCCACCAACCTCCAGCCACGAGGTCAGCAAGCTCCAGGAAAGCCAGGCATCCACCCCTGGAGGGACGATCAAGGGAGGGCAGGCCGCCTGGCGGCCGGCGCGGTGAGCCCACACCCCCGGACCCGCCCGACCCCCCCCCCCCCCTCAGCGGGGCCAACATCCGCCCCCGGGCCCCAGGCACCAGGAGGCCAGCGAGCCCCCCCCAGTCACCCCCACAGCGGCCCTGCCCCAGCGCCTCCGCCGCACACCCCGGGGACCCCACGTCCAAAGAAGTCCCCTCGCCCAGGGGAGCCCACGTTGCCGAGAGGCACTACCCCCCTTAATCCAGCACCTCCCGACTCGCAGGCACACCCCTCCCCATACCTTCACACCCACATGTTCCCATGCACACCCCTCTCACTCACTCACTCACCCAGACCGACCCATTCTCTTTCACTCCAGTACCCACTCAAATTCACTCCTCATTCACCTTTATTTCAAAAGGCGGCTGCGAAGCAGATGCAGCAAGCCTGAACATGCACCAGTGCCCGGCAGTGACCAGGGAGGCCACCGGCGCAGGCCACAGAAGCAGACCCCACCCCCCGGCGCCCATCTGAGCGAACAATCAGCAGACCACCACAGGCGCCCCAAGATGCCACCCGGCATGCAAAGCGCTGCACAAAACCGACCCATCATCACCCCCTCACTCACTCACACTTAGACTCATATTCAGCCCCCCCGTCACTTCCCTGGTTGTATCTATATATTTAGTAGCACCCAGGGATTTTGACAACATGATAGGTCCCAGGCTCCCCACCAGAATCCCACGATTCCAGTAAGAGCAGGGCAACAGGGGTGGGGGTCCCCCACCCCCTTCCCCCGCACAGAACATGGTGGGTGTGTGTCGGTTATATGATATAATTGGGTGTAAATGTGTGGACTACTAAAGTGCAATTAAAATTGGGGGGATAGTGATTGAAGCATCGTTAGCCACTGCGATGGGCAGCAGAGCCCCCATCCCCCCAAGCCCTCAGTGTCTAAAATGCAATTAAAATTGAGGTGAGAGCAGCCCCACCACGCAGCAAAGGTATCCCCTTCACCGACACAGTGCGGCACACCCCCACTCCAAAGCCCTAAATGTAACAAAAAAGATCAGGGGGAGGGTGGGAAATAAGACTGGGAGGTAGGCGGTCTAAAAGCAAGGCCGCCCCCCCCCCCATAAGCCAGCTTGCAGACTGGTTTATGAGGCCACCCACTGCCCCCAAATCCCAACCCAGGGCGAGGGCCGCCAACGGAAACAGCCCAGGACCCACTAGCATCACGCCGCGGCGCTCCAGCACCACTAACATGACGGGGCAGCCAAACATACTTCCACTCATCTTACACACACGAACATGGACAACAACAGTCACAATAGTGAACAAAGGGCCGGACCCACATGGCACCCAACACGCCAGGCGACACCCCCGAGCGCCCACACAGGCCCACGACCACCCACCCCAGACGCACACCGACAGCTGCAGGCCGCCCTGCAACCACAGCCACCCCGGAGCAACCCAATGGAAACATGGCCATCAACCCGCGCCAATGATCCCCCAGCCACCCCCAAGCACCAACACACACCCGCTGCCAATGACACCAGGGGCGATGTAACAAAGTGCCTCACCCCCCAACACAACAGCAGGGCGGCCGGGACAAGCAGGCCCCGAAACGCCAGCCCCCATGCCACTAGATGGACTGCCCAACCCCTGCCACCCAACAAAGCTCTCCTACCCATACACACATCCTCTGCCCCCTAGACATCTACCCACAAATAACTGCTTCCATACACACACGTAACTCCACCCACCATCACACATACCCACCTACACAAGCACACAACCCCACCTGCCCACTCAACACACACCCACTTCCACATCCGCTCATACACAAGCCCACACTCACACCCACACACACCCCCACCCGCAGACCACAGTGGACGGGGAGGGCGAACCAGGATGCGGGCACCAGCCCCAGGGCGGCATCAGGGCCCCAGGAAACACACGACCCCACCGCGCAAGAATGCACCAGGGACAACCCCCACCGCCGGTGCACACCCGACCCTGGCCCAGGGGAGGGGACGCCCCCCCCAGCACCAGGGGCCCAAGGTCAGACCCAGCCCCCCCCACCCACCCCGAGGGGCAAGGCCAGCCGGCCAGGGGCCATCTGCCTTGTGTCTGACAACAGTAACCATGGTGAAAGCTGCGTTTGATGTTTGCCGTAGAAAGCAGGTGTAAGCAAGGGTGTGAGCAAGCACGTCTGCACTTGTTCAGTGATGCCTGCCTTTGATGTTTGATGGTGCCATAGCGAGTGCTATAGTCTTTGATGATGTCATAGTGAGTCCTATGATCTGTTATGTGGCATAGCGAGTCCTATGATCGTAAGTGATGCCTGCCTTTGATCTTTGATGTCCTATGATTGTGAGTGAGCTTGAATAAGGCTGTGTGTCCACAAAACGTGTTTTTTTGTTACCCGACGGCCCTGAGCATTTTTTTTCAGTGTTTGTGCTCTGTGCTTTGGGGGAAAAAAAAGTCTGTGCCCCGTATCCCAGCAACAGCTTGTCACTCTCAGCTCATCACTCCCGTTTTTCCTATTGTCAGACTTTCTACAGATTTTTTAATAGCAGTCTCTCAATAGCAATGGACAGGAAACGTTTTCCAGCAGCTCTGTATGTAAAATATGATGACACGGAAAGCAGGAGTCTGAGTACAGACTAGTACTGGCATCCTATGTCCCACCCAAGCAGCAGTTCTGATTGGCTGCTTAAGGTCTGACTGACACTGACGAGCTCAGCTGCAGTCTCTGAAAAGTTGAACTTTTCAACTCTAAGCGGCGCGACAAAAAACGGCCACTGCCGAGAGCGTTTCAGCTCTGTGGGTGCTCAGCGCTGTAAACGCTGGACAACATAGAGAATGAATGGAAAATAGCCACCCAGAGCTGAAAAAACGCACTTTGTGGACATGCAGCTTTATGCCTGTGTTTGATCTCTGATGATGTCATAGCAAGTCCTATGATCGTGAGTGATGCCTGCCGTTGATCACATAGTCAAAGACATCTGTCTATATGATGTCATATAGGCATCATATATATATGATGGCATCGCGAGTCCTATGATGCCTGAGATCATAGGATCATCGTGAGTGATGTCTGCCGTTGATCACATAGTCAAAGACACCTGTCTATATGTCTATATGATGTCAAAGAGACATTATATCTGTATGACGGCATCACGAGTCCTACGATGCCTGAGATCATAGGATCATCGTAGGACATCATGCAGACATCATAGGCTGTCCTATGATGTCCTATGAGTGTGACACAGACACACAAATGGACCATCATAGGACAGCATGCAGACATCACAGGCCGTCCTATGATGTCCTATGATCGTGACACACAGACACACAAACAGATTTCTTAAATTTTTACCGTAGAGTGAAGTGATGGTAAATGTACGGTAATAAATGTCTTTTTGAGGCACTCAAGGTGAAGTTGTGCGATTTGGAATCCCGGCTCCACTGTATTGGAACACCGCCAGCGCCAGTTAATTATGACGGATTCCACGTAGCTGCAGCGGAGCACCCAAGCATAGGGCCTGTTAGCCGTCCCCTGGCTTCCACCTCTCCTGAGCAGCCAGGAGAGAAAGGTTGGGTGACGATGAGAAGGAAGCGTAGTCACAAGCCCCTGGTTCACCACCAACCTGTTCATGTTTGTAATCACTTTTCCCCACTCAGCGACACACTCGCTGAGGAAAAAACTCTGATCATTGGTGACTCTATAGACAGAAACGTGAACCTAGAGACTCCAGAGGCCATAGTCAAATGCATTCCCAGGGCCAAAGCAGGTGACATCGAGTCAAATTTGAAAATGCTGGCTAAGAGTAATTGTCAATATGCCACAATTGTTATTCATGCCGGCATTAACGACATCCGACTCTGGCAGTCAGAAGTCACAAAACTTAGTGTGGAATTGGCGTGTAAGTTTGCCAAAATGATGTCTGTCTCTGTAGTATTCTCTGGGCCCCTCCCCAGTCTGACTAGTGATGACATGTTTAGCTGCATGTCCTCCTTCAACCGCTGGCTGTCTGTGTGGTGTCCTGCAAACAATGTGGGCTACATAGACAATTGGAACTCATTTTGGGGAAAACCTGGTCTTATTAGACGAGATGGCGTCCATCCCACTTTGGAAGGTGCGTCTCTTTTATCTAACAATCTGGCATCATTTTTATCCAAATTTCCAAAACCCTGACAACTCAGAGTTGGGACCAGGAAACAGAGTCGCAGTCTTACACCCCTCTTTGCAGCTCCTCTTCATCCACCACCCCTCAACTGAGCCCCTGTCTTCCCCATCAGAGAATCATTGTCTGCTCCCCCCAAAGTAAATAAAAATATAATGAATAAGCATCCCAAAGTGATGAAACAAAAAGTTGGTAAAACTTAAATTAAATATGAAGCCTCTAAATTTAATGACTTGGCCTTTGTTCCACCTCATAATTTAAAAAATTAAATGCTGTTTGTTAAATATTAGGTCTCTAACTTCCAAGTCTCTGCTAGTCCATGATCTGTTAATTGATCATCAGATTGATTTAATATCCCTTACAGAGACTTGGTTAGGACAAGAGGATTATGTTGGTTTTAATGAATCAACTCTTTCTGGTTATTTAAACTGTCAAAATCCCAAAAGTTCTGGTCGTGGAGGAGGAGTAGCAACAATTTACCATTCCAAATTACTAGTTAATGTAAAGAAAAAGACATGTTATAATTCCTTTGAGGGCCTTGACCTCAGTATTGGGCATGCTAGCAATTTTAGGTTAAACCCAATTTTATTTGCCATAGTTTATCGTCCTCCCTCAGCCTACTCAGAGTTTTTATCGGAATTTGCGAAATCCTTAACAGATTTAGTGCTGAAATCAGATAGAATTATTATAGTAGAGGACTTTAATATACATGTAGATGTAGATAGTGATTGCCTTATCTTAATATGGCATTTACTGAATTAAATTTAAGATATGGCATTTAATTCAGTATTAGACTCAATGTTTTTTTTCAGAAAGTAGGAAATTCCACCCATTATCTCCACCACATGTTGGACCTTGTTCTGACATATGGCATAGAATTAGAAAATCTCGTAGTATCTCCTCATAACCCTGTACTGTCAGACTATTGTCTGTTAACCTTTGATTTTCCTATTTCTGACTATTTGGCTCCTAAAGAAAAATATTACTACAGTAGATGCCTCTCAGATGATGCTGTTACCAAATTTATGCAGATTGTTTCCTCTATGCCATGTGTCAACACAACAGAGATAAGCTATGGAGAGCTTGCTCCTTCTGTAATTGATAGCATGGTAGATAGTGTTACAGCTTCTTTGCATCAGACTCTAGACATGGTGGCCCCTTTAAAAAAGAAAATGTCTAATCAGAGATTTCTAACTCCTTGGTTCAACACAGACACTCGTAACTTAAAACAGAAGACTAGTCAATTAGACATAAAATGGCGCTCCACTAAATTAGATGAAATCTGTTTAGCTTGGAGAAATCATTTTCTAATTTATAAAAAATCTCTTAGGAAAGCTAGAACAAGTTATATTCCGCATTGATAGAAGAGAACAAGAATAATCCCAGGTTTCTTTTCAGCACTGTAGCTAGGCTGACAAAGAGTCAGGACTCTGTCAATCCTAGCATTCCCTTAGAGCTTACTAGTCAGGACTTTATGAACTTTTTCAATAATGAAATTTCATCTATCAGAGATAAAATCAGTCAGATTCTTCCCGCTGTTAACTTAAATACATTATCTACTATGACTCCTTCAATTGATATGTTTGGATGAGTTTACTCCAATTGACCTTTTAGTTAGATAAAATAATTTCCTCATCCAAGCCTTCAACTTTTAGACCCTATTCCTATCAGGTTATTTAAAGAAGTCTTCCCATTTATTGGTAGCTCTATTCTTCAAATAATCAATTCTTCATTAACATTAGACCATGTACTGCAGGCTTTTAAAATGGCTGTAATTAAACCCTTACGCAAAAAGCCAATGCTGGATCCAGGAGTTTTAGCTAACTATATACCAATCTCAAATCTGCCTTTCATTTCAAAAATCTTAGGTTTGTTGGTATGGAATTATTTGACCACTTGCAGGGAAATGGTTTATTTGAAGAGTTTCAATCTGGGTTTAGAATCCATCATAGTACTGAAACAGCTTTATTGAAGGTCACTAATGACCTCCTTATTGTATCTGATAATGGATTTGTTTCTGTACTTGTCCTTTTAGACCTTAGTACAGTTTTTGATACTATCGATCAAAATATTCTACTTGATAGATTAGAACACCATGTTGGACTTAATGGAACTTCGTTGCAGTGGTTTAGATCTTATTTATCTGATAGGTTCCAGTTTGTTCATGTCAATAATGCGTTTTCTTCCAACTCAAAGCTCAGTCACAGAGTTCCACAGGGATCTGTACTAGGCCCTCTTCTTTTTAGTTTATATGTGCTTCCGGTAGGCAACATTATTAGAAAGCATTGTATACATTTTCATTGTTATGCAGATGACACACAGTTATACCAGTCAATGAAGCCAGATGATAGTAATCAATTAGTCAAGTTAGAGGCCTGTCTTAATAAGGAAATCAAAGCTTGGATGACTTCTAATTTCCTGCTATTAAATTCAGATAAGACTGAAATCATTCTAGTTGGTCCAAAAAGCCTTAGAAATACCTTTCCAAATTAAACTCTTAGTTTGGATGCGGTTACTCTTTCTCTTAATAGTTCTGTGAGGAACCTTGGAGTTATTTTTGATCAAGATCTGTTTTTTAATTCACATATTAAACTTGTTTCTAAGACTGCCCTTTATCATTTGCATAATATTGCCAAGATTAAGAGCATCTCATCTCAGAGTGATGCTGAGAAACTGATCCACGCTTTTGTTAGCTCTACATTAGATAATTGTAACTCTTTATTATCAGGTTGTCCTAAAACATCTTTAAAAAGTTTTCAGTTGATCCAAAATGCTGCAACAAGAGTTTTAACAGGTACTAGAAAGAGAGATCATATCTCTCTGGTTTTGGCCTCCCTTCATTGGCTTTCCATAGAGTTTTGAATTAAATTTAAAATCCTTCTTCTCACTTACAAAGCTCTAAACAATCAAGCCTCTTTTTATTTAAAAGATCTGATACTACCCTATTATCCTAACAGAGCACTATGCTCCCAAAATGCTGGATTACTTGTAATACCTAGAATCTCCAAAAGTACAATGGGAGGTAGGGCCTTCAGTTATCAAGCTCCTCTCCTGTGGAACCAGCTACCAGTCTGGATTTGGGAGTCTTCTTCTTTTTCTTCTCTCGGTTACTGGCGGATAGCAAACAACTGAAAGGTGCATACCGCCACCTACTGTACAAGAGTGTGTAACATTATGTCATCTGAGCCCGACCCCTAAATTCTATGACTTAATCCTGTGTTATTTAAAAAAGAGCAAAGAGCCTTTCTCATGATTCTTAGTGCCTCTCCATCTCCATCTGTTCCCAGAATGGCAGTTAAATCCCATTCCCTACCGGCTTCTTGAACTTCATTTTTCATTCTCTCTCTTTCATTTCCATACTTGTGATAGTGTAATAAGATGTGCTCGACATTTTCTTTTACTCCACATTCTCAACATTTGTCACTTTCGCTTTTCCCCATGGTGAATAAAGTGCCGTTTAAACCTGTGTGATCCAGTCTGAGTCTTGCCATAATGATGTCTTCCCTCCTGTTTGTTGTTTTATAATTCTTTATTGCAATAGATTTTTGTATTTTGTAATACGATCTACCGCTATAATCTTCATCCCATCTTTTTTGCCATAGCTCAATTCCTTTTTCCTTGATTACTGCTTTCCCTTCACCTTTTCCAAGAGACAACGGTATAGTTATTTCTTTCCCAAGTGCACTTTTTGCTAATTTGTCTGCACAGTCATTCCCTTTCAACCCTTCATGTGCAGGAACCCAACAAAACTGAACTTCTCCACCACCCCTGTGTACCCTAAATAAACTGTGATATAGCTCAATCACCAGGTCTTCCCTTGTAGATTTTAGTGTCTGTATGGTTTTTAAAGCTGCAAGTGAATCTGTGCACACCACCACCCGGTCTGGTCTGACGTCCTCCACCCACTGCAAACCAATAATTATTGCCACCATCTCTGCTGTAAACACGGATGTATTGTTGGAGAGTCTTTTTGAGATGGTCACTTTAAACTCTGGAATGTATACTCCAACTCCAACAGAGCCCTCTTTATTCTTTGAACCATCAGTATAGAGCTGCAAGTAGTTTTAGTAATTGTTCCTGAGGTAAATGCTTATTTTAACACCAACTTCACTCATATGCCAATCCTTTTTCCTCATTAGCAGACTAATGTCTACTTCTTTTCCCGGAAAGAGCCAAGGAGGAACATTACTCACTGGACTGGTGTTAGCTATATCAATAGTGTCTAGTCCATACATTCTGGCTTTTCTTTCAATTGTTCACCCAAACCCGTGTCCCTGGAAGTTAGAATATTCCCAGCAGTCTTGTAGTGTTATTTTTGAAATACTTGCTTCCTCACTTCATTTCAGCTTGACCCAGTATGATAATGCCAGTTTATCTCTTCTCAAATCCATTGGCATTTCTCCTGGTTCTATGAAAACTGCATTGTTTGGTGTTGTTTTTACGGCTCCAATGCGCAGGCGAGGTGCTCTATGCTGCATTCTATTTTTTCCCCAGAGTCGTCTTTGCTGCTGCTCCATAAATCATGCATCCATAGTCTATTGTCGATCTCATTAGTGCTCTGTAAATGTCAATTAAAGCATGTTTATCTGCACCCCATTCATGTCCAGCTACAGCTTTTACGAGATTAATGATTTTTTGGCACTTTGTCTCCAGATTTTCAACTTGAACTCTCCATGTGTATGCACTATCAAACTACAATCCTAGATATTTGAACTCACTGACTTTCTCTATTGGTTGATTATATAATGTTAATGGTTCTGTACCAGTTCTGCTTTTTTTTTTTTGTGAAAATCATATAGCAGGTTTTACTGTTTGAAAATTTAAATCCCCACTCATATGACCACTTTTCCACTTTCTCCATTGCTTTCCTGATGTTTTTGAACACAAATTTCTCGTTTCTTCCCCTCGTCCATATGGCTCCATTATCTGCATATAGTGCTGTTTTGATGGATTCCTCTTGATCCTCAAACATGTCATTAATCATTATGTTGACTAAAACTGGGCTTATCACACTTCCCTGAGGAACACCATTTTCTATGTCAGTCATTAGAAACTTCTGATCCTGCTTTAACCCTAATTGTCCTGTGTGTTGAAAAATCCATTATCTAATTATACATCCTACCACCAATGCCCATTTTATTCAGTTTGATAAGAAGTCCATCCCTCCGCAGTGAGTCATAAGCCTTTTCAATATCCAGATAAACTATAACCATTACTTCTTTCATTTTGAGAGTCTTTTCAATATCATTACTTACCCTAACTAGTGCATCCACTGTGGATCTTCCTCTTCTAAAACCATTCTGATAGTTATTTATTAATCGTCTTTGTTCTAGTCCATATGAGAGTCTGTAAACTAACACCTTCTCCATCCATTTCCCTAAGTGTGACGTTAATGCTATTGGCCTGTAGTTGCCTGGATGCACTGGATCTTTCCCTGGCTTATTAAATGGTAAAATTACAGCCTTTTTCCACCCTCTTGGGATAACCCCCTCCTTCCATATTCTGTTAAACAATTTCAGCAGCAGTTGCATTGATTGCATAGGCAACTGCCGGAACATAGCAAAGCTTAACTGATCATATCCTGGAGCTGTGTATCCACTGTCTTGCAAAGCTCTCTTAAATTCTGACATTGTGAGCTCGAGGTCTAACGCAGTATCTTCTTTCACTTCCTTTTTTAAGTTTGCATTTTCTCCGAGTTTATACTCCCTTTGCTGTCTGTGACTCTCACCAAGATGTTCTCCTCTATGCATTGCTGCAAATGCTCTACCTAGGACTTATGCCTTTTCTTTGTCTGATACAGCCATCTTGTCCCCATCCACTAGAGCTGGGTCAGACTTGATCTCTGTTTTTAAGAACAGGGTTAAAACCTTCCATTTTGATATAGCCTGTAATTAGGGAGGGATCATGTGTCCCTGAACCCTCCCTTAGTTATGCTGCTAATAGGTTTAAACAGCTGCGGGACGTCCAACAATGCACTGGGCTTCATTGCTTTCTTCACTCTCAATGAAATATTTTTTCTGGTCATTAACATCTGTTTGTTCTCTCCCATAGATTGAGTCCCTGTTGTGCTGTTTGCTCTCTACACGTCTGTTCTTTTCTTCTTCTTCTCTATCCCGTCACCTCCCAGCCAGTAGCAGCAGATGACTGCCCCTCCCTGAGCCTGGTTCTGCTGGAGGTTTCTTCCTGTTAAAAGGGAGTTTTTCCTCTCCACTGTTGCCAAGTGCTTGCTCACAGGGGATCACCTGATTGCTGGGGTCTTTCTGCAATTGTGGGGGTTTCCCCTACAGTTGAAAGTGCTATGAGATGACTGTTGTTATGAAATGGTGCCATATAAATAAAACTGAATTGAGTTGAACGAGATGGTGAAAGCCGGCCTCGATGTCCATGACCTCTTTGACGAGAACCACTGGAATCAGGAGAAGCTTCCTACTGCCTGGCAGCGTGCTGCCCAGAACCGGCTGGTATGTTGGACACCCCCCCTTCTCTCCCTTTCTGTGCTGCTGAGAAGCTGCAGGTAGAGTGACCCCTCCCTCCACCACCCTAGATGGCATCCTGTTTTGTGGGCTTTTGCTTCCTGCCAAAACCCAATTCAGAGGTTTGTCCTTTTTGCCTTCCTAGAAGTGGTCTTGGAGCTAATATAATTCTGGGATAAGCCTCTGTTCAACCATGTGAATGTGCGCAGGTACAAACAGTTCATTGAGCTTTTCGGCGCAGCAGAGTTTGGTTGGAACATCTCCCTCCCATAGAATCTACATTGGCACCGTGTTGGGCCCTGTATAAAACTATGGTGTTGTTGGTGCGCCCTTTGTACTGAGCACTTCCACAATGCTCCATACCTGCATTATGCACCTCGCTGAGCTCAGGATGTGATGGCCCCTTCTGTGGCCCATTCTGTATTTTCAGCTGGTACTCCCTGCCCTGAGATGCACCAGGTGCCTGGTCATGTTCCTTTGTCTGCTCAATGGGGCACCTAAACGAGTCCCATATGTAGTTGTAGCAAGTAGACTGAGTGTAGGGCAACACAAGATTATGCAATTAATCACTGTTCCCTGATGGAGGGGGACTCGGTACAACTCACTGTGGCCCCCCTCACATTTGGGCTCGGTGACGAGTGGCTTAGGGATTGAAGCTGGGGTGATGGCAGGCGATTACATAGTGCTAGAAGGTGGGAGCATTGACTGTACCATCACAAACACACTGCCAGATAAGTGGAAATAAAGGTTTGATTCAGCAACATGCACAAATGTGCATTTCCCATACTCAGTTGGACTGTTTCCCTCCATTGGGGAACATTGGTTTTATGCATAACCTTATGTTATCTAGGTTTTCCAAATTAAGTTGTAATTAATGTTCAGTAAATGGACTTTGTGTGTAATGTGTGTATGGAAAAACACCACATTTATGTTTTTGAAACAGGCAATGAGATATTCAGGTAAAAAAAAAAAGTGCTCAATTTTGGATGATGAGGCAAAAACACAAACTTGATATATTTTTTGAAAATGCATCACTTGTCAAACTATGCAGAAATAGTTTCAGATGAGTACTTTTGGAGGACCTGAACCCTCAGCAGGTACCAAACCTGCACACTCTGTGGCTTTATCAATATTATTATGCCTTGGTGAAGAGGCATACTGTAGTGTGTCAATGTGTCTGTGTGTATCTGTCTGTGTCTGTACTGAAGCATCAGTACCTGTGGTGCTTTCATTTCCACTGTTCTCTAAAACTAAATTTAATGGGATAATTAACATTTCTGAAAAAAGACTAACTTTTTAAACAAATTCTTTTGATATTTGACTATTTTGTAAAGCAGTTTTGTCTTTTCTGTGCAGAAACTCAGTGATGTACAGTATAGAGTGAAACGAATGGAAAAACAAATTAATGAGGTATGTACTTATTATGTTTTTGATCTCTTAGTTCAAAGCTGGGGACTTCTATATATGACATTTTTGTCCCTTTTGCTATGACCTATTATGCTGATTTTTTTTTTTTAAATTTTAGTATACTTTATTAATCCCAGAGGGAAATTACAGAGCATCCACTGGGATGGTGCGGCGCCAATCATTTCACCATTCACACACACCCATTTCCCATTATTATGAGAATAGCCTTGTCCAAAAGGACTTCTACTTACTTATACACCCCCCCCCCACCCTTGGAGGGGTAATTATGATATGGTGCTGATGATTGTTGGGTAATGACGATGGTGTTTGTTTTGTTTGTTTTGTTCTTTTTATGGAAATAAACTAAACTAAAAAAAAAGTCCAAAACACAAAGATCTCCCAAATGATCCCAAAGATCAAACATTGGCCCAATCGCTGTGTAAAGGGACCCTTACTTAGTATGAGACATTGCTTAGAACAAACCTGAGATGCCACTGATTGACATATCTGCAACAGAAATGTAAGAAAATGTTAAATAGATAAAAAAAAAAATAAGTCTACCAATACAAAAAAAACATGTAAGATAAAATAAATAAGAATATATATTTGCAATTAAAGGTATTTAAAATTAGTGCAGTTGACTGTGTATCTATAAATGTGTATATAATTCACATTATTGTACAGGGTGAAATGCCCAAGTCCACCAAATTGCACAGAGTACATTATAAGACCCAATGAGGGTGAGTCCAGCTATGCGTATATGTGTCTATAGAAGACTCTATATAAAGTCAATTTGGGGAGGGGTGTGTTTGTGGGTGTGTGTGTAAAGACTATTCATTAGTGTGGCAGCACTGGGATAGAAACTATTCTTCAGGCTGCTGTTGCAGGTATACGGGGTCCTGTAGTGCTTGCCAGATGGTAGGAGTGTAAAGAGGCTGTGTCCAGGGTGAGTTGGATCTTTGCAGATACTCACAGCTCTGTTGTTGCAGTGAGATCTATGGATCTTGTTCAAAGATGGTAGCTGTGAGCCTATGATCCTCTACATTGTTTTTATGATGTGCTGGAGGGCCTTCCTATTCTCCAAGGTGCAGCCAGGGTACCATACTGTGATGCAGTATGTGATGATGGACTCTATGGCACACCTATAAAAGTTGATAAGGAGCTGCTGTGGAAGTAGAGCTTTTTTCAAGCACCTCAGGAAGTGAAACCGCTGGAGTCCTTTCTTGGCCATTGCTGTGGTGTTTATTGTCCAATGCAGGTTGCGGCTCATGTGGACTCCTGAGTACTTGTAGGTCTGCACTGTCTCCACGCTCTCTCTGGCGATGATGCTGGGAGGGTTGTCATTGTGGTTCTGTCTTCTAAAATCCAGAATGATTTCTTTTGTTTTCTTTAAGTTGAGAATGAGGTTATTGTCCCGACTCCAATTCTCCAGATTCTCTACCTCCCTTCTGGAGGCCATCTCGTCATTTTTAGTGATGTGGGCTATTTCTCATGCTAGTGCAAGCCCTTAGTTCAACCTTTGTCTGAAGCAACTACTAGTTGAAGAAGAGGAGAAAAAGAGGAACTTTATTGTCTCTCAGTCCATACAGCTAATCATCTACAGTAGAACGAAATTACGTTTCTCCTATCTACAGTGTTAATCACATCTAGAATTGGCGGGGCTGCTGCGATGCAAGGTGTTCTATTATGCTGAACACCAAGCTAGAAGTACCATTTTTATATGGTCTGTGGTATGACCTGGCCAGGGCTTGAACCTACAACCTCCTGGCTGTAGGGCGGATGCTCTACCACTAGGTCATCACTCCAAGTTAGGAGCACCAAGGTAGTTTAACCTTTGTCTGAAACAACTACTAGCTCCAGTCAATTTGAAGGAACTCGACCTTTTAGCCAACATTTTTGTTTTGATTGGCTGTTAACCCACATAGAGAAGGCTTAAACAACTGGTGGGTGGGGCTACTGTGCCCACTTCTCCCATGGGAGGAAAAGCATAACTGATGGCATCTAAATGGTTGCTTGAACCTATGACGTCTCACACCAGAGTTCACTCTGCCTGTGTCACCAAGAGGATTAACCCCTTGCACTCCGGTCAAGTTCCCTAAAAACGCCAAAAAATAACATGCCCAAAGTAAATCAAAAGCTGTTCTTCAACCCTTTGCAGCGTCTTCATGGGGTTGGTCTCATTGTGCCATTTGGCACAATTTGTAAAAACGTCTGTAATTTTTGAATGATTCAATATAGAAGCTTGATGTTGGGCTCTAATGAAAGGTGACACTCAGGGCTGTGTGTGTGTGTGTGTGTGTGTGTGTGTGGGTGGTTCATTCATTCATTCATGAATGAACGAACAAACAAGCCCCCACACACAAAGAAGCATGCCACGTAAAAAATGTGTGGCTTTTTTTTTACAAGAAAAAATAACCTACAGTGCACTAAAAATTATTCTAAAATATTTGTAATGTAGAAGATAACAACTCCCACCCCCCCACCCCCCCCGCTACAGAGGACGGACATCGACCATCGCTACATGACGGAATAGTCATGTGGCGATGTGGCGACTGCGGCATAGTCACCGCGGTCACCGCGGCTCCCCCCCTCGCTACAGAAGAGTAGCGGGGGGGGGGGGCTTCATGGTCCAGACGCGGCGCACAAACCGTGTACTGCAGCACACAGACTTCGTGTGCCACACAGTTGTAATTTACTGATCGGTCAAAAGTCATTTTTGATTACAATTTTCAGGGATAAAGAATAATTTAGCTTATAACACTTACCTGTTCACAGCAGCAGCGTAGCTGGCGAACTTCTCTTCCTCATTGTCAGACGAACACGACGCTGGTCCGCTTGTTACGGACTCGTGGTTCTGGTCTCGCGACCCGGTCAAAACATAATTCCATTATTGTGGTTTTGCGCTTCCATGATTGCGGTTTTGGCGAACGATTTTTCAAAACAAATAACAGTAGTAATTCAAAAAGACTGGCGAACGCATGTGTGTCACCCAGCCTTCGTCGTCGGCCTCCGTCGGTCTATGATGACCATGGAAGAGAATCCTAAACGTCTATTGTGCTGGAATTAAAAAAAAGGCACCGCCTGTGGCTGAACAGGCCGATGCGCGAATGGCAGTCCCTGTCACACAGGTCGCACTTGTGGGTGGTCTCCGTGCTGCTGGGTCTGTGGCGGTTCTTCCTGCAGGTCCTTTTTTCATCTGCTGCAGCAGTCAGTCTCTCCACCCAGCCTTACACAAAACAGCTTTCGAACTTCTGTGCTTCAATTGGCTCGCTGCATTCGCAGCGTTGGTAGGCGGGTCCTTCTTGCTAGGTTTTCAGTCATTGGTTCTTCAAGGTTTCAGAAACCCAATTCAAGGCTCTTATTAGTCGAATGAGAGGTCAATCATATCTGAGCTGTTCACGGCTGTGTCTGTAGTGGAAGAACGGAAATGCAGCTTTTTTTTTCAGTGTGCTCTTGGACGCAGCGCCCTCGTGCATCCTAGAGCGCACGAGGGCGCTCTTGTGCACCCTCGTGTGCTCTAGGACGCAGAGACGTGCCCGTCTGCGGTACACCGGAGTGCAAGAGGTTAACCTGCTTGGGAAGCCAAATAGTAATTTTTTGTTGACACAATCAAACCATTGATATTGACTCTCTTTATTGCCTTTCAGAACTGAAATTAGAATAAACTGAAACAGAGTCTTTAAACTCACCCCTTATTTGTACATACAGTGACCTGTTTTAAAATCTTAATAAAAAAACTTACTGAATATAGTAAAAGGAAAAGCATAAAGCTATGTGTCAACAGGCAGCCTTTTTTCACTGCAAATGCTTGTATCCTAGCAGCAGCTTGACCTGTCACTCATACATCTCTACTTACCACTCTATGCTACAACAAAATAGCAAGAAACACACATCCTTCCAAGCTTTTGCTTTTAAATGTTGATGATGGTATTCTTTTAGATGAGAGATGTGGGGTTCCAAAAAGTAACCATTTTCAAAGCCCAGTGCCCGTCCTGGGTATGACGTTCAACTGCATCCGGGCAAGGGAGTCTGTTGGACTAGGAGGATGATGGCCTCTCAACCCTTGCTGATACTCCCAGGTGTCCCTTAGGCAAGGACTAGTACCTGTTAGCCTTCCCTTACCAGGGTCACGGTAAAACTATCAACTTTGTGTGTTATAATCCCCTAAGGGGACCCAGGGTTAAAGTGGTTCCTAGCACCCCCTTGCTGATCATATGAGGTGACAAATGGGGCAACTTGTTTGCCATGAGTTGCGACTCCTGTCAGTGGAGGAAGAGGTCCTGGTTCTTGAGGAATGTGTCTTGCTGCGGCTCTCACAAGTCCAACACAGTGCTTTGGCTCCTACTTCACTTAGACGGGAGGTTGGAAGGGCCTGGTCCAATCAATCGGTTTGTCAAGGTTTACTCTGGGATGTCCTTTGTCAGTGTAACATCTCCTAATCCCAGAAGCCTATGGTGGAGGGTCAGTTGAGTAATTTGCACTTTTGTGCTTCATTGCTCGAGTATACCATCCCTGCATCCCTGGTGCATAACCTGCAGGAAATCCACGGCTCTGTGCATCCCCTTGTAGGGGTCCGAGGAGGGTAGGGAGCAGGGATGATGAATCATACACTATAAAATATGGCTACTAAACAAACCCCTAAATAACGAATGTTGGAAGAGGATGTGGATGACCCAAGAATTAACAGGATGGCCCTTTCAAATGGTGATAATTGGCCGAGGCTTATTGTTTTAGAGTTGCTGTGGTCAGATATGGCTCTCTCTAAGCTGTGCCCTTTTGCTGTACAGAAAGGAATTTCAGGTATTGCAGGGTCAGTAAAGGATGTTAAATTGAGGTCTGGCCAGATTTTGGTGGAATTCTTAAATAAATCCCATGCTGAAAATTTGTTACGGTGTGATGTGCTGGCTGGTGTTCCAGTGAGGGCTTTTCCTCACCCTTGTCTAAACAGCTGCAAAGGAGTAATTCATACTAGAGAACTCCACGATATGGAAGAGGATGAAATAGCCTCAGAACTGCAACAACAAGGAGTAACACATGTGAAGAGAATAACCATCAAAAAAGATGGGCAAACAGTAAAAACTGGCACTTACATTGTGACGTTCAAACTGGCATCAACTCCCAGAAAGAATCCAAATAAGATACCTGAGTGTAACTGTTGATACCTTTATTCCAAACCCATTGAGATGTTTTAACTGCCAAAAGTTTGGCCATGGCTCCACAGGATGTAAGAATAAACCAGTCTGCTGCAAATGTGGAGAAGAAAGGCATGAGTTGGCCTGCACAGCACCTCCCAAATGTAGTAACTGTTTAGGCAATCATGCAGCATCATCGAAGGAATGTCCTTGTTGGATTAAGGAAAAAGAAATTCAAACTGTCAAATGTACTAAGAAAATTAGCTACCCTGAGGCACATAAACTGGTAGGTTTCCCAAAGTACAAATTCCAGCAGACTTTCTCCTCTGTTGTGAAACCTAAGATGCAGCCTGCTGAGTGCCAGACAGATCTGATCTGGTTAACTAAAGATAAGCCCTCATTATTAAGTAGTATTAAAAATTCTACAGTCCCAGTTAAAAGTAAAATGAGTACTCAAAGCCTGACTACAATAAGCCAATCCTGAAGTCAAAATCTAAGTAAGTCCACAGAACAAAACCAATCATCAAAAGAAAAGAAAAAACATCCAATTCCTCTACTCAGGCAAAATCAAGCCAAGAAAATAAATTGCAAAAGAATGGGACTACAGTAGATGTAGAAATGTCTGAAGTCATGACTTGCCATAGTTGCAGCCCCTCCCCCAAAATACTGTATAAGGAGCATGCTTTTGTTTTACCTACCTGATAGTGGGTAGCCACATTATCCAGTGGAACTGTCGTGGCTTTAAGGCTAATTTCTCTGAAGTGCAGCGTTTAGCTGCTAGTTTTAATCCCCTTGCTTTTTGCCTTCAAGAAACTCTCCTGCCACCAACCAACCCCATATCTCTGAAACATTATACTATGTATAATACATATGGTCCAAATGTGCATCGTCCATCTGGTGGTTCAACGATTTTAGTAAGGAATGACCTAATTCACAGCCACTTGGCATTAGTCTCCAACTTACAAGCAGTGGCAGTTCGTCTAACTTTGCATAAAGCAATAACCTTATGCTCTGTCTATATACCACCAGATATGATTGTAACATCGGAAAATCTTGATGACCTTCATAATCAGTTGCCATCCCCATACATCCTTATGGGTGATTTTAATGGTGATAATCCTCTGTGGGGAGGAATTTGCTTAAATGCAAAAGGCAAGATACTGGGGGATTTCATTGCTAAAAATGATCTGTGTCTTTGGGATGATGGGTCTCACACATACCTCCACCCAGGACATGGAACCTATACTGCAATTGACCTATCTACTGTATATGTGATCCTGAGCTGGTGCTGGAATTCTCATGGCGGGTCTTGGATGATCTTTGTGGAAGTGACCACTTTCCACTAACATTGACGTCTACACAAGTGGATGTGCAATCAAGAACTCTGTGACGGCAACTCAAAAAATCAAACTGGTCTTCCTTTGTTTCCCTGTTCAAAGAGAAATTCAGCCATAAACCTCAACCACACTGTCACTTTGCTCAGAGCTTCACTCAAACCTTTATTACAATTTGCAGATAAGGCTGTCCGAAAAACATCAGCAAAGCCACACCATAGGTCCAACCCATGGTTCAATGATGACTGCAAAAAGGCCATTGAGGCAAGGAAAAAAGCAGAGAGGATGTTCAATAAACATCCAACAACAGAAAACCTGACCAAATTTAAAATCTGTCGAGCTAAAGCACGCAGGATCATCAATGAAGCAAAGAGACAGAGCTGGAGGGAATTTGTATCAAGCCTCACACTGAACACATCTACCAAAAAGATCTGGGATTTAATCAGAAAGATGAAGGGTAAGGAGAATGGACTTCAAATACAGCATATTAATCATCAGGGCAATCTGCTGATGACAAAATATGAAATAGCTAATCAACTAGCAAAATTATTTGAGAAGAATTCGTGTATTGGAAACTATCGTCCTGAGTTCCAAATCATACAAGCACAAGAAGAACAAAAAGAAATAAACTTTTCTTCAGATAACTCAGAACCATACAACCAAGATTTCACTATGGAAGAACTTTTGCTCTCAATAAGGAACTCTCATGACACTGCTGTGGGGCAAGATAAAATTCATCAGTTTTTAAAACACTTACCCCCCAGTGCACTATCCATTCTCTTGATGGTTTTCAACAACATCTGGAAGTCAGGCAGTATTCCTGAAAGCTGGAAAGAAGCAGTAGTTATACCTGTTCCAAAACCCGGGAAAGATCATACTGATAGCAACAACTACTGTCCAATAGCTCTGACAAGATGCCTCTGTAAAACCATGGAAAGAATGGTAAACAATCACCTTGTGTGGGTGCTTGAGTCTGAAGGCCTTTTAACTGATTGCCAGTGTGGCTTCAGACATGGTAAAAGCACTTTAGACCACCCTATCAGATTAGAGGCATATATGCTCTTCTCCTCATCTCAGGTGATTTCAACCATATTTCACTGTCCCCCATTCTGCCCACATTCACCCAGTATGTCACATGCCACACTAGAGACAATAAAACACTGGACTTATTCTATGCAAACACTAAGGAGGCATACACCTCATCACCACTCCCCCCACTCGGGAGATCGGCTCACAACTTGGTTCATCTCCTGCCGGTGTACAAACCCCTAGTACACAGACAACCTCCGGTTATGCGCACGGTGAAGTTATGGTCTGAGGAGGCAATGGACACTCTAAAGGACTGTTTTGAAACCACTGCCTGGGAGCAGCTCTGCGATCCACATGGTGAGGACATCGATGGCCTCACTCACACCATCACGGACTACATCAACTTCTGTGTGGACAACACCATACCCACCAAGACCATACGGTGTTGCTCAAATAACAAACCCTGGATCAACCGTGAGATTAAAACACTTCTGAGAGAGAAGAAGAGGATCTTCAGGTCGGGGAACAGGGAGATGCTGAATTCCGTACAGAGGGAGCTGAGGAGGAAGATCAGAGAAGGCAAGGACAGCTTCAGGAAGAAGATGGAGGACAAGCTGCAACAGAGCGACATCGGCGGGGTCTGGAGAAACCTTAAAACCATCTCTGGGATCCAGAATACCTCCTCCCAGGCCACGGGGGGCAGGGAGTGGGCGAACAATCTGAACCTGTTTAGTAGGTTTGACCAACCGCCCCCCCCGACTGCACACCAACCACTGCTGCCTCTAAAGTCGAGACCTGCTGCCCACACCCCACTCCACCAACACCCCCCCCCCCCCCCAGTCCCAGCACACAGCCCCCCAACGTGACCCTCACTAAGACCCAGGTGAGGATGGAGCTGAGGAGGATCAAGGCGAGGAAGGCCTCGGGACTGGACGGCATCAGCGCAAAGCTCCTCAAGTCCTGCGCAGACCAGCTGTGTGGGATTGTGGAGCACATCTTCAACCTAAGCCTGAAGCTGGGAAGGGTACCACAGTTGTGGAAAACATATTGTGTGGTACCTGTACCAAAGACTTCCCACCCCAAAGACCTGAACAGCTACAGACCAGTGGCCCTGACGTCTCACATGATGAAGACCCTGGAGAGACTGCTCCTTGCTCACCTCCGCCCCCTGGTGGGACCAGCGATGGATCCACTCCAGTTCGCCTACCGGCATGGCATTGGGGTGGAGGATGCAGTGATCTTCCCTGTCCCACCTGGAGAAGCCCGGGAACGCGGTGAGGATCATGTTCTTTGACCTCTTCAGTGCTTTCAACACCATCCAACCGATGATCCTGAAGGACAAGCTGCTGTGTGCAGGGGTGGACCGGCACCTGTCATCATGGATCCTGGACTACCTCACTAACCGGCCACAGTTTGTGAGAATCTGGGATTGTGTGTCCGACATGATCATTGGTAGCATGGGGGCCCCCCAGGGAACAGTTTTGGCTCCCTTCCTGTTCACCCTTTATACTGCGGACTTCTCACACAACACAACACACTGCCATCAACAGAAGTTCTCTGACGACTCTGCGATCGTCGGCCTCATCTCCAACGGAGATGAAGCTGAGTACAGAGGACTTATCCTGGACTTTGTGGACTGGTGCCATCGGAACTGCCTCCAGATCAACGCGAGGAAAACTAAGGAGCTGGTGGTGGATTGCCGCATGCAAGGACAACCCCTCACAGCACCAGTAAACATCCAGGGAACAGACATTGAGATGGTGACATCCTACAAGTACCTGGGTGTTCATCTGAACAATAAACTAGACGGGTCACACAATACTGACGCACTCTACAAGAAGGGACAGTGCAGGCTGTTCCTACTGAGGAGGCTCAGGTCTTTTGGTGCACAAGGGGTGCTGCTGAAGACATTCTACAACACGGTGGTGGCATCAGCCATCAATTTTGGAGTGGTCTGCTGGGGCAGTGGCATTACAGCAGCCGATAGGAAGAGACTGAACAAACTAATCAAGAAAGCTAACTCTGTCCTGGGGCAACGCCTTGACCCAGTGGAGGAGATAGGGGAGAGAAGGATGGTGGCTAAACTGTCATCTCTGTTGGAGTCAGAGTCCCACCCCATGCAGGACATACTGAACGCACTGAGGAGCTCATTTAGCAGTAGACTACATCATCCTAGGTGTGCGACCGAGAGGTTTCGCAGGTCCTTCCTACCTACGGCTGTCAGACTGTATAACCTAAGCAGGGCTGCTTGCAGAGATAGCAAAAAAACGTGACGACCTAATAGTATTGAATGCAAAAGATGCAACAGATTTACACAAATGGTCCCCTCCAGTACACAACTAGGACAATATCAGTCGCTACGGAGGGTGACAATATGTATGGGTACATATTCATACCATGTAGGGTAACTAAATAGACGGTTATGCTGTTTATTCCATCTAGCTACAATGCTCCGCACTGTGCGTATATATATTTATATATTTATGTGTACATATGTATATTCACTGCTCATATTTTCTTATCTTCTAAATTATTGCTCCGAGTGTTGCTATCCCTGTGTTGTTGCAATCCTGGAATTTCCCCATTGTGGGACTAATAAAGGCTTATCTTATCTTATCTTATCCGTGATGGTTTTATTAGAAAAGAACATGTAGTTGCTGTATTTTTTGATTTAGAAAAAGCATATGACACAACATGGAAATATGGTATTTTAAGAGACCCACATGACATGGGTTTTAGAGGACATTTGCCCTTTTTCATTTCAAACTTTTTGTCCAATAGACACTTCAAAGTCCGAGTAGGAGATACCCTTTCAGAGCCCCGTGTGCACGAACAAGTCCCCCAGGGAAGCATCCTCTTGGTTACTCTTTTTAGCATTAAGATTAATAGTGTAGTTGGTGCTCTTAGACCAAATACCTGTTGTAGTCTTTACGTAGATGACCTGTATTTGCTACAGGGGGAAAGACATGAGCACAATCGAAAAGCAACTACGGCTGTGCATAAACAAGATTAATATGTGGTCAGTCAGTAATGGTTTTAAATTTTCAAAAACAAAATCTGTCTGCATGTGCTTTTGCCTGCTGCGGTCTCTTCACCTTGACCCTGAGCTTTTCATAGATGGAGAAGCTGTCAAGGTGGTAAAAGAAGCCAAATTCCTTGGACTTATTTTTGATAATAAGCTGTCTTTTATTCCACATATAAAATGTCTACGAATCAGATGTTTTAAAGCCCTTGATATTATTAAAGTTTTGGCAAAAACTAAGTGGGGTGCGGACTCTACTGTGCTGCTGCGTCTCTATAGAGCACTTGTAAGATGTCCGTTAGAGTATGGGAGCATAGTTTATGGATAAACAAGGAAATCATACATCAGGACGCTGGAAACTGTCCATCACCAAGGTCTAAGGCTTGCCTTGGGGACATTCAGAACATCTCCTGTTAAAAGTTTGTATGCTGAAGCAAACGAGCTTTCACTTCAAAACAGGCGCCTGAAATTGGTTCTCCAATATATGGATAAACTTAAAGCAAACCATAGAAATCCAGCCTACTCTGCAGTTTTTCACCCTCGATTTTTGCACATGTATAAGGTCAGACCTAAGAGCATCACTCCTTTTGGACCCCGTATAGAACCTCACCTGGTTAAATTAAACCCTGATATGAGTAACGTAACACAGACACAGTTTTGTCCCATATCACCATGGTGTGATAGTTTGTTTTTAGGGAGCAGCATCTCAATTTTGTTGCATTGTTTATTAACAATGGAATGACAATAAAGGCACTTTGACTTTGAGTGTGAGAAAACCCAATATCATTCTGGATCTGAGCCAAAACAGAAAGACACTCACCCAAATGTGTACCAGCAGCAGATCGTAGACATAAAATGCCATTTTCCTCACCATATTTCCATATACTCGGATGAATCTAAAGTAGATGGCTCAGTCTCGGCTGCAATTGTCACCGGGTACAATCACCATGGTTTGCGGGTTCCCAAACAATGTTCAGTTTTTACAGCAGAGGCTCATGCTTTGCTTCTAGCATTGGAACACATTGAGAGAACCAAACAACAGAGCTCCTTAATTTTTACTGACTTCAGATCGTTCCAGACTCCAGACACTTGCATCATTTTCAAAACCGACATGATGAGGTAGTGCACACTAGATGCCGTATTGGCCACTCAAGGCTCACACACAGCTTTTTTTTTTTTTTTTTTTTTAAAAAAGGTGAAGCCCCACCATCTTGTCAGTTTTGTGGAGGTTTTTTTTTTTTTTTTTTTTTTTTTTTTTATATCAGTAAAGCACATTTTACTTGACTGTCCTGCTCTCATGACAACAAGACAGTGTTTTAGCTCAAGAAGGTTCATTTTGTCTTCTTTTAATTATTTACCTTTTGTTCTTATTAAACTAACTAACTACTAACTAACCTGCACTTATATAGCGCTTTTCTAGTCACAAAGACCACTCAAAGCGCTTTCATTAATACTAACCCTCTATTCTAAGGGCCTATAGGAAACAGATATCTAGGGACAATTTAGAACAGCCAATTAACCTAACATGCATGTTTTTGGCATGTGGGAGGAAACCGGAGAAATCCCGGAGTAAACCCACGCAACACGGGGAGAACATGCAAACTCCACACAGATCACTGTTGGTCGGGGGCTGGGATCGAACCCACGATCCCACGATCCCCACAATCCCCCGGCCAAGGGTAAACTGTGCTGCCGCAGTGCTAACCACTGCGCCACCGTGCAGCCTAAAGACAAAAATAGAAAGATGTGTTTACCTTCTTAACATGTTTCGGCTGTGCACTGCAGCCTTCGTGTGCATCTGAAGCATCTTATTTAATTTTTCTATTTTATTGTATCTACATATCTATCTCACTTTGTTTATTCTTTCATTTATCATCCTATTTCTATATAATTTTTAACTCAATTTTCTTATTAGTTCCGTTTTTGCCGTGAAATAGCCATAGATGCTGACATAGGACTAAACAAGAACACTCACCAAAGCCCAGTGCTTTGAGTGCAGCAACAAAAAACACAGACCACCCAGTGTTTTTGTGCCGAGGGTGATGAGCACTTGAAACTTTTGAGTACATAGAAAATTAACAGAAAATTGGTATTTCCAGTAGAAAAACCACTGTCTCTGGACCCACAGACTAATAGTTCCACTTCAAGGCGGTGTGTCCACAGAGACCATTTTTTTTCCCCACTGGGACAGTCTATTTTCTGTTCATTTTCTATGTAGTCAAGCGTTTAGTGTGCTCAGTGTCCTTGGTGCAAAAATGCTGTCAGTGGTGAGTGTTTCATGTTGGTGCACCCATAGCACTTTAAGTTGAAAAAAGTTTAACTTTTGGAGCACCACATCGCTTTACAGTGGCACACTTCTCTAACCAGCTGATCAGGATCAGGCTAAAAGTGCACTATGATTGATATTTAACTGCGAAAACATGGAGGACTGTATGTTTTCTTACCAGTTTTATGCAGATTAGTGTAGTTAGTAGAGAAATGCCAATGGCAGGCTGTGAGGTGGCAGGTCAAACAGTTGCTAGGATACCTAAACTTTTTTTAAGAGCTCCAGTAAAGTGCCCAGAAAATTTGGTCCAGAGCACTTTTATGTGTTTGGTCGACATGTAGCCTAAAGCTCAGGTTACAATATTTCAAGAATGAGTGACATTGCTATATAAAGATGGTAAGAGCTCGAATGGCTGCTGTGTATGCAAAAGCCTAGTTATGTTTAACAGTATGCTATGACACCAAAATGTTTTTAACTATTCATTTGAACCAATATCCTGTTTAGGTAAATGTACTTTAAAACAGACAAATTAAAAACACACGATCACCTCTTTTTTTTTAATGTGACAGACCAGTGGAAATGTGAAGCAAAGAGAGACTCCTGTAATTCCTCCCCGACCCACAGAAAAGGTATTGTACGCCCAAAATATCCAGAAACCTTCCCAAGGTTTCATGTTTTCTTCATGTTCCACTTATCTTTTGTTATCGCTTCCTCTTCGGCATTGTGAACATGCAGGAACTAAACTCTGCAACCAGATACAGCCAGCGCAGGAGGGCACAAGCCGAGGATGCAGAAGTACAAATACAATGAAACACTATCTTCCTCGTAACTTATTTTCATAAGTTGAGTCATTGTTTTTCTCATCCTCCACAGAGCATCAGAGAAGCAGACCAACAA
This sequence comes from Pholidichthys leucotaenia, assembly GCA_020510985.1. Lineage (NCBI taxonomy): Eukaryota > Metazoa > Chordata > Actinopteri > Cichliformes > Pholidichthyidae > Pholidichthys > Pholidichthys leucotaenia. Next base: position 203,055,275 of record CM035846.1, read on the forward strand.
CAAAATACTGAATTGCCCAAAGATGATACAGATATCAAACAGGTATTACAGGTAGAATCAGTGATTCACAGCTAATTTATATCCTTTATCCAATATCCTTTTTTCTTTTAATGGGATTTGTTGCAGAGTAATCAGTCATTCCTGACAGGAATATTTCGACGGAGCCAAAAAGAGGGAACACCAACTTTCAGTGTAAGCTACTGCATATTTGTTTTCTGCATAGGCAATAATGCACAAAAACTTGGTCTAATATTAAGCAACATTGGATTTGTTAGTCAAGAAGAAATTCTGTTAACATAAAGTAGAATTTCCAAATTTCAGAAGTTCTAGTTTCATAGAGTGGGCACAATTGTAGGCCCACTCCACCCAGTCAGTTCCACTGATAATGACATGGGTCATCCACTGCAGCTCTCCTCAAAAACTGAATTTTTACACGTATGGTAATATAAAAAAATGAGAAGATCTCTGTTCATGGGGCTGAAGTGGCAAATACTGGAAAACATTTCAGAGCAAAATAAAGTTAGGTCCATATATATTTGGACACTGAGTCAAGTTTTGTTAATTTAGGTGTTTACCAAGACATATTCCAGATACACTTACGTATATAATCAATTTGGGTTTAATGTCCAGACTCTCAGCTTTAATTTGAGTGTATTCACATCCAAATTTGAGTTACCGTTTAGGAATTGCAATCATTTTTATACAAAAACTCCTCATTTCAGGTGCTCAAAAGTAATTGGACAATGGACTCAGAAACTATTTCATGGGCTGTATGGGCTATTTTCTTGTTAATCCATCGTCAATCAAGCAGGTAAAAGGTCTGGAGTTGATTCCAGGTGTGACATTTGCATTTAGAAGCTGTTGCTGTGAACCCATAACGTGGTCAGAGGAGCTCTCACTGGAAGCGAAACAGACCATCCTTAGGCTGAAACCCCCCCAGAAGAAATCCATCAGAGAGATGCCTGAAATGTTAGTGGCTAAATCAACAGTTTGGTACATTCTGAGGAAAAAAAAGAGCACACTGGTGAGCGCGGGAACTCCAAAACGCCTGGACATCCACAGAAGACAACAGTGGTAGATGATCGCAGGATCCTTTCCATGGTTAAGAAAAACCCCTTCGCAACATTCACCCAAATAAAGAACACTTTTCAGGGAGTAGGTGTATCAGTATCTGTGTCTTCTATAAAGAGAAGAATTCACAAGAGCAAATACAGAGGGTTCACTGCAAGGTGCATACCAATAATCAGCCTCAAACATAGAAAGGCCAGATTAGGCTTTGCCAAAAACATTGAAAGAAGGCAGCCCAGTTGTGGAACAGCATTCTTTGGACAGATGAAATAAAGATCAACTTGTACCACAGTGATGGGAAGAAGAAAGTATGGAGATGGAGAAGTCTTGGAACAGCTCATGATCCAAAGCTCACCACATCATCTTCTTCTTTTAGATTTGATTGGCGGTTGGCAACCAGCTTACAGGTGCATTACCGCCATGTACTTCACTCTATATCATCACTATATATTTTTGTATCAGGAGTTCTTATAAGGTGTTCTGAACAACTCCCTATGTGTGAAGAAATTATCTGTCCTTGGACTGTGTCCTTGGCGGCGTCAATAGCTGTGCCAGCCAGACGGCCAGCTGGCCAGCCGACTTGTAACACACCACATCATCATCACTCTATAAATTTAAGAAACCTCTGTGTGTCTGTCTGTCACGATCATAGGACGGCCTATAATGTTTGCCTAATGTCCTGTGATAATCCTATGATCTCAGGCTACATGGGACTCGCGATGCCGTCATATAGGGGCTGCACGGTGCATGGTGCAGTGGCGCAGTGGTTAGCACTGCGGCAGCACAGTTTACCCTTGGCCGGGGGATCGTGGGGATCGTGGGATCGTGGGTTTGATCCCAGCCCCCGACCAACAGTGATCTGTGTGGAGTTTGCTTGTTCTCCCCGTGTATGCGTGGGTTTACCCCGGGATTTCTCCGGTTTCCCCCACATGCCAAAAAAACATGCAGGTTAGGTTAATTGGAGACTCTAAAGTGGCCCTAGGTGTGAATGTGTGTGTGAATGGTTAAGGGATAGCGCCGTATCGTGGCTGCTTCATCCATCCAGGTGGTGGATGACCCTCAATTTCCCCTCTGGGGATCAATAAAGTATACTAAATCTAAAAAAAAAAAAATATAGACAATAGGACTGGCTACCTATGATGCAGTATCCTATGATGCCTGCCATAGGAGGAGACCCTTCACCAGCATACGACAGATAAGGGATGCATAGACAAACAGGACATGTGTGGCAGTGCGCCATGCATGTGCTGAGTCACTTGAAGCCCGAAATGCCTACAAAGCGAGCAACGCTGCACGCCGGGCAAGCCAGAGACAAGCTGAGACCCAGGAGATACGGAATAGTCAGCTGGCTGCCAACGCTGCATGCCAAGCAAGGCACAGAGAAGTTTAGATCAAATAGGACACACTACTTTAAACCACACCCATTCGAAGCAGTAAATCTGGAAATCTCGCTCAGTAAGGCAGAAGGCACTCTATAAATTCAAGAAATCTCTGTCAGTGTGTCAGTCTGTTACCCGATTAAGAATAGGACACCCTACTTTAAACCACATCCATTTGAAGTAGTACCCATGAAGAATGGCAGTCTACACTGCAAATGTGTAAAATGCCAAGCAAAGCGCTGATTTTCTCTGGGTGCTCCGGTTTCTGGATTTCGACGGGCATGCACGGGTCTTCCTGAACAGGGTCAAAAGCTACTTTTTGCTCAGATCTATTTGCATGATCCTGTCCATGAACTGGAATTACAACGCACCTATCCCTCGACCAGCTGGCTGAACGAAGGAGGAGAAGAACAAGAAGACCCACCAGATGGAGAGCAATAGAGTGAGGAGAACTGCTGCATGACAGAAAAGATGCCATGACACACCTCAGGTTCGAGCAGTACACTGCAGGCATGACTGTGAACAACACAGTCATCTCAGACAGGAAGAGACCCTTCAGCAATGGCCATGCAGAAATACTTCCTTATACTTGGTTTCTATGGGCATGGACGGGTATGCACGGGTATGTACTAGTCTTCTGTAAAACATGGTAGAGGCAGTGTGATGCATGGACATGCATGGCTTTCAGTGGCACTGGGTCACTAGTGTTTATTGATGTGACAGAAGACGGAAGCAGTCTGATGAATTCCAAAGGGCATAAGGATATACTGTCTGCTCAGATTTAGCCAAACGTGGCAAAATTGATTGGACGACAGTTCACAGTACAGAGGGACAATGACTCAAATCATACTGCAAAAGCAACCCAGGGATTTTTAAGGCAAAGAAATGGAATATTCTGCAATGGTCGAGTCAGTCACCAAATCTTAACTAAGGTTGTGACTAACAACTACGTGGAGCAAAAAAGTATTTAGTCAGCCACCAATTGTGCAAGTTCTCCCACTTAAAAGATGAGAGAGGTCTCCAATTTTCATCATAGGTATACCTCAACTATGAGAGACAAAATGAGGAGAAAAAAAATCCAGAAAATCACATTGAAGGATTTTTAAAGAATTTATTTGCAACTTATGGTGGAAAATAAGTATTTGGTGAATAACAAAAGTTCATCTCAATACTTTGTTATATACCCTTTGTTGGCAATGACAGAGGTCAAAACGTTTTCTGTAAGTCTTCACAAGGTTTTCACACACTGTTGCTGGTATTTTGGCCCATTCCTCCATGCAGATCTCCTCTAGAGCAGTGATGTTTTGGGGCTGTCACTGGGCAACACGGACTTTCAACTCCCTCCAAAGATTTTCTATGGGGTTGAGATCTGGAGACTGGCTAGGCCACTCCAGGACCTTGAAATGCTTCTTATGAAGCCACTCCTTCGTTGCCTGGGCGGTGTGTTTGGGATCATTGTCATGCTGAAAGACCCAGCCACGTTTCATCTTCAATGCCCTTGCTGATGGAAGGAGGTTTTCACTCAAAATCTCACGATACATGGCCCCATTCATTCTTTCCTTTACACGGATCAATCGTCCTGGTCCCTTTGCAGAAAAACAGCCCCAAAGCATGATGTTTCCACCCCCATGCTTCACAGTAGGTATGGTGTTCTTTGGATGCAACTCAGCATTCTTTCTCCTCCAAACACGACAAGTTGAGTTTTAACCAAAAAGTTCTATTTTGGTTTCATCTGACCATATGACATTCTCCCAATCCTCTTCTGGATCATCCAAATGCTCTCTAACAAACTTCAGACGGGCCTGGACATGTACTGGCTTAAGCAGGGGGACACGTCTGGCACTGCAGGATTTGAGTCCCTGGCGGCGTAGTGTGTTACTGATGGTAGCCTTTGTTACTTTGGTCCCAGCTCTCTGCAGGTCATTCACTAGGTCCCCCCGTGTGGTTCTGGGATTTTTGTTCACCCATTTTGACCCCATGGGGTGAGATCTTGTGTGGAGCCCCAGATGGAGGGAGATTATCAGTGGTCTTGTATGTCTTCCATTTTCTAATAATTGCTCCCACAGTTGATTTCTTCACACCAAGCTGCTTACCTATTGCAGATTCAGTCTTCCCAGCCTGGTGCAGGTCTACAATTTTGTTTCTGGTGTCCTTTGACAGCTCTTTGGTCTTGGCCATAATGGAGTTTGGAGTCTGACTGTTTGAGGTTGTGGACAGGTGTCTTTTATACTGATAACGAATTCAAACAGGTGCCATTAATACAGGTAACAAGTGGAGGACAGAGGAGCCTCTTAAAGAAGTTGTTACAGGTCTGTGAGAGCCAGAAATCTTGCTTGTTTGTAGGTGACCAAATACTTATTTTCCACTATAATTTGCAAATAAATTCTTTAAAAATCAGACAATGTGATTTTCTGGATTTTTTTTTTTCTCATTTTGTTGCTCGTAGTTGAGGTATACCTATGATGAAAATTGGAGACCTCTCTCATCTTTTAAGTGGGAGAACTTGCACAAATGGTGGCTGACTAAATACTTTTTTGTCCCACTGTATCTCTGTCATCTCTCAAATCATCTGTGATGATGTGATCCAGATGTTTTATTTCCTTGCATGTCGCAAGAGAAGTATCAAACAATTTAAAGGTAAGAAAAACTAGTTCCCTGTCCTCTCTGCATCTTACAATCATGACATTACTCTTTTTAGCATTAAATTTGATGTTGTGATCATTGCCATATTGTGAGCATACTCTTAATAGTTGCTGCAACCCAGCACTATAAGGACTCATTATTACTAGGTCATCTGCATACATGAGATGATTGATGACAGAGCCACCCACAACACAGCCTGTGTTACATCCATTCAGTTGTCTCAACAATCATCCATATATACATTAAACAGAATAGGGGACAAAATTCCACCTTAGCATACACCATTGCTCACATGAAAGGGAGTTGATAGAATGTTTACCCATTTTACACACACGGTCTATATATACAGTGGTGTGAAAAAGTGTTTGCCCCCTTCCTGATTTCTCCTTTTGTTTTTTTTTGTATGTTTGTCACACTTACATGTTTCAGATCATCAAACAAATTTAAATATTAGACAAAGATAACACAAGTAAACACAAAATGCAGTTTTTAAATGAAGGTGTGAAGCATGTAAATGAATAAGATAAAATAAAACAGAAAGCACAGATAAATGAAAGTTCACCACTTTGAAGAAGCTATTCTTTACTGGAACAAATTACAGTCACTTTTTCTCTGTGCGTAAGAGAACTCACACAATTTTTTACACAACTTACACATTTACACAACTGCAAACATTAAATGCGAGCTTCTTGCTTAAAAAATACTCATGTTTAACCACAGAGGTAGGAGCTGTTGGGTCTACTCACCGCTCGGACAACAGGCGATCAGGGCTCAATATGAGAAGTCGCCACCGGGTTGCCGTGTGAACTGGGGCAGGACAGGAAACTGACCTGCGGAGGAGACTGACAGCTGTGCCAGCTATGATAGGGTCAGTTTATTTGCGCTAAAAATATCTATCCATATTAATAAAACGAGTAACGCAAGTAACGCATCTGATCAAATTTCAGTAACTGTAACGCATTACTGAATTTTTAATCTGTAATTTCATTACACAGCATGTTACTACAAAAGTAGTGGTGTTACAGTAACGTGTTACAAAGTAACACACTGGTCAGTTGATGTGGATCTATGATTGCATCTGAAAAGGCATTCCACTGTGTGTGTTCAAAACAATCTTGTAATCTTTCTTCACTTTCTTTACTCCAAATCTGAATAGTTTTAACAATAGGTTTCACACTTCGTACAAGCTATCTGTATTTAGGGAAAAGGTGAATAACATTATGGTCTGATTTCCCAATAGGCGGTCTGCACGCAGCAGTAAAATAAAACTTGCAAGTTCCATCCATCTTCTTCCGCTTAATCCTTTTCGGGTCATGGGGGGGGGGGGGGGGGCTGGAGCCTATACCAGCATCTTTGGGCGAGAGGCAGGGTACACCCTGGACAGATCGCCAGTCCATTGCAGGGCCAACACAGAGACAGACAACCATTCACTCTCACAGTCATACCTAAGGACAATTTAGAATCCCTAGTTTGATGCCAGTTAACCTAACTTGCATGGTTTTGGCATGTGGGAGGAAACCGGAGAAATCCTGGAGTAAACCCACACAGACATGGGGAGCACATGCAAACTCCACACAGATCACTGTTGGTCGGGGCTGGGATCGAACCCAGGATCCCCCGGCCAAGGGTGAGTTGCTGTGCTGCCACAGTGCTAACCACTCCGCCACCGTGCTGCCCAACTTGAAAGTTTTTATTTTAAAAATAAAACTTAAAAGTTTAATTTTACTTGTATGTATGGTTGTGTTCCTTGTTGTTGCTGCAAACCGAATTGCCCTTATAGGACACCAAATAAAGTGAATCTGAATCTTTATAGGCGTCATCAATATTCCCATAACATAAATCCAATGTCTGATTTTAAACGTGTTGGGCAATCTACATACTGCTGTAAATTGGGAAGATGCACCGCTAGAGACAGTGTGTTAAAGTCTCCCAAAACAAATACTGGCTGATCAGCTGATCGTCCAAGCATGGAATTGACCAGAACAAAGAAGAGAAAGACAAAGAAATCTGATGAGAAAAAAGTTTCATTTTAAGGAGAAAAATGTCTCAAATTTACATGAACAATTCTAATCAGTAGAAAAGGTCAGAAATTTACTAGAAAGAAAGCTGAGAATTCACAGAGAAAAATTTTGACCCTCTGGTGGCTGGTTTCGGCCCACGGGCCATATGTTTGACACCCTTGGACCAACCCATTAATTAAAAATACATATTTAGAGGGTAAACAACAACTTCTTGCTTTAAAAAATAATCATGTTTAACTACAGAGGTAGGAGCTGATGTGGGGGGGGGGGGCACAGGATTAGCTACTCACCGCTGGGACAGCGAGGATCAAGGACATTTCTCCTGGTAATGTGATCGCTGAGAGCGGGGACAGGTGTGTTCTACCCACTGCTGTCTGTTTGTCACTGTTTCTCCAGACTAGTTGCAAGATGAACTCGCCATGGGCAGAGTCTTGCTCCGTTCCATACTTGGTACAGGAGAATCTGCCACCCACCACGGCATTTCTTCCCACCGGGCTGAACAGGCAGGATGGGAGACCCACCCACGGAGCAGACTGTCCAGGGTTTTTCCAGACAGTGATGGTGACAGTGGGCCAATGATCACACACTGTGTGCAGATGGTGCTTATCAGAGCTGTAGTTTTGTAGTCTCACATTGCCATAGTTTTATTATTTTAGATGCCGTTTGAGAAAACTACAACCTGCCAAAGTGGCTAGTGGGTGTGGCTGTCTTACCGGCCACTGCTGAAATCCACCGGCCATTGGCCAGTTGGCCGGTGTTGATGTCAAGCCCTGTATGTATGTGGCGAACTTTGTCCTCCTATTAACTCAGAAGCCACTTGACCGGGCTCTCATTTCTTGCATGGCGATGCTACAATACCTGAAGAGTGCACCTGACAAGTTTCACTGACTGCTTCACCGAGAATTAATAATTTTGCTTGCATTTGAAACTGCATTCTTAAATGTAATTATAGTGTCCGCTAGCAGAGGGAGCGTTATTCGAAACCTAGGTGACGCTCTGTGCAAGTGGTTGAGCGAGTGAGGCATGGTGTGCAGCGGGGTCCGTGTTGATCAGAGTAGGAGTAAAGTAAGCATTAACAGGCTGTAAACAGCAGTCAATGGACATGGTAGGCTCCCTTTAAACAACAATAAATGATACAGCTCTTCAGTAGTGATGGCCAGATAAAGCCTCAATGAAGTGCTGAGACTTTTAAAACTTTCAGGCTTCATTCTAATTAAGAACAGTGACATCTGGTGCCCATCATGCATGTTCTTACATACTATTAGTATTTTATTGCTGTTGTACATAATTTTCCCTTTGTTTTGACCTACTGTTATTATGATGGGTTATACTATAATTTATAAATGCCACATTTCCCAGCTTCAGTTTTTTTTTTAAGTTCACCTTTCCTTAATGTTGGTGTCCAAAACTCAAAACACAATATTATAAAATTACTGATCCAACAACAGAAAAAGGATTTCATTGGATTCCATGGACAGTTCTGCAGGGTAACTGATTAAGATGGGAATGACTGAAGTGAGTGAGTACAAATTGACCACTTAACATCTCAGCAGATGTCTAAAATGTTCATTGGTGCAGCAAGTTTCTATGATAACCTTGCTATTGCTCTTTCTGTATCATCATGTTTAATGCATGCCAGATGCATTGTGTCACTGCTGTATATCTGTATGTACAGTGGTGTGAAAAAGTGTTTGTCCCCTTCCTGATTTCTCTTTTTTTTGTGTATGTTGATCACACTTAAATGTTTCAGACCATCAAACAAAATGCAGTTTTTAAATGAAGGTGTTTATTATTGAGGGGGAAAAAATCCAAACCTACATGGCCCTGTGTGAAAAAGTGATTGCCCCCTAAACCTAATAACTGGTAGGGCCACCCTAAGCAACAACAACTGCAATCAAGCATTTGCAACAACTGGCAATGAGTCTTTTACAGTGCTGTGAAGGAATTTTGGCCCACTCATCTTTGCAGAATTGTAATTCAGCCACATTGGAGGGTTTTTGAGCATGAACCTCCTTTTTAAGGTCTTGCCACAGCATCTCAATCGGATTCAGGTCAGGACTTTGACTAGGCCACTCCAAAGTCATTTTGTTTTTCTTATGTCATTCAGAGGTGGACTTGCTGGTGTGTTTTGGATCATTGTCCTGCTGCAGAACCCAAGTGCGCTTCAGCTTGAGGTTACAAACAAATGGTCGGACATTCTCCTTCAGGATTTTATGGTAGACAGCAGAATTCATGGTTCCATTTACCACAGCAAGCCTTTCCAGGTCTTGAAGCAGCAAAACAGCCCCAGACCATCACACTACCACCACCATATTTTACTGTTGGCATGATGTTCCTTTTCTGAAATGCTGTTACTTTTACGCCGGATGTAATGGGACACACATCTTCCAAAAAGTTCAACTTTTGTCTTGTCAGTCCACAGAGTATTTTCCCAAAAGCCTTGGGGATCATCAAGATGTTTTCTGGCAAAAGGATATTGATTTAATATCCCTTACAGAGACATGGATAGGGCAAGAGGATTATGTTGGTTTTAATGAATCAACTCCCTCTGGTTATTTAAACGGTCAAAATCCCAGAAGTTCAGGTTGTGGAGGAGGAGTAGCAACAATTTACCATTCCAAATTACTAGTTAATGTAAAGCAAAAAACATGTTATAATTCCTTTGAGGGCCTCGTCCTCAGTATCGGGCATGTTAGCAATTTTAGGTTAAACCCAATTTTATTTGCCATAGTTTATCATCCTCCCTCAGCCTACTCAGCATTTTTTTTCTGAATTTGCCGAATTCTTAGCAGATTTAGTGCTGAAATCAAATAGAATAATTATAGTAGGGGACTTTAATACACATGTAGATGTAGATAGTGATTGCCTTATGCCTAATATGGTATTTAATTCAATATTAGACTCGATGGGGTTTTCTCAGAAAGTAGGAAATTCTACCCATTATCTCCACCACACGTTGGACCTTGTTCTGACATATAGCATACAAATAGAAAATCTGGTAGTGTCTCCTCATAACTCTGTACTGTCAGACCATTGTCTGTGAACCTTTGATTTTACTATTTCTGACTATTTGGCTCCTAAAGAAAAATATTACTACAGTAGATGCTTCTCAGATGATGCTGTTAACAAATTTAAGCGGATTGTTTCCTCTATGCCATGTGTCAACACAACTGAGATAAGCTATGGAGAGCTTGCTCCTTCTGTAATTGATAGCATGGTAGATAGTGTTACAGCTTCTCTGCATCAGATTCTAGTCATGATGGCCCCTTTAAAATAGAAAAAGTCTAATCAGAGATTTCTAACTCCTTCTTCTTCTTCTTTTAGATTTGGTTGGTGGTTGGTAACCAGCTTACAGGTGCATTACCGCCACGTACTTCACTCTATATCATCACTGTATATTTTTGTATCAGGAGTTCTTATAAGGAGTTCTGAACAACTCCCTATGTGTGAAAAAATTATCCATCCTTGGACTGTGTTGGTTCAACACAGAAACTTGTAGCTTAAAACAGAAGACTCATCAATTAGAAAGAAAATGGTGTTCCACTAAATTAGATGAAATCTATTTAGCTTGGAGAAATCATCTTCTAATTTATAAAAAAAAATCTCTTAGGAAAGCTAGAACAAGTTATTATTCCACATTAATCAAAGAGAACAAGAATAATCCCAGGTTTCTTTTCAGCACTGTAGCCAGGCTGACAGAGTCAGGACTCTGTCAATCCTAGCATTCCTTTAGAGCTTACTAGTCAGGACTTTATGAACTTTTTCAATAATAAAATTTCATCTGTCAGAGATAAAATCAGTCAGATTCTTCCCACCGTTAACTTAAATACATTAACTACTACAACTCCTTCAACTGATATCTGTTTGGATGAGTTTACGCCAATTGACCTTTTAGAGTTAGATAAAATAATTTCCTCATCCAAGCCTTCAACTTGTCTTTTAGACCCTATTCCTACCAGGTTATTTAAAGAAGCCTTCCCATTTATTGGTAGCTCTATTCTTCAAATAATCAATTCTTCATTAACATTAGACCATGTACCACAGGCTTTTAAAACTGCTGTAATTAAACCCTTACTCAAAAAGCCAATGCTGAACAAAGGAGTTTTAGCTAACTAAAGACCAATCTCTAATCTGCCTTTCATTTCAAAAATCTTAGAAAGAGTTGTTGCTACTCAGTTATTTGATCACTTGCAGGGAAATGGTCTATTTGAAGAGTTTCAATCTGGGTTTAGAATCCATCCATTTTTACCCTTAATAATAAACACCTTCATTTAAAAACGGCATTTTGTGTTTACTTGTGTTATTTTTGTCTAATATTTAAACATGTTTAATGATCTGAAACATTTAAGTGTGACAAACGTACAAAAAATGAGAAATCAGGAAGGGGCAAACACTTTTTCACACTACTGTGTATGTACACACACACACACACACACACACACACACACACACACACACACAGAGTATCTCCCAAAAGGGAGTACAGTACACCCCTCACATTTTTGTAAATATCTTATATCTTTTCATGGGACAACAATGAAGATATGACATTTTGATACAATGTAAAGTAGTTGGTGTACAGCTTGCATAGCAGTGTAAATTTGCTGTCCCCTCAAAATAACTCAATGCACAGCCATTAATGTCTAAACTGCTGGCAACAAAAGTGAATACACCCCTAGTGAAAATGTCCAAATTGTGCCCAAAGTGTCAATATTTTGTGTGGCCATCATTATTTTCCAGCACTGTCTTACCTCTCTTGGGCATGGAGTTCACTAGAGCTTCACAGGTTGCCACTGGAATCCTCTTCCACTCCTCTATGACAACATCACGGAGCTGGTGGATGTTAGAGACCTTGCGCTCCTCCACCTTCTGTTTGAGCATGCCCCGCAGATGCTCAATAGGGTTTAGGTCTGGAGACATGCTTGGCCAGTCCACCACCTTTACCCTCAGTTTCTTAAAACGTACCTGTGGTGGTCGTGAAGACGCATTTGACTTGAAAACATTATGAAAAAGTATTTCTTATTTTGGTAAATAATTTTTGCCAGCCATATACCACCAGACATATATTCAAATAGGACCTTGGCCATGGGCAGCCAATGAAAACTGTGGGCGCAGCCATGACACATGCGGATGTGACGTCACTTCGTTGATACTCAACAGTCAATGCTCCGCCTGTATGAGAGACTAAGGTGCTGTTGTGAGTGTTTTTATTCTATTATGGCTGAATTGTCGGACTCTGAGGAAGAATTTGTCCAACATGGCTACAGGTTTGAGCCAGAAAGGTCTTCTGAGGGTTAAAGTGACGAAGTGGTCCTCACACACAACGCAATTTCGTCTGAAATTATTCGTCTGTGCCCTGTTTCCGCTCCGATCTTCTGACAAGGTGAGCTGGGTTTGGGTACACAAAAAAAGTGTTTGTTTTTTTCGCTTATTATTCAGACATCCAAAGGCTTTACATTCCGCCATGTTGCGATATCCATATCGCATTGTATGTTTTTGTTTTTACAAGAGCACCGAGTGTCTGCTGCTCTGTATAATATCCCCGAAGCCGCTGCACATCCGGGTACTCAGATCGCAGTTTTATAATCGTCATTTACGAGCTCAGATCAGAAAAGACGGCTCACTGAATTTAAACATTTATTTATTTATTTTCTACTCGTTTTAGTTCTGCATTTAATATGAACCCTGAGTTTGAAATAAACGTTTGAATTTGAATATCCCCGAAGCCGCTCCACATCCGGGTACTCAGATCGCAGTTTTATAATCATCGTCATTTACGAGCTGAGATCAGAAAAGACGGCTCGCTGAATTTAAACATTTATTTATTTATTTTCTACTCGTTTCAGTTCTGCATTTAATATGAACCCTGAGTTTGAAATAAACGTTTGAATTTGAATATCCCCGAAGCCGCTCCACATCCGGGTACTCAGATCGCAGTTTTATAATCATCGTCATTTACGAGCTGAGATCAGAAAAGACGGCTCGCTGAATTTAAACATTTATTTATTTATTTTCTACTCGTTTCAGTTCTGCATTTAATATGAACCCTGAGTTTGAAATAAACGTTTGAATTTGAATATCCCTGAAGCCGCTCCACATCCGGGTACTCGAGGCTCAGCCAATACTGATCCAGATCGTGGTGTCAACGAAATTACGTCACAGGAAGCGTCCTGGAAGTCCCTGTAGCCGCTAGTATGGCTGTACCCATGTTTTGCTGACATAGCTGAACCAGCAGATCAGCAATGGATTTATATCAAATTGCTTTGAACGTGAATTTCAACTTAAACTTGAACTAGAACGTGAGACAGGGGCTCAATATAATATCTTTTTTTTCACGACCACCACAGGTACGCTTTAAGCAAGGCAGTGGTCGTCTTGGAGGTGTGTTTGGGGTCTTTATCATGTTGGGCTACTGCCCTGCGGCCCAGTTTCTGCTTCAGTATGTCACAGTACATGTTGGCATTCATGGTTCCCTCAGTGAACTGTAGCTCCCCTGTGCCGGCAGCAGTCATGCAGCCCCAAACCATGACTCTCCTACCACCATGCTAGACTGTTGGCAAGACACACTTGTCTTTGTACTCTCACCTGCTTGCCGCCACACACACTTGACACCATCTGAACCAAATAAGTTTATCTTGGTCTCATCAGACCACAGGACATGGTTCTAGTAATCCATGTCCTTAGTCTGCTTGTCTTCAGCAAACTGTTTGCGGGCTTTCTTGTGCATCATCTTTAAAAGGGGCTTCCTGCTGGGACGTCAGCCATGCAGACCAATTTGATGCAGTGTGCGGCGTATGGTCTGAGGACTGACAGGCTGACCCCCCACCACTTCAACCTCTGCAGCAATGCTGGCAGCACTCATACATCTATTTTCAAAAGACAACCTCTGGATATGACGCTGAGCACGTGCACTCAACTTCTTTGGTCAACCATGACGAGGTCTGTTCTGAGTGGAACCTGTCCTGTTAAACTGTTGTATGGTGTTGGCTACCATGCTGCAGCTCAGTTTCAGAGTGTTGGCAATCTTCTTATAGCCCAGGCCATCTTTATGTAGAGCAACAATTCTTTTTTTCAGATCCTCAGAGAGTTCTTTGCCATGAGGTGCCATGTTGAACTTCCAGTGACCAATATGAGAGAGTGTGAGAATGATAATACCAAATTTAACACACCTGCTCCCCATTCACACCTGAGACCTTGTAACACTAACCAGCCATATGACACTGAGGAGGGAAAATGGCTAATTGGGCACAATTTGGACATTTTCACTTCGGGGTGTACTCACTTTTGTTGCCAGCTGTTTAGCCATTAATGGCTGTGTGTTGAGTTATTTTGAGGGGACAGCAAATTTACACTGTTATACAAGCTGTACACTGACTACTTTACGTTGTATCAAAGTGTCATATCTTCAGTGTTGTCGCATGAAAAGATATAATAAAATATTTCCAAAAATGTGAGGGGTGTACTCACTTTTGTCAGGTACTGTGTGTGTATATATATATATATATATATATATATATACAGTGGGACAAAAAAGTATTTAGTCAGCCACCAATTGTGCAAGTTCTCCCACTTAAAAAAATGAGAGAGGTCTTCAATTTTCATCATAGGTATACCTCAACTATGAGAGACAAAATGAGAAAAAAAAATCAGGAAAATCACATTGAAGGATTTTTAATGAATTAATTGGTAAATTCCTCAGTAAAATAAGTATTTGGTGACCTACAAACAAGCAAGATTTCTGGCTCTCACAGACCTGCAGCTTCTTCTTTAAGAGGCTCCTCTGTCCTCCACTCGTTACCTGTATTAATGGCACCTGTTTGAACTCGTTATCAGTATAAAAGACACCTGTCCACAACCTCAAACAGTCAGACTCCAAACTCCACTATGGCCAAGACCAAAGAGCTGTCAAAGGACACCAGAAACAAAATTGTAGACCTGCACCAGGCTGGGAAGACTGAATCTACAATAGGTAAGTAGCTTGGTGTGAAGAAATCAACTGTGGGAGCAATTATTAGAAAATGGAAGACATACAAGACCACTGATAATCTCCCTCGATCTGGGGCTCCACGCAAGATCTCACCCTGTGGGGTCAAAATTATCATGAGAATGGTGAGCAAAAATCCCAGAACCACATGGGGGGAACTAGTGAATGACCTGCAGAGAGCTGGGACCAAAGTAACAAAGGCTACATCAGAAACACACTACGCCGCCAGGGACTCAAATCCTGCAGTGCCAGACGTGTCCCCATGCTTAAGCCAGTACATGTCCAGGCCCGTCTGAAGTTTGCTAGAGAGCATTTGGATGATCCAGAAGAGGATTGGGAGAATGTCATATGGTCAGATGAAACCAAAATAGAACTTTTTGGTAAAAACTCAACTTGTCGTGTTTGGAGGAGAAAGAACACCATACCTACTGTGAAGCATGGGGGTGGAAACATCATACTTTGGGGCTGTTTTCCTGCAAATGGACCAGGACGACTGATCCGTGTAAAGGAAAGAATGAATGGGGCCATGTATCGTGAGATTTTGAGTGAAAACCTCCTTCCACCAGCAAGGGCATTGAAGATAAAACATGGCTGGGTCTTTCAGCATGACAATGATCCCAAACACACCGCCCGGGCAACGAAGGAGTGGCTTCGTAAGAAGCATTTCAAGGTCCTGGAGCGGCCTATCCAGTCTCCAGATCTCAACCCCATAGAAAATCTTTGGAGGGAGTTGAAAGTCTGTGTTGCCCAGCGACAGCCCCAAAACATCACTGTCCTAGAGGAGATCTGCATGCAGGAATGGGCCAAAATACCAGCAACAGGGTGTGAAAACCTTGTGAAGACTTACAGAAAACGTTTGACCTCTGTCATTGCCAACAAAGGGTATATAACAAAGTATTGAGATGAACTTTTGTTATTGACCAAATACTTATTTTACCGAAGAATTTACCAATTAATTCATTAAAAATCCTTCAATGTGATTTTCTGGATTTTTTTTTTCTCATTTTGTCTCTCATAGTTGAGGTATAGCTATGATAAAAATTGGAGACCACTGTCATCTTTTAAGTGGGAGAATTTGCACAATTGGTGGCTGACTAAATACTTTTTTACCCCACTGTATATATATACTGTATATATATATATATATGTATAAGATAAGATAAGCCTTTATTAGTCCCACAACGGGGAAATTCCAGGATTGCAACAGCACAGGGATAGCAACACTCACAGCAACAATCAGAAGGCAATAAAAAAAAAAAAAAAAAAAAAAAAGCAAGCAAGAGCAGCTAATATACATATGTACATATTTTTTTTTTCCACAATATCTTTATTGAACCTTTTTTTTTTTTAACAAACATGATACAAACAATCAAACACTAACACTAAAGTACTACAAAAAAAAAAAAAAAAACCCTAAAAACACCAACAACCACCAACAAAATCAAGTCTTCAACAATGCTCCTCTGTTTAGTCTAGACAATCCAATACATAAGTATACATATTATGTTCACCAGTTTGGAATTTACAAGGTCCACACACATCATTCACCTTCTTCTTCAAGAGTTATGTTTAAATTTTTTACATAATCAATAAAAGGTCTCCATATATTCTCAAACACAATTTCCTTTGATTTCAGTATATATGTTATTCTTTCTAATGGAAGGTTTGTTAACATCTGTCTTAACCACTGAGTCACATCTGGTCTATGAGTCTTTTTCCATAATAGTGCAATACATTTTTTGGCATTAAGCAAACTGAGGTCTATGAATGTTCTTTCACTTTTATTGAAATTATGCTTTTCTGGGTACAGACCCAACAAAAACAGTTTAGGATTCAATATGATTTGTTTTGAGATTATTTTTTCAATTGTTACCCTCACCTCCTCCCAAAACATTCTTATTAATCTACATTCCCATAAACAATGAAATAGGGTTCCTTTACTTTCCATGCATTTTGTGCATGTATCTGGTATATTTTTGTTATATCTATTTAACTCCTCCGGTGTAACATACATCCGCATTAACCATTTGAAATGTATCAATTTAAGGCGTGCATTTATTGATTTGGTTTGAGCTTCTGTACAAGCCAATTCCCATTGTTCCTCTGAAATTTCAATTTGCAGATCTTCTTTCCAGTAGTTTAATCTTTTCAGTGAATTTTCACTTGAAGATAGTGTCAATGAGTTATAAAACTCTGAAATAATACCCTTTCTTTTACTATCTTTCATCATCATTTTTTCCAAGGATGAATAAATAGGTCGAGTGAGAGCTTTATTTTGATTTGATCGAATAAAGTTTCTAAGTTGAAGATATTTAAAAAAATGTGTTCTATTGAGATTAAATTTGATCCTCAGCTCTTCAAAAGACATTATGTTGTCTGCACATGGCAAATATAAATCCTGAATCTTTTGTATCCCTTTTAAATTCCATACTTTAAATACAGCGTCCGCTCTCCCTGGTTTAAAATATTGATTACCCCATATTGGACTAAATTGTGACAATAACTGTGGTTCTTTTAAATAGTTTTTAGCTTCACACCATATTTTGATCATATGCTTTACAAATGGATTTTTAACTTGTTTTTGTAATTTTTTTGCCGAATCTGAGTATATGAATATGGGAAGAGGTAAAGGTAAATTGTATGATTCCATTTCAGTCCAGTGAGGGAGATCATTTGATGAAAAATAATATGTCATAGACCTCAGTTGTGCCGACCAATAATACAACATAAAATTTGGACATTTCAGACCTCCACGATCAAATGGTAAATATAATAAAGACAAACGTAATCTAGCCCTCCTGTTGTTCCATATAAATTCCACTAACTTTTTTTTTATTCTTGAGAATAGATCTAAAGGTGGTGATAAGGGAATGTATTGAAATAAATAAAGTATTTTAGGTAAAATATTACTTTTAAGTATATTGATTCTCCCGATCATCGACATTGGTAGTGACATCCATCTCTGAGTTAACTCATTGATATCTGACATTAAGGCTTCATAGTTGACACTGGCGACTGATTCTAGCTTAGGCATAATTTGGATTCCTAAATATTTAAACTGATTTACAACATTGAATTGATTTACCTCAGGGGCTGGGTAATTTCTCTGGGTCTCATTTAGCATTAATATTGAAGATTTAGTTTTATTTATTTTATATCCTGATATTTCCCCAAAATTCTTTATTAAATTCAACAAGGTTGGAATTGATTTTTTTAGATTCGACATAAACAAAATTATATCATCGGCGTACAGGGAGATTTTATGTTCTGTTGGTCCAACTTTAATTCCATATATTTGTGAATGTAAACATATCGCTATCGCTAAAGGTTCAATTGCCATAGTAAACAGTAAAGGTGAAAGTGGACAGCCTTGTCGACATCCTCTATTGATTTTTATTGGTTTTGAAATATTGTTATTTGTTAGGATTTCTGCTGTAGCATTATTGTATATTATTTGAACCCATTTTATGAAATTATTTCCAAGTCCAAACCTTTGTAGGACTTCAAAAAGAAAGGGCCATTCAACTCTATCAAAGGCCTTTTCGGCGTCCAATGATAGGAGAGCTGTATCCGGTGCTTCTTTATTAAAATAAATAATATTAAATAGTCTTCTTACATTATGGAAGCCTTGTCTACCCTTTATAAAGCCATTCTGATCTCGATTAATAATATTTGGTAAAATTTCTTGTATTCGTCTTGCTAAAATTTTACAGATTATCTTAAGGTCGGCGTTTAATAGGCTTATTGGTCTCATATTTTCACATTTATTAGAGGGCTTACCTGGTTTTGGCAACAGTATAATTAAGGCATTATTTATGTATGATGGTAAATTATTATTTTGAAATGCTTCTAAAACCATTTCCAAAAAAGGTTTTATTAATTTATTCTTAAATTTTTTATAAAGGTCAACTGGAAGACCATCTGGTCCTGCACTTTTTCCTGATTTCATATTATCAATGGCTAGCCCAACTTCTTCTTGACTAATTTTAGACTCCAATATCTCCCTGTTTTCATTTGGAATACACGGTATAGATAGTTCGTTCAAAAACCCATTTAGTTTTGTTAAATCAGGTTCATTTTTGGTATCATATAATTTTTCATAGTAATCTCTAAAGGCTCTATTAATTTCTAAAGGATCTATAACTACCTGTCCGTTACTTATAATACTGGTAATTGGTGTTTTAATTTCCAATTGTTTAATCTGCCATGCTAATAATTTTCCTGATTTTTCACCTTGTTCATAAAAAGATTGTTTCAATCTTAGAAGACTCGAGGCAGCTCTATTCGCTGATTTTTTGTCGTATTCAGCTCTCAAAATCAGTAATTCATTCTCCAACCTTGGGTCACTTCCTGCATACACTTTTTCCTGAAGACTTTTTATTTTATGTTCCAATTTAGCTCTCTCCTCTCGAGTCTTCTTAGATTTTGATCCTGTATAACTAATAATATGTCCCCTAATAAAAGCTTTGAAAGCCTCCCACTTTACACATGCTGATGTTTGTGTAGTATTGATGTCAAAGAACTCGTCTATCTGTTTTTCTATATACTTGACAAATTCCTCATCCTGAAGCCATTTATGCTGAAATTGCCATCTACCTGATTCCTTTGTCAATTTTTTATCTACATATATTAGACAACAGGGTGCATGATCAGAAATCACAATGTTATCATAAAAGCAGTTTTGAATCTTGGACCTTAATTCTGTGGAAATCAAAAAATAATCAATACGTGAGAATGTCTTGTAGGTACTGGAATAACAAGAATAGGCTTTAACTTGTGGTTTCATTTCTCTCCATATATCTAACAATCTCAATTCTTTCATAAAATGATTAATAGTCATCCTACATCCAATGTGCGTACAATCCAGTCCTGTTGATCTATCCACACCTGGATTCAATGTACAATTAAAATCTCCTGCTATTATATGTTGCCCTGTAAGTGATGATAAGATGAGAAATAAATTAGCAAAGAACTTCTGATCATCTATATTGGGACCATATAAGTTCACAAGATTTATATTTTCTAATAGCAAAGAACCTTGAATGATTACATATCTTCCAAATTTGTCTCCAATTACATTTTTCACCTGAAAAGGAACTGATTTATGTATGAGAGTCATAACTCCCCTGGCTCGGGATGAAAATGAAGAGGTGAATACACTTCCCTGCCATCTACTCCTAATTCTTTTAACATCCTCCTCTATCAGATGAGTTTCTTGTAAAAACACAATTCTTGAACCCATGTCCTTTATTTTATTCATAACTTGTTTAAGTTTTTTTAAATTTTGTAGACCTCTGCAATTCCATGAAGTTAAATTAAGATTAACACTTTGGTCCATGATCAATAGAGAGTTTGGGATTACCTTGCAGTGTAAACATGCTCATACAGAGAAGCAAAAACATGAGTGGTTGAACATTCATCCTACAAACTACACACAAACAAATTTCCCCTTCCCACACTTGTGGCAAACCCCCCAAAATCAAAAGAAAAATTCTGTCTCCCGATATAGCCATCGACTGTTCCACACCCACGGGGAACAGCCTAAGCCACTCCTTCTTCATCCTCCCAATCACCCTAACTCTACTGCTTTTAATGACGTAACATTAACTCTCCTCTGTAGTTTTCCAACTTAACTCCAAAATTTTTAACAACTTTGTACATCATAGTTTTTTTTTTGTTTGTTTTGTTTTTGTTTTGTTTTTTTAATATATAATACAATCTATATTTTGTAAACTTACTATTTACTTCAAGTCAGTCAGATGCCTGTGCAAATGCTTAATTATTCTACCTTATATTTTGTTCATGCTTAGCTCCCACCAGTCTCTTCTTCTTCTTTGATCTTCTTGATGAACTCCTGCGCCTCCTCTGGGGTCTTGAAAATGTGGGTTCTGCCCTCATACGTGGTCAGCAGTCTCGCAGGATAGATTACACCATGACGAATCCCAAGGTTGCGCAGCTCCTTACGTACGGGATCAAACTGCTTCCTCAATTGCTGGATTCCTGTGGCCAAATCTGGGTAGAACCGCACCTGCTGGTCCTGGTGTTTAATCTCTCCTTTAGCACGTGCAGCGTTGAAGATCTTCATCCTGTCTCTGTTGCTAAGAAACTTCATAATTAAGGTCCTCGGCGGTCCCTTATCTCTCCGTGGGCCAATACGATGTGCTTTTTCCAGAACCACTGCTGATTGCAACTCCTCGCTGCCCAGCACCTCCGGAATCCACTTTTCCAGAAAGGAACATACGTCCCGACCTTCTGATTCCTCTGGAAGACCCACCAGCCTCAAATTATTCTGTCTCGACCGAGATTCCAAATCCAAAATATTATCTTCCAGAGATTTATTTTTTTTTTCCAAAGTGCGCACCTTTAATTGAAGACGGGTGACGTCATCTTCAGCACTAGCGAGACGGAGCTCCATCTGCGCCGTTCGTTCTACACAGTCACCCAATTCCTTTCTTATTCCTTCCAACGCTGTCATAATCCCATCAAATCTAGAGGAAAAGTCCGCTCTCATTGAACTCATGGCAGCCATCAGCGCATCTGCGCCATTCCCCGCAAACATCGCACCGCCGCCAGCTTCCTCCGCCATATATGGAGTTTTGTTTGCTGCGTCACAGACCTGAAAGTCCGTTAATTTGGACTGTTTCGGCGGCTCGCTTTTTCCTTTTCCTGGTTTTCCAGCCTTAGGCTTCGCCGACATATCCTCGCCCAAATGCTGGGATACGTTCTGTCCCAAATGAGAGAGTTATTTGCCGATTTTTTTTCTCCAGGAGCAGAGCAGAGCGAGACACGTCCGTCCTACGTGGCAGCCATAACCGGAAGTCCATATGTACATATTACTATAAAATATATATATGCACACACACACAGACACACAGTGCAGAGCATTGTAGCTGGATGGAATAAATATATGAATATATGAACACACAGTGCAGAGCATTGTAGCTAGATGGAATAAATATGTAAATATATAAACACCCACAGTACGGAGCATTGCAGCTAGGTGGAATAAATATGTAAATATATAAACACCCACAGTACGGAGCATTGCAGCTAGGTGGAATAAATATGCAAGTATATAAACACACACAGTGCGGAGCAATGTAGCTAGATGGAATAATATGTAGATATATAAAAACACAGTGCGGAGCATTGTAGCTAGATGGAATAAATATATAGATATATAAATATAAACACACCCAGTGCTGAGCATTGTAGCTAGATGGAATAAATATGTAAATATATAAACACACACAGTGCAGAGCATTGTTGCTAGATGGGATGAAACAGCATAACCGTCTACTTAGTTATCCTACATGGTATGATTATGTGCCCATACATATTCTCACCCTCCATAGCGACCGGTATGTTCCTAGTTGTATGCCGGAGAGGACCATTGTGTAAGTCTATTGCATCTTTTGCATTCAAAAAACTATTAGTTTGTTACGTCTTTTTGCTATCTCTGCGAGCAGCCCTGCTTAGGTTGTACAGTCTGACAGCCGTTGGTAGGAAGGACCTACGAAACCTCTCGGTTGTGCACCTGGGATGATGTAGTCTGCTGCTAAATGAGCTCCTCAGTGCATCCAGTATGTCCTGCATAGGGTGGAACTCGGACTCCAGCAGAGATGACAGTTTAGCCACCGTCCTTCTCTCTCCTATCTCCTCCATCGGATCAAGGCGCTGCCCCAGGACAGAGCTAGCTTTCTTAATCAGTTTGTTCAGTCTCTTCCTATCGGCTGCAGTAATGCCACTGCCCCAGCAGACCACTCCAAAAGTGATGGCTGATGCCACCACCGTGTCATAGAATGACTTCAGCAGCGCCCCTTGTACACCAAAAGACCTGAGTCTCCTCAGCAGGAACAGCCTGCGCTGTCCCTTCTTGTAGAGTGCGTCAGTATTGTGTGACCAGTCTAGTTTATTGTTCAGATGAACACCCAGGTACTTATAGGATGTCACCATCTCGATGTCTGTTCCCTGTATATTTACTGGTGCTGTGAGGGGCTGCCCATGCCTGCGGCAGTCCACCACCAGCTCCTTAGTTTTCCTCGCGTTGATCTGGAGGCAGTTCCGATGGCACCAGTCCACGAAGTCCTGGATAAGCCCTCTGTACTCAGCTTCATCTCCGTTGGAGATGAGACCAATATATATATATATATATATAAATATATATACTGTATATATATATATATATATCATCGTCGGCCTCCGTCGGTCTATGATGACCATGGAAGAGAATCCTAAACGTCTACTCTGCTGGAACAGCACCGCCTGTGGCTGAACAGACCGATGCGCGAATGGCAGTCCCTGTCACACAGGTCGCACTTGTGGGTGGTCTCCGTGCTGCTGGAGCTGTGGCAGTTCTTCCTGCGGGTCCTTTTTTCATCTGCTGCAGCAGTCAGTCTCTCTTCACCCGCCTTGAGCTGTCTGGTCAGGGTGCCTCTCCATTTGGAGCGGTCCGTTGCAAGGTCCTCCCAGCACTCTGTGTTGATCTCCAGTGCCTTCATGTCTCTCTTGCAGACGTCTCTAAAGCGCAGCTGTGGGCGGCCAACGTCTCTCCTGCCAGTTGCCAGTTCTCCGTAGAGGACGTCTTTGGGGATTCTGTCATCCTCCATACGGTGAACGTGGCCTAGCCAGCGGAGCCTGCGCTACCTGAGTAGAGTGAACATGGAGGGAAGGCCGGCGCGGGACAGAACTTCTGTGTTGGGCACTTTGTCCTGCCAGGATATGTCCAGGATGTGGCGAATGCAGCGCAAGTGGAAGGAGTTCAGTCTCTTTTCCTGCCGGGCGTATGTTGTCCACGTCTCACTCCCATAGAGCAGTGTGCTGATGACGCAGGCGTTGTACACTGCCATCTTTGTCTTGACAGAGAGTTTGGGATTCTCCCACACTCGTGTGGTGAGGCGAGCGAGTGTGAAGGCTGATTTTCCAATCCTCTTGTTGATCTCTGTATCAAGGGAGAGGTTGTTGCTGATCGTGGACCCCAGGTACGTGAACTGATTCACGACCTCCAGCTCATAGTCGTCGATGGTGATGGTTGGTGGTGCTTCCGTGCCTTGCGCCAAGACGTTAGTCTTCTTCAGGCTGATGGTAAGCCCGAAGTCCTTGCATGCCTGGGAGAAGCGGTCCATCAGGGTCTGAAGCTCCTGCTGTGTGTGGGTTGTGACTGCAGCGTCGTCTGCGAACAGCATGTCTCTGATTAGAGCCTCGCGTACTTTGGTTCTGGCTTTCAGGCGGGCGAGGTTGAAAAGCCTGCCATCAGATCTTGTGTGCAGGTAGATTCCCTCTGTTGCTGTGCTGAAGGCATGCCTCAGGAGCATAGCAAAGAAAATCCCAAAGAGGGTTGGCGCAAGTACACAGCCCTGTTTCACTCCGCTGCGTATGTTGAATGGCTCTGAGACGTTGCCATCGTGCTGCACTATCCCCTGCATGTTGGTGTGAAACGATTCGATGAGGCTTTGCAACTTTGGTGGGCATCCTATCTTTGGCAGGATCTTGAAAAGGCCCTCTCTGCTGACCAGATCGAACGCTTTGGTGAGGTCGATGAAGGCGATGTACAGGGGCATGTTCTGTTCTCTGCATTTCTCCTGGAGTTGGCGGATGGAGAATATCATGTCTACCGTCGATCGCTCAGCGCGGAAGCCACACTGAGACTCGGGGTAGACACGTTCGGCAAGCTTCTGTAGACGAATGAGAACAACTCGTGTGTAGACTTTGCCAACAATGCTGAGGAGGGAGATGCCCCTGTAGTTGTTGCAGTCGCTTCTCTCCCCTTTGTTTTTGTAGAGTGTGATGATCTTGGCGTCCCTCATGTCCTGTGGTACGGCACCTTCCTTCCAACACTGGCAGAGGACGTCATGCAATGGCAGCAGTAGGGCGGTCTTGCAGTGCTTGATCAGGTCAGGGGGTATGCCGTCATTGCCGGGTGCCTTGCCAGCGGCCAAGCTATCAATGGCCTTGCTGAGTTCATCGATGGTTGGCTCGGCGTCAAGTTCGTCCATGGATGGCAGGCAGTCGATGGCATCAAGGGCTGACGGTGTCACGGTGTTCTGTCTGGAGTAGAGGTCGGAGTAGTGTTCCACCCATCTCTCCATCTGCTTGTTCTTTTCTGTGATCATCTCCCCAGTGGAGGATTTGAGGGGTGCCGTCTTGCTCTGAGCCGGACCAAGTGCTTTCTTGATGCCATCGTACATACCACGGATGTTCCCTGTTATGGCAGTGGTTTGAATGTCTTGGCTGAGCTGAGCCCAGTACTCGTTGGCACAGCGCCGAGCAGTCTGCTGAACTTTGCTTCTCGCAGCCCTGAGAATCTGGAGATTCTTCTCGTTTGGGTACTTCTTGTACTCAGCAAGTGCTGAGCGCTTGGCTTCAATGACGGGAGTCATCTCGGTCAACTTGGCATCAAACCAGTCCTGTGACTTCAAGGTCTTCCTCCCAAAGGTAGCAAAGGCTGTGCGGTGGATGGTGTTTCGCAGCTCTTCCCACTTCTGCTTTGCAGATTCTCCTTCTTGTGGTACACTAAGTTCCTTCTCAAAGGTGGAGGCAAACTGCTCAACAAGTTCTGGTTGAGCCATCTTGCTGGTGTCAATCCGTGCCTTTCCAGGCTGTCTAGCACGATGGAATTTCTTCAGCTGCAGCTTGACCTTGCAAGACACCAATGAATGGTCTGTGTCGCAATCTGCACTCTGGAACGAACGGGTGATTAGCACGTTCTTCAGTGAGGTGTGCCTGGTCAGGATCAAGTCCAGCTAGTGCCAGTGCTTTGAGCGCGGATGTTGCCAGGAAACCTTGTGTTGGGGCTTGGTCTTGAAGAACGAGTTTGTGATGCACAGATCGTGATATGTGCAGAACTCGAGCAGCCGCTGTCCGTTGTCGTTCATTCTGCCCACGCCAAAAGGTCCAAGACAGGAGGGCCAGGAGTCGTGGTCAGCACCCACTCTGGCATTGAAGTCTCCAAGGAGAATGAGTTGTTCAGAGTTGGGGATGATCCTGACAGTTGTTGCGAGATTCTCGTAGAACTCGTCTTTTGCCTCTGGTGTGTCTGTCAGTGTTGGGGCATACACACTGACAAGGGTGACTGGGCCTGCGGAGGGTGAAGAGTCGTGCAGAGCCAGTGCTGCCCGGTTCCACCATCTTCAGCAAGGTGTTCTTCACTGCAAAGCCCACTCCGTGTTCCCTGTGTTCGTCACTGCCCTTTCCCTGCCAGTAGAACATGTAGTCCTTCTCTCTCAGTGTGCCTGCGTCAGCCAACTGTGTTTCCTGGAGAGTGGCGATAGCCACTCCCAGTCTCTTCAGCTCATTATTGATGATGGCAGTCTTCCTGGTGTCGTTGATGTCCTTGAGGTTAGCAGCGAGTCCTGTCATCATAGTGCGGACGTTCCAAGTTCCCAGTTTTAGAGTTGGTCTCTTTTGTTTTATTGTCTTGCCTGGTGCGAAGGTTCTCAGCCTGCTGTTTGGACTTCTCCCCATCCCCATGCACCCAATGAGGAAAGGAAGCTGTGGCGGGACAACACCTTATTGGCTTGGGGCTGCCCAGCTTGAGGCGGGCGGTAGCTGTCCAGTGAGATCCAATGATCCCTCCCACCGTCGGGAACAACCCCTGGTGCCACGCTGTACGCCAATTGAGCGGTGGCTTATAACCGGTAACTGTCATTCCCCGTGTTTTGTCTACGCCAAAGGCTGGAGTGTCCTCTCCAGTGATCTGGTGTTCTACCTTCCAGCGTTGGGCGTTGGTAGGATTCAAGCCTGGGCAGGAAGATATGGAGGACAAGATGTTTCCCATGCAGCATGTCCCCCCTCTCCACGTCACTGATGAATCCAAAGGAACAGCAGGGCTGCTACAGTTTGGCACCAGCGCCGTTGCAGGAGCTGCCAGAATGATGTTGAGCACAACATAGAACTGCCTTAGGGGCTCCGACTCCAGATTTTTCCTCAGGGTTGACTCCCGAAGCCTTTCCCGTGACCGGGTATGCCGCAAGGCATATATATATATATATATATATATATATATATATTTGTGTGTGTGTGTGTAAATATACAGACACATATACATGCCTAGAGCCCGCTAGCGGGTGTCACACAGTTCTCTTCTTTTTCTACATCCCTACTCCTGCTGTGCGTTTCTCAAGTTTTTGGCACACAGTACGTGTAAGTTTGTGCCTCTCCTCTCTATTGTTTACAGCAGTTTGCCAAACATCAAGTGCATTCCCACATTTAAGCACAGATTTGTATGTATCCTTGAAAGGCAGTTTTGGTCACCTGATAGATCTTGTACCATGGGCCAGTTCTCCAAAAGGAATTTCTTTGGAGTTCTATTATCATCCATACGGCAAAGTTGATCCAGCCAGCATTGACAGTTTTTTGCTATCTTAACCTCTATATCTTTGGTGCCAGCATGCTGTAAGACCTCCTCATTGCTAACAAAGTGATCCCATTTGATCTGAAGAATGAGCCGCAGATGACGTTGCTGTATTGTACAGATCTGTTTGACTTCCTGATGGTATAGAGTCTGTGTTTCACAGCCGTACATGAGTAAAGGGATTCTGCACTGATTGTACACTCTTATTTTTGTGGAAACAGTAAGGTCATCGGAGTTAAAGACTCTGTTGCACAAATGACCAAAAGCGCATGATATCGCTTGAGTATGAGACAAGAGTTCTTCCTTCATGGAGCAGTCGCTAGTAACATAGCTACCAAGATATTTGAAATGGTTGACGTTGGGTAGTTTTACACCACCTACGAAGAACTCCACTTTGCTGCCGAGACACATGGTCTCTATTTTCACTGTGTTAATGCACAGTCCCATCCTCTTGGCTAAGTTGTTGTAGAATGTCAACAGGGACTGAAGGCCCTCTGTCGTGTCACTAAATATAGTGATGTCATCAGCATATTGAACTTCCCTGATGAATTCTGTGAGGACTCTGTGTTGGTCCTGCGATGGACTGGCGATCTGTCCAGGGTGTACCCTGCCTCTCGCCAAAGATGCTGGGATAGGCTCCAGCCCCCCACGACCCAAAAAGGATTAAATGTAAGAAGATGGATGGATGGATGGATGGACTTTAGACTTTGCCTTAAGTCTGCATAGATCAAACAGATCACCATCGTAGCGGAACCTGATCTGTATGCTGAAAGAGTGTCCGATGTTCTTGAAAGCAAACCAGAGCAGGACCACAGCATACAAGCCAAAGAGTGTTGGTGTCAATTTAGAACCTTGCTTTACACCACTGCTGTACTGGAAGGACTGTGTCAGTTCACCATTGACAATAAGTCTGGTGTCTACATCTGTGTATAGCTTCTTGATAATTTTTATGAACTTTGCTGGACATCCAAGTTTGCTGAGAATGATGAAGAGTAGGTTGTGGTTGACGGTGTCAAAAGCCTTGACAAAGTCTATGAAAACTATAAACAGACTTCTGTGTTGTTCTCTGGCTTTTTTCATCAGCTGACGGAGCATAAAGGTTCCGTCTATGATTCCTCTTTCGTTGTGGTACCCTGTCTGGGACTGAGGATATATGCACTCAGCTTATCATTGCAGTCTCTGCAGAATGATATCAGAGAAAACTTTACCAACAACGCTCAGTAAGGATATTCCTTTATAGTTGGGTACACAGACAATTAGTCAACTATCTATCAAATTAATTGTTGATTAATTTTCTGATGACCAACTAGATGATTAATCAACTAATCGTTGCAGCATAAATCTCAATTCGATCAAGCATGTTTTTTAATTGTTTAAGTCAAAACTTAAGGCAGAAAGACTCACAAACAAGCAACAACTGAAGACAGCTGCAGCAAAAGCCTGATAAAGCATCACAAAGGAGGAAACCCAGTGTTTGGTGATGTCCATGGGTTCCAGACTTCATGCAGCTATTGCCTGCAAAGGATTCTCAAAAAAGCATTAAAAATGAACATTGTATTTATCCATCCATCCATCCATCTTCTTCCGCTTAATCCTTTTTGGGTCGCGGGGGGGCTGGAGCCTATCCCAGCATCTTTGGGTGTACACCCTGGACAGATTGCCAGTCCATCGCAGGGCCAACACAGAGAGACGGACAACCATTCACTCTCACAGTCATACCTAAGGACAATTTAGAATCCCCAGTTTGATGCCAATTAACCTAACTTGCATGTTTTTGGCATGTGGGAGGAAACTGGAGAAATCCTGGAGTAAACCCACGCAGACACGAGGAGAACATGCAAACTCCACACAGGTCACTGTTGGTCGGGGGCTGGGATCAAACCCAGGATCCCCCGGCCAAGGGTGAGTTGCTGTGCTACCACAGTGCTAACCACTCCGCCACCGTGCTGCCCCCATTGTATTTATGACAACGTTAATTTGTCCATTGACTTTTGAGCTCCTGAAATGAGATTTTGTATAAAATTGGTTGGGCAATTCCTAAACCGTAACTCCAATTTAGATGTGAATACCCTCAAAGCTGACAGTCTGCACTTTACTTCTTCTTTTAGATTTGATTGGCGGTTGGCAACCAGCCTACAGGTGCATTACCACCACAGACTTGATTATCATCACTCTATATCTTTGTATAAGGAGTTCTTATAAAGAGTTCTGAACAACTCCTTATGTGTGAAAAAATTATCCGTCCTCGGTGGCGCTTGCTCGATCACTCTTCTTCTTCTTCTTCTTCTTTTAGATTTGATTGGCTGTTGCTAACCAGCTTACAGGTACGTTACCGCCACGTACTTAACTTTATCAACAGGTTCATTACCATCTTGAATGGCTTCTTCTGCTTCTTTTAGATTTGATTGACGGTTGGCAACCAGCTTAAAGGTGTATTACCGCCACCAACCATATATTCCTATTTGCTTGATCACTCTACTTCTTCTTCGTCTTTTAGATTTGATTGGCGGTTGGCAACCAGCTTACAGGTGCATTGCCGCCACGTACTTCACTCTATATCATCACTGTATATCTTTGTATCAGGAGTTCTTATAAGGAGTTCTGAACAACTCCCTATGTGTGGAAAAAATCATCCGTCCTTGGACTGTATCCTCGGTGGCGTCAATAGCTGTGCCAGCCAGCTGACTACTTCTTCTTCTTCTTTTAGATTTGATTGGCGGTTGGCAACCAGCTTACAGGTGCATTACCGCCACTGACTTGATTATCGTCAGTCTATAGCTTTGTATAAGGAGTTTTTATAAGGAGTTCTGAACAACTCTCTGGGCTGCACGGTGGCGCAGTGGTTAGCACTGTGGCAGCACGGTTTTACCCTCGGCCGGGGGATCGCGGGGACCGTGAGATCGTGGGTTCGATCCCTGCCCCCGGCCAACAGTGATCTGTGTGGAGTTTGCATGTTGTCCCCGTGTTTGTGTGGGTTTACTCCGGGATTTCTCCGGTTTCCTCCCACATGCCAAAAACATGCAGGTTAGGGAGTTAAGGGGCGCTTGCGCACGCAGCGACCGGCAGCTGGTGGTTTGTCACCAGACTGCAAAACAAATCTACCTATGGGTACAAAATAAGTAATTAAAAAAAACAAACAAAAAAAAAAACCTCCCCATTTGATTGGCGGTTGGCAACTAGCTCGCAGGTGCATTACCTCCACGTACTTCACTCTATATCATCACTCGAGCCTATCACTCTATATTCTTCTTCTTCTTCTCCTTCTCTTAGATTTGATTGGCGGTTGGCAACCAGCCTACAGGTGCATTACCGCCATGTACTTCACTCTATATCATCACTCTATCTGGTCAGGAGCTAGCCAGCTGACTTCTTCTTATTCTTCTATTTGCTCAATCACTCTATTTCTTCTTCTTCTTTTAGATTTGATTGGTGGTTGGCAACGAGCTTAAAGGTGCATTACCGCCACGTACTTCACTCTATAGCATCACTGGTCAGGTGCTCTAGTCCTTGCTGCCATGTACTTCACTTAGTAAACATCACTCTGTACATGAAAAGTCAGAATTCTTCTCAGTTGGCAATCTCTTCTTTGTCTTCTTCACTCTATATCTTCTTCTTCTTTCCCTAGACCTGATTGGAGGCCGGCAACCAGCCCACAGGTGCACCACCGCAACTGACCCGACCACCATCACGCTATTTCTTTGTATAAGGAGTTCTGAACAACTCCTTATGTGTGAAAAAAGTTATCCATCCTTGGACTGTGTCTGAGGTGTGGCCGATCAGACGACTTCTTCTTCTTCTTCTCTCGGTTACTGGCGGATGGCAAACAACTGAAAGGTGCATACCGCCACCTACTGTACAAAAGTGTGTAACATTATGTCATCTGAGCCCGACCCCTAAATTCTATGACTTAATCCTGTGTTATTTAAAAAAGAGAAAAAAGTCTTTCTTGTGATTCTTATTGCCTCTCCATCTCCATCTGTTCCCAGAATGCCAGTTAAATCCCATTCCCTACCAGCCTCTCGAACTTCATTTTCCATTATCGGTCTTTCATTTCCATATTTGTGACAGTGTAATAAGATGTGTTCGACATTTTCTTTTACTCCACATTCTCTGCATTTGTCACTTTCGCTTTTCCCCATGGTGAATAAAGTGCCGTTTAAACCTGTGTGATCCAGTATGAGTCTTGCCATAATGATGTCTTCCCTCCTTTTGGTTGTTATGAAATTCTTCATTGCAATAGATTTTTGTATTTTGTAATACGATCTACCTTTATGATCTTCATCCCATCTTTTTTGCCATAGTTCAGTTCCTTTTTTCTTGATTACTGCTTTCCCTTCACCTTTTCCAAGAGACAATGGTATAGTTGTCCCTTTTCCAAGAGCACTTTTTGCTAATTTGTCTGCACAGTCATTCCCTTTCAACCCTTCATGTGCAGGAACCCAACAAAACTGAACTTCTCCACCATCCCTGTGTACCCTAAATAAACTGTGATATAGCTCAATCACCAAGTCTTCCCTTGTAGATTTTAGTGTCTGTATGGTTTTTAGCATTGCAAGTGAGTCCGTGCACAACACCACCTGGTCGGTTTGATGTCCTCCACCCACTGCAAAGCAATAATTATTGCCACCATCTCTGCTGTAAACACAGATGTATTGTTGGAGGAAAAGGCACAAGGACTTACTATGGCGTTGGAGCGGAAAGGCTCTGAGGGGACAACACGATTCAGTCTGAGGAGGAACCAACAAAAGCGAGTCTGGATGTCCAAGGTTGACATAGCTAAGTTGCTACAACAGCTGGTCACATTCTACCCTATAAATACACAAATCCAGAATGAGTGCAAATGGACACAGCTGTGTGGCCACCCGGTGACTGATTGAACAAGTGTGTGTGTGCGTGCGTGAGTGTGAATGTGAGTGTGTGTGTGTGTGTGCATGCGTGCATGAGTGTGTGAGTGTGTATGTGGTGAACCATACCGCTGGTGGATGCCTGGTGAGGAGGAGGCATGGCTGTGGGGCAGGTGGAGAGCAAAGCTCAATCCATCAGCTGGAATTAACAATCAATAATTAAACCCGACAGCCACAAGTCATGCTCAGGGTGACTACCCCGAACATGACAATGACATCATCAAAGATCATAGGACTCAATATGACATCATCAAAGATCAAAGGCAGTCATCACTCACAATCATAGGACTCGCTATGACATCATCAAAGATCATAGGACTCGCTATAACACCATCAAAGATCCAAGGCAGGCATCGCTGAACGAGTGCTGATGTGCTTGCTTACACCTACTTTCTACAGGCATGCAGAAATACTTGCTTATACTTGGTTTCTATGGGCATGCACAGGTATGCACTAGTTGATTATAAAACTGTATCGTAAATATGTTTTGGTAAACGGCTAAAATAATAAAATGGTAAATGGCGTTCACTTATATAGCACTTTTTCTAATCTCTAGAAGACCAAAGTGCTTTTTACGGATCCTGCTATCCACCCATTCACACACTGATGGCAGCAGAGCTGCCATGCACAGGCGCTGGCCTAACCCACCAGGAGCAGCTGGGGGTTCAGTGTCCTGCTCAAGGACACTTGGACATGCAGACTGCAGACAGAGCAGGAATCGAGCCCCCGACACTCTGATCAATAGTTGGCCACACTACACCTGTGCCACGGCTGCCAAAACTTGTGTCAGTGTCCGAGAATATGGACCTAACTATATGTTTGTGAAAAAATATTGGTGCTGAACTATGTGTGTAGGAGGGTTCAGGCATAAGACATATCAGAATCAGAAACTTTGTCATAAACACAGTAAAACAGTTGATACACCATGTCATGAAATTCTTATTGCTATATAACTCTCTTCACACAACAGTAAAAAATAAGTAAAATAAGCATGAATAGACATAAGAATAAATAAAAAAAAAATAAGAGCGCTGTGCCTCATGAAAATGTGCAGTGGGTGCACTGAGTTTTGTGGGGGTAGCACTGACTAGCACAAACAAAAGTCAGAGTCTAGGAGACTGGAGGTGATGGGAGTATTGAAGGGATAGTTTAGTGTTCAGGAGTCTGATGGAATGTGGTAGAAGCTGTGTGCCAGCCTGGATGAATGAGATTTTACACTTCTGTAGCATTTTCCTGATGGCAGTGAGCACAGACTGTGTTGTGAATGGGTGTTGTCCTTGATGATGTTGTGGGCCCTCCTGATGACCCTGGTGGTGTAGATGTCCATAAGTGTGCCTATAAAAGCTGCTGTGAATGCTTACATTGTTTTAAGTCATTCAGTACTACCAAAGTATTTGTTTGATGATAGAATCTTAAGAAAATAAATGATAAAATGTATAGTCGTTAAGCTTGGGTGCAAGTCAATGAAAAAACAGAGCGATAGAATGTATTAAAGACATTTTGTTAAACACACCACAGAAACTTTTTTCCTGACAAATTTACCCTCAGAGTTACATTACTGATGACATGGAGGAAAAGAAAAAGACCGATGACGATGCTGTCCAACCGGCTCCCAGCAGCAAACCAGTATGTTTGCGTGTGTGTGTTTAATGTGTGAGTGTGTTGTGAATACTGTCAGCTGAATTGTGACATGTGACTGTGGTTGCAGGGTATTTTGAAGGGAGTAATGAAAGGATTGCAATTCAAGTCATCACAAAAGGTATGAAGCACCTTTGTTGGTCGGTGTTTTCTGCTGGTGGTGGTGGTTGTGTTTCAGTGTCTGCCTTACTCTTCTTTGGTGGTGGCAAACAAGCTTGTATTTTTTTTTCTTTCTTTTATTATTTAATTTATTGCAGCATAAAGTTTGAAAATGTTGTTTGTGGTTGAGGTAAAAATCTTTTTGATGCTTGGGTTTGTTTGCTCTATCTTGTTGATACTGTATCAATCTCATTGTGTTTTTTCAGAATGACAATCTGGATTATTGTGGTAATGTGGATGACATCAACGCAAAAACAAAAGCAAAACAAACAAAAAGCAGCAGCTAGTGCCTATTTCTGAACCACACACCAAATATAGAAGCACTTCAATAGTTAAGCTGCTGAATTATCTTTTTTTTTTTTTTTAAAAATCTTGTTTTGCAAGAAAGTTTGTAACTTGCTAAACAATTTGCAGGCGGGGTTGAAAAATTTCAGTTGCAACTGTGGATGTTTTCAAAATTAGAAGGTAGTCTAAAATTTAGAGGAAAGACCAATTATTATTTGGACGCTTTGGGTTTTACTCTGCCGGGTGAGTCTGTAGTTTGAGTTTTGAGGCCTTCTGTGTTGTCAAAACTACTTTATTTTCCTGGATAATCACTAATTGTGACATTGTAATTAAGGTATGGTATCCTAGTTTTCCCCAAACATAGAATAGAATAGAATAGGCTTTATTGTACTGTACAACGAAATTGTGGGTGCTCCACCAGGCTACTGTGCAATTAAGTATGAGAGAAGGATAAACAAATAATAAAACACGGTTACAGAATACACGATTAAACACATGACTGAAATAAAAATTAGCCCAGGATTATGGAAATATGCACAGGTATGGTAGTGGCTTCACAGATGAAACAATGTACATAAAAGTCCGAAGTGCAGAACACACAAATGAACACGATTGAATAAAATAATCAAGATTATGGAAAAATATACACAGGTATGGTAGAGGTTTCACAGACTGGTCAATATACATGAAAGTGAGGAGTGCAAAGACAGTTGTGTTACTGTGATAATTGGAAAGGTCCTCAGTTCTGTGCATGTGAGCGTTTGGAGGGAGGGGGTGGGGCCTCTGACTGTTTGCAGTTCGGATGGCCCAGGGGAAGAAACTGTCTCTCTGGAGGTGTGGGACCTGATTGATCTGAACTGTCGTCCAGAGGGAAGCAGGTCAAATAGGTGGTGGGCGGGATGTGAGGGGTCTCCTGTGATGGTCTTGATCTTTTTGAGACAGGAGGATCTGGAGATGTCCTCCAGGGAGGGCAGAGGGCTCCCAATGATTTTTTGGAGCGGTGTTGATGACCCTCTGCACAGCCTTCATTGTTCAAGGCCGTGGAGCTGCCGTACCACACACTCAGACAGTAGGTGAGCACGCTCTCCACTGAGCAGCAGCAGAAGGCCAACAGCAGTTTCTGGTCTAGGTTGTTCTTCCTCAGGACATGGAGGAAGTGCAGCCACTGCTGGGCTTTTTTCACCATGGTCTTGGTGTTGACAGACCAGGACGGGTCAGAGGAGATGTGGGTTCCCATGAACCTGAAAGCGGCGACGTTTTCCACGCAGTTGCCATTTATGAGGAGGGGTGTATGGTCCTGTCTGTTCTTTCTGAAGTCCAGTATGAGTTCTTTGGGTTTTTTGGACGTTTAATTTCAGGTTATTAGCTTGGCACCACAGCAGCAGATTCTGTACCTCTGCCTTGTATGTCTTCTCATCGTCGTCAGTGATGAGCCCAACCAAGGTGGTATCGTCTGTGTACTTCACGATGACGGTGGTTGGGTGGGCTGGAATGCAGTCAAAGGTGTACAGAGAGTACAGTAGAGGGCTTAGCACACAGTCCTGGGGGGAGCCAGTCTGAGAGACAGTGTGGAGGAGTGGTGGGGGCCAAGTCTGACTGTTTGTGGGTGGTTGGTGAGAATGTTTTTTTTTTTTTTTTTTTAATCCAGGAACAGGTCGGGGGGAGATCTGGAGGAGGTGCAGTTTGTACTTCAGGGTTAGTTGCATCGGCCTTTTCAGTTCATAAGAAATCTGAAGTCTACTGACACCTGTAAAGACATAAAGATAGCTCATTTTACTATTTTATTCCATTTTTACACTTAACACAGAACTACAGGTAGTGAATCTAATTTTTAAGCAATGACAATGGGGAAAAATGTTCTGAAAGGATAACATGTTAAACATAAGGAGTTGTTCAAAACTCCTTATACAAAGATATCGATATCATCATCATCTTCATCATCATCATCATCATAGCAGTCTGTCGTGGGCGACAATGACTGTTTCATTTACACTACCGTTCAAAAGTTTGGGGTCACTTTGAAATTTCCTTATTTTTGAAAGAAAAGCACTTTTTTTCAATGAAGATAACTTTAAACTAATCAGAAATACACTCTATACATTGCTAATGTGGTAAATGACTATTCTAGCTGCAAATGTCTGGTTTTTGGTGCAATATCTACATAGGTGTATAGAGGCCCATTTCCAGCAACTATCACTCCAGTGTTCTAATGGTACAATGTGTTTGCTCATTGCGTCAGAAGGCTAATGGATGATTAGAAAACCCTTGTGCAATCATGTTAGGTCTGCAATGCTGTAATCACTGCAAATGGAGGATTCTTTGACGAAAGCAAAGTTTGAAGGAAAAAATTATTATTTCAAATACAAATCATTATTTCTATCCTTGTCAATGTCTTGACTATATTTTCTATTCATTTTACAACTCATGGTGGTAAATAAGGTTCAGGTTCAGGTTCAGGTTACTTTATTTGTACCCGTAGGTAGATTTGTTTTGCAGTTGGTGACATCCATATTTACAAGCCACTAATTACATTCAACATAGACACAAACACAGGCACACATCTTACAAAATAGGTAAATATAAAATATGTACAATATAATTTTTATAGCTTGTTCAACTCTTTGACAGCAGCAGGGACAAAGCTGTTTTTGTAGCGCTGGGTTCTACTTTTTGGGACAGCAAACCTCCGTCTGGAGGGAAGAAGCTGAAAGTTGCAGTGCAAAGGGTGGGAGTCATCATTTAAAATCGAGTCGGCCATCCTCTGTACTTGTCTGGTGTACAGGGATGTCAGGCTCAGCTGTGACTCACCAAGCAAACGACTGGACCATCTGACTACCTGATCCAAGGATTTCCTCTGTTTCAGTTTTATCTGACCAAACCATGACATTAAAGAAAAGGATAAAACAGATTCAATAAAAGCCCGATAGAACATAGTCATTATGGTTCGGTCAATTTGGAAGCGTGCAAGTTTCCTCAAACAATGC
This sequence comes from Pholidichthys leucotaenia, assembly GCA_020510985.1. Taxonomy (NCBI): domain Eukaryota; kingdom Metazoa; phylum Chordata; class Actinopteri; order Cichliformes; family Pholidichthyidae; genus Pholidichthys; species Pholidichthys leucotaenia. The sequence goes on from CM035846.1 coordinate 203,092,692, forward strand.
AAATTTTGCTGACCCTTTTTGCACACCCTTTCACAGTTCACCTCAAAGTTCAATCCACTATCAATAATTGTCCCAAGATATTTGTACGATTGTACACATTCGGTGGTCTGGCCTTTTAGTATGGTGACTTTGTGCCTGGGAGTTTTCCTCCTAAAGTCAATAATCATATCTTTCGTTTTTGTTGTATTCAGCTGCAGGTAGGAATCCTCACACCAGTGAACAAAGTCATCAACTACTGGGCCGTGGCCACTCTCACCATCCTGGAGGAGACTGACAATGACTGAGTCATCAGCATACTTTATAATGTGTCTGTTGTCATGTCTGCTCCGACACATGTTTGTGTACAGGATGAAGAGTAGTGGTGACAACACACACCCCTGAGGAGAGCCAGTAGAAGAGCACTTTAGGTCAGACAATGTGCCATTGACCCTTACTCTCTGCGTCCTGTTGGTTAAGAAATCCAGAATCCAACCCACCAGATTATTGCTTAAATCAAATTGTTGCAGGAGCCTTTCAACTAAAATATGAGGTTGGATTGTATTAAAGGCAGAAGAAAAGTCCACAAATAAAAGCCTGGCGTGTGTCCCATTAAAATCCAGATGTTTAAAAAGCATGTCAAACAGAGTGACAGTGGCATCCTCCACTCCTCTGTGAGGCCTATAGGCAAACTGCAGAGGATCCAATGCATGTTCAGTCTGCCTTAGGACCTCACGTCTGACCAGTTTTTCAAAAATTTTCATTAAAATTGAAGTCAAAGCAACTGGTCTAAAGTCGTTTACCGTTTTAGGACAGCTGGATTTTGGAACGGGAATAACCACGGCATCTTTCCAGATCTTAGGCACATGTTGTGTCTGTAAGGACTTGTTGAAAATATAATGAAATATAGGACTCAGTTCATGTGCACAGGACTTTACCAGGCGTCCACATATATTATCAGGGCCCTGACTTTTGTTCACTTTTACAGCGCGGAACTCCCTTTTAACATCCTGCATCTCAATATTAAAGTGCTGATTGTCTTTGAGTTTCTGTTTCAAATCTTGGATTTCTGTGCTAAAATCAAAGGAGTCAAAACGACCATAAAAACAATTAAGAGCATTAGCCAGCTCTGTGTCTGAAATAAAACCATCTAAAAACACACGATTACTGCGCTCTGTGCTCTGAAGGCCTGCAATAGTTTTCATACTGGCCCAGGCCGAACCAAGTTTATTTGCTGCCATCTTGCTTTCCAACTCTGATTTATAATTCTGTTTTGCTCTTAAAATTTCGGCCTTCAGCTCCTTGGTGGCAACCTGTAGCGCAGAAACAGACCCTTGTTTAAAGGCAAGAGCTTTCCTCTGTAAGCAGGATTTAACTGATTTAGTAACCCATGGTTTGTTGTTGGGGTATATTTTGACACGTTTACGTGGAACAAACTTATTTTGACAGTGAGCCATGTATGAGCATGTGAGCTCAGCCAGAGAGTCCAAATCATCCCCGCAGGCCATTATGAACATCTTCCAGTCTGTACAGTCAAAGCATTCCTGGAGGCTGTGCTCTGAATCTTCTGTCCACACATCAATGTCTCTGGTCTCCACTTTGCCTCTTCTGAGAGCAGTTTTATATGTGGGCAGCAAATGAACACAGTTGTGATCTGATGATCCTAAAGGAGGAAGGGGGAGTGATTTATAGGCCCTCTCTATGGATCCATAGCACAGGTCCAATGTCTTTTTTCGCCTGGTTGGGCAGGAGACATACTGATGAAAGTTTTTAAGTGTCTTCTTTAAAGAAACATGGTTAAAATCCCCAAGAATGAAGTTTGGCGCCTCTGGAGAAATTGACTGCAGCCGCTGCACCACATCAGAGATGGTGCTGGAGGCGGAGTCAGCGTCTGCCCTCGGATGAATGTACACAGTTGTGATGAAAAGTTGGGGAAACTCTCGAGGCAAATAAAAGGGGCGTAGTGACACAGACAGCAGCTCCACATGGGGTGTACAGATGCGCTCTCTGACCGTGACAGATGTGCAGTACTGCTTATTAATGTATAAACATACTCCGCCCCCCTGACGCTTCCCAGTTAAATAAGTGTGACTTTTCATGGAAAACACAAAATAATTGTCTGGGTGACCCCAAACTTTTGAACGGTAGTGTAGGTCTGATCAGATTCCTCCACACAGGTCTGTCCTTAGCCTTCCACTGCCAGGAACTCCTGTCTATGTCCAACTTCAAGTTTCTTTTTACATTGTCTTTAAATCTGAGCCTTGGTCTACCCTGATTGCGTTTGCCCTCGCATAACTGTGAGTACAGTAACTGCCGAGGGAGACGCTGGTGGTCCATCCTCTCAACATGTCCGAGCCATCTCAGGTTTATCTGTATTAGCATGTCCTTCACTGATGGTAGACCAGCTTGTTTCAACATTTCTATGTTGGTTATCTTGTCTTTCCATGAGATGTTCAGTATGCTGATATGCAGTATGCTGATGCTCGAAGGTGTCTCATCATGTACGTGTGGCGTTTCTTCACCTGCACTCCGTAGACAGTCCAGGTTTCAGCACCATACAATAGAGTAGCCAGTACTGTCGCTCTGTACACTTTGTATTTCACATGGATAGACACATATCGGCTGCACGGTGGCGCAGTGGTTTAGCACTGTGGCAGCACAGTTTTACCCTCGGCCGGGGGATCGCGGGGATCATGAGATCGTGGGTTCGATCCCAGCCCCCGACCAACAGTGAGCTGTGTGGAGTTTGCATGTTCTCCCCGTGTTGCGCGGGTTTACTCCGGGATTTCTCCGGTTTCCTCCCGCACACCAAAAACATGTAGGTTTAGGGCGCTCGCGCACGCAGCGACCAGCAGCCGGTGGCTTGTCACCAGACTGCAAACCAAGTCTACCTACGGGTACAAATAAGTAACAAAAAAAAAAAAAAAAAAAAAAAAAATATCGATTGTTCCACAGTCTCTCCCTCAAGTTTCCAAACACAGTGCTTGCTCTTCCCATTCTGAGAGATAGTTCGTCCTCCAGCCTAGCATTCTCTGAAACAGTACTCCCTAGATACTTGAAAGTCTTGCACTTGACTAGTGGCTCTGTACCAGTGCTGATCTCTTCTGGTAGTGATGTTGATAATTGGAACTTTGGTGGTTGATAAAGGCACTCTGTCTTGATGTTGATTTGGAGGCTGAATTGGCTAGCTGCTCTTGCAAATTTCTCCACTAAGGATTGCATATCTTCCACGCTGTGTGCAACTAGAGCACTGTCGTCTGCAAAGAGCATTTCTCTTACTACCTTTATCGATGTCTTACTCTTGGCTTTAAACTGTGCCACATTGAATAAGTCTGCTTCTTTCCTTGTTTGAATGTATACTCCTTCTGAAGTGTCTTTGAAGGCCACTTCAAGCATGGCTGCCAGATATAGCGAGAAGAGTGTAGGCGCCAGCACACGCCCTTGTTTCACTCCGTTGCTTACCGAAAAGTCTTTGGTTACTGAACCACTCATTGCCCGTTTGCTTGCATACCTGTATGGAGTGCCTCGATCAGGCTGACAAACTTCTCTGTACAGCCATATTTCTTGAGTACCTGCCAAAGTCCTTGTCGCGAAACAGCATTGAAGGCTTTGCTGAGGTCAATGAAGACTACATAAAGTGGCATGTTCTGTTCGATACACTTTTCTTGAACCTGTTTCAAGCAGAAAATCATGTCCACTGTGCTTCTTCCACTTCTAAAGCCGCACTGGGTTTCCGGTAGTACATTCTGCGAGATGTGTTCATTGAGTCTGTTCAGTAGTACACGTGAGAGAATCTTACCAACAGTGGCTAGCAGTGATATACCTCAGTAATTTCCACAATCTTTCCTGTCACCTTTCTTGAACAAAGGCACAATACTTGCATCCTTCCAGTCTTGAGGAACTTTCTGGGCATCCCATATTTCTTGGATGAGCTTGTGCAGGCAGTTGGTCAGCTGAACACCACCAAATTTCCACACTTCTGCTGGAATTCCATCCCTTCCTGGAGCTTTACCGTCCTGTGTTGTCCTGATAGCTGCCATTAGTTCATCAAAATTTGGTGGTTCATCCAGACTTGATACAGCTGGTCGCTGCACTAGAGCTTCTTTAGCCTCTTCAGTGAGATCTCCAGGGTTGTTTAGTAGTTGGTCAAAGTGGTCTGCAAATCTGTCCAGGATCTTGTCTTTCTCCTGCAAAACTGTTTCACCATCCATAGCCTTTAGTTGGATCAGTCCTCGTGGTTTAGGGCCGTAGATTTCTCTCACACCTGTGAAGAATGTTTTCATGTCCTTCCTATCTGCTGCAGTTTGAAGTTCCTCCGCTTTTTCATCCCACCAGTTGGACTTCATCTCTCTGGTGTACTTCTGTAGCTCACTCTGAGCCTTTGAGTATTTCTTCTTCTTCGACCTTGTGTTACACTGTAGGTTTTCCTGTCTAGCTGTATTCTTCGCTTCTAGTAGTTTCTTCAGGTGTTCGTCATGCTCATCAAACCAATCTTGATGTTTCCTCTCAGGGTGGCCTAATGCATCACTCGCAGTCCGATACACCATATCCTTCAGTGTTGCCCATTTCTCTTTTATGTCATTCTCTGAGTTGTTGCTGTCCCAGTCTTTCAAGTTTTCATCTATTTCCTGTGTAAGTTCTTCCTGCTTCTTTTGGCCTTTCAGTGCACTAGTGTTTAACTTCCGTGGTGGCTTTGCACCCGCCCTGCAGTGCTGTTTTCATCTCCAAATCCTTAATCTAGATCTCAGCATAACATAATCAGTACCACAGTCCGCGCCTCTCATTGCTCTGGTGTCCAATACATCCCTTCTGTCTCTCTGCCTGACTATGATGTAGTCTAACAAGTGCCAGTGCTTGGATCTTAGGTGCATCCATGTCTTCTTGTGTGTGTCCTTGTGCTTAAATAGAGTGTTGGTTATCACAAGGTTGTACTCTGAACATAGTGCAAGTAGAAGTTCTCCATTAGCATTGCACTTGCCTACTCCATGACTAGCTAGCACTCCTTTCCATTTGTCAGTGTCCGAACCAACTCTGGCATTAAAATCTCCAACGAGTATCAGCCTGTCATCAGTCGGTACATGCCTGATAGTCCCATGTAAATCACTGTAGAACTCTTCCTTCGCCTCTTCTGTTCTGGTCATTGTTGGGGCATATACACTGATGAGTGTGGCATACATCTTCCGCTGTAGTGGGAGTCTCATAGTCATTATCCTGTCGTTGATTGGCACCGGTTCCTCATCAAGCATTGCTGCTATCTCCTTTCTAACTGCAAAGCCCACTCCTGCTTCTCTCCTTTCTTGAGTTGATCTCCCACTCCAAAAGAAGATGTACCCATGGTCTTCCAAGCTGTCTTATCCAGGCAATCTTGTTTCACTAAGTGCAGCTATGTCTACATTGTACCTGTTCATTTCCAGGGCCACAAGCGCGGTCTGTCTTTCTGGGCACTGTGATGTTGTTCTGTCCAACAGAGTGTGTACATTCCATTCTGCTGCACACAAGGCTGCTGTTTTCCTCTTCTTTTGTCTTCCTGCTCCTAGCATACTTTTCGCTGCCTGTCGGAGTGTGAACAGATCAGCGCGGACCTTGTAAGCCCGGGCGACGTCCGAGCCGGTATGAGTTGCTTTCTGATTGACCATTTCATGAAACCGCTTGCAAAGTATTTGAGTACTGCTAGCTTTTGCTGGACTAGCAGCACATTCTTGGCAGATAAAGATATTATCAGTGGCAAGGACAAGCCAAGATAAACTGACTCCAGTATCTGTTGCAGTGACTGACTAGATGATAGGTTTGTTTATCTCTGCTCTTTGTGTAGTGCATGTCACAATGCACCGACTGGCACAGTCCACCACAGACCTTGCGACAGATGTGTTTATCTGCCAGGATGTCCACTCTCACCCTGTGTAACTGGGAGTGGTCCACCACAGACCTGTGGCAGATATTGTTTTTAGTTCTGCCAGGATGCCCTGTTTCACCCTCCACGCCCTCGGAAGGGTGGGGATGCCGGTTGAGTCGCTGACGGCCCGACCCATGAGACCGGTAGTACCGGTTTTCATTGTTATCCAGTGGCAAGCAATGCCTGACCTGACAAAAAAATAAAAAAGGGGGGGATGTAAGTCTCAGTTAAAAGCTGCCAATTTCTGACCAAAAAAAGTGGAATTTTATGGGTAAGAAGCTGCAACTTTAGCAAAAAGACAAAAAAAGGTGTATATTTCCAACTGTTTACAACCTAAAACGCTGCAAATATAAAACTTGAGTAGAATGCTGCAAGTTTAAGCTTTTTTTTTTTTTAAACTGCAAATTCAAGAGTAAGAAAAATTCTAAATTCATGAGGAAAAAGCTGCAAAATTATGAATAATAAAAAGCTGCAAATTTTCAAGTAAGAAGCTGCACATTTCTGAGTAAAATGTCTCTAACTGCAGGAAAATCCTGCAAATTTATGAGAAAAATCCTCACATTCACAAAAGAATGTTTCTAATTTAGCCCTGCGATGGACTGGCGATCTGTCCAGGGTGTACCCCGCCTCTCGCCCAAAGATGCTGGGATAGGCTCCAGTCCCCCCGCGACCCGAAAAGGATTAAGCGGAAAGAAGATGAATGAATGAATGTTTCTAATTTACATGAAAAAGGATGTGATAAATTGGCGTGTGTTGGCCATATTTTTAAATGACAGCCGTGAGGGGGAACTAAGCAGTGGTGTTCGGTGGTGTTAAGTCCTGCAGATCTGCACTAATCAGCAGGGAAAAGGAGAAGAAGAAGAGGCATAGGTGATCCCCAGCAGCAGAAATAATCCAGTTAACCCAGGAAGAGTAAACACATGACACCCCATGACACCCAACAGATCACCCCCCCATGACATCAGTGGGAACAGCTGGGTCAAACTTCACACCTCTGTCGATTTACATGTTCCCTTCTGAGGACAATTCAAACAGAGCTGCTGCTGAAATGGAAACCAAAGGGTTAAAGGGTGACGTGGCTTTATCAGCAGCACTGATCCCCCCCCCCCCCCCCCCAACTGACCTGCTGGGCAGGAACTAACAACTCCTCAGACCTGTTAACACAATTTTAACAACAAAAGTACATGCAAAAGAATGAAGATTCCCTTTGATTTAACAGGATAACAGCGTGAATTTTCTGGTCTGTGACTGAACAGAGCAACCATGAGTGTTTCACAGAGTCACTTATTGAATTATAATGGTTAATCTAAGTCACAATTTCAGGAAACATAAGCTTCAGGGGAAACTTAAACCCATGACACATTGTTTTAAATTTTGCTGATTTACAAGAAAAAAAGTTGAAAATTTACAGGAAAAAAGTTGCGAATATACAAAAAAATTGCAAATTTATAAGCAAACACAATTTTTGAAGAAAAAATTCAAAATATTTATGAGAAAAATCTAATTTTTTTAAGAAAAAATTTGCACATTTATGAGAAAGAAGTTGCAGATTTATGAGAATAAAGCTGAAAATTTGAGGAAAAAAATTTAAACAGGAAAAAAGTTGAAAATTTACAAGAAAAAAAATGCAAAGTTATGAGAAAACAGTCACATATTTTTAGGAATAAAGTTGCAAATTTATGAGAAAATGCTGGACATTTATGAGAAAAAAAGTTGCTAATTTATGAGAAAAAAGTCACAATTTTTGGAGAAAAAAGTTGCAAATCTATGAAATAAAGCTGAAATTTTATGAGAAAAAAGTTGAAAATTCATAGGAAAAATGGTGCAAATATATGAGATGAAAGTTGCAGCTTCACAAGAAAAAAAATTCAAATTTATGTGGAAAAAGTCACGAATTTTTAACAAAAAAGTTATAAATTCATGAGGAAAAAAGTCAGTAATTTTTGAGAAAAACATTACAGATTTAAGAGAATAACGTTGAAAATTTATGAGGAGAAAAAGCTGAATGTTACAGGGAACAAAGCTGAAAATTTACAAGAAAAAATTTGCAAATTATGAGCAAAATGTTGGACATTTATGAGAAAAAAGTTTACAAAATTACAGAAAAAAAGTTGCAAATTTCTGAGAAAAAGTCACAAGTTTTTGAGAAAAAAGTTGGAAATCTACAAGAAAAAAGCTAAAATTTTTATGAAAAAAATTGAAAATTCAAAAGAAAAAATTTGTGAATTTATGAGGAAAAAAGTCAAATATTTTTAACAGAAAAGTTGAGTATTTAGGAGGAAAAAGGGTCTAAAATTTATAAGAAAAAAGTTCCAAATTTATACAATTTTTGCAAATTTATTACAAAAAAGTCACTTGACAAAGGAAAAATTTGCATATTTATGACAGTTTTTTTTTAAATTGTAAGAAAAAAGTTGCAAATTTATGACAAAGAAGTTGCAGATTTAAGAGATTAAAGTTGAAGATTTATGAGGAAAAAAGTCTAAACATTATAGGAAAAAAGTTGAAAATTTACAAGAAAAAATTTGCAAATTTACAGTAAAACAGTTGCAGATATTTAGAAATAAAGGTGCAAATTTATGAGAAAAAAGTAGCAAATTTACAGGAAAAAAGTTTCAAATCTGAGGATTTCAGTTCTAGCTTAAGTCCTAGAAAATCCCTTTTCAGGAACAGAGTGATGATAATCAAGTCTGTGGCGGTAATGCACCTGTAGGCTGGTTGCCAACCGTCAATCAAATCTAAAAGAAGAAGAAGCCTTTTGTTTTCTTATTAATGATGAAGACTGCAGTGGACAGTCGAAACATGTAAAGGTAAAAACATCTCCTTTCTATCCTTGTCTTTAATAAGAAACAAAAGGCTAATAATTAAAAGAAGACAAAATGAACATACTTCAGCTAACATGTTAAAGCAGAAAAAAATTTTAAACTCCTTGTTTCATTGTGACATCTGTACGTGTATTTTAGAGTTGACACTGATTGTGAGGCCTGCATCTGTATGTTCCAACCTTTGTTTGGGTTAATGAGCAGCTTGTTTCACATGTAAACAGATGTAGATACTTGCACCCACACTCTAATTTTCTGAAGATGTTGGCTTCTTCTTCTTGTCTTTTTGCATTATTAGAATTACAGAATGATCTCTTTTATTTTAGACCAGTGGAGAGCTGAGTGTAGATTCCACTGCAGAAGAAGCCGGCTCAGTAGAGGAACAATCTGAAGAGAAAAACAACGATGAGAAGAGTGCAAAACCCAAACAGGTATCAAAAAATGTCAGGAGGAAACTTCTGCTTTTTTAAATAAAACATTAATATGTAAACATTAATTTAATTTAATTTAACTTATTAATTTAATGAATTATAGGCACACTAGAAAATATTTATATAGTGGTGTTTTTACTGCTGTGCTGATTAAAGATGCTTCTTCTCAGGAAAAGGGAGGCTTCTTCTCTGGCATTGTTAAAAAGTCCAACAAACCAGCAGATGATACATCTTCACAGGTGAGCTAGTCTTTTTTTTTTTTTTTGAGTCAGGTCTTTTTAGCTCTAAAATTATATACATGACATGAATCCATCTCATCATCCATCCATCCATCATCTGGGGGTCTGGGTCTCGGGGGTAGCAGTCCGAGCAGAGTAGCCCAGACTGCCGCCCAGTTCACATTGCACCATGATCCCTCCTGCAGGTGGTGAGCCCACTAAAGGGCGGACCTATGTGGCTCCTTTGCATACAGTGGCTCCATAGGGATCTACTGGACTGCTCTTGGTCTGGCCCTTCACTCAGGACATGTTTGTCTTGGGGCAAATTGCCCCCCGATAGCTCCTGGGATTATTAAGGCACACAAACCCCTCCACAATGACAAGGTGGCAATCCATGGAGACATATGGCATAAATGGTGTTCACTTGTATAGTGCTTTTTCTCGTCTCTGGATGACCAAAGCGCTTTACAGATCCTGCTATCCACCCATTCACGCACACATTCACACACTGACGGCAGCAGAGCTGCCATACACACAGGGGCGCTAGCCTGACCACCAGGAGCAACTGGGGGTTCAGTGTCTTGCTCAAGGACACTTTGACATGCAGACTGCTGACAGAGCGGGAATCAAACCCATGATCCTCCGATCAGTAGTTGACCACACTACACCTGCACCACAGGTGCATATATACAGCTGTGGACAAAATTGTTGGTACCCCTCTGTTAATGAAAGAAAAACCCACAATGGTCACAGAAATAACTTGAATCTGACAAAAGTGGTAATAAATAAAAATTCTATGAAAATTAACCAATGAAAATCAGACAATGCTTTTGAATTGTGGTTCAACAGAATTATTTTAAAAAACAAACTCATGAAACAGGCCTGGACAAAAATGATGGTACCCTTAACTTAATATTTTGTTGCACAACCTTTTGAGGCAATCACTGCAATCAAACGATTTCTGTAACTGTCAATGAGACTTCTGCACCTCTCAGCAGGTATTTTGGCCCACTCCTCGTGAGCAAACTGCTCCAGTTGTCTCAGGTTTGAAGGGTGCCTTCTCCAGACGGCATGTTTCAGCTCCTTCCACAGATGTTCAATAGGATTTAGATCAGGGCTCATAGAAGGCCACTTTAGAATAGTCCAATGTTTGGCTCTTAGCCATTCTTGGGTGTTTTTAGCTGTGTGTTTTGGGTCATTATCCTGTTGCAAGACCCATGACCTGCGACTGAGACCAAGCTGTCTGACACTGGGCAGCACATTTCTCTCTAGAATACCATGATAGTCTTGAGATTTCATTGTACCCTGCACAGATTCAAGACACCCTGTGCCAGATGCAGCAAAGCAGCCCCAGAACATAACAGAATCTCCTCCATGTTCCACAGTAGGGACAGTGTTCTTTTCTTGGTATGCTTCATTTTTCCATCTGTGAACATAGAGCTGATGTGCCTTGCCAAAAAGTTCCAGTTTTGTCTCGTCTGTCCATAGGACATTCTCCCAGAAGCTTTGTGGCTTGTCAACATGCAGTTTGGCAAATTCCAGTCTGGCTTTTTATCATTTGTTTTCAACAGTGGTGTCCTCCTTGGTCGTCTCCCATGAAGTCCACTTTGGCTCAAACAACGACGGATGGTGCGATCTGACACTGATGTACCTTGACCTTGGAGTTCACCATGAATGTATTTAGAGGTTGTTCTGGGCTCTTTTGTTACCATTCATATTATCCGTCTCCTCTTGTGGCCATGTCCAGGGAGGTTGGCTACAGTCCCGTGGATCTTAAATTTCTGAATAATATGTGCAACTGTAGTCACAGGGACATCAAGCTGCTTGAAGATGGTCTTATAGCCTTTACCTTTAACATGCTTGTCTATAATTTTCTTTCTAATCTCCTGAGACAACTCTCTCCTTTGCTTCCTCTGGTCCATGTTTAGTGTGATACACACCATGTCACCAAACAGCACAGGGTGACACTACTTGTCACCCTTTAAATAGGCCGACTGACTGATTACAAGTTTGTAGACACCTGTGATGTTAATTAGAGGACACATCTTGGTTGAACATGTCCCTATGGTCACATTATTTTCAATCTTTTCTAGGGGTACCTTCATTTTTGTCCAGGCCTGTTTCATGAGTTTGTTTTTTAAAATAATTCTTCTGAACCACAATTCAAAAGCATTGTCTGATTTTCACTAGTTAATTTTCATAGAATTTTTATTTACCACTTTTGTCAGATTCAAGTTATTTCTGTGACCACTGTGGGCTTTTCTTTCATTAACAGACGGGTACCAACAATTTTGTCCACGGCTGTACATGAATGAAAATTTTGAATAATTTATTGTGTCACTGATGCACTTAATTTCTTTTTCCCGTCTCTGGAAACATAAAGCAGGCATTCTAATGTAATTTGCTGTCACCAGTGTTTTGTTTTTTTTTTAAATTTTACATTTATAACCATTGTGTTTCAGGATAATCTGAGTGTTCATAGTGAACTTTCAGTGGGCAGTGACAGTTTGTCTGAAAACAAGGTGAGCACATTTTTCCTGTAGATACTACATTGGAGTGTACATACAGGTCTATATTATATTTCCCTACTAAAAGATACAAATTTAATTCGTTTTTACTGTTCCTGTCTGATTTAGGGAAAAAAGCGACTGTTTGGTGGGGTGTTCAAGAAGTCACCAAAACCTGCAGAAGATTCTCAAACTGATCATGTAATTTTATAAAATCAGATTAAAAATATGTTTAAAAAATTATTTTGAGTTTTTTAATTGAGTTATTTAATTGCTTGTTAAATTTTAACTGTTTATTTCTGATTCAGGATCAACAGTGCCTGCTTGGTGAGTTATCCGGCAGTAATGATGATTTGCCTGAAGCTCAGAAGAAGGTGAGCATGAGTGTGACTGGATTATGTTGCTGAATGATCACCATTATCAACAGTCACTAATTGTGCTAATTATTTATTCTGCTGCCAACAGGAAAAAGGTTTATTCAGTGGGTTCCTCCGTAAATCAAAGCAGATATCTGATCAGGTAATGTGAGTCACTGATGACTGACTGATGACAATGGAGTCCATAACGGTGCAGATAAAACGTACAAATGTAGCACAGAAGGAGTGACAGGACTAAAAAGCCTTATCAGTCATTGTATTTAGTTATAAAACTTTACTGTATCTCAACATTATATTGTCTTAACTTTATCTTGCCTTGTTCTTAATATTTGTTGTGACGTAAAATAGCATTTAACAGTGTATTCCGTCTCACAGCCTGTTTCATCCTAGATGTGCATTTCTTGTTCCACATTGTGCTGATCGATCAGTCATAAGAACCTGTTAAAATGTTTGGGTTCTTTTGTGTTTCAGGATGAAAAGTCTCAGCCAGAGGTACCAGATGACGATGAGAGTCTGTCTGAGAACAACGGCACAAAAGTAAGAGCACTTGAATGGGATGTCAAAGTCAAAGTGCCTTTATTGTCATTCCATTGTTAATGAACAATGCAACAAAACTGAGGTGAAATTGATGTGACAAAGAATAACAAAATTAACTAGAAAAGCACTCAGAGAGCGCATACCTCAGCCAAGGTTCCTTCCGTCCATTGTGGATCACCTCCAAAATGTGATGGGTTTGTGTGTAGGCCTAGAGCCACTTCTGGTGAAAATTGCATCAAAGTCTGTCCATTAGTTTTGGAGTATTGCTGCTAACACTCTATGAGAAGATAAGAGCCTTGGTGCAGGTATGCATTCTCAAATCCTCACCAAATTGTAATGAGTTCCCCTCTAGCCAAAGAAGCACCTCTGGTGAAAATTTCATCCAAATCCATCCAGTAGTTTTTGTGTAATCCTGCTGCACAAATAAAAACAAAGCCCTTGGTGGAGGTATGCACTCTCAGAACATTACCATAATCTGTAATCATCTGTTCCCCGTGCCATTACACACCTTTCCTGAAAATTTCATCAAAATCTGTTCATAACTTTTTGAGTTATGTTGCTAACAGACAAACCAACAAACCAACACACCAATGCCACTAAAAACATTACCTGCTCTCTTGCTGGAGGTAATAAGTTGTATGAACCAAAATGTACTGTATTGTATTGTTTGAGGAGAAAGGAGATGCTTTACGTTCAGCGTTTGGGAAATCTCCAAAACTGTCTGAAGCCCCACGACTTGATGAGGTAATACTTTAATATTTATTACCACCACCAAGGATGCTGTGATTCCAGTACTGCTTGTCTCCCTGACTGTTAGCAAGCATTACGCAAAAACTGCAGACCTAATTTCAATTAAGTTTGGTAAAAGGGTGGATCTTGGGCCACAAAAGAACCTGTTAGATTTTGGAACAGGTCCAAATCAAGGACTGGATCCAGGACTTTTTAAAAACTCTTTGAGACAGGGTATTTTTTAGCTTTAATTTCTCTGACTATTAAGGATGGAACTTGATGGAAAAAAAACCGTGGCGCATATGGAAGGTGGGTGTATATGATTGTGGAGAATATGATGTGGGTCCAGATAAAAATCTGGATTTAGCACTCAAGTGTTGGTAGAGGTATGCACTCTCTGAGCCACTCTACAGTTACTGCTACAATGGCTATATGTTTGAGTCCCAAGTGTTTGCATTTGATTCACTTCATGTCCTGCATTAAATTCTTACTTCAAAAACCCTGTATCCTAATCTGTTGTGTGACTGGTGGGCTTGATTTTCTTTCCTAGTCTATGGAAGCATAAAGCAGACATTCTAATGTAATTTGTTGTCAATAGTGGCTCTTTTGGTGGGGAGGGGGGCGGTAGTGGCTCAGGAGGTAGAGCAGGTCGTCCAATAACCGGAGAGTTGGCGGTTCAAATCCCACTCCTCCAAGGCAAGACACTTTACCCACCTTGCCTCCAGTGTGTTCATGACACTGGTGTATGAATGTGTGTAAATGTTCGGTAGTTGAATGAATGAGCACCCCGCTGGGAGTTCTGGCCTTCCCAGCTTATTGTGCCCAGTGTGAAGCATTAGAAACACTATTACTGTCTCAAAATTTATTCCCAAATAATACACAGTTTAGATTGCTTTGATGTGCCCAGATTTAAACACACATAAAACATGGTATTATCTACACTCAAATCAACAATTTTATTATTACATTAGGTCCTAAAACTTAGTCACGATCAGCGGGCAGTAGGGGCACACTATCAAAATTTCTGCGGGAATTTTCTAGTTATTACTGTTGTTTTTTCAGGATAATCTAGGTGCTCATAGTGAACTTTCCGTGAGCAGCAACAGTCTGTCTGAGAACAAGTTAAGCACATTTGCCCTGTAGATACTGTGCTACAGTGTACATGCCTTTCTACTTCACAGTTCCCCACAAAACGACATAATCTAATTTGTGTTTACTGTTCACGTCTGATTTAGGAAAAAATGCGACTGTTTGGTGGGGTGTTTAAGAAGTCACCAAAACCCGCAGAAGCTTCTCAGTCTGATCAGGTAAAACAACTTAAAAAAAAAAAAAAATCAGATTAAAGATGCATTTACAAAATGCAGTTTGCATGCTGAGTTATTTTACTGCTTTTTAAATTTCAACTGTTTATTTCTGATTGAGGGTCACCAGTCCCTGCCTGGCGAGTTATCCAGCAGTAATGATGATTTGACTGAAGCTCAGACTAAGGCATGGGTGTGGTTGGATTATGATGCTGAACGATCACCATCACTGACAGTCCCTGAGGGTGCTAATTATTTATTCCACTATCAACAGGAAAAAGGTTTATTCAGTGGTTTCCTCCACAAATCAAAGAAGAGAATTGATCAGGTAATGTGAGTCACTGAAATTATGAAATGACAAAAGCTGTGTAAAATTTTGAAAATGGTCACGGTTCTTCCGTTTTGTTATCATTTGAAATGGAGTCCATAACTGTGCAGAAAAAAAACAGTTTGACTAAAACTCTGCCCACATTTACACAGATGGTATGAGACATTTTGAATGAAGTGTTTAATCAGTCGAGGTCTTTGTTACAGTACAATATATAGTTCAGCCTCATTATATTTAGTTATAAAACTGGACTATATCTGTACACTACCTTGTCTTAACTTTAATTTGTCTTGGTCATAACCCTAATTTGTTTGTTATGTAACAGCATATTCCCTATCACCTGTTTCACCCTAGGTGTGCCTTTCCTGTTGCACTTTAGAAGAACCTGTTAAAATGTTTGGGTTGCTTGTTTTTCAGGATGAAAAGTCTCAGACAGAGGTACCAGATGATGATGAGAGTCTGTCTGAGAACAATGGCACAAAAGTAAGAGTACTTCTGTATTTAGATTTGATGTTTGCCTTTAAAGCCAAACTGTCCGTGTGACTGAACATGCGGTAGAATAACAGAATCCTTTGTATAAACCAAAATTTACTGTGTGATAAAAATGCTGTTGTGAATTTCAGGAGAAAGGAGGTGTTTTTGGTTCAGTATTTAAGAAATCTCCAAAACTGTCTGAAGCCCCCCGGTTGGAGGAGGTAACACTTCAGTCATTCATTCATTCATTCATTGTTATTCTTTCTTTGAAAAAACACATCTACTTGAAAATTTTGTGACATTTAATCAAAACAAATTCATGTCATGTCACTTGTGACTATTGGGACACACATATGCCACATGTTTATCAGGTTTCTTCTACTTCCTTCAGCCTGTTGCATGTTTGCTCAGTGTTGACACACAGGTTGAGTAGCATTTTTGTTGTGTTTAGGGTTCAGAACCGCTGCATGGCGAGCTGGCTGTTAGCTCCGACAGCCTATCAGAGAACAAGGTGAGCATTCATGATGGAACTGACATACCCTCCCTCCACACCCGGAAACCTCATGACTCACTGTGGCCAATACAAACATATGTTTGGACAAAAGTAGCTGTGACTCTGTAGGTGGAAGCTCAAGTTTCTGTTGATTGTGAAGTCAAATCAAATAAGTTTGTTTTTCTCCTCTGTATCTTCAGGAGAAAGGTGGTTTATTCAGTGGACTCATCAAAAAGCCTAAGAAAACAGCTGGAGAGGTACATTTGTATAAACATGCAGGTTTCATGTAGAAACTATGGACTGACCACACAAAGTCACAAAGCTAAAAGAAAAGATGCTTTTATGTGATTAATGGTCTTTGAAGCTCCGAGCTTGTTCCTGTCAGACAAAGAAGGAAAGTCCTCCAACTACCACAATGCTTTGCGGTCTGTTTATTCCAAAGCAGCTCCTCAAGCAACATACCTTTAGACCCAGCAGACATTTTGGCTTGCCATGACATGAAAGGAAGGGCTGTAATAGTGTGAAAAACAGCTGCATTCTAGTTCTCTGTTTAGCTGAGCTGGTTTCAGATGTGGTGGCTCATGCTGATTAAATGGTATCACATTCTGGGACATACCCAGAATAACAGACCCGCTTTTAACATAAAATATTCCACACAGTGCTAAATGCCATATGTGCTAACTGGAACAATACACCAACAGTTCACATGTTATTACAATAGGATTATTTAAAATGTTTCAAGGCTTTGTAGATTCCTGCTCATCCCAAATTCTTGCTTTTTCTGTTCCATCAGGAGGAAGGTGCAGGGTTGCTCAGCGGATTCCCCAAAAAATCTCTCAAGGCAGCAGGAGAAACAAAGGATTCCCCAGTAAATTAATGTTTATTCATGTGTATAAACATCACAGTTTCAGATGCTTCATGGCGCTTAAATTTAATCTTTTTCAGTATAGAGAAGCTCAGGAGCTGCTGGTCAGCAAGAAAGAGCCATCCAACAACAACAGCACCAAAGTGAGTGAAGGATAGAACATGACTCATGGATTCTGTTTCTGATGCAAACATTTACTGTTTCGTTATTTTTAGGAAAAAAATATTTTCAGCAAAGTGTTTCAGAAGCTGCATGAAACAGCAGAGGGGACCACAGAGGAGAAGGTACGGTATCTAAATGCGTCTTTAAAGGAGACATGATTTTTTTCTTCCTCTGTACTTCTGAGCATGAACATGGGTATCTGGAGTGACTACCAATGCAAAATCAAAACTCTGTCACTTTGTCTGGGCCTGCCGTGGTCTCAATAGGTCTCATTTAGTAAGCCACTGCGATATGACTCCTGCTGTGACATAACAACTGGAACTCACTGGAATGATACCATAACCTAATGATCTTTATCTCAATCGATTTGAATGACAGTGGGGGGAGCAACCTACAATGCATCCGGAAAGTATTCACAGCGTTTCACTTTTTCCACATTTTGTTATGTTACAGCCTTACTCCAAAATGGATTAAATTCATTTTTTCCTCAAAATTCTACACACAATACCCCATAATGACAACTTGAAAAAAAGCTGAGATTTTTGCAAATTTATTAAAAATAAAAAACTAAGAAATCACATATACATAAGTATTCACAGCCTTTGCCAGGAAGCTCAAAATTGAGCTCAGGTGCATCCTGTTTCCACTGATCATCCTTGAGATGTTTCTACAGCTTAATTGGAGTCCACCTGTAGTACATAAATTCAGTTGATTGGACATGATTTGGAAAGGCACGCACCTGTCTATATAAGGTCCTACAGTTGACAGTGCATGTCAGAGCACAAACCAAGCATGAAGTCAAAGGAATTGTCTGTAGACCTCCGAGACAAGATTGTCTTGAGGCACAAATCTGGGGAAGGGTACAGAAAAATTTCTGCTGCGTTGAAGGTCCCAACAAGCATAGTCGCCTCCATCATCCGTAAATGGAAGAAGTTTGGAACCACCAGGACATTTCCTAGAGCGGGCTGGCCGTCTAAACTGAGCGAACGGGGGAGAAGGGCCTTAGTCACGGAGGTGACAAAGAACTGATGGTCACTCTGTCAGAGCTCCAGCGTTCCTCTGTGGAGAGAGGAGAACCTTCCAGAAGGACAACCATCTCTGGAGCAATACACCAGTCAGGCCTGTATGGTAGAGTGGCTAGACGGAAGCCACTCCTTAGTAAAAGGCACATGGCAGCCCACCTGGAGTTTGCTAAAAGGCACCTGAAGGACTCTTAGACCATGAGAAACAAAATTCTCTGGTCTGATGAGGCAAAGATTGAACTCTTTGGTGTGAATGCCAGGTGTCATGTTTGGAGGAAGCCAGGCACTGCTCATCACCAGGCCAATACCATCCTGACAGTGAAGCATGATGGTGGCAGCATCATGCTGTGGAGATGTTTTTCAGCGGCATGAATTGGGAGACTAGTCAGGATAGAGGGAAAGATGAATGCAGTAATGTACAGAGACATCCTGGATGAAAACCTGCTCCAGAGCACGCTTGCCCTCAGACTGGGGCAACGGTTCATCTTTCAGCAGGACAGCAACCCTAAGCATACAGCCAAGATATCAAAGGAGTGGCTTCAGGACAACTCTGTGAATCTCCTTGAGTGGCCCAGCCAGAGCCCAGACTTAAATCCAATCAGGGGTGGACTTTGTCCATTTGGAGCCTAAGGCAAAGACAGAAATGAGGCCCTACTTTTTCTTTGTTCTACACTTTCTTTTCACTTTTTTGGGTATGACTTAAATTTTTATGTTATTGATTTTTAAATTGTAATGGGTAGGTGCTATATAAGCACTAGCTTTAGCTTACGCCCTTCCGGTTGTTCTTATGTGTCCTACATACCGTATTTTTTGGACTATAAGGCGCACTTAAAATCCTTTAATTTTCTCAAAAATCGACAGTGCGCTTTATAATCCGGTGCGCCTTATGTATTAATTCTGGTTGTGCTTACTGACCTCGAACCGATTTTACGTGGTACACGGCGCTCAAAAATCTGTCAAAAATGTTTTAGTACGACTTTGGTAAGCTACGAAGCCGAACCGCTTGATGGATTGTCGGAGCATTACGGTAGTCAGGAGCCTCGCGGAGTAATATGTGCTTCAACATAATGGCCGGATGGCTTTTTCCACAAATCTCCATCCCTATTGATCTGCCACTCCATGCGCGCCCATCTCACCAATACTGTCAAAACCCAAGTGAAGCAAACTAATTCGGAGCTTGCCATCATTCTGGGTGGATTAACCAAAGAACTCCAACCGCTATATTGGTGTCAACAGGTCGTTCAAAGTTAAATTGCTAGCGAGTTACGCCACTATCTGCCAATGGATCGTGGATCGAAACTGCTCCTGTTTAGCTGTAATTAATATTCAAAAATGATATTTTCGGGACGAAAGAATTCAAGCATCCCGGCATTTGTTTGCATTGTTTACTTCTCGGGGCTGCCGCGAGCAGTATCGAGTATCGAGACCAAGCCGTATCGAGTACCGAGCGAGTATTCTGGCCAATATGGCGATGTAAACAGCCACGGACCAAAAAACGTACATTTGCTCGTGGAACAGGTCATTCACACTCGCAGACAATCGCGCTATATGTGTCTATTGTGACTATAGATAGGATTTTCTTTCCATGCACGCAAAAAAAAAAAAAAAAAAATTCCCAGATCGACTACCTCGCGAGGTAGTCGATACCCAAAAGCCGATGGTGTATAGAACACGTATATTAGGATTTGTATGTGAAATTTCGGCATCGAAACTGCTCCCAGTAAATACGGCTGTAAATACGTATTTACGGCTGTAAATATGGCTCGCTCTCCGCCGGAGATGCGCCTTATAATCCGCGGAAATGCGCCTTATAATCCGGTGTGCCTTATGTATGAAATTAGACCATCAAATAGACCGTTCATTGATATTGCGCCTTATAATCCGGTGTGCCTTATAGTCCCAAAAATACGGTATTTTTAATTGTTTTGATTGTATGTTCATTACCTAATAAAATTCACATTCATTCATTCAATCAGGCCTTACTGACATCCTACCTGAAACTTATTGTCCTCAGAAGTCTTCAAATGATGATATCATTCAGGTATCAGGAACTACATCTGTAGAAAAACAAAGAAGTTTAAAGTGACACTATATGAGGAAAAAAGGCCAAAGTTACAAGAAAAACACTGCAGATTACTGAGAAAGTCATAAGATTTTGTGGAAAATGTCATTCAGAAGAATAAAGATGAAAATTTACATGGAAAAAAATAAAAGAATAATTGCACTGATTTTTGAAAAAATGTCTCCAAACCAACTGCAATGATGTTTGTGGTGGTGGTGGGAGGGTTAACAGTTTGCACATTTGCAGCTCAAGTAACTTAATTATCTAGTGACATCCTGTTTTTGTACTGAAGTGGATTACTAACCTCAAATCTTAACAAATGCATTAAATGTAGACTCTTGTATATTATTAAAAAAACAGTTCCCATGGAAGATCTGTTGTTTGTTTACACATACCCACATTTGCCAGCAGGGTCCTGTTCACAGTCTGCTACTGGTCCATTTTGCAGAGGCATCCATTGTGCTCCCTCATCTGTACTATGTAGACACTAGGTAGAATTTATCACACAAAAAATAAGGATAAATACAAAAAGATATTAAACAGGCCCTCTCTGAACTAAATTCAATTCAGTTTTTTTTCTATAGCGCCAAATCACAACACAAGTTATCTCAAGGCACTTTATTAAAAAAAAAAAAAAAAAAGAGTGGGTTTAGGCCATGCTCTCAAATTTATAGAACCCAGCAGAGACCCCTAAGAGCAAGCACTGTGGTGACACAGGCAAGGAAAAACTTACCTTTAACGGGCAAAAACCTCGAGCAGAACCATAGCTCATAGAGGACGGCCATCCGTCTCAACCGGCTGGGTTGAAAAAAGAGGTACAAAGTAGGAGGCTTAGCAGTAACTACATTCAAAACAAACATAACAAATACAATTCAACATGAACATTCACAGCCAGACATTCCAGTATCAAGCCGGGTTAGGCTCCACGTGCGAGTAAAGGCCTGGCAGCGGCAACATTTTTAACTATAGGCCTTATCAAAGAGAAAAGATTTCAGCTTGCTCTTGAATAAAGAGAGTGTCTGCCTCCCGAACTGAACTGGGCAGATGGTTCCACAGGAGGGGAGCTTGATAACTGAAAACTCTACCTCCCAATCTACTTCTGGAGACGTTGGGGACCATCAGTAGTTTGGATTTTTGGGAGCGCAGAGCTCTGGTTGGATGATAGGGAACTATGAGTTCTTGCAGGTAAGAAGGAGCCATACCATTAAGGGCTTTATAAGTTAGGAGTAATGTCTTGAATTCAAATCTATATTTTATTGGGGGCCAATGTAAAGAAGCTAAAACTGGGGTAATGCGATCTCGTCTCCCTGTTCTCACCAGGATACGTGCAGCTGCATTTTGAATGAGTTGGAGAAACTTTATGGACTTATTAGGACAACCTGATAAAAGTGAATTACAATAATCTAGCCTAGAGGTGATAAAGGCGTGGACAAGTTTCTCTGCATCTTTATGAGACAGGATGGACCTGATTTCAGAAATATTACGCAGATGGAGGAAGGCAGTCTTAGTGGTTTGCTGTATATGAGAGTTAAAAGACATATCTTGGTCAAAGACAACTCCAAGATTCCTAACCGAGAACTTAGAAGCCAATGCAATGCCATCTAGTGTTGTTATCTTACTACTAAGAGTACTTCTAGCATGTTTGGGGCCAAGAACAATAACTTCAATTTTATCTGTATTCAGCAATAAAAAGTTGCAGTTCATCCAGGTTTTAATATCCTTAAGACACTCCTGGAGTGAACCCAGATGACTGGGATCATCTGGATTGATGGATAAATATAATTGAGTGTCGTCAGCATAACAATGAAAATGAATAGAATGTCTCCTCATAATGTCTCCCAAAGGCAGCATGTATAATGTAAACAGTACTGGTCCAAGTACCGATCCTTGCGGAACTCCATAACTACTTGGGCAGAATGGTGGTGCAGTGGTTAGCACTGTTGCCTTACAGCTAGAAGGCTCCAAGTTCGAATCCCCAGGCAGGCAAGGGTAGGAACCTTTCTGTGTGGAGTTTACATGTTCTCCATTGTTTGGAACTATTGGCGCTCCTTGACCCACGTGACTTCCGCCTTTCACAGTTTCTATTGAAGTCTACCGGAATGTCACAACTCTCATATTATACGGCGCTGAGATACAGTCATGTGAAAAAATTAGGACACCCTGTATAAGCCTGTGGGTTTTTTTGTTTGTTTTTTTTACATATTTGGACATATGGATATTTAATATCAATGTTAAAAATATTGGAAGATTCACATAAGGCAACTAAATAATTAAAAATGAATTAGACTTTTCTCAAATTTTCTGTAAAATGTAATTCTAAAGAAAGAGTGAGGAATAAATTAGGACACCCCCCATCTTTTTTAGGACACCCTCACATTCATTCCCACTTACAATGGCTAAAATAAATTTTAAAAAATGCAAATAAAAACAAAAACAAGGTTAGACATAGATATGTGAACATTTCTTAATAAAGAACTGAATATTTAAAGGGGTGTCCAAATTTTCACATGACTGTACGTGGAACAGTCCAACAGTCTGAGGAGAAGGGGGGAGGACGTTATGTCTGTGATTTGATTTGGTGTTTTTATAAATACTCGTGTTTCTATATTTAGTCGGACATCACGTTAAATATGCTTAACATTTTTAAAAAAAATATATGGGGCTTCTAATAGATTAGGGCCCCTAGCAGGTTGGGGCTGAAGGCAACCACCTAGCTTTGCCAAATGGTAAGTCCGACTCTGAATCCAACTGAACATCTCTGGAGAGATCTGAAAATGGCAGTGCACCGCCGCTTCCCATCCAACCTGATGGAACTTGAGAGGTGCTGCAAAGAGGAATGGGCAAAACTGCCCAAAGATGGGTGTGCCAAGCTTGTGGCATCATATTCAAAAAGACTTGAGGCTGTAATTGCTGCCAAAGGTGCATCAACAAAGTATTGAGCAAAGGCTGTGAATACTTACAGTATGTACATGTGATTTCTTAATTTTTATTTTTAATAAATTTGCAAAAATCTCAAAAAAACTTTTTTCACATCGTCATTGTCACAATGACCCCATGTATTGTGTGTAGAATTTTGAGGAAAAAATGAATTTAATCCATTTTGGAATAAGGCTGTAATATAACAAAATGTGGAAAAACTGAAGCGCTGTGAATACTTTCCGGATGCACTATACCTCTGTGTAAGTTTCTTTAAATCCTAATGAGCAACAACCCCCACCAGGATTTAAAGAAACTTACACAGAGATAGGTTACTCTGGAAAAAAAAAAAAGTATCTAATCTGGATGGAACGTGGTACTATAATATTTAATCCCTGTGGTACTTTTACAAAAGCATGTCATAGACATTTCATTATGACCTCTGGGAATTGTCATCATGTGGGGAAAAAGGACACAATATGGCTAGTAATACAATATCACAAATATGTAGTACATGTTGGTGTTTACTGTGATCCTCTTTTAAATTCAGGAATCAGAGCTGAACACTGATGAGCAGTTATGTGGGAACGGTGAGAATCAGACTGATACAGATGCCCCAAAGGTAATTCTGATGAAAAGCCTTTTCTTTTTGGTCTGCTGTGGCATTTTTCTTGTGTACATGAAATAAAACTGGGTTACACACATTAGATGATGTATTACAAGTGAGCTGTGTTTTTGCATTAGTGATGGGATCCACAGTTCACTAAAATGTACTGAATCACTTCAGTTCTTTCATTAAAAAAATCTGTTCTAATGATTCGTACACCGAATTGTACGAAACCCCCCCAAAACACCATACTAACAGTGAAGCTGGGAGGTGGGAGCATCATGGTGTGGGGGTGTTTTTTAGCACATGGTACAGACAGACTTCATATAATTGAATGAAAGATGAATGGACAAATGTACAGAGACATCCTTGATAAGAACCTGTTGCCATCTGCCAAGATGCTGAAGATGAAACGAGGGTGGATATTTCAGCAAGACAATGATCCCAGACACACAGCCAAGGAAACTCTCAACTGGCACCAGAGATGGAAAATAAAGCTGTTAGAATGGCCCAGTCACCTGACCTGAATTCAATTGAAAATCTATGGAACAAACTATGGAAAATCTATGGAACAAACTTCTATGATCAGAGTTCATAGAAGACACCCATGGAACCTTCAAGATTTGAAGACAGTTTGAGTGGAAGAATGGGCTAAAATCACTCCTGAGCAATGCCTGCGCCTAGTTTCTCCATACAGGAGGCATCTGGAAGCTGTTATTACCAACAAAGCCTTTTCTACTAAAAATTAAAGGAACTTCACCAAGCGTGTTCAATACTTATTCCCTGTGTCATTCCACTATATTAAATAATACTTGTTTTGTGAACACAGTTGCCTTGATTTGTTTGTATGTATGGATTACTTGGGTTGTTACTGATATCTGGTGAAAATCTCAGGTCAATGGCTCCATCAGAAATATGTTTAATGAGAAAAATGTTGACGTGTTCAATACTTATTTTCCCGACTGTAAACTTACTCAATAAAACTTACTCAATAGTTACTCAAATCTTACTCAATAAATGGTGCTGAAAATCAGTGTGTTGCTAAATACCTTACTCATAAATTCGTGCTTCTTACGGTGAATAACTGTGTGGCTCAGTGGCTGACCATAGTGATGATGAAGTTGGGTGAGGGTATAGGGTTAAACCCCGTCTGTTTCTGTAGGTGTTTATTCTGTCCATGTGTTTGCAGCTGCAGTTAGAGATCTACAGGGACTAGGATCACCAAACTTAGTACAGGAGTTGAACTTGAGGTTTCCTTGACCTGACCCACATTACTGGGTCAACAGATCAATGTCACAGGGTCTAGTAGTACATATTTTTTTTATATTTGTGGTCATTATGTTGTTGGCATTAGTACTACAATCACCAAACTTACAGCAGTGGTTGATTTTAAAGTACTCTGGACCTGAATAAGATTTGGGGTAAAAAGGTCAAAGATCAAGGCCTCTTATCACCAGGATCAACAAACTTGGTACAGGGATTGAACTTGAGATTCCCTTGACCTTGATGTCCTTTTTGGTTCAAAATGTAAAAGTGATAAGGTCACCCACACTCTAAATTAGAGTTTTATCTCACAGAGCAGTGACTGCTGAGGAACAATTGCAACAAGTTTTTTTGTTTTTCTTGACAAGAAAAACTGGTTGTGACC
Source organism: Pholidichthys leucotaenia (assembly GCA_020510985.1). Lineage (NCBI taxonomy): Eukaryota > Metazoa > Chordata > Actinopteri > Cichliformes > Pholidichthyidae > Pholidichthys > Pholidichthys leucotaenia. Next base: position 203,118,060 of record CM035846.1, read on the forward strand.
GTAAAAACTGTTGGCGAATTCAGTCTTTTATGAACCCTGATGAAACCCCAACAATCATAACGTTCATGAATGTTCCTCAACATTTGCTGCTCTATGAGATACTACCCTTAAGAACAAATGACACTATGGTTGCCAAACTTACACTAGTTGACCTTAGGATCCTCGCCTTTGCCTATGGTTTTGGGGTCAAAAGGCCACCGTCACAAGGTCTGCTAATACGGACATACAGTATACCACTGAAGCACCATGCTTGTGCTATGTATGTCTTTTTGAAAGACAAGCAGATCTGTGAGCTACTCAGAGCTGATGTTGGCGAATGCAGAGAAGAGGTGAGGGTCTGCATCTCTGTTGAGTACAATTATGGCTGATACTGCTGACTCAGCAGAGGTCCTGTATTCAAACCTGTGCTAAGTCAGTGCTGTCCTGTGTGGAGTTTGAATATTTTTCCCAGAAACGTGTAGGTTTCCTTTGAGTGTTCTTTACCAACATTAATATGTATACTAGGTTAATTCTCCTGCCACTATGCCCTTAAGATTCAGTGGTGTCAAACACTGCAAATAACTAGAGTTAGTTACAGTCAATGAATTGTCCCCTGAGGCATCTTTAGCAGAAGTAACATTTTTTTTGGCCTCTGTTTTAGGAAAAGAAAGGCGGTCTGGCTGGATTTTTCAAAAGACCAGCAAGCATCGAAAACCTGTTTGAGGTCAGTATCAGTCTTGTGTGTGCATATGATGTTACATAAAAACAACCTTGTGTACATTCATGGATTAATCCTGCAACACAGGATTCATGTTAATTTGCAAATTATAAACAGCAGGGTCACAGGCCCTATAAGGAGAAAATAAATCATCTGCATAGTCTGAAATGTGATCAGCAGTCCTATGATTTAGTGTCTGATAAAAACACCCGGTTGGTTTGTTGAATCTGTGTTGCTCACCTCACTTCAACCAGTCAGCTGAAATGAAGCTTTTCTGAAGCTTATTCAAAAATGGTTGTAGAGCTATTATTGAAAATATATTTTATGCCTCGGTGAAACAGAGGCATACAGTAATTGGTTAGTGTGTCTGTTTGTGGCTGTGTGTATCTGTCTGTCTGTCTGTTCGCCTCACTGTTTCAGCTCGCCCGGTCAAAATTAAATGGAACTAAAGCTTCTCTGCCATACGGGGTCCCACAGGGGTCAATTCTAGGGCTCATGCTTTTTTCTTTGTACATACTTCCGCTGGGTTCCATTTTTAAAACGCATGGTATCTCCTTCCACCTGTATGCTGATGACTGTCAGATATATGTCCGTCTAAAACAAAAAGCTGCCTTGTCAGTAAACCCACTCCTGGCATGCATTGAAGACATCAAGTCTTGGATGGTCCTAAACTTTCTAAATTTTATTGATAAGAAGACAGAAGTGATTCCCCCCCTGTTAACTTGGGCCCCCTCACTCCTTACGTGAAATCCACAGTTAAGAACCTTGGTTTTATCATGGAGAGTGATCTTAAATTAGACACTCAGATTCGTTCTGTGGTAAAATCCAGTTTCCTTCATCTAAGGCATTTAGCAAAAGTAAAACCCATTCTCTCTAGACCGCACCTGGAAACAGTAATCCATGCTTTTATTTCATCTCGGCTGGTTTACTGTAACGCACTTTACACTGGTGTCAGCCAGTCATCTCTTTCACGTCTGCAGCTGGTTCAAAATGCTGCTGCTCATCTTTTAACAGGTACACGTGGAAGAGATCACATCACTCCCATCTTAGCTTCACTCCAGTCGCTCCCCGTACATTTTAGAGTTCATTTTAAAATTCTTTTATTTGTTTTTAAATCCTTGAACGGTCTTGCTCCGCCTTACCTCTCTGGGCTTCTGCATTCCTACGCTCCCACCCGGTCCCTCAGGTCAGCTGAACAGCTGCTTCTGGGGGTGCCAAAGGCGAGGCGGAAGCTCAGAGGGGACAGAGCCTTTTCAATTATGGCACCCAGGTTATGGAATGATTTACCCTTGGACATCAGACAAGCACCTTCACTGTCCAATTTTAAAACCTGTCTTAAAACAGGGCGGTACTTTGGGTGGTGCAGTGGAGCAGTGGTTAGCACTACGGCAGCACAGCAACTCACCCTTGGCCATGGGATCCCGGGATCGATCCCAGCCCCTGACCAACAGTGATCTGTGTGGCGTTTGAATGTTCTCCCTGTGTTTGCGTGGGTTTACTCCCACAGGCCAAAAACATGCAGGTTAGGTTAATTGAAGACTCTAAAGTGGCCCTAGGTGTGAATGTGTGTGTGAGTGGTGAAGGGATAGTGCAGTACCGTGGATGCCCTGAATTTTCCCTCTGGGAATCAGTAAAATACACAAATCAAAAATCAAATCTAAAAACACGCTTTTACTCCCTGGCCTTTGATCCAGTGGGAGACATTGGTTTTATTGAATGAAATGGATTTTTTTTATTTATTTATTTTACCTTTTATTTTATTGTTTCTTTTGACTGTGGTTCTATATTGTTTTTGTGTTAGTGCCCTGCTTCCTGCTTTTGTGTTTTCTTGCTGTACAGAACTTTGTGTAGTGAGTGTTGCTTTTAAAGTGCTTAATAAATAAAGTTGATTGATTGACTGATTGATAAAGGCTTATATCATTGTATCGCCATATTTTCTTGACTTTTAATTTACCAGAATTGCGAGATAAGGCTTTGTTCTCAAAATAAACACAAATTTAACTCACCATTTCTGTCAATGCAGCCATGAAAACAGGAAATGTAATAACTGTGGCAGGCCAGTAGAGGTCGGAGTGCCATTTTTTTTACAGCCAACCATGCTACCATGCCACAGGCACCGAGGCACAGCACCTTGGTGCTTTTTATGCCTTGGTGAAACAGAGACATATAGTAATCGGTTAATGCATCTGTTTGTGGCTGTGTGCATCTGTCTATCTGTCTGTCTCTTTATTTCAGCTCACCCAGTCAAAATTAAGTGGAACTAAAGGCTTATATCATTGTATCACCATATTTTCTTGACTTTTAATTTGCCAGAATTGCGAGATAAGGCTTTGTTTTCAAAATAAACACAAATTTAACTCACCATTTCTGTCAATGCAGCCGTGAAAACGGGAAATATAATAACTATGCCGGGCCAGTAGAGGTCGGAGTGCCACTTTTTTACAGTTGCCCATGCTACCATGCCAAAGGCACCAAGGCACAGCACCTTGATGCTTTTATTAAATCATTAATTTGACTTAATTTATGTATATTTATAAATGTGAAAAAATTATTTTAAAAAGGTACATACCACAATCAGCAGAAATAAGTCTGAGCTTGTTCATGAATTAAATCTGTTGAATAAAATGATAGGTCATGACATGTATGCTGCCCACTCATCAAGCAACGAAAGTATTGCTGAAAAGTTATTTAATCATGTTATTGTGTGGATCAGGAGAAAGGGCTGTTCAGTGGACATCACAAGAAAACACCAAAAACAGCTGGAGATGAGGAAGCTGCAGAGGTCAGTGTGTGACTGTGTGACCGTTTGATTTAGTGTCTGCACAAGTTGTTGTTTTAAATACATTTTTTTCTTTTTTTTAGGACAAGGATTCCCAGAAACCACTGTTCTCAAGCGATGAAAGTCTAGCTGAAAGCGATAATGTTAAGGTAGTGATACTTATCATTCATTCATTTAATATACAGTATAAATAGTTCAAAATTTCTCATTAAGGGGATATGTGATTAAAATTTCATTTTTAAAGTTTTTTGCACCTCTATTTGGGTATCTAGAGTGGCTATCAATGGAAAAACTCGCTCACTTTGTCAGGGCCAGACTTGATCTCAGTACCACTCACTAAACCAGCAGTTTCGATTTGGCTCCGGCTGGATTGATACTGTCCTCCCAACTTCATGTCCACCCATTTAAATGATGATGGGAGTATCCCCCTCACTAAGCCTTGCTTCTTTGGGATTTTTTTCCTTCCCATTGTTGCCGAGTGTTTGCTCATATAGATTATCTGACTGTAAGGGTTTCTTTTTTCTGTTTATTGTGATTCTTGCCTTTTGTTTTTCTTATCACCTTGAATTTCCGTTGTGATTAGGCCTTATACACAAACCCCAATTACAATGAAGTTGGAATGTTGTGTAAAAAGTAAATAAAAACAGAGAAGGATTTGCAAATCCTTTTCAACCTATATTCAATTCAATACAATAAATAAATGATATTAAATATCTTGTCTTTGATAAGATATTTAATGTTCAAACTGATAACATTTATTGTTGCAAATATACACTTATTTTGAATTTGATGTCTGCAACACTTTCCAGAAAAGCTGGGACAGGGGCAACAAAAGACTGGGAAAGTTGAGGAATACTCAAAAACACCTTTTTGGAACATTCCACAGGTGAACAGGTTAATTGTAAATACGTGAGTGTTATGAGTGGGTATAAAAGGAGCATCCTGGAAAGGCTCAGTTGTTCATAAGTAAGGATGGGGCGAGGTTCACCACTTTGTGAACAACTGCATGGGCCAATAGTCCAACAGTTTAAGAACGTTTCTCAGCGTCTACAAAACGTTCTACACAACGTCCCAACTTCATTGGAATTGTTGTTTGTGAATAAAGTTGAATTGTAATGAAAAGAATTAATTATGTATCTAACAGTTGGAACAATATTATATCACAAATGCCATTTCCTTCTTTACTACAGTCATGTTTAAGGAAGCTGTTGATGTCAAAAAATAAAATAAAATTAAGATAACATCTGCTGGTCAGATAGGTTTACCGTTTGAGATTCTCAGTTCTGCAACCTCCTTCTGTTAAACATCTAGTATAAAGGTTTTAACTGTTCATGTGCACTGGTAGACTGTTTTAATAGGAAAATAAATTGTGAGCTGTTTCATCTGTTGCATGTTAAACATTATCACAGTACTCTGGCAATCCAGACAAACCCAGTACGATCTGGGCTCCCTCTGTTGTCTGTTACCTCGGTGGTAACTTGAGTCTGGTCTGCTTTCCCGTCTTGCGGAGAAGATAGGTTTTTGCGCTCGTGTAATCTTTTTCTTTGCTTGGGCCAGTTTCTCTGCTATGTTAATTTGAAGCAGGTGGACCTTCAAGCTTGCGTGTGATTAGAACTTGTTGTGGTGCTCCAACGTAACCCAGAAGGGTGAGTTTTTTCACTCTGCACAGCTCATGCGCTCTGGGGGCTTGGCATCTTCTTCTGCTTTTTGGACTGAAATGCAGCAGTGGGTGACCGCGTTTTATTTTTCCCCTTAAAATATTTCAGTTTGTTTTTCAATTGGGTTGTACAGGTTATAGGTCACATTAATGGTGGAAAAGGTTTTGAAATGATTTATCGTGATCTCATTTTTTTACATCACAAAAACCTAGTACTTCTTATATCCACTGTATGTCTGAATGAAGGGACCAACGGACATGTTCTCTATGTTGATGGTTAGCGTTTATTGAACTGCTAACAACACATATAACAAGCTAGGAACAAGCTAGGAGAGATATGGTATAGCAGGTTACAGGTTGGAAAGCGATGCGTCAAAGAGAGGACGACTCCCACCGTTAGACCCCTTATACGTATACTCACGGCGTGTTGACGTCATCCATGTTTGCATCCCCCATGTCTGTGACGTACATGGTGGTATTCCAATATGCCACAGCACCATAATAACCTTTTTTTTTTTTTTTTAAATCTTTTTATACATATCACTACACTGTTTTATTTTGTTTTTTTATTTTCTGTTTCATTTGTTCTTCAGGAGTCAAACCTAGATGAGGAGAAGAAACTATCATTCAGCTGTGACAATCTTTTAGAAGCTGCTGCATGAATCTGAGTCATGGCTGTTTTTTTTCTGTACCACTGATTACTGTCTGTTAAATTTTGAAATCTTTGTATCTTTCAGGAGAAGACGGGAGGATTTAAAGGGATCTTCAAAAAGTCTTCAAAACCAGCGCCACGCACAGTCACCACTCAGGTGAGGTGATCAAATACTACATGAATTGAAGTCAGGATCTCAATCAATCTCAATATTTGGTTGAAAGCTGATCAGCCTGCTGATGTGTTTAAAAGATTTTATAGTGATGTTGTGCACTGTACTGGTGAACACTAGAAGGATGAGGCTAATTATGCATGCACTCTGATATTGGGATCACAATAGCTGAATGGCAAAGTAAGTAATGAAATGGATCTCTTCCAGCACTACTGCCTTTACTGGCATGATGTGTAATAAGTGGCTCTCCTGGGGTCTAATGTGTTGTTGGCATCCTGTCAGTCTATGCAAGAGTCAATATAATAATTGCCTAATTGTCTAGATTTTCCACAGTATTCATAGCACAAACAACAATTTCAGACTGGTCAGTCTTCTACCAATCATTCGCATTTAGCTCATCCCATGCCCAACGTGTGATGTCGCTCAAGAATGCGATCATTGGACTTGCATCTGAAACTTGTGTTCTTTCTTAGGATCCCCTTACAAAGCAGTTGTCTACCAGCTGGGACAGCGTGATGGAAGTTGGAAAGGTGAGATGAAATGCAATGAAGCATCAATAAGGTGTACTAAGACTGTTAAAAATGTGTTAACAGCAAAAATTTGCATAAGAGCTAGTGAACAATAATAACAGCTGGCAAATTCTCTCAAGAAATTAGAGATCTGAGAACAGCATTGAAAAAAAGACCTTTTCTTTAACTTCAATTTTTTGCATTAAAACTAAAAAGCGATCATCGGGTTCCAAGCAGGTATGGACTTCAGGGTCTTGTATTGCTTAGCAACAGCATTTAAAACCTAAGGTCTGTACACATTAGTTTTTAAAGCAGCACAATGTAACTTTGTTGTTCCTTATAGGAACACTGAAAAGGCCACAACCACGGCGACCAAGACTCCAGTCCCAACAGCCAACCACAGGGCTTTTTGTTATTGGTGGCCAAAGTTGTGCCCTGTGATTCGCTGCTGGGAGCGAGGCCACAGACTGAGGCCACATCTGCCGTCCTCCCAATAATGACACCCAAAAAAAAAGAGCTGTTGAAGGCAATATGGGCCCACTCAGGCTATGGATGAAGTGACATTCACATGGTCAAATCTTGGTGTACCATCAAAATAAT